>OU342733.1:103269476-104671034 GCA_910589765.1 Avena atlantica | reverse complement strand
GCACCCCTTTTGTGTAAGTAGGTTTCGAGATCGACGTCGTTACCAGGGTTACCCTTCCGGCTTGGCCTGGGCAGGGTTATGGACGCCATTGGTTATTCTTCAGGGCTCTTAGCCCCATTTGCATCTTGTCCATAGTCGGACGATGTATCATTTTCAAGGTGATTTGGATCTTTGTACTGTATATCTGCATTCTTGACTCATTGAGTCGCTGTTGTATATATCTGTTCTGTGGGTTCCATCGTGGACTATTGTGTAATGATATTACTTCGTTTTCCACCCGCACGAAAGTACCTGGTGGGCACCTTTGAATCGTTTCTATGCGGGTTTGGCGGGTTTCGCTAAAACTTGCATAGGGCCGATTCTGAGGGTGTTACACCAGGCCCCACCCGTCAGTGGCAGTGGGTAGCTTCTGCCTAGGTGAGAAATAACAACCAGCCCCCCCGGTCCCACTTGCTTGCGTGGCGTGCTGAGGTGGCCAGTACCCCACTGGTCACTCACAGTGGCTAGGCTCAGTAGCGGTGCAAAATTTTTAACCCCCCAGCTGATGTCACAGTGACGCAATAAACCTTTTAAATTTATTTATAATCCCAGAAAAAGATTAAATATTGTAAAATTCATATCTTATTATTTATAAGTCAGAAAAATATGTATAATATATCAAAATGTTCAGAAAAATGAAACCTAGCAATTTAAGCTATAATCATGCATTGTTCAATAACTTAAATGACAAGTTTAATTAGAACAACCTAGTCACCCTAATAGATAATTCTGGAGTTTCCCCGAGTTAGGGTTTGCGCGCCTCGGAGCCCCGTTTAATTTGTCGAGCATGCCTTCGAGTTACTTTTCAATACTAATCAACTTGTCATATCATCATTCTTGTTTGAGCATTGCATCGATGCCATGTGTTGATTGTTTCCCCTTTCTTTCGGTGTTTGCTTCTCTCCGGTAGAATACGATATCGAGATCGAGATTGAAGAGCGAGATCAAGACCATCGAAGATCGACGTACAATACTTGACCAACTGTAATCAAGTCAAGTACAAGGATCCCGAAGATCTTCTTATCTGCTATCAACTGGCAAAGGCAAGCATAGCCCCATCTTGATACAACCCTATGTCTACGAAAGAATTTCAATTACTGCCATGATGCATACGATTCTACTGTGGTCTTTTATCGATAGATAGAGTATCCTATATATTGCATTACTCCCTTTGAGCTTATATTACCTGATCCACCGATCCTTCCATAACTAGGTTTGGCTTGTGTGCACTGTTAGAGATTTTATCTGTGTCTTGCTGAGCCATGCTTAGCTGTTGAGTCTGGTTCATCCAGATGATGTATCAAATGCAGAGAATCTAGTATGACAGGAGAACGTGATGAGATGAGATTAGTGATATGAGTTAAACATGTTAAGGCTTGTATGGGAGGCCACGGTGGGATGTGGTTTTTCTAGTCCCATGCTCGCCACCACTAGGAACTGAGTTCTTGCCTTCGGAACCGAGATGAGCATACATCCACATGGGGCTTGGGAACCCCTTGCCTGATTAACTTGCCTAGTAGATTCCATGAGTCACATAGTTCGGGCGTTACATATGCAAAGAAAATCTTTTGAATGATTTGCTGGGTGAAGTTGGTGCATCCATAACAGGTAGGTAAGCGTGGCCGAGTTTGCTTGGGGTCGATGGAGCCCTTGTTAACCAACCTCGCCTCACATCTTTAAGTACCGGCTTCGGGATTTGACCCGTTACGGCGGCAGCATAATTATTGCGTGACTCATGGTCTCGGCGAAAGCAAGGTAAAGTTCATGGCCAACCACCCTCTGCCAGCCTTCCAAGGAAGAGGGCTAATAGTTTGGCATTAAGAGTCAGTTGGTATGTGTGGGTAAAGTTGTACACCCCTGCAGGGTAATAATCTTTTCGAAAACTATAACCTATAACCTAATTGTAAGACTTGGCAAATCAACGTGTGCTTAAGAATGCTTCCTCATGGGTACGAGGGGGTGATCCTAGATGGTAGATGATGATGACTTGGTGGATATCAAAAGATGATGATCAATATTTCAGAGATGTCGCTCTCTTATCCCCTTTTAAAATATTCTGATTAGACGAGCTTCTTCTCTCTCTCTTGTTTTACAAACAAAGATGGCTTTATGCAAAACAACTCCACCAGCCATAATTCTTGCGGAGTACACCATGTACTCACCCTTTCTTTGTTGATACTTTTCGCAAGTGTTCACCTGAAGACGAGTTCTGTACTACATCAACATCGACGAGTAGCTTGGGGTTCCCGGCCGGCAGCCTGGAATCTATGGGCGGGGATGTCATCGTTATGCTTCAGGCCTCTTAGGCCATTTTTTAAGTTTGCTATACTTAATAGCATAATTTGCCTTCCGTTGTTTGATATTTGTGGTCCGTGACCTCTGCTTGTAATAATTTGGCTCTCTGCTCAGTTATGAGCTTGCTGTGTTAAATTTTTGTGTCGTAAGGTCACTGCTGTGTTACCGATTGTTCACTGGATATTATCGAGCTCAAGGTTAAGCTTATTTCAGACGGAGGTCTAGGATTTGTTTAGCCCTAATCCCGGGGGTCTCACAAAACTCCTCCCAGGTAACGACATGTCCCTGAGCTTGTAGATTCTGAAAACCTTCCCAACAAACACCAGCCTCACCTTCCAGTTGATAGGTGGCGAAGTTAACACGATCAGCAGGACGGACACAAAGAGCACTGAAATTGTGCTCTATAGTGCGGAGCCAATCATCAGCTTCAAGGGGATCCTTGGAGTCGGTGAAGATTGGAGGAAAAGAGCGGATGAAATCTCCAAGTGTGACAGAGTCGTCAGGACGACGTTAAGTGTTCTGCGCCACATGCTCCAGAAGGCGTTAATTCCTCAGATGGTTGGTCTCAATGTTGTTGAGAACCTCGGCCATTGTGGGAGGTGGCAGAAGTTCCTGATCAGCATCGTTGTTTCCTCGACGGCCAACAGAACCACGAGTACCAGCCGGCATCCTGAGGAGAAAACAGAAACCATGAGAATGGATTCACCAAAAAGGGTACAACAAAGGATGGCAAAACCATATCAAAAGATCATGGTAGAGGTGAACATGCAGATGATAATTATATCAATGCATTAAGTATGGCAGTAGAACAAGCATACGAAATGTATACACTACCAACTTAGATACAAACCATCAAAATGGAATACAAGCATGATATGATACCAACAAGTCACAAAAGAATTGGGAGCGAGATTAGAGGCAGCCTTAACAAAGTTGAAAAACATTGCTTCAGTTGCACAGATATATGTTGGAAACTCTGAGCCTTGCAACCAAGTACGGAGTACTAGGTAAAAACAACCCAAACCCGTATATCCTAAGAGTTTGAAATGATAGACGAGAAGTGAAAACTTTGCAAAGCAAATGAGGTAAGATAACTCAGCAATAGAACAACCTTGGATAAGCAGTAAAAAGAGCCCTATTCAGAGTTTTGCAAATAGTTTTTAGCTTTCAAATAGTTTTCTCAAACTCTAGAGTCAACATCGACCAACTAGAAGGGTTTCCTAGATGCAGCCCTGCTCTAATACCAAAATCTGTCACGACCCGGTGTAGCATCCCAGTTGTCTAACCCCTGTAATGCTACTGGTTATAATAATAAAATGGGCCACTTCCAACTATAATTGTTGCATCATCATCATATCATGCTCATATCATCATACCACCTTGCATTTGAGCATCATATAAAACCCTTTCTTGTTTGGTTCTTATATCATGTGCATGATTAATTGTATTTGCCTCTTGATATTGTATTTGGGTCTTAATAAATTGTTAAATGCCCAAGTTGAGTTGGGGGCATCTCTCTTTTTGACTCCACCACCTTATCTTTCACTACCTTTTATATTCCACCATCCAAATAATATGGGCTTGGCATTTTAGTTTTGAGTATCTCTAGCTCATGTTGTTGGTTGGATCCACCCATCATCTTTTGCTTGGCCTTTGCCCACTTTTTGGGAATGCAAGGATTAAAGCCACATGAAATAATGTTGTTTTCACAATATAACCATTGGGCATTAATCATCTTGCATGGGCCATGCAAGTGCCACCTTTTCCAGTTTTGGTTTATTTGGATTTCTAAATGGATCCCTCCTTCATGGCTTGATCTTGTTTTGTGAGTATAAAACCCTTGCTCTCTCCCTCTCCTTTCCCCTTTAGCTAGACCTCACCATGCTCCATGCACACACATGTGCTAATGTGGCAAGCACAACCTCTAAAACCATCCCCTCTCTTGGTTCTTGCTTGGCCTATGTTGGAGCATGCATGGACCCAAAAACCTCATCATCATATGCTCATATCTCTCTCCCTCTTTTGCTTGCTTTGTTTTGTGGAGGCTTGTATGAAGCTTGCATGACCAAGTAGTACCACCTCTTTTCTTACCCTTCTTAGCAACCTCTAAAACCACCCCATGCCTCTCTCTTTTCTACCCTAAACCAAAACCCTAATTACATCTATCCTAAAACTAAACCCTAAACTACACCTCCCTCTAACAAAACCCAAACAACCTACCCCCTCCTCATCCCCACTACCTAGCATGATCCCCTTGCTCTCCCCTCTCCCCACACGTCCGAGGACCCCACCTCCATGCCCTAGCTACCCCCCCACACGCCAGGGACCCTCTAACCCTAGCCCTAGCCCGACCTTCCCCCTCTCCCCTCTTTTCCTCACCTGCCCACGCCCCCAGGTCCACCTGCCTGCCCTAGCTTCGCCTACCCCACCTGCCAGCCTCCCCTGGTGCCCACGCCACCTTGCCTTGCCTGGCCTGGCCGTGCGAGCACGTGAAGGGAAAAGGGGCACCCTGCCAGCTTCCCCTTCCCCACGCTACCACCTGCCCCCTCTCCCTTCTTATCCTCCCCTTCCCCTCTATGGCCTCTCCCCAGATCCGCCCAGCAGCCCTGCACCGCTCCCCTCCTCTACCCTTCTTCTACACCGACCCAACGTTCTCTCGCCGCCCACGCCAGCTACCCCACCTGCCCCAGTCGATCTAGCAGGAGGCGTGTTGCTGCGCGGTGTCGAGGAAGCCCCTGGAGCTCGCCTGCGACGCCCTGGAGCCAGACGCGAGGAGGAGGAGTCCCAGCTCGCCAGGACCTGCCGCGCCCCGAGGAAACCCTAGCGCTCGCCGTCGCCAGCCTCATCGCCGATCGTCTGCTCCCCGCGCCACGTCGACCACCTCCCAGACACCCTCTCTCGCTCCGTCGCTTCCTGGACGCGGCGGACCTTCCGTCGAACGGCCTCTGTGCGTCGGCGGCGTGTTCGTGTCTGCGAGCTCCCAGACGCGGCCAACCTATCTAGCGCGCGCCCGCCTCCCTGCCATCTAACCTAAGCCCGCCGCAGCGGTAGCCGGCCCGCTAGCGCGCCAGAGGGCGCGGGTTCGAACCCCCTCTGCGCCGCGTGCGACGCGCGCGCGTCTGCACACGCTCGGTTCAGGCAGAGGAAGATCCACAGTGCCCGCGTGGCCGTTTTGCGAAAAACCCCCTAGCCCTTTTTGCCCCCAACCCGCGGTCCAGCCAGGCCCGTTGTCAGCGTCAGTGAGAGTTTTCTAAAAAGGGTCCTGATGTTTTGTTTATTCAACCCGCGGTCCAGTTGGTTCACAGGCACTGGCGTGTGGGCCAGAGAACCCCCTGGCCCCACTTGTCTGCGAGCCAGGCTAGTTTAGGCTGTGTAGAAAACGTTTCAGAGCTGTTTTAAAATCAAATTCTATTAAATAATTTCAAAATTCAAATTCAAATTCAGATTTCTATAACTTTTTCATACTAACTCCAAATTGGGCAAATAATATATGATTAGATATCAGCAAGATGAGAGGATTCCATATATGCCATCCTTTTTGCCTTTTGCACAAATAAAATTCCAAGATGATTTAAATTACACAATTGCCACTAGGATTTAAATAATTCATAACTTTTAATTCCTAAATCCAAATTTAGCAAATGATGAGTCTAAAATGATCAGCTCGACGAGACCTTTCCGTTTATGCTATCTATGACTTCAATTGCATCATTCATCATGTAAATATATATTGAACAACAACTGTTATGGCAATGAAATGTGACTAAAACCTAATTAAATGTTATTTTCTTGTCTACCACACCTCACCATGCCATGCTACCTTACTTGCCATGTAAATTGTGCATCATTCATCATGGCATGATTGTTTGCTTGACGCATTTTATTCATATGCTTGTGCTCTATATTCATGTTGGCCTTGTTTGTTTGGTTTTTCTCGGATAGACACTGAGCAGGGGTTATATCAAGAGAACCAGGAGCACTACCCAGATCCGTCCCTTGCTTCAACTGAGATACCAGGCAAGCACTTCCACATTCTTGCATACATACAGTACCTATTGCCTCTATCTTACTCTTGCATCATTGAGTCGCGAATGCATTAAATTGAATCCCAAGTATGCATAGCCTTTACTTTTAAACCCCACCAAGCTTGTTCCTCCATCCCATGAGCCATTACTATAGGAGTTGTTTGAGCCATGCGAGTCGTAGAACAGCATGTGTAGGGTATGTGAGAGTCTGATGGATAATGAGGTACCTAAACAACTTAACCTGAGTAGTTCTGGGATAACTAAAGAAAGTGGCACCGGTGAGCAACATCTGCTATTTGGTTTTTCCTGCTCACTTGTGTCCCGTAAGACCCCGAGTACTTGATTCCTGTTCCTTGATTTATCGCGCTATCCACATACGGGAGGTATATGGGACCCCCCTGAGCCAGAGCTTGATTCCGTCTTATTTCTTGGGGCCACAAACTAGTTTGAGGCTTTATTACTATCCTGTACTTATGCCATGTTTTACTGCTTTATTTACGATTGTGCGAGGTACTGCACACTGTACTGTTTAGGTAAGCGGAGTGATTACGCGGTATCGACACCCCGAGTTTTCGGGTTCCCAGTCGCTTACAGCCATTGACGCAGACCTTGAGGCCGTCTCGGAGCTTGCTTACTCCGTTGCGGGACCTACTTAAGGGGTGGCCCCCTGAAATATTTCTGAATCTTGTGATTGCTTTGTCGTGAAGGCCTCGTTGGGTTTTGATTTGGTTTTTCCGAGGTTGATCGAGTGTGTGTTGCTATTGGTGCACCCCGGCCGGGTAAAACTTTCTGAAAGCCGTGTCCGCGGATATGGACGACTTGGAGCATAGTTTCTCGATCATAGACAAGCATAACTAAAGTACCGCCTTAATTTGACTAAGTGACTTGACTAGTAAATAGAGCAACACTCATGGAATGGATAATAAAATTGCCAACGGATGGGGGTTGTTCGTCCGCTTCCTTGTTGGTAAGCAGGGAGGAGGATGGATCGGATGAAATTACCATTATAACTGTTGTACTTAATCCACGGACATCCGTCTATCATTGGTTAGGCGGATGGTTAGCGTTTATCTGTAGAACTGCTAGGGTTTATCTTTCGCTGCAATTGCGTCACCCCAGGTTGTGTCCCCTTTAGAGGCATTAAGACTTGCTGAGTACCCTTAGGGTCTCACACGATAAATTATTGGTTCAGATGGACAGGTACCCCCGCAGGACGGATACTGGGTGGAAGAAGCCGATGATGTGGGCAACGATCGTTCGGTGTAGAGATTCCGGGATCGGGGATCCGTGAGACCTGTAGTTGGGATGTGCTTATTTTCTCTGGCATCTTATGCCGATTTGCTTCTTATCCGTACTCGGATTTTGTTTGCCGCTTCCGCATGATTCTCTGATGTGTGATGTATGAGGAAGTATCCTAAAATATAGATCTATCTAGGTCATTTGAATCTTGCCGTATGGCGTTGGTATATTTCCTTTCTTTCTAGATGGTATGGCTCTGATGTACTCTTGTATGGTGGCTTGCGTACATACCCACTTGTGTACGTAGTTGATCCCTTCGCCTGCCGACTACGCCGCCCGTACAGGTCCCGTTGAGAGGGTAGTGGTTGGGACGTCTGAAAGGACTACCAGTGAGTGGCTTTTGGGGCCCCACCGTACTATTTCAACCACTATCACTCATCCAGGCTTGTATCTAGGAGCGTAGTTCACCGAGGTAGTTACAATTGGTATCAGAGCCATCCCGACCTTCAGGGTTTCAGCCAAACGGTCGTTGTCAGTCTAGCAAATATTTTGGTAGTTATGTATATTAGGGAAAAACAAAACGCGAGAGTAGGACTGCTTCCACTTTTCTTCTTACCCTCCCACCCACCCTTTTCTGGTAAGGAAGTGCAACGTTTTCAATCCTCTTCTCAAAGTTCAAACTAGGATTCACGTGTTCGGGGTTTCCGTAGTACCATAGGATGTGTGTGTGTGTGTGTGTAATCCTTTGTCTATCTGTTGCATCCAAGTTGTTATCTTCTCTGCCTTTGGTTATCAACTGTTGGTACATTCCATACCGACAGGCTTTTGTAAACCGACGCAATCTATCTTCCTCTTGTATCCGACGCTATCTTGTTTGGGGTGTTCGTTTCCGTAGTTACCAATCTTTAGGTTTCGTCGTGAGAAGAAGGGGTTAGGATATGTGTTCCACTTGTTCATGTGCGGAGTAATGATTTAAGTGCGGGATGGAGTCGCGACCATACCACTACTTTTATCATTCGCTTTTGTATATTGAATCGGTAGAGTCACTAATCTTGATTCGTTAAGTAATTTTGCGCATCTATTGGTATTCTAATGCCGAAATTTGTGGAAAAATTTTCTTTGATATGTTTGTGTACCACACTCCTTTTCAGTCGTGTGCGATATGCTTAATATCTTTAGGTGCTTTGAACTTTGTTGATATTTTAATATCATCTCAGTAAATTGTATCCTTTAAATCTTGGTTAATTCCATCTTGGTACTATTTTGGATTATTATCATTCTCCATTATAGTACTGACTTGAGTTTTATATCAATGACAGGATGGCTCCACCACGCCGGACTGATGAGGACATACCTCAGGAACTGGGCTCAGCGCTGTCAAACATTGCTAATGCTTTGGCAGCTATGCAAGAGAACCAGCAGCGCTTTGAGGAGAGCGTCAGAAGAAACGAGTTTGCTCCACTTCCTCCACCTCCCAGGCGTGGAGACATCAAGAGCTTCCTCAAGTTCAACCCTCGTCAGTTTGATGTGTCTGACCGACCTCTGGACGCAGATGATTGGCTGCGTGAGATCTCAAGGTTGCTCGAGACTGCTGATGTTCCGGAACAGGAGTGGGTCAAGTGCGCTACTCACCTTCTCAAGGGAGATGCAGCTCTTTGGTGGGAGAACTACTTGAAGGCAAGCTGCACTGGTTTCCAGCCAACTTGGGAAAGGTTCACTGCAGCTTTCAAGGAGCAGTTTCTCTCAGAGATTGAAATGGAAAGGATGAAGGAGGCTTTTCTCAACCTGAAGCAGGGAAATGATAACGTCAACACCTACATCAGGAACTTCATGAATCTCTCTCGTTATGGTGGTGATGAGGTATCTGATGACAAGAAGAAGCAGAAAAGGTTCAGGCAAGGGCTCAATGCGTCGATCAAGTATGCAATCACGCATGCAAGACCGGCAACCTTCCTGGAACTACAGCACACAGCACTGCAAGAGGAGGCAAGCAGGCAGATGTTTGAGGAGTCCAAGAAACATAACAGGGATGCATCAAGCTCTTCGGTTATGGCAGCTCCTTCTAAGCGGCGTGTCTGGGTTCCTAACACCCCACCGTCGCTCCCGGCTCCACCAAGACCTGCAAGTTTCGCGCCAAGGCCACCAAACTTCACCACTGCGGCTCCCAGGGGCTACAACAACCACTACCCTGGAGCGCCTGGCGGAGTCCCTGGCTACTCTGCTCCACGTCCAGCTGGTGCCTGTTACACGTGTGGAGATCCTGGACATCCCCACTGGAACTGTCCGTTGAAGAACAAAACTCTCCCTCAACCCCCGCCAGGATCTGCATCAAGCTCTCCTTCGGTTCGTGCACCACCGCCTCGGGCTCTCAACATCAACACTAAGCCCGAGTCTGCGGTTGTTCGTGCAAACTGCGTCAACGCCTCTCAAGCTGAGCTCGCACCAGGAGTTGTCATGGGTATGCTTTCAGTTAACTCAGTCCCTGCACGAGTTCTCTTTGATTCTGGTGCATCGCATTCTTTTGTTTCCATCAAGTTTGCAGAAGAGAATGAGTTAGTCATGGATCCCCTTCCAAAGAAGTTAATGGTTCTTTCTCCTGGAGCAACAATGGCAGCTTCTAAAATCAGTCATGGAAATCAAGTTGAGATTGGTGGTTCTTCATTCTTGGCTTCTTTGATTGTTCTGGGCAACTCTGACATTGATGTCATCCTGGGCATGGATTGGTTGACAGCAAATGCAGCTGTCATTGATTGTGCTGAACGCTCAGTGTCTCTGAAGATTCCTGAAGCCCACATAGTCTTTTCTCCAAGTCTGACTCCTGCTGTCCAGCTCTATTCCTTGGCTGCTCTGAATAATGATGCTATGGAAGCTATTCAGGGTGTACCGGTGGTCTGTGAGTTCCCAGATGTTTTTCCTGAAGAGTTGCCAGGTATGCCTCCGGATCGCGAGGTTGAATTCGTGATTGAGCTTGAACCTGGAACGGCTCCTATCTCCAAGAGGCCATATAAAATGGGTCCTTCTGAGTTGGCTGAACTCAAACGACAACTTGATGAACAAGAGAAATTGGGTTTCATTCAACACAGCACTTCTTCTTGGGGTAGCCCAACAATCTTTGTGAAGAAGCGTGACAGAACCGATAGGCTATGTGTTGATTATCGGGCTCTCAATGCTAAAACCATCAAGAACAAATATCCTCTCCCTCGGATAAATGATCTATTTGATCAGCTAGCAGGAGCTGTGGTGTTCTCTAAGCTGGACTTGAGAAGTGGTTATCACCAAATCAAGATTCGCAAAGAAGATGTGCCCAAAACAGCTTTCACCACCCGCTATGGCCTGTATGAGTACACGGTCATGTCTTTCGGTCTCACCAACGCACCTGCTACCTTCTCGAGGCTGATGAACTCCGTTTTCATGGAGTACCTTGATAAGTTTGTGGTGGTATATCTGGATGACATTCTGGTCTATTCCAAGTCTAAGGAGGAGCATGAAGAACACCTGCGGTGTGTCCTGAACAAGCTTCGTGAGAACCGCTTGTATGCAAAGTTCTCAAAGTGTGAGTTTTGGCTGCCTGAAGTAACATATCTGGGTCATGTCATCTCTGCCAAGGGCATTGCAGTCAACCCGGAAACCGTGAAGACAATAGTTGATTGGCTTCCTCCTGCTAATGTCAAGGAAGTGCGGAGTTTTCTCGGCTTGGCTAGCTATTGCCGTCGCTTTGTGCAGAACTTCTCGAAGATAGCAAAGCCTCTTACCGATCTCCTCAAGAAGGGCAAGAAGTACCTGTGGACTCCTGCTTGTCAAGAAAGTTTTGAGACACTCAAAGAGAAGCTCACTTCCACGCCAGTCTTGGTTCCTCCGGATACATCTAAGCCTTTCCAGATATTCTGCGACGCCTCTTTGCAAGGATTGGGTGCGGTCCTTATGCAAGAGAGACAGGTGGTTGCTTATGCCTCTCGTCAGTTGAAGACGCATGAGATCAACTATCCCACACATGACCTTGAGCTAGCAGCAGTTGTCTTTGCTTTGAAGCTATGGAGGCACTACTTGCTTGGTAACCGTTGTGAGATCTTCTCGGACCACAAGAGTTTGAAGTATATCTTCACTCAGCCTGATCTCAACCTTCGGCAAAGGAGATGGATTGAAGCAATCAATGACTTTGATGTGACCATCAACTACACCCCAGGCAAAGCAAACGTCATGGCAGATGCGCTTAGCCGTAAAGCTTATGTCAACAACCTCATGGTAGAAGAGCAGCAGCCTCTCTTGTGCGAGGAATTCCGTCAGCTCAACCTGGAAATTGTGGAACAAGGGCATCTCCTGAACCTTCTGGCTACTCCTCTCTTGGAAGAACAGATTCGTTCTCGTCAGCGTGGTGATCCGCACACCAGAAAGCTCATCTCTAAGCTTGGCCTTCCGAAGTATGAGTCCTTCCACGTGGATGATCAAGGCATGCTCTTCTTTGAACACCGGATGTTTGTTCCAAACTACCCGGGTCTGAGAGACCAAGTTCTCAAGGAGGCACATGATTCGGTTCTTTCTATCCATCCTGGCAGCACAAAGATGTACATGGACTTGAAAACACAATACTGGTGGCCTGGGTTGAAAAGGTATTGTGCCAAGTATGTCTCAGAATGTGATGTCTGCCGCAGAGTCAAGGCTGTCCATCAGAAACCATTTGGTCTTCTACAGCCATTGAAACCTCCGGAATGGAAATGGGAGAAAGTAGAGATGGACTTCATCACTGGGTTTCCAAGGTCGCAGAAGGGCAACAATGCAATCTTTGTTGTCATCGACAGGCTTTCTAAAGTGGCTCATTTCTTCCCAGTCAAAGAAACAATTTCTGGAATTCAGTTGGCTGAGCTCTATATCAACAGGATTGTCTCTTTGTATGGGGTTCCACTTGAAATCAGTTCAGACCGTGGGAGCATCTTCACCTCAAAGTTCTGGGAGAGTTTCCAAAAAGCTTTGGGAACAAAGTTGAACTTCAGCACTGCTTACCACCCTCAGTCTCAAGGACAAGTGGAGAGGATCAATCAGATCCTGGAGGATATGCTTAGAGCTTGCGTCATCTCTTTTGGCATGAAGTGGGAGGAATGCCTTCCATATGCTGAATTCTCCTACAACAACAGCTTCCAGAAGAGTCTGAAGATGGCACCATTCGAGGCTCTCTATGGTCGGAAGTGCAGAACACCGATTGGTTGGTCAGGTGCAGGAGAAAGAATCTGGTTTGGCCCTGACATTGTAACCCAAGCAGAGGAGAAGGTGCATATCATTCTGGAGAACCTGAAGATTGCTCAGAGTCGTCAGAAGAGCAACTATGACAGGAAACACACGGATATGGTATATGCCCCTGGTGATCTCGTCTACCTTCGTGTCACTCCCATGAGAGGAACCCACCGCTTCGGTATCAAAGGAAAGTTGGCTCCTAGATACATCGGTCCTTTCAAGATACGTGGTAGAAGAGGAGAAGTTGCTTATGCACTGGAGCTTCCGGAAAAACTCAAAGTCCATGATGTTTTCCACATCTCTCAGCTCAAGAAGTGCTTCAAAGATCCCGGCAGAACCGTGGATCATGAGCTAATCGACCTCCAAGAAGATCTGTCTTATCAAGAACACCCCACCAAAATCCTTGAGACCGCAGAACGAAGGACTCGCAACAAGTCCATCATGTTTTGCAAGGTGCAGTGGTCACACCATTCTGTTGATGAAGCCACTTGGGAGCGTGAAGATGAACTCCGTGCCAACCATCCTTCTCTCTTTGTTTCTCCTTCTTCTTCTTCCTAGAATCTCGGGGCGAGATTCCTGTTTAGTGGGGGAGAGTTGTAGCATCCCAGTTGTCTAACCCCTGTAATGCTACTGGTTATAATAATAAAATGGGCCACTTCCAACTATAATTGTTGCATCATCATCATATCATGCTCATATCATCATACCACCTTGCATTTGAGCATCATATAAAACCCTTTCTTGTTTGGTTCTTATCTCATGTGCATGATTAATTGTATTTGCCTCTTGATATTGTATTTGGGTCTTAATAAATTGTTAAATGCCCAAGTTGAGTTGGGGGCATCTCTCTTTTTGACTCCACCACCTTATCTTTCACCACCTTTTATATTCCACCATCCAAATAATATGGGCTTGGCATTTTAGTTTTGAGTATCTCTAGCTCATGTTGTTGGTTGGATCCACCCATCATCTTTTGCTTGGCCTTTGCCCACTTTTTGGGAATGCAAGGATTAAAGCCACATGAAATAATGTTGTTTTCACAATATAACCATTGGGCATTAATCATCTTGCATGGGCCATGCAAGTGCCACCTTTTCCAGTTTTGGTTTATTTGGATTTCTAAATGGATCCCTCCTTCATGGCTTGATCTTGTTTTGTGAGTATAAAACCCTTGCTCTCTCCCTCTCCTTTCCCCTTTAGCTAGACCTCACCATGCTCCATGCACACACATGTGCTAATGTGGCAAGCACAACCTCTAAAACCATCCCCTCTCTTGGTTCTTGCTTGGCCTATGTTGGAGCATGCATGGACCCAAAAACCTCATCATCATATGCTCATATCTCTCTCCCTCTTTTGCTTGCTTTGTTTTGTGGAGGCTTGTATGAAGCTTGCATGACCAAGTAGTACCACCTCTTTTCTTACCCTTCTTAGCAACCTCTAAAACCACCCCATGCCTCTCTCTTTTCTACCCTAAACCAAAACCCTAATTACATATATCCTAAAACTAAACCCTAAACTACACCTCCCTCTAACAAAACCCAAACAACCTACCCCCTCCTCATCCCCACTACCTAGCATGATCCCCTTGCTCTCCCCTCTCCCCACACGTCCGAGGACCCCACCTCCATGCCCTAGCTACCCCCCACATGCCAGGGACCCTCTAACCCTAGCCCTAGCCCGACCTTCCCCCTCTCCCCTCTTTTCCTCACCTGCCCACGCCCCCAGGTCCACCTGCCTGCCCTAGCTTCGCCTACCCCACCTGCCAGCCTCCCCTGGTGCCCACGCCACCTTGCCTTGCCTGGCCTGGCCGTGCGAGCACGTGAAGGGAAAAGGGGCACCCTGCCAGCTTCCCCTTCCCCACGCTACCACCTGCCCCCTCTCCCTTCTTATCCTCCCCTTCCCCTCTCTGGCCTCTCCCCAGATCCGCCCAGCAGCCCTGCACCGCTCCCCTCCTCTACCCTTCTTCTACACCGACCCAACGTTCTCTCGCCGCCCACGCCAGCTACCCCACCTGCCCCAGTCGATCTAGCCGGAGGCGTGTTGCTGCGCGGTGTCGAGGAAGCCCCTGGAGCTCGCCTGCGACACCCTGGAGCCAGACGCGAGGAGGAGGAGTCCCAGCTCGCCAGGACCTGCCGCGCCCCGAGGAAACCCTAGCGCTCGCCGTCGCCAGCCTCATCGCCGATCGTCTGCTCCCCGCGCCACGTCGACCACACCGGCACGCCCGCGGTGAGCACACAAACCTCCCAGACACCCTCTCTTGCTCCGTCGCTTCCTGGACGCGGCGGACCTTCCGTCGAACGGCCTCTGTGCGTCGGCGGCGTGTTCGTGTCTGCGAGCTCCCAGACGCGGCCAACCTATCTAGCGCGCGCCCGCCTCCCTGCCATCTAACCTAAGCCCGCCGCAGCGGTAGCCGGCCCGCTAGCGCGCCAGAGGGCGCGGGTTCGAACCCCCTCTGCGCCGCGTGCGACGCGCGCGCGTCTGCACACGCTCGGTTCAGGCAGAGGAAGATCCACAGTGCCCGCGTGGCCGTTTTGCGAAAAACCCCCTAGCCCTTTTTTCCCCCAACCCGCGGTCCAGCCAGGCCCGTTGTCAGCGTCAGTGAGAGTTTTCTAAAAAGGGTCCTGATGTTTTGTTTATTCAACCCGCGGTCCAGTTGGTTCACAGGCACTGGCGTGTGGGCCAGAGAACCCCCTGGCCCCACCTGTCTGCGAGCCAGGCTAGTTTATGCTGTGTAGAAAACGTTTCAGAGCTGTTCTAAAATCAAATTCTATTAAATAATTTCAAAATTCAAATTCAAATTCAGATTTCTATAACTTTTTCATACTAACTCCAAATTGGGCAAATAATATATGATTAGATATCAGCAAGATGAGAGGATTCCATATATGCCATCCTTTTTGCCTTTTGCACAAATAAAATTCCAAGATGATTTAAATTACACAATTGCCACTAGGATTTAAATAATTCATAACTTTTAATTCCTAAATCCAAATTTAGCAAATGATGAGTCTAAAATGATCAGCTCGACGAGACCTTTCCGTTTTTGCTATCTATGACTTCAATTGCAGCATTCATCATGTAAATATATATTGAACAACAACTGTTATGGCAATGAAATGTGACTAAAACCTAATTAAATGTTATTTTCTTGTCTACCACACCTCACCATGCCATGCTACCTTACTTGCCATGTAAATTGTGCATCATTCATCATGGCATGATTGTTTGCTTGACGCATTTTATTCATATGCTTGTGCTCTATATTCATGTTGGCCTTGTTTGTTTGGTTTTTTCTCGGATAGACACTGAGCAGGGGTTATATCAAGAGAACCAGGAGCACTACCCAGATCCGTCCCTTGCTTCAACTGAGATACCAGGCAAGCACTTCCACATTATTGCATACATACAGTACCTATTGCCTCTATCTTACTCTTGCATCATTGAGTCGCGAATGCATTAAATTGAATCCCAAGTATGCATAGCCTTTACTTTTAAACCCCACCAAGCTTGTTCCTCCATCCCATGAGCCATTACTATAGGAGTTGTTTGAGCCATGCGAGTCGTAGAACAGCATGTGTAGGGTATGTGAGAGTCTGATGGATAATGAGGTACCTAAACAACTTAACCTGAGTAGTTCTGGGATAACTAAAGAAAGTGGCACCGGTGAGCAACATCTGCTATTTGGTTTTTCCTGCTCACTTGTGTCCCGTAAGACCCCGAGTACTTGATTCCTGTTCCTTGATTTATCGCGCTATCCACATCCGGGAGGTATATGGGACCCCCCTGAGCCAGAGCTTGATTCCGTCTTATTTCTTGGGGCCACAAACTAGTTTGAGGCTTTATTACTATCCTGTACTTATGCCATGTTTTACTGCTTTATTTACGATTGTGCGAGGTACTGCACACTGTACTGTTTAGGTAAGCGGAGTGATTACGCGGTATCGACACCCCGAGTTTTCGGGTTCCCAGTCGCTTACAGCCATTGACGCAGACCTTGAGGCCGTCTCGGAGCTTGCTTACTCCGTTGCGGGACCTACTTAAGGGGTGGCCCCCTGAAATATTTCTGAATCTTGTGATTGCTTTGTCGTGAAGGCCTCGTTGGGTTTTGATTTGGTTTTTCCGAGGTTGATCGAGTGTGTGTTGCTATTGGTGCACCCCGGCCGGGTAAAACTTTCTGAAAGCCGTGTCCGCGGATATGGACGACTTGGAGCATAGTTTCTCGATCATAGACAAGCATAACTAAAGTACCGCCTTAATTTGACTAAGTGACTTGACTAGTAAATAGAGCAACACTCATGGAATGGATAATAAAATTGCCAACGGATGGGGGTTGTTCGTCCGCTTCCTTGTTGGTAAGCAGGGAGGAGGATGGATCGGATGAAACCATTATAACTGTTGTACTTAATCCACGGACATCCGTCTATCATTGGTTAGGCGGATGGTTAGCGTTTATCTGTAGAACTGCTAGGGTTTATCTTTCGCTGCAATTGCGTCACCCCAGGTTGTGTCCCCTTTAGAGGCATTAAGACTTGCTGAGTACCCTTAGGGTCTCACACGATAAATTATTGGTTTAGATGGACAGGTACCCCCGCAGGACGGATACTGGGTGGAAGAAGCCGATGATGTGGGCAACGATCGTTCGATGTAGAGATTCCGGGATCGGGGATCCGTGAGACCTGTAGTTGGGATGTGCTTATTTTCTCTGGCATCTTATGCCGATTTGCTTCTTATCCATACTCGGATTTTGTTTGCCGCTTCCGCATGATTCTCTGATGTGTGATGTATGAGGAAGTATCCTAAAATATAGATCTATCTAGGTCATTTGAATCTTGCCGTATGGCGTTGGTATATTTCCTTTCTTTCTAGATGGTATGGCTCTGATGTACTCTTGTATGGTGGCTTGCGTACATACCCACTTGTGTACGTAGTTGATCCCTTCGCCTGCCGACTACGCCGCCCGTACAGGTCCCGTTGAGAGGGTAGTGGTTGGGACGTCTGAAAGGACTACCAGTGAGTGGCTTTTGGGGCCCCACCGTACTATTTCAACCACTATCACTCATCCAGGCTTGTATCTAGGAGCGTAGTTCACCGAGGTAGTTACACCCTGGATCAGGGCTAGACAAATACCAGATCCTCTTCTGATATAAGCCTAACCTAAATTCCAAAACGCGCAGGGAAAGATCGGTAACATTAAAGAACATACAACATACATTAAGAAGGTAAACTCTTAATAGAGTTACAAACCAGTCATACAAGACAGGGGTCACAGACCCATCATAACATCATACAATGGAAGCAAACAAGTTGTTCTAAACAACAAACTTAGCAAAGGCCTAGGAGGCCATAACAGAAGTAGCGACCCTTCCATAGATCCTAGGCTGCTGCCCGGGAACCCCAACTACTCGTTGACTTCGATGTAGAAACCACCTTCAGTTGGAGTAGCATCAGCTGTAGAAAAACGTCAACGAGGCAAGGCTGAGTACAGGGTGTACTCCGCAAGACTTATGGCTAGTGGAGTTATTTTTGCATAAAGACATCTTTTGTTTTGCAAACAAGAGGGAGAAGAAACTCGTCTAGTCTGATCATTTTCAAAAGGGGATAAGAGAACCACAACTCCAGCTCTTATAATCATCTTTGATATCCACCAAGTATCATCATCAAATGAACATCTCTTCCCGGACTACCCCCTCAAACAGCCCCGAGGAAGTACTCCGGATCTCACATTAGTTGACAAGTTTTAACATTCGGTTATAGTTATGTATGATCTTCACGTCCGTTCCCAAGTCGTCCATAACCGTGGACACAGGTTTTCGAAAAGAATAATAACCCTGCAGGGGTGCACAACTTTACCCACACGTACCAACCGATTCTTAATGCCAAATATTATTAGCCCTCTTCCTTGGAAGGCCTTTAGAGAGTGGTTGACCACGACCTTTGCCTTGCTTTCGCTGAGACCATGAGTCACGCACTAAGGAGATTCCGCCGTAACAGGTCGAGTCCCGAAGTCGGTCCCTAGCGATTCGAACAGGGTTTGAGATTACAGATTCCGAACATCTCCCATTCCCTGCCACGCTTACCTACCTGTATGAATGCACCTCCTTCACCTCCATTCAAGAACGACCAAGATGGGTATGTCGAATGGAAAGCCTGAACTATGTGACTCATGGAATCTACTAGGCAAGGTAGTTGGTCGAGGGGGTTTCCAGGCCCCCGTGTGGTTGCACGCTCGTCTTGGTTCAAGAGGCAAGAACATCGGGTCCTAGGGGTGGTAAGTATGGGACTACAAAAACCACAACCCACGTGGCCTCCCATACAAGCCTTAACATGTTTATCATCCATATCTGATCACATCATCACATCCTACCATACTAGATTCATTCGCATCTCTGGTGCATCACCTGAATGATCAGCATTTGACCACTAAGCATGGATAAGCTTGACTGAGTTGTGGCACTAGCGATGCTCTTAAGCCAAACCCTAGTTATGCTAGGAGTAGTGGATCAGGTAATATAGTTCACAAAGGAAAACATGCATCAGATAGGATTACTCTATCTACTGATAAAAGACTGTTGAACCGAATGCATATGACGAGAATGAAACACTTTGTAAACATAGGATTCATATGTATGAGTGGGGCTTCGCTTGCCTTGTCCGTTATTGGACTGGTACTGCTCTTCGGTGGCATTGACTTCAGCTTCGGGTTCGGTTCCTATTCGCGAGAACCAATCACTAGAAAAGGGAAAACAACACTCAACATATGGCATGTGCAATGCTCATACAATATGGATGATATGACAAGTTAAATAGTGTTGAATTGAACCCTAAAACATGCTTGGTCACTTTAAAGGGGGTTCCGAAGATCCAAACCCTAGAATGGGGGAATCATCGGAATCACCTGTGGAGTTCAATTGGTTCTTCTAATTAAACTTGCTATCAAAGTTGATTAACAATGTATGATTATAGCTTAGTTAGTTAGGTTTCATTTTTCTGAACATTTTGGTATATTATTTGTATTTTTATGATTAAAAATTAATTAGTATGAATTTCACAAATTTTAATTCATTTTAAATCATTTTTGGAATATTTGAAATAATTTCGAAACTTGGGCCCACATGTCAGACTTTTATTATTTTCAGAATACATTTACAGAAATGATTAAAACCCTGACAGGCAGGGCCCACCTGTCATAATTTTTCCATTTAATAAAAACAATTACGTAAAACATTTAAATAAAACAAATAGGGGGTTTATGACCTCATGCTGATGTCATGCTGGCATCAGCAATGGGGACTGCCCTAGATCGAGCACGGGATCGGCGGCAGGGCGCACGCTGGGCTGCGAGAGGGGCGCGCTGGACGCGGGCGTCTGTGTTGAGCCGAATAGAGGCGTCTCCGCTCTGGAATGGTCGTCGGAGCAGCGTGTGCGACGGTGGCCGACGGCGAGGCTTGCAGGCGGTTGTGGCGGCGGCGATACAAAGAGGGAGAGAGTGAGCGGAGGGGTTCGTTAGAACCGTGAGCTCAACCTGAGCACGATGGTGGTGATGGCGAGGCCGGGGACGGTCGAATGGCGTCGAATCGATGGCGACAACCTCGGCGACTGGCGGCGGTTCGGGGACGATTCCGGCGAGGAGAGTGCTTCCCTTCTTGTGTGCTTAGGTGAGGAGGACGAGGGCGGCGAGGCGTGTCTAACGATGGCCTCGACTTGGCGCGGGGTGGCCGGAGACGGCGGGGAAGAAAACCTCTGGACGGCTAGGGTTTGGCCATGGCGAGAAGAAACGGGGAAAAGAGGGGGAACTGGCAGCTTGGGTTCGTCGGCGGCTGCTCTGGGGGTCATATAGGTGCTTGGGGGCGGCGACAACGAATCGCGACGCTCGTTGGCGACGGTGGCGCCGCCAGCGAGCTGCTTAGCTCGATCGGGAGGTGGAAGACGGCTGACAGTAACAACGAATCGGTACGGGGCCAGGCTGGGCTGCTGGTGGGCTAGGCTTGGGTTCCAGGTGGGCTGGCTAGGGAGTGCATAGGCGACAGGGGGAGAGGGAGAGGAGTAGGCTGCGGCCCAAAAAGGGTTAGGGTTAGTTTTTATTTGGAATTTTCTTTTTATATTTCTATTTTATATCTTCTTTTGTAATTTCCATTTGTAATTATGATTTTGAATAATTCAAATCACAGAAACTTTTATAAAATATATAAAATAGTTTGGGACCATTTTATATACTTTGGGTTCCATTCATTTTGATAATTTTCAGAATCTTAAAACCCATTTGAATGGTTTTAAGAAGGTAAGAAATTAGGGTTTTGCTTGTTCTTATTTGGTTAAATCATAGTGCAAGTGTGATGCATGCATGGAATGCTCAAACATATCCTTATTTATATTACACAAAAGGGTGGTATGTTACAGCTCTACCCCACTTAAAAGAATCTCGACCCGAGATTCCTAGATTTTAGAGAAGAAGGCAGGGTACTTAGATCGAAGACGATCTTCGCGTTCCCAGGTTGCTTCTGACTCAGAGTGATGAGACCATTGAACTTTCAGGAACTTGATGGTTTGACGACGAGTCTTGCGCTCGGTTTCATCAAGAATACGAACAGGGTATTCTCGGTAGGTTAGATCATCTTGGAGATCCAAAGTTTCATGGTCCACACCACGAATGGGATCTTTGAAGCAACGCTTGAGTTGAGACACATGAAAGATATCATGAACCTCTGGAAAAGATGAAGGTAGATCCAATTTATAGGCAAGCCCACCCCGCTTGGAGGGAATGCGAAAGGGACCAACATAGCGGGGAGCCAATTTGCCTTTGATACCAAATCGATGGACACCCTTCAGAGGAGTGACCTGGAGATAAACTTGATCACCAACTTCATAATGAACTGTCACACCCTCAGAATCGGCCCTATGCAAGTTTCAGCGCTTCCCGCCAAACCCGCATAGAAACGATTCAAAGGTGCCCACCAGGCACTTGCGTGCGGGTGGAAAACAAAGTAATATCATTACACAATAGTCCTCGATGGAACCCACAAAACCTATATATACAACAGCGACTCAAAGAGTCAAGAATACAGATATACAATACAAAGAGCCAAATCACCTTTAAAACGATATAGCGTCCGAGTACGGACAAGATGCAAATTGAGCTAAGAGCCCTGAAGAATAACCAATGGCGTCCATAACCCTGCCCAGGCCAAGCCGGAAGGGTAACCCTGCTAACGACGTCGATCTCAAAACCTGCTTAAACAAAAGGGGTGCCGACAAAAGGGCAAAGGAAAAAGAGGGAGAGGTCAGTACTGAGTCCAGTACACGGCGAGACTAGAATTTGGCGGTCCTCGCCTACATAGGTATGGTGGACTGAAGCGGCAGCGCAGCATGCACTAAACAACCGATAGAGACTCGATACAACTGGCGGCTATCGGAGAGGGGCAAGAAAGACCTATCCGGATCCAACCTGATACTACCACCAAACATACCCATCCTGGTGTTTCCCCCTCGAGACCAAACGAGGAAGTAAACCGAGGAACTCACACCGTTGGCAGTTTTATTTATTCAGTTATCGTTGCAGCAATTACTAGTCAGGTATAGATAGTCATCCTGATAGAATAAGTAGTGGGGACTTTTAGTTAACCATTCCGTTGTAGTTGCAACACTTACTAGTCAGATACAATTAGCATGAGATATCCCCAAACCCAGCAGTTGTTGGTACCTTTATTTAGCCATTCTGTTGCAGTGAAGTTGATTACTAGTCATATTGGATAGAAGTCAAATTATAGCAGTAAACTTTAGTTATAGTTGTCTATGATCGAGAACTGTGCTCCAAGTCGTCCATAACCGCGGACACGGCTTTTCGAAAAGATTTAAACCTGCAGGGGTGCACCAAAGTATCCACACGCACTTTGACCCTTTTTGCCAGATCAGTTAACATACACCCATCGGTATGTCGGCGGGGCCTAAGTCATGACGTTTCCTAGACCCAAAGCAAGTACATGGGGGCCACCCCACTAAGCTACCCACAACGAAGTTGGCCGGCTCCGAAACGGACCCAGGGTTTGTGTAGACGGCTGTAAACGACTGGGAACCCGAAAGTGTGACTAGGCTTGTCGATACAGCGAAAACGTGTCACGGTCCTAAACAGTACAGGTGATCCACGCACAATCTTAAATAAAGCAGTAAAACATGGCATAAGTATAGGATAGTAATAAAGCCCCAAACTACTTGTGGCCCCCGGTACAATGCTTTGAAATCAGGTACTAATCGATGGGGGTGCCCACACACCCCACCTGTGGTTAGCGCGCTCGATCTCGGAACAGGTGTCAAGAACTCGGGGTCCTACGGGACACCAGTGAGCGGTTAAAATCCAAATATTGTCTATTACCCACCGGTGCCTCTGCATTTACCTACTTTCAATTTTAGTTATTAAACAGTAATTAAAGCCATGATCATCTCCAACATTAAACATGCGGCAATACTCCAACAACTGTGGTACTTGACGACACGCAACAGCACTTGAGCAAGCGACTACGACGCGCAGGTCCAACTATCTACCAAACAACAGGTAATAGGATGTGTCCAAGGCAATATAAGGCCGCAAGGGATATCACGGGTACGGAAACTAGAGCATCGCAACACAGATAGCAATAGATCAACAGGAGGAAATAAAGACTATAAATGCAAAATAGGTAGAAGGGGAAGGGATGCTCGCCTGAAAACATTGCCGAAGGTTCATCCGAAGATCGGGTCGACACTCGCATCAACTCATCGGCCTAATCCGCGAAGAAGCAAAACACTAGAAGAAACACCGGATGCACTATTTAATACTATGACAGAAGATCAGGCATGATGCATGTATGATGTATGACATGGCAAAGGTGCAATGCAATTAGATCATATTAAGCGGAACCGGGGTCCTGACATTTAATTAAACGGTTCAAGTTATTTATCTACCCCGCAAATTAAATGTTGGATTAGATGGACCAAACATGGCTTCGGTTCGCTATGCCAATTTAAATGAAGTCCGGAATAAGACAAAGATATCCCGCATATAGACTCCATATTTAATTATGAGATGAATTGGCATAATGCCCCCAAACCACAGACAAGTATGCATGCATGAAAAATTTAATATGCATCAGTTGATAATGTCATATTATAAAAATAATGGGGTCTCGGATAGGGAATCACTTTAGGGTTCGGCGAACTTGGGCTCCGAGGGGTTCGGGGTCGGGTCTCAGGGTTCGACGGGAGAATGGCTCGACGAGATCGGTCTTGGACAACGGAAGTCGATCTTGTCACATCCGAGAAGAAGGACTTGGTTGGCGTCGGGGGCACATCGGACTCGCCCTGGTCGGTGTCGATCTTGTCGGGCCCGCGTATCAGGTCGGTCTTGGCGTCTGGGATGAAGAACTTGGCATTCTGCGTCGGTGTCCTTACCGTCCGGGTTCTCGAGCAGCGCATCCGGGAAGGAGTACTTGTCGCACATGTGGTTTTCGGGTCCGGGGTCTCAGTCATGGCGTCCCATTGTAGATCTTGTTGATGGTCCAGCAAAAGCCACCGGGTTCGGTCTTGGTTCCATTGTCGATGGCGATCTTGGCGGAACACTTCGAGTGGTGAAGATCTTGAGGTTCCGTGGTTCTTCACAAAATCTTCGTAGCAGCAGCTCGGTACACAGCTCGGTACACAGACACGACACGACGAGGTTGGACTTGGCGATGACACGGTTGCATATAAATCCAACCACATGTTGGTCTTCGGGTGCCCACTATACACATACACACGACGGGGACCTGTAGAACAACAAACACAGCAGGGCAGAGGCTATGCAGGGACCTCGACGACGCTGGGACACAGAGGAAGGCGGCACTCGGGGAGGTCACGGGCGGCCGACGCGCAGGGGGACGAGGTGGCGCAGGCGGCCAGAGGCAGGGACGTCACAGGAGACGCGCGGGCCGGACCGCAGCGAGGCCGAGGCGGTCGAGGGCATGCGGTCGCGGACGGTGGCGCAGAGAGGAGGTTCAGGAAGAGGACGGCGAGGGCGCTCAGGAGGTGGCCGTCGAGAAAGGCGTCCCTGGCGGCGCCGGAGGCGGGCAACATCGGAGTGCAGGGCGAAGAGGAAGCAGCGAAGGAGGGACGGTGAGGACGGAGAGCGCTGGGCGGCGGGGTCAAGGCGGGGGCCATGGCCGGAGACGAGGGAGGCTGGTTTTCCTGCGGTGGCGGCGGTTGTTGAGGGGATGGCGACGAACGGGGGAGCGGGGGATCCCGACAGGGACGGGCGATGCGGGGTGCGGGGAAGGCCCAGCGGCGGCCGACGGTGCCAGAGAGGAAGGTGGAGGCGGGGGAGCGGGGCGGGCGAGAGGAGGGAGGAGAGAGGAAGGGCGCCGGGGCGCGTCTGCGGGAGAGAGAGGGGGAGGCGGTTGGGTCGGCGTGTGGTGGGGTCAGGGGGAGACCCGAGGTGGGCGGGGAGTGCATGCCCAGGCGGGGGCTGGCCAGGTGGCGGTGGTTGATTGGGTGGAGAGAGGGCCAGGCTGATGTGGCGCAAAGGGATAGGTTGGGGTGAGGTGGAGGGGGCTGGGTAGATTAGGTTTGGGTAGATTAGGGATTAGACAGGCTGGTTTTGGGTAATTTTGGGGGTGGCCGGCTAGGTCGGATCGACCCGGTTTGGCTGCCCCCTAAAAATAAAATAAATATTTTATTATTTAAAACAGGGCGTTTGAAATCCGTTGGTAGACGAAACAAAATATTCTGGAGACCCGGTTTTAATTTGAATAAAGACGGGAGTATTTAGAAAACAAAACTAGGCGTTTCGAAAATAGTTTAGACAAAAACCATGCATGATGATGACGATGCTCAAATGCAATGTGGCATGATGACATGAGCATGGGGTCATGATGATGCAATGTGCAAAATAACGCAATTTTCTAGTAGTGGTTTTTGCGGGGCGCCACATGAACATCAAGATGATGATGATCGTAGTTGGTCTTATGTAGGGATTGAGCGGCCTTCAGACGCTCTCGAATTAGGCAAACTTGATCTTCTGCTTCTTGGATCATGTCCGGACCAAAGAATTGTCTTTCGTCGGTTTCCTTCCAGTTCAGCTGTGTTCGACAGGTTCTCCCATACAGAAATTGGAAAGGTGCCATGCCCAAACTGGATTGGAAAATGTTGTTATAGGAGAACTCCGCAAAAGGAAGACATTTCTCCCAGTTCTTTCGAAAGGATATAACACACGCTCTGAGAATGTCTTCAAGAATTTTATTCACTCTTTCAGTTTGTCGATCGGTTCTAGGATGATAGGATGTGCTGAAGGAGACATGAGTTCCCATTGATTCTTGGAAACTTTGCCAGAATTTGGAAGTAAACAAACTTCCACGATCAGAGATGATCTTCTTGGGAACACCATGGAGAACGACGATCCGAGAGATGTATAAGTCAGCCATTTGACTAGCATGGATAGTTTCTCAAACCGGGAGAAAATGAGCAACTTTAGATAACCGATCAACTATTACCCATATGGCATCATTTCCTACTTGTGTTCTTGGGAGTCCAGTGATAAAATCCATACCAATTTCATCCCATTTCCACTCAGGAATTTTCAACGGTTGCAGAAGTCCAGCAGGCCTTTGATGTTCAGCCTTTACACGACGGCAAACGTCGCACTCTACAACAAAGCGAGCGATTTTTGGTTTCATTCCACTCCACCAGAATCTTTGACGGAAATCTCGGTACATCTTGGTACCACCAGGATGGATACACAGAGGGGATTCATGAGCTTCCAAGAGGATTAGATATTTGATTTTCAGACTGTTTGGAACCACTAGCCGATTACCAAAATAGAGAGTACCTTGATCATTGATGGAGAAAATATGTCTCTTGGTCAATATTTACTCTATGAAGATATGCTAGTGGGTCAGATAGTACGGTAGTATGTCCAAGGGGAGCCTCTAGTCATTAATGAGGAGCTCGCGCGTCTATCCACACATATGCGAAATCTGCACGAATGGTACATGTCGCAAGCAGAAAAAATCATCAAATGACCGAACTGTTTCAGTTATACAACCAACGCGCCCTCGACAAATCTATCATTGGTTGCTACTGTCTGTAAGTGATTTATTTTATAATTAAGTTTGTAGCTCGGCTCGTTCATTGCATTTAATATATTATCCTAACTATATATCCTTTTGTATGATGATATTATATTCTGTAGAATGAAGATGCTTGAATGCAAAAGAGCTAGAAGATACGACATTGGGTTCATTGACCCATATATCGTTAATGAATAACGTTAAAGAATCACCCCAAGGACGTGGAGGAAGACATGTGCAGGTTCTTAACCGAGAATAATTTTGTTAAGGAAATACTATTTCCTTACAACTTCAAGTGAGTGTTTGTATCTTGTACACATTTTATTTTTGCTTACTGGATGAGCTATGCATGGATGCTTATGTAAACATCCGCAGATTCCACTGGATCATGCTAAACATTCAAGTTGACAACTCGCTAGTTGAAGTTCACGACTCATTAAGTTGGGACCAAGAGCAGTGGAGCGACATGAAAGAAATGCTCCATAAGTAATTTCAATCATTATCGCATTATATCGTCCTCTTTCATTCATTTCCTGATATCAAGTAACTAATAACTCCTTTGTTCATTTTCTTTGCCGAGCAGATGTTGGACACGGTTCAGTTAGAAAATACCATGTCCATTCAAAGAAGAGTTAACTTATAAAATGGTGAAGAATTTACAGCAGCCACTGGGAACTCATTTATGTGGATACTACATCTGCGAGTACATCCACGAGTTGACCAGTGAGCGTAAAGTTGACTCACATTATATTTATGATTTGTAGGAGAAACTAGAGCCACACCAGCGCATAAGAGCAATTCAAGAGGAGCTGGCGAGATTTATGATGCACGAAGTCCTTGATGTACATGGAGAGCATTATGCGGATGACGTGGAACTCGATTTGCCTTAGTGATCTCCATGTAGCCGATATGATATATATATTCATCAATGACCATGTAATTTCGAAACATTTCTTCCTTTTGATATATATATAATCAATGTATGCTTGCAAGGGATCGATTAATTATATAGATGCATCAACGTGTACTGTATATATAGTAGCATAGAATATATGTACTTAAATATACGTTTGAAATTATAGTGAAACACAAAACGAAAAAGGAATGAAATGGAAAAAAAAGGAAATACACAATCTCTACCACGGCAGAGAAACACACAATTCTCTGCCGCGGCAGGAAACCTTATAGTCCCGGGTGGTGTTACGGGCCAGGACTAGAGGGTTTCCGCCCCCCGCAGCGCTAAAATAGTCACGTGGCTGTTATCAGTCGCGGGCCGTAGCGAGCAGGGACTAGTGGGGGGGCCTCTAGTCCCGTTTTCGCAGTCCTGGGCCCAAAACCAGGACTAGAGCCGTTTGCAGCCCGGGACTAAAGGCCTGTTTTCCACCAGTGGAAGCAATGTTACGGACGTTCTTGCCCACAGTTGGTATTGCACGCGGCAGTGCCGCCATGCAAGCAGAATACTCAAGGGATGCCCCTAGCATTAAAAAACGCTTCTAAGTAAGCTAGGTCCCATAACACAAGCAATGTATCCAGAAGCTGCCCCTATTGATGAATAAAAATGAGTTGGTATTTCTCGCACTCATTTCATTCTCAATTACATGGGTGCTAGTTCAGAAACGCGAGTCGCATTGCATGCCTTTGTCAGGCACTAGGGGCTTGTCCCCATAAGAGTGTCGAAGTATCATTACATGTGTTTCTCGGGCACTTGGGGTATGTCCCCATAATTCTCAAAGTCGCGTATTATGCCCCTCTCGGGCACCCGGGGGCCATACCTACAAGAGCATCGAGGTCCCATTCGTGTCAATCAAGGTATAAGAGGAAAAATCATAGAAGAAGAAGTGATGGATGCGACACAAAGCTAGGTACTCTTTTTATTCTCAAAAGTAAGAGTACAATATCTACATTACCCTAGATAGGGAAAGTCTTTGACCTTTCTTTCTACCTCATTACACGTGACCTATGCACAAGATGGACATGAATTTCTTGTCGACCAGAGATCCAGAGGCACGTGACGGTTTTTGGCCTCCTAGACATCACAACCCTCATCGTATGAATACTCCACGTGGCTGGTTGCCACAGAACACCTTGACAGAGAGTGATGAGTCCAAAAATTAAGCATATTTAAGTATACAAATTATTCATATTGTCACTCATTATATGCTACATCTAGCTACAACAATGCCTATTATGTATGATTACTAGTTCACATTCATTTTCACATGGACTTTGCACATTAGTAGTTTTATTAGGATTTGATTACTTTTTCCTTGTCTTTGACTTGTTTGTAGGTGCTATGAATAATCATGGATAAAAGAGAGTCCAAACACGCCATAGGGACGAAGCCCTTCCACTCAACCTCTTCCATAGTTGTCGCCCACAAGATATACACCACCATACTACTCAAGGGAGAGAGGATACTTGCATCTTGAAGGGCCACTACTAGGAAAACTGCTATAGGTAATCCAAATATCCGTGGCGCATGTGCTAGTGGTGCCCCACGGGTAAAATAGGCGTGGCGCACTGCCCGTAGGTGCCCTACGACTAAATGTCGTAAGTGTGGCGCACATGGGGTAAAATAGCCATGTGTGCTGCAACAGCTGGGTCAACTTAGCCGTACGGCACTATGTCCTAGTGCCCTACGGCTAAGTGGCCTGCACCAACTCCACCCCCCCCCCCCCCCCCCCCCCCGTGGATCGCCATTTTTGGCTTTGCAAAAAATAAAAGAAAATGATAAACACTTCAAAAAAAATAAAATCATTTCATGTGTAAATAGGTAATGTGATATAGTTTGTAGAAAAATAACAAAAAGTAATTTTGACTTTTTCTGCAAAAAAAAGTCATGCCACGGTAAAATGGCCGTAACTTTTGCATACGATGTCAAAAAAATCGTATAATATACCAAAATGACGAGAACGAGATTTCGCGATTATTAAGATGTTCAAAATTCAAAAGGAGTAAAAAGTTTAGCGATTATTTATATTTTCCAAATTCAAAGAGAGTAAAAGGTTTAGCGATTATTTAGATTTTCAAAATTCAAAAAGAGTAAAAAGTTACGGTCAACTGACTGTTTTTTCCTGCAGAAAAAAAGAGGGCAACTTACTCGTAGTGCACCACCACCTAGTGCGCTACGAGTAAGTTGGGCGGGATTCAAAATTTGAATCCCCACCCCGCCCACTTACCCCTCTTCTCTTACCTCCCTCCTCTCCTTTTCATTCTCCTCCCTCCTCATTTTCCATCTCTCTTCTCATCCTCCTTTTCCTTCTCCTCCTTCCCCTTCTCCTCGCTCTGTACTCCTCCTCTCCTTGCACTAACAACGGCGACGGTGGCCTTCTGCTCCTCCTTGCTCTGGCATCCTCCTCTCCTTGTAGCGACGGTGGCCTTCTCTTGCACTCACGACGAGTGACGACGACCTCCTTGAATTCACGACGAGCGGCGACGATGACCTCCTTCTCCTTGCAGCCTCCTCCTCCCTGCAGTCATGACGAGTAGCGACGACGACAACCTCCTCCCTTTTCCAGCCACACCTCCTTCTCCTTCTCTTCCTCGATGCCGGTGAGGACTAGCACGGCCACGGCCTCCTGCACCTCCCTGTGGTGGTAGGTCGTGTCCACAACCACCATGCTCCAGCGAAGGCCGCGATATAGACCCGATTGCTTTTGAAATTCAAAAGGAGGGTGTTTTTTTGCATTTTTTTTGTTTTTCGAAAAAAACATCTGTGGCAAACTTGTACCCCTACCCGTGGTGCACTTGGTAGTGCGCTACGCCTATCCCCATATAACCGTAGCGCACCAGGGTAGTGTCCTACTTGCACTTTTTAGCCACAGCGTACGCTTAGTGGCGCACCACTAGTGCGCCACGGACGGGATTTTTAGGTGCGCCACGAACAACCCTTTTCCTAGTAGTGGGCTACACATCGATCTTCATCAACAACATCTTCAACTTCGATCCCCTTTTTTTACGTTGATGTGATCCAATATCTAGCGGGGATTTGCACTTGTAGTCAATTGTACCTTCATATATCATCCATACTATTGACATGATGTTGATCCCCTTCATTCTTGAGTAGTTTCCTTATTTTTGGGAGAGATGGTGAAACCCGAGTATTATTATGCATTGAAATAAAGATGATCTATAACTTTGGTATTTTATCTATTGAATTATGATATTGTGTTAGATCTCTCTTTTTAGATGAAATGTGAAGTTGGCCACATGCCATTTTCCTACAAGACTAAAGAGAGGGTGAAATCCTTCGGACGTGTATGGGAGTATGTCAAGTGTTATTTGTGACTACAAGCATTGACTTATAGCCTATGTAGTCAAAGGAGGAATAAAGAGAGACTCACTAAGATTATTATGATATCCATGGTGAAACCCTTAATTGTGGTGGTCTGTATGAGTGACTCTCTCAGGCATCGTGGTGGTTATTTAGAGATGACCTCGTTCCTGACTTAAGAAAGCGAATGCCTATGAGCCTTGTAGTGTACATCTTATTCTTGAGCTCTCTCCACACATATCATGACGAAAAACATAGATTATCCTAATCATTCATAATTATCCCATGCTAGTGGTGAAACCTACACTCTTTCAGAACTCCTCAATCATATCACACAACACTTCATAGATACTCTCTTGCTTTAGTTTACTTTTGTTATTTACTTTGTTAGTTACTACTTAAAATCTCTCTTGTTTACTAATCTTGCAACTTATAATGTAGACTATTTTAAAATACCATTTTGGGTGCGAACATGGCCTCACTGACAATGTGGCTACGGGGTTGTGTTGATTTCCATCCGCAAAGCTTCTAAGGGACGAACTTTATAAATAATATTTGCTGCTACAAGTACTGCAATAACCCTGTTATTGATCGTAGGAAACCCAGTCATCAGAGAGATCCTCCACCCCATCAAAGGAGAAGAATTGAATTTCCCCGTGCTGGAGGCAAAGCTTCTTGGAAAAGCGTGGCTAGCCTAACTAGAGGCACATGCCGCCTCCTTCGTTGGTGAACACCCTCGCCATCCAGAGGTTGGAGGCATAGCCGATAGACTGCAATTTAAATGTGCAAGGGTAGAGATTACCGAATGAGCACGCAAACATATCTGGGAGCCTCATGGTCCCCGCAATATTACAATGCACCTGCACATAGTAGAAGATGGCAATATTAGGCCAAGATCCCTGCAAGTGATCAACTGGAGGAGGCTTACCCCAGCGTTGACCGTGGCTTGACCCTTGACCATGCTGGCAGCCTCCACAACCACAGACTCCATCGACATCCAAGGTAGATTTTCAAAACCCTATATCTTAAAAAATCTATAATCCTTCCATTTCCAAGGTATATTTTTGAACCCCAAGGTTGTTTATGATAGATATTCAAGTTGACATCATCCACCTTGGATATAATCATTTTCCTAAAAATTTCCACAATTATTTGTGCCCTAAAAACATTTAAATTCCATTCTTGGCAAAATCTTCAAAACCTTTCCTATAAAGGCAAGTTTTTTTCTCCAAACCACCATGCCAATTCAAAGCACACTCGATGCTATATATCATATCCTACCTTCCCAACTAAAAAATAAATATTTTGAGATCGTTTATTATTTATTTTTGCCCTATTTCTTATATGGGAGAAACAAGAAATAATTTTTTAAAATACTTTTATATCCCATTAAATTCCAAGAAAATTCTCCAATGTGTGACATGGTATTTAGGACAATCTCACATCAAAAACCACACGTGTCCAATGTAGGAGTGTTTACTTGACCATATCTCCTAACCAGTACCTTTGGTTCATCTTACCTAATGCAAAAATCTGTAGTTGCTTCATAAATCTCTATTTGGCCAATATTTGAAAACTTTAAAACTCATATCTCTAACCCCCCCCCCCAAACCTCTACTAATATGGTCAAGCAAACTTCCCCATCACTCATCCACTCTCCTGGTCGAAATCACTTTAGAAACACTATAGCACCCTTTCCCTTTTGTCCACTAGCTTGTGGAGATAGTGAGAGAGAGGGGCAAGCATATCTTGCCAAATCTTGCTCATTAAGTGAGCTGCATCAATCCCTTTGACCTCTGCCCTTCCAAACCATCCTCACACCTCTCTCCACTGCCCACTCGACCAACCAGAAGCCCCTACCCATCTCTCTTGTTCCAATGGACGTTTTCCACCATGTAGCATGCCAACTCGGGATAAATACCCACAGGCCACCCATCACCTCCCCCTTTGCCCCATTTGCTTCCTCCACTCCTCACTCAACTCCCCCGAGCTCCCCTTCCCCTCCTTACCTCTCTGCTGGCCACAAGAAGAAGAAATACCACATTCGAAAATTGTTGAACTCGAGCTCGAGGTTGCCCTCTCCCATGCTCCCCTAATCCTGCATGTAACCTAACTAGACTCTCCTACCTCTGATCTCCCTCTCGTTGCTTCTTTTTCTTCTACAAGACCCCTGGAGCATGCCTCCGTTGTGCATGCCCGTTTGGGAGCTCCCCGTGGAGCCCAACGGATCCGAGCCCCTGCATGCATTGCCTGGACCAGCGCGACGTTTCCCTGGACCTCTGCATCCTCTTTGAGTCCCCTCTTCGCCATGATGATAGTCAAGGTTGGGCTCGACGAGATCCTGAGCGAACTCTGTCACGGGAGGAATGACTTCTCTTCATGTCTTGAAGCGGATCGATGACACCCCTCACCGGAACCGTCTCGCCGTGCCGCCTTTCCCGGTCGCCTCCACGGTCGTCCTAGATCAGCCAGGTGTTCTCCTGTGACCCCATAGCGCCGCCCTAGGGTTCTTCCTCCCCACCGTGTGTTCTTGGGAAAACGATGACCTAGGGACGTGGATCTGTCCATAATACGACGACCCCTGTCTCTTGGTAACCCTTCGCCGACCACCACCTCTGACCCGTGGGCCCCGCTTGGCGGGTTTTGGAAAATCGTATCCCGCGCGAGAAGCTACCGGGTGGGCCATTTCCCCATTGAGTGGCCCATCTCCTAGAAGATCCGGCCCAGATCCCCTTTTCTATTTACTTATTTTTCCCAGATCTACAATCTAATCATTTAGTTTAAATCATTTAAAAAATGGAAAATACCCCCAAATATTTAGATAGCTTTTTCACACATGCCTCATATATTTTCTAGTAAATAAAATACCAGCATGTGTCCTTTTCATTATATAAATCCCTCTGGAAGTTTCATGAGTCCAAATGGAGTAAAAACAAGTTCCTTTGGTAGGCCCCGAAGGCGTCTACCACTCAGTATTGGTCCCATCTTATTTTTCTTCCTAAATTATTCTAGTAGAAATAACAAAACCAAGCCATTCTAGCCCTGAGGTATTTCTCTAGGTTTAACCAAGAATGGTACTGACCTAATTCCAAATCTGAAAACATACAAATACCAATATCCATCAAACCCTAGCAGCCCTAAATTAATTAAGCCCCTGTTGATTTGTTGTGAATTAAACAGTTCTATGCATAGTTAATTCACTAATAAAATCACTACAATAGTTATCTAAATCCAAAAAGGATGATTCCATGTTCTATAGAAAGGAAATTCAAATACCTAACACATGCCTTTGGAATCATATCAAAAGCCTATGTATATTAATTCTGGATAAAAAGACAAAAACCTTATAGTATTGCCTTTGGGAATTTCCTGAGGGAATCCTGTAAAATATTTTGACATGATTCTAACTCTCTGTGAACCAGTACATCAAAACCTATATAACCATTCAAGTAAATAATTTTTGGACCTATAGAACTTTTCTATTGAATTATTTTCCTAAAACTAGAGCTTTATAACTAGGGAATTCATAGTAATTCAAAGGAAATTGATAAAATAGTGAAACCACTTTTGTTGGTTTCATTTTTTCAACACCTATATGATGGTATCATTTTTATACAATGGTATCATACATAATATGACCTTGGTCTAAAACCCCTCTCCTAAATAATTTCTAGACCTTAAATCTTATGAAAATTTCTACAAATGTTTCCATGTAATTTATCGATCTCATCAAGCCAATCTTCCAGCACCCTACTGTTTTATATCATGTGATTATATTTTTCTTGCTGTATGGTATCAATGTTTGTATGACTTGTTTGATTGCGGCCTTGCTTCTTTCCATGTTTGCTCAATAACGGCGATAGATGCGATGGTGCGACATTGAGAAGAAGGAATTCTCCTTATTATTATTATTATATTTTTGGTATTCTCGGTATTCTGGTATTTCTAAAGAGGTGAAGAGACATCACGCTGGTCACAGGAAAGCCAAAATTCCTGAATCCCGATACTTGCCCTATTCCTTTTTATCAATTGTTTTGTATCTCGTTTATGAACTGCATGGCTACTTGCATGGTTTGTTTCAAATAAAATAACGATAGTAACTTGGCTCCTCCAAGTTATGGCTGAGTGTCTCATAGGACACCTACCCTTATTGACACACACTTTTACCCTTTAGATCGACGTTAGGATGATTAGCATCTCACCTCCTTGGAATCTACTATTTTCGATGATAAAAATATTTTGGGGTTTTACCCCACCACAGAGTTTTCAAAATAAAATCCTTAGAAAGAGGCATCATTTCCGAGTGGATGTTTTACCAAGAAAAGATGATGAGGAGAAGGAAGAACATTGATCAAGATAAAGAGAAGGGATGTTCTATGCCTTTACCGGAATGATTTACCCGTGTAACCACATTACCCAGGAGCTAGAGATTATCTCATAGTTTATCGTCTTTAGCCGGGGAAGCTTGTATGTGATAAAATAGAGAAATTCCTAGAATTTCGGGCGGGCGCTAACGGGTCTACAGATATGAAGCCTGCAGCTGGCTTAGGCAAGAGTGAGTGCCGGTGCAATAATTGGGTTCCCCGCGAATGGTATTATTTAGGAGTGGAGAAGGAAATGGAGTCACCAAGTTAAGGTATATGCCAAGCTGCGGTTCGGGTATACACGTGTACAGAATGGAGGACTATGGCACTGGGCCACATACTCATTGCTGGGGAAAACAAACCCAAAACGAAAATGTGATGTTGCTAGGGATGACAAATGATGTGTGTAGCGGGTCGTGGTTGTATCCTGATGGATGTATTGATTCTTGTGGGTAAAGTGCACAAACTAAGAAGAGTATAATCTATTCGAATAGCCGTGTCAATGGTCAAGGAAGATTGGAAAGGTGATTGCTAGGAGTACCCTTGGGATAGTTTTGAGAGAATAAAAAGGGATGTGATTTGGTCACGAGGAAGCATGAGAACAAGTTTTGTTTTGACCATGGTAGTCCAAGAGGTTTTCAACAGGGCTATTTCTCTATGAAAATTATAAAGGTTTTCATAAAAAGGATATGGCTATATCTAGTGTTTCAAAAAGGAGGCATGTTTTCAAAAACTCTTTTTCAACAAAGATATAAAGATGCCAATTTATGCTTTTTGAAAAACAACTCTAGTGGAGAGCTACCTCGCTATAGTAAACTGTGCATTATCCTTGTTTTCCTTATATGGGTGGTCTTCCGAGTACATTCAATGTACTCACCTGCTTTGTCCCTGGCTATTTACTTGGCCATATTTGCAAAAGCTAGAAGGATAAAGATGCTAACATCTATGCAAGGTAGGCCGTCTTCCCAGTCAATTTCCTGTATGTTAAGGCATGACATGGGCTTTGTGATTGAATAATTCTTCTGCTATTTTTTATCGCCATAAAGGCATCTATGTAGGTCTTCTACTCCGTTAATTTAAGTATGTTGTTATGATACCAGTCTGTTATGCTCACGGATCACTAATCATGGGAACGTGAATTGCAGGCATAACGAGGATTCTAGGACCGTAATTATAGGGTCCCACAGCTTGTTCCGCGCCCTTTCTGGAAGAAAAAGGACATACGGTCTTCTGGTGGAAGGCTTCCCCCTATTGTTGTTTTGGTGAAAGAAGGAAAAAGCAGAGAGCGTCGGATGAAGACAAGCGATGTCGACGAAGGCTGCTTTACATTAGGATGAAGTGGAGCACGGCGGAATGGACCAAGTCCACCAAATTTAGTCTCCTAGACCAGGATCTCGAGGAGCGGAACTATGGACGCCCTTCCCGCCTAAAGGCTGGGGGAAGAGGCCCTGACGCCGCCCTATATAGGGGATCCACCTCCTACCTTAGAACAGATCGATCCCCTGTGATATAAACCCTAGATATACATCCTCCGTTGTAACCTCGTGAAGTAAGCGAGCAATACAACAAAGCAGGAATAGGGTCTTTACCTCCTCACGAGGGTCTTGAACCTGGGTAAAAACATGTGTCTTCTCTTTGTTGTGTGGTTGCTCCGCCTTCGCCACCGTCGCCGAGGTTCCTTGTAACTACGGGTTCAACCCCGTCTCAAACCAAGGGGTTGTTGGACCCTAGTTCCTTCTTCGGACAAATCTTCGACAATAGTTTGTAAGAACATATATTTGTAAAGGATAGAAATGATACTATTAGTGCTAGTCCTCCTGTTAGAAATGAAGAAAAGGAGTTTAGCTTTGATAGTGCTATAGACGATGATCCTTTATTGCCTGATAGTACTCTATGTGGCACTATTGTGTCTAATACATGGGAGTATGAGAGTGATATAATTGAGTTATATGACCCCTTATGCTCATTAAATGAAACATATTTACATGGAGATTCTACTAAAAACTATGTGGTTGAGTTTACCTTTAATGCTCGGAAATATTATGTAAGAGGAAAAGATAAGATCCCTCTTTGTGTTTTCACTTTATTTAGAATGCAAGCTACTGATCATTATATGCATTGGCTACCACAAATTTTCTACTATTTATTCATATACAAAATGCCAATGCATACGAAGAAGGTTAGACTTAAAATTTAATGGTTATATGCTCCTTATGCTTTAAAAATACTATTTAGTTTGAGCACACCTTTTTATCCTTTTAACATGTAAAATAATTTATCTACTATTTTCTAACAATTATTTTAGGAGTTTAACAAGATAAAATTTGGGAAAGTAAAAGGCAAGGATGAGTAATGGAGAAGTTGGGGTCGACATTAAGGATGTTCTTCTGGATAGGCTTGTAGCCTGCTTCCGAATCCTCCTTAAGATCGTTAACAAACTAGCAAGGGTGTTTTGCATGTGTAGACTTGGGCGACGACCTCTAGTGATTCATCGTCCTTGAACTGAGTTCGGGCTATAGACATATTTTGGATTGGGGTTGGCATAACTTGTCGGCCTTCCTTGTTTTAGTATGGCACATCAGTGAGTTTGATTGGTTTTGCCACATGCCTAAAGACCAAGGTGATTTCAAATACTTTTTGAGTTTCCTTATCATTGGTGGCGTGATGGTGTTGTTTTTTCTTCAGCTCATCAATTATTCTCTTGTACTCAGTTTCTAGTGCCTTTTCCACCTTAAGGAATACCTCTATTATGGCCATGTCCTTGTCGATCTATACATTTGTAACATCCCAAAAATTCATGAATTGTAAAAGCATACATTGCATTCATATCATCTTAGCATCTAGAGCTTGCACAAAAAATTTCAAAGTTTGAAACCAAATAAAACCATATTTATGCCCATTTTATTATTCATATGAGGCATAGTTTTATTTTTATTTTCAAAAGACCAAGATGTTTTGAGTGAACAAATGTATTTGTCACACTTTTGAGTGCAAGGTTCATAGTAAAAAAATCTAGAAATAATTTGAATTCAAACAAGTTTGAATTAGGGTTTCAAATTTATTCCTGAAAATCAAAACAGAAAAAGAAAAGGTTAAAGAAAAAAATAAAACTGAGTGCTACTTATTCACCTCAACACCAGAACCGGCCCATATAGCCCACCAGGGTCCCCCCTCCACCTCTCTCTCTCTCACCCGTGCAAACCCTGCACTCTCTACAACTGGTCCGAACGCCAGCTCATCCCTTCGTCCTCAAACCTCGCGCGCAGACCACGTCGTTGCCGTTGTTTCCTCCTTCACTGTCGCCATTGATTCGAGCTTAATTGCCGATGAATCCACGCATAATTCTCTCTCCCCTCACCGGCTACTTAACCCCCTCTGCACTGTGGCCATTTCCCCTCACCAAGCCCCCACATAGCGCCCCCAGGCTGCCCATATTCAAGCTTGCATCGTCGCTGCCGACGAACAACGGTGAGTGATTCCGGTGAATTTCGTCCACCCCGTGCCTTCTGGTTCATCCTGATGTGCTCGTCACTCTCTTGCGCTACTTATCATGCTCTTTGTTTGCCTTCTTGTGACCCAGAGCGTCGATTCCATCAACCCCTGCAGGCACCCGACACCGTCCACAACTCCGGCGAGTAATTCCTTTCAGGTATGCACGCCCCTTACCTTCTAGATCAAAGTAACTTGTGTGCCTTGTCCTTGTCCATGTTCTGATGGCCTTTGTTTGCGCTATGGTGACATAGGTTGTCGCCTCCGTCCCTGTTTGAAAAAACCCGACGCCAGCAGCTACTCCGACGAGCTCCCACAACCGCAGCAGCACGCCCCTGTCCAAGCCAGCTACACCTTGAGCTTCCTCGCGTCTGTGCAAACCTAGTAAGCCACGCCACCACCCCTAGACCCCTCTGGATTCGCCAGAGCGTCGCTAGCAGAAGCGCTGCCACCGCAAGTGCCATTTGCACCGCTCACTTTTGGTCGCACGTTCCAGGGCCGTTAGATCTAGATCGTGCGCTATAGATTAGATCGTGAGTGAAGCGGTAAGATTTTATCTGGCGTGTTAGATCTGACTTGATGCAATGGCACGGAAGCGTGATCCTACATGAAACGGTATCAACCAATCAGATGCGTCCATGTGTCTGGCTGTTTGATTTAAAATCTGTTTTTGAATCTATTACTTGATTTAACTTGTAAAATTCATAACCTTAGTTCTATGTGGCCAAAATTTTCAAATAATATAACATTGGACTCACAAATTAAACCCTACACTTTTGTAGCCTTGAATTAGAAATTTTCTTCTAGAAAAATAAGAGTATTTGCAGAACCAATTATAGGCTTATTTTGACTATATAAAATGTTTTAAAAATTGTTTTAGAGTGAACTTGTTTTTTTTAACCTTAGGAAGTTTACTTTGTGTTCAGTACTGTTTGGTGTGACTTGTTTAGTGTAGAAAACCATTTCATTGCATTTTAATGCATTTATATATATTTTTGTTTGAATATTTGATTGTGAATTTGGTGTTATGATTTTATGTGTAGATTTTGGTGATAGTGGTGTTTGTGATTGTGAGGACTGTTGCTACTCCCCCAACTATCAAGGAAAGTGATGATCCATATATTTTTGTCCTATTATTTTTTACTATGCACTAGTGATATTTTGAGTAGGACTTGCATGGATTTTTCTAAGTATATATATGCTATGCTATCTTGGGAAATCCTAGTAGTTGTAATCTTAGTAGAATTTTCTCTAAGTTAAGAAAACTTGTTATGTTATCATGCCTAGCTTAGCTAGTAGCAAACAATGGTGGAATATTCATGCTATGAAATTTTTGCTAAGTCTGTGACTTGTGTTTTTGATTAATAAAACAACTTTGCGAATGAATAACCTGGGTGGAATCGTATGTTGGTTTATGTTGAGTGGTTACACAAGGCCCATGTCTATGGTTTACCTTGTGTATCACACTTGTGGAAAGCCACCCAGGAACAAAGGGATTTGAGATGTTTAGTGTTGAGAAGCTTCTAGTGCAACCACATGGAATATGGGCTCTACCTTGACCACATAGGTTGCAAGAACTTCGCCAGATGGACAATTGGTGGTAGGGTGATAGAATGGAACGCGTCCATGATGGTCTAAGGGAATGCTTCTGAAAGGTTGCATCTTGATGCATGTCGAGTCTTGTGGGAAAAGTGCACCACCTCTCAAGAGGGTAAAAACCTAAGTACTTAGCCCTGTCCCCGGCAACCGAAAATTTGAGCATCGAAGACATTGAAGCTATCAAGGATCTCCTCATCCCAATTTCTAAGTTAAAAACTTGTGGTTGAACAAGGTTAAAGGTTCACCAATTTCTATTGGTGGTTCCTTGGGTGTTTTGGACAAACAAAAACTTAGTGTTTTCAACTAATAAGGAAAACCTTATTTTGAGAAAATCAAGCCTAAGCTACACTTAGACAAATTCATATAGATGTTAGATACTACTATTCTACTATGGTATCACTTGCCAATACAATTCCAAATGTATTGAACCACTGTGTCTATAACTTATGATGTTGTAGGTTACTCTGATGGAGATTAGGGTTGTGAGTCTACACTCAACATGCTTACTTGTGGAACATGAAGATGAAGACTTATAGTTATTTCCTTTATGTTATGAACTGTATGTACTAGCCTTGAGCTATTGAGTAGTAAATACTATGTTATATCTGGAATGACGATGTAATAACGACCTTTGTATCTGTGTACTTCATCTTAAACCCTTGATGCTAGCATTTGATCCAGGGACTAGCATTTCAATCATAGGGGACTTTACCTTTAAAAGGTGGAGTCTTACAAATGGTATCAGAGAATTGTGTTGCATGTAGGATTATGACCCTAAGTTGGATTAGAGTAAGGAAACCTATAGGAAAAAATGCAGCTCTTTGCAAATTCCACACTTGTCTTTTTATGATCGTAAACCTCTTCTAATCTCCTTTCTCATCTCTATTTGTAGATGGACGCCATCAACGAAGCCGTCAAGAAGGCACCACTCATGACCATGACCTTACAATGTGAGAGGGAGTTTTCGCAAGGCCCTCAAAAACCTCATGGTTAGCTTGGGAATACATGGTGAAGCCGTGTACAAGGGATTTCCAGTGATAGAAGAAGGAGAAGAATATTGGTGGGTGCAACTCCACTTGTACAAAAACACCGGAGACAACCACAAAGAGTCGGGATTCTGCATGGTCACCAACTCAGAAATGTATATGTCATTCTTTGACTCTACAAGAAATGCTGCTTGGAATGCTATCAAGGAGCTTGGTGAAAGACTCAAGTGTAGAATGCTCAACACTCAAAATGACCTTAGAGAGGAGAAGAAATATACGCAAGACTTGGAGACTGCCATAAAACGTCTAAGGGATGATATCCTAGACTTAGAATATGAGTGAGAAATTTGACGTACTCCGATTGTTGGCCCACCACACTTGTCGTCTTTCTCGCGTTAGAAATTTGATCATACCAACCAATGTGGTATGGCAAGTTTTTTTTCTAAGTTATGTTTGAACCTTTGTGCTTGTGATAGATTTTGTATGTCATGACTTGAATGTTTCATTGTTGAATGTATGCTTTTGGCTTTTGTTACACTATCTGATGATTTTCTCTCTACTTGTATTGTTACTAATTTTTCTCTATCTTATGCATTAGATGCCTAGCTTTGTTGTCATAACTGCCGAGGAGTTCAAGGGAACTCGTTTCAGTTCTAGTCTTGTGGAGCTCACTAGTGTGCTCAATCTCCCACTCCCTAGTATTAAGGCACTTCAGCTCACCAAGTTTGAGAGGAAGGATCTTTGGGGATTTAGAGTCTCGCAGCCAGGATGCCAGACGGAGCCACTCACCGAGTAGATTACCTTCAAGTTGATGCATGATGACAAGGAGAACGGACTACACGTAGTCATTCAGGATCTACTTGGACGCCTCTGCGGATGACACTCCATCGATCTCAGGGGCCTCTACTTCCACTCATTCGGGAGACGCGAGTAGCAGGGAGAGGATATTGTGTATGACGACACTGCTAGAGAGACTATCGAGCATGTTCGTCTCTACCTTCTGGACCTATAGAGCCTCATTAGACACCTCGACACAGATAGGACCAACATCATGCTTAGCAATGACGAGCTTCAGGTTCAGTTGAGGGAGAAGGACAAGCTCTTCGTGGAGCAGGAAGATATCATCAAGGAGATGGAGGCCAGATTTGAGAGCCAAGACAAGAAGTTCAAGAATCAATAGAAGAGAGTACATGATAGAAACAAGAAGATCAAGGACATGAGGTCTGAGATAGTGCTCAAGGATCTTGAGCAAGAGACTCAGCAGAGAGTGATAGAGAGGCTGCGCTCACAGAAGAGAGCCCTTCATGCGAAGATTGAGGGCTTGACCACCAATGTGGAGGAGTACAAGACAGCCATGGAGACAGCTGGACTTATCCAGCCGAGAGAGGGCAGCCTTTAGAAGCAACAGGTTGGGAAAACAAGAGAAGGCTTCGCCTTTTCTTATCTTCGGCGGACTTGAAAAGCCACCTACAGACGCTTTACGCCCAATCATTCCGGATAACGCTTGCATCCTCTGTCTTACCGCGGCTGCTGGCACAGAGTTAGCCGATGCTTATTTCTCTATTGGACGAGGAGGTCGACATGGACGAGTAGTGTTGACTACTCGACTATCTATTTATCTATCATCCTTTGATTTATCGAGTCGCAATGACCATCCAACATATGGATGTATTGCTAGTGTGTTTACTTTTCCAAAACTTGTTGTTTACGTTGTTCAAATTCTAAGTTTCATCTCATGCTTGTTTATTTTGTGATTGTTGCTATGTGATGTATTGTGCATGTTAGCATCTATGGGTTATATCTCATTACTTATCCTTATTGAAACCACAGATGCCTCCCCGTCGTGCGAATCCCAACCTAAACAACAATAACAACAATGGAAATGAGATGCAGCAGTTGATGACAGCTCAAACTCAGTTGATGCAGATGATGACCCAGTTCATGGCAAATCAAAACAACAAAAACAACAATCAAAACAACTCACCAGACTTTGACATGCTTACAAGGTTTTTGAGGTTGAGGCCTTCCAAGTTCTCGGGGACCACTGATCCCATGGTATCCAATGACTGGCTACGTTCTGTGAATAAGGACTTCGTCACCGTGGGCTGCACAAATGAAGAAAAGCTTAGATTTGCAGCACATCTGCTTGAAGGACAAGCAGCCACATGGTGGGATAACTTCCAGATCACCACTCCCATTGAGGATGTGACTTGGGCAATATTTGAGGATGGTTTCCGCACTACCCATATATCATCAGGAGTGATGAATCTGAAGAAGAAAGAGTTCCAAAATCTTAAGCAACGTCACCGCAGTGTGGCAGAATATATTGAGGAGTTAAACAATCTGGCACGCTATGCACCGGATGAGGTTGATACTAATGGCAAGAGGAAGGATAAATTCCTCGAGGGATTGAATTATGAGATGAACCTGCAGCTATCTATTGCATATGTTCCAACTTATCAATCACTGTGTGACAAGGCCACCATCTTGGAAAGCAAGATCAAGCAGGTTGAGAACAGGAAGAGAAAGCTTCATTTTGATAACCATAGTTCTGGGTCGTCACACAAGCGCTCTCATGGTGTTGATTGTGGAGGTTCTGGGTCCCACAAGCATGGGAAGTATAACAGCCACCACAATAGTAATTGTCACCATGACAACAAGAACCACCACAACCATGACAATGATAGATATAAGAACCACAACAGTGGACACAAGAGCCACCACAGTGGGAATGGTAATGGGGGTCTGTCTGCAAAAAGGGACATAAGTCAGGTTGAGTGCTTCAAGTGCAAGAAAACTGGGCACTATGCAAACAAATGCCCAAAAAAGAAGGCTGATGGAGCCAACAAGCCCAACTCTTTCTAGAAGGGACAAGTGAACCACATCAACATGGAAGAAATCTATGAGGAATCTGATGTTGTGGCTGGTAATTTCAAGCTTAATTCTTTTCCAGCACTTGTTCTTTTTGATACCGGCGCATCGCATTCATTCATATCAAGAGCATTTGTTGATAAAATTGGACTTCCAACTGAAACTATTGGGTGTCCTATTAAAGTAAGCTCTCCCGGTGGGGAGATGATAGTGAATTTTGGATGTCATGATCTAGTGATAGCATTTGGAAATTATAAGTTTCCAGCTAGTCTGATAATCCTAGATTCCCAGGGATTGGATGTAATTTTGGGCATGGATTGGATGACTAAGTATGAAGGAGTAATAGATTGTGCCAATCGTACTGTTACACTCACAACCCCGGATAAGAAACGGATCAACTTCAAGTCTAACTTTGAATCCAAAGGGAGTAAGCTAAATTCTCTTAAGGGGGTTAGTATAGACAGTGTACCAGTTGTGAAGGAGTACTCGGATGTGTTTCTAGAGGAATTTCTAGGAATGCCACCAGATAGAGATGTGGAGTTTCTGATTGACTTACTGCTAGGATCTGGACCAATAGAAAAGAGACCCTACAAGATGTCGGTTGATGAGTTGAAAGAACTCAAGAAACAACTTGGAGAACAGTGGCAGAAAGGATTTATCCAACCAAGTTCTTCATCTTGGGGTGCACCAGTTATGTTTGTTGAGAAGAAGGATAGAAGTAAAAGGTTATGCATAGATTACCGTTCACTCAATGAAGTGACTATAAAGAACAAGTACCCTTTGCCTATAATCAATGATCTATTTGATCAGCTAGAAGGATCCCGTGTGTTCTCAAAGATTGATCTCCGATCATGCTACTTTCAGCTAAAGACTAGAGAGCAAGAAATACCTAAGACTGCTTTTACCAATAGGTATGGTTTGTATGAGTATACCGTGATGCCATTTGGATTGACAAATGCACCAGCTTTTTTCATGAACATGATCAACAAGGTGTTCATTAAATTCCTTGACAAGTTTGTTGTCGTATTCATCGACGACATTTTGATCTATTCCAAGAGCAAAGAAGAGCATGAAGAACATTTATGTTTGATACTTGAGAAGCTCAGGGAGCACAAGTTGTATGCCAAGTTCAGCAAGTGTGAATTCTGGTTGAATGAAGTTGGATTTCTCGGACATATTGTGTCGGGAAATGGTATAGCTGTCGATACCGCAAAAGTGTCAGCTATAACTGAGTAGGAATCTCCCAAGTTAGTTAAAGAAGTTCGAAGTTTCCTAGGCTTGGCAGGATACTATAGAAGATTCATTGAGAATTTCTCAAAGGTAGCTAAGCTAAAGTGGCTCATTTCATACCCGTGAAGACTACCTATACAAGTGCTAAGGTAGCCAATATCTATATGAACAAGATTGTATGTCTATATGGAGTACCTAACACTACTAGGAAAAGTGCTATAGGTAATCCGCATATCCGTGGCTCACATGGTTGAAGTGACCCATGGGTAAAATAGGCATGGCTCACCTATGGGCAGTGCCCTACTAGTAACTAGAACAGCCATGGCGCACATGGGGTATGTGCACCACAGATATGTGTTGGCCAGTGGCCTGCCAGCCGCATGCCACATACCTGTAGCGCACATGGGGTATGTGCACTACGGTTGCGGCAAGTTCTATGGTGCACTATGCTATGTGCGCCACGGATGTGTAAACTTAGCCTTATGGCACCTTGCCCTAGTGCCCTACGGCTAACTACCCTACACCAACTGCACCCCCCATGGATCGCCTTTTTAGGCTTTCCAAAAAATAAAAGAAAATGATAAACAATTCAAAAAATAAAATCCTTTCGTATTTAGGTAGATAATGTGGTATAGTTTCTAGGAAAATTAACAAACATGAGTTTTCACTTTTTCTGCAAAAAAAAGTCATGCCACGGTAAAACGGCCATAACTTTTGCATGTGATGTCGAAAAAAATAGTATATATTACCAAAATGACGAGAACGAGATTTCGCATTCGCTCGCAACGACCTTTGGTCGTTTAGCGATTATTTAGATTTTCAAATTTCGAAGAGTAAAAAGTTATGGTCAAAAGACCATTTTTTCCTACAGAAAAAAAATTAGAGGGCAACTTACCCGTAGCGCACTACCACCTAGTGCTTTACGAGTAAGTTGGGCGGGATTCAAAATTTGAATCCCCACCCCTCCCACCTACCCCTCTTCTCTTCCCTCCCCCTTCTCTCATCTTCATTTTCCTCCCTTCTACTTTTCCTTTTCCTCCCTTCTCCTTTCCTTCTTCTCCTCCTCCTTCTCCTTCTTTTCCTTCTCCTTCTCCTTCTCCTCCTCCTCACCCTCCTTCTCTTTCTCCTTCTCCTTCTCCTCCTCCTCCTCCTCCTCCTTGCAGTGAAGATGGTGACGGCGGCCTCCTCCTTGCAACGGCGACAGCGACATCGGGCTCCTTCTTCTCCTCCTCCTCCTCCTCCTTGAAGTGACAACAACGATGGCGACGACGGGCTCTCTTCTCCTCCTTCCAATGACAACGACGATGGCAACGGCGGGCTCTCTCCTCCTCCTCCTCCTCCTCCTCCTTGTAGTTCCGACGGTGACAGCGGGCTCTCTCCTCCTCCTCCTCCTCCATGAAGTCGACGACACCGACGAGCGACGGCACTGACGGCGACGACATCGACGAGATCCATATCTCCCACTTTTTGTTGGAATTTTGAAATTTGTATCTGTGGCACACAGCACCTAGTGCACCACGGCTAGCTTTTCATATGCGTGGCACACAACACCTAGTGCGCCACAGTTATCTTTTCATACGCGTGGCGCACCACCTAGTGCGCCACAGCTAAAAGTTAGTCGTCACGTGCGCTTTGTGGTGCACCCCTAGTGCGCCACAGATGGCCAAAACAGGTGCGCCACGAATTAGCATTTGTGTAAGAGTATTGTGTCTGATAGAGGAACTCAGGTCACTTTGCATTTTTGGCGACAACTGCATGCATCATTGGGAACAAGATTGGAATTCAGCATAGCTTTTCACGCCCAGACTCATGGTATGTTGAGGGCATGTGCCCTAGACTATGGTGCTAGTTGGGATGAATTCTGCCTTATGCAGAATTCTCTTACAATAATAGTTATGAAGCAAGCACTGAGATGGCTCCGTTTGAATTTATTTACGGAAGGAAGTGTACTACGCCATTGCTATGGAGTGGAGTAGGAGAAAGGAATTTGTTTGGACCAGAACTGATCAAAGAAGCCAAAGATAAAGTCAAATTGGTATAGGACAGATTGAAGATAGGCCAGTCCCGACAAAAGAGCTACGCAGATCCAAAGCATAGAGAAGTCACCTATGAAGTAGGGGATAGAGCTTATCTTAGAGTCTCACCACTTCGTGGTGTGAAGAGATTTGGAGTCAAAGGAAAATTGGCACATAGATATGTTGGACCATTCAAAATTTTAAGACACAAAGGAGAAGTGTCTTATGAGATTGAAGTTACCTGAATCACTGTCGGCAGTTCATAATGTGTTTCATATGAGTCAGTTGAAGAAGTGTCATCCGGAAATGGAAGAAACTTCATTGAAGGACACTATACCATTGGAAGAGGTTCAGTTGGAGAGTGATCTCACTTATGAAGAGAATCCTATCAAGATTCTTGAGACTACAGAAAGAGTTACTCGTACCAAGACTATCAAATTCTGAAAGGTATAGTGGAATCAACATACAGAAGAAGAAGCAACTTGGGAAAGGGAATATGACCTAAGGAAAGATCACCCAAACCTATTTGCTAGCTAATCTGAATATCGAGGGCGAGATTCATCTTAAGGGGGTCAGATTTGTAACATCCCAAAAATTCATGAATTGTAAAATCATGCATTGCATTCAGACCATCTTAGCATCTAGAGCTTGCACAAAAAATTTCAACGTTTGAATCCAAATAAAACCATATTTATGTCCATTTTATTATATATATGAGGCATGGTTTTATTTTTATTTTCAAAAGACCAAGATGTTTTGAGTGAAAAGATGTATTTTTCATACTTTTCAGTGCAAGGTTCACAGTACAAAAATCTAGAAAATATTTGAATTCAAATAAGTTTGAATTAGGGTTTCAAATTCATTCCTGAAAATCAAAACATAATAAGAAAAGGTTAAAGAAAAGGTTAATGAACCGGCCCATCTAGCCCACCCAGGTTCCCCCTCCCCCTCTCTCTCTCACCCGCACAAACCCTACCCCGCACTATCTTCCACTGGGCCCAACGCCAGCTCATCCCTTCATCCCCAAACCTCGCGCGCAGACCACGTCGTCACCGCTGTTTCCTCCTTCACTGCCGCGATTGATTCAAGCTTAATTGCCGATGAATACGTGCATAATTCTCTCTCCCCTCATCGGCTACTTAACCCCCTCTGCACCATGGCCATTTCCCCTCACCAAGCCCCCACTTAGCGCCCCCAGGATTCCCGTATTCAAGCTTGCACCACCGTTGCCCGACGAACGACGACGAGTGATTCCGGTGAGTTTCGTCCACCCCGTGCCTTCAGGTTCATCCTGACATTCTCGCCACTCTCTTGCGCTTCTTCTCATGCTCTCTGTTTGCTTGCTTGTGACCCAGAGCGTCGAACCTAGCAACCCCTGCAAGCACCGGACGTCGTCCACAACTCTGGCGAGTAATTCCGTTCAGGTCCGCACGCCCCTTGCCTTCTAGATCAAACTAACTTGTGCACCTTGTCCTTGTGCACATTCTGATGCCCTTTGTTTGTGCTATGGTGACCTAGGTCGTCGCCTCCGTTGCCGTTTGCAAAAACCCGATGCTAGCAGCTACTCCGACATGCTCCCATGGCCGCAGGAGCACGCCCCTGTCCAAGCCAACTATGCCATGAGCTTCCTCGCGTCTGTGCGAACCTGGTAAGCCACGACACCACCCCTAGACCCCTCTAGATTCGTCGGAGCATCGACGGAAGAAGCGCCGGCACCAGTGCCATTTGCGCCACTCACTTTTGGTCGCACGCTCCAGGGCCGTTAGATCTAGATTGTGCCACTACTAGGAAACTAGATATAGATAGACATACCTTATGTGGCGCATGGTTCTGACCATGCGCCAAAAAAGTTAGTCCAGTGGCGCATCTTGAGAAATGTGCCACAGAACCATGAAAATTCTGTGGCGCATGGCCATGGGAGATGCGCCACAAAAGTTTGGTGGGACCCACACCAGCCCTTGGACCATGAAACTTCTGTGGCGCATCTTGCTATATGCGCCAAGACAGTTTTATGATCTATGGCGCACATTGACGGATGCGCCACAGAATCATCAGGTGGGACCCACAGCAGGCGGGGTCTGACGGTGCTCTGACCAAACTTCTGTGGCGCATACCAGGATATGCGCCACAGAAGTTTATATCTTTTGTGGTGCATATTACGATATGTGCCACGGAACAATTATGTGGGCCCCACTCTCTGGACACCTATGAACAAGCTTCTATGGCGCATATGTGCATATGCGCCACATATAACAAACTTCTGTGGCAAATGTGTGCAATATGCGCCACAGAATGCTGCGTGCTACTCAGATTATATTGAGTGTTTATAGTACACACATTTTCCTCTTGTTCTTTTCCCATCTAAACAAGTACCAGAGGAATAGGTAGAATACAAGACAATCTAGTAGATATACATGTGGCATACATCGTTGCAAATGCACATGCGCATAGACTTGAACAGCAGAACAACAATGGCATACATCATTGCAAATACAGAAACTACAACATTGCAAATTCCTTCACAGAGCTGGTGGGGGCGATGGAGGTGGAAGATGCCAAACCTCCATGTTCACATGCGCCTGCAGCCTGGGGACGTGGTCATCCATGGACACGTTGGGGTCGAGCACTGGCCGCCACCCGATTGGTTCCGCCATGCGCGCCCTCTCCTCCGGGGACGCGAGCACGTCATACAACCTCATGGCCTTGTTGTAGAGGGCCTCGTGCCACAGTCTGGTCTCCTCCTCGATTAGGTTGACCTCCGAATCCCGCGGCGGCTGACTCCAAGCACTGCCCCTCGACCTCACCCCTCCACTCAGTATTCTGTGGCGCATACAATTGATATATCTGCCACCTTTATTTCATGTAGATCTGCACTCACAGAAGTTCAATCTTCTGTGGCGCATATCACCAATATGCGCCACAGAACACTGGGTCCAGGGGCCCACAGTCTGGCCACTGCACCCTATGGCCAAGGTTCTGTGGAGCATATGTGTGATATGCGCCAGAAAACATTGAGTCCCGGGGCCCACAGTCAGGCCCCACTGCACCCTATGGCCAAGGTTTTGTGGTGCATACAGGCAATATGCGCCATATAAGATTGAACTTATGTGGCACATATTGCCTGTATGCGCCACAAAACCCCGCAACCAGATCTGCAAAAAAGGTGGCAGCTTTGCACCCCCCTCTATCTACCACCATCCATTTCACATCCTTCTTCACCCTCCTCCCAGCTCATCTTCCTCCTCTCTCCCACCCCATTGTGTCCATAATTTTCTACATTTTGTTGTATTTAAACCTACTATAGTTGATAGATTGGTTAGGGAAAGTCTTTCTGCAACAAGTAGATCTAAAACACACTTAGTTTTCTTTTCCACATCTCTATTTGTGTACCATTATCTCCCTATAGATGTATTGGTCCACACTCTATCACATCGCGCTCTCGACTCGGTATTCAATCTATCCGGTGAGTAATTGGCCATGAATATGCATGTTTTGTAGGTGTAAAGCTTGTCGCGCGGGCAGTGTGTACATGCGATGCATGCATGGCGCGAAGATGATGTTTGTGCATGAAGCTTGGTTGGTACATGAATGCTTGCATGGGAAGAAGTTTCTTGTTTTTGCTTGTCTTCCCCGGTGTGGTGCATGGATGTTTGCCGAAATGTTGATTCATTTCCATTTCGGCAAATTTTTGCACCGCCCATATGTCCTACTTTTAGGAAAGGTCATGCTGAATTTTTCTGGCGACCATGCATGTGTGTTTGTGTGTGAATAAGGTGTGGTTTCTTATTAACCTACTCTTTGTCTTTTGCTCTATACGTGCATACCGCACAGGCTACCATGGTTGTCAGCATGAGCGAAAGTCGAGTTACTAGGTATAAGAAAGACACGAAGGCGGACATGATTTGGAAAAACAAGACTCAGATAAGATGTCCATGTCGAACATGCAAACTCCAGCGCTGGATCGACCCTGATTCTGGAAAATTGGAGGATCACCTGCTCAGGTGCGGTTTCATGCGCGACTACTTCGATGAGGAGCTGGCAGTAAATGGTGGTGGTCATCGTGAAGACTTGGGCGGGCGAGAAGACGAAGAGTCTCCCGACGGGCATGGTCATGATGACGAAGAATAAACTGCCGGGCATGATCATCATGACGAAGAAGGAGATGTCTACGGGCATGACCATCATTAAGAAGGAGAAGAAGAGAACACCCAGACGCTGCTAACTTTGGTATTAAGGGATCCTCATGTTCAGGAACTGCTTCTCAAGGAGACGAGCAAAACCAAAGCGGCAGCCAGAGAGAAAGCCAAGATGGCGCAAATGGAGTTAGATGGGATGACTTCATTGTATCTTGGGTGTCGGCCCGAGGATACACGCCTGAGTGTAACGCTCAAGGCTCTAGAGATGAAGGCGGAACACAAATGGACCGACGTGAGCTTCAATGCTAACATGGAATTCTGGCACGATCGTCTTCCTAATGGGAACACATTGCCAACAAGTATATAGGAGGCCAAGAAAATCGTGTGCCCTCTTGACCTACCACACGTTAAATACCATGCATGCATCAATGATTGTGCACTTTATCCTAACGAGTACGCGAAGAGAACCACATGTCCGGTGTGCAGACATGGACGGTACAAGAGAGGGAACAAGAAAGTTCCTCAAAAAGTGGTAAGGTACTTTTCTATCACTCCCCGTCTACAGAGATATTCTGTAGATCCTAAGGAAGCAAAGCTAATGCAATGGCACGCGGAAAGGTAGAAACCCAAAGATGATCCAGAGAAGGGCAAGATCCTAACACACCCTTCAGATGCTAGCCAGTAGAATGCATTGGACATCGAGTTCGAAGAGTTCAGGGGCGATGAAAGGAACATCAGGCTAGGTATGAGCACCGATGGACTCAATCCTTTTGGCAACCAGAGTAGCACGCATAACACCTAGACCGTGTTTGTATGGCCGTACAACATCCCTCCGTGGCTCTGCACAAAGCAAAGGTATGTACACATGAGCATTCTTATTCAGGGGCCGAAACAGCCAGGTGTCGATATGCATCTTTATCTCGGGCTGTTGAAAGAGGAGTTAGCCACGTTGTGGGAGACTCTAGCCCATACGTGGGACGCCTACACTAAAGAATATTTCCCTCTAAGAGCCGCGTTGCTCACGATAGTGCAGGACTATCCAGGTTACGCATATGTATCGGCCTAGGTGAACCACAGACACAATGCATGTGTCAAGTGCATGGATAAGACCCCGCATCTCCAGCTACCCAAGGATCCCGGATCTTTGAAAACCGTGTTCCAAGGGACTCGAAAGTGGCTTCACATGGATCACCCGTGGAGAAAACGCGTTGACCTGTTCAATGGTAAAGACGAGCTCGAAAGAGCCCCACGTACGAGGAGCGGCGAAGAAATCGAGGAGCTTCTGAATAATTGGGATGAGTGCCCAGTACCAGGAAAGAAGCGACCAAGGACAAAGCCGCTTCTGGGTGTATTGAAGCGAGGTCTGTTTTCTAGGACCTGCCATACTGGAAGGTCCTCCACACGCCCCATAACCTCGATGTAATGCACATCATGAAGAACGTTACCAAGAGTCTGCTTGGCACTCTCGTCAACAAGCCGGAGAGGACCAAGGATCGGCCGAAAGCAAGAAACGGCCTGAAATTGCTTGGCATCAAGAAGGAGCTTCAGTACCCTAATAGTGATGATGATGACGATCAAACGGAAGGGACTCAGGGTCGCCACAAAAAGGGTTAATAAGAATGAGGTGGTTGTGCTTCGCACTGCCTGCTTCACTCTGTGTCAGGAGGAGATCGAGCAGTTTTTCAGGTGCCTCCTAGGAGTCAAATTTCCTCACGGTTACTAGGGCAAGATAAGCAGATATATCGACGTAGTGAAGAAGAGGTTCATCGGTATGAAGTCCCACGACTGTCACGTGATGATGACACAAATACTTCCAGTTGCCATACGAGGGATAATGGACGAGCACGTATGTGAGACGTTGTTTGGCTTGTGCAACTTTTTCGACATCATCTCTAGGAATTTGATCGGCATGAAGCAGCTCAACAGGCTACAGGAAGAGATCGTGGTGATACTATGCGAGCTCGAGATTTACTTTCCTCCCGCATTCTTCGACATCATGGTGCATCTACTTGTCTGTGTCGTGGATGACATCATCCAGCTTGGGCCTACATTCCTACACAACATGATGTTGTTTAAAAGGCTGAACGGTGTCATCAAAGGGTTCGTTTGCAATAGGTCCCGTCTAGATGGAAGCATAGCCAAGGCCTTTCTGATCTACGAGTGCATCTCTTTCTGCCAGAACTATCTAACCACCGAGAACGAGGATGTTGGAATACCCACCAAGAAGCACCTCGGCAGGCTCACTGCGTATGGTCACCACGAGGGCCACCGCTCACTGCATGTCGCCATTGCTAATCGACGCGCCGACTTTGGCAGGGCACAACAAGTCACACTACAACACATTGAATTGGTCATCCCTTGGGTGGAAGAGCATAAAAGCTTGATCGAGCAGGAGTACGTGGACCGGGCCCGCCCCTTTTATCGCTTCGTTCTTACCGTTCTCGCTCAGGAGAGCTCTTTCAAGAGCGGATTTTCTCTTCACTTGTTGTGGAGCGGGGGTTGCGGTCTACCTCCTATATCGCGAGTTTTGGAAGAAAGGAGCCGTAACAATAGAACACAACTCCAGCTTCACGGGTGGGTTCAAGAAAAGGCTGCTGGACAATCCCCCACAAACGCCTTCTACGGAATATCAACAACTCATATTCTCCTTGTCATTGGGCCCAGTGCATAACGTAAAGACCGATCAGTCATACGACATCAAAGGTTACAGATTCTACATCGAGGAAAAGGACATGAATAGCGAATATCAAAACTGAGGAGTAACTATGATGTCCTTCGCTAATGACGAGACTAGTGTCATGGAAAGATTCTACGGAAGGATCGAGGAGATATGGGAGCTCGACTACTGTGGAGAGACGGTACCGATGTTTCGTGTTAGATGGGACAAGAACATCGAAAAAGAAGGCCGATATTTCACCACCTGCGTTATACCCGATGCCAAGTCGGCAAAGAAGGCCTCCGCGAAAAATGAACCGTGGATACTTCAACATGGGAGCTAGCCAAGGAGATATGGGAGCTAGCCAAGGAGATATGGGAGCTAGCCAAGTTGATCAATGTTTCTTTATTACCGACCCGTGAAAGCCTAGTCGTGTTGTAGTGAGGAGGTGCAAGAGGAGCATCATTGGAATGGAAGGATCCGACAACGAGCAATACTTCGACAATAACGGTGATCCGAAGATCGAAGAGGAGTTCGAAAAGTACTTCAACATGCCTACTACTACTACAGTAAGAAGAAAGACCACACTACCTACTAAAGGTTGTCCGTTCACGATAAGAAATCTCATAGTGCCCAGGCTAAAGTATTCAACCGCGAATAAAAAGGGCAAGAAGATTGTGAAGAGAGGCTAGCTCGACACATCACATGACGACGTGTGATCTTTTTCGTCTATTAGTTAGAGACTAAAATATATATATTTGTAACACTAGGTTTTAAATATATTTGTAACATATAAATATTTGTTATTGCTTGTTTTAATATAACATAATTAAATATATTTGTAACATATAATTAAATATATTTTTTAATTAAGGAAAAAAGTCTGAAACAGCCAGGATTCGAACCTGGGATGCCCAAATTTAGAGCCCCAAGACTGTCCACTAGGCTAGATTGTTGTTTGATGCAAACTACTACGCCGCGCTGCTTTTGGACCAAGCACACATGTTCTATGGCGCATTCCTCCAATATGCGCCACAGAAGTTGAAACTTATGTGGCGCATATCGAAGGAATGCGCCACAGAAGTTTCACACTTAGCCAAAATAACGGTTCGGCCTTCCCCTTCCCCCCACTTGCCAACTTCCACCCACACGAGCCCGCACGCACCAGAACCCTAGCGCCTCTCGCGCCCGCACGCCTCCGATTGAATCGAAACCTAGCCCGTCAGTTGTCGGAGCCCGTGGAGGAGCAGGAGCCAGTGGTAGAGGAGGCGCCGTCGCTGGAGCCCGTGGAGGAGCAGGCGCAGGAGAACGTGGAGGAGGAGGATCCGTCGCCGGAGCCCGTGGAGGAGCAGGCGCAGGAGCCCGTGGTGGAGGAGGAGCCACCGCCGGAGCCCGTGGAGGAGCAGGAGAAGGAGCCCGCGGAGGAAGAGCAGGAACGCAACCTCGCCGTCAACGCCACCTCGTCGTCCACACCACCTCGCCATCCTCCCCTTGGTGAGCATCGCTGAGTTCTCCCCTACCCTCTCTCTCTCCTAGTATTCAGCATCTGTTCGACTTGCATAGACAATTTTATTGTTTGCAATTTCGACTTTAATTTAGCCATGTGTGAACTATCGTGCTGCTAGATTTCTTAAGCTCTTGGAGTCTTTAATTTATCCACGTGTGAATTTTTTAGTGGAGCTTTGTGAGTTAGCAGTCATGTACTCTGAAGGAAAGTGAATTTTGTAGTGGAGCTAGGGTCCTCACAATATTTTGTAGTGGAGCTTTGTGACATGCAGAGACAAGTGAATTTTGTAGTGGAGCTAGGGTCCTCACAATAAAGATGTTTGGTTAAAGATAAAGATAGAAGAACCCATTACTCTGTAGCGACCTCTCTTGTAGTGGAGCTAGGGACCTCTATTGTTTATGACGGCTAGACGTGTGGTTATTCATTGTTTATGATATCATTATCCATCGAATCGGCTAAATTTAGGTTGCTTTCCTCCCATTGCTCTGTTCCTTTGTTAGTGTTATGCACATTGTCTTCCTTTGCTAGTGTTATTATGCACATTGTCTTTTAGCAGAGTACTTTTTTTAGATACCTCTTGTTCTTGGTTTGCTCAAGTGCGAATATCATTTTCAGTTATATTTCATCCTATTACCCACTGTCTAAGCTCGCTGAGGGAAAACAAAACTGAGTTGGAATACAGGTACTACTTGATGATTGTTAAATTTGACTGAAACAAATTGATATATTACCTAGCAGTAGTTAATAATATGTTTCCTTCTGTAACAGCGATCTTGTAGCATGTATTAGATAAATTTTTCTTCTATCTAATCACTAGAGTTGCAAGATGCAATCAGTATATATTCCAACTATGATTACTCCTGTGTAGATGCAAGATGCAAGAAGTAAATATGCAATCAACTTTTGTTTTGTTCTTTGCTGACTACCCAAAGTGACATGCCTTGTGACCCAATGTTCTACCACCCTAGGCAGTCACTCCTGAGTGTCTTGGATAGACATACCACGTTGCTTCAATGAGTGTCTTTAGAATATGTTTATCCAAGTTGACGAGAAGGTAACGCGATTGTGCTTGTGATTATGCATCTGAGTACCCACTGGTCCCTAGCTAGGAGCAATGGACTGAAAATAAAACTATACTATGCTTAAAGATAAAGATAGAAAAACCCTTTCTATATGTCTATGCTTAACTTGATTGAAAATCAAACTGAAAATCAAACTTAACATCTAAAGATTAGTTTGTTTCTTAAGGAAGATACAGTACCTAGAGCCCTAGGCTGGGACCTGTGGGTTTGAAAAAAAAGCATTGCACTAGTATAGATACTATCTGATTATAGCTAGTTTGCATCTAGGTTTAACCATCAGTGAAACCATCTAACTATTAGTTAAACTATCTCAATACAGCTAGTGTTGATTCTATTGGGTTGCCCATTTCTCCCGAAGTGTTGATTCACTTCTGTTTTGGTTGATAAATGGGCACTCGTAGGTCCAAAAAGTAGCAAAGGTCATGCCGAATTTTTCGGTCGATATTTGTGCTAACTTTTTGCCTCTTTTTTCAGTAATAAAGCGCAACATGTTGACTAACGACAAGGCCGGTCCTTCTAAACAAATGAGCGTCGAGGATCTAGCCCGAGAGGCCAACAAATCGTTCTGGGGGTCGTCCTAAGAGCATGAGGAGGTGGAGGAGATGAGAATGACACCACCACCGGCGATCGTTGTTGGAGGTGCTAGGGGCAACGAGGAAGATCCAGATTATGAGGGGGACGACGACTACGATGGTACTAGTGAAGGTGGGGAGGAGGGTAACACCACCACGGATGGCGGCGAGCGCACAGATGGTGGTAGCGGCAACCCGACCGCTATACATAAGAAGAAGAAGGATATTAAGGATCGGAAGCCCCAAGTGCTCGCCAACGTCTTTGATGAGTTCATCGAGGTCACAGAAGGTGGCCAACCCATTGCGCCTGCATCGATTGCCTGCGGGTACGGCATGCAACTCGGGTGCATCGTCCAGGAAAGCATGTCGATCAACACGAAGTACATCCGATGTAATCATGCTTTGGTTGAGAACCTCCTTAAGAAGCTTCACAAGCGATTAGAAGTTCAGAAACCTGGAGAGTAAGAACCCGGTGAACAAACTAGCATTGACAAAGATGAGAAATGCCTTGAGCAGCTGGAAAACCCGGGTAAAGAACATCATTGACAAAGGTGAAAGCTGGGAGATTATAAGTAGGAAAAATCCGATGCTCGACAAAGAAGAGTTCAAGATATTCAAGGAGGACTTAGATACCGCTTCCTCTAAAGCATGGAATGATTGGGGAAAGACTATGCGAGAGAAGAACAGAGGTAACCACCGTCTTGGAAGCGGCGGATACCGAGGGAAATAACCCATTTGGGACAAGGAGGATGTCGATCTTGAACGCCTGGGTAAAGAAAACCCATGGAATAAAATCACATAGCTGTAGATCCGACTATTTGTCCGGGCCCGCTACTACCTGGACCCTGTTACAGGGGAGTTCGTCACCGACGACCCGGATGTGAAGGCCTTTGAGGATGAGCTGGTAAGGATTTTACGGTGGATATCTCATTAAAATAATTAAGCCAAGAATCTAAATGCATGGGTTCTCACCTCTCCTTGTCTCTCTGCAGGAGAAGGAATTGAACGCTACCGAGGACTAATCGTCCTAGGATTCGGCAGTGGAGCCATGGGACACTGTTTTCAACAGGGCGACGAACACTTACAAGAAGAGGGAGAAGAATTTTCCGCCAAAATCAGCTGGCCATGTTTCCGGCTTCGGTACAAGCATGAAGTTTACCGAGTACTACAAATAGTACGCAAAGAAGAAGAGGGAGAGGAAGAACCAGTCAGTGGCTAAAGATAAAGTCGAGGTTGAAGAGCTGAAGTTGAAGGTGAAGACATTAGAGGAAAAAGTGGACGAGAAAGCAATGGACAAGTTATTGGAGGAGAAGCTTCGCGCGATAATCCCCCTGTGTTGATGGAGGGGCTAGCTATTTAGAAAGCGGGAGGTCGACAGGGGCCGATACACGTGCCTAGCTTTAGCGGCAGCAACTCGAGCATCAACGTTAACGCGTCACCAGACTTGGTGACCCGTCCGGCCACCATCGTCGCGGCGCAGCCACAAGAGCTGGTCGTCGCATAGTTGCCCCCTGCTGCTCCCGCCAAAAATACAAGTATCGCACAGCCGGCGGTTGCACCAGTACCGCGGGAGAATGCTGATGATAGGCCTTCCGCCAGGACCGGCCATGTGTCGACATTAGCCGAGCTCAACGTCGTCACCAAGGTAACTAATTAGTTACTTCGCTTCATCTTATTTATGCGCCTTTGGTGACTGCCACCTCGATCATGATGCCCAACACATATGTGTTTTGACTCAGTACTTTCCTTGCGTACTACTCCACAAAGTTCCCGACGACGAGTTGAGGGATGTTGCCAAGGGAAATATCATACAACCAGCAAACCTCACGATGCACAACAATGCAATGGACGATGCCCTGATGAGTGTCTGGAAAGCTCGGGTGTTGCCAGGGTGGGACGACATGGACCCCCCCTTTCAACCTTAGGGAGACGACGAACATAAGACCCTTGCAGAATGCCACGGCTGGCCCTTGACATGGCCGAAGACTCAGATTCGTCTTACGGGGCACAGTAGAGCCACCTCAATCGTTCAGCCACCACCTCGGATGCCACCTGTCACAGGCGCCACCTCGATCGTCCGGCCACCACCTCGGAAGCCACCTGTCGTCGTCGCCACCACCAGTCACCACCAACAACTGTAGGGAGTGTGTGGGCCGCCCCAAGGCGAAGCCATCGCAACGCAACCGTCGTCGCCCCCGCCACCACCATCACCACATGGCGGCAACAACGATGATGATGAAGAATTTATCAGCGTCGACGACTACATCAACATCGGCGTCGGCATAGGATTGTACATTCCTGCTGTGGATGAAGAACCTTTTGTCGCTCGCGAGGGTCAAGGTGGGCGTCCCACTACATGCACGCAATGCCTGGTCTTCCATGGTTTATCTCAAGAGACGCCTCCAGCCGATGATCAACAGGAGAAACCAGTTGGATTCGTCTTTAGCCCTGGCACACTCCAAAAGGCGGCCGTTGAGCACTTAGCATCCCCAGTGGAGGAGCCTGCTCAGAAGACGAAGAAGCACATGAATAGAGGTAAGAAAACCGAGAGCCAACCTCCTCCGAAGAGGATCCGGGCTAAGGATGATGTTGTACCAACCCGCGAGGATGGCTTGCCCAGGATACATATAGCCGGTGAAGCGATACTGACTCCGGAGCTGCTTCGCCTTGCTGGTGGACATATGCTCGCTTTGAGTGATAGTATCCAGACACTAGAGGGTATTCTTCTTAAAGACAAAGATCCAAATTACCCAGTTTTCACTAGCAAGGTGCCATCGGACATGGACTTCGTCCATGAAGCCCCCGCGGACGTGTTCGTCATAGCATACGAGGACGTCTTCAAGCTGTTTCGCTCGAAACGGCTGGACTATAACATGGTCTGCCTATTCGTGCTCAATCTGGCGATGAAGACCAAGAGAGAGCAAACCCCCTACATCGCGATAGTGGATCCCTACTACATGCGTGATAGCTAGTTGAGGGAAGGATCAGAGACGCGTGCCAAGGCGACAGCATACCTCGAGAAGTTCATGGTGGACCACAAGAGGACGAACACGCTTATTTTGCCTTTCTTTCCCGAGTAAGTACACACACCCCCTAGAATTGGTAACTTAGACTTTCTTATAGCTTTCTTCCTTTGCCGTTTCCCAACATCCCGTTTCAATCGTGTTGTGCAGAGACAAATACTGCACACTCATTGTCATTTGCACAAAGTATTCGATAGCATCGTATTTCGACTCGGCGAGTAAGAATAATAAGAAGGACTACACCAGAATAAGGGGTGTTATAAATGAGGCTCTCGAGGGCTACGCTAGAAAGGGATGCCCCTTCGTCAACAAGGGGGAATGTATAAAGGATGACAAGCATGTGCCCGAGTTCCCTGCGTCAAGGAGCCGGCTACTGGCGGCGCCAAGGAGGCCTTATACGCCATGCTTCACCTTAAAGGGTTTGTCCAGGATTGCTAGAACCTAACTCTACCATCTAGTTTCCGAGCATGGGTCAAAAATTTGGCGCGAAGCGACGATGATGATCTTAGAGAATACTTCCATCGCGTCCAGGTTAAGTTGTCGCAAATCATCATGGAAGATGTCAAGACAAGGGGAGGGGTCCTAAAACACAACAGAGGGTTGACTAAGAGGGAGATTGAACATATTCTTCGTAAACAGGGTGACAACAGGACATGGATGACGAAGGATGGCTATCTACCATTTCCGAAGCCGAGCGTTAGCAGTTCTCAACAATGATCGATGTGTGCGCCTAGAATTATCATAGATGTCTATGTGTAGTGTTGTGTCACAAACTATACTACTGTGGTCATTTGTTGTAAACTTCACTATTGTGGTCGTTTTCGCCAAAGTTCTATGATTGTGATCGATGTGCTATCTTATATGTTTACTGATCTTTTGCTTTATTTTATGTGAACATATATGCGTGTGAACCAATTTAGTTCTTTATGTTGCATGATTTACTAATATGCCTTATCTATAGAGATGACGAAGTAGTACGTGGTGTACAAGGGTTGGGTTCCAGGAGTCTATGATGAGTGGGAGGACTGTCAGAAACAGGTGAACAAGTTTAGCGGCAACAACTACAAAGGATACGCCACTCGAGATGAGGCGGTAGCCAAGTGGAGGAACCACCTGTGGAAGGAGAACCGGATGAAGATATTGCTAGTGCTCTTGCTCTTGCTTACCGTCATCACAGCTGTATTCTGTTTGATTCTAGTGTAGGCATTGAACACTTCATTTGTAATGTGATGAGATGGTGAACTTTGTACCAAACACTTGTATAAATATTCGCTACCTTTGACTTGTATTGTAATATGATGACCACTTGTCTACCTCGATCGGGGGTTCTAAGTAGTGTGATAGCACTATATTCGTTTTTGTATTATATTTGTTTTCATATAATAAGTCAAATATACTATTTCTGTATAATACTGTATATTTGGACAAGTATGGTTTTTTTAATACCTAATATTCAAACGAGTGGCGCATCACTTTTACCTTATCTGGCGCATAGCTCTTCAGTGGCGCATTTTCCAGAATGCGCCACTAAACCGAGTCCCGTGGTGCATTCACGAGAATGCGCCACAGAAGTATCATGACTTCTGTGGTGGCATTTCGAAATGCGCCACAGAAGTTTTCATCGGTGGCGACGTAACAGTGGCGTCCCTGCCATGCACCACAGAAGACCAATATCAATGCGCCAATAATGAATGATTTCCTAGTAGTGTGCGTTGTAGATTAGATCGTGAGTGAAGCGGTAAGTTTTGATCTGGCACGTTGGATCTGACTTGATCCAACGGTGCGGAAGGGTGATCCTGCGTGAAACGGTATCAACCAATCAGATGCATCCACGTGTCTGGCTGTTTGATTTAAAATCTATTTTTCAATCTATTAGTTGATTTAACTTGTAAGATTAATAACCTTAGTTATCTTTGGCCAAAATTTGCAAATAATATATCATTGGATTCGGAAAATTAAAACCTACATTGTTGTGGCATTGAATTAGAATTTTGCTTCTGCAAAAATAGGATTATTTGCAGAACCAATTATAGTCTTATTTTTACTATATAAATTGTTTTAAAAATTCTTTTAGAGTGAAACTTGTTATATTTGAACCTTAGGAAGTTTACTTTTTGTTTAGTACTGTTTGGTGTGACTTTGTTTAGTGTAGAAAACCGTTTCATTGCATTTGCATGTATTCATATATATTTTTTTAATATTCGAATGTGAATTTGGTGTTATGATTTTATGTCTATATTTTGGTGATAGTGGTGAGTGTGATTGTGAGGAATGTTGCTACTCCCCCAACTATCAAGGCAAGTGATGATCCATATATTTTTGTCCTATTATTTTTGACTATGCACTAGTGATATTTTGAGTAGGACTTGCATGGATTTTTCTAAGTATATATATGATATGCTATCTTGGGAAATCCTAGTAGTTGTAATCTTAGTAGAATTTTCTCTAAGTTAAGAAAACTTGTTATGTTATCATGCTTGGCCTAGCTAGTAGAAAACAAGGGTGGAATATTCATGCTATGAAATTTTGCTAAGTCTGTGACTTGTGTTTTTGATTAATAAAACAACTTTGCGAATGAATCACCTGGGTGGAATGGTATGTTGGTTTATCTTGAGTGGTTACACAAGGCCCATGTCTATGGTTTACCTTGTGTATCACACTTGTGAAAAGCCACCCAGGAACAAAGGGATTTGAGATGTTTAGTGTTGAGAAGCTTATAGTGCAACCACATGGCATATGGGCTCTGCCTTGACCACATAGGTTGCAAGAACTTAGCTAGATGGACAGTTGGTGGTAGGGTGATAGGATGGAACGCTTCCATGGTGGTATAAGGGAATGCTTCTGAAAGGTCACGTCTTGATGCATGTCGAGTCTTGTGGGGAAAGTGCACCACCTCTCCAGAGGGTAAAAACCTAAGTACTTAGACGTGTCCCCGGCAACGGACAATTTGAGCATCGAAGACATTGAATCAATCAAGGATCTCCTCATCCCAATTTCTAAGTTAAAAACTTGTGGTTGAACTGTAGGGTTCGCAGCATAGAAAACAAAAAATTTCATTCGAAGGGAACAACTAAGTACCAAGATCTATCTACTAGATACAAGTAACAGGTGGATATACATCCATAGAATACATACCCTCAAAGACCGACTAGTGTTAACGAGGTTGTAATCGTGAATGATGTAGACGAACGCTTGCCGATCTCAAGATCGTGATAAAGTCCATCTGGTCCATCCGGTCCAGCACCATGAAGTCCAGCACCGCAAAGAAGTGGTGCATTCGTGATCACACACACGTCCGGGTACCCCGACAACCTCCACGCCCTCGCTCCAGCGAAGCAGTGGAATCAACAAATCCTTCTAGAAAAAGCCATTGGGAACATGTATCTCGTTGATCCGAGACCATGGGGAAATTCTAAAGGGGGGAGAGAGATCCTTTGCGAGGAGGTGTGCTTTGAGAGGAGGAGAGGGGGGCCTTTATAGGGGGAGGCACCCCAAGGGGCTTGGCGCCCAGCCATGGTGCCTGCCCCCACCTCTTCCACATTCATGTGGGAGGAGCTCCCACTCAAAATGAAAAGCCTCCACTCCCATAAAATAGCCTCCACCCCAAAATCCACTTACATGCATTAAATTTCCACCAAATTTAATGGAAGCTCTCATTTAAATAGACCTCTTTTATTTAATTATTCAGAATTTTGTTAATTACTTTAATTAACAAACATTCTCATAAAACCCCTTGCATAAATAGTTTTAGCAATTTCAACGGAAATAGTTTTGGTGTCTAGTGAAATAAATTCCTGTGCTTTCCTTTTTCTTTCTCTGGCATATTATTTGCTCCAAATGGTGTCGGTATCCCTTAAGTGTGTCACCCTACGATTCATGAATATTGTATTGTAGAGGTCCCAACCTTTAATAAGGTAGAGATCCCTGTGTTTACAATGCTAGTCCCTAGATCAATAGTTAGCATCCACAGTTAAGATGTAATATCAAGAAACAAAGGTCATAATACAACTTTATAACCAGGAATAAAGTAATTTATTACATCTTTCATAGCTCATTTGGCTATCTCATTACAATGCAGCAGAATATAACAATAGCATGGGGTCCTTCATCTTCAAAGTGCCACATGCAGTCATGTTGGTTGTAGACTTGTAATCCTAATCAATAAACTTCACTAACATCAAACAAACCTGCAACATAATAAGTTACAGCCACAAGGGTCAATACATTTGAATTATATTGGCAAGTTATACTATGGTAGTATAGTGGAGTCTATCATCTATATGCATTTGGCTAAGTGGAGCTTAGGCTTGCTTTGCTCAAAATAGATTTTCCTTATCATTTGAAAAGACTAAGCTTTTGCTTGTCAAAATCACCCAAGGCATCTCCCAATAGAAATTGGCGATCCTTCAACCCTTATTCAACCATAAGTTTTTAACTTAGAAATTGGGATGAGGATATTCTTGATAGCTTCCATGTCTTGATGCTCAAATTGTCCTTTACCAGGGACATGGCTAAGTACTTAGATTTTACACTCTGCAGAGGTGGTGCACTTTCCCCACAAGACTTGGTTTCACCAAGACAAGATCTTTCAGAAGCCTTCCCTTAGACCAGAATGGACGCGTTCCAACCTATCATCCCCTACCACCAACTGTCCATTTGGCTAAGTTATTTCAACCTATATGATCTAGGCAGAGCCCATAATGCCAAGTGGCTGCACTTGAAGCTTCTCAACATTTGACATCTCAAATCTCTTTGTTCCTGGGTGGCATTCCACAAGTGTGATACAACAGGGTAGTCCATTGAAATGGGCCCTGAGTAACCACTCAACAAAAACCATTCCTTCCCTTCCACCCAGGTGATTCATTCACTTAGTTGTTTTATTAAACAAAACATATTCCTTGACTTAGAAATATTCCATAGCATGAATATAATCCACCCTTGTTTTATACTAGCTAAGCAAAGCATGATAGTAGTAGGAATCTTAACTTAGGAAAATTCTACTAAGGTTTCATCTACTAGGATTTCCCATGGCATAGTTTATACTTAGCAAAAATTCCATGCACGTCCTACTTAGAAATATCACTAATGCATAGTGAAAATAATGGTTCAAAAGTATGGAGCATCACTTGACTTTTTGGTAGAGAATTATAAGTTCACTCCTTGATCTTGAAATAGTCACACTCTTCAAATTGCACTACAATTCAATCAAGCAAGCAAATATTCAATCTACCAATCAAGCAAACATCACATAAAATAATAGAAATAAAACAATGCTTACAAGCATGCAAAAGATTTTTTTATTTGGAAAAGTGGTTTCTAATAGGTTATAAACATTCTAAAACACATATTTATCATTTTATATAAGTGGCAAAATCATTTGCAAAAGATTTTATCTATAAACCCTTTTTAAACCAAAACATTATTTTATGTGGTTGAAAATGCCTTTAGCAAAGCAATAATCTTTATAGGGTTCACCAAATACATTTTTAATTCTAAAACTTTGTGTTTGGGGTCAGATAGATTAAATAAAAACATTTCCCAAAGGTTTTTCTCCAAAAAGTATTTTCAACATATAAACAACATTTTTATTTGACTAGAAATGTTCTAAATCAAAGATTCATTCTTTTGCTTCACAAAATATGTTTTTGAAACCAGAAGTTGATTTAGATGGTTAGTAGGTTCAAATAATCCATTTGCCCAAAGGTTTTATCACAAAAATAATTTTAGGATGAATTTTATATTAAAAATATGCCTACACAAGTTTCTGCAAAAACAACCATTTTACCAGAAGAAATTCTCTAAAAAAAGTGTATGGTTGGAAAGTACTTGTCTTGCTGATTCCATTGATATAAAATTTGCAAAATTTGGACGTGTGGTTTGAAAGTTATGAATTTTGCAAGTTTGAGTATCTAATAGAATAGTTTCTGTTTTTTAAAACAAAAGGCTGGCCACGTGGCTGCTTCCTATTGGGCAAAAACAGTTCGTGCGGATCGATCAGCTCTGGCCGCAGGATCTAACTTAATCGCACGACACAGATCGCAGGATACCTCTTCACTTAGGTTCTATCGTATCCACTTGATGATGATCTAATGGCTCTTAGGCATTGACCATCCACTGGCGGCGCTGGCGGCGGCAAGTGGCGGCGGCGCACTCGGGCTGCAAGCTTGCCGGCAAATCAGGTCACACGGGAGATGGAGAGGTTGCCCACCAGCCTTGCAGGAGTGTGGCGAAGCTCAGGGTATGGTCTACTTGTCGAGGGGGCGCTCTGTGTGGACAGCAATTGCTCACCGGAGTCTGCACAGCTTCGGGCACGCTCTGGTCGTCATAGTTGGCGAGGCTACAGGCCACGGGAAGGCAAAAAAACTACAGTGTTAGGTGCATACGGGGTCGGCGATCATGTGTGCATCAACGAGAGGAAAGGGGGTGGTCTGATGCTACATGGGGTACTCGCCGGAGTTGAAGCAGACCGTGGCGGCGCTCAGTCGAGGTGGTTTCCAACGCTCTGGGTCAAGCGTGGGCAAGACGAGTGTGCAGAGAGAAGCGCCTGGGAATAGGGAGCATGTTCGTGTGGTCGAGGAGGCGAGGGGCGACAGGGTTTGGCCGGAATTGTCGCCGAAAGGTCATCGGGGCCGCGACAGTGCAGAGTCGATTTGAGGCAGCCTGGTGGCTCCGGAGGCATGGGGTCTGAGGGGAAATGGAGAGGGGTCGTGGGCATTTAAGGAGGCGTGGTCACAGCAAGGAGTAACCGCGGCATTAAGGCGAATTACGTCGGCAATCAATCGACAGCAACGACCGGGGAGGCGTGGTCAGCGCACGGGGTGGAGACGACAATCTGACCGGTGGGGTCTTGTTACAGCGAGAGAGAGAAAGAGGAGGTGGGGCCTGCTAGTCAGCGATGCTGTGGGTTCCTTCTGCGGTGAGAAAAAACACTTCGTGGAGAGAAGAGAGGTGGGCTAGCTGGGTTGGGATGGCTTTGCTCACTTTTTTTCTGTTTTGTTTCTCTTTTCTTTTTCCAATTCTAATATTCTGTTTTGATTTTGTTTGATTATTTCAAACCACAATTTGAATTCAATTTTCTAACAAACTTTGTGTATATTCCAATACTGTTTACTAATACATTTTAAAGTCAAATTTAGAATATTTCTTTTATTCTTTTTAGGGTCTTTTAATTATTTAAAATAGGCCCTTGCATTTATTCAAATGAGATTTAATAATGTTTTCAAACTCCATTTGAATCTAAATATTTCCAAATATTTTCAATAGGTTTTATTTATTTATTAGGGTGTCAAATAATTCATCTTGAATTATTTGGAATAATTTTAATATGATTTAGAAGTCATTTAAATTGGGTATTTTTTTATTCCAATGAAATCATTTATGGTTTTAATTCCATAAATTTTATTTAAGTGATTTCCTTGATTCCATTTAAGTTAATTAAATAACTTTTATTCCACTTGGGTATAATCCAATATTATTTTCCCATGATTTATTTAATCATGCTTATTAGGGATTTGTCTTTATTCAAATAGAAATAGAATTTGGTTAATGCCACTTTATTTTATTTGGAAAATTCTTTATCCTTTTATTTTATTTGGATTTGGATTATATTCATTACATTTGGTTATGGATTAGGCCAAGATTTAATTTGGTCTTTAAATATTCATCATTTAATATTTCTTTCTTTCTCTTATAAAATCCATATATTTTTATTGAAAGATCCAAACTTGGTAATTCCAATTGGTAAAATCTTATTTAATATTTTTTTATCCTTTTAAATATCTTTAGGATTATTTGCTACCCATTTGGTATGGATTTTAGATAAGGGCTTTATTAGTTTTGGAAATTACTTTTCCTTATCTTATTAAATTCATAAGATTTTATCTATGGCTCCAAATTAAGTGAAACCAATTCATATGGTTTTATAATATTTGTATTTGTCATTCTTGATCATTTTGGAATGTTTGTTTGACCAATTTTATATGGTTCAAATCCATAGGCTTAGAAATATCTTTTGAAATGATTTTTTTCAAATAGGGTTTTAGGATTTTGGTTTATTTTCCAAGTGTTTAAATTTCCAGATGCAATTATGAAGAATGCATTTCACTTGATTTGAATTTAGTTGGTTTAAAAATTTTAACCAAAGTTTGTTCAAGATGGGATTTTAAGTTTCCATTTAGATACAAAAAGTTTCTTTTCACCCTAAATTTCAACAATTATTAATTTTGTTTATTTATTTTTCACATTAGAAAATTTGGAAAATTTTGGGATGTGACAGGCTACCACTCTTAAAATAAATCTCGTCCCGAGATTTGGGAAAGATAGGGGTTACAAGTTGGCTCAAAGCAACTAGGGTACTACCACCCTTAAAATTTTCCAACTAGATTACTTCTTGGCTTGCTTGGGATCTTGTTGAAACCTCTCTGGGCAAACATCTGCATAGTGTCCTTTGTTTACACACTTGAAACATGTGACAAGGCTGAGATCCTTCATAGGCTTTATCTTGTGCTTCATATTTTCTGGACAATTGCTTGCATAATGTCCTTGGTTACCACAATTGTAACATGTGACCAGATTGAGCTCTTCACGTATCTTCTGTGGACAAGTTGATACATAATGGCCTAGCTCTTTGCAGTTGTTGCACCATACTTGGTTAATCTCCTTATATTTTTGTTTCTTCTCAGGACATTCATTGGCATAGTGTCCCATCTATTTGCAATGGCAACATTGCACTTGGCTTTTGTCCTTCTTCTTATTGGGTTTCTCCAAAGCTAGGAGTGCTTCTAGTTCATGCTCTTCATATCTTATCTCAAAGTTGGGAAAGTTTCCTGGTCTCCTTGATCTTTTCCTTGGATAATACATATGTCTCCTCTTTGGTCCATCAAATCGAGTCATATTGCATGGAGGTGCAAGCTGAGATTTTCCTTTGTCTTCACCCTTCTTGGTAGAAGTTGTTCCCTCATGGAAGTCTACAATCTGTTTTTGCACTCCACCTTGTTTCCTTTGTTGAACTATGGAATAGATGGGGCATTGGATAGGGACATGATTATTTCCTTCACATAGGAAACAAGTAGCTTGAGATGTGGGGCATTGACTAGTTGGATGTTTCTCTTCACAATTAGGGCATTGACCTTCATGCTCTTGGGAAGTGTGATCCTTTTCTCCAAAAATATTGCAATCTTGACTTCCTTCTAGAATATCATCCTTGACATCCTTGTTGTCATAAACTCCTTGGGAAGGATTCTCTCCCATGTTGATTATTTGACTTGTCATCCTGTGCAACAGTTGGGTTTGGGTTTCCAAAAACCTTTGCATGGTTGGGTCTAAATCATTGTTGTTGGCCCAAAATTGAGTTGTCACTTGGTTCAATTGGGTTTGGGTTACTATGAGTTCTCTCATGTTGATCTCTTGGTTGTTGTTGTTGTCACCATCCTTGATGTTCGAGTCTCTTGGAGTAGTCATCTGTTTGGGTTGTATTGGGATTAGAATAGAAAAATATTTCTAAGGAAATAGTTCTAACACACACACCACAATTCACACAAGCAATGTGCAAACAACCTCAAACAAACATTCCACTCAAACAACAAAGTTCAAGCACATTTTTAGGCAACAAAATATATTTTTTACACCACATAAGTTGGTGGGTTTGATCTAAACTAAATATGGTGGTCCAACTATATGGTTCACTTGAGATCTTTCCATTCTTCTTAGTTGATTCTTCCTGAACAAGATCATTGTATCCTTAGAAAAAATTGTATCTTGGTCACAAAACATCAAAGGTGATGATGGTTTCTTCTAAGTTGTATTTCCATAGTCTTCAAGTCTTGAGTAATTTTTCTTGTCTCACTTGTAGTCCTTAGTGATATCCAAGTTGAAGTGTTTGGTGAAAATATAGTTGAAGTCTTTGGTCATGGTGGAGGCTTTATCCATCAAGTTTACATAGACAAGATGTAGAATCAAAACCAAAAATGGTTGAGTAAAGAGTTTACAAGATTGTTTGTAAATAAGTTTTGGAACAAATACAACTCCTAATTTTCTAAGGGGTTTTGTCCAATCCTAGGGTTACCATCCTACAAGCAACACAGTGCTCTGATACCATCTGTAGAGGTCCCAACCTTTAATAAGGTAGAGATCCCTGTGTTTACAATGCTAGTCCCTGTATCAATAGCTAGCATCCACAGTTAAGATGCAATATCAAGAAACAAAGGTCATAATACAACTTTATAACAAGGAATAAAGTAATTTATTACATCTTTCATAGCTCATTTGGCTATCTCATTACAATGCAGCAGAATATAACAATAGCATGGGGTCCTTCATCTTCAAAGTGCCACAGGCTGTCATGTTGGTTGTAGACTTGTAATCCTAATCAATAAACTTCACTAACATCAAACAAACCTGCTACATAATAAGTTACATCCACAAGGGTCAATACATTTGAATTGTATTGGCAAGTGATAATATGGTAGTATAGTGGAGTCTATCATCTATATGCATTTGGCTAAGTGGAGCTTAGGCTTGCTTTGCTCAAAATAGATTTTCCTTATCATTTGAAAACACTAAGATTTTGCTTGTCAAAATCACCCAAGGCATCTCCCAATAGAAATTGGTGATCCTTCAACCCTTTTTCAACCACATGTTTTTAACTTAGAAATTGGGATGAGGAGATTCTTGATAGCTTCCATGTCTTGATGCTCAAATTGTCCTTTACCAGGGACATGGCTAAGTACTTAGATTTTACACTCTGCAGTGGTGGTGCACTTTCCCCCACAAGACTTGGTTTTACCAAGACAAGATCTTTCAGAAGCCTTCCCTTAGACCAGAATGGACGCGTTCCAACCTATAATCCCCTACCACCAACTGTCCATTTGGCTAAGTTATTGCAACCTATATGATCTACGCAGAGCCCATAATGCCAAGTGGCTGCACTTGAAGCTTCTCAACATTTGACATCTCAAATCTCTTTGTTCCTAGGTGGCATTCCACAAGTGTGATACACTAGGGTAGTCCATTGAAATGGTCCCTGAGTAACCACTCAACACAAACCATTCCTTCCCTTCCACCCAGGTGATTCATTCACTTAGTTGTTTTATTAAACAAAACATAAGTCCTTGACTTAGATATATTCCATAGCATGAATATAATCCACCCTTGTTTTCTACTAGCTAAGCTAAGCATGATAGTAGTAGGAATCTTAAATTACAAAAATTCTACTAAGGTTTCATCTACTAGGATTTCCCATGGCATAGTTTATACTTAGCAAAAATTCCATGCAAGTCCTACTTAGAAATATCACTAATGCATAGTGAAAATAATGGAACAAAAGTATGGAGAATCACTTGCCTTTTTGGTAGAGAGTTATATGTTCACTCCTTGATCTTGTAATAGTCACACTCTTCAAATTGCACTACAATTCAATCAAGCAAGCAAATATTCAATCTACCAATCAAGCAAACATCACATAAAATAATAGAAACAAAAAAATGCTTGCAAGCACGCAAAAGATTGTTTTATTTGTAAAAGTGGTTTATAATAGGTTATAAACATTCTAAAACACCTATTGGTCATTTCATATAAGTGGCAAAATCATTTGCAAAAGATTTTATATATAAACCCTTTTTAAACCAAAACATTATTTTATGTGGTTGAAAATGCCTTTAGAAAAGCAATAATCTTTATAGGGTTCACCAAATACATTTTTAATTCTAAAACTTGGTGTTTGGGGTCAGAGAGTTTAAATCAAAACATTTCCCAAAGGTTTTTCTCCAAAAAGTATTTTCAACATATAAACAACATTTTTATTTGACTAGAAATGTTCTAAATCAAAGATTCATTCTTTTGCTTCACAAAATATGTTTTTGAAACCATAAGTTGATTTAGATGGTCAGTAGGTTCAAACAATCCATTTTCCCAAAGGTTTTATCACAAAAATAATTTTAGGATGAACTTTATATTCAAAATATGCATACACAACTTTCTGCAAAAACAACCATTTTACCAGAAGTAATTCGCTAAACAAAGTGCATGGTTGTAAAGTACTTGTCTTGCTGATTCCATTGATATAAAATTTGCAAAATTTGGACGTGTGGTTTGAAAGTTATGAATTTTGCAAGTTTGAGTATCTAATAGAATAGTTTCTGTTTTTTAAAACAAAAGGCTGGCCACGTGGCTGCTTCCTATTGGGCAAAAACAGTTCGTGCGGATCGATCAGCTCTGGCCGCAGGATCTAACTTAATCGCACGACACAGATCGCAGGATACCTCTTCACTTAGGTTTTATCGTATCCACTGGATGATGATCTAACGGCTCTTAGGCATTGACCATCCACTGGCGGCGCTGGCGGCGGCAAATGGCGGCGGTGCACTCGGGCTGCAAGCTTGCCGGCAAAACAGGTCGCATGGGAGAGGAGAGGTTGCTCACCAGCCTTGCAAGAGTGTGGAGAAGCTCAGGGAATGGTCTGCTTGTCGAGGGGCGCTCTAGGTGGACGGAAATTGCTCACCGGAGTCTGCACAGCGTCAGGCACGCTCTGGTCGTCGTAGTTGGCGAGGCTACAGGCCACGGGAAGGAAAAATAACGACTGTGTTAGATGCGTATGGGGTCGGCGATCATGTGTGCATCAACGAGAGGAAAGGGGTGGTCTGATGCTACCTGGGGTACTCGCCGGAGTTGAAGCAGACCGTGGAGGCGCTCAGTCGAGGTGGTTGCCAACGCTCTGGGTCAAGCGCGGGCAAGCCGAGCGTGCAGAGAGAAGCGCCTGGGAATGAGGATCATGTTCGTGTGGTCGAGGAGGTGAGGGGCGACGAGGTTTGGCCGGAATCGTCGCCGGAAGGTCGTCGGGGCCGTGGCAGTGCAAAGTTGATTCGAGGCAGCCTGGTGGCTCCGGAGGCATGGGGTCTGAGGGGAAATGGAGAGGGGTCGTGGGCGTTTAAGGAGGCGTGGTCACAGCAAGGAGTAACCGTGGCGTTAAGGCGAATTACACCGGCAATCAATCGGCAACAACGGTCGGGAAGGCGTGGTTAGCGCGCGGGGTGGAGACGACGATCTGACCGGTGGGGTCTTGTTGACAGCGTGAGAGAGAAAGAGGAGGTGGGGCCTGCTAGTCAGCGAGGCTGTGGGTTCCTTCTGCGGTGAGAAAAAATTCTTCGGGGAGAGAAGAGAGGTGGGCTGCTGGGCTTAGTGGGCTAGCTGGGTTGGGCTGGCTTTGCTCACTTTTTTTCTGTTCTGTTTCTCTTTTCTTTTTCCAATTCTAATATTCTGTTTTGATTTTGTTTGATTATTTCAAACCACAATTTGAATTCAATTTTCTACCAAACTTTGTGTAAATTCCAATACTGTTTACTAATACATTTTAAAGTCAAATTTAGAATATTTCTTTTATTCTTTTTAGGGTCTTTTAATTATTTAAAATAGGCCCTTGCATTTATTCAAATAAGATTTAATAATGTTTTCAAACTCCATTTGAATCTAAATCTTTCCAATTCTTTTCAGTAGGTTTTATTTATTTATTAGGGTATCAAATAATTCATCTTGAATTATATGGAATAATTTTAATATGATTTATAAGTCATTTAAATTGGGTATTTATTTTTATTCCAATGAAATCATTTATGGTTTTAATTCCATAAATTTTATTTAAGTGATTTCCTTGATTCCATTTAAGTTAATTAAATAACATTTTTTTCCACTTGGGTATAATCCAATATTATTTTCCCATGATTTATTTAATCATTCTTATTAGGGATTTGTCTTTATTCAAATAGAAATAGAATTTCGTTAATGCCACTTTATTTTATTTGGAAAATTCTTTATCCTTTATTTTATTTGGATTCAGATTATATTCATTCCATTTGTTTATGGATTAGGCCAAGATTTAATTTGGTCATTAAATATTCCTCATTTAATATTTCTTTCTTTATCTTATAAAATCCATATATTTTTATTTAAAGATCCAAACTTGGTGATTCTAATTGGTAAAATCTTATTTAATATCTTTTATCCTTTTAAATCTCTTTAGGATTATTTTCTCACCATTTGGTATGGATTTTAGATAAGTGCTTTATTAGTTTTGAAAATTACTTTTCCTTATCTCATTAAATTCATAAGATTTTATCTATGGCTCCAAATTAAGTGAAACCAATTCATATGGTTTTATAATATTTCTATTTGTCATTCTTGATCATTTTGGAATGTTTGTTTGACCAATTTTATATGGTTCAAATCCATAGCCTTAGAAATATCTTTTGAAATGATTTTCTTGCAATAGGGTTTTAGGATTTTGGTTTATTTTCCAAGTGTTTAAATTTCCAGATGCAATTATGAAGAATGCATTTCACTTGATTTGAATTTAGTTGGTTTCAAACATTTAACCAAAGTTTGTTCAAGATGGGATTTTAAGTTTCTATTTAGATACAAAAAGTTTCTTTTCACCCTAAATTTCAACAATTATTAATTTTGTTTATTTATTTTTCACATTACAAAATTTGGAAAATTTTGGGATGTGACATGTATACGTGATCGAGACCCCTCTCCGATCAATAATCAGCAGCGCGACCTGGAGATCCGTACTGACTCCCACATATTCAACGATGACTTCTGTGATCGTCTGTACCTTATCCTCATGTAGCTCAATCCCTTTGTCTCGCGATATATTACATGTCTGAGATTCAATCATCGGTATCTCCATACCCAGTTTGATCTCGTTACCGACATGTACTCTTTTCTTGTTCCTGTGATATAACATTATAGTGATCAAGTCAATTGCTTGCAAGATAACTAATGTGATATCACCGAGAGGGCGCAGAGTATATCTTGCTGTCATCGGGGTGGACAAATTCCACTCTTGATCCATGAGCCTCAACATAACACCTTGGTAGCACCGAAAGCATCTTTATAATCACCCTGTACCGGTGTGAAGTTTGATATTATCAAGATACTCTTCCGGTGTTAGTGATTGACATGATCTCATGGTCTAAGGACTAAGATTACTTCGTATGATGTTATAGAAATATAAACACAATGACCTTGATCGTTATGCTATACTTCAGATGAATGTTCATCACATGATTCCAACAATGTTGTGACCTCGTTATTAACAACATCCAATGTCCATGATCAGGAAACCTTTGATCATCTTGTAAATCAACGAGCTAGTTTATAAGAGAGGCATAACTAGGAACTTCCTTTTGTTTATTAAACACACATGTATTAACGTTTCCGTATTAATACAATTATAGCATGCAAAATAAACATTTATCATAAATAAGGAATATTATTATAACCACTTTAATCTTGCCTCTCGGACATATTCCCTTCAGTCTCCCACTTGTGCTAGAGACAATAATCTAGTTTAAAAACTTTACATATTGAACACCTATGGCTTTCTGTTGTTCCATATACGCAATTGCAAGTGGTTAATATAATCTACGGATCTAACGCTTCAGGTCCTTGTGTATTTACATGTCTTTGCCTCTTCACGCATCACTTATTCTTCAATGAGTTGGCATTGTATAAGTTTGTTCTTTTGGTGAGACCTTTAGTTCCTTGGGGTTAAATCATGTCGATATTATTGTCGTACAATATATATTTAGTGTTAGCCCGTTGCGAAGAACACCTTAGTTTGATAACAAACTACTTGACACAAATGCCCTCCTTTGTTGCTACTATAGCAGTCATATACTTAGCCTTTTGTTGTAGTATCCGTCACAATGTCTTAACTTTGGTATTTATCCAAATCCATCATGGAAACTTTCTTTCCATTTCATTATGACACCCATAGTTTAAACTGAGATAAACTAAATTTGTATCTTGTGACAAAACTAGTATCAATGTAATGCTTTACAATGAACTATTTGTAATTTTTTGTCACCTCTACACAAATATATTCTTAGTTCTTACAAAAGATCATAAGAATATCCTCACTATCGTCCAATGATCATTTTATGATTCATTCTGGTATATGCTCATAACACTTAGAGCATAGGACACATCTGGATGTGTACATATCATGGTATGGTTGATCAAAACATTCTTGCGATTTCACTCATCAAGTGTCAAAGCACTTGAATCTTGATTCACTTATCAAGTGTCAATACACTTGAATCTTGATTCAATTCTTTTCCATCCGACAAGATCCTTTTCTCGTCTTTTTTATATTCAACTCCTTCAATATCTCATATATGTACGTTTGGCACAACCATTATAGCGTCACTGTCTATCCATGCAGACATTCATGCTAAATATTCGGAATTTGCCTAAGTCTTTCACCGAAATGAAATTCTTAACGTTTGTCAATAAAATATACATCATTTCTAATCAACAATATGTCCTCCACATAATATATCAGAAATATGTCTTAGCACTCACACTTAATTTCATGCAAATGCAAGAATCTTCATCGTCTCGTGATGAAAAACTCCTTTAACAATTTCATCACGGCGAAGATTCCAACTCCGCGATAGTTACTTCAACCATTGAAGTTTGCATGCCTTTTTTAGTATCCTTTGAATTAACAAAACCCTTTGGACCGTGTCTTGTACACGTCCTACGTAACCATTCTATTAGAAGAACTTTATTTTTTTTATTCAACTACTAGATATCAAATTATATGTAGTGGTTGCTACATTAATCTGTCTAGACTAAATATCGCTATGAAAGATCAAATATTGTCATAGTCAACTCTTTGAACATTATTGTAAAAAACTTTACGACATGTCGACTATTTCATAGATGCGAAACATTCATGTCTGTTTCTTTATAGATCCAAATACGACTGATAGGTTTTTACACCTTTCCGGTGGGTCTTCCAAGTTCAAAACTTGATTTCTCATGTATGGAGCTATCACGGATTTTATGGCTTCAAGCCATTTAACGGAGTTAGGGCCCATCATCGCTTCTTTGCATGTATTCGGTTCATCATTATCAAAAAATAATGATTTATTCTCATATCTCAGTATTTGATTATTTATCCGACCTACTTGGTTCAATAGGAACTTAGACCTCCGTGACCACGACCTTTGAGGTACGTGAGCCATGAGCATTCTGGATGCCTCCAGAATGTTTTTCGGCACTGCGCAACTCAACACATATAGCTAAGGTTCATTAAACTTATCAAAGTTCTATTGTCCTCCCACTTAACTTTTGCGAAAAATTCCTTTTTCAAGAAACTTCACATTTCAAGCGACAAACCCATTTGTCCTCGATGTTATGGAGGAATACCCAATGGTTATTCGAAATAACCTACAAAGACATGCTCATCCGATGTAAACATCTTACTTATGCTTAGCATACCAAAATTTAAGAAAGGACAACTTGGGTTTTACCCCAAACCAGGTGTCATTTCAATGAATCATGATGGAGCTCTTTTTAGTGTAAAAGTGGTAGTCTCTAAAGCTTTAATCTTTTAAAACATAATGGCGGTTTTATAAATAAATCAATGTCCTTAGACCATGAGATCATGCCAATCACTTTCACTGGAAGAGTACTTTGATTACATCGAATGTCACATCGTAATAGGGTGATTATAAAGGTGTCGTTAGGTATTTGTCAGTGGAGGCTCGTGGATCAAGTTTAGTATTTTTCCATTCGGATGACGGATAGATATACTCAGGGCCCTCTCGGTGATATCACATTGACATAGCCTTGCAAGCAAGTGATTTGATCACTCGAATGTCATATCATAGGAACGAGAAAAAGAGTACTTGTCAGGAACGAGATTAAACAAGGTATAGATGATACCGTGTGATCGAATCTCGGAAAATTAATATATCACCATACAAAAGGAATTTGATTACAGTGAAAGAGGTTCAGACGATCATGAGATCTTTGAGGAACTAGTGGGAGTCATTATGGATCTCTAGGTCCCACTAATGATTATTGATGGGAGAAAGTCTTGATCATGTCTACATAGTTAATGAACCCGTAGGGAGACACATTTAAGGTTAACTAATGTGTATGAGTGGATAGGAAACACATGGGAAGTCAATGGAGATCGCAGGAAATTTTTGTACTATAGAAAATTGTTCTACCGAATCTGCTGAAATAGTTTTGATGTATCGAAACAAAGCATGGGATAAAAATGTTAATGTGTTCATTAAATGAAGTACTCATTATATGAAGTGTTAAATATATTGAGTTGCATTAAAATGGAATTAAAGTGCTTTAATGGATATACCTTTAAGGAAATTAAAGAGCTTTAATGGAAAGACCTTTAAGGAAATTAAAGTTTTTTAATAGACCTTTAAAGGAATTAAAGTGTTTTAATGGAGATTGAATGATAGGAGGGGAGGGGGCAGCCCCATGGAGCCTATAAAAGGAGGTGGTCTCCTCCTCCTCTCCACACACTCTCTCACAAGATCTCTCATATGAGCCAAGGTTGGCATCTTGCCCCTGCCCCTTGATTGCCTTGTCCATTGCCACTACAAAAGGTGCTTACTGAAGCCCTGCACTAAAACATCCCCACCACCACCACTACCATGGCATAGTGATGTTGGAGTTCCTAGGGATCTTCTCTTCCCGGATGGAGCAAGGGATCAAGAGTCATCAGCACACCAAACGTGTGACCGATTACAGAGGCACTGCCTGTCTGTGGCGCTGATCGTCTGCACATCCTTGAGGATAGTAGTGTACCATGTACATCAACCATGTTTGTTTGCAGGAACGTTATCCCGCTTATGGTCTACGAGGGTGAGTCCATATGTAACTGTTACAAATTATTGCCTAGATTTGATCTTGGTAGTTGCAAACCTTTTTTTCTTTGCAACGAACCTCGTTAGTGGTATCAGAGCTATGTCTATGCGTAGATGCTTTGTATGGTTATAACACATGGAGATGTGGGCATTGATAAGTCCTGTTATTGCAAATATCTTGTATTTGGGATATTGGTGGCGAGAATTTTAATATGCGGCCCGAAAGTTCCGGCGCCAAGGCAACGCGGGGTCCAAGTTGCGTGTAATCTCGTGGAAGGGTTATAGTAGCTTCGCCAATTGTCCAGAGGGGCCAAATGGGGGTAAATACAAATCTAACGAACAAATGATTGTTTGAACGAGTCAAAAAATGGCTGAACTCAAATCCCACCGTTAGGTCAACTCTTCTTGCATTGACCCATCGGTATTTCCCGTTATCATTTGCGGTTGTCGACTGGTTTACCCCTGCAAGGACTATATCTTCTTCTCTGCTCTGCTCTTCTCCCCTATTATTCCCCTCTCCATTACCTTGCTTAGATCCATCTACTGTTCTCCAGATCGGAGATCGTTGTTTCTCTCCTTGCGTCCCTAGCATGGCCGGTCAACCTACCACGCCCTTAATCGAAGCTCGCCGCCGTCGCCCTCGCCTCGTTTTTCCTAGTCGGCGTGTTGGAGCTTTGCATCCCCAGCCTAGCCTCTCGCCGCTGCCTAGACCTTCTCGCATGGCGGAGCACGTCCGGCCGGGCAATCCGGACCGGCGACCGGACTCGGGCGGTTTCGTGCTGTCGCGCATCCCAGGCATGGTAGCCCCATCAGAGGAGTTCAACGACAAAACTCTCATGGCCACCGTGCTAGGCATGCGTCCCGTCGTGTCGCCGGAAGACTTGCTGTCGGCTTTCAGGTCTCATTTTGGGATCAGACAAAAAGTGGTCAATATTGAGGTATGCGCGCTGCCATTTGATTTCTTGTCCGGTTCGCCCAGAGCTTAGACAGCGAGCGTGTTCTGCATTCTTCCCATTCTTTCGAGTGCTATGGGGAGAAAATGAGCTTCCTGCATTGGCCTCGCGCGTGTGTGTGGGACGATCGCTTGGGGCAGCTTCGTTTCTTCTCCAAACTCGGCTTTGATGGCCTCCCTTTGCATGCTTGGGAACAGGAGGCCCTCAAGCAGGTTGTCAGTACCCTTGGCGGCGAGCCGGTGGATATTGTTCGACCAAGCGACAGATGGATCATTGAGGTAAAGGCGTGGCTGAAATATCCAAACACCATCCCTAAGATGTACAATGTCGAGATTCCAAGCAGGGCAAGAGGACAACTTTGCTGGAAGCACCCTGTGATCATCCACTAGCAGGAGATTCTGGATCCGGTACATGGCAATCAGGACCCCGACTAGGCACCCAGAAAGCGTCCTAGTCTCTTGTAGTGTTGGCCTGGAAGGATCGATGGCACAGGACCACCACCGTTCCGCGATGGAGCGCATGGTTTTGGTGGGGGTACCGGGCGTGGACAGGCTGGTGGTTCTGATTTACCTCGAGTGAAGACAAAGGTTTAGTGAATCTAAAAGATTGCTGACTTGAGAGTCGAGCATGTAGTATGCCTTATGTAATAGTTTGAACTGTTGTAGTATGTGTGGCTACTAAATTTGCAATGTGTGGCTACTGAATTCATTGTATGTGTGGCTTATGATTTGTAGTTTGTGTGGCTACTGATTTTGTAGTACGTGTGGCTAATGATTTGTAGTTTGTGTGGCTAATGAATTTGTAGTATGTGTGGCTAATGAATTCGTTTAAATAACCAAGGTTAGCCTCCTAAAAAGAGGGTGGGCTAGCAATGATGAATGTCACAATTGCCGGGAAAATGCTGCTGGTGAGTGATCCGAAAGGCACGAAATGCTGATGGTTTGTATGCCTCGAACAATTTTTACATATATTTGGTCGAGCTGGTGTGTGATTCTGTATGGAATTTGCATGAATAAACCACCCAAGATCAGTTCATAAAATGATGTCTGAATCTTGTCTGCCTCGGATAATTATGACAGTAAACTGAATTCAACCGCCGGTAGTAATTGAATAATAGATACATCTTGACAGTATTTGGTTACTTCCGAACTAGTTCCATACTACAGTATGGGATAGCCGCGCAAAAGGGGGCCATTGCATCTACAAAAGGCATTCTATAGAGTTAGTCTATGAACTTAGCTGTTCTACATTGAAGAACATGCAGATCTCCACCATAAAAGTTGGCTAGCCAATTGCCTAGAGAGGACGTAAGTTCAGCGATCGTTCAACCACAACTGATCTTTTTTCCTTCCCACCAAATTTCAAGAGATATGCAATGTTCATGCACTAGTTGACGCGCTTGAACCAGTACCAGTTCAGTACGAACAGTCGCGTCGCTGCAACGATTTCTTCAAAGGTGAACTCTGGATTCTCGTGGTAGGGATCATAGGTCCCTGTGAATCTGACCCTAAATTCTAGCGCTGAGCTGTTACTCGTCGTCGACTCCAGCTGTCGAACACTCCAACAAGCTGAGTGTAGATGGATGCACACCGCTGCGGTGTGGCTGCCAACGGTGCGTAGGATGGGTCGTCTTCGCCGCTGACGGCGTGCACCCAGATTGCCCCACAGTAAGGTCACCCGCGCAGAGGCATTGAGGCGAGAGTTTGTTGACCTTGGCACCGCCCTATTGCAGGGGTTGTTTCCTCGGCGGCAAGCTCGCAAGAATGCTTTGGATTGTACCTTCTTTCTCGTTGGCCCTTCTTGATGCTGCGGTGGCCTTCGTCGTTGCCACCACTGTCGCTGCAGATGCAGCACATTCTTCGAAATCAACCGTCTCGGATGGCAATGAAAGACCGACCTTGTAGTACAGCTGCATGGCATGCCTCAGAGGGTCTAAATATTCAAGCTTCGGCGACGGCGACCGCCTGTGCGGTGGCTTCTTCTTAGGCGAGACCATAGCTAAGTTTCCTAAGAGTGTATCTTATTTATTCGAAACTAGTTCGACTAACTGCTGAATCTTTATTTCCCTTGTCAACATAAGAGTGCTAAGATATTAAAAATACAGGTCGTGGATAGCAATCAGATCGGGTAATGTACTAGGTCAGGGTTCCATTTCAAGTATATTTACGAGTGTGTCCTTAGTTATATCCAGAAATTTTGCTTGTGCAACTACGATCATAGAATTTTAGCAACACCATCAGAAACAGGGGAATAGGACATGGCGTTTTACTGACTGGTGGGCCCTGCAACTCGACCGTCAACTGTGCGCATCTCAGTTTCGAGGATTAGTGCTCCCCATTATTCTGTGATTTTCCATATTCTATCGCTCGCTCGCATATCCGCTCCGCTCCACCGCTCTGGTCTTGCACGCCGCCACCCGTCCCCTCCGGCAATACTCTCGTCCTCCCGTCATCCCCTACTGTCACATCCCAAGATTTTCCAAAATCTTGCAATGTGAAAATAAATTAATAAAATAAAACTTTGTTGATTTTTTAGAGCCAGAAGAAACTTTTTGAATTCAATAGGAACTTCAAACCCATTTGAATTAAATAAAAACCTAAAGGGATCTAAAAAGATAAACATTTGGAAATACTATTTTGAAAATCTTGAGTGAAAAGATTTATTTTTAAATGAAATAGAAGTTTATAAATAAAGAATATTTTATAAAGCCAAATTAAACCTTGGACAAACTTTGGGAAATAAAACATTTTATTTTAAAAGTTTTTTTAAATAAATTAATAAGGATTTAATATCCAACCTTCTTTAAATAAAAGGTTTACCAAATTAGATTGAAACATCAAAACTTATTAAAGTATTTAAAACAAGTTTTTAAATATTTGATATTCACAAATAAAATCTACTAAGTTTTTTGGCTTTATTATAGATTCAAAAATAAATATCTTAGTAAAACAAATCCTATTTTGGAATTAAAATGAAGTCTAATATATTTAATTAATAATGGACCCTAAAAATAAAATGTCATTTTATTTTAAAACAAGTTTCCACGTATTCCTTATTTCCAAATAAAATCTACTGATTTTGTTTTGAAACATATTGGGTTTCAAATAAAGATTTTATTAATAAAATCAAACTCTATTTGATTTAAAAACTAAGGCCTATTTTGTTTAATTATTAATGAATCATGGACCATTTTTTTTAATTAATAAATGGAACCTAAAAAGATGTAAAATATTATTTTATTTTAGAATTTGGATTAGGTTGTTAAACAGAACTAATTCAAGATTACAAAGTTTGTTGATTGTTTGAATCAATTTGAATGTGTTTTGATGTTTAAAATTCAAAACAGGAAAATGGAAATAGAAAAGGAAAAGGGTTTGGAAACAGGGAAAATATAAAGTTAGGTCGACCCAACCCATCAGCCCACTAAGGCCCAGAACCAGCCCAGCTATTCTCTCCCCGGAGAAAACGGTTCACACCCACTAACAGACCCGCGCAGAGTATGACATGTGGACCTCCCCTCGTTTCTTTTCCCACTGACAGGTAGACCCCACCGCTCCTGTTATTCTCTCCCACCCGCGCGACCCCTTCTTCCTCCCTCGACCACCGTTACCTGCTGTGATTCCGCGCGTTCAATTTGCCATAACGCCGCGTCTTTACCTCGCCTTGACCATGCGCTTTAAAGCCCCAGCGCCTCCTCCTCCATTTCCCCCAGACCACTCCCTCTCTCTGCCCCCAGGCTGGACGAATTACACCGCACACCACCCTCCGTCCGATGATGTTCCGGTGACGATTCCGGCGAAACCAGACCTCCCCTTACCTCATTGACGAAGCACACACACTCCCCATCCCCTGACGCTTCTGTCCGTGCTCTCCGTTCGACCGCGGGCGCCCCAGAGAGTCGACTAGGACAAGCTCTGACAGCGCCGCCGTCTGTCTCGTCTCCGTCGAACTTCCCGGTAAGTACTGACCGCCATGCGCCTTCTCATTCACACGAGGAGCTTTGTCTTAGTCCCGAGCCTCTAACGATGTCATCATTTCGCCTTGGGGTGATTCACAGCGCCGTCCCCGACGACCACCTGAAGCACCCGACGCCGCCATCCACTCCGGCGAGCAATCAAGGACAGCCCCGAGCGCCCCTTCACCCACCATTACCACGTTGAGCATCAGCGAGCTTCGGTGAAACTGGTAAACCACCCCTCGGTTCCTCTAGCTTCCCGCATCGCCGGCACCGTCATCATCTGAGCCGCGCCGCCGCGCGCCACTGTTGGGCGCCGCCCGTTTTTGGCCAGGCAGTAGCAACCGTAGGATCTGAATCTGACGGATACGATAGATCGTTAGCGAAGGGGTAAGCAGTGATCCTGTGCCGCACGATTTAATTGAAATCCAACGGCTGTCGTCGCGCGATCCAACCGAACCGGTACCGTCCAACCAGAGTGCGCCGCGTGTCACCTGTTTTGTTTAAAATAGATTTGAAATCTGATTGAGATTCAATTTTCAAACCCCTGTAACTTTCAAACCACACGTCCAAAAATTACAAATTTTATGTCGTTAGATTCAGGAGAACAAGCCCTAGCCAACCATGGCCTTAGTTTCTAAAATAGTATCTGTTAGCTTGTTTGAATTTGCAGAAACATTTGTGTACTTGTTTAGAGGAGAAAAATTGTTTAAAATTGATTTTAGGATTAAAACTTTTGCAAAATGGTTTCTAGTGACCATACTGACCCTAGGAACCAACCCTTGGTGTTAAAAATGATTTTGGTAAAATTTAGGTTGAATTATTTAACTTAGCCATTTTCTAGCCAAATAAACTCATTGATTTTATTATGGAAATGTTTTTGCAAGGAAAACTTTGGGAAAATGTTTTGACCAAACTTACTGACCCAAAACACCAAGCTTTGCCAAGGGCAACTCACTTGGTGAAAAACATAAAGTTTTGCTTTGATAAGAATAATTTTCACCACATAAAATGATGAATGAATTTTAAAATGGTCTTGAGATAAAACCCATTTGTAAATGACTTTGCCATTTTGGTAAATGACCAATTTGGAACCTTACAAAGTTATAAACCTAGTAGAGACCATCCTTGCAATAGAAACAACCTTTGCATACTTATGCATGACATAGATTCCATTACCTAGTGTGTGTTAAAATTTGTTTGTTTGACTTTGGTTAGAATGTTAGTTGATTTTTTGTTTTGCTTGATTGACTTGTAGTGAATATAGCAAAGTGTGAGATTAGCAAGATCAAGGAGTGAACCACCATTCCCTACCAAAAAGGCAAGTTACACTATCATACAAAAGTCCTACTATTTTCATTATACTTAGTGGATTTTGTAAACATGCATGAAAAAGTTTTATACTTATGCTATGCTATATCCTAATAGGATTCCCTATACACTCCCTAGTGAAAATATTGAAGTTGTACATGCTTAGCCATGCTATGTTTTGAAAAGAGATACATGTTGAGATTTTACAAAGGTTGAGAAAAAAAGGACTTGTGTTTTACATAATAAAACAAGGACTCAATGAACCACCTAGGTGGAGGATACTTGAAGTTTGGAGAAGGTGGCAACAAAAGGAACCATGTCTATGGAAATCACTTTGTGTTGTGCTCCAAATGAAAACCACCTAGGAAACTTAGAGATTGAACATGTTTCTCAAATTGTGGCTTTCGTGTGCAACCACATGCTATTATGGCTCTGGCTTAGTCAACTACATTAGGAAGACCTATACATTGTGTTTAGTTACCGGACATGGGGATCTGGAATGCTTCATGGGGGCTGAAGACAAGCTAGCAATGATGTATGGGAGGACCTTTTGGAAAGACTTCGTCACATTCTCAGTCTGCCAGTACTCCATCTTGGTGAGCACTAATCCAGTAGGCCACTGGTGGCAACAGGATGGGAATGTGTCATGTGGGTAAAGTGTACTCCTTCTGCAGAAGTTAATAAAATCTAAGTACTTAGCCGTGTCCCCGGTTATGGAAAATACTGAGCAACTAAAGTTTGAACCATGGGAGATCTCGACATTCCAACTTCTAATATAAAAACTTGATGCACTTGGGGTACCAAGGAACTCATGAGATTTGATAAAACTTGTTGCACTTGGGGTTACCAAGTAGCTCAAGGGATTTTGACAAGGACTTGAACACTTGTGTTTCTACCAAGGAGTTCAAGGAATTTGGAAAAGTGATTTGACAAAGGATCAAAACCATTTTGAAAAGATAGGATAAATATTGTTTTATACAAATAAGCCTTAAACTCTACTTAGACAAATATGCATGTAATGATAGGATCCACTCATAATACACAAAGTAGTGGAACTTGCCAATACAGTTCAAATGTATTGACCTTGTGGCTGTAACTTGTAATGTTGCAGGTTTGATTGTCTTTAGTGAAGATTGATTGATTTAGGATTACAAAGTCTACAACCAACATCTGCCTGTGGCACCTTGAAGATGATGGACCCCATGATTTTAGTTATTCCGCTGCAATGTAATGTAATGAGCTATGATTGATGTAATAAACTTATGTTATACCTAGTTGTAAAGTTATGTTATGACCTTTGTTTCTTGATATTACATCCTATCTGTGGATGCTAGCTATTGATCCAGGGACTAGCATTGTAAAACACAGGAGGAATCTACCTTACCAGGTTGAGACCTCTACACCTACTCACCCTACCCGCACTGCCTTTCCCCCTTGCCCTGTCTCCTTGCCTCTGTCCCTTCCCAGGCGCGTCTGGGAACGAAAATTGTTTGGTGGGCGCTAGGTTCTCGCGCAACGACGGTGGTTTTGATCTGTATCCCACACGGAAATGGATCCTGCGTGGCTGGAGAACACGGATATGGGTCCTTCCCGGACAGAGAGCAATGAGATGGACCCTTCAAGGCTGGAGAACATGGAGGAGCACAAAACAGGGGAAGACAATGCGGGATGCAAAGCTTTGGTGCTCTAGAGACCATTGAACGTGTCATACATTCTCCCTGAAGGGTAAGAAATGCAATTCCATATCTGCATCTCCCAATTAGTTTTTCTAGTCCCATGTTGATGGAGAGGATCTGTGTTGGTGAACGTAGGACGTCTGCTGCATCCAGATTTCTTTTGAAGATTCGGCATGGGTGTCGGACTAAAACCTTGTCCGACGGTAGAATCGCAGTTACCAGTGGATTTGATTATCGGCTGATAGTAGACATGGAAGACATAACTCTAAGTGACTTGCATATGCAATTTGGCAAGTTTCCCATTGGCGAGCATGATGAATTCGTAATCAGGTACTACGACACAAATTCGCATACTTTCTGCGATATTAGGACTAAGGAGGCTTTGGTCATGATGTGGAGTAAACACCTAGGCACGGGGACTGTGCTGATGTTTGTGCACATCGTTAACAAAGATACTGGGTAAGAGACTGTCCTGAATGATATCGGGCCATGTGGAACGAGAACAGAGCTGGCTCTGTTTTCGATACTGAGCGCGACCGACCAGACTTTTTTTGAGCATGAAGATATCGAAATGTGTGGCGGTCAGAGTGATTTTGTGCTCAAAGATGATGATGAGATAGCATATCCAGATGTGGTGTCACATCCCAAAATTTTGCAAATTTTGAAATGTCGAAAAACTTAAACAAAATGAAAAACTAAGTCTTGGAATTCAGAGGGAACAACAACCTTTTGACTATTTAATATAACTCCTTAAAAACAAATGTTAAATAAAACAATTTTGTTTTTGATTTGTATGCATGTTTTTAAAACCTCAAAATCATCAAGCATGCATTGTTGCATTTTAAAACTAAGAGAAATAACTTTCTTCTCAAAATTGAATTGACCACGTAACAACATGAGACTTTGGATATATTCCAAATTTAAAATGTACAAAATAATTCCTAAGTGAGCTAAACAGATAAAGAGCAAAATTATAAAACCGTAGAAATTAGTTTGACTCTATTTGAAGCTCCAGATAAAATGATATGAAATTTATAAAAAATATAGACAGAAAAATAAAGTCAGGTTAAGGCAATGACTAAAAAAATAAAAGTATTCTTAAATGAGTGATTATGATAAAGAATAAAAATATAAAGCTAAATAAATTGGTTTAAACATTTTAAGAGTCCTAAGTCAAAAGATATGATTTTTATCAGAAAAAAAAATAAAAAATAATAAAACTAGGCATACGTACCATTTTTAATTTTTTAAAAAGAATTATACTTTATAAAAAAACATTTCAAATACTCGAAAGTGGAGTAAACTATCAACTTTATATAAATTTTCTAAAAAGGTTTGGTATAAATTTAAATCAATATAGAAGTTTAAATCAATTGATAAAATACAAAACAGAAAAAATAAGAAGAAGATGAAGAAATCGGTTAAACAAAGATAGGGAGCAGCAGCCCAGGACGGCCCCCCATTTCTATCTTTTTTTTCTCTACCATTCATTTTCCTTGGGCCAAATTTCCCTAGCCCATTTAGTAACGGAACAACACGAGCGCTCGAGCTCCTCTTCTCCTGAAAAGAGAACTTACATGGCTGTGAGAACCATAATCACCTCTTCCTCTTCTCCCATAAATTCTATTGAACGTTTCTTGTCTACTTAGGTGAGTAAATCAATCAAATAAAACTGGTGCTCCGAACATCACTTGGCGGCACATGTCGCCCGATCTTCCTCCATATTCCACCTTAGCAAAAACCGAATAGAGTACCGTATTCCCCTCCGTCTCGTCCATCATTTTAATTCATAGACTTTCTCGAGAGGAGCTCTGTAGAAAAAACACCAACCATGCCAAGATCAGCCTAAAACTGGAGTTCATCGCTAGATTGCTTCTTTCTTGGTGAGGCCCTTGTCAATTCCTTCTACCATAAGACTACTCTTCATGTTTTCTACCTCCAGGACATGATTGTTCATCATATTGTTTTAGTTGGCTGCGTCGCCGACGTCGCACGTTGCTCCAGCATAAATTGTTGAAATCGTTGGAGACGAACGAACTCGCAGTCACGTCCAGTAGCACCGCCTCGACGTTCTCTACTCCGTCTGTATCTTCTTTTACTCTAGTTACGTCCCTAGCGACGGGAACGACAACGCCAAGCCCGTGCCCACAAATCCGGCGAACTTCTCTGGCGAGCTTTTTCGGTAAGCCATCCTGAACCATTAGATCTTCATCTAAAGGTCATCATAGATCACTTAAACGAAGGGGTATCCTCCAATCAAAATCCGCCAAGTGTCATATTTATTCCTATTTTCGTTCATTTTAGACAGATTTACATAGAAACTTGTAAAAATCATATCTTTAGTTTTGCATATCCAAATTTAGCAAATAATATCTCTATGTATTCACAAAACGAGTAGAACACAGTGGAGCCATAATTTCGTATTTTTCAGTCGTTTAAAATCATGTTTTATATAGAACCATTTGTGGAGTATTTTGAGTATAAAAATTGTTGTGTAAATTATTTTTAAGTGAATCCTTTTATATATGGTTGTAAATTGAACCCTATGTATAGTAAGACCAAAATATAATTTCATTCTAGTATAAATAAGACAATGGCAATTATTTAGTGAGAATGGCATTTCCAACTGTTAGAAAATGTTGCTAATTGCTACAATTGCACAAATGGTTTCATTTGTAATCTTGAAAATATAAATGTTCATAAATCACTTAGTAATGTTCAGAACCTTGTTATAACAATTTTTACAATAAAAATTGCCATCTTACATGTTTGCATACTTTGCATGATTTTTGTGTTGCCATTAGAGTTGATCTTGTGTATGTTTTGTCTTGGTTGTTTTGTTTGATAGATTGTGTGAATTTACAAGTTTGTAACTGCGAAGAGTGTACCAACATCGCCAACTAGTAAGGCAAGTGGAACTATCATCCATGTCCTACTATTTTCATTACACTTAGTAGAAATTTTGTAGTATGCATAATAAGACTACTATGTTACTATGCTATGCTATGTCCTATTAGGATATCTTTTATATCTTCCTTAATAGAAACATCGTAGTACTAGTATGCCTATCCCTGCTATAGATTCAGGGTGGAATACCATATTATGACTATATGAAGTGTTGGAAAATATATGTTTTATATAATAAAATAAGTACTCAATGAATCACCTGGGTGGAATGTCGATACCCAGTTGTGAATAAGGTGGAAACGAAGGGAAACATATATATGGCTATCTTTTTCGTGTGTGCACTAGAAGAATACCACCAGGGACTTAGAGATTAAAAATGTTTCTCGTACAGTGGCTTCCGTGTGCAGCCACATGCTAAATGGGATCTGGCTTACTCAATTACATAGTGGAAGACCCCTGCATTGCTACCTATTGAGGTTAACTAGAATTATGTATTGGAAATATATCCTTACATTGGTGCCTGGTAGACGTGCTAGCATTATGTATTGGGAGGACTTCTATGGAAAGACTTTGTCACATTCTCGATCTTTCGGTACTCCATTTGGTGTGTACTTATCCAGCGGCCACCGGTGGCATCAGGACGAGATTGTGTCATGTGGGTAAAGTGTACAACTTCTGCAGAAGATCAAATTATAAGTACTTAGCCATGTCCCCGGTTACGGACGACTCTGAGCAAATAAGGCCTAAAGCTATGGAAGATCTCGACATTCCAATTTCTCAAAGTAAAATTTGATGGTGTCAACAAGGGATTAGAAGAACTTGGAGTTTTCCAAGGAGTTTAGAAAGATTGTTTAAAGATCAAAACTATTTTGAAAAGATAGGATAAAACCATATTGCTTTCTACAAATGAGCCTAAACTCTACTTAGCCAAATATGCATGTATTGATAGACTCCAACTTATTTCCACATAGTAGTGACACTTGCCAATACAATTCAAATGTATTGACCCTTGTGGCTGTAACTTATCATGTAAGAAGAAGGACTCCATTACTTGATGATAGTGATATTTGATGAGTAGGGGTTACGAGTATGCACCGAACATGTTTGCCTGTGGCACATGAGGAAGAAGGACTCCATGCTTTACTTTTATTCCGCTGCTTTGTAATAAGATAGCCTATGGCTATGAGATTGTAATGAAGTATATATATTCTAGATCATGCGATGTAATATGACCTTTGTATCTTGATATTACATCTTAAACTGTGGGTGCTAGCTATTCGATCCAGGGACTAGCACTATAATCATAGGGATTTCGAACCAAGCCGGGTTCGGGTCCGCTACAGATTGTATCAGAGAACTGTGTTGCCTGTAGGATCGTAACCCTAGGATTTGGACAAAGACCCTTGTTAGGAATGAACTTATAGTTTTATACTTAGTAGGTTTTCTCATATACCTTGATCATTATTTACTCAATCTCTTCTCCTTCAAACATGTAGAAAACGAGCCTTTTGCTTTCTCTAAGGACCTTGAAGATGGATCATGTCAACAAGAAGTTCAAGATACAAGTGGCGATAAGTCCTTGAGCTTGCAAAATATGTGGAGAAGTAGGCCACACATCTAAGGAACATCAAGATCAATGTCCCTTTTGTGATGACAACCATCTAGTTGAAGAATGCCCTGTATCTCAAGTCACGTGTTCCCTATGTGAAGGAACCAACCACATTCAAGTGCCATAACGACTTATAGTGCAATAAGTGAAAGAACAAATCAAGGATGTAATGTATCAAGCTCTAAGGAAGATAGAGGAAAAACTTATCCATATCACTTGCTCCAAATGCAAGAAGGAAGGACACAATATCAATGAATGTCTAGAGAAGGAAGTTCAAGACAAGCACAACAACACTTCAAGGAAAAGGACCCGATACATGACCAAGGTGTTTTGCCACCGCTACCGGAAGATAGGACACTTCACCGATGATTGCCCAACTCAAAAGAGAGCTCCCACTGATGTTATTATAGTGAGACCCAAGAGACATTAGATTTCATCCAAACTATTTAAGACATCGATATCGTGTTACTACATGGATGATACCGTCCTATGTGGTATGACTACACTAGGTTGATTGTTTCAAGAAAACTTTTTGTTTTCTTTGACTCGTGAGTTAAACTCATAAGATGTTAAGTGATTAGTTGCTTGTTGAGTGTTTGATTGAACTTCTTTGTTTTGGGTTGTGTGTTAGTACTTCTTTAGATCTATCTATCATTACTTATCCCTATTAAACCAATATATGCCTCCGAGACGTGCCAACAACCGCAATAACAATGGAAACAACAATAATGGAAATGATATACAACAGATGATGACTGGACAGGCTGAGCTAATACAAATGATGATACAATTCATGGTAACCATCAACAATTAGAATCAGAATCTGAATCTGAACATCAATAACAACAATAACAACCAAAACAACAACAATCCACCAGCTCTGGATATGCTCACTAGATTTCTAAGGTTGAGACCTGCAAAGTTCTCCGGTACTTCTGATTCAATGGTAGCTGATGACTGGATACGGTTGAAGGGAATATGACCTGAGAGGCAGTAATAAAGTGTTTATTATGTGTATTCCAAGTATATGATAGAGGTTTATTTTGCATGCTATAATTGTATTAATACAGAGACATTAATACATGTGTGTTTAATAAACAAACAGAAAGTTCCTAGTTATGCATCTCTCATAAACTAGCTCATTGATTAACGAGATGATCAAAGTTTCCTGATCATAGAGATTGGATGTTGTTAATAACGGGATCACAACATTAGTGTAATGGTGTGATGATCATTCATCCCAAGTATAGCATTACAATCAAAGTCATTGAGTTTATATTGCTATAACAACTTACGAAGTCATCCTAATCCTTAGACCATGAGATCATGTCAATCACTAACACCGGAAGAGTTTCTTGAAAACATCAAACGTCACACCGTAACAGGGTGATTATAAAGATGGGTTCAGAACTAATAAAGTGTTATGTTGAGGCCCATGGATCGAGAGTGGAATTTGTTCATCCTGATGACGGATAGATATACTCTGGGCCCTCTCGGTGATATCACATTGGTTAGCTTGCAAGCAAGTGATTTGATCAGTAGAATGTTATATCACGGGAACGAGAAAAGAGTGCATGTCAGTAATGAGATCAAACTAGGTATGGAAATACCGATGATCGAATCTCGGACATGTAATATATCGCGAAACAAAGGGATAAAATACGAGTGTAAAAGGTTTCGACGATCACAAGAAAGTCATCGTTGAATGTGTGGGAGTCAGTATGGGTTTCCAGATCCCTCTTACGATTATTGAACGAGAAAAGAGTGCATCGTTTTGACATCCAATTGGAGTAAAAGTTTCATGCCGAAAGAATAAACAAGCGCAGGAATTTATTTCACTAGATACCGAAACAGGTTTTCGGGTGAAATTGCATAAAGTGGTTATGCATGTGAAATATAATTCTAGCAAGGGGTTATATGTGAATGTTTGTCATTAAAGTAATTGACAAAGTTCTGAATAAATAAAAGATTTTTATTTAATGAGAGTTTGCATTAAATTTGGTGGAAATATAATTGCAAGTTTGAGAGGGATTTTGAGTGGAGGGAAATGAAGAGGTTTTTGTGAGTGAAGTGTCCACCCACATGAATGAAGGAAGGGAGGGGGAAGCCCCCATGGCCGGCGGCCACCCCCTTGGGTGCCCATGTTGAAGACAGCTATATGGTGGGACAACTTTCATGTCACTTACCCAATTGAAGAAGTGACTTGGGAAATATTTGAAAATGGTTTTCGCACTAACCATCAATCTTCAGGTGTTATTAGTTTAAAGAAGAAGGAGTTTCACAACCTTAAACAACGTCACTGCAACGTTGCTGAATACATTGATGAATTCAACAATCTGTCACGTTATGCTCTAGATGATACTGACACTGATGCTAAGAGGAAGGAAAAGTTCCTAGATGGACTAAATGATGAAATTTCCAGGCAATTATTAGTTGATTATGTTCCAAGTTATCAATCATTATGTGAAAAAGCTACAATTTTAGAAAGAAAAATGAAGCAAGTTGAGAACAGCAAGAGGAAGCATATCATTGACAAGTATCACTCAGGATCATCACAAAAGATGCGTTCATTCAAATAGGACAATGGAGATTCTGGATCATATCATCATGAAGGAAATGGACACAATCACCATCACCACACCAATGGAAGTGGTAATAACAATGGGAATGGTACTCACAGTGGAGATAACCATGGTCAAAACCAGCATTACAATCCTAAGAAGGACATTAGCCAGTTGTAGTGCTACAATTGTAAGCAACTTGGACACTATGCATCAGACTGTCCTGAGAAGAAAAAGAATAAGGGTGTTGGAGACACCAATGGAAGAAATTCCAATGTGACCCAGAAAGGACATGTGAACCACATCAACATGTATGGAACCCTTGAAGAATTAGATGATGTGGATGGTAAGATTTAGCTAACTCAGTTGAATCATATAAGGATCCCATGTTTGGATGAAAATTATTGAACCCATAGTCAAGTGAACCATCAATGAAATCCTACAAAATTTCCTTTTAAGGGTGGTAGTACCCTATTTATCCTGAAACTCAACCTATTCTGTATATCCTTCTCAAATTTTGGGACGAGATTCCTTTTAAGGGTGGTAGTTTGTCACATCCCAAAACTTTGCAAATTTTGAAATGTGGAAAAACTTAAACAAAATGAAAAACTAAGTCTTGGAAATTCAGAGGGAACAAAAACCTTTTGACTATTTAATATAACTCCTTCAAAACAAATGTTAAATAAAACAATTTTGTTTCTGAGTTGTATGCATGTTTTCAAAACCTCAAAATCATGAAGCATGCATTGTTGCATTTTAAAACTAAGAGAAATAACATTCTTTTCAAAATTGAATTGACAACTTAACAACATGAGACTTTGGATATATTCCAAATTTAAAATATACAAAAGAATTCCTAAGTGAGCTAAAAATATAAAGGGCAAAATTATAAAACCGTAGAAATTAGTTTGACTCTATTTGAATCTCCAGATAAAATGATATGAAATTTATAAAAAATATAGTAAGAAAAATAAAGTTATGTTAAGGCAATGAGTAAAACAAAATAAAAGTATTCTTAAATGAGTGATTATGATAAAGAATAAAATTATAAAGCTAAAGAAATTTGTTTAAACCTTTTCGAGTCCTAAGTCAAAATAGTCCAAATACTCTAAATTGGATTAAACTATCAACTTTGTTTTATATAAATTATCTAAAAAGGTTTGGTATAAATTTGAATTAATTTAATAGATTAAATCAATTGATAAAAGACAAAACAGAAAAAAAGAAGAAGAAGAAATCGGTTAAAAAAAGATAGGGAGCAGCAGCAACCTAGGCCCAATCAACCCCCATTTCTATCTTTTTTTACTCTACCATTCATTTTTCTTGGGCCAAATTTCCCGGACCCATTTAGGAACGGAACTATACGAGCGCTCGAGCTCGTCTTCCTCCTGGGAAGAGAATGTACATGGATGTGAGAACCATCACTACCTCTTCCTCTCCTCCCATCAATTCTATTGAACATTTCTTGTCGACTTAAATACAAAAATTATTACAAATTTAGTGGGGTATCCGTTCAGAAAATTAATTTTGCATTTAGGTGAGTAAATACATCAAATCGAACCAATGATCCGAACATCACTTGGCGGCATACGTCTTTCGATCTCTCTCCACATTCCACCTTAGCAATAACCGAAGAGAGCACCGTATTCCCCTCCGTCTCCTCCATCATTTTTATTCTTAGACTTTCTCGAGAGGAGCTCTGTAGAACACACACCATCCATGCCAAGATCAGCCTAAAATCAAAGTTCATCACTAGATTTCTTCGTCCTTGGTGAGTCCCTTGTCAATTCCTTTTACCATAAGACTACTCTTGATGTTGTCTACCGCCAGGACATGATTGTTTATCATATTGTTGTAGTTGGCTGGGCCGCCGACGTCGCACGTTGCTCCAGCCATAGATTGTTGAAACCGTTGGAGACGAACGACCTCGCAATTACGTCCAGTAGCACCACCTCGACGTTCTCTACACCATCTGCATCTTCTTCTACTCATGATACATCCCTAGCAATGGAAACGGCAACGCCAAGCCCGTGCCCGCAAATCCGACGAGCTTTTTTGGTAAGCCATCCTGGACCATTAGATCATCATCTAAAGGCCAGCATAGATCACTTAAACGAAGGGGTATCCTCCAATCAGAATCTGCCAAGTGTCATATCTATTCCTATTTTTGTTCATTTTAGACAGATTTACATAGAAACTTGTAAAAATCATATCTTTAGTTCTGTATATCCAAATTTAGCAAATAATATGTGTTACATCCCAAGATTTTAAAATTGGGACTAGAAAAAAAATTGCATTTGCATGAAATTCATGAGCATTGCATTGCATATTTTCATCAAGAACAATTCCTAAATAGAAGTAAAGGACTAAAACCCCAAATAGTATGTGCCACTTTGTTCCTAAATGGAATTAAATTGGCTTTATAAAACCCACTGTCGCTAAGTCAGCGATTATTGCTAAATTATAGCCTAAAAATATCCAATGAATATTAAAAAAATTTAGAAACAAAATTGAGCTTATTTGGAGCTATTATGAAAAAGTTATGGAATAAATACAAACAAATAAAGAAAAAAATAAAATATACAAGGAGTTATAAATCCATAATTTGCAAACTAGTAAAAAGATTATAAATATGATTCTACAATGATCTATTCGATTTAAAAAAAATTAGAAACACGAATCGTATCATTTGGAGTTCGTATGCAAACGATATGAGGGGAACAAATAAATAAAAAAGGAAAAGAAAAAAAAAGAAAAAAAACTAACGGACCAGCCCACCGGACCGAACCGGTCCAGCTAGCCGACCAGGCGCGTGCGTACATACAGATCGATCCCAGGTCTGCTTTAAAAAGCGTGCAAAACAGTTTTTGTCAAACCTATCTCTATTCAAATCTTATAACTTTTAATCTACAACTCCGAATGGACTTCCATTTGTTTCTACTTGTTCCATACTCCAAGACCTATCTCTACACCATCCTAAATCTCCATATAAACTCGTGGAGCCACAGCTGTACGAGTTTCCCTTCTCGAAATCCCGAATCTACATATGCACGAATCTTATTTCGCTTTTTAACCCATCTAGACTTCGTCGTTTGCCTTCGGCCAAAAAACGAAAGTTTTAGATCTCGTTGAAATCTTTTGGTCCCGACAAACCTCACCTCTTTTCATCCACCATGGCCGGAGAATTTCGCACCGCAATATTTCAGATATGACGATGTAAATCCAAGATGTACTCATGCTCGTTTCTTTAAATCCAAATTCCTTTGGTGAGAAGGTAGGACTAATGATTCCTCACAACTTTCATGTTGTATGTTTTTCTTGTCTATTCTGAGCCAAAATCGGGTCAATCTCCTCTCCTAACCACTGGATCTCATCCCAACGGTCAAGATTAGAGCTTATCAACGAAGGGGTACGAGCCAACCGAATCTCGCTACGTGTCAACGCCAGGTCAGCCACGCGTCCCAGTCAGCATAGAATATTCCTAGGGAATATTCCCTGTAGATTTGAAATAGAATTTAATTTGCAGAAAATTGTGTAAACTTGCAAAAATCATATAAAAAGATCCATAGATCCAGAAATAGCAAATAATATATCAATAGATTCAGAAAAATATGTAGAATATTAATATTGCATTAGATTCAACCTTTACGGTATGCGTTTACTGCATTAACTTAATTAGTTTTCATAGTCTTTTAGGTTAATAAATTCATAGGAAATTATATGTAACTCCGAAAAATATGAACAATATATCAAATTGATAATATATGGTTGGATCCAGCCTTTGCAGATTATTTACCCCGTAGTGATTTAATTAGTTTTAATGGCTTTAGAAATCATTAAATTCATAGTAAATTTTTTCCATACCACAAAAATATAAATGATATACCGATGGAAGGCGAGTTCCATGTAGATCATCAATACGTATTTGGTTCAGGCAAATACTGTAAGGTTATTCTGTATATATTTAAACAAGATAATGCCCATTTTTTGAGTAATAAATTCATAAATAAATAAATACTATTTAGAAAATTGCAAATAATATGTCCCTGGAATCACAATAAAGGGTAGAACCAGTTATTGTTATGCCCTAGAGGCAATAATAAAGATGTTATTGTTATAATTCTTATTCATGATAAAGTTTATATTCCATGCTAGAATTGTATTAAGCGGAAACTTTGATACTTGTGTGGTTTATGAACAACACCGTGTCCCTAGTACGCCTCTATAGACTAGCTCATTGATTAATGACGGTTAAAGGTTTCCTAACCATATACATGAGTTATTGATTAATAATGAGACCATGTCATTAGGAGAATGATATGATGGACATACCCAAATTAAGCAGAGCAATTAGACCGTGTCACTTTGTTCATCTTTGCGAAGCTTTTTCTTATGTCAAGTATTGTATTCCTTAGACCATAATATAATACAACTCCCTGGTATCGGAAGAAAGCTTTGAGGTCATCAAACATCATCCTATGTGAGGGTGATCATAAAGGTGTCTCTCAGGTGATCGGAAAGTACTTGTTGGGTTGTATGTATCGAAATGGAATTTGTCCCTCCCGAGTCGGAGAGATATACTTCGGGCCCACTCGGTAATCGATATCAACACCGCTTTCAAGGACATGGTTAAGGAGTTAATCACAAAGTGATATCGGATTATGGAACGAGTAAAGTACTTGCTGTGAACGAGATTGAACTAGGTATGCCGATACCAACGATCGAATCTCGGGCAAGTAAAATATCGCGTGACGAAGGGAATACATATATGGGATTAATTGAATCCTGGCATCGTGGTTCATCCGATATGATCATCGATGAATATGTGTGAGTCAATATGGGTTTCCAGATCCCGCCGTTGATTATTGATAGAAGATCATGTCTGCATATTCTCGAATCCGTAGGGTCACACACTTAACGTGCCTTGACGCTAGGATAGAATGGATAATTGGTTTATGAGTTTTTGTTCGGAGTCTCGGATGAGATCCAGGACATCACGAGAGGTTCCAGAATGGTCCGGAGAATAAGATTCATATAAGGAAAGCAGTTTTTGGATTTCGTAATCGTTTTGGAGTTTATCGGTATTGTACCGAAAGGTTCTAGAAGGTTCCGGAGTAGGACCAACGTGGGCCTACTTATCGGGGGCCTGCGTGGGCCTAAGGGGAAGTGCCCTGTCCGCAAGGCCCCAAAGGCCTAGCCGGCCAGCCTAGGGGAAACCCTAGGGGAGATCTTCTAGAAGGAGGGGGGAAACTTGCCCCCCACTCCAATCCTTGGGGCCGCCGCCCTAGGGCTTGGAGGAGGGGCCAAGGGAGCCGGCCAACCCCCTATATAAAGAGGGAAGGGGCGCACCCACCCCCTCCTACTCATCTAACCCTATCCGCTGTCATGCTGCCCCTCCACCTCTCTCTCTCCCGACTGCGCGTAGGCGAAGCCCTGCCGCAGAAACTCTCCACCATAGCACCACGCCATCATGTTGTAGATCCAATCCATCTCTCCACCCCACTTGCTGGACCAAGGAAGGAGGATACGTCGTGGTACCGTACGTGTGCATCTCTCGGAGGAGCCGCCACTTGCGGCGTTGGATCGGATCGGATCGCGAGGAGGAGAAGGCTAGTTCGACTACATCACCCACGTTCTGTTGAACGTTTCCGCTGTGCGATTTCTTCAAGGGTATGAAGATCTCATCTATCTCTCTCATTGATGGCATCTCCTAGATTAGATCTTGGATTTCTTGTTCGCATCCGTAGAAATTTTTTGATTTACTGTGTTGCGAAACCCTTCAGTGGTATCAGAGCTAGATCTATGCGTAGAGGTGTTTCACGAGTAGAACGCAACATGCTTGTTGCGGGCGTTGATGTTTTCTGTTGCAAGCCTCTTGTTGTGTGTTTCTTATGGTGCAGCATAGTGAGATCGAAGCGGTCCAGGCCAACTTTACGCGACCTCGTTTGAGAGACCGGCTCCGCACTTGACGTGTGGCTTGTTCCACACATGCGGCTGGTGGATGCCAGTTTCTCTCACTATAGTAGTCATGGGATTTACACCGGATGTCAGCAACCATAATATCACCGTTGTGGCTTTCCGTAGGTAAGAATCGTTCTTAGCTTGTTACTCCCATAAGCCACGTAAACATGCAAAAACAAAGTAGAGGCGTCTAACTTGTTTTTGTAGGGATTGTTTTCTGATATGGTATGGCCCAAGACATGATGTGTATGATGTATGCAATGATCATGTTTTGTAATATTTCACGACTTGCATGTCGATGAGTACACAACCGGCAGGAGCCATATGGTTGTCTTTATAATTGTGTATGACCTGTGTGTCAACTTCTTACATGCCATGTAATAGCTTTACTTTATCACTAAGTAGTTAGCAATAGTCGTAGTTGCTATTCGTGGTGGAGGCAATCATGGTGGAGTGATGGAGATCATGCTGGCACGCACAAGATGGGGATGATTGCGCGGAGATTGGCTGTACCATGTTACATAAAATTATATGCATGTGATGTTTATCCTTTTATGTATCTTATCATGCTTAGATCGCGTCGGTATCATTATAAGATGATTCCTCACCTAAAGATCAAGATAAAATTGTGGTCTCCCCATGTATGCACTATTGCGAAAGTTCGTCATGTTCAAGCACCTCGTGATGATCGGGTGCTATAAACTCTATGTTCACATACAACGGGTGCAAGCCATTTTTGCACACGCGGAAATACTTGGGTTTGACTTGCCGAGCCTAGCATGTATAGACATGGCCTCGGAACACATGAACCGAAAGGTTAAGCATGAGTCATATGAATGATATGATCGACACTTTGTTGACCACCATTGAAACCACATCTCTTCTCGCGAAGATCAAATTAGGTGTGGTGAATTTGGATCATGTTCACTAAACAACATGAGGGATGTTGAATTTAGTGGGAGTTCATCTAGTAATTTGATTAAGTTGAACTAGTTATCATGAACATAGTCTAAACTGTATTTGCAAATTTTGTAGATCAAATGGCTAAGTCCAACTTCAACTTGAACATTTTTTCTGAGAAAGAAAAGCTTAGGAACAATGGGTCTAACTTCACCAACTGGTGTCGCAATCTGAGAATCATTCTCGCTGGCGGTCAAAAGTACTATGTACTAGAGAAAGCGCTAGGTGACGCCCCTGCTACTGATGCGCCGGCTGATGAAAAAGTTGTTTATTAGTCGTGAAAAGATGATTATGAAGTGATTAAGAGTACCATGTTGTTTTCTATGGAACCGGACCTTCAAAATCGTTTTGAGGAGTTCGCCGGGCCCTTTGAGATACTTGAGGAACTGAAAACCATGTTTTAGACTCAGTCCCGTTCTGAGAGATATGAGATCTCTGAGAAGTTCTTTAACTGCAAGATGGAGGAAGGGAGTTCCGTTAGTGAGCACGCCATTAAGATGTCGGGCTACACTCAACGTCTTGAGCAACTGGACTGCAAGATTCTAGAAGAGCTCAAGATTGACAGAGTTCTGCAATCACTCCCTCCCAGCTACAAAGGTTTTGTAGTCACTCACAATCAAATTGGTTCCACTGACACGATCACTGAGCTCTTCGCTAAGCTGAAAGCTGCGGAGGTGGATATCAAGAAAGATAATCATGTGTTGATGGTCAAGAAGACCCCTAGCTTTAAGAAAGGTAAGGGTGCAAAGAAATCCTTCAAGAAAGGCAGCGGCAAGCACGTTGCCCCTACTGAGAAGAAGCTCAAGTATGGAACTAAGCCGGACACTGAGTGCTTCTATTGCAAGGACAAGGGTCAATGGAAGTGCAACTGTCCGAAGTACTTAGCGGACAAGAAGGCTGGCACCATTAAAGGTATATTTGACATACATGTTGTTGATGTTTACCTTACTAGCGCCCGTTGTAGTGCCTGGGTATTTGATACTGGTTCAGTTGCTAATATTTGTAACTCGAAACTGGAGCTATGGAATAGATGGCGGATAGCAAGGGATGGGGTGACAATGCGCGTTGGCAATGGATCAAAAGTTGATGTGATGGCCGTAGGCACGCTCTCCTTAGTTTTACCTTCGGGATTAGTTTTAAACCTTAATAAGTGTTATTATGTGCCTGCGTTGAGCATGAACATCAATTCTGGATCATGTTTATTGCAAGACGGTTATTCATTTAAATCAGAGAATAATGGTTGTTCTATTTACATGAATAACATCTTTTATGGTCATGCACCTTTTGTGAATGGTTTATTTCTTCTGAATCTCGAAAGCAATGAGACGCACATACATAACATTGAGGCTAAGAGATGCAAACTAGATAGTGATAATCCAACTTATTTGTGGCACTGCCGTCTAGGTCATATTGATGTAAAACGCATGAAGAAACTCCATTCTGATGGACTTTTGGAGTCTCTTGATTTTGAATCATTTGACACGTGCGAGCCGTGCCTCATGGGCAATATGATCAATACCCCGTTCTCCGGAATAATGGAGCGAGCAACGGACTTATTGGAAATCATACATACCGATGTATGCGGACCAATGAGTGTTTCGACACGCGGTAGATATCGCTATTTTCTCACTTTTACGGATGAATTAAGTAGATATGGGTATATCTATTTAATGAAACATAAATCTAAAACGTTTGAAAAGTTCAAGGAATTTCATAACGAAGTGGAAAACCATCGTAATAGGAAAATTAAATTTCTACGATCCGATCGTGGAGGTGAATATTTAAGTTATGATTTTCTCATGCATCTTAAAGCAAGAGAAATCGTTTCGCAACTCACGCCACGCGGAACACCACAGCGCAATGGTGTGTCTGAACTCCGGAATCGAACTCTATTAGATATGGTGCGATCAATGATGTCTCTTACAGATTTGCCGTTATCATTTTGTGGTTATGCATTAGAAACCGCTGCATTCACTTTAAATAGGGCACCATCTAAATCCGTTGAGACGACACCGTATGAACTGTGGTTTGGTGCTAAATCTAAGTTTTCGTTTCTTATAGTTTGGGGATGCGAAGCTTACGTCAAGAAGTTGATGCCGGACAAGATCGAACCCTAAGCGGAGAAATGCGTCTTCATAGGACACCCTAAGGAAACGGTTGGGTATACCTTCTACCACAGATCCGAAGGCAAAGTGTTTGTCACAAAGAACGGATCCTTTCTTGAGAAGGAGTTTCTCTCTAAAGAAGTGAGTGGGGGAAGGTAGAGCTAGACGAGGTTATTGAACCTTCTCTCGAGTTGGAGAGTAGCGCAGCACCTGAAATTGTTCTAGTTCCGTCTACACCAACAAGGGAGGAAGCTAATGACGAGGATCATGAAACTTCGAAGGATGCTACTACTAAACTTCGCAGGTCGACAAGGTCACGTGCCACTCCTGAATGGTACGGCAACCCTGTCTCAACCGTCTTGTTTTTAGACAACAGTGAACCTTAGAATTATGAGGAAGCAATGAAGAGCCCAGAATCTGAGAAATGACTAGAAGCCATGAAATCCGAATTGGGATCCATGAGCGAAAACCAAGTATGGACTTTGGTGGACCCTCCTAGCGACCGTAAGGCCGTTGAGTTCAAATGGATTTTCAAGAAGAAAACGAACGCGGATGGTAATGTTACTCTCTATAAATCTCGACTTGTCGCAAAAGGGTTTCGGCAAGTTCAAGGTGTTACTACGATGAGACTTTCTTTCCCGTAGCGATGTTTAAGTCCATTCGGATTTTATTAGCAATTGCTGCGTTTCATGATTATGAAATATGACAGATAGATGTCAAGACTGCGTTCCTCAATGGTAACATTGATGAAGAGTTGTATATGATGCAGCCCGAAGGTTTTGTCGATCCTAAGGATGCTGATAAGGTGTGCAAACTTCAGCGTTCCATTTATGGACTGAAGCAAGCATCTCAGAGTTAGAACCTTCGTTTTGATCAAGTGATCAAGAGTTTTGGATTTGTTCCAAATTGCTATGAAGATTGTATCTACAAGAAAGTGAGTGGGAGCTCGGTGACATTTTTAGTACTATATGTGGATGACATATTGATTATTGGAAATGACATTGGTATGCTTAACGATGTGAAGAGTTATTTTAATAAATGTTTTTCAATGAATTACCTAGGAGAAGTTGCTTATATATTAGGCATCAAAATCTATAGAGATATACCAAGACGCCTAATAGCTTTAAGCCAAAGTACATATCTAGACAAAGTTCTGAAAAGGTTCAGAATGGATAAAGCAAAGAAAGGTTCATTGCCCATGTTGTCAGGTAAGATATTGAGCAAGGCTCTGTGTCCAGCTACGGTAACAGATAGAGATACTATGAGCAAAGTGCCATATGCCTTGGCCATAGGTTCTATTATGTATGCCAAGCTATGTACTAGACCGGATGTGTCCAATGCTCTTAGTTTGATGAGCAGATACCAAAGTGATCCAGGAGTGGAACACTGGATAGCCGTAAAGAACATCCTAAAGTATTTAAATAGGACTAAAGAAATGTTCTTGGTCTATGGAGGTGATGATCAGCTCGTCGTAAAAGGATACTTCGACGCTAGTTTCGACATGATTCTAAATCTCAGACATGATACGTTTATATTTTCAATGGAGGAGCTGCAAGCAAAGCGTGATCACGGGATCTACAACGGAAGCGGAATACATGGCTGCTTTAGAAGCGTCAAGTGAAGGAGTTTGGATCAGGAACTTCATCACTGAGCTTGGTGTGGTTCCAAGTGCCTTGGACCCACTGGAGATATTGTGCCACAACACTAGCGCCATAGCACTGGCTAAGGAACCAAGATATCATCCAAATACCAAGCACATCAACCGTCGTTTTCATATAATTAGAGATTATATAGCAGATAGAGATCTGAAGATTAGCAAAGTACACATCGATCTGAATGTCGCAGATCCGTTGACTAAACCTCTTCCACGAGCAAAACATGATCAGCACCTTAATGCCATGGGTGTTAGATTGTTGCCAGATGTAAACTAGATTATTAACTCTAGTGCAAGTGGGAGACTGTTGGAATTATGCCCTAGAGGCAATAATAAAGATGTTATTGTTATAATTCTTGTTCATGATAAAGTTTATATTCCATGCTAGAATTTTATTAAGCGGAAACTTTGATACTTGTGTGGTTTATGAACAATATCGTCTCTCTAGTACGCCTCTATGGACTAGCTCATTCATTAATGATGGTTACATGTTTCCTAACCATAGACATGAGTTATCGATTAATAATGAGATCATGTCATTAGGAGAATGATATGATGGACAGACCCAAATTAAGCAGAGCAATTAGATCATGTCATCGTGTTCATCTTTGCGAAGCTTTTTCTTATGTCAAGTATTGTATTCCTTAGACCATGAGATAATACAAATCCCTGGTATCGGAAGAAAGCTTTGAGGTCAAAAAACATCATCCTATGTGAGGGTGATCATAAAGGTGTCTCTTAGGTGATCGGAAAGTACTTGTTGGGTTGTATGTATCGAGATGGAATTTGTCCCTCCCGAGCCGGAGAGATATACTTCGGGCCCACTCGGTAATCGATATCAACACCGCTTGCAAGCACGTGGTTAAGGAGTAATCACAAAGTGATATCGGATTACGGAACGAGTAAAGTACTTGATGTGAACGAGATTGAACTAGGTATACCGATACCAACGATCGAATCTCGAGCAAGTAAAATATCGCGTGACGAAGGTAATACATATATGGGATTAATTGAATCGTGGCATCGTGGTACATCCAATATGATCATCGATGAATATGTGGGAGTCAATATGGGTTTCCAGATCCCGCTGTTGATTATTGATAGAAGATCATGTCTACATATTCTCGAACCCGTAGGGTCACACACTTAACGTGCCTCGATGCTATGATTGAATGGATAATTGGTTTATGAGTTTTTGTTCGGAGTCTCGGATGAGATCTAGGACATCACGAGAGGTTCCGGAATGGTCCGGAGAATAAGATTCATATAAACTAAAGCAGTTTTTGGATTTTGGAATCGTTTCGGAGTTTATCGGTATTGTACCGGAAGGTTCTAGAAGGTTCCAGAGTAGGACCAACGTGGTCCCACTTGTCGGGTCCTCCGTGGTCCTAAGGGGAAGTTCCCTGGCCACATTGGGCCAGGGGCACAAGGCCCCAAAGGCCCGGCCGGCTAGCCTAGGGGAAACCCTAGGGGAGATCTTCTAGAAGGAGGGGGAAACTTGCCTCCCACTCCAACCCTTGGGGTCGCCGCCCTAGGGCTTGGAGGAGGGGCCAAGTGGTCCAGCCATCCCCCTCTATAAATAGGGCAAGGGCGCACCCTCCCCCTCCTACTCCTCCAACCCTAGCCAACGTCCTGCTGCCCCTCCGCTTCTCTCTCTCCCGACTACGCGTAGGCGAAGCCCTGCCGCAGAAACTCTCCACCATAGCACCACGCCGTCGTGCTGTAGATCCAATCCATCTCTCCACCCCACTTGCTGGACCAAGGAAGGAAGAGACGTTGCGGCACCGTACATGTGCATCTCTCGGAGGCGCCGCCACTTGCGGTGTTGGATCGGATCGGATCGCGAGGAGGAGAAGGCTAGTTCGACTACATCACCCATGTTCTGTTGGACGTTTCCGCTGTGCAATTTATTCAAGGGTATGAATATCTCATCTATCTCTCTTGTTGATTGCATCTCCTAGATTAGATCTTGGATTGCTTGTTCGCATCCATAGAATTTTTTTGATTTACTATGCTGCGAAACCCTTCACATTATAATACATTCTGTAGTATTTTAATTATTTAAAAATATATATAACTCCGATTAGGGTGAATCCAACGCCTACTGGTTCATATTAACGTCCTCTATCTAGTAAACCCAATAAACAAATTTAATTCGACAGTTAGAATAGGCGTTACAACAGAACTATTAAAAACCCTATATTGGCAAGTAATTATTAATAACAAGTACTCCATTACATTAATTGGCCTCTTGCATGCATCATATACTTCAGTATTGTTTAGAGAACTAAAGTAACAACCATTGTGACATATTAAATTCTCATGCATGCATTTGTTCATCATTGTATTGTTGTATTGTCCATAATTGCATTGTTTTGAATGGTGTGTTTGTTGTGCACTTGTTTTGATCGATAGATTGCGAGGAGTGCAACATTTGTGATTGTGATGAGTGCAATATTATCTATTGTGAGGATTTTTTGATCGACTACATCTTCTACAACAAAGACAAGTAGAGCTATCATAAATGTCCTACTATTTTTCCTATGCATGTAGTATGGATTTCAGTAGTGATGCATGTGTAGGTGTTTTTACTACTATGCTATGCTATGACACCCAGGAATGATTGCCATATCTCCATGACTTGATTCCTTTTAGCCATCATATTGTATTTGCTTAGCCATGCTTATTAGATGCGCAAAAGGGAATTCATGATTGATTATGTTATGGAAAAGTTATGTTTTGTTATAATGAAAACAACTGGATTTTAATGAATTTATTGGGTGTGATGGATTGATGTTTTTCGATGGTCTATTGCGGAAAGCACACCTAGTCTTCAGAGATTGGACAGGTTTCTTGTGTAGTAGCTTCCAGTACAGCTGCATGTCATTATTTGTCTTGACTTAGTAAGTTGTGGGATCCTGACCCGACGTGACTAGCAGATGTACGGGATGTAGGTTGGTATGGGTCTGTCCTAAGGGCTCAGGGTTCTGCTTCTGAAAGGTTTCGTCTTGGTTTTCTCCCTACCATGGCACAAAATGAGTGTAATGGTAAGAGCGGGTTGACTGGGTCGTGTGGGTAAAGTGTAGAACCCCTGCAATGTGTCTAAACTAAGTACTTAGCCGTGTCCCCTGTTATGGACAACTATGAGCAACTAGGCCTGCAACTGTTTGGAAGATCTCACTCATCCCAATTTCTTAATTACTAAAACTTGATAGGTGAACATGGTTTTAGGAGCATATGAAAGTTGAACTGTCTTGTTTCTACATGGGTTTATGCTGGTATGTCCTTAGAAGATTGTTTTTGAAGAAAGAAAAGTATTTTGAAAGTAGGTAAAAGCTTTATTGATTTTAGCAAATGAGCCTAAACTCCACCTAGGCAAATATGCATGTAGTTGATAGATCCTTTGTACTCATTAGTTCTACTTGCCAATACATTCAAAGTATTGAACATTCGTGGCTGCAACCTTTCATGTTGTCGGTTATATCGTTTCTAAGTGATCGTTATAGGTCGCGAGACTCCACTCAACGATTGTTCGCCTCTGGCACTTTCATGTTGTATTTATGATGCACAGTTATATTTGGTATCATTTTGTACTGTGTTCCAGTGAATCGATCCAGGGATTGGCACTATACACATGAACTCAGCCTTATCAGGCGAGGGTGTTAAAATATGTCTATGGATTCACAAAAACGAGTATAACACAGTGGAGCCATAATTTGGTATTCTTGAGTCATTTAAAATCACGTTTTATATCGAACCATTTGTGGAGTAATTTGAGTATAAAAATTGTTGTGTAAATTATTTTTAAGTAAATCCTTTTGCATATGGTTGTAAATTGAATCCTCTGTAAAGTAAGACCAAAATATAATTTTATTCTAGTATAAATATGACCGTTGCAATTATTTAGTGAGAATGGCCTTTCCAACTGTTAGAAAATGTTGCTAATTGCTACAATTGCACAAATGGTTCCATTGTAATCTTTAAATATAAAATGTTCATAAATCACTTAGTAATGTTCAGAACCTTGAAACAATTTGTACAATAAAAATTGTCATCTTGAATGTTTGCATACTTTGCATGATTTTTGTGTTGCCATTAGAGTTGATCTTGTATATGTTTTGTCTTGGTTGTTTTGTTTGATAGATTGTGTGAATTGACAAGTTTGTAAATGCGAAGAGTGTACCAACATCACCAACTACTAAGGCAAGTGGCACTATCATCCATGTCCTACTATTTTCATTACACTTAGTAGAAATTTTGTGGTATGCATAATAAGACTACTATGTTACTATGCTATGCTATGTCCTATTAGGATATCTTTTATTTATTCCTTAGTAGAAACATCGTAGTAGTAGTATGCTTAGCCCTGCTATATATTCGGGGTGGAATACCATATTATGAATATATGAAGTGTTGGAAATAATATATGTTTTATATAATAAAACAAGTACTCAATGAATCAACTGGGTGGAATGTGGATACTAAGTTCTGAATAAGGTGGCAACGAAGGGAACCATATATATAGCTATCTTTTTCGTGTGTGCACTAGAAGAATACCACCCAGGGACTTAGAGATTGAAAATGTTTCTCGTACATTGGCTTTCGTGTACAACCACATGCTAAATGGGCTTTGGCTTAGTCAATTACATAGTGGAAGACCCTTGCATTGGTACCTATTCAGGTTAACTAGAATTATGTATTAGAAGTATATCCATACATTGGTGTCTGGTAGATGTGCTAGAATTATGTATTGGGAGGACTTCTATGGAAATACGTTGTCACATTCTCGATTTTGCCTAATGCCGGATAAAGTAGGGATACAGAGGAGTCACCAGCGTACCCGGAGCCTTGGAGTGCAAGACATGTTAGACTAGTTGTGTATCGTGTAGGAGTCTGTAACCTGTCCGACTAGGATTTTGCCTATAACACTAGGATCTGGCGACTATATAAGCCGGACCTATGGGAGCCTTTAGGACAATATAACCTAGATAGAACAACTCATATCTGTTGGGTTCACAGCATAGAAAACAAAAAATTTCCTACGATGGGAACTATGTACCAAGATCTATCTACTAGATACAAACATCGGGCGGATGTATATCCGTAGAGAACATACCCTTGAAGACCGACAAATATTAACGAGTTCAACTCGTGCTTGATGTAGACGATCTCTTGCCGATCTCAAGATCGAGAGGTAGTCCTAGCGCCGGAAAGCAGCAGCATATCCGTGCTCGCACACACGTACAAGGCACCGAGCAACCTCCGCCTCCTCGCTCCAGCGATGCAGCAGAAGCACAACCCTTTCTTGCCGAATAGCCACCGGGAACATGTATCTCTCTAGTCCGAGACCATGGGGGATAAATCCTAGAGGGGGAGAGATATCCTTCACGAGGAGGTGTGAGTGAGAAGTGAGGAGAGGGGTGCCTTTTATAGGAGGACGGGGGCACCCAAGGGGGTGGCCGCCGGCCATGGGGGCTTCCCCCTCCCCTCCTTCATTCATGTGGGTGGACACCCCACTCACAAAAATCCATTCGAATCCCTCCACTCAAAATCCCACTCAAGCTTGCCATTAAATTTCCACCAAATTTAATGCAAACTCTCATTAAATAAAAATCTTTTATTTTATTCAGAATTTTGTCAATTACTTTAATGACAAACATTCACAAAGAACCCCTTTCTAGAATTCTATCTCACATGCATAACCTCTTTATGCAATTTCACCCGAAAACCTGTTTCAGTATCTAGTGAAATAAATTCCTGCGCTTGTTTACTATTTCGGCATGAAACATTTGCTCCAACTGGATGTCAGTGTCCCTTAAGTGTGTCACCCTACGGTTCGCGAATAATGCGGACATGATAGAGACCCTTCTCCGATCAATAATCAGTAGAGGGACCTGGAGATCCATACTAACTCCCACACATTCAACGATGACTTTCCTGTGATCGTCGAAACCTTTTACGCTTGTACCTTAATCCCTTTGTTTCACGATATATTACATGTCCGAGATTCGATCATCGGTATCTCCATACCTATTTTGATCTCGTTACTGACATGCACTATTTTCTCGTTCCCGTGATATAACATTCTAGTGATCAAATCACTTGCTTGCAACCTAACCAATGTGATATCACCGAGAAGGCTCAAAGTATATCTATCCATCATCGGGATGAACAAATTCCACTCTTGATCCATGATTATCAACATAACACTTTAGTAGCTTTGAAGCCATCTTTATAATCACCCAGTTACGGAGTGACGTTTTATGTCAACAAGAAACTCTTCCGGTGTTAGCGATTGGCATGATCTCATGGTCTAAGGATTAGGACTACTTCGTAAGTTGTTTATAGCAATATAAACTCAATGACTTTAATCATAATGCTATACTTTGGATGAATGTTCATCACACCATTACACTAATGTTCTGATCTCGTTATTAACAACATCCAATGTCTATGATTAGGAAACTGTGATCATCTTGTTAATCAACGAACTAGTTTATGAGAGAGGCATAACTAGGAACTTTCTGTTTGTTTATTAAACACACATGTATTAACGTTTCCGTATTAATACAATTATAGCATGCAGAATAAACATCTATCATATACTTGTAATACACATAATAAACACTTTATTATTGCCTCTTAGGGCATATTCCCTTCAGCAGTTAAATATGTAATAACAATACTAGCAACAGAACATTAGTCGTCGTTGTCGTCCTCGTTATCATCGTCGGTGGCGGCGGCGGTGTCCTCCGATGACACATCGTCAACTCCCTCCTCGTATATATGCGCCCTCTCCTCATTGAAGTCCTCCTCCTCCTACTCGTAGTCACACGGGTCGACGTCACTCTCCTCCGCTTCTGCCTCCAACTGCTCCATGAACGCCTCCTCGTTGCCCGAGTCAGAGTCGTCCTCGTCGCTGGCTCCTCTATTCCTCTTGCTCTTCTTCATGATGGTCTTGCATGCTTTCCTCCAGCGCTCCTCCGTCTTGGCTTCTGCTTGGCGATCCTACATCTCCGCCGGTGCCACGCGCTTCTTGGGTATGAAAAGCTTCGACATCGCGGTGTCCTCGAGCGCCGATGTGGATGGATATAGGCGTGGTTGGACACGTCGTGGTGCCTCAGATGGCTGCCGGCGGGCACGAACGATGCCACGACGTTAAGCCATCGACAAGGATCTGCCACTGCCACGACACGGTTCCATCCTACGCGAGGAAGTTGTTCAGAAATGCGCGATGGCGGGAACGCGGAGATGGGTGCCGATCCTATTAGGGGCGCCAGGAGCATCTCATAGTCTAGTCACGTAAAAATTGTGCTACATCGTAAAATATCTACGTACTGGGAGTGTTGACACGTAACAAACCACAAAATGCACCATGTGGCAGTGTTGGGAAGTGTCTAGTGCGTTCATGTCGACGTGGAGTTGAATCTTCTAGCATGTTCTGTCCGTGCAGCAGTTGCGCGCATCATGAAAACCCCTTGATCACGCACACACGTTGGACGTGCAGCCCGTAATTACTTCCTCCCTCGTAGTCCCACCCCTATCCACGGGATACTAGGCGGCACGTGCCGAAGCCCCCGCTGAACCGTCCATCTCATTAAAGCCAGTCCAATCGAGTCCCATCGTGTGGACTTTGGGGTTTTATTCCCTGGTTCTGCCAGTCATGCTTCTTTGAGAAGGAAGCGACATAGGCCATCGATTAACAAATGAACGGTGGATGTAGGTTGACATAGCACCGAAGTAAACAATGGTCTTGTATAAGACTGTCCCACGGACTGGACTCTTTGACCATTCTCCCCCGCCCATCATTTTCTTCTTCCTCCTACCCCCACCTTCCTCCATCTGCATTAGCCATGGCTCCCCAGGGGAGAGGCAGATCGACCATGCGCGCGGAGATAATGGAGAAAAATTGCCTCCATGGACTTACTGCTCAACCAGCTGCTCAGTCCCACCTTGCACAAAGACTCAATCTCTCCTAGCAATGGCGCTGAATGTTCCAGCAGGCTGGGGCTCCTGCCACTCTCGGTACAGTCTTCATCTTCTACTTCTCTATTTTCTTCTTCTTCTATGTCTACTTCTTCTTATTCTTCTTCTTCTTATTATTATTACTATGCTACATATTCTATGGCGGTCGTGGACCCTAAAAGCAGCACGATGGCGGCGGCGCTACATGTTGCAGCAGGCTAGGTCTCCTCCCGGTACAGTCTTCTTCTTCTTTATCTACTTCTTATTCTTCTTCTTCTTACTATGCTACATATTCCAGGGCGGCCGTGGACCCTAAAGCAGCAAGATGATGGCGGCGCTGAGTGTTCTAGCAGGCCAGGGATCCTCCCGGTACAGTCTTCTTTTTCTTCTGCTGCTATGTCTTCTTCTTCTTCTTCTTCTTCTTCTTACTCTACTACATATTCAAGGGCGGTCATGGATCCTAAAACCAGCACAATGGCGGCGGCGTCGCAGGACCCGTTCGGCCCTGTTCCCCGGCTCAGCAAGGTAGGAAATCCCGACATGCATTTGGTTTTATTTTTGAGATTCTAAATTTGGAAATATTATCGTGTCTTCCCGGAAGTAGCCCCCAAGTAGGGACCAGGCTCAATCTTCATAGACACATTTAGGTTTTTTGTGACTTGAATATTGTGCTTCCTAGAACATTTAGTACAATTATAGAGTAGCTATTTTAAATAACATGAACGATGCAGCAAGCGAAGGATGATTGCCGTGACAAGGTGGCGGCGATCAATGCCAAGATAGACAACCAACTGCATGGTGCACACTCCTTAACCCAGGCTAATGATAGCCTTCAAAGACGTTTGTCTCTGCAGAAGGAGATCATGCTTGATTTTTCACTTAACATCAAGCGGCTCGAAGCAGAGCGCGACAAGCTATAGAGGGTGATCGACGAGCTACAGAAGTTGATCGCACACAGCTTGTCCAAACAAGACCTGGCCATCAACTTAATTACGAAGCTCTTGTGTGAAAAGAAGAATCTCGAGAATAGATAAGTCCTCTTGCTGGACGAAGCCACCGAGACACGCAGAGAACGCATCATCGAAGCAAAGGTTGTCATCAAAGCCTACAATGACAGGGACCATTGACTGGATGCATTGAGACGGATGAAGAAGGACATGGGCCAAGGTCTCACCATGCCCAAGAGTCCAAAGAAGGAGAACGGGGAGCTAATAGCTAGCAATGCCCAATTCAGATTCACAGTAGAGGGGAGGAATCTCTGTTCATGCTCTGCTGCATTTATAATTTATATACGTCGTGCAATTAAGTAATCTTGGAGCAACTCCTTATTTCTCTATTTATCTCACTTTCCTACCAACTGAATTATGGGTTTGTGTTCTCATGAATGGTCATCATCCTTTCTTTCCATTATGTATCCTTTCTTTAAATTTCGGTGGCATTTATGTGCTTTCCACTGTTTATTTTCTAAAAATACATAGTTAACTTAAGCCAGGCACCGGTGAAATACGGGAGGTCTCCTCAAGATATGGATTTCTATCACTAGCATGGTGACATACATTTCGGTGGCATTTATGTGCTTCTCACTGTTTATTTTCTAAAAAAGACAGTAGTAATAAAATAAGAACGAGGGAAAATGCACTTATATAATCAGGCTAGCCAGGGATAAACTTGAATGTGTAGAATAGGAGAGCTACCGTGGACAAATTCATTCTTAGTGTTCACTCTTTTGACCATGTACTTGTTGAAACTATAACTACTCTTTGTGATCAACATAATGACATGATGCATAAAATTATTAAGGTGGTCCTAAAAAATCTTACAAGTGGCGCATAATGGTATAATTTAGGAATAATAAGGTACCATTATTGCTGACATAGTCTAGTTAACAAATTTCACAATTGGCATACTGTAGATAAGCCCTGATTCTACACCAAGATTTCGTGTTGTACCAATAGCTTCATTAAGTTGGACCCCGAAGTTGCACGGCAATAGAAGTTCACTAGCCAAGACAAGGGTGCACGGCAATAGAAGTTCACACACAAATTTCTTCTAATCTGCTCAAGTAAACCTCAATTACTTCTCCTTTTGAATCTTCAGGAAATAAGTCCGGTTTCTGAAAGCTGTAGGACGAAATAGGCCACTAACCCAAATATGTACAGATTATTAGTTGCAAATAAACCATACTAATTGTTTTGGGTTCTTTCTGATCAGTTAATTAATTAGTCAGAACATTACGCATGAAGACTAGACTACAATAATAATAATATCAAACCTTTTCATAAATTTTATATAAAATATAGTTTGACAGTTTACAGCAATTTAGAGTATTTGAAATATTTTTTTAATAAATTATAATTTATTTTAAAAAATAAGCATGTTACGTATGCCTAGTTTCATTATTTTCTAGTCCCTTTTCTTATTAAAACCATATCTTTTAACTAAGGACTCCAAAAAGGTTCAAACCAATTTCCTTAGCTTTATAATTTTATTCTTTATCATAATCACTTATTTAAGAATATTTTTATTTTGTTTTAGTCATTGCCTTAACATGACTTTATTTTTCTTTCTATATTTTATAAATTTCATATAATTTTATCCGGAGCTTCAAATAGAGTCAAACTAATTTCTATGGTTTTATAATTTGTCCTTTATCTTTTTAGCTTACTTAGGAATTCTTTTGTATATTTTAAATATGGAATATATCCAAAGTCTCATGTTGTTAAGTGGCCATTTCAACTTTGAGAAGAAAGTTATTTTTCTTAGTTTTAAAATGCAACCATGCATGCTTAATGATTTTGAGATTTTGAAAACATGCACACAACTTCACAGAAAAAAATTGTTTTATTTAACTTTTTTTTTGAAGGATTTATATTAAATAGTCAAAAAGTTTTTGTTCCCTCTGAATTTCTTTTAATTTTTCACATTTCAAAATTTGCAAAATTTTGGGATGTGACATTAATGTAATGACGAGGGAGAGAATATAACCAATTTAGAGCCTTGCCTTTAAGAGACCAACAGAATAACTTTAGACGGGAGAAATCTCTAGGCAAACCTTTTGGTTCAATTGATGTTATCACATCATTGAGCTCTCTAAGATGTCGTCCCGGGTTTTCATGTTCCCTTCCACTGAAATGTTTTTCCTGTAAAATTTTAATAATCTCGCCATCAAATTGACATTCTCTAACTCTAGGATTAGGAAATTCAATTGGTTATTTAATATAAGAAGGATGTGGAGCATTGTATTCTTTGAGAGTTTTCTCAAGTTTCTTGACAGTTGTCTTGTGAATGGACATGATTTCCATAAAATCACTCAGGTTTTCAAATTCAACCTTAATTGATCTCAAAAGTTTTTCAATATTTTCTTCACGCCTTTTAGAAGTCACGCGTTCAAAATAACTTGGTATATAGGTCCTACCAGAGCTTGTAGACCCTTTGTCTCCTAGGGAGACCATTTGGTCATAGTAACACCTGAAATGTCAAGAGACAAACAATTAGCGCTTAGCTCCCCGACAACGGTGCCAGAAAATAGCTTGATGTCTACAAGTGCACAAATCATTCGTAGCTAGTTTTCATGAATGAAGTCTCTGTCACACTCAAAATTATCACAGGTCTTCGGGTGAATTGACTGCAAGTGTTGAAACAAGAATAAAATTTGGATTAAACTGAATCTATATAAATAAAACTAAAATATAAAATTTAGAAAAAAAAGTATAACAGTAAATAATGATTCGATTTTTTTTGTTTTCCATAGATGACAAAGTAGGCGCGGGTATATACACTTCATGGTGATAGTAATTGTGCCAGGTGGATGAGTGATAAGTGTAATAATTATAATCTTATAAGTGTGTGTGTAGGAGAGCAACCCATAATTATCCGAAACTCCTGTTGGTAGATTTCATAGTCTGTTACCAAAACCATGGTCAGTCACTCTTAGCAATTCTTCTTGGATCGAACTAATGCAATAGGCATAGTGGCTCCTCGTGCTCCTCGAGTTAAACTAGTTTTCCACTGATATCCCTGTGTCACTCGGGGGGGGGGGAGGGGGCGTCGGTCTGCTAGCAAATAATATCTTATCTATGTAAAACAAAGTATCATGTTTTCTGGGCCCTTATTTGGACAACAAGCATTAAGCATACCACAAATAGTCCAGCACATATAATATATTAATTAAAATCAATCACAAATTAATGGAAAATATATAGGAACATCACATCTCACCAATCCCCTAAATCTCCCACGCCCGAAGAAACTTACTCACACATGAGAGAAGAAATCATCATCAATATAATTAAATAAGAGGAGTTCTTATCTATATTACCGTGGAGATCCACAATAAGAATAGAAAATCAATCCAACACAATTCAAGATCGGTAGAAACAATCTCAAACCCTAATATTTCAAGGTGAAGATATTTCTCTCTCCCAAGTACAATTAATGGCTACTGGGGTGTTGTGGATAGGAGGTCGAAGATCGTGGAGCGAGATGAAGAACACCTTCCCCTTCTTCTCCGGATCTCTTGTTTCTCCATTCTGGATGGAACGGCGGCTGTTGTGTTATGTTTTCGTGTATGCCTCCTTCATGAAAGTTGTTCCTTTTGACTAGACAAAGGCGATGGCAACTAGACGGCGAGAACTATACGGCCGGAGAAAATTTCCCTGCCGTTTAGTTGGTCGTTAATCCTACTAGTTGTCTTCCTTAATTGCTTCGAAAAATAGACTTTCTTGTTTTCGCCTAAATATTGTATTTTTGCTGTTGAAACCCTCTGTTGATGTTTAGAACGTGAAACATACAAAAAAACCAACTTTTCTTCGCTACCGAAGTATTATCGTTAGGTAAAGCTAGACAACCATCAAATCAAGACGAAAACCATGAATAAAAGCCATTAAAAATCAAATCTCATAGCTATCACATGAACATACTTCTTAGTTGGATGTCGAAGTAAGAGCTCGTAATTCCATCATAGATTGATTGTTCACCATCCATGGTATGCTTGGTAAGAAGTAATTCGTGGCCACTGGGTTTGGCACGATGTGGCACGATAGGATCTGTCTCATCCTCGCTTCTTCGTCTTCACGTCTTTTCTAAATGGTAATTCCATCCTCTCTTCGAAAAAAATGCGGGAAAGCTTCCCGGATGGTACGATAAGAACATAACCCGCCCTAAAAGAATTACTCTTGCAAGTCAGTACTCATGGACACAACAATATAACGCTCCACGGCCATTCCACTATCCAACTGGGCTCACAAAAGGATTATAAAGATCGTTAGAAACTTCGTGTGGGCTAGAGACGAATGAGAGCATTCAGCGAATGGAAAAGCGTTTGTCAACTAGAAGACTATTTGCAGTCCTAAGGCATTGGGAGGTCTAGGGATGACTGACATTGAGCGTACCGGGTGAGCTCTGAGACTGTGTTGGCCTTGTCTCTAGTGGAATGACCCTGACCGCACTTGGGAAGGATCAAAGTTCCCCCTACAGTTCTGCTGACATGACCCTCTTCAGGGCATCCATGACGGTAACTATTGGGAATGGATAAACGACCTCCTTCTGGCATGAAAACCGGAGCGGTCATGGGCCTCTTAGGCTTCAAGCTCTTGACCCTAACAAGATTGCCACAAGGAAAAAAGGTCCGTTACAAAAGAGATATCTGGATAAAATTGGATCCGCTCTGTCGCAAGACTACACACTCCTACTTAGCTTTCCCAATACCTAGAAGTTTGGGACTTTGTCCAGGATATTCATCTAAACCCTTTGGAAAAGGACATCATGAGATGGAACTTGACTACTGATGGAAGCCTTAGGAACTATGGCTCACCTATATAAGGATTGTCCATTCACGATAGTGTTCTGGAACACAATGTAGTCTTGGGACAACGAGGCAATGACCAATCATGGCACTTCCTTCCCCTCCATCTCTGAATGCTGAGACGATATGATCCTAGGTAGATCTAAAACCGAGAAAAAACGCCAAATTGGCCGCCTGTTGTACAACCTGTGGAATTCATGGAAGAAAAAACCATAGAATCTACACAGGCAGGCGCCTCTTCTATAACAAGGTGGCTTCCATCAGAGAAGGATCCAAGGGATGTGAGTGGTGGCCAGGCCTCCCTATGGTTCATCCGCCCCTTCAACAATGCATAACAGGGACCAGTAGCTGTATTAGGCCTTATAGTACGGCCATTAGCATATACTTATTTAATTGTAATGGTGCCTAGCGTGCTGAATTAAATGGGCCAAGCCCAAACCAAATAGCCAAGCGTTAAAGGCCATAGTCACATGTACATACTACCCTAGGCAAAACGGAATCGATCGCACATACTACTTTAGAGTTCCTATTCACTACTGGAAAAACCATCTTCGGTTCGACGTGAACAAGGCCAACAGCCCCGTCCTGGCACAGCCCGCGACTAGTGGGAGCACTAGTCCCGGGCCGTGAGGCCTCTAACGGCTAGAAACGGCCGTAGTAACTAGTTCTGGGCCGGACCAGGTCATTAGTTCAGGTCCGTAATACGGCGCGGGACTAATAACCTGGAGCAGGTCAGCTGGTCTTTTCGTGGACTATTAGTCCCGGGTCGTATCACGGCCCGAGACTATTTGTCCACCACTATATATTTTGCTTCCTGTCCTGCTGCCCTAAAGCATATGGTGGCCATTTTTCTCAAAGAAGCAAGAGAGTTCATGCCATTTTTTTCTCAATATTTGTCAAGATTTAGTTTGCAACACCTAAATCCAAAGCTTTAAAAGGTTAGACCTTCATTCTTTTTTTTTTCTCTTATTGCTACTTTAGCTCTATAATGCTCTAGAAGTATAGAGATATGGATCAAATGCATGCATGCTCTAGAAGTAGCTAGAAGGATTTTGATATATATGTGTAACAAATTTTGATTAGGCACATAGTTACTGAAAATTGAAATATGTAATTTTAGAATTTCAGATCTTAGAATGGAATGAGGTTTTCACTGATAGAACAATAATAAAAAAATCCACATTTATCATGTTGATTGTTTTCTCCAATTCACAAATTGGTGCATGTAAATTTTTCAAAATTCAAAATTAATGCTCTAGAAGCTCTCAATATAACTTGTAATAATTTTATGATGTTGTTTAATGGTTTTTGATATAATTTTACTATAATGCAGATGGTCCAGGAATGGATGTACGGTACTGACCGACGCTCTGGCGATTTCATTAATGGCGTTCATGAATTCATCTGTGTTGCTGATGCAAACAAGCGCAATGGTTTTGTATTCTGTCCATGTAATGGATGTAGGAATCAGAAGGATTACTCTGACTCAAAAACCCTTCACATCCACCTATTGAAGTCCGACTTCATGCCCAGTTATAATTGTTGGACCAAGCACGGAGAGAGAGTGGTTATAATGGAATACAATGAAGAAGAGGAGGAGGATGACAACTATCATGGTTTCCCTGAGTACAGAGATACTTCCATGGGGGATGATGAAGGGGAGGATGAAGAAGAGACACATGATGAACCCGCTGATGATCTTGGTCGGACAATTGTTGATGCACGAAGAGATTTTGAAACTGAAAAGGATAGGGAGAAGTTCAATCACATGTTAGAGGATCACAAAAAGTTGTTGTACCCAAATTGCAAAAATGGTCTGAAAAAGCTGGGCAGCACACTGGAATTGCTGCGATGGAAGGCTGAGTGTGCTATACCTGACTCCTCATTTGAAAAGTTGCTGAAAATGATGAAGAATATGCTTCCAAAAGATAACGTATTGTCCGCCAGTACGTACGAAGCAAAGAAGGTTGTCTTCCCTCTAGGTTTAGAGGTTCAGAAGATACATGCATGCCCTAATGACTGCATCCTCTACCGCGGTGAGGAGTATGAGAATTTGGATGCATGCCCGCTATGCACTTCACTTCGGTATAAGATTAGACGATATGACCCTGGTGACGTTGAGGGAGAGCCCCCCAGAAGAGGGTTCTTGCCAAGGTGATGTGGTATGCTCCTATAATACCACGGTTGAAACGCTTATTCAGAAACAAAGAGCACGCCAAGTTGTTGCGATGACATAAAGAGGAACGTAAGTCAGACGGGATGTTGAGACACCCCGCTGATGGGTCGGAATGGAGAAAAATCGATAGAAAGTACCCATACTTTGCAGATGACTCATGGAGTTTAAGGTTTGGTCTAAGTACAGATGGCATGAATCCCTTTGGGGAGCAGAGCTCCAGTCACAGCACCTGGCTCGTGACTCTATGCATTTATAACCTTCCTCCTTGGTTGTGCATGAAGCGGAAGTTCATTATGATGCCAGTGTTGATCCAAGGTCCGAAGCAACCCGGCAACGACATTGATGTGTACCTAAGGCCATTAGTGGAAGAACTTTTACAGTTGTGGCATGAACCCGGGATACGCGTGTGGGATGAGCACAAGCAGGAAGAATTTAACCTTCGAGCATTGCTTTTCGTAACAATAAGGACGTGTTTGGTTCCACAATTTTTGTCTGGTATCAGATTACAGCGTAATCGAAATCCCTTTAATGTGTTTGGTTGTCCTGGTCCGTAAACGGTTACCCTGTAAACAAATTGCATCCCAGTTTAAGTCTGATTCCGCCCACCCCCCTCCGGAAACAGATCGCATTACCAGAGGAATCGAGGATGGCTCGAACCCCTGGTCCGTCGATCCCCTCCGCTCTCTGTCCCCTGATTCGGCGATCCCCTCTATTGTATGCCCCCTGATGCGGCGATCCCCTCTGCTGGCTACCCCCGTTCTTCTCCATGCCCGACGCTGGTCACCATGGAGGCAGCAGATCTCCTCCTCAACTTCCTCTGTCACAAGCACCATGACACAGGAGGAGCTATCGCCGGAGGAGCGGCGGCCCCATCGACCCCCCTTAGCTGGCCGATGTTCGTTCCCGCCAATCTCCCCCTCAGCTTCATCCTTCATCTATTCCACGAGCAACTCGTCGGAAGGTGCAGTCGTTGTTTCCATGGAAGAGCACAAGCAGCGGGCGTACAGTAATTAATACCATTACCGAGTGGAACCAAACAAAATGATGAAAAGTTCCATTACAATACAATCCCACTGTAACCTGATTCCTTTCCCGTTTACATTACCGCTAGCTGAAACAAACACCTTCTAAATGATTGGCCTGCTCTTAGTAACATTGTAAGAAGAATGCATGCACACACTGTTTAGATGAGACTGAAAGTATATATTTGTAACATTGTAAGAAGAATGTATACAATGAGGATCATCTATTTCTTTTGGCCAAGCATCCCTTAAGAAAGAAAGGCAAGAATTTCAACGGTCTGGCATGTCACCAGACGAAGCCTAAGGAGCGTACTGGTGCTGATATATTTGATATGGTCAAAGATTTGGATCAAATGGTAACCTTTGGAAAGGGTCCTGGAGGAAAATCTGTTTCGAAGGACGCTAAAGGACACACACCCATGTGGAAGTAGAAATCTATATTTTGGGAGCTACCATATTGGAAATTCTTAGAGGTCCGCTCTGCAATCGATGTGATGCATGTGACGAAGAATCTTTGCGTGGAACTGCTAGGCTTCTTGGGCGTGTATGGGAAGACAAAAGATACACCGGAATCACGAAAGGACCGTCAACGTATGAAAGATCCAGATGTCCTGCATCCAGAATGGTTTCAAGGTCATGCCAGCTAGGCTCTTACCAAACAAGATAAGGAAATATTTTTTGAATGCCTAAGCAGTATTAAGGTCCCGTCTAGCTTCTCGTCGAATATAATGGGAATAATAAATATGGCAGAAAAAAAGTTCCAAAACCTAAAGTCTCATGACTGCCACGTGATTATGACGCAAATGCTTCCGATTGCATTGAGGGGGCTTCTACCAGATAATGTTCGAGTACCCATTGTAAAGCTATGTGCATTTCTCAATGCAATCTCTCAGAAGATAATCAATCCTAAAGATCTAAGACGGTTATAGAATGATGTGGTCCAATGTCTTGTCAGTTTTGAGTTGGTGTTCCCACCATCCTTCTTCAATATTATGACGCACGTGCTGGTTCACCTAGTCGAAGAGATTTCCATTCTCGGTCCTGTATTTCTACACAATATGTTTCCCTTTGAGAGGTTCATGGGAATCTTAAAGAAATATTTTCGTAACCATGCTAGGCCAGAAGGAAGCATCTCCAAGGGCTATGGAACAGAGGAGGTCATTGAATTTTGTGTTGACTTCGTTCCTGACCTTAAGTCGATTGGTCTTACTCAATCGCGGTATGAGGGGAGACTGAGTGGAAAGGGTACTCTAGGAAGGAAATCAATAATATGTAGGGACGGACATTCTTACACCGAAGCACATTACACCGTTCTACATAATTCTATCTTGGCAGCCCCATATATCGAGGAACACAAGAAAATCTTACGCTATAACAACCCTGGAAATCATGACTCTTGGATTAGAGATGAACACATGAAGAGTTTCGGTGGTTGGTTGCAACATCTCATCAAAAACAACACTCTTGGATATCAGCTATACTTGTTGTCTAGGTCACCATCTTCGACTATATCGACTTTCCAAGGGTACGAGATAAATGGGTATACATTTTACACGATATCCCAAGATAAAAAGAGAACCAACCAAAACAGTGGTGTCCGCTTTGATGCAACAGACAACAATGGGTCAAAGACCACATATTATGGTTACATAGAGGAGATATGGGAACTTGACTATGGACCTACTTTTAAGGTCCCCTTGTTTCGATGCAAATGGGTCAAGCTGACAGGAGGAGGGGTTGAGGTAGACAAGAAATACGGAATGACATCGTTGGATCTCAACAATCTTTGGTACTTAGACGAACCATTCGTCCTAGCCAATGATGTGGCTCAGGTTTTCTATGTGAAGGACATGTCTACCAAACCTAGAAAAAGAAAAAATAAGAAAAAGAATACATCAGACGATGAGCCAAAGCGCCACATAGTTATTTTAGGAAAAAGAAACATCGTGGGAGTGGAGGACAAGACAGACATGTCAGAAGATTGTGATAAGTTTCATAAAATTTTGCCCTTCGCGGTGAAGGATGACCCAAGCATCATGTTAATGAATGAATGTGCTCCATGGATACGATGGGATCGGAAAGGAACACATGCGAAGAAATGATATGTAATAATTGTAACATTTTATGAGTGAAGATGCTCCATGTGTCCATTTTTATAGTGTTGTCTACAAACAATCTTGAGTGTGTTAGTCCCGTTTTGTGGCAGGACCGGGATTAAAGGAGGGCCTTTAGCCCAATTAATACTTACCATTAAGATCTGATCTCCAAACGCGTGAGGTCACATATTAGGGAGTGCCACTATGACCAGTTTCTTGGAGATGCCGGAGGACTGGGCTCCGGCGACATCTCCCAGAAACTGGTCGTAGTGGTGTCCCTGCTCTCGAAAACCATCTTGCATCTTGTAACCTCTCTAACTAGATCAATACTCCTGGGAGCTAACTAATTTCACATATTAGGGAGTGCCTCTATGACCAGTTTCTCGGAGATGCCGGAGGACTGGGCTCCGGCGGCATCTCCCTAAAACTGGCCGTAGTGGTGTCCCTGTTATCGAAAACCACGAAGATGCCTCAAACTGGATGGAGGACTGGACTCACAAGGATGCCTATTTATAGTACAAGAAGCTCAGCATAATTTTGACACTCACGACATAATGTCGACACTCACCCCTACTATTAGTGCTGACTCATGTTTTGTCCCAGTTGGTGTCTCCAACCGGGACTAAAGGTTCATCTTTAGTCTCGGTTGGTGACACCATCCGGGACAAGGTACAAGCCGCACGACATAATGTCGACACTCACCCCTATTATTAGTGTTGCCTGGCCCAGTCTGCCGCAATCCCTTCAGTCACAGTTGGTTTCTCCAACTGGGACTAAAGATGAACCCTCTCTTCATAGGCATTTCCCTCTATTTATTAGGTAACACTCAAGACATTTATTATATTAAAAACCGGGACTAGCTAACACTTAGGACTAAAGACGCCCCCTTTAGTCATAATCATGCCTAGTCCTATAGTATGCAGCTTTAGGGTCTTCTTCGTCATTGTCATCATCATCGTCATCGTCGCCTGACACTCCGGGGATCCTCAGGCCATCCATGGCATATACCAGGGGCCATTCCAGCTTCGGATTCACGGCGGGTGGGAGAGGGGTCTCCTGGAAGATGATGCCGCTACCGCCGTGCCGGTGTGGGGCCTTTTTGTAGCTCTATGGCTGGTGGACTCGTGGGCACCGCGGGCGAGGATGGTCTCCCCCGGCGATGTAGCGCGTCACTCCAATGATAGTACGGTTCGCCCACCATAGACGACGGTCGGCTTCATTGTGGTTCACCGGGGCGGGCCATCACCCTTGTACCTGGCGAGCTCCCTTTCCTGCCTATTAGGGAAGAAGGCATTCCATGTGTTGTAGTTGTCGGGATCCCACTGGGGATCCATCCACTGCTCTGGTGTGAGCTCGTGGTAGAAGTGGTTTGTGATGGCCGCCTGGCATGCGGAACCTTGAGGGACAGGAGGGACAGGAACCCCTCCAGCGCTTAGCATCCAGCCGACGGGCGGCCGGTAGCCCGGCGGACAAGGGTAGTTGGAGGCGCATAGCGCCTCGGTTTCCTCGAGGGTTAGAATGTCCCAGTAGGCGTTGTCCATTGTTCTAAGAGAGGAAGGTGTGGATGTGTGGATAGCCATGGCGCGATCGCCCTAAATATAGAGGGAAAGGGCGGGAAAACTTGGCGTGAAGCTTTGGGAAATGGAAGGAAATATCTTTAGTCCCGGTTAGTGACTACATCCATGACTAAAAGCTCTCGTAGAAAGGAAAGGGTGGGAAAACTTGGCGGGAAGCGGTGGGAAATGGCAGGAAATATCTTTAGTCCCGGTTTGTGACTACAATCGGGACTAAATGGATATTATATTAGGATTCTTTATATTTTTCTGATAATAATAGACATATTATTTGTTTTATTTGGATTATTGCAATAAAAGATATGATTTTCCAAAGTTTTTATATTTGATTGGATTAAAAAAGAAAATTTACAAATGAAATAATGTATAAATGATGCAAACAGATAAATGAATATTATATTAAGATTCTTTATATTTTTATGATAATAATAGACATATTATTTGTTTTATTTGGATTATTACAATAAAATATATGATTTTCCAAAGTTTATATATTTGTTTTGAATTAAAAAAGAAATTCTAAAAATGAAATAATTTATAAATTATGCAAACAGATAAATGGATATTATATTGAGATTATTTATATTTTTCTGATAATAATTGACATATTATTTGTTTATTTGGATTATTACAATAAAAGATATGATTTTCCAAAGTTTTTATATTTGATTTGAATTAAAAAAGAAAATTTACAAATGAAATAATTTATAAATGATGCAAACAGATAAATAGATATTATATTAAGATTCTTTATATTTTTCTGATAATAATATATATATTATTTGTTTTATTTGGATTATTACAATAAAAGATATGATTTTCCAAAGTTTTTATATTTGTTTTGAATTAAAAAAAGAAAATTTACAAAAAAACAATTAGTCGCGGGTCGTGGCTGGACCCGGGACTAAAGGGTGCCTGCGCGCGCGAAAACGAAGCGGCAAAAAACACTTTAATCCCGGGCTGTGGCTTAACCCGTGACTAAAGGGGGGTCTTTAGTGGCGGGTTAAGCCACGGCCCGGGACTAAAGACTCTTTAGTCCCGTCCCGTGGCTTTGCCCGGGACTAAAGGGTTGACCCTTTATATACGCGCGCTTGCCCCTGGCGCGCTGAGCCAGCACTTAGCAAGATTTGACGACGAAGACGAGGTGCCATCGACGCAGAGAACAGGGGAGGTGCTGCCCGCCGGCCGATTCCCACACCGCCGCCCTCGTCTCCGGCCGACCCTCCGTACCGCAGAGCCGCCGCACGCCGCGCCGCCCGCCGTACGTGTCGCGCGCGCCTTGCCGCCGTGCCGCCCCGCCCCGCCGTGTCGCCGCCCCGCCTCGCCGCGCCGTTGTTCCTCCGGCCGCCCACCTCGCGGGAGGTGGTTATTTAATTATATAGTTAGGTTTTTGTATATAATTAGTCTAGTATTAATTAGTAGTATATTTAGGTTTTTGTAGTAATATTTATTATTATTATTATTATTAGTAATATTTAGGTTTTGTATAAATGTTAGGAAATGTTAGTATTTATATTATTATTATTATATTATTAGGAAATGTTAGTACATTTTATAGTTTTTTTATAGTTTCTTGTTAAATTTTTTTCTATAGTTTTCAATAGTTTTTAGGATTAGTTATTGTTTTAGTTATTAGAATTAGTATTAGGATTATTATAATTAGGTTTATTAGGGTTTTTTGTTATAGTTTTTTTCTCTAGTTTTTTTATAGTTTTTTTTAAATTAGGTTTTTTTTGTTTTTGTATTAGTATTTTTTTTAATTAAAATATTAGAATTAGGATTAGGATTATTGTTTTAGTTATTTTTTTGTTTTATTTATTAGGATTATATTGTTTTATTTATTATTTTATTAGTGTTATTTGTTTGTTTAGTTATTATGATTATTGTTTTAGCACAAATAATATTAGGATTATTATAATTAGGATTATATTGATTTAGTTATTAGGATTATTGTTTTTTCTAACCTGTTTAACTCTATTTTTGTTATAGATAATTAAGTCATGGATCCATCCGAAGATCCTGGTCGCATCCTTGAAGGTTTTCTTCAGGGCATGATAAGAGGTGAAATTCCTCTTAATATTACTACCGGCGAAGATATTTTGCTCGAGGAAGAGATATCCTCATATTTGAATCCATCCGGTGATGGACTAGAGGAAAACCTAATGTACCAAAGGGAGGACCAGATGGACGAAGGACAAACAAATAACAACAATAATGATGGCCCTCGACAGGATCCGGCGAGGTACATATATATATATATATATAAAGTCTCATGTTACCTCTATTCATTAACTGATCTAGATATATATTAATCACTGTCTCTTCTTCTTTTAGCCCACCGAATCGAAGCAATCGACAGCTCGAACGAAATGAGAGCCGAACAAAAAGTTGGATGGTAATGAGAGGTTCACCATCGAAGAAATAGATGATGATGGTGAACTGATTGCTCTAGAGAAGCACCGGTGGATGTTTATAAATCAATGTGGGGTGGTTGTTAGGGACAACCTTCCGATCACCATCCAAGAATGGAATAAGTCAAAGAAACCCGGTGAAGAATCCAACAGCTGTGTCACCGATGATGCCAAAGACGACCTTTGGCAGAAGCTCATAGCGCAGTTCATACTACCTCAAGAGTATGAGGAATTTGAGGTAGATGGTATTACCCCAAGGCCGGGTGGGCTTGAAAATAGAGCGAAAGTCAAGGAGTGGGAACTGAGCAAGATGGCTGAACTGTACTAGAACCACAAGAAAAGTTTATACGCGAAATATGTCGCGAAAAAGAAAACTCCAGACTTCAAAGGAGTAAACGAGAAGTTGAGATAACAGTGGCCTGAATTTGTACAGTACAAGCATTCTGATAAAGCAAAGGCAAAGTCTGCAAAGAACGCGTTAAATGCTGCCAACAATAAATACCATCATAAAATGGGGACAGGTGGCTACAAGAGTGCCGTCCCTAAGTGGGAAACTATGGAGAAGAACACGAGGGCTAGAGGCGTCACTCCTGGTACAGATGGATGGCCCGAGAGGTCAAAGCACTGGTGGTACAGGCACGGGGGATCCTTGGACCCAGAAACAGGGAAGACATTATGTCATGATAAAATTCTAAAACCCTCCCAAGAACTTATTAAAGCAATGAACGATGCTCAATTGGGATTTTTCCGTCCCGAGAGAGAGAATGATGAGCTGACACGCGCCCTAGGGAATCCTGAAAAGGGAGGACGAACACGAGGCAAAGGCGCCGGTGTCTCGTGGAACAAAGGGTTTCCTCAGTGCGATACCAGTTACAGAAGCCGTTAGAGAAAGAAGAACCGGGAGGCAGACCGGATCTCCAGGGTAGAGCAGGACCTAGCTGATCTGAAGAACCTCATGCGTGAAATTAGCCAAAGGCCGCCATCGTCAACTCACCCGTGGTATGATGATCCTGCATTGGATCTTAGCCAGCGGAGAAGCAGCGTGGCTTCCACGAAGGTCCGGGCTGATGATCAAGCACTGCTGGATGATGCACCGGCTCCTCACTACCCCGTGGATGATGTCAGAGAGATGACACAATGTGAGCTACATCAGCCAATGAACAACCTGTCCTTCAAGGTGGCGATCGGCACTGCTTTACCTTGTCTACCTGGAGCACTCCACCATTCACTTCCGATTCCACCAGGCTATGCTCGTGTCACGGTGGATGACATAGTGGAGGATTTTGCGGACCTAGAGATTGATATCGCTACGCCTGAAGGCCTTACGAAACTAGGAGATGTCAAGAGCAACATCATTCTATGGAATAAGAAGTACATCAAGTTTCCAGGCTCGGGGCCAAGGCCACCGACTCCAAGGAATCCAAATCCAACCCGCATCGAATATCGTCAACCTCCAAGTCCACCCCAACCCGATTATCGCCAACCTCCAAGTCCACCCCGCCTCGCTAACGATCACCGCAGTAGGAGTACATCAAATCGATCTCCGCCTTCGTGCAATAATCGATCTCCGCCTCCGCCTCCGCCTCCGTGCAATACTACTACGTCGTCGAAGAAACAGAAGTTCGATGGTCCCCCACGCCCCACATCGAAGAAAGGACAAACGCCGAAGATAGTCGACATCCCGCCGGCTCTACCAAAGAGACCTTATGACAAGACCGATGAGGAAACTAACGTGGATGTGGCTGCCCAAGTTAAGGCGCATTTTGCACCCAAAAAGCCTGAGCCAAAGCCGATATATAATGAAAAAAACAAAAAGTGGGCTAAGTCCTTTATTGATCAACCATCCCAGATATCAATGAATCTGGAATCAGACTATGACCGGGAGATTATTAAGCAAGCATAGAAGAAATAAATCACAAGTGCAAAAATCGGGAAGCAAGTTTCCTAGCTCGGAGCATAGAAGAATCAATCGGTCGCCCCGCTCAAAGTCATTTCAGACCTCGACAAGGCCTTCAGAGCTGAAATGGATATGGACATGCAAATAATGGACCCTAGAGCCCGTAATAATGCTGCACTTATGGGAATCAGTGTATCGCAGGCGAAAGCACTTGCTAACGAAGCAAATATGTCTCTTGGTCAATATTTAGTCTATGAAGATACGCCAATGGGTCAGATAGTACGGCAGTATGTCCAAAGGGAGCCTCTAGTCAGTAATGAGGATCTCGCGCGTCTATCCACACATATGCGATATCTGCACAATGGTACATGTCGCAGGCAGAAAAAAATTATCAGAAAGATTGGTTTCCGGTGGACGTTAGAAAGGAGCATCACTTCAAACAATACTCAATACAGGTTCAAATGACCGAACTGTTTCAATTATACAACCAGCGCGTCCTCGACAAATCTATCATTGGTTGCTACTGTATGTAAGTTATTTTTTTCTATAATTAAGTTTGCAGCTCAGCTCGTTCATTGCATTTAATATATTATCCTAACTATATATCCTTTTGTATGATGATATTATATTCTGCAGAATGAAGATGCTTGAATGAAAAAGAGAGCTAGAAGATACGACGTTGGGTTCATTGACCCATATATCATTAATGAATATACATTAAAGAATCACCCCAAGGACGTGGAGAAAGACCTGTGCAGGTTCTTAACCGAGCATAATTTTGTTAAGGAAATACTATTTCCTTACAACTTCAAGTGAGTGTTTATATCTTTTACCCATTTTATTTTTGCTTACTGGATGAGCTATGCATGTATGCTTATGTAAATGTCCGTAGATTCCACTGGATCTTGCTAAACATTCAAGTTGACAACTCGCTAGTTAAAGTCCACGACTCATTAAGTTGGGACCAAGAGCAATGGAGCGACATGAAAGCAATTCTCCATAAGTAATTTCAATCATTATCGCATTATATCGTCCTCTTTCATTCATTTCCTGATATCAAGTAACTAATAACTCCTTTGTTTATTTTCTTTGGCGAGCAGGTGTTGGACACGGTTCAGACAGAAAATACCAGGTCCATTCAAAGAGGAGTTAACTTATAAAATAGTGAAGAGTTTACATCAGCCACCGGGAACTCATTTATGTGGATACTACGTCTGCGAGTACATTCGCGAGTTGACCAGTGATCGGAAAGTTGACTCACATTATATTTATGATTTTCGGGAGAAACTAGAGCCAGACCAGCGCATAAGAGCAATTCAAGAGGAGCCGACGGGATTTATGATGAAGGAAGTCCTTGATGTACATGGAGAGCATTATGCGGATAACGTGGAACTCGATTTTCCTTAGTCATCTTCATGTAGCTGATATGATATATATATATTCATCAATGACCATGTAATTTTAAAGCATTTCTTCCTTTTGATATGATTGATTATATATATGTTTGCAAGGATCAATTAATTATATAAATGCATCGACGTGTAGTGTGTATGTAGTAGCGTATAATATGTATACTGAAATATATATTTGAATTATAGTGAAACACAAAAAGAAAAAGGAACGAAATGGTAAAAAAAAGTAAATACACAATCTCTGCCGCTGCAGAGAAATGTGTGTTTCTTTGCCGCGACAGGAAACCTTTTAGTCCTGGGTGGTGTTACAGCCCGGGCCTAGATGGTTTCCGCCCCCCGCGGCGCTGCGCGGGCCGTAGCGTGCCAGGACTAGAGGGGGGGGCTCTAGTCCCGGGCCCAAAACCGGGACTAGAGCCAGTTACGGCCCGGGACTAGAGCCAGTTACGGCCCGGGACTGGAGGCTCTTTTTCCACGAGTGATTCTATTCAGTTTCGTGATTGAGCATCACTGCCGCCTCCGTCGTCGCCGTTGCCAGGAAACGACCACCTGGAACTTGAGCTCCGTCGGTAATTAGTGAAGCTACACAATTCACAGGTTTTGCGTCTCAACTGTCGACGAACGACTACGAGCTACTGCCGATCCCGCGCCACGCTATCACGCCCAATTCCTATCCCGATCGCTCCATTGTACTATTATCCTACACATTTGCTTAAGTAATATATATTGTAGTTGCTAGGTGCTGATTTCTTATCGAATCTCTAGTGTGATTTGATAGTTATAATAGTTTATTGATTATATTTCAAGCTGGTTGGTTGGACCTCGGATCCTACTTGACAAATGAAAACATGTTTTTAGCCGAGCAGATAGAAGTTACAAATAACATACCGATACATAATAATTCAAATCTCGATCCGGTTGGGTTGTAAATTTTTCACCAGAAAGTTGAGTTGATTAATAGGCCTGGGCATAGATTTACTCATATTTTTTCAAACTACTAGAAAGGTAGCTTTCTTTTCAATTGCATTACATATGCCGTTACATCTTGATTTCATAGTATTACTTATAATACTTTTCATGATCGATATTTTCTTCGGCCCCCCTAAGCTCAAATCCTAAATCCGCCACTCGCTTCCATCACTCGAGGCAACATTTTTCAGCAGGCTGGCACCTTTGCTGCGTTTGGTGCGGCTATCCCAGCCGAGGTAGACTAATTTTTGATGTTTTTTCTTTTCAGTGGTTTTGGCATGTTTCCAATTCAAACTAAATATGCCTTTTTATACTGAGACCGTTTAATTCGCTCTTCTAACATAATAGGCAGCGGTCCTGCCGCCGGTTGGTCTGAAAAAAATTAGTAGTTCGTGGCCAGCAGCTCTGTTGGTACACTGCCCAACTGGCCATGTGTATGTATGCACTATGCACGCACTACTGTGCAAATCAGCTGCTAGCTCATCTCGCCAGAGCCTCCCTATAGTAGCACCCACGGGAGCAGAGCCGTGGTGATTCCAGCTATAAATATAGATGCAAGGCGAGGGATGGAATCTGAGGGTCGAGAAAAAGGCAGCGCAGTGCATGTCCAACTCAGTTTCTTTGCTCCTCTTGGCAATGGAGATTAGATGGTACCTGTGCATGGTGGACAAGCAGGGCACGTGAACTACCATCCAGTGGCGTCATGGAATAGCTCCCTCACCTGAGCAAGCGCATGCCTGGATGGATGGTTCTTCATGTGCCCGTCTTCTCCACCGGGCACAAACTGTCTCAACATTTTAGAGACGCTGAAGCTCAACCCGCGTCACAGGGCGTTCGGCCCAGGCTGTTCTGGTCAGTGGTGTTCAGTTTGCAAAGATCCATGGATAGGAGGAGGTTTGCTTGTTATGTCTCTTGCATCTTTGGTGTTTGTATTTGATATCTGATTCTCTGCAACCGAAGCTCTAGTAGTTTTAAGTAGCCTCCATATGTCAGGAGTTTGTTAATTCCTTCTAGATATAGGCATGCTGTGGAATTTGGCATAACCTCTGGATAGATCAGCTTGTAGTGTTTCTTTGAGCGACTAATTTGTCTCTCGTCCAGCAAGCTCTACACTGCTCTAAGCGTTCTTTTTTCAATGAAAATACGGGCCCCCACCGACACAAGAATATACTGGTAAATCAATGAGCAGTATATTCACTGTTCTACTGTGCCGCGCTTAATGCAATCATGTCGGTTAGAACATGGAAATTTTAGTCCTAACACGCAATCATTCTCGACGTTGCGATAGACATGCCTCCCATTGGGAGTCTCATCACCCTTGTCGACATCGGCTGGCTGACAGCAATGCACTATGCATCCTATATGCACATATTGGCCGTACAAACAACAATGTTCCTGAAAGGAACAACCCAGAGGTGTCGTTGCTGTCCTTTCTGAAACTGTATCAGAGAAGAAATGAAGTTTTGGTCCTTGAATGTTTCTACCCAAGACAAGAAATGTTACATGAGTACATGTGTTGAAGAAATCAGCTCCAAACATTAATTGTTTGTCTTTCAGACCCAGCTCTTAATTAACAGTGTTTATTTATTTGCTACAGTTTTCATGTTGAGATGTGCAAAGGATGACAGACACAGGTTCAGCCGGCCACTAGCTATCTCCTATCTGGATTAGAACTGTACACGATGAGGCCATGATTTGTGAGTACTGCTCAACCAGGCAACAGAAGCACTAGAAAACTTTATTACTTTTGGTACTGCTACTACGCTCGATTGAAAGAAACCTGTACTGCATCTAATTATATGCGGAGTTAAATGCATGATGTGCATTCACCACTGCAATACTCAGGTATATGTACAGTAAAGCTTTCAATGTCTTTTTTTGGTATACTGCTACCCAGCGCTCGATCAAACCACTCATATTCTCAACCATTCGTTCTTGAAATGGACCTGTACATTCGTTCCATAGATCCTGTAGGATTGATTCCTAATTTTATTGGTAACCAGATCATATTTTGAACTTATGACCTCTTGCCTTTTGAATTTATGTGTTGATTAGTACCTGGACAAAACAATAGGCTCTACTAGAGGGAATAATGGATCGCACTAGTAGTAGTACCATATACATATGTTTGGTGACATTCTAATGATTCTGGATCTAACACCTAATACCTCAGTGGTCCTCTGCTCCCTACATAATGCAGAAGAAAGATGGACTGCTACGGCCATTTACACAGTGAGAGTGGTCCTCCTGGATGTCCTTCTGTGTACCGAACGATCCACAACTTAGCACATATAGCTGAGCTCATTTCAGGCAAGCTTTGCTTCCAGATCTAGAAAAGACGTCTCCTTGCGCTAAAGTAGGGACGCAAACCTCCACTACGGGACCCAGTTTGGCCGTCAACTTAAACAGGACCGTCAGCATAATCTATTAGACTAAATGCAGAGGGAGGGTGTCTAGTACGCAGACGGGTTTCACACCTATGCCGACGGCTTTGCCATCGGTGTATCTAATTTTCTTTTAGCCACATTAATTAGAAAAATCATAACTAAATCATTTAAATTCAAAAAAATACATATAATATATTAAATTTTTACAGAAAAATGAGATCTATCTATATAAACTCAAATATTACATATTTTGTTTCAAAAAAATATAAAAATACAAATATTTCGTATAACATATTTTTTATTTTCCGAGTGCAATAAACAGGGTGTTTTGTAAAGCAACCACCAAATAAAAGTTTCAAAATGATACTACCCCATATTTCAAAAATAGTAGACCATCTTGAATGGACAATTTTCTAACTTGGATATCTCAAACCTTTTCGTCCACCCCTCGTGAAAAAATACAAATTTCTGCCGAAATCGACGGGAAATGAGTTAGATTTGAACTATAGGTACTACATGATATGATGCTCATAATTTTTTGCAAAAATCATTTTCAGATTCAAAATATGCTATTTCATCAGAGATCCAACACATGTTTAGTGAGGCTTAGCCCCGAGCTAAGAATCTTCATGCCCGCTGATTTAAAAAGTTTGACAATAGTTTGAAATGGGCATAAAAGTTTAAAAAATGATCGAAACAATACAAAACCTTCGCGTAGTGTCATATTATGTGACATAGTTGCATGGGAAAATATCAAACTTGGTATATTGATTGTGTCTCAAAAAAATCTTCACAAAATAACCTATCTCAATCGAGGTTTTCTGGATTTCAGGTCAAATGACCAATGTTATTGCTAGAATCACGGTATAGTTTGCGATAATATGCCCATATTGTGAACGCTTGTGTATCATGGGATGTCAAACAATGTTGCACGAGAAAGTTTTCTTTTTGTCGCACCAAAAATCTATTTTTTATTTTTCGTGTGCAAAAAATGGCGTGTTTTGTGAAGCAACCACCAAATGAATATTTGAAAATGATAATACTCATGTTTCAAAATTACTAGACCATATTGAATAGACAATTTTCCAACCTGGATATCTCAAACCTTTCCGTCCACCCCTCGTGAAAAAGACAAATTCATGCCGAATCGGTAGGAAATGTGTTAGATTTGAACTACAGGTAATATGATATGTTGCTCATGATTTTTTGTAAAAATAATTTTTAGGTTAAAAATATGCTATTTCATCAAAGGTCCAATGCAAGTTTAGTGAGGCTCAGCCCCGATCTAAGAATCTTCATGCCCCTCGATTTAGAAAGTTTGACAATAGTTTGAAATGGGCATAAAAAATTCAAAAACGATCGAAATAATGCAAAACCTTCGCGTGGTGTCATATTATGTGACATAGTTGCATGGAAAAATACTAAACTTGGTATATTCATTGTGTCTAAAAAACCTTCACATAATGACCTATCTCAATCGAGGTTTTCTGGATTTCAGGTCAAATGACCAATGTTATTGCTAGAATCACGGTATAGTTTGCGATAATGTGTCCATATTATGCACGCATGTGTATCCTGGGATGACGAACAATGTTACAGGAGGAAGTTTTCCTTTTTTTCGCACCGAAAAGCCATTTTTTATTTTCCGAGTGCAAAAAAGGGGTGTTCTGTGAAGCAACCAGCAAATGAAAGTTTCAAAATGAAAATACCACATTTTTCAAAAATACTAGACCATATTAAATGGAATATTTCCCAACCTGGGTATCTCAAACCTTTCCGTCCAACCCTCGTGAAAAAGACAAATTCCTGTTGAATCGGGAAGAAATCAGTTAGATTTGAACTATAAGTACATGATATGATACTCATGATTTTTAACAAAAATCATTTTTAGGTTCACAATATGTTAATTAATCAGAGATCCAATGCAAGTTTAGTGAGGCTCAGCCCCGAGCTAAGAATCTTCATGCCCCTCGATTTAAAAAGTTTGACGATAGTTTGAAATATGCATAAAAAATTCAAAAACAATGAAACAATGCAAAACCTTTGCATGGTGTCATATTCTGACATAGTTTCATGGAAAAATATCAAACTTGGTATATTCATTGTGTCTCAAAAAAACCTTCACAAAATGACCTATCTCAATCGGGGTTTTCTAGATTTCAGGTCAAATAACTAATGTTATTGCTAGATTGGCTGTATAGTTTGTGATAATTTGCCCATATTGTGCACACATGTGTATCATGGGATGATGAACAATTTTGCAGGAGGAAGTTTACCTTTTCGTCGCATGGAAAAGCCATTTTCTATTTTCCGAGCACAAAAAACAAGGCGTTTTATGAAGCAACCACCAAATGGTTAATTCAAAATGTACCACCCATTTTCCAAAAATACTAGATCACCTTACATAGACAATGTCCCAACCGGGGGAGCTCGAACCTTTTCATCCACCGCTGGTGAAAAATACAAATTCGTGCCGAATCGGTAGGAAGTTGTTCCGATTTGAACTACATGTATATTATGTGATGCTCAAGATTTTTGGCAAAAATTATTTTTATAATCACAACATTATATTTCATTAGATATCCACTTCAAGTTTTCTTTTTTGTCGCACCAATAAGACATTTTTTTCCGAGTGTAAAAAAGGGTGTTTCATGACTAACATAGTTTCGGTTGTTCTAGTGTTTACAATATACGATACATAACTAAATATATTATAGGGATTTCATATTTGGATTCCTCTCATTTTTCTGATCGATTTGGATATATTATTTGTCGAATTACGATTTACGGATTTGTAGATGTGAATTATTCAATATTAAATGGAAAAAGGAAAATAAATAAATTTTGTTTATGTTAATTTGAATTCAAGATTACAATTACTTATTTATTATTTTTTAATTAAATAAATGTTTGAAATTTTAAAAATAAAGGTGTGTGATACCATCGTCCAAGGGTTAATAGGATTGATATGGTAATATTATGAGTAATGTCTAATTTCCTGATTGGAAGCTCATATGAAAGGAACAGAGAAGTTAAGTGTGTTGGGGCTGGGGTAGTATTAGGATGGCTGACCGATGGGAAGTTTGACCATTAGTATAATTTAATCAGAAATTAATTATACTTAGAGTTAAAAAATGCTTGTGAGATAAACAAGTCAAAAAATTTAAAAAATTCTTATGAGATTAATAATTCAGAACAAAAACAAAAAATATTCAAAAAACTTGAAAAAAGATAGGCCGACGCCAATGCCGTCAGCGTAGCTCCAGCCAAACCCTCTAGACCGACGGCAATACCGTCGGCGTAGCTGCCGCCAACCGTGTGATGTGGGCCCCACATCCTTTACACCGACAGAAAAACCGGGTATTCCTACGGCGTCGTACGCCGACGGTCATACACCGATGGAAATTAGTGGCTACACCGACGACGTCTGGCCTTCGGTGCCTGGCATGCTTCCTATAGTGCTCACCAGTAGGGGCATGTTTGGTTGATCGCATGCCCGTTTCCCGCACCGGGCCTATAGAAAAAAGCCCGTTTGGAGACTCGTACGTCCGGCCAAACTCACATCGCACGGGTCTTAAAGCATCCTAAATCACGGCCCGCTAGGAACGCCAAAATCGTCTGTTTCTGCGGGGACAGGCCTTGGGGAGCCAAAAGCGCGGACGCGGATGCATGCGGGGGGAAGGCTGGAGACGCCACGAAGCATCGGGAACGCGCGACATAAATGTAACATCCCAAAAATACTAAACTTGGATCATCAAACTCTAATCATCAAACTTAGGGCTAACAAAAACTTTTCTAATTAAATATATGAAAGCATCCATATGTGTGTATTAAAATTTGGATTCTTTTAAATTGCCATGATTCTGTGTTTCTGTGCTTGTAAAATGATTCTTAGGTGAAATAAACATCATCTAAACAATCACCAAACTTTTCCCAAAGCAAACAAGTCAAAATAAACAAATTAGGTGAATGGTCACTTTGTCCAAATTAACTCCCATGCCTACTTTGGATATCTCTAACTTTCAGAACTTAACAGAAACATGTATGGATCTTTACACCCCTTGATAGTACTCATAATAAGGTACCAAGGCCCACTTTGTGATCATCCAAAAACATTTAAATGTTTACTTTAAATAACTGTTTAAAATTGAATCTATTTCATATGCTAAGATCCCACTATTTCAAAAACCACTCAAACAAGCTCAATTTTCAAAACCCAAGCACCCACAGAATCCTCAACACATGCCTAGCACACCCACCAAAAATCTTTTCAAAATTCAAACCTCAAGTTCATGCGGACATTTCATCAAACAGGTTGCAGATTCAAATCAAAAAAATCAAAAACACTATTTTGAGCAGTGTTTTGGCCAACCTGGTTCCCTCTGGTTACAACTAGCCTTAGTAGGTCATCTAGAAACCTTAACTAACCTCTAGCACCACAGTGAGCTTGCCAATGCCATCAATGGTGAGCAGGCCGAGAGCACACTTGTCACCCCAGTGTGCACGACAAGCTAGGAGAAGAACTAGCCGTGCCAACCTTGTCTAGCATGCAGCCCATGCCTCACCGCCCCTCTCGACCAGCCCTAGCTCGAAGACAGCGACCAGAACCGCCAGGAACACCGCGCCCGCGCCGCTGTCGACCATGCCGACGCGCACCACAGAGCATCGTTCCCACGCAACTCGACCACCTCGAGCCCTCGCCGCCCTCCAGCATGCACCCCACCATCCCAGCAGACCACCAGACATGTTCGTTTCACCGCCCGTACCCCTTAGCCACCGCTCGCCGTGGAGTTCGCCGCCTCTGTCTCGCAGAGCCTCGCACGTTCCCGACCAATTGCCACCTCCCCTACACGCGCATTCAAGCTCTAGAGCATCGCTAGGAGACCGCCCGTCGATCGCCAACCTCGGCCATGCCTCTAGCCGCTCATGGCTGTGTCTCCACCATCGCCTGCCCATCCCTCTCGGTCTCGCCGTCGATCCAATAAAAGGAGACGACCCTCGCTCGATTTCTTCGAACCATCTCACTCCCCTCACCTCACTGATCCTTCCACCCCTTAGCCGGAGCATGAGGAGCAGCAGTTCACAGGAATTGCGTCGGAGCAGGCTGCCTCTGGAGAAGAAGGGAGATGTTGATTTCGACCACCCCCAGAGCTGTCGTGACCACCCCTGAGTTCGCCATCGTCGACTTCGTCGTTTGCCTGACTCGCCGTCGTCACTGGAGCCCCGGTATGCCCCCTATGCACCCCCACCGAGCCGCTAGGGTTCGAGCTCGCCGGTGACGTGTTCATCGTCGACGACGACCCTCAGCCGTTAATCTCACTTCTAATCCAACGAACCAAATCGCCCTTTACCGCTTCGCGTTTTATGAGCCACTGACCGGTAGACCCTCCTGTCAGCTGAGCCCCGCGCTGCGGAGTGACACTGGGTCGGCCCATTAACATCTCCCGCGTAGCCCACTCGTTTGAATTTAGCTTTTTCTATTTTAATTCAAACTCAGTTCTATACCTAGTTTCAAAAATCAACCCAGCTCGATTCAGTGAACCAAATTGTATGAAACCAATTTTGTTAGAAAGGTACTGACATGCTTAATCCACACTACTAGGTAAACGTCCTTTAGTGGCGCACCTGAAAACATCATCTATGGCGCACTTGCAGTGCGCCACGTGCCTTGCGCTACGACTATCTCTCAGCCTGGCGCACTGCCTAGTGCGCCACGGTTGTGTAGAGACAGGCGTAGCGCACCTGCTAGTGTGCCACATATGTTTGGGCAGGTGCGCTACCTATAGGATCTTCTGTGGCGCACTAACTAGTGCGCCACTAAGCTTCTATAGTGCGCTTTAGGTGTAGTGCGCCACAGAAGGTAGACCATGTGCGCCACAGATGTATATTTTTTTTTAATTTCCGAGCCAGATTATAAACAATACAGATTATATACAATATTACAGCAGATACACACACAGATACAAGATATACAATTATATATATAAATACACAATATGAAAAACAAGACTGAAACAAATATATATAGATAAGTCTCATACATGAATACATAGTATAAGTTACATTATTTCGATCAAGTTACAAAATAGTAGTTGGTGACATGCGAATACATGTGTCGATCGAACAAGTTAGAGCTCGGAAGCTCGCCTAGACATCTAAACGAGCTAGACACAAACACGGGATAAATAACCAAAGAAGATAAGCATGATCACCATCGCGACGAAGATGTAGGTCTTCATCCGGTTCCTTGTCCTAACTCCCGCTAGATAGTGCGTGTATCTAGCTTCCGCCTCCGCCATAGTGTTGTACCCTTTGTAGCTATTGCCGCTGAAACGTGTCCACCTGTCTCCGGCAGTCTTCCCAATCATCGTAGACTCCGGGAACCCGTCCCTTTTACACGACGTACCACGTCATCTATAAGTTGACAATAATAATTAACCGGTGATTGAAAAAAAACATATATAATTAAAGTCGCATATGAAGATACACTTATAGAAAGTACTTCTAAATCAAAAAGAGCAAACTCAAAAAGCATGCCTCATATATAACTAGGTTGTTCGACACAGGAATATGCTACGATGGAACTGTTCGCCAAGTAGGATGCACAACACCTGGACCTGTGCATAGCACAAGGCGAACAATCCCATCGCAGCACATTACATATAGTGTGCCACGACATTTCAATCATCGGCATTATTCTCGAAAAAGACCAAAGTAACTCAAAAAGCATGCCTCATATATATACATAGGTCGTTGGACACAGGAATATGCTACGATGGAAACGTACGCCAAGTAGGATACACAACACCTGGACTTGTGCATAGCACAAGGCGTACAATCCCATCGTAGCACATTCACATATATAGTGTGCCACGACATTTCAATCATCGGCATTATTCTCGAAAAAGACCAAAGTAGCTCGAAAAGAATGCCTCATATATAACTAGCTAGGTCGTTGGACACAGGAATATGCTATGACGGAACGGTTAGCCAAGTAGGATGCACAATTCCTGGACTTGTGCATATCACAAGGCTAACTATCCTGTCATAGCACATTCACATATATATTGTGCCACGACATTTCAATCATCGGCATATTCTTGAAAAAGACAAAAATAACTCGAAAAGAATGCCTCATACATATACATAGGTCGTTGGACACAGGAATATGCTATGATGGAACCGTGAGCCAAGTAGGATGCATAAGACCTAGACTTGTGCATATCATAAGGCTCACAATCCCATCATAGCACATTCACATATATAGTGTTCCACGACATTTCAATCATCGGCATTATTCTCGAAAAAGACAAAAATAAATCGAAAAGAATGCCTCATATATATACATAGGTCGTTGGACACAGGAATATGCTACGATGGAACGGTGAGCCAAGTAGGATGCACAAGACCTGGACTTGTGCATATCACAAGGCTCACAATCCCATCGTAGCACATTCACATATATAGTGTGCCATGACATTTCAATCATCGGCATTATTCTAGAAAAAAGAGTAAGGAAAAAAAGAAGGACCAAAGTGAGCAAAGGACCAAAGAGTAAGCAAAAAAACCAAGCATTGATTGATATATAATAATAATAAGCAAAATAAGTAAGCGATGATTCATAATCCTAATAAGATAAGTACACTTGTCCACACACACACAAAGGTCATCTATAGTTTGTAACTACAACTAGGCCAACATCAAGCCTTCTGGCTCAGCTTAGGGAACGGGAGGACGCCTTGTCTCGTCATGAACTTCCTATAGTCACCCTGCATCTCTAGGCGATCTTCTATGTCACGGTTAGTCGGGATATTTCCTCCGTAGAAGATCCCCCCCGAAGTCATGACATCACGAAAGATGATTGCCTCAAACTGCTGCTGGATGCGATACATCTCTTGTCTAATATCTGAATCATTGATCTTGGCCTTTGCTTCGGCCCACTGTTTGAGATGATCTGGCAGCGTAGAATTCTGCTGGTCAAGTAGGAACGCCCTCATGTGATGGAGTGCATAGTAGGATTCCTTCTTACTGTTTTCTGGCTGCTTCACGCAGGGGAACTCCGTTACGTGGTTGAAGACGTGCCTGCCGAACTTGACCTTCGTACGCACGAAGGTGGGGCCTTCCGTCGAGGTGGTGCCTTCCCAGATCTCCTCGATTCTTCTGTAGAATCTTTCCTTCACGTTGTCATCGGTGTAGAATTCCGATGTTACGCCTGAGTTCTGATAATCACACTTGTTGTCCTTTTGTTCCGTGTAGAATGTGTAGCTGTTGATATCATACGCCTGATAGGTCACCAGGTTTTGCATCGGTCCCTGCGACAAGGTGAATATGATCTCTTCTGTGTCAGAAGAATGCGATCGCGGGGGATTATCAAGGAGCGTCTTCCTAAACCAACGCGTGAAATCTGAGTTGTGCTCTTTGATTATTTCTCCCTGCTTCCTCTGTATGCCCAGGTCACTGTACTTATTCTCGATTAACCTTTTGTGCTTCTGTACCCAAGGATCGACCAGTTCTAAATGTTGTAGCGCGACAAGGTTTGCTCGATCAAAGTCTGCGCGTCGAAAATCGAAGTCTGCATGCAGTATGCGACGACCCTCTCGGTGACCAGATTCGTCGAGCTTGCCAAGGTGCCTGTTGACGGGAAGACCGACAGGGTTCTCGATGTCTAGATAATTCATGCAGAAAGAGATGCACTCTTCGTCTAGAAAGCCCTTGGCTATGCTTCCATCTGGATGGGACCTATTGCGAACATATCCTTTGATGTGTCCGTTCATCCTTTCGAATGCCATCATGTTGCGGAGGAACATCGACCCGAGTTGTACGATGTCCTCCACGACATGGACCAGCAGATGCACCATAATGTCGAAGAATGCGGGTGGGAAGTAGACCTCAAGCTCACATAGTATCACCACGATCTCCTCCTGTAGCCTCCCGAGCTGATTCACACCAATCGACTTCCTAGAGATGACGTCAAAAAACTTGCATAGGCCAAATAACGTTTCACGGACGTGCTTGTCCATTATCCCTCTTAGTGCGACCAGAAGTACCTGCGTCATTAGCACGGCACAGTCGTAAGACTTCATACCACTGAACCTCTGCTTCGCCTCGTCTAGGTATCTGCTTATCTTGCCCGCGTAGCCGTAAGGAAATTTGACTCCTAAAAGGCACTTGAAAAACTGTTTGATCTCATCCTGGCTTAGAGTGAAGCAAGAAGGAGGGCAGTAATATTCGTTCTTCTTGAACTTTTTACCCTTCCGACGACCTTGTGTCGTCTCCGACTCATGGTCATCGTCATCTTCCTGATCATCAGGAGTAGTGCGTCCTCCGTGAAGCTCCTTCCGGATACCCAAGAATATCAGGTCGTGCCTTGCTTTCGGACCATCTTTCGTCCTATCTGGCATGTTGATTATGGTGGCGACCAGACTCTCGCACACGTTTTTCGTGATATGCATTATGTCGAGGCTATGAGGCGTGCGGAGAAACTTCCAGTATGGCAACTCCCAGAAAACAGACCTTGTTTTCCATACCTTCATCAGCGGCTTGTCTTGTTGCTGCCTCTTTCGCTTCTTTCCAGGCTTAGGACAATCTTTCCAGTTTTTTAGCAACTCTTCCACTTCTTCGCTGCTCCTACGCTCTAGGATTCTTCGGGTCTCTGATTTGCCATCGAACAGGTTTCCACGTTTTCTCCGTGGATCATTCTTGCCGAGCCACCTCCGGTGCGCCATGAAAACGGTTTTCGATGACCCTGGATCTTTCTCTAGTTGGAGATACCTTATGTTATCCATGCACCTAATGCATGCGCAGAATCCTTGGATAACCTGCCCCGAGATATACCCGCAACCTGGATAGTCTTGCACCGTAGTGACCAACGCGGCTCTCATAGTGAAATAATCTTGTGCGACGGCGTCGTAAGTATTGGCTCCAGATTCCCATAACGTGGCTAGCTCCTCTATCAACAGCCCGAGATACAGATTGATGTCAGTACCAGGTTGTTTCGGCCCTTGAATGAGCATAATCATTTGTATGTACTTCTTCTTCATGCACAACCATGGAGGGAGGTTGTACATCCATAGAAACACGGGCCAAGTGCTGTGCGTGCTGCTCGTACTACCGAACGGATTGAGTCCATAGGTGCTCGCACCAAGCCTGATGTTCCTCGAATCTCCACCGAATTCTGGGAATTCGAGGTCCAATGCTTTCCACTGGCTAGCATCTGAAGGGTGCGTCAGCAGCTCATCCTTTTCGGGGTCATCATCATCATCATCTCATGGCTTCTTCCTTTCTGCATGCCATCGCATGATCTTCGCTTCCTTAGGGTCCGCGGAATAGCGCTGTAGACGAGGAGTGATAGGAAAGTACCATACCACTTTTCGAGGTGCTTTATTCTCTTTCTTGTATCGACTCACGCCGCACACCGGACATGTGGTTTTCTCCGCGTCCTCGCCCCGATAAATGATGCAATCCTTGATGCATACGTGATATCTAACGTGCGGTAGATCAAGAGGACAGACGATTTTCTTGGCATCCTCGATACTAGTTGGACATGTGTTCCCCTCCGGGAGACGATCGTGCCAGAATGCCATCATATCGTCGAAGCTTGCGTCGCTCAATTTGTGTTTTTCCTTCATCTCCATATACTTGAGCGTTACATTCAACCGGGTATCATCGGGCCTACATCCTTCATACAATGGAGTAACCGCGTCTTTCTCAAGTTGCGCAAGCTTGGCTTTCTCTCTAGCGATAGCCCTGGTGCTACTGGTCTGCTTGAGAAGCAGCTCTTGCACATAAGGGTCCCGCACCCAGACTGACGTTGTTCCATCATCGTCTGCTCCTCCGGCATCTAGATCATCATCATCCCGGTCTGCTTCCGCACCTTCACCATCTCCAGGAGACTCTTCATCATCTCGCCCGTTCTTGCCGTGATGATGATCATCGTCATGTTGGCCACCTTCACCGTCTCCATTGTCTACGTCATCGCTTATCCAACGAGTGTATCCATCCATGAAACCATGGCGGAGCAGGTGCGCCTGCAGATTCTCGGAATCTGGGTCGATCATCCAGTTGAGTTTGCATCTTCTGCACGGACATCTTATATCTGTCTTGTTATTTCGTATCATGTCGGCCGTCGCACATTTCAAAAATCTAGCCACAATGCCTTCGCTCATTATGCGGACCATTTTTGCCTGCACGGTGTACACGGTACAATTTCAAGTCTATTAGAACCACATAATTAATGCATGCATGCAATGGTCGATAGAAAATTTCGGCATGACCTATCCTAAAATTAGGACCTTTGCGAAATGCCAAAGTCTTGCCAAAATGGAAATGAATCAACATTTTGGCAAAACAAATGGCAACTTGTTCACATACAAACACAAGATAGAGATAGACCGATCCATACACACATGAACATATCATTATCCTCTCCATACACACATGCATGAGCATCATCGATACTGTCCATATACACACACATATGACCATCGAACCTCTCCATACACACATCATGAGCATCGATCATCTACATACATATGAGAACATCATCCATATACATATGAACACATCCTTACATGGACAACTTACCGAGATGAGAGACCGATCGCGAGAAAGATGTAAACAAGAGGTGCGCGCGAGACCGGAGACCTTCCTCTATTACTTATGTAACATCCAAGGCAAGTTCTACATGCTAAAAATGGTGAATGGGTGGAGAAATTGAGGTGGGAAGGAGAAGATCTCGACTTGATCTAAGGAGGAGGAAGAAGGGGAAAGTGAAGTGTGGGATGGTGGATGTGGTCACACATGTGCACATGAAGTGCTGTAAAAAAAATCGACACATCCGTGGCGCACACGGCCCTAGTGCGCCACAAGGAAGAGTAACATCCGTGGCGCACATGCCCTAGTGCGCCACAGGGAGTAGTAACATCCGTGGCGCACATGCCATAGTGCGCCACGGATGTGTCTGGCCGTTTCACAGCAGAGGGCGGGGGCGTAGCACACCCCCACAATGTGCGCCACAGTTGGCACTAACATCCGTAGCGCACCTGACCTGTGTGCGCTACAAATGTTTGGCGTGCGGCCAACAGGGCCCTGGCCCACACATATCTGTGGCGCACTATGGTCATGTGCGCCACGGTTGTTCTAGTTACTAGTAGGGCACTGCCCACAGGTAAGCCACGCCTGTTTTAGCTGTGGGGCACTTCAACCATGTGAGCCACGAATGTGCTGATTACCTATAGCCGTTTTCCTAGTAGTGCCAAGACCGTTGGATTCAAATCATTTGGATCAGTATATCAACCTTGGTTAAAATAACAAGGCAGAAGCTTTTCTGCATTCAAACATTTTTCAAATTTGAACCATAATAGCTTTTGAGTTGATTCCAACTCTCAAAAATCATATTTGATCATACCTTTCAGAATATATAAAAACATATGGGTTTAATTATAGAAATAATGTCCAAGTAATAAAAGAATGCCACATAGGCATTTCTAGTGACTTTAATTATTTAAAATAAAAAGGTTAAACCTTATTAAATTGTGACACCACTTTAAATCACATTCCCATGTACTAAAATATGTGGTGATGACATGTGTCAACATGATCCCATGTTTGAGTTGGAGAATATTAAATCTTAAGTAGTTTTTCAATGAGTAGAAATTACTTTTCTAAAAATAAAATAAATAAGACAAAGGCTTTAATCTTGTAATGTTAGTGATGATACTAGATCGTCTATAGAACCCCTTGGTTTGATGATTGAAAATAGATAAGTATTGTTTGGTGATTGTGTACCTTGTATTTATTTATATACGCTAGTACCGACCAAGGATGTGAGGAGGAAGGAGGATACTACGAAGAAGAAGCCGAGGAGAACTTCAACCACTTCTCTTCACAAGGCAAGCCTAATACTACTAGTTGATTAAGCAAGTTAACACTTGCAATTATGAAAGTTAGATAACCTAGGAAATGCATTAAGCATGCTTGGTTAGACATATTTGATGATACCCCCTCCTAGTTTTACTTGCCAGCTTTCTACTTTATTTCTTTATCAAAGCTATTACTTAGAGTCTACTTAAGTGACTTGTAGATTCTAGGAAGAAAATTGAAGGTTGCATAAAGAGCATTAAATTTGGCCTAAGCTAGATAATCTTGATGTCACCCTAAGGCATGAGATTGAACTTAGTTAAACTCCACTTGTTTACCACACCTCATTAGTACTCACCCTCACTTGTAGATGCTAGTGCTAAGCATAAAACCTGAACAACTTTAGATGGGAATACTTGGTGAAAAATTATTATGAAAACCTTAGAATGATGAGTCATTCTACTGAGATGTTTTGACATGTGTTTCCGAACACCAGATGATTTGTATGATGAAAATGTTAAGGCATGAGCCTTAGCCCCTTATAAAACTGATGGTTGTTTGGATGCGATACCATTCCAATTTTACCGTACAACCGCAATACCCGGAATTTGGGTAGGGGTTGACTAGAAACTTATATACCTTAGTATGGGTTACCTCACGGCCAAGGTCTGAGCTGAGTTTACCTTGTGAAGATTGTCCACCTGTGTAGTACCCAAGGTGACAGTTGGTCATGGTTGGGAGGCCAAACTCATAGGAGATGTGCGTATACTAGGGCGTGTAATGGAAAGGTTAGGATTGATTATCCGCCTACTGAGTATGTGAGTTCAGGATTTGTTCCTGACGGATGTATCGAATGTTGTGTTGAAAGTGTAAAATCTCTGCAGAGTGTCAAACTATTCGAGTAGGCACATCCGCGGTTATGGACAATTGGAGTGGCCATACTGTTCCCCCGTCAGATGTTTTCAAAATGACTTGTGAAATGAATTGAGATTTTGACTTGACCACACCAAAGTTGTGATATGAAATACAAGTTCCAACTTAGGTGTTATAAAATTTCAACTAGCTTTTCTTGCTTCTGAACTTAGTAGAGGTAAATCTGGCTTTTTGCAAAACAACCCTAGAGCTAAGTGTGCTAATACAAAAAACCCCTTCACTTGTTAGTATTAGTTTGCGAGTACTTAAATAGTACTCATGGATTTGTCCCTGGCTATTCCCATGGCCAGACTATGAAGAGGAGTACCAGGATGAAAGACCTCAGGAAGGTTACGACAACTAGGATCATCTCCCATCGTCAGCATTGCCTGTGACCCCGAAGATGGAGCTTCGCCTACGCTACCGTTATTATTACGTATTTCCGTTGCTTGAGTTGTATTAAGAACTGGATCATGAGATCCTTATTTGTGTAAGACCTTATGTATGGTTTGTAATGGATGATGTACTGTGGTATACAAATCTATTATGTCTCGCAAAAATGGTAATCCTGGGTTGCGATGTATGGCATAACAGGCATCTGGGATTAAAAATCCGGGTGTTGACAATAAATCCCCTCACCACTCGCTCACCGCTCTCCCCCCATTCGCAACCACCCCTTCCTCCCGTCTCACCGTTGGCGGTTCCTCTCCCATCGAAAGAACAAAGACCACCGGCGCGGCAAGCAGACGGTGGTAGATCAAGGGGCTACTCCGCTTTTCGTGGCCGGAGCGGATCTACTACTGGGACTATGGCTGCTTATTCAACCCGAAGCTCAAATCCTTCAGCAAATGGCGGTAAGGCCTCAAACCACCAACTCTATAAGGTTTTAGCAGCTCAGATCTATCTCCTATGGACTCATTTCCCGAGTATGAGTGACATGCAGGGTAGATTTCGACCGATCTGTGCTAGTTATGGTAGATTCGATGTGTAAGGGTCTTTTTTTGCTTCTTGTTCCTTCGTAAGCACTAGATCTACAGATGCATTGGTTCCATCTGTGCTTGTTAGTCGCTAGATTCTAGCAGATTTGGTTATTAGGGTTCGTCCGACTTGGAAAATGGGGATTTTGCACTGTTTATCTTCTTGCGCCTAGGCCGATGATTAAAACTATCACCAAAAGATAGTGGGGTGATTCTATACTACCTTAATCGTTCATAACAAACCATGTTTGTCGTGGTATTGCACGGCAGATGCTACTGGGGGTAGCTTACGTAGTGGGAGCAAGGAGACGTAGGAGAATCCGGGAGCGAGATTGGCACACGATGTACCCAGGTTCATGTCCCCTCTGTGGAGGATCGCTACGTCCTGCTATCAATCCAGTATATAATCATAGATTGGTTTACATGGGAGCCGCTGTAGGCGGTGGGACAGTCTAGATCTAATCTAATGTGGGAGAAGATGCCCCGTGGGGGTGCCCCTGGTGGCTTTATATATGCAGCCAGTTAGGGTTTACAAGTATTTGGTGGGCTTTGTATACGAGTCGCCATCTTGGGCCTCCAGTCGGCGCCACTCGTCTGGGTCTAGCATGCGCTAGTCGCCGTATTGGGCGAGTCGACCCGCTCAGGGCTAGGTTTCAGTCGGCTCGATCCAGCTGGCGACTCCGCTTCACGGGTATACCCCGATTGGTATTCCCTTATCAGTAGTCCCCAAGCGCGTTGTCGATTCGACGTGGGCTGGAAGCAGGGCGCTGAGAGTCTTGACGATGGGTCGTGGCGAATCAGCGACGATCTCCTAAACAGAGAAAAGAACTGTGAAGCGGGAGGTGGTTGGCGTGAGCCAGTCGATGATGTCCAGTTGGCGAAAGACGCAGGGTGTCGGTGAAGCCTCCAATTGTGGCGAGTCCCCAAACATGGAGCGTGCCGAGTCCCCGAGCGCGGCGAGTGGCAAGGTCGAGCGACCGACGACTGCCGAGTCCCCGAGCGTGCCGAGTGGCGAGGTCGGGCGACCGGCGAGTGGCGCTGTCTGTAGTGCGCTGAGTCCCCGAGCGTGTTGAGTACGCGAGGGCGAGTCCGCGGGGGCGAGTCCCCGAGCGTGTTGAGTACGCGAGAGCGAGTACGCGGTGGCGATTCCCCCGAGCGCGTTGAGTACGCGAGGGCGAGTGTCCGCGGTGGCGAGTCCCCGAGCGTTGGAGAGTCCACGGTGGCGAGTCGACGAGGGCGAGCCGTGGTCGTGGAACCATGCGTACACGCAACATGCCTAGGAGTAGTCCCCGAGGCTCGAGTTGGCTTGTAGAGGCGACTTGAAGATCTTTAGAGATACATATTCTGAAAATAGTAGTGGTTGCTCCCGAGCATGGCGAGTGGCGAGGTCGAGCGACCGGCGAGCGCCGAGTCCCCGAGCGCGGCGAATGGCGATGTCGAGCGACCGCGAGCGCCGAGCCCCCGAGCACGGCGAGTGGAGAGGTCAAGCGACCGGGGAGCACCGAGTCCCCAAGCGCGGCGAGCGGCGAGTTCGAGCGACCGGCGAGCTCCGAGCCCCCGAGCTCGGCGAGTGGCGAGGTCGAGCGACCGGCGAGCGCCGAGTCCTCGAGCGCGGCGAGTGACGAGGTCGAGCGACCGGTGGGCGCCGAGTACCCGAGCGCGGCGAGCGGAGAGGCCGAGCGACCGGCGGACGCCGAGTACCCGAGCGCGGCGAGTGGCGAGAAAGACACTGTTTTGCTGAGAAGGAGAAAAGATACAATTGCATTAAGGTGTACTTGCATAATATATTGAATAATTGTAAGACGTGCGAATTGTAGATGTTGAAATAAAATGGACTTCTATTATATGGATTGATGGACGGTATGTAAGGTTTATGCGTGTCTTTTCATGAGTAGGTAGACCTCCAGCATCAAACGCTTGTCGGGTAACAGGGACGCGATGCCAGACTGTTGAACCCGGAGACAAGATTGCACTTTGGGTACCCAGCCTCACTACTTCGACGGACGCGAATAAACATCAGACAAAACTGAAACCGATCCCAAGTATGATTTTGGTCCCTAGAAGGGTCATATGCGCCAGCATAGTCGGCTTTGAAGAAGGAATGAAGATGCATATATGTTTTAAACCCATGATATGTACGAGTGTAAAGAAACTTAGTTGTTAGCATGGCAATTCCGCGATGGCGAGTCATGACGGCGAGTTCGCCACGGGCGAGTCCCCGGTGATGCATTGGTTGTCCACCGGTGATCCGTGTTTGGTCTTTTCTCTGGTTGCTTCATCGGTATGGACTTAGAGAATGAGTTGAGAATTGCTCCACGCTCCAGGACGTGAATTGTGCAGAAGGGCACGCATGGGAAGATACGGTGGATCCGGTCGCGCGTGCACGTGTTGGGACCTCGGGATCGCCGATCTGATTTTGCCTCATGGTGTAGTTCTCCAAACGGTATACATGCAAAAAATTATCATCTGAGGGGATTAGATCTGACTAAAATAACTGATTACTTAATATAAACGAGCGGGATTGTTGGATGTATAATCAAAGCCAATGAAGTGCCAATCTCTGCATGCAATGGGAATTTATCTGCGCACACATGCAGCTCTCGTGGACGACTTGCATGAGCGCGTCGGAAAAGATCTACGATGGTCGATCTGCATGTTTGATAATCTCCACCGGCGGTGCGTCAACTACACGTAGGCGCCTTCTTGACAAACGGGATGTGTCGGCCATGTTGTCCGTAAGATTGGATCTTCAATCTTGCTAATGATAATTTGAGGGATCTCACCCAGATTATCTTCTCCAAGCACCGCTTGCCCCACAGTGGGCGCCAACTGTCGTGGTATTGCACGGCAGATGCTACTGGGGGTAGCTTACGTAGTCGGAGCAAGGCGACATAGGAGAATCCAGGAGCGAGATTGGCACACGATGTACATAGGTTCACCTCCCCTCGGTGGAGGATCGCTGCGTCTTGCTATCAATCCAGTATATGATCATAGATTGGTTTACATGGGAGCCGCCGTAGGCGGAGAGAGAGACTAGATCTAATCTAATGTCGGAGAAGATCTCCCGTGGGGGTGCCCATGGTGGCTTTATATATGCAGCCAGTTAGGGTTTACAAGTATTTGGTGGGCTTTGTATACGAGTCGCCATCTTGGGACTCCAGTCGGCGCCACTCGTCTGGGTCCAGCATGCGCCAGTCGCCGTATTGGGCGAGTCGACCCGCTCAGGGCTAGGTTTCAGTCAGCTCGATCCAGCTGGCGACTCCTCTTCATGGGTATACCCCGATTGGTATTCCCCCATCAATGTTGTACATTGTACTAGGTAGTACAGAGTACTCTCCCCAGTATTTGTGTGCACCTCATGTATGAGGCCTTCAATACTTGGACAACACTCTTCATGATCTCCTTACGCGGCCGATAATTAAATTATATTCTGTAGCCAAGATCCCAATAGGTTGCACTTCTATCATGCCTGTTATGATTGATCTTTGACACACAATGCATAATATGAGGCACAATTTATGTGACTGCCGATGATTAGATACGCACTTCAAGCTAATGGAAGCATTGATGCTTTTGAACCTGGTACTATCATCTATTCTAGGTGATGGAACTTGGTTCGGTAGTATCATCTCTGCATGCTATAAATGCTTTATGCTATGAGGCCATTGAACTTTATTCCTTTAACACAACTTGTGATGACACCTAGTACAATGCTTTCATAGATCTGGTGCTATCGGAACCTGATGGTATGCATAACAAAATTGGCTTTGTATGTCCTATGGTTCCTGGTAGCACCAGCTCTACCTTGTTTGTGCTAGTAATTCTGAATCTGGGCATCAATTTGGTAGTGTTTTGCTTCCTTTGACTGATGATTACTTAAGTAGCACATTGACATGCAAAGGATCCTCTCCATGAACAAATTGGCGTGCTTACCAAATTCACTGTTCATTTCTGTTGCTCATGGGGACAATCTCTTTTCTTATTATGCCATTGCATATGAGGACATGTGTTTTGACGATCACATGTGTTATGTTCATTCATCATGTCTGATCACATGTGTTACGTTCATTCATCTTGTCTGATCACATGTGCTGATACTTGTTGTAGTGCTCGAAGTCATTGATTGGAGGTCTGCTCCCCACCAATGGAGGAGCATGCTCCAAGGATGATGCTGAGGGTAGTGGCCCCAAGAGGTGGAACGATGGAGGTGAGGGAAGCGACTGCAAGAGGGCAAGGGGCAAGGCTCTCAAGGCAGGGCACTTCCACAACCAGGTACGTCCAACCCATTTTGCCAAGCTGATCTTGACACCTAGGTTAGATATGCTGCGAATCCCAGATGGCTTCAGGCCTTTCCTCAGTAATATGCCGAGGACGATCATACTGAATACGAACATCGGATGCAGCTGGATGGTGAAGCTCTGGGATGTCAGCGGCATGATCTTCCTTGACCAGGGGTGGCATGGCTTCGCCATTGCACACTAGGTGAAGATCGGGTTCTTCTTAACCTTCAAGATGCTGAAGGCTGACATGTTCAAGGTCACCATCTTCGACTACACCATGACTGAAGTCACCAAGAAGTGCCCACAACATGATCCAGCCCTTGCCATGATCAACCTATGATCTTTGTTGTCTACTTTGATGTCTGTTCGATTGCTGTGAACTTATGTCGTGATGTTGCTACAATGTTTATGCTTCCTACTTGGTGTGTGTTAGCCGTGGTTAAGACACACTTGTGGTTTGTGGTAAGCTCACCATCTAGGGAAAAGATTACCAGAGAACATGCCATAGCTGAAAGCAAACACACTTATTTCTTTTTCCTGGGCCTAATACAGCCATCCAAACAATAGGGCCTCAATTCTGCCGAAGTGCTAAATAGTGTCAATGCGGGGAACCAAATAAGGGTGAGAATTTGGTCCAAGGCCTGATCCCGGCGTGCAGTCCCCGCGCGTGCAAGTTGTACGCACCAGGAAAAACTCGCACTGAAACCAAACACGCCCTAGGCGAACATGAGCGTTTCATAGCGTGGCCGCTGAGGTACACTTATGGACGCTTTGATTTGTGAGGGAATATCGTCTCTGTGGTATTAGTGTAACTATACATAGGGCACTCAAAGACCTTCTGTAGCATACAGGCCTTCTCAATTACCTGCTTCTCACCGAGTGCGGTCTGCTAGCCGTTCGGTGGATAAAGTACGACTTATTTAGCACCGTTATGTTGTTTATTTGCAATAGTCATACTATCAGAGTCTAGATCAAAACACAGTCAGAAGATTTTTTCTATAACCATAATATTTCATGTGGGGTCGATTTATAAGTGCTCAGGTTTCTTGTACTACTAACTAAGACTAAAAATGTTTCTCATTAATTAGTTTAAAGTTTGGAAAATCTTTGTTCTGAATGGTCGCTGGTTGTCCAAACTTGGCGAGTCTTTCCGACAACGATCGCTTCCAACTAATTCTTCGAACAACCCATAAACAAAAACTGCTGACATTATTAATTTTTTCATAATTACGAAAATTCAAAATTGTAGCGAACCCAAACCCATCTTGGTTCGAAATCCCTGTGATTAAAATGCTAGTCCCTAGATCGAATAGCTAGCACCCACAGTTTAAGATGTAATATCAAGATACAAAGATCATATTACATCGCATGATTCATAATATAAATACTTTATTACAATCTCATAGCCATGGGCTATCTTATTACAAAGCAGCGGAATAAAAGTAAAGCATGGAGTCCTTCATCTTCATGTGCCGCAGGCAAACATGTTGGGTGCAGACTCGTAACCCCTACTCATCAAACATCACTATCATCAAGTAATCCTACAACATGATAAGTTACATCCACAAGGGCCAATACTTTGAATGTATTGGCAAGTGTCACTACTATGTGGAAATAAGTTGGAACCTAACAATACATGCAATATTGGCTAAGTAGACTTTAGGCTCATTTGCAGAAAGCAATATGGTTTTATCCTATATTTTCAAAATAGTTTTAATCTTTCAACAACTTTCTAAACTCCTTGGCAAACTCCAAGTGCTTCTAATCTCTTGTTGACACCATCATGTTTTACTTTGAGAAATTGGAATGTCGAGATTTGTTGGAGATATGCCCTAGAGGCAATAATAAATGTAGTTATTATTATATCTTTGTGTTTATGATAAATGTTTACATTCATGCTGTAATAGTATTAACAAGAAACATTAATACTTGTGTTATTTGTAAACTAAATTAGAGTCCCTAGTAAAGCCTCTTCTTAATACTAGCTTGTTGATTAATAGATGATCATGATTTCTTGATCATGAACATTCGAGATGTTGTTAATAACAATATCATATCATTAGGAGAATGGTATGGTGGACATACTCCTATAGATAAGCGTAGCATAAAGATCAAGTCATTTTAATAGTTCAATTGCTATAAGCTTTCTGATACATAGTAACCTAATTCCTTCGACCATGAGATCATGCTTATCACCATCACCGTAAGGATACTTTGATGACACCAAACATGACACCGTAACGGGGTGGCTATAAAGGTGGCATTGAGTGTTCGAAAAGTATGGGTTGAGACACATGAATCAAGAGTGGGATTTGTCCATCCATATGACGGATAGATATACTCTGGGCCCTCTCGGTGGAATGTCATCCAATTAGCTTGCAAGCATGTGACTTGCTCACAAGGGATCACATACCATGGGAACGAGAAAAGAGTACTTATCAGTGACGAGGTTGAACTAGGTATGCAGAGATACTGACGATCAAAACCTCGGATAAGTAAACTATCGTGAGACAAAGGGAAATTGTATCATATGTAAGTGGTTTGTTCGATCGCAAAGTAATCATAGAAATATGTGGGATCCATATGAATTTCCAGATTACTCTATTGGTTATTGTTCGGAGAAGTGTCTCGATCATGTCCGCATAACTCACGAACCGTAGGGAGACACACTTAAGGATTCGATGTTGTTGAGTAGTTATGGAATAATGATTAAGAGACTGAATGTTGTTCGGAGTCTCGGATGGGATCCGGGATATCACGAGGAGATCCGGAATAGTCCGGAGAATAATATTCGTATAAGGAAAGTCCTGTTTCGGAGTTGGGGAATGATTCCGGTGTTTTCATCGGGAATGTTCTAGAAGGTTCCGGAAGGTCCGACACTCCGGAGGGGAAGGCACATGAATGTGTCATGACAATGTGGAATGGTTGCATCATGTACTAGGTATCATGGCTGAGGAAAATAAAGGGATAAATCAAACCCTAGTTTGAAAAGTCAAACGCCAATTTGAAAAGTCAAACGGTAGTTTTGCTTGGTGGAGGGAGAGTAGGACACATACTTGAGGAGGAGTTCCTCTCCCTCCACCCGACGGACAAGGAGTCCAACTTGGGGGAGGAATCCATCCAACCTATAAAAGAAGGGGCAGGGGTGCCACTCTAGCCTACACCTCTCACACCCAAAACCCTAACCCTAGCCGCTGGCCTCCTGAAGTCGCCGCCTCCCTAGGGTTTCCTTCTAGCCGCCGACTTGGGGCTTCTCCAAGCCCTAGGACGCCAGCCAAGCCTCCTCCCTTGGTTCCTCTAAACCCTAGATCACCAAGTCCTCTCTCATAGTCCACCATACTCGCTCCAGCTTAAGGCGAAGCCCTACGAGATCTCCCCTCTACTTCCGGTACCACGCCGTCGTGCTGCCGGAATCGCGAGGAGAGTGCCACAACCTCTGCTGCCTGCTGGAACAAGGGAGAGGAAGGTCTTCATCGAGTACCGAACATGTGACCGACTGCGGAAGAGCTGCCGGAACGCAGCGCCGGAAGGATCGTCTACACGATCTTGAGATCGGCAAGAGTACGACTACATCACCCACGAGAATCTGCTCTCGTTAAACACTTTGGAATCTTCGAGGGTGAGTTCTTCTATCGACTCGTTGCTACAATCTAGTAGATAGATCTTGGCTTGTTTGTTTGTATGCGGTAGAATTTTTTTGTTTTCCATGCTACGAACCCCTACAGTATCTTCCATAGCTTCAGACCTTAGTTTATTAGAGTTGTCCATAACCAGGGACACGACTAAGTACTAAGAATTTAATCTTCTGCAGAAGTTGTACACTTTACCAATATAACACAATCTCGTCTTGACGCCACTAGTGGCCGATGTATAAGTACACACCAGATGGAGTACCGGAAGATCGAGAATGTGACAAAGTCTTTCCATAGAAGTCCTCCCTATACATAATGCTAGCACTTATACTAGGCACCAATATAAGGATATACTTCCAATATATATATCTAGTTAACCTTAATAAGTACCAATGCAAGGGTCTTCCACTATGTAATTGACTAAGCCAGAACCCATTTAGCATTTGGCTGTACACAGAAGCCACTATACGAGAAACATATTCAATCTCTAAGTCCCTGGGTGGTATTCTTCTAGTGCACATACGAAAAAGATAGCCATAGATATGGTTCCCTTTGTTGCAACCTTATTGACAACCGAGTATCCGCATTCCACCTAGGTGATTCATTCAGTACTTGTTTTATTATATAAAACATGTCTTTTCCAATACTTCATATAATCATAACATGATATTCCACCCCGAAACCATGGCAGGACTAAGCATACTACACCTTATGATGTTTTCACTAAGTAAATTATAAAGGATATCCTATATAGGACATAGCATATCATAGTACAATATTTTCCTACACATGCATTTCTACCAAAAACTACTACATGTATAGAAAATAATGGGACATCATGATAGTGTCATTTTCCTTAGTAGTTGGTGGTGTTGGTACACTCTTCGTAGTAACATACTTGACAATTAACACAATCTATCAAGCAAAACAACCAAGACAAAACAACCACAAGATCAATACTAATGACAACACAAAAAATCATGGAAAGTATGCAAACATGCAAGATGGCAATTCTTACTGTACAAATTTTTATAACAAGGTTCTGAACATTACTAAGTGATTTCTGAATATTTTATATTTTCACGATTACAAATGCAACCATTTGTGCAATTGTAGCAATTAGCAATATTTTCTAACACTTGGAAAGGCCATTCTCCCTAAATAACTTCCACGGTATTATTTATACTAGAAAAAATTATATTTTGGTCTTACTATACAGAGGGTTCAATATACAACCATTTGCAAAAGGATTCACTTAAAAATAATTTACATAACAATTTTATACTCAAAATACTCCACAAATGGTTATGTATAGAACGTGATTTTAACCGACTTAAAAATACCAAATTATGGCTGCACTGTGTTCTACTCATTTTTGTGAATCCATAGACATATTATTTTCTAAATTTGGATATACAAAACTAAAGATATGATTTTTACAAATTTCTTTGTTCTTATGTCTAAAAATCCGAAAATAGGAATAGATATGACACTTGTCATATTCTGGTTGGAGGATACCCCTTAGTTTAAGTGATCTATGATGACCTTTAGATAAATATCTAATGGTCCAGGATAGCTCACCAGAAAAGCTTGCCGGAAGGTTGACCGGATTTGCGGGCATGGGCTTGGCGTTGGCGTTCCCGTCGCTAGGAACGTATCCGGAGTAGAAGAAGATGCGGGCGGCGTAGAGGACGTCGAGGCTATGCTACTGGACGTGATTGAGAGGTCGTTCGTCTCCAAAGGTGACGACAATCCATAGCTGGAGCGATGCATGACGTCGAGCGGCGCGACCAACTACAACAACAAGATGCACAATCACACTAGTGGGAAAAAGCCTATCTATGACGCACACTTTTTTGAGTTAGTGGCGTACCCCCGTGCGCCACGAATAAGACGCCACTAACTACAGGAGGTTCGTGGCGCACCCCGACGTGCGCCACTAACTACCCTGTTATCCGTGGCGCACCATCCTGCCGTGCACCACGAATGTCATCCGTGGTGCACCCTATTTTGATGCGCCACTAATAACTTGCGCTACTAAATAGATAAACGTGTGCGCCACTAAGTTGTCTCAGGATTTCAAAAAAATAGCAGAATTCAACAGAAATACACAGGAAATATACCAGAATACATCAATATATCACAAAAATGCATAGAACTCACAGGAATACCCAGAAACTCACTGAAATTCATACAAAGTGCCATAATACATCAATATGGAGAGTCCAGGTGTTACACACAAGTCATGGGAGAGTACAAATTCGGAATCACACATGCATCTCGATACATATTCGATCATCGTCGATCATGACCTAGACTATGACTGAATAGACAACGACGGCGACGGTGAGCAAGGATAAGACCATGATGACCTTCATCCGGTTCTGCTTCCATAGGTGCCTCCTCCACTTGGCTACCGCCAACTCTCGAGTCTTGTACCCCTTGTAGCTGTTGCCGCTGAAGTTGATCACTTGTTGCTCGCAGTCCTCCGACTCCTTGTAGACTCCTGGAACGCGGCCCCTGTACGCCACGTAGCAGTTTGCCTTCGCCATCACTATGGACAAGGCAAAAATATAGACATAGTAGGCATTCATGTTATGCAACGAATAGAACGACATGATAACAAAATATAGCAAAGACATTCTTACACCTAAAAAAATAGTAGCACACATAATTAAACAGGTCCAACATAGGCACAAGGATCCTCGGTAACTTAAGGTTTACGACTCCCACACACACACACACACACACATGTCCAACACGACAGTTTCCTAAACATCACAATGATAGTCGATCAAGTCCATGACATACAGACGACACACACTAGACGGTAGTCTTCTTGGGCAAGGGTCGGCAACCCTCTCTCGTCATGAAGGCCCTGTCATCGCGCTGCATCTTGAGGTGGTCTTCGATCTCGCGGTTAGTCAGCGGTTTGCCGCCGTAGTGGAAGGCCCCTCCTCTTGTCATGACATCTTCATGTATGCATAGACAAATCTGAATCTGGATTCGCCAGAACTGTTCCATGAGGTCTGAATCATCGATTGTCGACAACTTTTCGGCCCAAACTCGGAGATTAGCCGGAAGCGCCTCCATCCGTGAATCATGCATGTACATCCTTAGATGATGGAAGGCGTAGAAGGCATCCTTCATACTGCCCGCCGCCTGCTTGACGCATGGGAACTTGGTGGCATGGCTGCAGATGTTCCTGCCATCCTTCTTTCTTTCGCCCCCCTTGCTGAACCTCCCTTGGCGGCATATACTTGTATAGCAAGATCCAGGACACACTTGATTCAGTCCCATCTCTTCGGCTTCGTTTCACTGGATGAGTCCATGTACGTTGCTTGCGATAACCTCGGGTCGACGGAGATGAGTGTGCAATATATGCCACTATGCAAAACAATAGAAACGGAACTGTTGGAAGAAGGGGACGAAAGGAATCTAAGGATGTGTTTCGATGGATGGAGACTGGTTGTGTGCACTTACTCGGGGAAGGCATGGACAAGCGTAGACTTGTCCTGGTTCTCGAAGAAGAAATTCCTGAGGTATTGCGACACCGCTTCCATGTATCCGTCGCTCGCAAGCATTTCGTCACGCATGTAGTAGGGGTCCACAATGGCTACGCCTTTGATTTTCTCCCTATGGATCCTCATCGACATCTGGAGGGAAAAGAGGTGGACCAAGTTGTAGTCCAGAAGCTTCGAGTGCATCAGATTGTAGATGTCCTCGTACCACAGGAAGAACAGGTCCGCGGGTGCTGCATCGATGAAGCCATGTCCATGTGGCACCTTGCATGTAAAGACTGGGTACTCGGGGTTCTTATCTTTCAGAAGCATGCTCTCGAGATGCAGAATGTTGTGATGCAAATGCTTCATGGATGCATCCGCGACATCGAGCAACTCCTTAGTCAGAATCGGCTGGCCCGCTATGTGCATCGTGTAAGGCCGGGCGCTTCTATGAAGGCGGTGTCATGATGCCAAAAAACTGCCTGCTTCTTCTGAGTCGGTTGGCTCGCTGAACCCTTCTTGCTCCGGCTATGTTTCCGGTACTTCGACTTCTTAGCGGCTTGGTCAGCGGAACCCGCCAGCTGCTCACCGGCCGCCTTTTGTAGTGTGTTGGGGCTGATTATCATTGTAGGAGGACCACCGGCGTTAGCATCGGGCGTCTCCTAGGAACCGCCAAACCGCAGACGCTGCATGCATGACAAGGGACGGCCGGCCGATTCACCGCGAGGGGCTGGCTCTCCAAGTGGAGGCATGAACAATCCGTCGTTGTCCATGGCGTTGGTTTTGAAGTAGGCATCCACGTTGACCTCCAGATCATCATCGTCATCATGTGCAACCTCCACGTCATCATTGGGCTGTGGCGACAGCGTGTGTGCGGCAAAAGCCTTATGTCATGCGATGTTGGCGACGACGAGCGGTACCTTCTTTGGTGCGGTGGCGCATGATGTGTCGTCCTTCGCAAGCCGAAGCTGGCTCTTTGTCCATAACATGGGCCAGCCGTAGCAGCCTTCAAGGTCCTTATGTTCTTCGGCTCCCTCGGGTTGCATGTGCGGGTCGATTCTTTCAAAACCCTTCAGGGCCCTCACGACCTTGAACCGGAACCAGCCAGCAGGGATTGGCTTGTTGTGCATCATGAGCCCCTTTGGGTTGAATGATGGCGCCCTTTCCTACATCCCTTAACACGCCGTCGACCTTGTGAAGCAATGTGAAATTGGCGTCCTGCGGGACAACATATATGTGTGTTAGTTCATTGTGTTTGAGGCCACGAGCCCTACGATGAAGCATTTAACACTTACTGTTGCGAGGGCGTCGAGCTCGGCAAGTGTGGACATGCGAGGCTGCATCAGCTCTTGCTCCCACTCATGCCGAAGCAACGGCGCCGCTGCGGGTTGGTGTTGGGCGCCGGCGCTGCTGCATGCTGAGCTTGGATGTTGGGCCCGACAGGTTGAGCTTGGGTGTTGGGCGCCGCCGCCGGCTGCGGGCTCACCAATGTGGGAAGAGGATGCACGGAGGGGTTGGAGGGCAGGGTCCCAAAGTTCGGCGACGGGTGCTGTTGAGAGTTGTCGGTCACTCTGGGCACCGGTATCGGCCCAACTCCACCCGCCGCATTCCACTTGGCCAAACCCTCCCACAGGTGAGGAGGGAACATACTCTGCATCTTCTATTCCATCTCCTCCATCTTAACCTCCAATTTTTCCGGTAGCTCGGCCACTTCTGCCTCGAGCTGCTCAATCTTCCGTTCCTGCTCCGCCGCTCTCTTGTCCCTCCTCTTCCTGGTATTTGAGTCATCTTTGAAGTGGACGCCGACCTTCGTGGTCAGCCCAAAGAGAGAAACACGTCCACCGGACGTCATCTTCTTGTTCTTGGGCCTCTTCGAACTCCATGTCCAGTGCCTTCCACTGGTTAGCGTATGCAGGGTGTGTCAGGCTCTGTCCCTTCTCGGATCATCTTCCGGCAGAACCCTTTTCGCGTGCCATTTGATGAGATTCGTTTCCTTAGGTTCCACTAAATACCGCTGCAGACGGGGAGTGATAGGAAAATACGATACAACTTTATGAGGAACTTTCTTGTTACCCCTCTTGTATCGTGGTTGGCTGCACACCGTACATGTCAATCTATCCTCGTACTCGTCCCGATAAAGTGCACACTCATTGATGCGTGCGTGATACTTGACATATGGTAGGTTAAGAGGGCACACGACTTTCTTGGCCTCATCGATGCTTCTTGGCAATGTGTTATTCTCGGGAAGCACAATGCCCCAGAATTCCATGTTATCGTTGAAACTCACGTCGTTCCATGTGTTGTTCACCTTCATCTCCAAAGCCTTGAGGGTTACATTGAGACGTGTATGCTCGGGCCGGCACCTAGGATACAACGGAGTAACAGCGTGTTTCTCCATTTTTGCCAACTTTGCTTTCTCTCTCGCGGCCTCTATTGTGCTGTAATCCCCTTGAGGAGCACTTCTCGAAGATGAGGGTCCTATAGGGCCGAACTTAGCGGTGTCTGCGTGTCTGTGTCTTCTCCGCCACTGGCATATCCTTCATCGTGGTGATCAGTTCTGGCATCCCTTCATCATCATCATCGTAATGATGATCATCATGTCCGGCATCTCCTTCATTGTCATGATCATCATCATGTCCGGCATCTCCTTTAACATGATCATGTCCGGGTGCCTCTTCCTCGTCCACGATATCATTGTAGCCGGGCATGAATCCACCCATGAGAAAGTGCTTCTCCAATGTCCTGGAATCAGGTTTGATTAGGGTCCCGAGGTTTCAAGTCTTGCAAGGACATCTTATCTCGCTCTTGTTGCTACGAAGCATGACGGTCGTCGCCCGGGCCTTGTATCTAGCCACCATACCTTCGCTCATTTGGCGCACCATGGTTGCCTGCACACAAGAGAAATGAATCACACCATATATATGCATGCATGTATCGCCAGAAAATTTCAGAAGCACGTCCCTTGTAAATAGGGAATATGGGTGGTGCAAAAGTTGGCCGAAACAGAAATGAATCAACATTTCGGCAACCATGCACCACACTGGCACCTGCACACAAACACACAAAATCATACACAAGCATATACATGCGACGAAGACGCCGGCGGCCTTCACATACAACACACATCCGCTCCATGCATACACCGCTGATCGACATCCCGGCCCGCGACACATGCATATGCATGTCCAAGAACTCACAGACAAGCATGTGCCATCCAACACAACTCACCTAGTAGACAAGTTGATGGAGACAGTGTGTGAGGGAGCGTGTGTCTTGTGGAGGCTAACTTGATGGCGATGTGACAAATAAATGATGTATATGTGAGAATTTTAGTGAATCTACATGGTGGAGAGGGACTCCCTCCCCACACCCATCCAACCAAAAGGTGTTTGGCAACCTAAAATGGAGGTAGAATTGAAGAAAATAGGGTGAGGAGGAGGGGGTCGAGCTAGATCTATGGGAAGTAATGGCTTGCTTGTGGTGGTAGGTAGGAGAAGGTGCCACCTTTATGGAGGGCGGGACGACAGGTTCGTGGCGCACCTGGTTTTCGTGCGCCAAAGACTACCCATGTTCGTGGCGCACCGAAATAGGGTGCGCCACAAACGTCCATGGAAAATTCTGCAGGGCCTGGCCCACCGTAGTTCGGGGCGCACGCACGAAAGGGTGCATCACAGACTCCACCCACGTTCGTGGCACACCCCCAATTCCGCGCGCCACGGATAGTGGTGGTAGACCGTTAGAGGTGGGCCCCACCTTATGCGTGGCGCACCGATCCTGCGTGCGCCACATATATGTTGGGGTTAGTGGCGTATAATTCATGCGTGCGCCACATATAACATAGTTAGTGGTGCATGATCCACGAACAAGGGGCCTGTGGATAAGGGTTTTCCCACTAGTGTCATGTCCTGGATGTAGGCAACATCAAGATTAGTCTTCTGGTAGAAGGAATCAACGAGGGACTCACCGTGGACGACAATATCTTACGATGAACTCCTATATTAGGCTGATCTTGGCATCCTCGGTATGGGTTCTACAGAGCTCCTCTCGACAAATTATAGAAATGAAAGTGATGGAGGAGGACTAGAGGTACACGCTGGTTCTCTCGGTTCGTCTTGATATGCTCTAGAGAGGGAGATCGAGAGATGTATGCTGACGGTTGACGTTCGGGTCACGAGGTTGATTTGCGAGATTAAGGAAGCTAAGTGGGAAATAAATTGTTGTAACATCCCAAAAATCATAGTTTCAAAACTCATTCATATCACTTTGCATCATTCATTCATTTAGGGTTTTTCTCAAAAATCATTTAGGAATGGAATATGAGTTATGATTTCATGTGGACAAATTGTCCCAATTGAACATCATCCTGTTGAAATTTGAATGCTTAAATACTTCAAAGCTTGCCTTCATTGATGAAAAGATTAGGAAAATTTTTAAACCCCAAAGATTTCAAATTTTGAAGTAAATACTAAAATCCATTTCAAATGTTTGCAAACAGGAACAAAACCCTAATTACTATTAAAACCAAGCTGGACCAAGCTTTGCAATGAAACCACTTAGTTTTGTGACTGTTTTAAAACCACAAAACCCTACAAAAATTTCCAAGGCAATCTGATTTCAAAAAGGATTTGAATTCATACCAAAATTCATACCAGAAAATGGAAATAGAAAAAGAAAAGAGCATCTGAATTAAAAAGGGCCACGCGGCTAGGATCTGGCCCAGCAGAAGAACGAGCCCAGTAAGCCCACCCGTGGACTTCTTTTTCTTCTCACACGCGCGAGCACACGCGCTGAGCCGCTGACAGCCAGACCCCACCAGAATCCTGCGCGTATCACTGACAAGCGGGCCAACCCCACGTCAGCGTCGTCTCCACCCGCACGACGCATTCATCCCCAAATCAACACGGGCGTTTCTGGTCTTGATTCGTGGCATCAATTCGAGTTATGGGCAGGATGATTCTCACTCGCGACAAGGCTATAAGAAACCCCTCTGTCCCCTCTCTCTTTTCCCCAAAACCCCAAGCACTGAACGCCCCCAGGCTGCGCGCATTGCTCTCTGCAACTCCGCCGTCTCCGACGACTGCGCCGGCGAATTCCGGTGAGTTACGAGTTTCCCCCAGTCTCGCGTTCACGCTATCTTGTTCAGAGAACCCCTATGCATCTTCTGACGCTCGCCGTTTGCTTTCGCATGACCCCTAGCGTTGGCAACGTCGACGACTGACCGCCACCGTCTCCTGCAAGAACTCCGACGACCTCCCGTCGTAAGTAACCACCGCCCCTTGACCTCTGACTGATACGCCCTGAATCCACTTCGTTTTGCGCATCTGACAGTACCCCTGAATTGAGTAGCGCGACGAGGAACCTCTCCAACGTCGACAACTGACCGTGGCAGACGCGTTCGCGAACTCCGGCGAGCAATCCCCGTAAGTTTCGAGCGCCCCTTGCTTTCTTGTTCACCCGAGCATGTTCGTAGTTGTCCTGCGCATCGTCTAAACCCATTAGTTCATGCTCTGGCAACGCAGAACGTCGGCAGCGACTCCGACGACCCCCACCTGACGCCAGACGCAACTCCGACGAGGTCTAGAGCCCATCTCCGAACGCCCCTCCACAAGCCAGTACCACGACGAGCTTCAGCAGCCTCCGGCGAACCTGGTAATACCCCTCTCCCTCTCGCGGGCGACCTAGAACGCCGGCACCGCCACTGACTGACGCGCCGCCGCCTATCACCGCCGGCAGCGCCGCTCGTTTTTGGTTAGAGGAATCTTAGCCGTTAGATCTGGATCCTACGCGTGGAAACACTTCACTTATCGAAAGGGTAAGGACAGATCTGAGCCGCGCAACGTTAGTTAGATCCAACGGCTCAGAAAGGTGATCCAGTGCGAACCGGTACGCGCCAGTAGAAACGCGACGCGTGGCAAGGTTTAGATTAAAAACAGAATTTAAACCTGATTTTGATTCAAACTTCAAATGTTTATAACTTTTGAACCACACGTTGGATTTTTACAAACTTTATACCATTGGATTCAGTGAAACAAGACCATTCTGAATATCCACTTTATTTAGCATATAGTAACAGTTAAAAATGATTTTTATTATGGAACATGTTTAGGACTATTTTAGATATAGTTTTATTCTTGAATATTGTTTAGGGCCAAATAAGTTTAGTTGGCAAACTTGTGTCTTGTTAGGTTTCTGTACTCATGAACACACTTGGTTTAATTTTAAAAAAAATCACCACTTAGTAGATTCTTGCATGCATGCATTCATATTTTTTTTGGTTGTATATATATATATATATATTGTGTGTAATTGTGTGCTATTGTTTCTTGTGTAGATTTTGCTAGTGATTGTGATTGTGAGGAGTGCTACTCTCCCCATTACCAAGGCAAGTGATATTTTCATGAATTTCCTGTCCTAAAGTTTTATACTTGCATTAGATATTTTGCTAAAGTAAATGCATGATATTTTGCTTAGTGCTAAGATGGGAAATCCTAAGTAGAGTGAAGTAGTGGAAAGGCTAGAGAAATTCTCCTAAGTTAAGATACCATACCTTGCTTAGCCTAGCATATAGTAAACAAGGGTGGTGCACATTTATATGGTATATGATAAAAATATTCTAAGTCAAGAGACTTATATTTTCTTAATAAAACAACTAAGGCAAATGAACCCCTGGGTGGAATGGAAAGATTGGGTTATGTTGAGTTGTTACACAAGGCCATGGACTTGGGTTGTGTATCTCACTTGTGGAATGCCACCCAGGCACAAAGGGATTTGGAGGCCAAGTGTTGAGAAAGCTTACAGTGCAACCACTTGGCAATATGGGCTCTGCCATGATCATATAGGTTGCTAGCACTTAGTCACTTGGACAGTTGGTGGTAGATGGGATGATAGGATGGAGCGCGTCCATTTGACTAAGGAAAAGCTTCTGAAAGGTCCTGTCTTGGGAAACCAAGTCTGGTGGGGAAAGTGCACAACCTCTGCAGATGGAAAACCTAAGTACTTAGCCTTGTCCAAGGAAATGGACACCTTTGAGCATCAAGACATGGAAGCTACAAGAATCTCATCACTCCAACTTCTACAATAAAAATTGTGGGTGAACAAGGGTGAAGGACCCCAATGTCTATTGGTGGTTTCTTTGGGAATGATTTTGACAAAGAAAAACTTAGCAGTTTCAACTAATAGGAAAAATCTATTTTCAAGCAAAAGCAAGCCAAGCTACTCTTAGCCAAATTGCATATAGTTATATAGTCCACTTAAAAGTATACTAAGGTATCACTTGCCAATACTATTCCAAAAGTATTGACCCTCTGTGGCTGTAACTTGTGATGTTGCAGGTTACTCCGATGATGATTAGGAGTCATGAGTCTACACTCAACATGCTTGCCTGTGGCACATGAAGATGAAGACTTGTGTTTATTTATTTGTTCCATAAAACTCTTGTATTAGGCCTATGGCCATGAGTTGTAAAAGACTATATTTTATCTCTGGAATGAATGTAATAAACGACCTTTGTTTCTGTGTACTTCATCTTAAACTGTGGATGCTAGCATTGATCCAGGGACTAGCATTGCAATCACAGGGATCCTTTCCTTTATAAAGGAGGGGTCTAACAATTGTCTAGGCGGATTCTCCATTGAATTTCGAATAACTCTTGTGTTGAAGTTGAAATGAAATGCTCACTAGATTGACTGGAATTTAGAGGGAAAAAAGTAACTGCCATAAAGGTTGATGTTCTCTAACATGTATGTGAACGCGAGGTTGAATACGATCGATCCGTAAGTTAGGCCAAATATCAGCCCAACAAGAAAATGAAGAAAAAAAGAGATAAGGGATTTGGCTGGCTGGGCCTAGATTGGTTAGCTGGTTGGGCTCCTTCTCTTTGTCTTTTTTTTGAATTGATTTCTTCTTTTCTTTTTCTGTTTTATTTTCTAGTTTCTAATTTGTCTCTTCAAGTTGATTCAAATTTGTAGCAAACTTTTTATTAAATTTTATATAAAATATAAGTTGATAGTTTACTCCAACTAGAGTATTTGGAATATTTTTTAATAAAGTATAATTCATTAAAAAATGAGCATGGCACATATGGCTAGTTTTATTATTTTCTATTTCCTTTTTTTATAAAAACCATATCTTCTGACTTAGGACTCTAATAAGGTTCAAACCAATTTCTTCAGCTTTATAATTTTATTCTTTATCATAATAACTCATTTAGTAATACTTTTATTTTGTTTTAGTCATTGCCTTAACTTGACTTTATTTTTCTTCCTATATTTTATAAATTTCATATCGTTTTATCTGGAGCTTCAAATAGAGTCAAACTAATTTCTATGGTTTTATAATTTTTCCCTTTATCTTTTTAGCTAACTTAGGGATTCTTTTTTATAATTTAAATATGTAATATATCCAAAGTCTAATGTTGTTAATTGGTCATTTCAAATTTTAGAAGAAGGTTATTTCTCTTAGTTTTAAAATGCAACCATGCATGCTTCATGATTTTGAGGTTTTGAAAACATGCATACAACTTCACAAACAAAATTGTTTTATTTAACTTTTGTTTTGAGGGAGTGATATTAAATAGTCAAAAAGTTTTTGTTCCCTCTGAATTTCCAAGACTTAGTTTTTCATTTTGTTTATGTTTTTCCATATTTCAAAATATGCAAAAATTTTGTATGTGACAGATTACCACCCTTAAAAGGAATATTGTTCCGAGATTTGAGAAGGCTAGAAAGAACAGGTTGGGTTTTAGAATAACTTTGGTGCTACCACCCTTAAAAGGAATTTTTGTAGGGTTACATTTGATAGTTCACTTGACTATGGGTTCAATAATTGACATCCAAACATGGGATCCTTATATGACTCAACTAAGTTAGCTAAATCTTACCATCCACATAATATAATTCTTCAAGGGTTCCATACATATTGATGTGGTTCACATGTCCTTTGTGGGTCACATTGGAATTGCTCCCATTAGTGTCTCCAACACTCTTATTCTTCTTCTCAAGACAATCTAATGCATAGTGTCAAGGTTGCTTACAATTGTAGCACTGCAACTGGCTAATGTCCTTCTTAGGATTGTTAAGCTGGTTCTGACCAAGGTTATCTCCATTGTGAGTACCATTCCCATTGTTATTACCACTTCCATTGGTGTTGTGGTGATGGTGATTATGTCCATTTCTTTCATGCTGATGTGATCTAGAATATTCATTGTCCTTTTTGAATGAACGCATATTTTGCGATGATCCTGAGTGATACTTGTCAAAGTTATGCTTCCTCTTCCTCTTCTCAACTTGCTTCATCTTGCTCTCTAAAATTGTAGCTTTTCCACATCATGATTGATAAGTTGGAACATAAGCAACTGAAACTACATGGACATTTCATCATTTATTCCATCAAGGAATTTTCCTTCCTCTCATCATCAGTGTCAGTATCATATGTAGAATAACGTGACAGATTGTTGAATTCCTCAATGTATTCAGCGATGCTGCGGTGACGTAGTTTAAGGTTGTGAAACTCCTTCTTCTTTTTTTGAGCGTTAACTCATTCTTGTTTAAACTCATCATGCCTGAACAGATATGGTTAGTGCGAAAACCATCTTCAAATTTTTCCCAAGTAACTTCTTCAATGGGGTAAGTGACTTGAAAGTTGTCCCACCATATAGCTGAAGGGCCTTCGAGAAAGTGTGCTGCAAATCTCACTTTCTCAGCATCAGAGCATCCAACGGTCACTAGATCCCTGTTCACTGAATGTAACAGTCATCGGCTACCATTGGATCAGAAGTACTAGAGAACTTTGCAGGTCTCAACCTTAGAAATCTAGTGAGCATATCCAGAGTTGGTGGATTGTTGTTGTTCTGGTTGTTAATGTTGTTTAGATTCTGCTTTTGATTTTGATTGTGGATGGTTGCCATGAATTGTGTCATCATCTACATTAGCTGAGACTGTGAAGTCATCATCCGTTGTATCTCATTTCCATTGTTGTTGTTTCCATTGTTGTCACGGTTGTTGGCACGTCTTGAAGGCACCTATTGGTTTAATAGGGATAAGTAATGATAGATAGATAGATCTAAAGAAGTTCTAACACACAACACAAAACAAACAAGTTCAATCAAACACTCAATAGGCAACTAATCACTTAACAACTTATGAGTTTAACTCATGAGTTGAAGAAAACAACAAGTTTTCTTGAAACAATCAACCTAGTATAGTCATACCGCATAGGTCGGTATGATCCATACACTAACACGATACGGAAGTCTTAAATAGCTGGTAGGTAATCTAATGTCTCTTGGGTCACACTATGATAACATCAGTGGGAGCTCTCTTTTGAGTAGGGCAATCATCGGTGAAGTGTCTTTTCTTTCGGTAGCAACGGAAAAACACTTTTGTAATGTCTCGGGTCCTTTTCCTTGAAGTGTTGTTATGGTTGTCTTGAAGTTCCTTCTCTAGACATTTATTACTATTGTGTCTTTTTTTCTTGCATTTGGAGCAAGCGATAGAGCTAAGGTTTTCTTCTATCTTCCCGAGAGCTTGATACATCCCATCCTTGAATTATTCTTTCACTCGTTGCACTATGAAGTCGAGATGGCACTTGGCAGGAATATGGTTGATTTCTTCACATAGGAAACACGTGACTCGAGATATGGGGCATTCTTCGAATGGATGGTTGGAATCACAATAGGGACATTGATCTCGATGTTCCTTAGAGTTTTGGCCTACTTCTCCACATATTTTGCAAGCTCAAGGACTTGTTGCAAATTGTATATATCTTGAACTTCTTTTTGACATGATCCATCTTCAAGGTCCTTAGAGAAAGAAAATGGCTCATTTTCTACATGTTTGAAGGAGAAGATATTCAGTAAAGAATGATCAAGGTATACGAGAAAACCTACTAAGTATAAAATTATAAGTTTATTCCTAACAAGGGCCTTTGTCCAAATCCTAGGGTTAAGAACCTACAGGCAACATAGTGCTCTGATACCATCTGTAGCGGAACTGAACCCATCCTGGTTCAAAATCCCTGTGATTATAGTGCTAGTCCGTGGATCGAATAGCTAGCACCCACAGTTTAAGATGTAATATCAAGATACAAAGGTCATATTTACATCACATGATCCATAATATAAATACTTCATTACAATCTCATAGCCATGGGCTATCTTATTACAAAGTAGCAGAATAAAAGTAAAGCATGAAGTACTTCATCTTCATGTGCCACAGGCAAACATGTTGGGTGCAGAATCGTAACCCCTACTCATCAAACATCACTATCATCAAGTAATCCTACAACATAATAAGTTACATCCACAAGGGTCAATACTTTGAATGTATTGGCAAGTGTCACTACTATGTGGAAATAAGTTGGAACCTAAGAATACATGCATATTTGGCTAAGTAGAGTTTAGGATCATTTGCAGAAAGCAATATGTGGCTGTACACGGAAGCCATTGTACAAGAAACATGTAAAATCTTAAGTCCCTGGGTGGTATTCTTCTAGTGCACACACGGAAAATATAGCCATAGATATGGTTCCCTTCGTTGCCACCTTAATCACAACTGAGTATCCACATTCCACCTAGGTGATTCATTGAGTATTTGTTTTATTATATAAAACATATATTTTCCAATACTTCATATAATCATAACAAGATATTCCACCCCGAAACTATAGCAGGACTAAGCATACTACAACTTACGATGTTTTCACTAAGTAAAGTCTAAAGGATATCCTATATAGGACATAGCATAACATAGTACAATATTTTTTCCAACACATGCATTTTTACCAATAACTACTACATGTATAGAAAATAATGGGACATCATGATAGTGTCACTTGCCTTAGTAGTTGATGGTGGTTGTACACTCTTCGCAATAACACACTTGACAATCAACATGATATATCAAGCAAAACAACTAAGACAAAACAACCACAAGATCAATACTAATGACAACTCAAAAAATCATGCAAACATGCAAGATGGCAATTCTTATTGTACAAATTGTTATAAAAAGGTTCTGAACATTACTAAGTGATTTCTGAATATTTTTATTTTCAAGATTACAAATGCAACCATTTGTGCAATTGTAGCATATCAATATTTTATAACACTTGGAAAGGCCATTCTCACTAAATAATTGCCACGATATTATTTATACTATAATAAAATTATATTTTGGTCTTACTATACAGAGGGTTTAATATACAACCATTTGCAAAAGGATTCACTTAAAAATAATTTACACAACAATTTTTATACTCAAAATACTCCACAAATGGTTTTGTATAAAACTTTATTTTAACCGACTTAAAAATAACAAATTATGGCTCCACTCTGTTCTACTCATTTTGTGCATCCATAGACATATTATTTGCTAAATTTTGATATACAGAACTAAATATACGATTTTTACAAGTTTCTATGTTTTTATGTCTAAAAATCCGAAAATAGGAATATATATGACGCTTGGAAGATTCTGGTTGGAGGATACCCGTACGTTTAAGTGATCTATGATGATCTTTAGATGAAGATCTAATGAACCAGGCTAGCTCACGGAAAAGCTCGTCGGAATGTTCGCCGTATTTGCAGGCACGGGCTTGGCGTTGATGTTCCTGTCGCTAGGGACGTATTCGGAGTAGAAGAAGATGTGGATGGCGTAGAGGACGTCGAGATGCTGCTACTAGATGTGATTGAGAGGTCTTTCGTCTCCAAAGGTGGCAACAATCCACATCTAGAGTGATGCGTGACGTCCGACGGCGCGACCAACTACAACAAGAAGATTAGTCTTCTGGTAGAAGGAATCCACGAGGGAATTGATACACCCAATTTGCATCACCATTCTATATCATAATTTACCTCTATCCATTGATATTTGTCTTATTATGACGTATTACTTATGGATTTTTCGTCTGTTTATGCATGTTGGATGATTCTTGGAGGATGGACTACCGGAGTCTGGATTCTGATGGAAAAGAAGGTGTTTCGGTGAAATTTTGCAAAGATCAGAAAAATACCAGAAAAATATGGAAACATATTATTTTACCAGAAGAATAAGGGAGCCAGAAGGAGGGACGAAGAAGGGAATCAGGGGGCCCACACCCCATAGGCGTGGGCCCACCTGACCCCGCGCCTAGGGCAGGTGTGGCCCACCTGCCCAGCCTCCGACTCCACCCCTTTGCCTATATCTTCCCTACGGAATCCTAAGCCTCGGAGAGCGACCACAAATAGATTTCCGCCGCCTCTGGGGCGGAAAACATCGAGAGAGAAAGATCTCTCCGGTAGACAGATTTCTGCCAGGGGAATTCCTTCCAGGAAAGGGGAAACCGTCGCCATCAACACCATCATCAAGGTAGGCTTCATTAGGATCATCATCATCATCCACACCATCATCTCCAGCAGCACCATCATCACCACTCCGTCCTGCTGTAAAAATTGTGTTGGATATTGCTTTAGTTCTTAGGGGAAACTTTCCCGGTGTTGATTACTATTGTAGTTGATACTTGTGAGTGGAACCATTGGATTTTTGTTTATGTTCAGATTGTTATCGATTACCAGATAATCTTTGATCATGATCCATATGATGTCTTGTGAGTAGTTCTTTTAGTTCTTGAGGACATGGGACAAGTCATGTTGTTAGTAGTGAACTTGTGATGAGTTATTCTTCAATGGTTTAGTATTTAAGTTGTGGTGCTATTATTCTAGTGGTGTCATGTGAACGTTGACTACATGATACTTCACCATTTATGGGCCTAGGGGGATGCATTGTGTATTTGGCTACTAATTGTGGGGTTGCCGGAGTGACAGAAACCTGAACCCCCGTTAGGACACCTTCGCACAAGGGAGCGTAGGATCTCAGAGTTTAAGGCGGTGGTTAGATTTATATCTTAATTACTTTCCTGTAGTTACGAATGTTTGCAGGGGGTTAATCACAAGTATGTATTAGTCCAAGTATGGTTAGTACATTAGCATAGGTTCACCCACACAATACGTACAACACCAAAGAAGAGTACTCAGCTATTTGAAGCGAAAGCACTTGATAGTGTTCCCATGTGTCCTCGAGAACGTTTGGTCCTTATAAGTATTTCCACCGGCTTGTCCTTTGCTAAGAAAGGATTGGGCCACTTGCTTCTTTTTTTTTCTTTGTTACTTGCTCTTTGTTTTGTTGCCTCATCAGAAAACCACTAAAAATCTGTTTGCTAAGTATTCATAGGGATTTCCTGCTCCATACCACTATTCGGCACCTTCTTCTCCTCGTTCGGATCGGCACTCCTATTTATATAAAGTACTATGATACAGCCCCTATACTTGTGGGTCATCAAGACTATTTTCTGGCGTCGTTGCCGGGGAGTGAAGCTCTATTGAAGAGTGGAACTGGTAAGGGAAACTTTTACTATGAGTATTGCTTTTGTTACTGCTTGTTACTTTGTTTCCAATATGGATAACCCACTTGGTTTTCTGTTTGGAAAACTACTACCACTGCTAGGGTAGTAGATGAACCACCTCCTGTTGAGATAGATCCTTTTAAGATACCTACAAGTATTGTTAATGGTGTTATGGATAATTATTATTTAGGGGATGGAACTATCCATCCTTGTGATCACTTGCTTTTTATCCATGAATTATGCGGGTTGTTTAAGTGTGCAGGTATCACAACTAAACAGGTGAAGAAGAAGTTACTCTCCATATGCTTGAAAGGGAGAGTTGAAGAATTATATAAGCTACTGAAGAATGGACAATCCATGGAATGGGAGGAAATGGCATCTCTCTTTTACTCTAAATTTTACGCTCCCAGTGAAATTCATAAGGATAGAAATCTTATATATAACTTTTGGCCTCTTTATGGAGAGAGTACAACTCAAGCTTGGGGGAGATTGAAGTTACTAATGCTCAAATGTCCTATTCATGAACTCCCTAACAATATTATTCTCAATAACATTTATGCTAGGCTTACACTTCATCATAAATATTTACTAGATTCTTTGTGTGCTGGATCATTCACACGTATGAAGGAAGAAGCTAAATGGTATGAAGGAAGAAGCTCAGGAGAATGACAAAGGAAGAAAGTCAGGTATAAACTATGATTATGAATGCATTAAATTTTTTATGGGTACTGATAACTTTCGTGATATTAGCAATGATTTTGGTCTTGATTCCCAAAGTATTGCCAACTGTTTTAAGGCCTTTGCCTCTTACATAGAAATTTCCAAGAAGAAGTGGAATAAGTACCATGCTCCTTATAAAGATGTTGTTAATCATGCTCCCGTTGGAAGTGCTCAATTTTGTACTACTAATCATATTGTTCATGAACCTCATGTTGAGAAAATGCCTTTTCCAGCTAAGGTAAAGGAGTATTCTATGATTATTAGTGCAAATAATAAAGGTACAATGAAAACCGTGGATCATGGTAAGCAATTGAATGTTGAACCTGTGGTAGATATCGTGAAAGATCTTCTCACTAGAAATATAGAGGATGAGAATATTGTCTTCTGTCAAGACACTACTAATATTGTTTCTCATCCTAAGAATGTTAGAAAAGCTAGTGTCCCTGTGCTTTCTGTTAAAATTGGTGATCATTCCTACTATGGTTTATGTGATATTGGTGCTAGTTCTAGTGCTATTCCTTATGAGCTTTAGAGGGAAATTATGCATGAGATTGGTCCTTGTGAGCTTGAGGACATTGATGTGGTTATTCACCTTGCTAACAAGGAGACCATTTGCCCCATTGGCATTGTAAGAGATGTGGAGGTTTTTTGTGGTAAGATTAAGTATCCTGCTGATTTTCTAGTGCTTAATTCGGCAGCTAGCAAAACTTGTCCTATCATTTTTGGTAGACCTTTCTTGAACACTCATGGAGGTATTATTGATTGTAAGAAGGAAAAGTTTTAACTAAGTTTGATGGAGATTCTTATGAGTTTAACTTTTCAAATTTTGCTAAAGCTCCTTGTGAAAATAGCTTGCCTAATAAAGATTTCAGGATGGAACAACTTGCTTCTATTGATCCAGTCTATGACCTTGGACCTCTTTTTGGTGATAGTAAGTATGCTTACTCAGACAATAAAGTTTTTTCCAGTGACAGTTATATTGTCAACTTTATTCAATGTGCTACTGAAAGTTATTATGAGAGAGGGAAACATGGTTTTATGCATCTCAATGATGTTAAGTTTCCCCGTTTTATGTTGAAAGCCTTAAAGTTGCATCTGTTTTGTCTTCATATGCTTGTGGCTTTTTATTTCAACAATTTGTTTTCTCATGATACCCCCATGCATAGGAAGCGGGTTAGACTCAAGTGTGTTGGTTATTTGCTTCTTGATGCTCTCTTTCACTTCAAATATATATATCCTATGTGAGCATCTTTAGAAGTTTCAAGCCTAACTTAAAGTCATTAAAGAAAAGTACTTGTTGGGAGATAACCCAAGAGTTTTTTCGAGTCATGGAAGTTATTACCTCAGTAATAACTGCTCCTTATCCTTTTTTATTTGGTTTTTGTGTCAAGTTCAACTACTTTTGTGAAGTATAGGAGTTGTGAAAAGTGGTTGTCCTAGGACAGATTTTTGTGCTGTATTGTAAAAAATTCGTGAGGAAGCTCGGTACTTCGGATGGAGCTGCATTTATCTGAGCCTGTTCTCCAAGTTGTTACCTAACTTTCATAAGTTCTGCACTTTTTGATTTGAGAAACAGAAGGTCATAGAAAAAAATCAATCTTTACCTACTGGTCTGTTTTGACAGATTTCTGCCATCATTTGCATTTGCCTCTTACAGAAGCTTTTGTTTTGACGGGTTTTCAATTGAAGTGTGTACCAAAGGTTTATTGTTTTTTCTTACACTAATGTTGTCATTGAGTTTGTGCAAGGGTTTTGTAATTAGGAAATTTTCAGGAGAAAGAGAAAAGGAATCTGCAGAGTTCGTCTTTGAATAGGTAAAAGTGGTGAAAACAGAAGGTTCGTGAAACTCCAATCTTTTTATATATTTGATGTTTTTAATACATAAGGGAAGTCATGAAATGAAACTGAAGAGGAAACGAAGCCCGGGATGGACAAACCCGCCCCAGGCGCGGGCCTAGCCTGGCCGCGCCTGAGGGTGGTGTTCCCCCCTCGAACTCCATCTTTGCCCCGTTTTCGTGTCAAAACCTTCCTTATGCATTGAAACTTCATAATATATAACCCCCCCGGTTCCCCAAGGTTCTTGCACCATGTTCTTGTCATGTTTTCGTTTTGATCTATTTCTGTCAAGAGAATTCTTAGATTTGGAGCCTGAATGTCTTCCTCTGGATCACCCACAGAGGGTTCCTCTACGGACGTCCTCAACCCGTCCATGTATGAGTTAAGGATTCATCCCAAAGAGTTGATCCTCAAGGAGGGGAAGGTATAGATGAAAGAATTTCAAGGCCCTAAAGGATAAGGCAGTCTGGAAGACAGGATGGAAGCATTGGAACACGAAGTTTTTAGGTACAAGAAGATGGCAGAACGCGAAGTGGATGTTATTCACAAGATAAGTTTAGAACTCATCACCAAGCACAAGGGAGCAGTAGCTGAGCTCCGAGAAGAGATCTTTTCACTTCGTCAGACCACCAACCAATTTCAAGGACAACTCTATGACATACAGAACCAAAACTGCGAGTATGAGGCTAGATTTGATCGCATAAGCTCTGCTGCTAGTTTCAGGATTGCGGAGACAAGGACATCATTTTTGGATGGGGAACCATTTCCTTGGAAATTTTATGATGACAAGAGAACACCACCACCGAAGGAGTAATTCATCATCAGGTTTGGCATCCCCTTGGCTTGTTCCAAGCTTGGGGGAGTGCCGCGCTATTAGCACCATTATCTTTTATCTTTTACCTTTTTAGTGGATTCATATCTGTGGTAGAGAGGTTATCTTATAGTTTGGTTTGCATGTGGACGTATCTCACCTTTAGTTGATTATCTATGTATCCCTTGGTGTGAGTGTCTTTATTGGAATATTAATGAAAAGTCTCATCTTTTACTTTTGCACTTCTTATTTTACTTTGCAATCTCTATTATATGATGGATCTTGTTGATCAGTATTGGCACCACTTTGGGATCATCAAGTGGATCTAAATTGGTTTTGGCAAACCAAGTTCTGGTCAGTAGCAATACTTTCTGATGCATTGTGTATTTGGCTAGTAATTGTGGGGTTGCCGGATTGACAGAAACCTGAACCCCCGTTAGGACACCTTCGCACAAGTTAGCGTAGGATCTCAGAGTTTAAGGCGGTGGTTAGATTTATATCTTAATTACTTTCCTGTAGTTACGAATAATTGCAGGGGGTTTAATCACAAGTATGTATTAGTCCAAGTATGGTTAGTACATTAGCACAAGTTCACCCTACTTGCCTACTCGGATTACTAAAGGCAACCTATTTGCAAATTCAATACCGGCCTACTCAATCCTCTTCCATTCTTTCCGCCTATAAGCTTACTATTAGGAATATTGGCCCACACAATACTTACAACACCAAAGAAGAGTACTCAGCTATTTGAAGCGAAAGCACTTGATAGAGTTCCCATGTGTCCTCGAGAACGTTTGGTCCTTATAAGTATTTTCACCGGCTTGTCCTTTTCTAAGAAAGGATTGGGCCACTTGCTTCTTTTTTTTATTTGTTACTTTCTCTTTGTTTTGTTGCCTCATCAGAAAACCACTAAAAATCTGTTTGCTAAGTATTCATAGGGATTTCCTGCTCCATACCACTATTCAGCACCTTCTTCTCCTCGTTGGGATCGACACTCCTATTTATAGAAAGTACAACGATACACCCCCTATACTTGTGGGTCATCAAGACTATTTTCTGGCGTCGTTGCCGGGGAGTGAAGCGCTATTGAAGAGTGGAACTGGTAAGGGAAACTTTTACTGTGAGTATTTCTTATGTTACTGCTTGTTACTTTGTTTACAATATGGATAACCCACTTGATTTTCTGTTTGGAAAACTACTACCACTGCTAGGGTAGTAGATGAACCACCTCCTGTTGAGATAGATCCTTTTAGGATACTTACAAGTATTGTTAATGGTGTTATGGATAATTATTATTTAGGGGATGGAACTGTCCATCCTGGTAATCACTTGCTTTTTATCCATGAATTATGCGGGTTGTTTAAGTGTGTAGGTATCACAACTAAACAGGTGAAGAAGAAGTTACTCTCCATATCCTTGAAAGGGAGAGCTGAAGAATGATATAAGCTACTAAAGAATGGACAATCCATGGAATGGGAGGAAATGGCATCTCTCTTTTACTCTAAATTTTATGCTCCTAGTGAAATTCATAAGGATAGAAATCTTATACATAACTTTTGGCCTCTTTATGGAGAGAGTACAACTCAAGCTTGGGGGAGATTGAAGTTACTAATGCTCAAATGCCCTATTCATGAACTCCCTAACAATATTATTCTCAATAACTTTTATGCTAGGCTTATACTTCATCATAAATATTTACTAGATTCTTCGTGTGCTGGATCATTCACACGTATGAAGGAAGAAGCTAAATGGTATGAAGGAAGAAGCTCGGGAGAATGACAAAGGAAGAAAGTCAGGTATAAACTATGATTATGAATGCATTAAATCTTTTATGGGTACTTATAACTTTCGTGATATTAGCAATGAGTTTGGTCTTGATTCCCAAAGTATTGCCAACTGTTTTAAGGCCTTTGCCTCTTACATAGAAATTTCCAAGAACAAGTGGAATAAGTACCATGCTCCTTATAAAGATGTTGTTAATCATGCTCCCGTTGGAAGTGCTCAAGTTTGTACTACTAATCATATTGTTCCTGAACCTCATGTTGAGAAAATGCCTTTTCCAGCTAAGGTAAAGGAGTATTCTATGATACTAGTGCAAATAATAAATGTACAATGAAAACTGTGGATCATGGTAAGCAATTGAATGTTGAACCTGTGGTTGATATTGTGAAAGATCTTCTCACTAGAAATATAGAGGATGAGAATATTGTCTTCTGTCAAGACACTACTAATATTGTTTCTCATCCTAAGAATGTTAGAAAAGCTAGTGTCCCTGTGCTTTCTGTTAAAATTGGTGATCATTGCTACAATGGTTTATGTGATATTGGTGCTAGTTCTAGTGCTATTCCTTATGAGCTTTACAGGGAAATTATGCATGAGATTGGTCCTTGTGAGCTTAAGGACATTGATGTGGTTATTCACCTTGCTAACAAGGAGACCATTTGCCCCATTGGCATTGTAAGAGATGTGGAGGTTCTCTGTGGTAAGATTAAGTATCCTGCTGATTTTCTAGTGCTTAATTCGGCAGCTAGCAAAACTTTTCCTATCATTTTTGGTATACCTTTCTTGAACACTCATGGAGCTATTATTGATTGTAAGAATGAAAAGTTTTAACTAAGTTTGATGGAGATTCTTATGAGTTTAACTTTTCAAAATTTGCTAAAGCTCCTTGTGAAAATAGCTTGCCTAATAAAGATTTCAGGATGGAACAACTTGCTTCTATTGATCCAGTCTATGACCTTGGACCTCTTTTTGGTGATAGTAAGTATGCTTACTTAGACAATAAAGTTTTTTCCAGTGACAGTTATATTGTTAACTTTATTCAATGTGCTACTAAAAGTTATTATGAGAGAGGGAAACATGGTTTTATGCATCTCAATGATGTTAAGTTTCCCCGTTTTATGTTGAAAGCCTTAAAGTTGCATCTGTTTTGTCTTCATATGCTTGTGGCTTTTTGTTTCAACAATTTGTTTTCTCATAATACCCCCATGCATAGGAAGCGGGTTAGACTCAAGTGTGTTGGCTATTTGCTTCTTGATGCTCTCTTTCACTTCAAATATATATATCCTATGTGAGCATCTTTGGAAGTTTCAAGCCTAACTTAAAGTCATTAAAGAAAAGTACTTGTTGGGAGATAACCCAAGAGTTTTGTCGAGTCTTGGAAGTTATTACCTGAAAGGTTCCCAACCTTTAATAAGGTAGAGATCCCTGTGTTTACAATGCTAGTCCCTAGATCAATAGCTAGCATCCACAGTTAAGATGTAATATCAAGAAACAAAGGTCATAATACAATTTTATAACCAGGATTAACATAATTTATTACATCTTACATAGCTCATTTGGCTATTACATTACATTGAAGCAGAATATCTATAAGCATGGGGTCCTTCATCTTCAAAGTGCCACAGGCAGACATGTTGGTTGTAGACTTGTAATCCTAATCATAAAACTTCACTAATATCAAACAAACCTGCAACATAACAAGTTACAGCCACAAGGGTCAATACATTTGAATTGTATTGGAAAGTGATACTATGGTAGTATAGTGGTAACTAGCATCTATATGCATTTGGCTAAGTGGAGCTTAGGCTTGCTTTGCTCAAAATAGATTTTCCTTATCATTTGAAAACACTAAGTTTTTGCTTTGACAAAATATCTTTCCCAGGGAATCTCCCTATAGAAATTGGTGATCCTTTCAACCCTTGTTCACCCACAAGTTTTTAACTTAGAAATTTGGATGAGGAGATTCTTGATTGCTTCCATGTCTTGATGCTCAAATTGTCCTTTACCAGGGACATGGCTAAGTACTTAGATTTTACACTCTGCAGAGGTGGTGCACTTTCCCCACAAGACTTGGTTTCACCAAGACAAGATCTTTCAGAAGCCTTCCCTTAGACCAAAATGGACGCGCTCCAACCTATCATTCCCCTACCACCAACTGTCCATTTGGCTAAGTTATTGCAACCTATATGATCCAGGCAGAGCCCATATTGCCAAGTGGCTGCACTTGAAGCTTCTCAACATTTGACATCTCAAATCTCTTTGTTCCTGGGTGGCCATCCACAAGTGAGATACACAAGTTAAACCATAAAAATGGGCCTTGTGAACCACTCAAGACAAACCATTCCTTCCATTCCACCCAGGTGATTCATTCACTTAGTTGTTTTATTAAACAAAACACAAGTCCTCAGACATAGAAATTTTTCCATAGTGTGAATATATATTCCACCCTTGTTTTCTAATAGCTAAGCTAAGAATGATAGTAGTAGGAATCTTCACCTAGGAAATTTTACTAAGGTTTCATCTACTAGGTTTTCCCATAGCATGGTTTATACTTAGCAAAAATTTCATGCAAATCTTACTTAGAAATATCACTAATGCATAGTGAAAGTAATGGGACAAACTATGAAGCATCACTTGCCTTTTTGGTAGAGGGTATAAGCTCACTCCTTTATCTTTGCAATGTTCACACACTTCAAGTCACTACAATTCAATCAAGCAAACAATATTTCAATCTACCATTCAAGCATTTCATCACATAAAATTATAGAAACAAAACAATGCATGCAAGCATGCAATAGATTGTTTTATTTGTAAAAGTGGTTTCTAATAGGTTATAAACATTTGGAAACACCTATTGGTAATTCTATAAAGTGGCAAAATCATTTGCAAAAGGTTTCACTTTATAAACCATTTTTAAAACAAGGTATCAATTTATGTGCTGTAGAAATGTTTTTACTAAGGCATTAATATATAGGGTTCACAAAATATATTTTCAAACCATAAAACTTTGTGTTTAGGGTGAGAGAGTTTAAAACAAAACATTTCCCAAAAGTTTAAAATAAACCATATTTTTATTTGACTAGAATTGGTTTTAAATCCAAGATTCATTCTTTTGTTTCTCCAAATACATTGTTGAATCCACAAAGTGTTTCCTATGGTCAGTAGGTTCAAAACACACCATTTGAAAAAGATTTTATCCTCAAAATCATTTTGGAATAATTTTTATAACCTAAACAAGCATACACAAGTTTCTGCAAAAACAAACAATTTGACGGAAACTTTTTAGTAAAAAAATGGCATGGTTGGATAGGGCTTGCTTTTCTAAATCCATTGATATAAAGTTTGCAAAATTTGGACGTGTAGATTAAAAGTTAAGTAATTTTCAAAATTGAACATCTAATAGAACAAATCATGTTTTTAAAACAGACTCTGGGACACGCGTCTTCTTCTGATTGGACAAAAACGGTTCGGCCGGATCGCGTGCTGTGAGGCGTTGGATCAAAATGAAATCGTGCGGCATAGGTAGCTCCATACCGCTTCGGTTAGTCATTCTATCTCAACCTTACGATCTAGATCTGATGGTGCTAAGCTTACTAGCCAAAGATGGGCGGCGCTGCGGTGGCTACTGGCGGCGGAGCTGTCGGACGACGACGGTGACGACGCTACAGGAGGCGAGGGGGAAAGGGGAGATGCTCACCGTGTTCGCAACGTCGTGGGGAAGCTCAAGGTGTTTTCGAGGAGGAAAGGGGCGCACGGAGTTCACAGCTATTGCTCACCGGAGTTCTTGTCCGCGTCGGGTGTGCTCAGTCGACGTTGGACGCGAGGCTACGGGTCACGAGGAAACAAACGGGAAGCACGGTTAGATTCGTACGTGAGTCACGGTCATGAGTGCATCAACGAGAGGAAAAGGGGTGGTCAGACACTACCTGGAGGACTCGCCGGAGTAGCACACAGACGGTGGCGGCGCTTCGAGTCGTCGCTGTCGAGGCTCAGGGGCGCACGCGAGCGAGCTGCGGATGCAGAAAGATGCGCCAGGGCCTGGGGAACTTGCCTGTGTGCTCAGGTAGGCAAGGGGTGGCACGGGGTTGCCAGAATCGCTGCCGGAGAGCGTCGGAACAGAGGGTGGTGCAGGAGAAAATTTGGCAGCCAGGGGGCGCGCTAAGGTGGGGCGACAGGGGGGAACGAGAGAGGAGATGTTGGCGCTTAAGTAGGCATCATCGCAGGGCCGTTACATGGCGTGGTTAACACGTAATCGCGCCAGCATTTCATCGACAGTAATGGCCAGAGAGGAATCAGGGCGAGGTCGTCGCGGGGAGGAAGAAAGTGAGCTGCCGGTGGGGCCGTCTGGCAGCGAGAGCGAGAGAGGGAGAGTGGGGTCCGTCTGTCAGCGTCGTTGCGGATTTAAAACTAGGTGCAAATTGTTTTTCTTCGGGAGAGAGAGGAGCTGGGCTAACTGGGCCAGGTGGGCTTAGCTGGGCTGGGTCGTCTCTTTCATATTTTTTTGCTCAGATACTTTTTCCTTTTTCCATTTCTTTTTCTGTTTTGAAATTCAATCAAACAATTCAAACCTTCAAATCAATCAAATTTCTACCACACTTTGTATTGAGTTTTAGTTATGTTTAACAACACAAATCCAAAGTCCAAAAATAAAATAATTTTTTTATTCTTTTTAGGATCTATTTAATAATTAAATAAAATAGACCTTAATTATTAATTCAAATAGGTTTTGATTTATTTAATAAAATCTCCATTTGAAATCTAAATATTATCAAAACCAAATCACTTCAGTAGGTTTTATTTGAGAATACAAAACACTTGGAAAAGTTATTTAAAATAAAATAACAAGTTTTAGTGTTTACATAAAATGGGAAAAGTCCTTACTTTAATAAAATGGGATATTAATAAATCCTCATTGTTTTATTTAAATAAACCTTTACTCGTTGTATCAAATAGGAATATTTTAATTCAAAAGCTTGTCCAAGATTTAATTTGGCTCTATAAAATAATCCTTATTTATATTTCCACCTTTTCATTTGAAAACTAATCTTTTTATTAAAGATCCAAAAATAGTAATTCTACTTATTTAAAATTTTCTTTAATAATTGTTTATCTTTTCAAATCCCTTTAGGATTTGTTTGATCAAATAGGTTTGAAGGTTCCCAATTGGAATCAAAAAGTTTCTTCTCACCCTGAAAATCAACAAAGTTTTATTTTATTCATTTATTTTTCACATAACAAGATTTGGAAAATCTTGGAATGTGACAGGCTACCACCCTTAAAATAAATCTCGTCCCGAGATTTGGGGAGGCTAGGGGTTACAAGTTGGCTCAAAAGCATCTAGGGTACTACTACCCTTAAAAATTTCCAACTAGATTACATCTTGTCTTACTTGGGATCCTGATGTAACTTTCCTGGACAAAAGTTTGCATAGTGGCCTAGTTCCTTGCATTTGAAACATGTGATAGGGTTGAGGTCTTGAGGGGGCTTCTCTGGACAATATGATGCATAATGTCCTAACTTTTTGCAGTGGTTGCACATCACTTGGCTAATATCCTTCCTCATCTTGGGTTTAACTAGCTTTTGTTTGTCTTCTTGGCTCTTCTTCTTTTCTGGGCATTCACTGGCATAGTGTCCCATCTCTTTGCAATTGTAACATTGCAACTGGCTTTTGTCCTTCTTCTTCTTTTTGGGTCTCTCCAAAGCTAGGAGTTCTTCTAGTTCATGCTCTTCATATGTTATCTCATAGGTAGGAATGTCTACTGGTTTCTTTGACTTTCTATTGCTCCTTGGATAATTCATATGCCTCTTCTTTGGTCCTTTAAATTGGGTCATATTGCATGGGGGTATAAGTGGAGATTTTCCTTTGTCCTCATCCTTCTTGGTAGAAGTTGTTCCTTCATGAGGGTTTACAAACTGTTGATGCACTCCACCTTGTTTCCTTTGTTGAATTAGGGAATAGATGGGGCATTGGATAGGAACATGATTATTTCCTTCACATAGGAAGCAAGTAACTTGAGATGTGGGGCATTGATTAGTTGGATGTTTCTTTTCACAATTGGGGCATTGATCTCCATGCTCCTTGGAAGTGTGATCCTTGTCTCCACAAATATTGCAAGCTTGAGTTCCTTCTAAAATAACATCTTTGTCATCCTTGTTGTCATAAACTCCTTTGGAAGAGTTGTCTCCAATGTTGATCATTTGAGTGTCCATCCCTTGCAACAATTGGGATTGAATTTTCAAAATCCTTTGTATGGCTGTATCTAATCCATTGTTGTTGGCTAAAAGCTGAGTTGTCACTTGGCTCAACTGGGTTTGGTTTGCTAGTAGTTGTTTTCTCATGTGCATCTCTTGGTTGTTGTTGTCATCCTCCTTGATGTTGGAGTCTCTTGGAGAAGTCATCTGTTTGGGTTGAATTGGGATTAGAATAGGCAAAATATTTCTAATGGAATAATTCTAATCACACACGTCAAAATTCACACAAGCAATGTGCAAGCAATCACAAAAAAACATTCCACTCAAACCACAAGTTTCAAGCATATTTTTAGGCAACCAAAAATATTTTTGTTACACCACATAAGTTGGTGGGTTGACTTAAACTAAATATGGTGGTCCAACTATATGGTTCACTTGTGATCTTTCCATCCTTCTTAGTTGATTCTTCATGAAGAAGATCATGGTTTCCTTGGAAAAATCCTTGGTCACAAAACTTCAAAGAGATGATGGTTCCTTCTAAATTTTGCTTCTTAGTCTTCAAGTCTTGAGCAACATTTCTTGTCTCACTTGTCCTTAGTGATATCCAAGGTTAAAGTCCTTGGTGAAATGTTGAAGATGGTGAAGTCATTAGAGTTGAAGATGTTGAAGTCATTAGAGTTGATGAAGTCCTTTGCACATGGTGATGTCTTTGGACATGGGGTAGGCTTTATCCATTAAGTTGAAATAGAAGAGAGGTAGAATCAAAACCAAAATGGTTGAGGAAAGAGTTTACAAGATTTTGGAAAATAAGTTTTGGAACAAATACAACTCCTATTTATCTAAGGGGTTTTGTCCAATCCTAGGTTTACAAATCCTTCAGGCAACACAATGCTCTGATACCATCTGAAAGGTTCCCAACCTTTAATAAGGTAGAGATCCCTGTGTTTACAATGCTAGTCCCTAGATCAATAGCTAGCATCCACAGTTAAGATGTAATATCAAGAAACAAAGGTCATAATACAACTTTATAACCAGGATTAACATAATTTATTACATCTTACATAGCTCATTTGGCTATTACATTACATTGCAGCAGAATATCTATAAGCATGGGGTCCTTCATCTTCAAAGTGCCACAGGCAGACATGTTGGATGTAGACTTGTAATCCTAATCATAAAACTTCACTAATATCAAACAAACCTGCAACATAACAAGTTACAGCCACAAGGGTCAATACATTTGAATTGTATTGGCAAGTGATACTATGGTAGTATAGTGGTAACTAGCATCTATATGCATTTGGCTAAGTGGAGCTTAGTCTTGCTTTGCTCAAAATAGATTTTCCTTATCATTTGAAAACACTATGTTTTTGCTTTGACAAAATATCTTTCCCATGGAATCTCCCAATAGAAATTGGTGATCCTTTCAACCCTTGTTCACCAACAAGTTTTTAACTTAGAAATTTGGATGAGGAGATTCTTGATTTCTTCCATGTCTTGATGCTCAAATTGTCCTTTACCAAGGACATGGCTAAGTACTTAGATTTTATACTCTGTAGAGGTGGTGAACTTTCCCCACAAGACTTGGTTTCACCAAGACAAGATCTTTCAGAAGCCTTCCCTTAGACCAAAATGGACGAGCTCCAACCTATCATTCCCGTACCACCAACTGTCCATTTGGCTAAGTTATTGCAACCTATATGATCCAAGCAGAGCCCATATTGCCAAGTGGCTGCACTTGAAGCTTCTCAACATTTGACATCTCAAATCTCTTTGTTCCTGGGTGGCCATCCACAAGTGAGATACACAAGGTAAACCATAAAAATGGGCCTTGTGAACCACTCAAGACAAACCATTCCTTCCATTCCACCCAGGTGATTCATTCACTTAGTTGTTTTATTAAACAAAACACAAGTCCTTAGACTTAGAAATTTTTCCATAGTGTGAATATATATTCCACCCTTGTTTTCTATTAGCTAAGCTAAGCATGATAGTAGTAGGAATCTTAACCTAGGAAATTTTACTAAGGTTTCATCTACTAGGTTTTCCCATAGCATGGTTTATACTTAGCAAAAAATTCATGCAATTCTTACTTAGAAATATCACTAATGCATAGTGAAAGTAATGGGACAAAGTATGAAGCATCACTTGCCTTTTTGGTAGAGGGTATAAGCTCACTCCTTGATCTTTGCAATGTTCACACACTTCAAGTCACTACAATTCAATCAACCAAACAATATTTCAATCTACCATTCAAGCATTTCATCACATAAAATTATAGAAACAAAACAATGCATACAAGCATGCAAGAGATTGTTTTATTTGTAAAAGTGGTTTCTAATAGGTTATAAACATTTGGAAACACCTATTGGTCATTCTATAAAGTGGCAAAGTCATTTGCAAAAGGTTTCACTTTATAAACCATTTTTAAAACAAGGTATCATTTTATGTGGTGTAGAAATGTTTTTACTAAGGCATTAATCAATAGGGTTCACAAAATATGTTTTCAAACCATAAAACTTTGTGTTTAGGGTCAGAGAGTTTAAAACAAAACATTTCCCAAAGGTTTTCTTCCAAAACCATTTTTAATAAATAAACCATATTTTTATTTGACTAGAATTGGTTTTAAATCCAAGATTCACTCTTTTGTTTCTCCAAATACATTTTTGAATCCACAAAGTGTTTCCTATGGTCAGTAGGTTCAAAACACACCATTTTCAAAAGATTTTATCCTCAAAATCATTTTGGAATAATTTTTATAACATAAACAAGCATACACAAGTTTCTGCACAAATAAACAATTTAACAGAAACTTTTTACTAAAAAAATGGCATGGTTGGCTAGGGCTTGCTTTTCTGAATCCATTGATATAAAGTTTGCAAACTTTGGACGTGTAGATTAAAAGTTATGTAATTTTCAAAATTGAACATCTAATAGAACAAATCATGTTTTTAAAACAGACTCTAGGACACGCGTCTTCTTCTGATTGGACAAAAACGGTTCGGCTTGATTGCGTGCTGTGAGGCGTTGGATCAAAATGAAATCGTGCGGCACAGGTAGCTCCATACCGCTTCGGTTAGTCATTCTATCTCAACCTTACGATCTAGATCTGACGGTGCTAAGCTTACTAGCCAAAGATGGGCGGCGCTGCGATGGCTACTAGCGGCGGAGCTGTCGGACGACGACGGTACCGACTCTACAGGAGGCGAGGGGGAAAGGGGAGATGCTCACCGTGTTCGCAACGTCGTGGGGAAGATCAAGGTGCTCTCGAGGAGGCAAGGGGCGCACGGAGTTCACAACTATTGCTCACCGGAGTTCTTGTACGCGTCGGGTGTGCTCAGTCGACGTTGGAGGCGAGGCTACGGGTCACGAGGAAACAAACAGGAAGCACGGTTAGATTTGTACGCGAGTCACGGTCATGCGTGCATCAACGAGAGGAAAGGGGGTGGTCAGACACTACCTGGAGGACTCGCCGGAGTAGCAAACAGACGGTGGCGGAGCTTGGAGTCGTCGCTGTCGAGGCTCGGGGGCGCGCGCGAGCGAGCTGCGGATGCAGAAAGATGCGCCAGGGCCTGGGGAACTTGCCTGTGTGCTCAGGGAGGCATGGGGTGGCGCGGGGTTGCCGGAATCGCTGCCGGAGAGCGTCGGAACAGAGGGTGGTGCAGGAGAAAATTTGGCAGCCTGGGGGCGCTCTAAGGTGGGGCGACAGGGGGGAACGAGAGAGGAGATGCTGGCACTTAAGTAGGCGTCGTCGCAGGGGCGTTACATGGCGTGGTTAACGCGTAATCACGCCGGCATTTCATCGGCAGTAATGGCTAGAGAGGAATGAGGGCGAGGTCGTCGCGGGGAGGAAGAAAGTGAGCTGGCGGTGGGGCCGTCTGGCAGCGAGAGAGAGAGGGAGAGTGGGGTCCGTCTGTCAGCGTCGTTGCGGGTTTAAAACTGGGTGCGAATCGTTTTTCTTCGGGAGAGAGAGGAGTTGGGCTAACTGGGCCAGGTGGGCTTAGCTGGGCTGGGTCGTCTCTTTCATATTTTTTTGTTCAGATACTTTTTCCTTTTTCTATTTCTTTTTCTGTTTTGAAATTCAATCAAACAATTCAAACCTTCAAATCAATCAAATTTCTACCACACTTTGTATTGAGTTTTAGTTATGTTTAACAACACAAATCCAAAGTCCAAAAATAAAATAATATTTTTATTCTTTTTAGGATCTATTTAATAATTAAATAAAATAGACCTTAATTATTAATTCAAATAGGTTTCGATTTATTTAATAAAATCTCCATTTGAAATCTAATTATGGTCAAAACCAAATCACTTCAGTAGGTTTTATTTGAGAATACAAAACACTTGGAAAACTTATTTAAAATAAAATAACAAGTGTTAGTGTTTAAATAAAATGGGAAAAGTCCTTACTTTAATAAAATGGGATATTAATAAATCCTCATTGATTTATTTAAATAAACCTTTACTCGTTTTATCAAATAGGAATATTTTAATTCAAAAGCTTGGCCAAGATTTAATTTGGCTCTATAAAATAATCCTATTTTATATTTCCAACTTTTATTTGAAAACTAAATCTTTTTATTAAAGATACAAAAATAGTAATTCTACTTATTTAAAATTTTCTTTAATAATTGTTTATCTTTTCAAATCCCTTTAGGATTTGTTTGATCAAATAGGTTTGAAGGTTCCCAATTGGAATCAAAAAGTTTCTTCTCACCCTGAAAATCAACAAAGTTTTATTTGATTAATTTATTTTTCACATAACAAGATTTGGAAAATCTTGGGATGTGACATTACCTCAGTAATAACTGCTGCTTATCCTTTTTTTATTTGGTTTTTGTGTCAAGTTCAACTACTTTTGTGAAGTAGATGAGTTGTGAAAAGTGGCTGTCCTAGGACAGATTTTTGTGCTGTATTGTAAAAATTCTTGAGGAAGCTCGGTACTTCGGATGGAGCTGAATTTATCCGAGCCTATTCTCCAAGTTGTTACCCAACTTTCATCAGTTCTGCACTTTTTGATTTGAGAAACAGAAGGTCTTAGAAAAAAATCAATCTTTACCTGATGGTCTGTTTTGACAGATTTCTGCCATCATTTGCATTTGCCTCTTACAGAAGCTTTTGTTTTGACGGGTTTTCAATTGAAGTGTGTAACAATGGTTTATTGTTTTTTCTTACACTAATGTTGTCATTGAGTTTGTGCAAGGGTTTTGTAAGAAGGAAATTTTTAGGAGAAAGAGAAAAGGAATCTGCAGAGTTCGTCTTTGAATAGGTAAAAGTGGTGAAAATAGAAGGTTCGTGAAACTCCAATATTTTTTATATATTTGATGTTTTTAATACATAAGGGAAGTCACGAAATGAAACCGGAGAGGAAACAAAGCCCGGGGTGGACAAACCCGCCCCAGGCGCGGGCCTAGCCTGGCCGCGCCTAAGGGGGGTGTTCCCCCCTCGACCTCCATCTTTGCCCCGTTTTCGTGTCAAAACCTTCCTTATGCATTAAAACTTCATAATATATAACCCCCCGGTTCCCCGAGGTTCTTGCACCATGTTCTTGTCGTGTTTTCGTTTTGATCTATTTCTGTTAAGAGAATTCTCAGATTTGGAGCCTGAATGTCTTCCTCTGGATCACCCACAGAGGGTTCCTCTACGGACGTCCTCAACCCGTCCATGTATGAGTTAAGGATTCATCCCAAAGAGTTGATCGTCAAGGAGGGGAAGGTATAGATGAAAGAAGTTCAAGTCCCTAAAGGAGAAGGCAGTCTGGAAGACAGGATGGAAGCATTGGAACACGAAGTTTTTAGGTACAAGAAGATGGCAGAACGCGAAGTGGATGTTATTCACAAGATAAGTTCAGAACTCATCACCAAGCACGAGGGAGAAGTAGCTGAGCTCCGAGAAGAGATCTTTTCACTTCGTCATACCACCAACCAATTTCAAGCACAACTCTATGACATACAGAACCAAAACTGCGAGTATGAGGCTAGATTTGATCGCATAAGCTCTGCTGCTAGTTTCAGGATTGCGGAGACAAGAAAATCATTTTTGGATGGGGAACCATTTCCTTGGAAATTTTATGATGACAAGAGAACACCACCACCGAAGGAGTAATTCATCATCAGGTTTGGCATCCCCTTGGCTTGTTCCAAGCTTGGGGGAGTGCTGCGCTATCAGAACCATTATCTTTTATCTTTTACCTTTTTAGTGGATTCATATCTGTGGTAGACAGGTTATATTATAGTTTGGTTTGCATGTGGAAGTATCTCTCCTTTAGTTGATTATCTATGTATCCCTTGGTGTGAGTGCCTTTATTGGAATATTAATGAAAAGTCTCATCTTTTACTTTTGCAGTTCTTATTTTAGTTTGCAATCTCTATTATATGATGGATCTTGTTGATCAGTATCGGCACCACTTTGGGATCATCAAGTGGATCTAAATTGGTTTTCGCAAACCAAGTTCTGGTCAGTAGCAATACTTTCTGAGGTTTGAAAGAGAAACAGAAAAAGCTTACATGTATTTTGGATCATTTGTTTTCTTTCTTGTTGGCTCATAAGCTTAGTATTCTTTATTTAAGATTCTTTTGTGTCTTCAAGTAAGATTGCATGTTTGGCTTTATTACTTGTATGTTTGCTTGTTTCTTTCAACTCTCTTGCTTTCTACCCAGCCTTGCTAGCCAAAAACCTGTTTTGAGAAGGCATACCTCTCATGTTTTGAAAATCCTTTGAACCAAAACTTTTGCCACTTGTGTCCACCATATCTACCTAGTAGTTTTTGCTATTCCAAGAAAATTCTCAAGCTTCATCTACCTTTCGAATTAAAAATATTTTGTTATATGAAAACTAGTTAGTAAAGCTCTCACAAACTTGATGGCACACTTTATTTCTTTGACTTGAACCATTGTGAACATTAATGTTGTATATGCTTGTATCTATACGTTGGAATTAGCAGAACTGTGTTGTCACATGAAAAATTTCAACATTGCACTTGTACTCTGTACACAGTTGATATCGTTCTCTTTTGTCTATGGATGTCAACGGTGTGAAATAAAGAGGGAACTTGTAAGTCCATGGAGTTTGTATACTGTGTTAGGAAAACGCCTGGGCCGCTAGCCTAAGCCATGCTTAATCACGGTGGAAACTTGCAGCATCACCATAGTGAGTCATCTATGAAGCGTCCTCAATAAAAATCTATGCACATAGTAAATAAAAAAATCGCTGAGATGCTCATTGTCTGCTTGCCTTGTCATTTTGGTTATGGGAAAGCTCAGGTACCATGTGCAAGGGGCACCCTGTTGGCGGTTCTCAATGATATGAAAATACTTACAATGACAAGAACTTACCTGGGCCCAAAGTTGAGTAGCATGAGGAGTGGCCCTCATATTCAAGGGCCATGAGATTGCCAACTTATATTTTGTCAAGCATATACTACATCTTTGTTCACTTTAACCTTAATCATATCAAGATGCTTATGATAGGGGCAATGAGGGCTCAAAGCTAGTAAGTACCATAACCTTTCGGAAGCTCTTTATGACTTATAATCCCTTCTACCCTCTATAAACGGACCTTTCTCCTAGTTACCAGTTGAGTCAGTAAACCTACTTCCTCTCTTTCTCCAGCAAGCATTTGAGTTGTTGTGTTTCAATCATTCATATGGTGATTTATTCAATCATGTTCTTCATCTTCCTTGTTTGCACAAAACTCTTATCTATTTAGTATTACTTTTAAATCCTTCACTTGTGAAAAACCTTTTTGAGCAGAGAGTGCTCCTGTTTTGAAACTTCTAAAAAAATATTTTGTGAAACTGTTTGCCAGGTGTTCTCTGACCAAGAACAAGTTTGCAAATTCCAATTATGATTTATCTTTATGCATCTCTATTGTGACTACTGTAATTGGTTGCAAGCTATGTTATATAATGGTGAGTTGCTTTCTTCTATGAGTTGTGCAACGGTAAGTGTGATGCTTCTTGTTCGTATTATTTTATCGACACTTCACTCCATAAACCTGTGGACATGTTTACTGAGATCAGTATTCGCTTGGGGACAAGCGAAGTCTAAGCTTGGGGGAGTTGATACGCCCAATTTGCATCACCATTCTATATCATAATTTACCTCTATCCATTGATATTTGTCTTATTATGAGGTATTACTTATGGATTTTTCATCTGTTTATGCATGTTGGATGATTCTTGGAGGATGGACTGCCGGAGTTTGGATTCTGATGCAAAAGAAGGCGTTTTGGTGCAATTTCGCAAAGATCAGAAAAATACCAGAAAAATATGGAAACATATTATTTTACCAGAAGAATGAGGGAGCCAAAAGGAGGGACGAAGAAGGGCCTCAGGGGGCCCACACCCCCCTATGCGCGGGCCCACCTGACCCCGCGCCTAGGGAAGGTGTGGCCCACCTGCCCGGCCTCCGACTCCGCCTCTTCGCCTATATCTTCCCTACGGAACCCTAAACCACGGAGAGTGACCACAAATAGATTTCCGCCGCCTCTGGGGCAGAAAACATCGAGAGAGAAAGATCTATCCGGCCGACAGATTTCTGCCAGAAGAATTCCTTCCTGGAGAGGGGAGACCGTCGCCATCAATACCATCATCAAGATAGGCTTGAAGGGGATCATCATCATCATCCACACCATCATCTCCACCAGCACCATCATCACCACTCCATCCCGCTGTAACAATTGAGTTGGATATTGCTTTATTTATTAGGGGAATCTTTCCCCGTGTTGATTACTATTGTAGTTGATGCTTATGAGTGGAACCATTGTATTATTGTTTATGTTCAGATTGTTATCCATTACCATATCATTTTTGATCTTGATCCATATGATGTCTTGTGAGTAGTTCGGTTAGTTGTCGAGGACATGGGAGAAGTCATGTTGTTAGTAGTGAATCTCTGATGAGTTATTATTCAATGGTTTAGTATTTAAGTTGTGGTTCTATTCTTCTAGGGGTGTCATGTGAACGTCGATTACATGATACTTCACCATTAATGGTCCTAGGGGGATGCATTGTGTATTTCGCTACTAATTGTGGGGTTGCCGGAGTGATAGAAAACTGAACCCCCGTTAGGACACCTTTGCACAAAGGAGCGTAGGATCTCAGAGTTTAAGGATGTGGTTAGATTTATGTCACATCCCAAGATTTTCCAAATCTTGTAATGTGAAAATAAATGAATAAAATAAAACTTTGCTTAAATTCAGAGCCAGAAGAAACTTTTTGAACTAAAATAGAACCTCAAACATATTGAAATTAAATAAAATCTTAAAAAGGATTTAAAAAGATAAACATTTCATGAAAGGAAACAATTAGAAATATTATTTTTAAACAATCAAATGAGAAGATTTGTTTTCAAAGGAAATAGAAGTTTGTGAATAAAGATCTTACCAATTTAATTGAAACATCAAAACTTATTAAATTGTTGAAAATAAGTTTTCTAAGTAAATTGTATTCCCAAATAAAAACTACTAAAGTGTTTTGGCTTTATTTTATATTTTAAATAAACTTTCTCAATAAAACAAACCTTAGTTGATTTAATAATGAAAGTTTATTAAATTTAATAATGGACTCTAAAGTAAAACACCATTCTATTTTAAACAAGTTTTCCAAATATACTTTATTTCCAAATAAAAACTTGCTGTTTTGTTCTTGAAAATATTTGGATTAAATGGGGATTTTATTAATATCAAACACTATTTTACTAATGAACCATAGCCATTTTATTTAATTAAATAAAACCTAAAAAGAATTTAAAAGATTATTTTACAACTTTGGTATTTGTTACTGAACAGAATCAATGTTCAAAAGTTGTGAGGAGTGATGTGAGTTTAAATTTAATTGATTGTTTGAATTATGTGTTTGAATAATCAAATCAGTAATTCAAAATAGAAATAGAAAAAGACATTCAGTATAAAAAAAAATGGAACAAGCAGCCCAGTCGACAGGCCCAACTCCAGCCCATCTAGCCCACCTCCTCTCCCGAACCGTTTTCTTTCCCACTCAGAAACGCACCCACGCAGACACCGACTGGTGGACCTTCCCTCCCCTCCTTTCCCCACTGACCAGTGGACCCCTTTCCGTTGTTCTTCCTTTCCACCCGCACGACCTTCTTCCCCACCCCTCGCCGGCCGTTGCAGGCGGATTAACTCCGGCGTAATACGCCTTAACACGGCCGCCTTAACTCGCAGCAATCGCACACCTTAAAACGATCGCCCTTCCTCTCCGTTTTCCCCCTGTCATCCCACAGTATCACGCCCCCAGGCCGCCCCAATTCCTCCCCGAACACCATAATCTCCGACGAGCTTCCTCTGTCGATTCTGGCCAAGCCACACCTCCCCGAGCCTCCCTGAGCACGCTAGCAACTTCCCCACTCCCTGGCGTACCTCACTGTACCAACCGTTCATCCGCGGGCGTCCCAGGAAGTCGACTTCGACAAGGGTCAGAAGCGCCGCCGTCTGCCTTCTTCTCCGACGAGCCCCGCAGGTAGAACCCAGACGCCCCTCTTCCTCTGGTGCATGCTCACATCATCTCCGTGACCTCCTGCGTCTAACCCAGCCCTTCGTTTGTCTTCTCGTGGACCACAGCAACGTCCCCATCGTCGACCAGAGCCGACCGTCGCCAAGAGCAACTCCGGCGAGAGATTCTTCCCGACGCAGTGCGCCCCGAGCCACGCTGACCACACGACGTGCTTCACCACAGCCTCGCGACCTCGGTGAGCTTTTCCTCTCCCTGTTTTGCTTCCTGTTTCGCCAGCACCGCCGTAATCTGACCGTCGCCGCCGTTAGCCATCGCCGGCGCCGCTCGCGAATGGTCGAGCAAACGAACACCGTAGGATCTTTATCCAACGCCCGAGATAGATCCACTTATTCTCGAAGGGGTATGAGCTCAGAACCATCCGATCTAACTTAATCCAGCGGCCCACGATCGCGATCCACCCGAAGCGGTACCCGCGAGTAGAAACACGCCGCGTGTCGCCTATTAGAATTAGAAACAGATTTGAATCTAATTTAGATTGCAAATTTCAAACCTTTATAACTTGAGATCTATACGTCCAAATTTGGCAAATTTTATATCAAAAGATTCAGGAGAACAAGCCCTAGCCAACCCTACCCTTAGTTTAACAAATAGTATTTAATAGATTGTTTGATTTTGCAGATTCTTTTGTGTGCTTGCTAACATTAGAAAAATCATATAAAAATAAATTTTGAGATCAAACCTTTACCAATTGGTTTATTGTGACCCTACCGACCCTAGGAACCTACCCATAATGTTAAAAATGATTTTTGTGAAATTTAAGTTGAATTATTTAACTTAGCCATTTTCTAGCCAAATAAACTCATTGATTTTATTATGGAAATGTTTGGCAAGAAAAACTTTGGGAAAATGTTATGAAACAAACTTACTGACCCAAAACACCAAGTCTTGCCAAGAGCAACTCACTTGGTGAAAAACATAAAGTTTTACTTTAAAAAGAACAATTTTTCACCACATAAAATATTGAATGGATTTTAAAATAGACTCTGAACAAAAACCTCTAACCATTGACTTTGCCATTTTGGTAAATGACCAATGTGGATCTTACAAAGTTTATAAACCTAGTAGAGACCAACTTTACAAAAGAACCCTCTTTTTGCAAGACTTAGAAACCATTACTTTGTGTGTGTGAAATGTTGTTTGAATTTTGGTTTGGAATGTTACTTGATACTATGCTTGCTTGATTGATTGTAGTGAAATTAACAAAGTGTGAGACTAGCAAGATCAAGGGTAAAACCTCATTCCCTACCAAAAAGGCAAGTTACACTATCATACAAAAGACCTATTATTTTCATTATACTTAGTGGATTTTATAAACATGCATGAAAATGTTTTATACTTATGCTATGCTAATCCTAATAGGATTCCCTATACACTACTTAGTAAAAATATTGAAGTTGTACATGCTTAGCCCTGCTATGTTTTGAAAAGAGATACATGTTGAGATTTTACAAAGGTTGAGAAAAGGACTTGTGTTTTACATAATAAAACAAGGACTCAATGAACCACCTAGGTGGTGGACACTTTATGATTTTGGAGAAGATGGCAACAAAAGGAACCATGTCTATGGCAATCACTTTGTGTTGTGCTCCAAATGAAAACCACCTAGGAAACTTAGAGATTGAACATGTTTCTCCAATTGAGGCTTTCGTGTACAACCACATGCTATTATGGCTCTGGCTTAGTCAACTACACTAGGAAGACCCATACATTGTCTTTAGTTACCGGACATGGGGATCTGGAATGCTTCATGGGGGCTGAAGACAAGCTAGCAATGATGTATGGGAGGACCTTTTGGAAAGACTTCGTCACACTCTCAGTCTGCCAGTACTCCATCTTGGTGAGCACTAATCCAGTAGGCCACTGGGGGCAACAAGATGGGATTGTGTCATGTGGGTAAAGTGTACTCCTTCTGCAGAAGTTAATAAAAAATCTAAGTACTTAGCCGTGTCCCCGGTTATGGACAATACTGAGCAACTAAAGTTTGAACCATGGGAGATCTCGACATTCCAACTTCTAATATAAAAACTTTGATGCCCTTGTGTGTCTACCAGGGAATTCAAAGAGATTTTGTAAAGCTTGTTGCACTTGGTGTTACCAAGGTGCTCAAGAGCATGATGTACTTGGGGTTACCAAGGAACTCATAGGATTTTGATAAAAACTTGATGCACTTGGGGTTACCAAGTAGCTCAAGGGATTTTGACAAGGACTTGAACACTTGAGTTTCTACCAAGAAGTTCAAGGAACTTGGAAAAGAGATTTGACAAAGGACCAAAACCATTTGAAAAGATAGGATAAATGTTGCTTTATGCAAATAAGCCTTAAAACTCTACTTAGCCAAATATGCTTATAATAATAGGATCCACTCATAAAATACAAAGTTGTGAAACTTGCCAATACAATTCAAAATGCATTGACCCTTTGTGGCTGTAACTTGTAATGTTGCAGGTTGATTGTTTTGTTATTTGAAGGTTGTTTGATTGACTAGGACTACAAAACCTACAACCAACATCTGCCTGTGGCACTTTGAAGATGAAGGACCCATGACTATATTTATTCCGCTGCAATGTAATATAATAGCCAAATGAGCTATGTATGATGTAATAAAATTATGTTATTCCTGGTTATAAAGTTATAATATGACCTTTGTATCATGATATTACATCTTAACTGTGGATGCTAGCTAATGATCCAGGGACTAGCATTGTAAAACACAGGAGGAATCTACCTTATCAGGTTGAGGCCTCTACAGATGGTATTAGAGCATTGTGTTGCCTGTAGGATTTGTAAACCCTAGGATTGGACAAAAACCCTTAGAAAAGTAGGAGTGTATTTGTTCCAAAAACTTATTTACAAAAACACTTGTAAACTCTTTCCTCAACCATTTTGGTTTCAACTCTACATCTCTTCTATTTAAACTTGATGGAAAAACCTACCCCATGACCAAAGACTACACCATGTGCAAAGGACTACTTCAACTTCTTCAACTCTAATGACTTCAACATCTTCAACTCTAATGACTTCAACATCTTCAGCATGTTCACCAAAGGACTTCCAACGTGGGAACTACTAAAGACCACAAGTGAACTATGGAAAACCTACTCAAGATTTAGAGACTGAGGGAATGCAAAATGAGAAGAAACCAACAACAACTTTGAAGTATTGTGACCAAGAGCTTTTCTCAAAAGAAACCATGATCCCATACAAGAAGAATCAAGAAGGAAGGAAAGAGCAAAAGTGAACCATATAGATGGACCACCAAAATTTAGATAAGTCAAACCACCAACTTATGTGGTGTAGCAAAAATATTTTGATTGCTTAAGTATGAGCTTGAACTTTGTTGTTTGAGTGCAAGAATTGTTTGTGAATGTTGATTTGTGATTGCATGCACATTGCTTGTGTGAATTGTGATGTGTGATTAGAAATATTTCCTTATAAACATCTTGCCCATTCTAAACTATCTTCGACCCCAAACAGATGACTACTCCAAAAGACTCCAAGGTTGATGACACCAACACCAACCAAGATGACAGTTTAGGAGAACTCCTAGCAACCCAGCATCATTTGAACCAACTGACTGCTCAGTTCCTAGCCAACAATAGTAATGAAGACCCTGCACTGCAAAAGTTTTTGGAGGAACAATCTCAACTAATGCTTAAAGTGACTAATCAAATGATTAGCATGGAAGAAAATTATCCTAGAAAAGAGTATGATAGCAAGGATGACAAGAATGTTGTTCTGGATGGAGCCCCAGCTTGCATTATTTGTGGAGACAAGGAACATACTTCCAAGGAACATGAAGGACAATGCCCCAATTGTGATGAAGACCATTCTGTTGGAGAATGCCCTACCTCTCAAGCTACTTGCTACCTTTGTGAGGGAAGTGATCATACTCCTGGCCTATGCCCTATCTATGCCATGGTGGAACAAAGGAAACAAGAAGGATCCAAGTCTACTAAAGGAAAAGGACCACTTCTACCACCTAACAAGACAACCCAATTCAAAGGATCAAAGAAAATCAAGAAGCCCAAGCAAGACATGAGCCTTGTGCAATGTCGTAAATGTAAGGAAATGGGACACTACTCCAGTGCATGCCCAGGGAACATAAAGAATAAAGGAATTGACCAAGTGTGGTGTAACAACTGTAGTGAACCAGGTCACTTTGTAGCAACTTGCCCTCAAGAGCCACGTAAAGAACTCAAGGACATTAATTGTTTCAACTGCAAGAACCCAGGACACTATGCAAGCAACTGTCCAGAAAGGATGAAGAACAAGTTGAACAAGCCTATGGAGAAACTCAATCTTGGCCCATGAGTCAAGCATAAGAATAAAGCCAAAGTTTGACATAGAAAAATTTCCAGGACCCAAGAAGGCCAATATGTAATTTTTGTTTGAAATTTTTAAGGGTGGTAGCAACCTAGCTGTTTGAACTTGCCTGAAACCCTAGCCTTCCCAAATCTCGGGACGAGATTTATTTTAAGGGTGGTATCCTGTCACATCCCAAGATTTTCCAAATCTTGTAATGTGAAAATAAATGAATAAAATAAAACTTTGCTTAAATTCAGAGCCAGAAGAAACTTTTTGAACTAAAATAGAACCTCAAACACATTGAAATTAAATAAAATCTTAAAAAGGATTTAAAAAGATAAACATTTCATGAAAGGAAACAATTAGAAATATTATTTTTAAACAATCAAATGAGAAGATTTGTTTTCAAAGGAAATAGAAGTTTGTGAATAAAGATCTTACCAATTTAATTGAAACATCAAAACTTATTAAATTGTTGAAAATAAGTTTTCTAAGTAAATTGTATTCCCAAATAAAAACTACTAAAGTGTTTTGGCTTTATTTTAGATTTTAAATAAACTTTCTCAATAAAACAAACCTTAGTTGATTTAATAATGAAAGTTTATTAAATTTAATAATGGACTCTAAAGTAAAACACCATTCTATTTTAAACAAGTTTTCCAAATATACTTTATTTCCAAATAAAAACCTGCTGTTTTGTTCTTGAAAATATTTGGATTAAATGGGGATTTTATTAATATCAAACACTATTTTACTAATGAACCATAGCCATTTTATTTAATTAAATAAAACCTAAAAAGAATTTAAAAGATTATTTTACAACTTTGGTATTTGTTACTGAACAGAATCAATGTTCAAAAGTTGTGAGGAGTGATGTGAGTTTAAATTTAATTGATTGTTTGAATTATGTGTTTGAATAATCAAATCAGTAATTCAAAATAGAAATAGAAAAAGGCATTCAGTATAAAAAAAAATGGAACAAGCAGCCCAGTCGACAGGCCCAACTCCAGCCCATCTAGCCCACCTCCTCTCCCGAACCGTTTTCTTTCCCACTCAGAACCGCACCCACGCAGACACCGACTGGTGGACCTTCCCTCCCCTCCTTTCCCCACTGACCAGTGGACCCCTTTCCGCTGTTCTTCCTTTCCACCCGCACGACCTTCTTCCCCACCCCTCGCCGGCCGTTGCAGGCGGATTAACTCCGGCGTAATACGCCTTAACACGGCCACCTTAACTCGCAGCAATCGCACACCTTAAAACGCTCGCCCTTCCTCTCCGTTTTCCCCCTGTCATCCCACAGTATCACGCCCCCAGGCCGCCCCAATTCCTCCCCGAACACCATAATCTCCGACGAGCTTCCTCTGTCGATTCTGGCCAAGCCACACCTCCCCGAGCCTCCCTGAGCACGCTAGCAACTTCCCCACTCCCTGGCGCACCTCACTGTACCAACCGTTCATCCGCGGGCGTCCCAGGAAGTCGACTTCGACAAGGGTCAGAAGCGCCGCCGTCTGCCTTCTTCTCCGACGAGCCCCGCAGGTAGAACCCAGACGCCCCTCTTCCTCTGGTGCATGCTCACATCATCTCCGTGACCTCCTGCGTCTAACCCAGCCCTTCGTTTGTCTTCTCGTGGACCACAGCAACGTCCCCATCGTCGACCAGAGCCGACCGTCGCCAAGAGCAACTCCGGCGAGAGATTCTTCCCGACGCAGTGCGCCCCGAGCCACGCTGACCACACGACGTGCTTCACCACAGCCTCGCGACCTCGGTGAGCTTTTCCTCTCCCTGTTTTGCTTCCTGTTTCGCCAGCACCGCCGTAATCTGACCGTCGCCGCCGTTAGCCATCGCCGGCGCCGCTCGCGAATGGTCGAGCAAACGAACACCGTAGGATCTTTATCCAACGCCCGAGATAGATCCACTTATTCTCGAAGGGGTATGAGCTCAGAACCATCCGATCTAACTTAATCCAGCGGCCCACGATCGCGATCCACCCGAAGCGGTACCCGCGAGTAGAAACACGCCGCGTGTCGCCTATTAGAATTAGAAACAGATTTGAATCTAATTTAGATTGCAAATTTCAAACCTTTATAACTTGAGATCTATACGTCCAAATTTGGCAAATTTTATATCAAAAGATTCAGGAGAACAAGCCCTAGCCAACCCTACCCTTAGTTTAACAAATAGTATTTAATAGATTGTTTGATTTTGCAGATTCTTTTGTGTGCTTGCTAACATTAGAAAAATCATATAAAAATAAATTTTGAGATCAAACCTTTACCAATTGGTTTATTGTGACCCTACCGACCCTAGGAACCTACCCATAATGTTAAAAATGATTTTTGTGAAATTTAAGTTGAATTATTTAACTTAGCCATTTTCTAGCCAAATAAACTCATTGATTTTATTATGGAAATGTTTGGCAAGAAAAACTTTGGGAAAATGTTATGAAACAAACTTACTGACCCAAAACACCAAGTCTTGCCAAGAGCAACTCACTTGGTGAAAAACATAAAGTTTTACTTTAAAAAGAACAATTTTTCACCACATAAAATATTGAATGGATTTTAAAATAGACTCTGAACAAAAACCTCTAACCATTGACTTTGCCATTTTGGTAAATGACCAATGTGGATCTTACAAAGTTTATAAACCTAGTAGAGACCAACTTTACAAAAGAACCCTCTTTTTGCAAGACTTAGAAACCATTACTTTGTGTGTGTGAAATGTTGTTTGAATTTTGGTTTGGAATGTTACTTGATACTATGCTTGCTTGATTGATTGTAGTGAAATTAACAAAGTGTGAGACTAGCAAGATCAAGGGTAAAACCTCATTCCCTACCAAAAAGGCAAGTTACACTATCATACAAAAGACCTATTATTTTCATTATACTTAGTGGATTTTATAAACATGCATGAAAATGTTTTATACTTATGCTATGCTAATCCTAATAGGATTCCCTATACACTACTTAGTAAAAATATTGAAGTTGTACATGCTTAGCCCTGCTATGTTTTGAAAAGAGATACATGTTGAGATTTTACAAAGGTTGAGAAAAGGACTTGTGTTTTACATAATAAAACAAGGACTCAATGAACCACCTAGGTGGTGGACACTTTATGATTTTGGAGAAGATGGCAACAAAAGGAACCATGTCTATGGCAATCACTTTGTGTTGTGCTCCAAATGAAAACCACCTAGGAAACTTAGAGATTGAACATGTTTCTCCAATTGAGGCTTTCGTGTACAACCACATGCTATTATGGCTCTGGCTTAGTCAACTACACTAGGAAGACCCATACATTGTCTTTAGTTACCGGACATGGGGATCTGGAATGCTTCATGGGGGCTGAAGACAAGCTAGCAATGATGTATGGGAGGACCTTTTGGAAAGACTTCGTCACACTCTCAGTCTGCCAGTACTCCATCTTGGTGAGCACTAATCCAGTAGGCCACTGGGGGCAACAAGATGGGATTGTGTCATGTGGGTAAAGTGTACTCCTTCTGCAGAAGTTAATAAAAAAAATCTAAGTACTTAGCCGTGTCCCCGGTTATGGACAATACTGAGCAACTAAAGTTTGAACCATGGGAGATCTCGACATTCCAACTTCTAATAAAAAACTTGATGCCCTTGTGTGTCTACCAGGGAATTCAAAGAGATTTTGTAAAGCTTGTTGCACTTGGGGTTACCAAGGTGCTCAAGAGCATGATGTACTTGGGGTTACCAAGGAACTCATAGGATTTTGATAAAAACTTGATGCACTTGGGGTTACCAAGTAGCTCAAGGGATTTTGACAAGGACTTGAACACTTGAGTTTCTACCAAGAAGTTCAAGGAACTTGGAAAAGAGATTTGACAAAGGACCAAAACCATTTGAAAAGATAGGATAAATGTTGCTTTATGCAAATAAGCCTTAAAACTCTACTTAGCCAAATATGCATATAATAATAGGATCCACTCATAAAATACAAAGTTGTGAAACTTGCCAATACAATTCAAAATGTATTGACCCTTTGTGGCTGTAACTTGTAATGTTGCAGGTTGATTGTTTTGTTATTTGAAGGTTGTTTGATTGACTAGGACTACAAAACCTACAACCAACATCTGCCTGTGGCACTTTGAAGATGAAGGACCCATGACTATATTTATTCCGCTGCAATGTAATATAATAGCCAAATGAGCTATGTATGATGTAATAAAATTATGTTATTCCTGGTTATAAAGTTATAATATGACCTTTGTATCATGATATTACATCTTAACTGTGGATGCTAGCTAATGATCCAGGGACTAGCATTGTAAAACACAGGAGGAATCTACCTTATCAGGTTGAGGCCTCTACAATTTATATCTTAATTACTTTCCTTTAGTTACGGATGTTTGCAGGGGATTTACTCACAAGTATGTATTAGTCCAAGTACAGTCGGTACATTAGCACAGGTTCACCCACACAACACTCACAACACCAGAGAAGAGTACTCATCTATTTGAAGCGAAAGCACTTGACAGAATTCCCATGTGTCCTCGAGAACGTTTGGTCCTTATAAGTATTTCCACTGGCTTGTCCTTTGCTAAGAAAGTATTGGGCCACTTGCTGCGTTTGTTCTTTGTTACTTGCACTTTGTTTTGTTGCCTTATCATAAAACCACTAAAATCTGTTTGCTAAATATTCACAGAGATTTCCTGCTCCATACGAATGTTCAGCACCTTCTGCTCCTCATTGGGATTGACACTCCTATTTATCGAAAGTACTAAGATACACCCCCTATACTTGTGGCTCATCAGGAATCATCGTGGACGACAAGATCTAACGATGAACTCCTCGATTAGGCTGATCTTGGCATCATCGGAATAGGTTTTATAGGTCTCCTCTCGAGAAAGTATAGAAACGAAAGTGATGGAGGAAGACTAGAGGTACATGCTGGTTCTCTCGGTTCATCTTGATATGCTCTAGAGAGGGAGATCGAGAGATGTTTGCCAACGGGTGACGTTCGGTTTATGAGGTTGATTTGCGAGATTAAGAAGGCTAAGTGGGAAATAAATTGTCTGGACGGATTCTTGATTGAAATTTGAATAACTCCCGTGCTGAAGTTGAAACGAAATGCTCACTAGATTGAGTGGAATTGAGAGGGGAAGAAGTAACTACCATCAAGGTTGAGCTTCTGTAACGTATACGTGAACGCGAGGTTGAAGATGATAGATCGGTATGAACCATAAGTTGGGCCAGAAATCATCCCAACAAAAAATGAAGGAAAAAAAGAGAGACAAGGGAGTTGGCTGGCTGGGCCTAGATTGTTTAGCGGGTTGGGCTGCTTCTCTTTGTCTTTTTTCTTGAATCTATTTCTTTTTTTTTGTTTTATTTTCTAGTTTTCAATTTATCTCTTCATTTTGATTCAAATTTGTATCAAACCTTTTTAGAAAATTTTATATAAAATATAAGTTGATAGTTTTGTGCAATTAGAGTATTTGGAATATTTTTTTAATAAAGTATAATTCATTAAAAAATATATCTTTTGACTTAGGACTCCAAAAAGGTTCAAACCAATTTCCTTAGATTTATAATTTTATTTTTATCATAATCACTCATTTAAGAATAATTTTATTTTGTTTTAGTCATTGCCTTAACTTAACTTTAGTTTCTTCCTATATTTTACAAATTTCATATCATTTTATCTAAAGCTTCAAATATAGTCAAACTAATTTCTATGGTTTTATAATTTTGCCCTTTATCTTTTTAGCTAACTTAGGGATTCTTTTGTATATTTTAAATATGGAATATATGCAACGTCTCATGTTGTTAAGTGTTCATTTCAACTTTGAGAATAAAGTTATTTCTCTTAGTTTTAAAATGCAACCATGCATGCTTCATTATTTTGAGGTTTTGAAAACATGCATACTACTTCACAAACAAAATTGTATTATTTAACTTTTGTTTTAAGGGAGTTATATTAAATAGTCAAAAAAATTTGTTCTCTCTGAATTTCCAAGACTTAGTTTTTCATTTTGTTTATGTTTTTCGACATTTCAAAATTTTCAAATTTTGGGATGTGACAAAAATACCGTATAGATTAAACCGTTTATCGGATGGATAATCCATTTCACTATCGCACAAGTTGCGCGGCATGATCAAAAAAATTAGATCCTAGTATCCTATACTGATATGTTTCGATGAATTTTTATGGATCAAAAAGTTGCTCACTTATAACGGAGAGTGTGCAAGTTACCCGTCTTATGAAATGGCTATGTGAATACTCTTTTACATGTGCTAGGGTACTTCCCTTTTCTCATGAAGCATTGATTACCCCTATTTTTAGTTAAAAAATGTGAACTATACCTATTTGATTTGGAGGCGGTAGACTATGTATTAGGGTATCGAGACTTCATCACTCGTCGCTTCAACCCCTTAAGGGCTTCGTCGCCTGCGCGACGTGGGAACAACGAAAAATGATGAGGCAGAGACACTATATTACATTTTTATGTGTGTATAATATAACATAGGGTTCGGGGTATGGTGGTGTAAGTAATCTCAATCGTTATGCAGAAAGGTTTAGACCCTATTATTAGAAGGGTAAAGCCTTGGTATCTTCTTTATTTTTATGTGGGCAACTTTTGTAAATGGCTTGGATAAATTTTGTTTCTCCCTCAGTAACTTATGTACATTTTCTTGAATAACTATTTTTTGGGCATAGATAACTTTACATGCTTATAGTAGGTAACTTTAGTGCATACCCTTGGAAATTACATATTTTTTATCTGGCTAACTTTTGTATAGTTCGTTCCTCATGAAGCATAGATTACCCTATTTGTAGTTAATTAAGTGTGAGATAGACTTATCTTATTTGGACTTGCTAGCCTGTGTGTTAGGATAACGAGGCTTCGTCGCTGTCGGTGTGGTAGCACCGACGAGACGAGTGATGAATTCTCGGTACTCTAACACTCTTTGATGCTTAGTCACCTGTAAGCCGCTGAAGCTGCAACATGCGACAAAACCGCGACATTATAATACAAAATTTTCTTTATATGCATACAATATAAAGTAGGGTTGGGGGGTCAAGATGGTGTATGTAACCTCAATATATATTTTTATGCAAAAAAGGTTTAGACCATATTATTAGATGGATAGCTTTAGTTTCTCCGTACGGTAACTATACTGTAAAGTCTTGGTATATGTTTTATTTTCTTGCGGGTAATTTTTATATAATGGTCTGAATAATTTTTGTTTCTCTCTCTAGAAAACTTTCATACATTTTCTTTAATAAATTTTGGTTGTTTTTCCTTGATAATTTTACTTTCTCATGGTGGGTAACTATAGTGTTTATCCTTGGTAATACATAATTTTTACGTGGGTAACTTTTGTACTCATCGTTTCTCATAAAGATTTGGTTACCCGCTTTTTGTTGATATAAGATCTAGACTTATTTGATTTGGACACGGTAGACTAGGTGTTCTGGTATCATATTTTATCATCTTTGCACTAGTAGGAAAATGGCTAGTGGAAGCGTTCCAAAAATGTGGTTCGTGGCATTAATCTACATGCCACTAACCTCACGCCACTATTAGGTCGTAGTGGTGGCGTCTCCAACAAACACAACCAGTAGGATTTCTAGTGGTGGAGTTTACCGTAAGTGCCACATTATACATTTATTTGTGGCATTCACTTTATTTTGCATGCCACAAGTGAGTTTTCAAAAACAGCTGCTGCATCCAATTGAATATTCACAACACAGGAAGATATATTTATAGAAATGGCGCAATATAACATCACGAAATGCATATTCACATAACAAGAGGTTCAACACATCACAAGAGGTTCACCAAAAATTATTAACAAGCGGTTCAAAACATCACAAGAGGTTCAACACAAGTTGCATCTACACTAACAAACCATCACAAGAAACTAGCTAGTCACCACGAAAGATGATGTAAATGGCGAACATTATCTGAATGTTACGACATGAAGTGGTCCTACCAGTGAGGAGAATGGCTTGTTGGCCAAATTGTAGATAATCATAATGAGTTTCAACAAAGTTCTTCCACTCCGGGATGTTGAATATTATGTGGCCATCACTCACTGTCTTGTATGAAATTTCCCTTACGGCACCTATTGCTTCAAGACGTATTCCAACCAAACCTTGTTTAGAAATTTGAACAGAAAAAACCATTCTCGACGTTAGTTTCTAATTAAGATCCATAAGTTAGAAGTCTTATAACTATTATACAATAATACAAATACAATAGGAACTAAAGAAATAATGATAAGTGAAAACATACCATATGATGTAGGTGAATATGTGTCCTGGTCAACCGAGTGACAAGAGCTAGGCCAGTGCAGGAATTTTTTAGAGGAATGTTGTGGACAAGATAGAACTCTTCACGCTAGGTAAGCTTGCATCTCTAAGCGACAATTTTATAATCCAATGGTCCTTATTTCTCCTTATCGCTCTCATCCTCGTCCTCCTCATCGCCCTCATCCTCTTTGTCATTCATATACGCAACAGTGATTCTTGGACCAGGAGAGCCCATTGCAAAAAATAGTTATTTTATACATGCATGTCTCACACATCGCCATATCGAATATAAAGCACTCCTTAATTAATCACAAGACTCGCTAAGATAAAAAATGGCCTCATATTTGCAATGGACGGAAAAGAATTTTTGGGATTGGGTGAGTGAGCCAAGTAGGATGCACAAATTATTTATTTGTGCATATCACAAGGCTCACTCACACCACCCCTAATATTGCATCCTCAGATTGTAATCATCGGCCATATGAAAGTACAAAACCAAAATCATCCTAAAAGTAGGGCCTCATAACGCAAAATAATTACAGGGATATCGTAAGTAAGCCAAGTAGGATGCACAAATTATTTATTTATGCATATCACAAATCTCGCTCACACCACCGCAGACATTGCATCCTCACATTGTAATCATTGTCCTAAAATCACCTATTTTCTACATTAAACAAGAATCATCTAGGTTTTGTACCCCTACTTAATTTTGTACCTCTAAAATCATGTACATTCTCTATTATATACTAAATCTGTACTAAATCTACACTAAACCATCTAAAATCATCTACACTAAACCATCTAAAATCATCTACTCTAAAAGAAAAAAAGGGGAGAGAGGGCTCACCGGCGGTGGCTCGAGGCGGTTACGAGGGGCGGTGGACGCAGGAGGTCGTGGGTAAGGGGATGATGCAGCGATGGGGAGACGATGACGAGGAGACGATGGCGGTAGGGACAAGGCAGAGGACGGAGGAGTGGATGCAAAAAGATGGGAACAAGGCGGCGACGATGAGATGAGGACGAGGAAGAGACGGGGAAGAGGCGGTGGGCGGAGGAGCGTATGTGGTGGTGGCGGTCGGCGGTGGCCGATTCGGTGCACGCGGGGTACACCGGCGGCCGACACGGTTGGGAAGAGGGAGGGGATGTAGGGGAAGAGAGAAATGAAGTGAATGGGGGAAATATGTGGGTCGGGCGGCGTGAGGAAGTTTTTGACTCTATAGCTATTGACATTTCTTTCCTAAGAGCGCCACTAGAACTATAGGCATTGGTGGCATTTGCAACTTATGAATGCCACCCCTAAATTTGGGTCGGTTCCACCCATGGGACCGCTTTATTAGTGGCGTCTGGAGTACACTGAACTCCATTGTTAAGCTCTAGTATTAGCATTCCATATATTCAAGAAGCGGCTACTATGTTGGCTATCATCAACTATATGTTCTTTCAGGGCACACCATTGGAAAAATGATTGCTATAGGCATTTTCCTACTAGTGTTAACGTGGTACTGTCAACGAGTGATGAAATCTCTATATACTAAATCCCTTTGAGGATTAGTCACACATATGTCATGGGAGTGGCGATGAGCGACGAAGCCGAGTGTCGGATCCGGGCCTAGGGAGTGCCTAGGATTGACCAAGGAGCGACCCCCGAGAACATCGTTGGTAAGGAATAACTCGGGAGCTGCCTGGACCAACACTAATGGATCCCACAGCTCCTAAGATCGACCCCGTGAACTCCGGCTACGGGACAGAAAAAATCAGCAGTGATGCACAAGGGTTAGCCATAGGATGGATACGTTAGGCTTGGTGTCATATCCTCGAGGAACTCTATGAAAAAGCGGTATTCAGTCAAAGACGGGGCAATGGCCGGGTGCATCGTGGATCAAGTATGAAAGGGGCCCTACCATCTAGACCTCTAAGGGGGGTACTGGCCATGCTAGTACCTAGCTGTACACGGAGAAAATACGCGGGATTAGACATGGGAAAGAAGATAAGGTTCGAGATTAATCTATAGGGAAAGGAAGAGCCCCGATAACACCAAAATAATGCAAGATGGAGTAAAGTGGATAGGGGAAGGCTCATGTCCCGGTATCCAGCTAGAGGCGTTTCCTTCCCCATGATGGTAGCATAGAAAGTATCATATGCCACTGTGGTGACCCCTTTCTATATAAAGGAGGGTCAAGGACTTAGCAGAAGAAGGATCTCAGATATGAATAGAGAGAGAGAGAGAGAGAGAGAGAGAGAGAGAGAGAGAGAGAGAGAGAGAGAGAAAGAAAGAGAGAGGAGCTCTCCAAGGGAAAAGAGGTCTCGGGAACAAGAGGGATCTATGCCAAAAGCGGGAGAGAAGTAGAGGATAGAGAGAAAGAGGAAAAAGGATACCGACAATGGATACTTCGCCATTACTGGTGGTAGGCTAGATATATTTACCCGGGTAGAACCACCATTGTAACCAGGTACACCATATGATCAATACCACCACCACAAGTAGGAAATAGGGTTGTTAGATATCACAAAGGCCTTAACCTGGGTAAAACCCCGTATCACTGTGTCTCATATTTCTCTCCAGTTATTTCTCTGTTCTCTTGCAACCACCAAGGGAAGAAATGTTCGGGCGCGCTTGACACTCCTCCACGAACAACTAAAAGGGGGTATGAAGTATCCCCATGTATGTGTTCACACACATGACATTTGGCACTCTAGGTAGGGGTATATCCTCCTTCGCGTTTCTTTGTCATCTACCTCGGCGATAGCATCATAAAGATTAACCATGGATCCACTACCACCTAATGGAGGCCATGGTAAATGCCCCCTATCGTCAAGATGCTGCCATGGCTGTAACATCCGAGCATTTACGAAACAATGAAGGGTAGAAATAGGATTTGGTGCATATGCATGCATTCATCTGTAAAATATGGGTAAATTTTTTCGCCATAAAAAATCCGAAAGTGATTAGAGTTTCTTTCACTCTCTAGGTGTAGAGATAGCTCTTGAGAATGATCGTTATAAATTTTTACATGACCTTTATGAGTTAGTTTGTTTTGGGGGAAATAATTTTAATTTTGAATCAATTGGAAAAATATTTAAAATTTAGGATTTGGTATTCTAAAATGATTTCCAAAATCATTTAGTAATATTATTTGCTATGATAAAGATATAATAAATAATCATACGAAATTAATATAAAGAAATTCAAATAAGAAATAAATTCTTATTTTTTATCTTTATTTCATAAACATTCTACAATGTAGAAATCATACAACCAATGAAATGATTCATTACAGTAAATATATTACAAGAAAGGAAATTCTAGTATAAATAATTATTACAAAATTCTTACAATTGAATCAAGTAAAAAATACAATAAAACTATTTATCTATCTAATCCTATACTAAATCTTGAGCACCAGATCTTGTACCAACAAAAAAATACAAAATCAAACAAAATGAAAATAAAAGATTAATTTGTTAGAATTACTCTCAGTTGAGAGCAATGAAATGCATTACTCAAGATACATCATTAAGTAATAGTAAAAAGGGTCAAGTTTCACCAATGTGTAAATATCTGTTCTTTTATATCAAAAGAGCCACAAGACAATATATCAACAACAAGTAAAAGGAGCAAGTTTCACCGGGTGAGGGAAATGTAAAAGGTTAAAAGGTGAAACACATCACTGATGTGATCCACACATTGCAACAAATAGCCAGGCAACACAGTCATCTAACTGCATGGAGTGTGTTGTCAACACAACAGCAACATCCACACAAGCAAAAGGAGAGTGCACAGCCGTAGCACAGCCCAACAGCTTATTCTCACTCCCAAGAACCAAACCAGGAACACATCAATCCTGCCAAAGCCAAGCAAAACCACTAGCCAAACCATACACAGATCATCCAAACCTTCACCAGATGGTGACATAAGGAGGGGTGGAGCAGGTGGATAGAAAGATCAAGGACAAGCTTCCAAGAGCTAGAAGTAGCAGGAGAAGCACCAGGAGGAGAAGAACCATATTAGGCCAGTAACACAAGCTAGATAGATCAAGTCACCAGATCAACAGTAACCACACCAACAACACAACTATTGTAGTGAGTAATATAAAACCCTCACATGATCTAACTATCTTATCTAGATAAGAATTCATGTGTTTTTTTATATTTAACCTCTCAGAAATCACCCAAGTGGGGTGAATCCATCATAGAGGATTTTTGAATAGAAAAGCCATAAGTAAACTATACAAACCAAACCAGGATTTCAGACCAACATCATTCATCCTAGCTATAAAGTTATATTCCATATTCCAAAATAAACATAGCAAAGTTATGAATTCTGGGCACATCTCTTAAAAGAGTAGCACCCCGGAATCCATAGGTCTTATGGATCCATATAACCTAATAAGAACACCAACCATTTTATCAAAAGGATTCCAAAATAAGTCACTGGTATCAATACCAGAACATATCTATGAGGGACAACAAGATAGGAATAAAATTCCTAACACTCAGACCAACATCATAGGCACAAATGTTTAAAAGAAGCTTTCAACTTATCTTTGGTATTAATCGAATCTTCAGCAGTGACATAATCAAGACCAGTAGTAGAACCAAAACTTGTGTGCCATTTTAGGATGGTGTCACAAGAACAAGTTCTAAATCAAGCAGATTAATTACCCAGTTTTTCATAAATAAACTTGCAAGCCACTAATTATCATTTTCCTGGAATCAATCACATGAATCATTACCAATTTTATCTATATAGAGCATCACTATAATAAACTGATTAACCTCAATCTGTAGATGATCACACAAGCCAACATTTATATATGCAGCGAATACATCACTGACAGAACAACTGTCAATATCAGGATCATGACAGTAGTGAAGTCCCAAATCACCAGAACCATAATCAACAGTTTCATAGAAACCATATAATCTAGGACATGTCCAATTAGTAATTGGAATTAGTCTGATAAGCCACTAGCATCACCAAAACCAATTATAGACAGTAATCCACATTAAATAACCACTCACCATCCTCAATAACCACTACTACTAATTCCAATCCATCATATATAACAAAAACAGAGGGATGAACCCTAATAAGGACATGAACTCTAATTAGGGATGCACACTAGAGACACACATATGTGATCGAGAGATGAAGAGGATAGAAGGCACGAGAGGTGATCATGACCAAACTCACCAGTGCTACTCGTTGTAGATTAGAAGAGGAAGCAAAGGGGCCGACGAGCGCACAACGACATGGGGATCAGCCGAAGGGCGCTGCAACCCGCACCGAGTCGAGGCGGCGGCCACAGCAATGCATGAGGACAAAAAACACCACCACAACAACACACGAGCACCTCACAACACCACGTGGGGAGGGGGGGCAGCGGCGAAGGCATCACCGGCAGCACCCCAAACCCTAGGGTTTGGGACGGAGCTAGCCTGTCCAAAGGAGAGCCCAGAGCCAAATTGAAATGTACCAGACGAAGGAGCGGGGTCAACAACCTCTCCATACACCACGGCAGCGGCACGGGAGACCCAAGGCGGCGTCAATCGCATGGCGGCGGTGTCGGTAGCACCACGGGGTCGAGGAAAAAGGAGAGGAGTGAACGAGAGAGAGAGAGAGAGAGAGAGAGAGAGAGAGAGAGAGAGAGAGAGAGAGAGAGAGAGAGAGAGGAGCGTACTAGGCCGATAGGGTCCAGTACCACTTTCGGGAGTTGTTTAGACTAGGCCAATTGGGCCAAGTTGGGCCAAAATAACCCAATGGGGTTGGCCCATGTAACATGCCAAAAATACTAAGCTTGGATCATCAAAATCTAATCATCAAAATTAGGATTAACAAAAACTTTTCTAAATAAAATTATGAATGCATGCATATGTGTATGCATTGATTTTGAATTCTTTTAAAACCACCTTGTTTTTTTTGTTTCATTGCTTGTAAAATGTTTCTTAGGTGAAATAAACATCATCTAAAACATTTCCCACACTTTTCCTAAAGACAAGTAAATCAAAAAAATATATTAAATGAATGGTCACTTTGACCAATTTAACTCCCATGCCTACTTTGGCTGTCTCAAACTTTCAAAATCTAACAGAAACCTTTCTGGATCTTTGCACCCCTTGATTGTACTCATAACAAAGTATCAAGGCCCACTTTGTGATCATCCAGAAACTTTCAAATGCATAGTTTAAATGACAATTCAAAATTGAATCTTTATCATATGGGAAGATCCCACTTTTTCAAAAACCACTCAAACAAGCTCAACTTTCAAAACCCAAGCATCTGCAGACTCACCAACACCAATCTAGAAAACCCACCAAAAATCTTTTCAAAATTCAAAACTTGATTTCATGTGGCCATTTCATCAAACAGGTTGCAGACACAAATCAAACAAACATCAAACACTATTGTGAGCAGTGATTCTTGCCTAACTTGTTCCCTAGTTAGCCCACAGCCAGCTCAGTAGATCATCTAGGAAGATTAACCAAGCACTAGCACCACTGTGAGCTTGCCATTGCCATCAACGGTGAACAGCCGAGCACACCCTTTCCACCCCATAGTCGACAGCAAGCTAGGAGCAGCAGCAAGCCTAGCCAGCATGTCTGGGAGGCAGCCCACCGTCCACCGCCACTCCCTATCCACTGCTCGAGCCTTGCCAAGCCCTGGACCACGCGCACGAACCGCGCCCAGACCGCCAGAGAACATGCCGAGCATGCGCCAGAGAACCACCCTCGACCGAAGCCCACAGACCGCGCGCCGCCCTCGCCGCGTGCATACACAATCCCCGCCGACCCAGGAGACCGCCAGACATCCCTGTTCGCCGCCCCGTGACGCATAGCCACCACTCGCCATCAAAGACGCTGCCTCTGCCGCGTAGAGCATCGCCCGTTCCAGACCAAGCTGCACCGCCCCATGCCTCGAAACCATGTCGTTGAGAATCGCCAGGATACACCACACCGTCTCCTACCCTTGCCCATGCCAATAACCGACTGTAACATCGCCCCCGACGAGCTCACCGTGCGCCCCGACGGTCCCCTAGCTTGACTATAAATAGAGGCCACCCCCGCTCGATTTCTTCACAACATCTCACTCCCCTCTCCTCACTGATCGTGCCACACCGTTCTCAGAGCAAGGCGAGCATCACCCCGCCGGAATTTCACCGGAGCCCGCCGCCTCTGGAGAAGAAGAGAGCCATCGATTTCGTCCACCCTAGGAGCTGCCGCGACCATCCCTGAGTTCGCCGTCGTCGATTTCGTCGTTCGCCCGCCTCGCCGAACCTCGCTAGTACCCCGGTGAGCCCCCAGCACCCCCACTGGCCGCGCTAGGTTTCGTTCTCGCCGGCGTTGTCTCGCGTCGACGATGACTCCCAGCCGTTGGATTAGAATCGGATCGAACGACCCACGTTGTCCCATACCGCTTCTCCCAACCCCATGTCACTGACGAGTGGGGACACCCACTTAAGCAGCCCGTGGAGCACTGTGCTTAGTAGGCCGGCCCGTTAACTTTTCCCACGCAGCCCAGTTATTCAAATTAAACTTTTTCCATTTCAATTCAAACACACTTCTGTACCCAACTTAAAAAATCAACCCAGATCGATTCAGTGCACCAAATTGAATGAAACCAATTTTGTTGGAAAGGCCTGTGAATGATGAATCCAAGCCAGTTGGATTCAAGTCATTTGGATCTATAGATCACCCATGGTAAAAATAACAAGGCAGAAGCTTTTCTGCATTCAAACATTTTTCAAATTTAAACCATAATAGCTTTTGAGTTGATTCCAACTCTCAAAAATCACATTTAGCCATACCTTTCAGAATAAATAAAAATATATAGGTTTACTTGCAGAAATAATGTTCAAGTAGTAAAAGAATGCTACATAGGCATTTCTAGCCAATTTAATTAATTACAATAAAAGGGTAAAACCTTATTAAATTGTGACACCACTTTAAATCACATTCCCATGGACTACAATATGTGGTGATGACATGTGTCAACATGATCCCATGTTTGGTTTGGAGAATATTAAATCTTAAGTAGTTTTTTCAATGAGTAGAAATTACTTTTCTAAAAATAAAAGGAATTAAATCAAGCCTTAACCTTGTAATGTTAGAGATGATGCTAGATCATCTATAGGACCCTTGTGTGTGATGATTGCAAGTAATTAAGTATTGTTTGGTGATTGTGTACCTCGTATTTATTCATAGACGCTAGTACCGACCAAGGATACGAGGAGGAAGGAGGATACTACGAAGAAGAAGCCGAGGAGAACTTCAACCACGGCTCTTCACAAGGCAAGCCTTACTAATCAAGTTGACCTATGCAAGCTAACAATTGCAATTTAGCAAGCTTATACTTATTTTGTGAAAGAAAATACTTGCTTGTTACTATGCCTACTATATGCCTTAAGCATATGTGATCATACCCACTTGATAAACCAATCCTAGTTTTATTTGCAAGCTTCTTACTTTATTTCTTTATCAAAGCTTTACCTTAGAGTTGACTTAAGTGACTTGTAGATACTAGAAATATTCTGAAGGTTGCATAAAGAGCAAAAAATTTGGCCTAAGTTAGAAACCTTGATATCATCCTAAGATATAAGGTTGTACTTAGTTGAAACTCCACTAGTTCACCACCCCTCATTAGTACTACCCCCACCTGTAGATGCTAGTGCTAAGCATAAAACTTGATCAACTTTAGATGGGTTTACTTGGTGGAAAAATGGTTATGAAAACCTTGGAATGATGGATCATTCTATTGAAATGTTTTGGACATGTGTTTCCGAACACTTGATGATTTTGGTGATGAAAACGTTGAGGCATGAGCCTTAGCCCTTTATAAAACTGATGGTTGTCTAGATGCGATACCATTCCAATTTTATCGTACAACCACAATACCCGAATATTGGGTAGGGCTTGACTCGAAACTTATATACCTTAGTATTAGTTCCCTCATGGCCAAGGTCTGAGCTGAGGCTACCTTGTGAAGATTTTCCACCTGTGCAGTACCCAAGATGACAGTTGGTCATGGTTAGGAGGCCAAACTCACAGGAGAGGTGCTCATACTAGGGCGTGTAATTGAAAGGTTAGGATTGATTATCCGCATACTGAGTATGGTGAATTCAGGATTTGTTCCTGACGGATGTATCGAATGTTGTGGTGAAAGTGTACAATCTCTGTAGAGTGTCAAACTATTCGAATAGCCGCGTCCACGGTTATGGAAAGTTGGAGTGGCCATACTGTTCCCCCGTCAGACTTTTCAAAATGACTTGTGAAATGAATTGAGACTTTGACTTGACCACAACAGAGTTGTGACCTGAGTTACAAGATCCCACCTGGGAGTTATAAAATTGTGACTAGCTTCGGAACTTAGTAGAGATAAATATGGCTTTTGGAAAACAACCCTAGATCCTAGTATCCTATTATCCAAAAACCCCTTTACCTGTTAGTATTAGCTTGCGAATACTTAAAGAGTACTCATGGCTTTGTCCCTGGCTATTCCCATGGCCAGACTATGAAGAGTAGTACCTGGAAGATGGACCCCAGGAAGGTTACGACAACTAGGATCATCTCCCATCGTCAGCATTTCCTGTGACCCCAAAGATGGAGCTTCGCCTATGCTACCTTTATTATTACGTATTCCACTGCTTGAAGTTGTATTAAGAACTGGATCATGAGATCCCTATTTGTGTAAGAACTTATGTATCGTTTGTAATGGATGATGTACTATGGTATCCAATTCTGTTATGTCTCGCAAAAATGGTATTCCTGGGATTGCGATGTATGGCATAACAGGCATCTAGGATTGAAAAATCCGGGTGTTGACAAGGTGGTATCAGAGCCATCCTGACCATAGGAGACCATAGTTAGAGTGGACGTTTGAACCAAAAACTTAGTTTCAAAACCAAAGAAAACAAATATTTATAAAAACTTATTCTAATTCTTATCCCTTTTATTCTTTCATAAAAATTCATGTTCCTCAAAAACTCTTGCAAAATATATAAAATTTTGACACACTTGATCACCCTGCTAATCTACTCATCCTCTATTCTTATAGATGGACGTGAAGTACAGCAAGTTTTACCAACTTGGGAATGGAGGAGACCTTATCTTTGAGAGGGATTTGGACCAGCTTTCGGAACTTCTGGAGCGTCCGCACCCCGAGTTCTTCGGAGCTCAGCTCAATGATAAAGGAGGAGAAGACCTGCAGTGGCTAATTGTTGCAAGTCTCCGAGGAAAAATTGAACCTCCCACTGCGGAGGGAATTCAGTTTACCTTGAGGGAAAACAACTGGCTCGATGGACTTGCCAGGGCAATGCAGGAAGCTCTTTCCCGTCTGTGTGGGTAGAGCATCAATCAGATCAAGGGTACTCACTTTGAGTTTTGCCCAAGGCATGATGCAAATGGACAACCACTGGAAGCACCATACCACCCCGAGCTGAAGACTCAATTGGACCACTTTAGCTTCATGATGTATGATCGTCAGCAAGAGTTGGACCACTGCCGTGACTAATGCAACCACAAGTCTGCCATCATCAAGACAAAGGATCAGACCATCGCCATGCTAGCAAGGGATCGCAAGTCTCGTCGCCGTCAGCTCGACAAGAAGGAGCACATTATTGCCCGTCTTCGCCACCGCATCTCATCTCTGGAGGAGACCATCCACGAGAGAGACATGCAGTTGGAGGAAAGGGAGAATGCCGGAGAGGATCTTCGTGGAGACCCTTACTCCTATATCAGTGATGATGATGATTTTCTGGAGGATCAGGCCATGGACTTCTTCACCGATGAGGATGATTTTGCCTTCATCGATGATGATGAAGATGATGAAGCCACAGACTCCGAGGAGTAGTAGCACTTGAGCACTAGCGTAGTGAGTAGTATTCGGTCCCACTATATCGTGGTTCTCAGAATGGTTCTTAAAACCATCTGTTTTTCCTTGTTGTGGTGTGTTGTACTGTGTGCTATGAATGAGTGAATGAATGAAAAAGCAAGTTGCTAGAAAAATCTGAGTCAAACCTTTAAAACTTTTCAAAGTCCCCGAAACCTTAGAAATTTCCCTCTTTTCTCATGATCTATCTAAATCTTCAGATGCCACGTGGAGGAAGTGGTTCAGCCCCGGACCCGATGTTGCAGATCCTGCAAATGTTGACTTCTGACCGCGAAGCTGAAAGAGCGGAACGTGAAGCCAACCTAGCCACTCTACAACAGATAGCCCATCTAGCCCACAACAACCAAGGCCACGGAAATCAGGACAACCATGGATCTAAGCTCAAGAATTTCCAGAATACCAACCCACCTGTTTTCACTAAGTCCGAAGAGCCCCTAGACGCTGATGATTGGCTGCAAACTATGGAAAATAACCTAGAAGTCGCTGGAGTGGAAGCCAACGAGAAAGTCCTGTTCGCCACCCATTATCTAGCCGGAGATGCCAGGGCATGGTGGAACAGTGTTCGCGCAATGACCGGAGGCCAGATGATGACCTGGGAGGAATTCAAGGTCAAGTTTAGCAGAACCCATGTGCCACCAGGTTTGATCAAGAGAATGAGAGACGAGTTCAGAGAGCTGAAGCAAGGAAGGATGACTGTAGTGGAATACCGTGACAAATTTTTGTCATTAGCTAGGTAAGCCCCGGACGAGATAGACACCGAAGACAAGAAGAAAGAATGATTCCTGAGTGGTCTGCATGACGAGATGCAGACGATGTTAGTCAATATCCCCTTTGCAGATATTGAAGCCCTTGTCGACTCTGCCATACAGATAGAAGGAAAGATCAACCAAGCCAATGAGAACCGCAAGCGTCGTATGATGCATCAGCCAGGAACCCATCAGAACCCAAAGTACCGCCCCAACCGATCTCCAGGATTTGCCCCAAGAACCAACAGACCCCCGATGAACCGTCCGACCTATCCCAACCGTGGAAACCCTAGACCCGGAGGAAATCACAATAACCCCGGCAACTCTAGCAATTTCATCCGTGCCCCACCCAAGTTCAACACGAACAATGCTACCGCCAACACCAACACTGCCCCGAGGACTGGAAGCAATGCTGTGCCTGTCGCAGCCAAGCACAAGTCGCAAGTGACTTGTTATTACTGTGGAAATAAAGGCCACTATTCCAACGAGTGTCCCAACAAGAAGAATGCTACAGCCCCCAATGCTAATGCCCAGCTCAGCATCAGCGTCGTGTTCAGCCCGGTAGAAGATTTGCCCCAGGGAATTCACTCAACCGCAATGGCCGTCTTTTTCTCATGCATGCTGAAGAAGCTCAGGAAGCGCCAGACGTCGTGCTGGGTATTTTTTCTGTTAATTCAGTACTTGCAAGAGTGTTGTTTGATTATGGTGCATCGCACTCATTTGTCACTAAAGAATTTGCATGCACTAGTAAAATTCAACCAACCAAACTGAAGCATGTTATGATTGTTCAAATTCCCGGATCAACCACCAAGGCTAGGCCAATTTGCAAAGCCGTCCCTATCCGAATCCATGACATAGATTTTTATGCTAATCTGATAGTACCCGGAACTAAAGGTTTGGAAGTAGTACTAGGAATGGATTGGATGTCCAAACATAAAGGATTGATTGACTGTGCCAAGAAAGCCATCACCATGACCAGTACAGCCGGAATATCAGTCGAACATATATCTGAAACCTTACCTCGCCAATTCAAATGCAACAAGAGTATAGCCCAACCTACCATTGACCAAGTCCGGATAGTCTGTGAATACCACGATGTATTTCCAGATGTTTTGCCCGGTATGCCCCCAGATCGGGATATCGAGTTTATCATTGAACTAATCCCCGGAACCGGACCCCTAGCCCAAAGACCCTATAGTATGAACCCGTCAGAGCTCGCAGAACTAAAGAAGCGACTAGATGCCATGCTAGAAATTGGATTGATTCAACCAAGTGCGTCCCCATGGAGATCACCTGTCTTGTTCGTGGACAAGAAGGATGGAGGTAACCGTTTGTGTACGGATTATCGGAAGTTGAATGATTTCACCATCAAGAACAAGTACCCCTTGCCCAAGATAGAAGATTTGTTTGATAAGTTGACAGGTTCCAAGGTGTTTTCTAAGATTGATCATAGAACTGGCTATCATCAACTCAAAATTCGTGCAGAGGATATTCCAAAGACTGCCTTTACCACCAGATATGGATTGTATGAGTATACAGTCATGTCTTTCGGATTAACCAATGCCCCCGCTTATTTCATGAACCTCATGAATAAGATTTTCATGGACTTCCTGGATAAGTTTGTCGTTGTTTTCATCGATGACATTCTGATTTATTCCAAATCAGAAGAAGAACATGAGCTACACCTAAGGACCATTCTTGGAACCCTTAGAGAGCATCAGTTGTATGCCAAGTTTAGCAAATATGAATTCTGGTTACAGGAGGTAGGATTCCTCGGTCACATTGTATCAGCCGGAGGAATTGCCATTGACCCTACCAAAGTAAAAGATGTAGAAGATTGGCAAGCCCCAACCACTCAAACCCAAGTTCGTGCATTTCTCGGATTGGCGGGATATTACCGCAAATTCATAGAAGAATTCTCTAGTATCGCCAGACCCATGACCCAATTGTTGAAGAAGGACAAGAAGTTTGAATGGACCGACAAGTGTGAAGCGAGTTTTCAAGAACTCAAAAGGAGATTGATTTCAGCCCCAATCTTGATCATGCCGGATATCACAAAGCCGTTATATCTTACCTATCTCGACAATTGAAGCAACATGAGCAAAACTACCCAACCCATGACCTTGAACTCACAGTCGTAGTTCTAGCCCTGAAGACATGGATACATTACCTGATGTGAAACCCTTGTGAGATTTATTCGGATCACAAGAGCGTAAAGTATATATTCACTCAGAAGGAGCTGAATATGAGGCAGAGAAGATGGATTGAGCTAATCAAGGATTATGACCTGGACATTCACTATCACCCTGGTAAAGCCAACGTGGTAGCCGATGCCCTTAGCAGATTGCCGTGCCGCTGAAACTCCATGATTTTGAAGGAGCAACCAAGTTTGCACAAGGAGATGGGAGATTTTCGAATGGAATTAGTAAGTGAAGGATTTTTGGCTAGCATAGAACTCCAGCCCACTTTGATCAGTCAGATTAAGGAGGCGCAGAAGGAAAATGCTAGTATCGACGGAATCAAGCGTCGTATCAGTACAGGAAAAGTACCGGATTCACCGAAGACGAAGAAGGAGTTCTGTGGTACAAAGGACGCCTTTGTGTACCTGCAGATTCTGAATTGAAAGAAGTTATTTTGAAGGAGGCTCATGATACTCTTTATTCTATCCATCCCGGAGGAACTAAGATGTATCAAGATTTGAAAGAGCAATTTTGGTGGCATAAGATGAAGAGAGAAATCGGAAGCTATATCTCCAAGTGTGATATATGTCAGCGAGTCAAGGCAGGACATCAAAGACCTGCTGGATTGTTGCAACCCTTGCAGATTCCGGAATGGAAATGGGATTCTGTAGGAATGGACTTTATCACTGGACTACCTACTTCTAGTAGGGGAAATGACTCTATCTGGGTCATAGTGGACATATGTCCAAAGTCGGCCATTTCTTGCCCGTCAAGACCACATATCAGAGTTCTAAGCTAGCGGAGTTATACATCGCTAGAATCGTTACTTTGCATGGAGTCCCCAAGAACATAGTATCGGATCGAGGAACTCAGTTTACCTCGAGATTCTGGAAGAAAGTCCAAGAAGGTTTAGGAACCCGCCTAGATTTCAGTACCGCGTATCACCCTCAGACCGATGGACAAACGGAGCGAGATCAAAAACTCGAAGATATGCTAAGAGCATGCGTGTTAGAATATGGATCCAAGTGGGAAGACTGTCTGCCGTTCGCAGAATTTTCTTACAACAATAGTTATCAAGCCAGTTTGCAAATGGCCCCATTTGAGTTCATGTACGGAAGAAAGTGTCGCACCCCTTTGAACTGGTCGGAAGTAGGAGAGAGTTAGATTTTCGGACCCGACATCCTACGAGAAGCAGAAGAGAAGGTTCACAAGATTCGTGAGCACCTCAAGACCGCCCAATCCCGACAGAAGAGTTACGCCAACAAGAGACGTCGAGACCTCGCCTTCAATATAGGAGATTTTGTTTATCTCAAAGTGTCGCCATTGAAGGGAATGTAGCGTTTCCAACTCAAAGGAAAGTTAGCCCCCAGATATATCGGACCTTTCAAGATTCTGAACCGTCGAGGAGAAGTATCATACCAATTGGAACTACCTGAAGAGATGTCAGCCGTGCACAATGTGTTCCATATCTCGTTACTTCGCAAGTGTCTCGAGGTCCTCGAGAAGACCGAAGTATTCAAGAATATCGACCATCGCACCATAGAAATCAATGATGACCTGAACTATCCTGAAGTACCCATACGCATTTTGGAAGAAACTTTTCGAACTACCCGAACCCGAAGCATCAAGTTTCTCAAGATTCAGTGGAGCAACCACACAGAAGAGGAAGCTACCTGGGAACGCGAAGATCACATCAGGACGGAGTTTCCCGATCTCTTCAAATCCTAGGTAATCTTTTCGTCCTTTTTCAAATCTCGGGACGAGATTCTGTTTAAGGGGGAAGGTTTGTAACATCCCAAAAATACTAAGGTCGGATCATCAAACTCTAATCATCAAAATTAGGGTTAACAAAAACTTTTCTAAATAAAATTATGAATGCATGCATATGTGTATGCATTGATTTTGAATTCTTTTAAAACCACCTTGTTTGTTTGTTTCATTGCTTGTAAAATGTTTCTTAGTTGAAATAAACATCATCTAAAACATTTCCCACACTTTTCCTAAAGACAAGTAAATCAAAACACATATATTAAATGAATGGTCAGTTTGACCAATTTAACTCCCATGCGTACTTTGGCTGTCTCAAACTTTCAAAATCTAACAGAAACCTTTCTGGATCTTTGCACCCCTTGAATGTACTCATAACAAAGTATCAAGGCCCACTTTGTGATCATCCAGAAATTTTCAAATGCATAGTTTAAATGACAATTCAAAATTGAATCTTTATCATATCGAAAGATCCCACTTTTTGAAAAACCACTCAAACAAGCTCAAAAATTTCAAAACCCAAGCATCTGCAGACTCACCAACACCAATCTAGCAAACCCACCAAAAATCTTTTCAAAATTTAAAACTTGATTTCATGCGGCCATTTCATCAAACAGGTTGCAGACACAAATCAAACAAACATTAAACATTATTGTGAGCAGTGATTCTTGCCTAACTTGTTCCCTAGTTATCCCACAACCAGCTCAGTAGATCATCTAGGAAGATTAACCAAGCACTAGCACCACTGTGAGCTTGCCATTGCCATCAATGGTGAACAGCCGAGCACACCCTTGCCACCCCATAGTCGACAACAATCTAGGAGCAGTAGCAAGCCTAGCCAGCATGTCTGGGAGGCAGTCCACCATCCACCGCCACTCCCTGTCCACTTCTCGAGCATTGCCAAGTCCTGTACCACGCGCACGAACCGCGCCTAGACCGCCAGAGACCATGCTGAGCGTGCGCCAGAGCACCACCCTCGACCGAAGCCCACAGACCGTGCGCCGCCCTTGCCGCGTGCATACACAATCCCCACCTACCCAGGAGACCGCCAGAAATCCCCGTTCGCCGCCCCGTGACGCATAGCCACCACTCGCCGTCGAAGACGCCGCCTCTGCCGCACAGAGCAGCGCCTGTTCCGGACCAAGGCGCACCGCCCCATGCCTCGAAACCATGTCGTTGAGCATCGCCAGGAGACACCACACCTTCCCCTACCCTTGCCCATGCCAATAGCCGCCTGTAACATCGCCGCCGACAAGCTCACCGTGCGCCCCGACGGTCCCCTCGCTCGACTATAAATAGAGGCCACCCCCGCTCGACTTCTTCACAACATCTCACTCCCCTCTCCTCACTGATCGTGCCACACCATTCTTAGAGCAAGGCGAGCACCACCCCGCCGTAATTTCACCGGAGCCCGCCGCCTCTGGAGAAGAAGGGAGCCATCGATTTCATCCATCCCAGGAGCTACCGCGACCACCCCTGAGTTCGCCGTCGTCAACTTTGTCGTTCGCCCGCCTCGCCGACCCTCGCCAGTACCCCGGTGAGCCCCCAGCACCCCCACTGGCCGCGCTAGGTTTCGTTCTCGCCGGCGTTGTCTCACATCGACGATGACTCCCAGCCGTTGGAATAGAATCAGATCGAACGACCCACGTTGCCCCATACCGCTTCGCCCAGCCCCGTGTCACTGACGAGTGGGGACACCCACTTAAGCAGCCCGCGGGAGCACTGCGCTTAGCAGGCCGGCCCGTTAACTTTTCCCGCGCAGCCCAGTTATTCAAATTAAACCTTTTCCATTTCAATTCAAACACACTTATGTACCCAACTTAAAAAATCAACCCAGATCGATTCAGTGCACCAAATTGAATGAAACCAATTTTGTTGGAAAGGTCTGTGAATGCTGAATCCAAGCCAGTTGGATTCAAGTCATTTGGATCTATAGATCACCCATGGTAAAAATAACAAGGCAGAAGCTTTTCTGCATTCAAACATTTTTCAAATTTAAACCATAATAAATTTTGAGTTGATTCCAACTCTCAAAAATCACATTTAGCCATACCTTTCAGAATATATAAAAATATATAGGTTTACTTGCAGAAATAATGTTCAAGTAGTAAAAGAATGCTACATAGGCATTTCTAGCCACTTTAATTAATTAGAATAAAAGGGTAAAACCTTATTAAATTGTGACACCACTTTAAATCACATTCCCATGGACTACAATATGTGGTGATGACATGTGTCAACATGATCCCATGTTTGGTTTGGAGAATATTAAATCTTAAGTAGTTTTTTAATGAGTAGAAATTACTTTTCTAAAAATAAAAGGAATTAAATCAAGCCTTAACCTTGTAATGTTAGAGATGATGCTAGATCATCTATAGGACCCTTGTGTGTGATGATTGCAAGTAGTTAAGTATTGTTTGGTGATTGTGTACCTCGTATTTATTCATAGACGCTAGTACCGATCAAGGATACGAGGAGGAAGGAGGATACTACGAAGAAAAAGCCGAGGAGAACTTCAACCACTGCTCTGCACAAGGCATGCCTTACTAATTAAGTTGACCTATGCATGCTAACACTTGCAATTTAGCAAGCTTATACTGATTTTGTGCAAGCAAATACTTGCTTGTTACTATGCCTACTATATGCCTTAAGCATATGTGATCATACCCACTTGATAAACCAATCCTATTTTTATTTGCAAGCTTCTTACTTTATTTCTTTATCAAAGCTTTAACTTAGAGTTGACTTTAGTGACTTGTAGATACTAGAAAGATTTTGAAGGTTGCATAAAGAGCATAAAATTTGGCCTAAGTTAGAAACCTTGATATCATACTAAGATATAAGGTTGTACTTAGTTGAAACTCCACTAGTTCACCACCCCTCATTAGTACTACCCCCACCTGTAGATTCTAGTGCTAAGCATAAAACTTGATCAACTTTAGATGGGTTTACTTGGTGGAAAATGGTTATGAAAACCTTGGAATGATGGATCATTATATTGATATGTTTTGGACATGTGTTTCCGAACACTTGATGATTTTGGTGATGAAAACGTTGAGGAATGAGCCTTAGCCCTTTATAAAACTGATGGTTGTTTGGATTCGATACCATTCCAATTTTATCGTATAACCACATTACCCGAATATTGGGTAGGGCTTGACTGGAAACTTATATACCTTAGTATTAGTTTCCTCACGTCCAAGGTCTGAGCTGAGGCTACCTTGTGAAGATTGTCCACCTGTGCAGTACCCAAGATGACAGTTGGCATGGTTGGGAGGCCAAACTCACAGGAGAGGTGCTTATACTAGGACGTGTAATTGAAAGGTTAGGATTGATTATCCGCATACTGAGTATGGTGAATTCAGGATTTGTTCCTGACGGATGTATCGAATGTTGTGGTGAAAGTGTACAATCTGTGCAAAGTGTCAAACTATTCGAATAGCCGCGTCCGCGGTTATGGACAGTTGGAGTGGCCATACTATTCCCCCGTCAGACTTTTCAAAATGACTTGTGAAATGAATTGAGACTTTGACTTGACCACAACAGAGTTGTGACCTGAGTTACAAGATCCCACCTAGGAGTTATAAAATTGTGACTAGCTTCGGAACTTAGTAGAGATAAATCTGGCTTTTGCAAAACAACCGTAGAGCCTAGTATCCTATTATCCAAAAACCCCTTTACCGGTTAGTATTAGCTTGCGAGTACTTAAAGAGTACTCATGGCTTTGTCCCTGGCTATTCCCATGGCCAGACTATGAAGAGGAGTACCTGGAAGATGGACCCCAGGAAGGTTACGACAGCTAGGATCATCTCCCATCGTCAGCATTGCCTGTGACCCTTAAGATGGAGCTTCGCCTACGCTACCGTTATTATTACGTATTCCGCTGCTTGAAGTTGTATTAAGAACTAGATCTTGAGATCCCTATTTGTGTAAGAACTTATGTATCGTTTGTAATGGATGATGTACTATGGTATCCAATTCTGTTATGTCTCGCAAAAATGGTATTCCTGGGATTGTGATGTATGGCATAACAGGCATCTAGGATTGAAAAATCCGGGTGTTGACAGCCCAAATATTAAAAGAAAAGGAATTTAATAATTAAGCAAAAGACCAAAATACTCCTATGATTTAATAAATTCTAGTAAATAAAAGAAAAACCTAAAAATACAAATAATATATTTTTAGGTTTATAATAATTCAAGCTACTTAATTAAATGAAGAAGTCTATTTTTAATACTATAAATTTAAGTTAAAGATTTTTATAATATATATTCCTTATGGAATTTTATAAAAATCAATAAAATATATAAAAATAAATACAAATAACTTTTATCGTCCTTAATTATTGTAGCATTTTATAAAAAATACTAAAGGGATATTTAAGATATCAAAATAAAATCATTTGAAGTAAAAATGCTTATTCTTAAAAATAATATTAAGAAAATAATTATAGGAGTTAAAATTAAAAAAAATAGTTTTTAACCCGATTAATAATATACTACATTTGAAAAATAGTGAATGTTATATTTATAAAATATTAAAGATTATTCATTAAAATGAATTCCTTTATTCATAAAGAAATTCCAGAAACTAAAATATTGGGTAAAACACACAAAGAAGATAAATAATAAATCATGCATTACATTACTATGCATATTCATTTTGCTTCTTTAAATATTGTCCTTACCAGGAAATAATGTTGTTTTGTAGACATAGAAGCTCAAGATCCAGTGCAAGCATCCGACTTCACTACCTTGCGATCACAAGGAAAGTTCATCACTTGCTCATGTCCTTTGAAGAGTCTTTATCAAAGAATTTACAAACTGTGTGTTATCATCTATGTTTCAAAGAAATAAAATTTTATTTTCCCAAAACAAATAAATTGTTGATATCATCCTAACTGATGATATGGATGAGGTGAGCAATGGTACTTAGATTTCCATTTGCAATGAGATTAAACACCTAGGACTTAACAACCCATGATATCAGTGATTCTAGCGTCGTATCTTCTTCCTCTCGCATGTAGCCGGATGTGCAGGTCATGGATATTATCCTCATAGAGTGCAATAATTGGTAATTCATAGAGGATATGCAGCATATGGGTGGGAACCCTCAACGTCCCACGATAGTTCTGGCATCTGACGGTCTGTACAAACCATCGCTATAATTCAATGGGTGGGCATGGTGTAAACCAAGGAGACATGCGGGGTCGCGAAGGGGGAGTGATTGACTTGGATCACCTACTGGTCCCCACATCATGGAATTGTGGACTGGAAAGTATGCCCGGTTGTGGTAGATAGAGCATCAAACTTCCCACCTTGCATATAATCAACTTGCTGGGTAAGGCTATTCCTCACCCATTCCTTTGATCCACTACTTAGACTCTAAGGAGCCAGAAGATATCCCATTATACACAGTTGAAGGTCAAGAGGATGTATACTATGAGGAACCAGGTTTATCTGGAGGAGTGGAAGGAGTTGACTATAATATGAGATATGGAGTAGATGGCAACGAGTCAGATTAGTTGCCTTAGTTATTAATAGTCAATTGAGCCGAGCAACATGAACCATATATAATAAGTTGTTGAGCTCAATTTGATGTTTAAGTTGAAACTTTAATTCTTCCGCTGAAAACGTTTAAGTTGGTTTGTAATTTAAATCTTTGAAGTCTTGAACTTCTGTTATTGTAATAATAATAAGTGTGTATGTTTGTAATATGGACCCGCAATGTTTCTGTTGTACCACTCCGAGGGATGCGATATTTATGGAACGATGTTCTGTGGATGTCATGTCAACGACTATAGTGTACTACACATGCAGTGGTATGCTGGGTCACCGCAGCTGGTATTAGAGCAAGTGTTTTGACCTTATGATGGAAACCTAGTAAAGGGTATTACATGTAGGATCTTACAACAATGATAAAGAATTCTCTAAAAGGGTATAATGGGTATTCAAATGAGAATATTCCGTTGTATATTTTAGTGCGATAATTCTGTGTTATGATGCAATATTTCTATTGTTTACTTCAAAATATTTTGTATACAATGATATGGCACCAAAGTTTCCAAAATAAACTTTGGTAAGGAAAGAGGACACTCTCGATGATTATCAAGGATCATTCACTAATTAGCTTCGTCAACTCTTTAGGATTTTTAGTTGTCCAACTAAGGTTTTTAGTTCGTCAACACTGATCAGCATGTTATGTTGTTTATCTCAAGGAGAACACCTCTAGTGAATTGTGGACCCCGGTCCAATAGTTACCATTGATACGTCTTCCAATGTTACTATTTACTTTCTACAAGCTACCATTAACTTCCACACCATATGTTTAATCATTTGTTTTCAGAAAACCGGTGAGATTGACAACCTCAATGTTCGTTGGGGAAAAGTCTTGAGTTTATGTTGTGCAGGTTCCAAGTTGTTAGCAATAACTGGTTAAAGAACCTTGGTTCTTACTGAGAGAAGACTTACTGCTGTGCTCATCATACCTTCCTATTGGGGTTTCCCAACAAAGATCTATAGTGATCTGAGCCGCATCAGGTATAGGCTTGTAATAACTTTGGATTACCTAAGTTGTTTGTAATGTATAATATGTGAAAATGCATATTTGGATCTTATTTGGATTTTGTTTTCCATTGTGTGACTAGTTCTGTGCATGAAGTTGATCTCAGAACACATGATGATGTAATTCTGAGTATTCTCTTTATGTTGCAGGACTAGGGGGTCATGGAATCGGGTGTAGAAATTGAAACCGAACAACAGCGCATGGAAAGTGAGGCTAAGGAGAAAGCAGATGTAGATGCTGGAAATCAAGGATCATTACCACCACCACCAATGAGGCCATTAATGGAGAAGAACTTTATGCAATACATGCAAATGATGCAAGAATCCCATAACAAGTTTATGAAAGAGTTGCTAGGACGAGCAGGATTGGCTAGCAGATACTGAGAGAAAATTAAATACTGTCGGTTGCAATGATGAAGAGAAATTGAGGTATGCAACCCATATCTTGACTGGACCTGCAGCATCATGGTGGGAGAACCATATAGCAATGCAACCTCTAGGAAGGGAGTATACCTGGGAGGAGTTTAAGCAGAGATTCCGTGAGTATCATGTTCCTAAAAGTGTAATAGAGTTGAAGCATAGGGAGTTTGAGGAGCTTCAGCAAGGATATACCAGCGTCATGAAGTACATCCGGGAGTTCAGTCAACTGTCTCGTTACGCTGAGGATGAAGTGAGTGCTGAGGAAAAGAGAAAGAAGCATTTTCTACAAGGATTAAATCCATTCGTGAAGATGTAGTTGAGGATGGCCAACAAGCAAACTTTTCAACAGTTGCTCGATGCAGCCATTACCTTTGAAGATGACTATAAGAATGTCCAAGAGGACCGAAGCAAAAGAGATAAGAAGGAAACAAACAGGATTCATGCAAATAAACCTAAACCTAACTTGGAGTTCAAACCCAGAAACAAAACTTACAACAACACCAAGAACAATAGTGTAAGTCATTATATTTCTCGGAGGAATATCATTTGCAATAATTGTGGAATTCCAGGACATTTTCAGAGAGAATGCAAGAAGCCAGTAGTTATCTGTTATGGCTATGGGCAAAAGGGCCATATCAAGCCAGATTGTCCAAGTAGACCACCAGGTGTTTGTCCTACTAAGGGTGGAGGAAAAGCTAGTAGAGGCAATGGACAACTTGATGCGTGCACCTAGTATTGACGTGGGACACTTCGTTGGAACCCCAAGAGCAAGGTGTGATGAGCACAATAGCAAGTTTCCCTCAGTAGAGACCGAGGTTATCGAACCTGAAGGAGGAAGGAAACGTCTCAAAGTTGTTGCAAGCAACGTGGATATCTGCACAACAAAAACTCAAGACTTTGTCCCAATGAATCAGTGAGGTTGTCAAGCTCACCGGTTTGCTATAACAAAGGATTAAACATATGGTGTTGAAGGTAATGGTTTGCAACAAATAAACAAGTAACAGTGGAAGATGTATCAATGGTAAAGATTGGACCGGGGTCCATAGTTCAGTAGAGGTGCTCTCCTTAGATAAACAACATGGAATGAAGGGTAAACAAATTACAACAGGGCAATTGACATGAATTGAGTCTAACACCCCAGTTCCAGTTAAATAGTAATTATGGTTTTGATTGTGCATTCATAAGCATCATATCTTAAAATGCATGTAAGCAAAGAAGATTAAATGTAAAAACCTATTTTCCCCACCTCTCTAAAAGCACTCAAAAGGGATTTGAGTTTTGAAAATTACAAAATACACGGAACCCAAATTGTTATAAGGGGTACCTATTGTATTTCCATATTTTACAAACCCTCTAGGGTTTTTGAAACATCAAAAACATATTTGGATTTGAAAAGATACACAGAAAAATGAAAATAGAAAAAGAAAAGCTTCTGTTAAAAAAAGAGAACCAGGGCCTCTAGGCTGTCCCAGATCCCCTTCCTTTCTTCTGTCCCTTTCCGCGGCCCACCTTTCCCCTCTCTCTCCCTCGTCCATCTGCCGCTTAGCGCGCAGTTTCCGCAGCCCACCCTCGGCCCAGTCAGCCGTCAGTAGCCAGTATCGGTTTGGCCTACTCCTTTGCGTCGTCGTCTTCGACGACGACGAGCAAGCTGCTCGCTGGCGGTGCGCCCACCCTCCGCCGTCGCTGCGATGCCCGCCTGCGCCAGGATCCTCGCTACTGACCATCTCCGCCTCTACAAGTATCCCTGCCGGCGCTCGGACGAACCGTAGATCCTCTTTTTCCCCAATTTCCGGCGCCATGCCAAAACCCTAGCCACGGTCGCCGATAAGCTCCACCGATTAGCGCCACCCCTCGCTATTCCGAGGCCACCATCATGACCTCTCTGCTATTCCACGCCGATTTCCCTGAAGCGTGCAAGCAGGAGAGGTCTCCACTGCCGTAATCCGACCCTTGTTCCCGACACCAGCCGTCGCCTCTCGCCGTTGATTCTGGTCCCCCAAGCCTCTCCGAGCCCACCAACAGCATCCTGGTGAGATTGCGGTTCTCAGGAACCTCCTCACTCTTTCCCTCCTACTCTGGTTCGAGCTCGCGTAGTGCTCCGCCGCCCGTCGCCGCAGAAGTGGTCGCCAGAGCTCCTCTGGTGGTCAAAATCCAGCGGCGCCACCACCATATGGTCGCTAGAGTCATGCTGTACCCAACCCGCACCCGCACGCTTCCCCGCGAGCCACCTAGAGCCGTCCCCGTGCGTGACCTAGAAGGATCACCATCGGGTGACGTCACTGTGACGCCAGCCCGCGGGCCAGACTGGTCAAACCAGCCCCCTCGGTCCCACTTTTCTTGCGTGGATGCTGATGTGGCTTCGGCCACACCGGTCAGTCACTGTGTGTAGGATCAGGTGTGGTAACAAAAGTCCTGGGTCATGTTATGACATCAACCTGATGCAGTAGAAGCTTTTAATAATGGTTTTAATAATTCCAGAAATTGGTTTAATCTTATAAAATCAATAACTAATTATCTGTTTATCAGAAAAATACAAATAATATATCAAAATGTTCAGAAAAATGAGAGCTACCTAATTAAACTATAATCATGCATTTTTCAATAACTTTCATAACAAGTTTAATTAGATAACTAATCAACCCCTCTAATATGTTTCTGGAGTTCCCTGAGTTAGGGTTTTCACCGCTCGGAACCCCGATTAAGTTCTTGAGCATGCTTTAGGGTCTCAATTCAATACAATTTAACTTGTCATATCATCATTCTTGTTTGAGCATTGCATCAATGCCAGTGTTGATTGTTTCCCCTTCCTTTCCGATGTTTGATTCTTCCTGGTAGAATGCGATATCGAGACGAGATTGAAGACTGAGATCAACACCGTTGAAGATCGAAGACCAATACTTGACCAAATGTAACCAAGTAAAATACAAGGATTCCAAAGATCTGCATATCGGTTATCAACTGGCAAAGGCAAGCATATCCCCACCATGATATAATCCTATGATTTCGGAAGGATTTCAATTCCTGCCATGATGCATACGATTCTACTTTGGTATTTTATCGATAGATAAAGTATCCTATCTATTTCATTACTCCCTTTGAGCTTATATTACCTGATCCACTGTTCCTAGCATAACTAGGTTTGGATTTTTTGCACTGCTAGAGCTTATATCTGTGTCCTGCTTAGCCATGCATAGCTGTTGAGCCTAGTCCAACCAGATGATGTATCAGATGCAGAGAATATATTATGACAGGAGAACGTGATGATATGAGATCAGTGATATGATATTAAACATGCTAAGGCTTGTATGGGAGGCCACAGTGGGATTTGGTTTTTCTAGCCCCATGCTCGCCACCACAAGGACCTGAGTTCTTGCCTTTGGAACCGAGATGAGCGTAAAACCACACGGGGCTTGGGAACCCCTCGCCTGATTAACTTGCCTAGTAGATTCCATGAGTCACATAGTTCGGGCTTTCCATTCGACATACGCATTGAAAACATTTTTGATAGAGGAGGTGAAGGAGGTGCATTCATAACAGGTAGGGAAGCATGGACCGGGTTGCTTGGGGTTGATGGTGCCCCTGGTAAACCAACCTCGCCTCACATATTTAAGTACCGGCATCAGGATTTGACCCATTACGGCGGAACCATACTTATTGCGTGACTCATGGTCTCGGCGAAAGCAAGGTAAAGGTCGTGGCCAACCACCCTCTTCCGGCCTTGCAAGGAAGAGGGCTAAAACGTTGTCATTAAGAGTCGGTTGGTACGTGTGGGTAAAGTTGTACACCCCTGCAGGGTAATAATATTTATGAAAATCTGTGTTCACGGTTATGAACGCTTGGTGACCATATTCTAAGATCATAGAGAACTATAACCTAATTGTACAACTTGGCAGATCAACGTGTGCTTAAGGATGCTTCCTCATGGGTACGAGGGGGTGATCCTAGTTGGTAGATGATGATGATTTGGTGGATATCAAAATATGATGATCAATACTTTGGAGATGTCACTCTCTTATCCCCTTTTAAAATACTCTGACTATACGAGCTTCTTCTTCCTCTTGTTTTATAAACAAAAGTGGCTTTATGCAAAACAACCCCACCAGCCAGAAGTCTTGTGGAGTACACCCTGTACTCACCCTTGCTTTGTTGATACTTCTGGCAGAGTAAGTGTTCCCTGAAGATCAGTTTGGTACTACATCGACATCGACGGGTAGCTTGGGGTTCCCGGCCGGCAGCCTGGAATCTATGGGCTGGGACGTCATCGTTATGCTTCAGGCCTCTTAGGCCATTTGTTAAGTTTGCTATACTTAATAGCATAATTTGCCTTCCGTTTTTTGATGTTTGTTGTTAGTGAACTCTGCTTGTAATAATTTGGTTCTCTGCTCATGTATAGTTCCCAACCTTTAATAAGGTAGAGTCCCCTGTGTTTACAATGCTAGTTCCTGGATCAATAGCTAGCATCCATAGTTAAGATGTAATATCAAGAAACAAAGGTCATAATACAAATTTAGAACCAAGAATAAAATAATTTATTACATCTTACATAGCTCATTTGGGTATTACATTACATTGCAGCAGAATATCTATAAGCATGGGGTCCTTCATCTTCAAAGTGCCACAGGCAGACATGTTGGTTGTAGACTTGTAATCCTAATCAATCAACTTCACTAATATCAAACAAACCTGCAACATAACAAGTTACAGCCACAAGGGTCAATATATTTGAATTGTATTGGCAAGTGATACTATGGTAGTATAGTGGAGTCTATCATCTAAATGCATTTGGCTAAGTGGAGCTTAGGCTTGCTTTTCTCAAAATAGATTTTCCTTATCATTTGAAAACACTAAGTTTTTGCTTTGACAAAATCTTTTTCCCAAGACATCTCCCAATCAAAGATTGAAGATCCTTTAACCCTTGTTCAACCACAAGATTTTAACTTAGAAATTTGGATGATGAGATTCTTGATAGCTTCCATGTCTTGATTCTCAAATTGTCCTTTACCAGGGACATGGCTAAGTACTTAGATTTTACACTCTGCAGAGGTGGTGCACTTTCCCCACAAGACTTGGTTTCACCAAGACAAGATCTTTCAGAAGCCTTCCCTTAGACCAAAATGGACACGCTCCAACCTATCAAACCCTACCACCAACTGTCCATATGGCTAAGTTCTTGCAACCTATATGATCCAGGCAGAGCCCATAATGCCAAGTGGTTGCACTTGAAGCTTCTCAACATTTGACATCTCAAATCTCTTTGTTCCTGGGTGGCCATCCACAAGTGAGATACACAAGGTAAACCATAAACATGGGCCTTGTGAACCACTGAACAAAAAACCACCAAGCAATTACCATTCCACCCAGGTGATTCATTAACTTAGTTGTTTTATTAAACAAAAACACAAGTCCTAGACTTAGAAATTTTTCCACAGTATGATTGTATATTCCACCCTTGTTTTCTATTAGATAAGCTAAGCTTGATAGTAGTAGGAATCTTAACTTAGGAAATTTTCTACTAAGGTTTCATCTACTAGGATTTCCCATAGCAAGGTTTATACTTAGCAAAAATTCCATGCAAGTTTTACTTAGAAAAATCACTAATGCATAGTGAAAGTAATTGGGACAAAAGTATGAAGCATCACTTGCCATTTTGGTAGGTATAAGTTCACTCCTTGATCTTTGAAATGTTCACACACTTCAAGTCACTAAAATTCAATCAAGCAAACAACAAGTTCAATCTACCATTCAAGCAATTCATCACATAAAATGACAATAACAAAACAATGCATGAAAGCATGCTAAAGGATTGTTTTATTTGGAGAAGTGGTTTCTAAAGGTTCACAAACATTTGAAAACACCTAATGGTCATTTTTATAAAGTGGCAAAGTCATTTGTAAAAGATTTCACTTCGTAAACCATTTTCAAAACAAGGTATCATTTTATGTGGTGTAGAAATATTTTTACTAAGACATTAATCTATAGGGTTCACAAAATATGTTTTCAAACCATAAAACTTGGTGTTTGGGGTCAGAGAGTTTGAAACAAAACATTTCCCAAAGGTTTTCTTCAAAACCATTTTTAATAAATAAACCATATTTTTATTTGACTAAAAAGTGTTTTAAATCCAAGATTCATTATTTTGCATCACCAAATTCATTTTTGAAACCACAATTTGTTTCCTAGGGTCAGTAGGTTTAAATAAAACCATTTTCCAAATATTTTATCCCCAAAATCATTTTTGAACAATTTTTATAATCTAAACAAGCATACACAAGTTTCTGCAAAAACACACAATTTAACAGAAACTTTTTATTAAACAAATTGCATGGTTGGCTAGGGTTTGTTTTTCTGAATCCATTGATATAAAGTTTGCAAAATTTGGACGTGTAGAATAAAAGTTGTGCAATTTACAAAATCACAAATCTAATAGATTCAAATCTATTTTAAATCGAATCCTGAGCCACATGGCTGTTTCTTATTGGGCGGTACCGATTCGTGTGGATCGAGCGATACAGACCACAGGATTAAAAGGGGCCTGTGCGGATTAGATCATCGCATACCCTTTCGTTCAAGTGAATCTAACACAACCACAGGATTCACATCTAACGGCTCAACTATCTTGACCAAGGACGGGCGGCGCTCGACGGTGGCGGACGACGGCGCGTGCTCGGCCAGTCAGGTTGCCGACGAACCAGGAAGCGCGGGAGAGGGAGAATATGCTCACCGAACTTGCCGGGAAGCGCTGATGCTCGAGGTGGGGTTGGTTCGTCGAGGGGCGCTCGGGGACAGTGGCAATTCCTCGCCGGAGTGGGTGGCGGCGTCGGGCGGCTCTGGAGGTCGTCGAGGGCGAGGATGGCGGGCACCCTAGGACAAAAGGGAGACACCGTTAGGTTCGCAAGGGCATGGCGATCATTATAGTGTCCATGTGGAAGAGAGGGGTGGTCGGGTTTACCAGGGAGACGTCGTCGCAGTTGCAGACAGACGGCGGCGCTGGCTCGGGGAAGACGTTGCCGAGATCACGGTGCTCGCGCGCCAGAAGGTAAGGAGCGAGATCGTGTGCTCCAGGGGCAATGGGGTTGTCTGGCTTCGCCGGAATTTGTGCTGCAGCTCGTCGGAACAGAGGAGGTTCATGCGCGAATTCGTGGCAGCCCTGTGGCCGGGAGAGAGGAGTGAGCGAGGGAAATTGGGGAGGAGACAGAGGGGGTTAAGACGACAGGGTCCAGGGGGAGAATTAACCTAGCATTTAAACGAATTCAACCGAATTCATTTGGCCAGAAACGGTGAGGCGAGAGAAAGGGAGGAAACGGTAGCGAGGTTAGGGATGACGATGAGGTGGCGGTGGGGTCCACTGGCAGCGAGAGAGGGAGAGAGGGAATAGGGTCCAACATTCAGTGACTTAGTGGGTTTCTTTCGCGGTGCGAAGCGTTTTTCTGCGGGGTGAGAGGAACTGGACTGTTGGGCTTAGTGGGCTGGGCTGGTTGGGTCGAGTCCAAAACATATTTTTTTTCATTCTGATTGCTTTTTCCTTTTTCTGTTTGAATTTCCTGTTTTGAATTTCAAACAGACAACAAATCAAACATCCAAAACAATTCAAACCTCCTCCAAACTTGTATTCAGTGTTGGTTCTGTTTAACAACATAAACCAAAGTCCCAAAATAAAATAATATTTTTATTTTTAGGGTCCATTAATAATTAAATAAAATGGACCTTAGTTATTAAATCAAATGGGTTTTGATTTATTTAAAATCTCCATTAGAAATCTAAATATTTTCAAAACCAAATCAGTAGGTTTTATTTGAAAATATAGAATACTTGGAAAACTTGTTTAAAAATAAATAAATAAGTTTTGATGTTTAATTAAAATGGTAAAACCTTTATTTTAATAAAATTGGTTTAATAATAAACTCTCCTTATTTTTATTTAAATAAACCTTTACTCTTTTAATCAAAACAAAACATTTTATTTCAAAAGCTTGGCCAAGGTTTAATTTGGCTCTATAAAATAATCCTTATTTATAAATCTACCTTTTTCCTTTGAAAACCCAAACTTTTATTAAAAGATCCAAAAAAATAGTAATTTTAAATATTTTTTTTAAGTTGATTGTTTATTTATCTTTTTAAATCCCTTTAGGATTTTATTTGATCCAAATAGGTTTTTAAAGTTTCCAATTGGATTCAAAAAGTTTCTTCTCACCCTCAAAATCAACAAAGTTTTATTTTATTCATTTATTTTTCACATTACAAGATTTGGAAAATCTTGGGATGTGACAGCTCAGTTATGAGCTCGCTGTAATAATTTTTGTGTCGTAGGGTCACTTCTGTGTTATCAATTCTTCATTGGATATTCTCGATATCAAGGTTAAGCTTATGTTAGACGGAGGTCTGGATTTGTTTAGCCCTGATCCCGGGAGTGTCACACCGAGGAAGGCATAAGAATGCAATTACTAGTCAGAAAGATCATATGAGATTCGATTGGGCAATACAACAAGATACATAGATCTCCATCCAACTGCATCTATGACTAGAAGTCCACCTTCAGGTTATCATCCGAACCCCCTCTAGTATTAAGTTGCACGGAACAGACAACTGCTTTAAGCAAAGTGTGTAAGGTAAACAGTCCACATGTTTGATGAACAAGAGACCATTGTTTTCTCCCTAGTAGCAACAACACATCTACAACCGAAGAGATTTATGTCAGTTCCCTTGGAAACTAGAGGCATGAACCCACTATCGAGCATAAATACCCCCTCTTGGAGTCACTAGCAACTACTTGGCCAAGATAGCTACTAACAACGAAGAACATACAAGATCACAAACAACACAGACATTATAAAATCATAAAGATAAACCATTAATCAAACCAACATAATAATCTCAATATCCATCAGATCTCCGCAAACATAACATGCATGATTACAAATAGATTAGATCTTGATCATGAATGGGGCTCAGAAGATCTATACATGAAAGCAAAAAGGAGGAGATACAACCATCTAGCTACTACATGGACCCATAGTCTAAGGTGGAACTACTCACGCATCATACCGGAGCGAAGGCCTCCGGGATGATCTCCCCTTCGGCAGGGTGCCGGGAAGAACTTAAGATCCCCCGATCTAGGGACGATGGTGGCAGAGGCTACAGACGGTTTCGTGTAGATTTGATCGGGTGCCTAGGGTTTCTGCATCGGGGGATTCTTATAGGCGAAGAGGGAGGACGAGGAGGCGACCAGGGGAGCCAAACCCTAGCCAGGCGCAGGCCCACCCCTGGCCTCGCCTGGGGGGTCTGGCAGCCCTGGCACGCTTACTCCTCTCCCCTCTGGACTTCTTGTTCCCCACGGAAAGTAATTGACTTTGATGTTTGTCCCGTCCAATTCCGAGAATATTTCTTTACTAACTTTTCTGAAACCAAAAACAGCAGAAAACAGGCATCTGGCACTGTTGCAACTTGTTAGTAGGTTAGTACCAGAAAACGTGTAAAAGGCACCTCAATGTGTAGACAAGTAAAGCAAAGTAGATACTAAACAAGCATGGAGCATAAAAAATTATAAATACGTTTCCGACGTATCAACATCCCCAAGCTTAACTCCTGCTCATCCTCGAGTGGGTAAGTGATAAAAGAATAATTTTTGAGGTGACATGGACCCTCACAATAAAGATCCAACCATTTGCAAACATTGAAAGCTGTGATCAAAGAACTCTAAACATGTGCATGAAAGATTGATTTCTAACAATAGGACATAATAATTATGTATGCAACATGACAAGCTACAAACAAAGATCATGAATAACATGCATTGAAAAATGTTTGTTTGTTTCACATACAGAAAACATAGCATAGTGACAATCAACTTTTCCCTCGTAGAGTGGCAAATAGATGCATAGGACACCTTCAAAGTTCACAAGGGTGACTAGAAACAAATAGTACAAGAACAAGTAATATCACAATATGCATCAATCAATAAGCTTTGGAACACTACACACAGAATGACAACTATTCTCTCTTAATGGTGCCTACAGGTAAAAGGTGGAGACTCAATAGTGGTGGAAGAAAGGCCGTTTGTAAAGGAAGCAGGGATTACAAGTTTCAAAAATATCTTCCAAAAATTATGGTACTTTCTAGCTTTCAGCCCTCATTGCCCCTATCATAAGCATCTTGAAGTGGTTAAGGTTAAAGTGGTAAAGATGGAGTATATGCTTGACAAAGTATAAGTTGGCAATCTCAAATCCCTTGAATACGAGGGACACACCTCATTTTTTAGGGTAAAACAGTAGGGGAAAACCCCACTGCAATTTTTATAAATCATAATGAGTTACATAAGTAAATATTTACAAATCCAAGTCCACCTCAGAGAGGGAAAAACAGTACAAGGCTAACTATCTCCTATCCAAAACAGTACAAGGCCACACCTCATGCATACTCAACTTTGGGTCCAGGTAAGTTCTTGTCATTGTAAGTATTTGCATATCATTGAGAACCGCCAACGGGATACCCCTTGCACATGGTACAGGAGCTATCCCATAACGAAAATTACAAGGCAAGCAGACAATGAGCATCTCAGCAATCTTCTTATGTACCATGGGAATATGGTGCTTTTTTATCTCTTTCCTCTTTTCTCAATGTGTCTCTTTTTTAAGAAGAATGCTTCATAGATTCACTATGGTGATGCTGCAAGTTTCCACCATGATTAGGCATGGCTTAGGCTAGCGGCCTAGGCGTTTCTCTAACACAGGATACAAACTCCATGGACTTACAAGTTCCCTCTTTATTTCACACAGGTGACATCAATAGACAAAAGAACATGATATCAACTGAGTACAAAGTACAAGTGCAGTGTTGAAAACGTTCCCCGTGACAGCATGGTTCTGCTAATTCCAACTTATAAGTGCAAGCATATACAACAAAGATGTCACAATAGTTCAAGTTTATTAGGGGCAAATAATTAAGTGTGCCATCAAGTTCGTGAGGGCTTTAATCACTGAGTTTTCACATAACAAAATAGTTTTTAATTGGAAGATAGTTGAAAACAAGAATATACTTGGAATGGTGTAACACACCATGCATAGGAGTTTATAGTGGACACTTTGGAATAACTTGGTTTCTTGGGAGTTGGAGGCATGAGTAGGACTTACTCATACAAGTGGAGGCTAGCAAGAGACTGGGAGCAACAAACCAAGAGAGCATAATGGCCATAATCATGCAGAGCAACAAAGCATACTAATCAAAGCAACGAGTGGTACTACAAGTCAAGGACTAAATGATCATAGAGGCTAATGGTGACTTGTCATATTCATAACATGGTGTGAGCATGTGCCAATTCAACCCAAGCAAAGCATCAAAGGAGAATACCACAATACTACGCTTTTGCATGCTAAAACAACGCATAATTTCTTCAAGGCACACTAAGAAATCCCAATTGTTTGGAACAACACATGCTACAGCAATAATTACTAAGTATAATGCTAAAACAACACCTAGCATGTCATGCTAAAGTCTAAGTCACAGTCAATGCAAGCTCCTCTTGCACTTCAAGCAAGAACTTGCTACTCCTTTCCAACACCAAGCAACTTATTTGCAAAACAACACAGCGAGAACGGGGTCCAAACTATCCAATAAAACTAAGAAAAGCATACGAAAATTAAGACGCTCCAAGAACAACACAACTGTGAATGAAACAATAAAAACGAAGTGTCTAGACAAACATGGGCTTTTTTTTTATGAAGAAGGGGATGCCTTGCGCATCCCCAAGATTTGACGCTTGTAACTCTTGGATATTTATTCGGGTGACACCACGGTGGCATCCCCAAGCTTGAGCTTTTGTCCATTCTTCATCTCATTGCATCATTCTCTCTCTACACCTGAAATTTTTCCTTCACACAATCTTCATTAGCAACATTAGTGTATTCAAAAGATATTAGACCTCTGGCAAATCTTTGGAATAGCAAGTATTTTCATTAAAAACACAAGCTACTGTAGTAAATACTTCAAAAATCTCAATTCACCTAAAGAGAACTCAAAAAGGAATCGATAAGAAGCAAATGCAAATAATGGCAGAAATCTGTCAAAACAGACCAGCAGGTAGAAACCGATTTTTTTGAATATCTTCTGTTGCTCAAATAAAAAAGTTTTAAACTAACGAAACTTAGCTAACATACTAGGTGATTTTTTTGTAAATTGTGAGCTCAATCCGAGTTATAAAGACTCCTCACGAATTGTTTTGGTGGAGGACAGAAATCTGTTTCGGGACAGCAACTCCCCAAATCTTACTTCCCTCTCATTAGAGGTCATTCTTGGCACAAAAAGCAAACAAAAAGTATAAGGAGAGGTCATTACTGAAGTAATAACTTCCAAGACTCAAGTAAACTCTTGCGTTATCTCCCAACAAGTAATTTTCTTTAACACCTTTAAGTTAGGCACAAGAAGCAAGAAGAATCAAGTATTTTTCAAATGAAGTAGCATTAACATCAAACCTTGCTTTCAAAGGAGGAGCAAAAAGCAAATTCTCTCTCCTCATAGTGAAGTGTTCAATACATTTCTTGAATGGAAAATGATATTTAATGGTGCCTTCTTTCATATCAATGATATCACCAACTGTTCTAAGAAAAGTTCTTCCCAAAGTAATAGGACAAGAAGTATTGTATTCAACATCCAAAACATAGAAATCCACAGGGACATAAGAATTTTTAACCATAATGAGAACATCATTAATATTCCCTATGAGTTTCTTCATAGCATTATCATTGAGTGGGACATCCAAATAACAATCATCCAATGGTGGTAAATCAAGCATTTCATAAATCTTCCTAGGCATAATAGAGACACTAGAACCAAGATCACATGAAGCTTTGAGATCAAAGTCATTCACTTTCATATTAATAATGGGTTCCCAACTATATTCAACTTTCCTAGGAATAGAAGCTTTGTGTTTTAGCTTCTCTTCCTTAATCTTAACAAGAGCATCTGTAATGTGTTTAGTGAGAGAAACATGCATATCACTAGCATCAGGACTTCTAGCAAGATTTTGCAAGAACATAATCACTTCAGAAATATTGCAACCATCAATATCAAAGTCAAACTTAGCATCACTAGTAGTAGGCTCAATAGGCTTAGGCATAATAGGAGGAGGAATAGGGACTACTTGTGGTTTAGTGGTGATGGTGCACATTCTATCAATTTCAGTTTCCCTTTCCCACTTAGCATGAAGTTTATTTAATAGACTAACATTTCATCAATAGTAACGTGTATGGCATGAGAAGTAGCAAAGGTATTTTCCATAGTTTCAGGTTTAGCAGCCATTTTATTAATCAAAGAGGACTAAGCTTCAAACAAGGAGGATATATTTTTCTCAGCACTTAAAAGATTTTTCCCTATAGTCTAATTGAAGGTGGTTTGTTTACTAATAAAGTCCTTGAGCATGACTTCAAGTTCAGAGGGGGCACTTCTAGCATTATTGTAAGAGCTTCCATAGGAATTGCCATTATTAGGAGGATAAGGCCTATAATTGTTCTTGCTACCAAAATTATTCCTATAGGCATTGTTGTTGAAATTTTTGTTTCTAATGAAGTTCACATAAACTTGCTCTTCTTGAGCAACCAAAGAGGCTAAGGGAACACTATTAGGATCTAGAGGAGCTTTCCCATTAACAAGCATAGCCATAATAACATTAATCTTTTCACTCAAAGAGGAAGTTTCCTCAACAGAATTTACCTTCTTACCATGTGGATCTCTCTCAACATGCCATTCATAGTAGTTAACCATCATATTATCAAGGAGCCTTGTTGCAGCACCCAAAGTGAGGCTCATGAAGGTACCTCCAGCAGCTGAATCCAACAGATTTCTTGAGGAGAAGTTCAAACTTGCATAAAAAGTCTGGATAATCATCCAAGCAGTGAGTCCATGAGTAGGGAAATTCTTAACTAAAGATTTCATTATTTCCCAAGATGGAGCAACATGTTCACTATAGAGTTGTTTATATTTCATAATGTCACTTCTCATTGATATAATCTTAGCAGGAGGATAGTACTTTCCAATAAAATCATATTTTCACTTAGTCCAAGAATCAATACTATTTTTAGGCAAAGAAAGCAACCATTCTTTAGCTTTTCCTCTCAAGGAGAAAGGAAAAGGCTTGAGATTAATAATATCTCCATCTACATCCTTATACTTTTGCATTTCACAAAGTTCAAAAAAGCTATTGAGATGGGGAGCAGGATCATCAGAACCAGCACAAGAAAATTGCCCTCTCATCACAAGATTCAACAAAGCAGGCTTAATTTCATAAAAGGTAGCATCAGGAGCAGGTGGAGCAATAGGAGTGCTTAGGAAATCATTGTTGTTGGTGCTAGTGAAGTCACACAACTTGGTGTTCTCAGCAGAGTTCATTTTGGCGAAGGTGGGCAAGCCAAAAACAGCAGCAACAGCTAGAGCAGGAACTAACTTTGTTGTGTTTTTGAATAAAGCAAGCAAACCAAACTAGACTAATTTTTTTTGGGTTTTTTGGAAAGAGGCAAACAAAACCAAGAAAAATAAGCAAAGCAAACTAAAAACAAAGTAAAGAGAAAGGATGTGAAGGACTCCCCTTGTGAATACGTCCTTAGACTAGCCGGCAACAGCGCCAGAAATCTTGATGCGTGCACCCAGTATTGACGTGGGACATTTCCTTAGAACCCCAAGAGCAAGGTGTGATGAGCACATCAGCAAGTTTTCCTCAGTAGCGACTTAGGTTATCAAACCTGAAGGAGGAAGGAAACATCTCAAAGGTGTTGCAAGCAACATGGAGATCTACACAACACAAACTAAAGACTTTGTCCCAACGAATCAGTGAGGTTGTCAAGCTTACCGGTTTGAGGTAATAAAGTATTAAACATATGGTGTGGAAGGTAATGGTTTGCAACAAATAAAAAAGTAACAGTGGAAGATGTATCAATGGTAAAGATTGGACAGGGGTCCATAGTTCACTAGAGGTGCTCTCCTTAGATAAACCACATGGCATGAAGGGTAAACAAATTACAGCAGGGCAATTGACAGGAACTGAGCAAGGTATAACAATGCAATTACTAGTCAAAAAGATCCTATGAGATTCGATTGGGCAATACAACAAGATACATAGACCGCCATCCAACTGCATCTATGACTAGAAGTCCACCTTCAGGTTATCATCTGAACCCCCTCCAGTATTAAGTTGCAAGCAACAGACAACTACTTTAAGCAAAGTGTGTAAGGTAAACACTCCACATGTTCTATGAACAAGAGACCGATGTTTTGTCCCTTGTAGCAATAGCACATCTACAACCGGAGAGATTTGTGTCACTTCCCTTGGAAACAAGAGGCATGAACCCACTATCGAGCATAAATACCCCCTCTTGGAGTCACTAGAAACTACTTGGCCAAGATAGCTACTAACAACGGAGAGCATGCAAGATCACAAACAACACAGACATGATAGAATCATAAAGATAAAACATTAATCCAACCAACATAATATCTCAATATGCATCAGATCCCCGCAAACACAACATGCATGATTACAAATAGATTAGATCTTGATCATGAACGGAGCTCACAAGATCTATACATGAAAGCAAAAAGGAGGATATACAACCATCTAGCTACTACATGGACCCATAGTCCAAGGTGGAACTACTCACGCATCATACTGGAGAGAAGGCCTCCGGGATGATATCCCCTCCGGCAGGGTGCCGAGAAGAACTTCAGATCCTCCCTATCTAGGGACGATGGTGGCGGTGGCTACAGACGGTTTTGTGGAGATTTGATCAGGTGACTAGGGTTTCTGCATCGGGGGCTTCTTATAGGTGAAGGGGGAGGCCGAGGAGGCGACCAGGGGGCCAAACCATAGGCAGGCGAGGGCCAACCCCTGGACGCGCCTAGGGGGTCTGGCTGCCCTGGACCGCTTCCTCGTCTCCTCTCTAGACTTCTTGTTCCCCACGGAAAGTAATTGACTTTTACATTTGTCCCGTCCAATTCCGAGAATATTTCTTTACTAAATTTTTTGTGAAACCAAAAATAGCAGAAAACAGGCATCTGGCACTGTTGCAACTTTTTAGTAGGTTAGTACCAGAAAACATGTAAAAAGCACCAAGAAGGAGGTGGATACAGCAGGAAAATTTGTCAAGAACAATAATGGCAAAAGGAGCAGGCCTACCGGGAAGCTGAATTGTGCAACCTTGAAGGAGGTGGATAGCTCCGAGGACGCAGTGATAGGTACGCTCAATATCCTTACCAAACCCGGAAAAGTTTTATTTGATACCGGTGCAATTACTTCATTCATATCTGAAGAATTCTGTGATAAGTTCGGCATTAGAAGGGCAACGTTAGAAAAACCTATGACCATAGTGATGGCAGGGGGAAATGTAGTGGTACGCCACATTAAATAAGATCAAGTTATCTCGATCTATGGTTGTACATATTTTGTGGACCTTTATGTGATTCCTTTGAAGGGAATTGCAGTAGTGCTGGGTATGGACTATATGACTGATCATGGAGCTCAGATAAATTGTGAAGACAAAACTGTTTCAATCAAAACTCCAAGTGGAGCCACGATAGTATACCAGGCTAATAAACACAGTCATATTATGTTAGATCTTCAATTGAACTTAATGAATGAGGTCAAGTTGAAGGATATTCCAGTAGTAAATGAGTTCCAAGATGTTTTCCCAGCAAAGTTACTAGGAATGCTACCATTCCCTGGAAATAATATTCACTATTGATCTAATACCTGGTACAACACCAATGGCTCAAGCACCATATAAGATGGGTCCGAAGGAGTTTAAAGATCTTAAAGAGAAAATTTATGAGTTAGGTAGGAAAGGATTTATTCAGGAAAGTGTATCTCCATGCGGAAACCAGTAATTTTTGTGGATAAAAGAGATGGAGGACGAAGAATGTGTGGTGATTATAGAAATCTCAACAATGTTACAACCAAGAAAAAGTACCCATTACCAAGAATCCAAGATCTGTTTGATCAAGTCAAGGGAGCTGGAGTGTTCTCCAAGATTGATTTAAGGTCTGGATACCATCAGATAAATATTAAACCTAAAGATGTTCCAAAAACAGCATTCGTGTCAAGGTAATGAAATCATGAGTATCTCGTCCTACCTTTTGGATTGACCAATGCACCAGCCATATTCATGAATTTGATGAACAAAATTTTCATGCCTTATCTAGAGAAGTTTGTCATAGTGTTCATTGATGATATTTTGATATATTCAACGGATAAGGAAGATCATGTAGATCATTTAAGAATAGCATTGCAAATCCTAAGAGAACATAAGGTTTATGCTAAGTTCAGTATGTGTGAATTATGGATGTACAAAGTAGAATTTCTTGGTCATGTGATCAGTAAGGATGGAATTTCTATAAATCCATCCAAAGTTCAATCAGTTCTATAGTGGAATGCACCAACCAATGTGAAACAAATTCGAGGTTTCTTGGGTATGGTCGGTTATTATCGGAGGTTCATTGATGGTTTTTCCAAGATAGCTGGACCAATGACCAAATTGCTAACAAAGAATACAACATTTATATGGGATGAGAAGTGTGAAGCAAGCTTTCAAGAGTTGAAAACTAGATTAACTACTGCACCAATCATAGCAGTTCCAAAAACATGAAAGGATTACACGCTATATTGTGACGCATCCAAGGAAGGATTGTGATGTGTGTTAATGCAAGACCGTAAGGTAATTGCTTACAGATCAAGACAACTAAAACCACATTAATTCAATTATACAAATCATGATTTGGAGTTAGCTGTTATAGTCTTTGCTCTGAAAGGATGGAGGCATTTTCTCTATGGAGCAAGGTTTGAGTTAAAAACTGACCACAAAAGTCTAAAATATTTCTTTACTCAAAAGGAATTGAATATGAGATAGAAACATTGGTTAGAGCTAATTAAAGATTATGATCTGACGATAAATTATACCCCTGGAAAAACAAATGTTGTGGCAGATGCTTTAAGTTGGAAGAGCACAGATACCCAGCCTATCAATCGAGAATTTTTGAAAGAGTTGGAGATGGATTTGGAAAGATTGTAAATTCAGTTGATAAGAACAGTGGTTCTTGGAGGATTAGCTACAATGCAAGTAATTGAAGAAAGAAGTAGTGATCTTTGGAATGGAATTTTTAGACATCAAGATGAAGATCCTTTTATTGCTAAAGAAATCCAAAGAATCTCTCAAGGTCAAACATTAGTTTTTCTCTTAGGAGATTATGGATCTTTATGGTTCCAAGATCATCTTTGTGTTCTAGATGTGCCAGAAATTCGTGAAATGATACTCCGAGAGGTACATGAGACACCATATTCTATACATCCAGGAAGTACAAAAATGTATATGGATCTTAAAGAATTATTCTGGTGAAATAATATGAAGAGAGACATTTCAAAATATGTGTCAAAATGCCATACTTACCAAAGGGTAAAAGCTGAGCATCAAAGTCCAACAGGACCATTACAACCTTTGGAAATTCCGAAGTGGAAATGGGAAGAAATTGGAATGGACTTCATCACAGGATTACCAATGACACAAAAACGAAAGGATATGATATGTGTGATTGTGGATAGACTCACAAAAAGTGCACATTTTATCCCAGTAAATCAAAAGTATAATGCCGAAAAGTTAGTACAAGTATATGTCAAGGACATAGTAAGTAAGCACAGAGTTCCCAAGAAGATAGTATCAGATAGAGGATTTGTGTTTACTTCAGCATTTTGGAAACAATTACGTGAAGTACTTGGTTCAAAGTTAGATTTCAGCATAGCCTATCATACAGAAACTGGAGGTGAAACATAAAGAACCAATCAAATATTGGAAGACATGCTTAGAGCTTGTGCATTAGATTTTGGAGGTTCGTGGGAAGATCATCTACCTTTGGCAAAATTTTCCTACAACAACAGTTATCAGAGTAGTCTGAAGGCAACCCCATACCAAGTACTTTATGGGAGGAAATGTAGATCACCAATCTGTTGGTATGAACCTAGCAGTACTAAGGAATTTGCACCAGATTATATCAAGGAAAGGAAAGATATCATAGATATTATCAGAGATAGGTTGAAGATAGCTCAAAGTAGACAGGAGAATTATGCGGATCAAAGTCGAAGAACATGGCATCCTGAAGTGGGAGATATGGTATATCTCAAAGTAAGCCCAATGAAAGCAGTTAAGAGATTCAGAGCTAAAAGAAAATTGAGTCCAAGATATATAGGACCATTCAAAATACGGAGTCAGAACAGGACTATTGCTTATGCTTTAGAGTTACCAACAAGACTGGCTCAAGTTCATAGTGTTTTCCATCTTTCACAACTCCGAAAATGTCTTAAGGTTCCAGATGATGCAATCACACATCAAGAAGTGGAATTATAAGAAGATCTGACTTACATCGAGAAACCCCGTAAAATTCTGGAAGAAAATTGGAAAAAACAGCGAAACAGAGCAATTAAGTACTGCAAGGTACAGTGGGAACATCACCCTGAGCAGGAAGCCACATGGGAGAAAGAAGATGACCTAAAAGAAGCCTATCCAGAACTATTCAGGTACACTTCAGCAAACTTTAGGGCAAAGTTTAATTTAAGGGGGGAAGTTTGTAACATCCCAGCATTTAGGAACCAACGAAGGGTAGAAATAGGATTTGGTGCATATGCATGTATTCATCTGTAAAATGTGGGTAAATTTTTTCGCCAAACAAAAACATAATGTGATCAGAGTTTCTTTCACTCTCTAGGTGTAGAGATAGCTCTTGAGAGTGATCGTTATAAATTTTGACATGACCTTTATGAGATATTGTGTTTTGGGGGAAATAATTTGAATTCAAATATGAATTTTGAATCAATACGAAAAATATTTAAAATTTAGGATTTGGTATTTTAAAATGATTTCCAGAATCATTTAGTAATATTATTTTCTCTGATAAAGATATAATAAATAATCATAAGAAATTAATATAAATAAATGCAAATAAGAAATAAATTCTTATTTCTTATCTTTATTTCATAAACATTCTACAATGTAGAAATCATACAACCAATGAAATGATTCATTACAGTAAAGAAATTACAATAAAGGAAATTCTAGTATAAATAATTATTACAAAATTCTTACAAGTGAATCAAATAAAGAATACAATAAGAACCTATCTATCTATCTATCTAATCATATACTAAATCTTGAGCACCAGATCTTGTACCTACAAAAAAATACAAATCAAACAAAACGAATATAAAAGATTAATTGTTAGAATGACTCTCAGTTGAGAGCAATGAAATGCACTGCTTAAGATACATCATTGAGTAATATTAAAAAGGGGAAAGTTTCACCAATGTGTAAATATCTGTTCTTTTATATCAAAAGAGCCACAAGCCAATATATATCAACAATAAGTAAAAGGAACAAGTTTCACCAGGTGAGTGAAATGTAAAAGGTGAAACACATCACTGATCTAATCCACACATTGCACCAAACAACCAGGCAACACAGTCATCTAACTGCATGGAGTGTGTTGTCAACACAGCAGCAACAGACACACAAGCAAAAGGAGAGTGCATAGCCGTAGCACATCCCAGCAGCTTATTCTCTCTCCCAAGCACCAAACCAGGAACACATCAATCCTGCCAAAGACAAGCAAAACCACCAGCCAAAGCATACACAGATCATCCAAAGCTTCACCAGATGGTGACATAAGGAGGGGGTGGAGTAGGTGGATAGCAAGATCAAGGACAAGCTTCCAGGAGATAGAAGTAGCAGGAGAAGCACCAGGAGGAGAAAAACCAGATCAGGGCAGTAACAGAAGCTAGCAAGATCAAGTCACCAGATCAACCAGTAACCACACCAACAACCCAACTGTTGTGGTGAGTAATATAAAACCCTCACATGATCTAACTATCTTATCAAGATAAGAATTCATGTGTTGTTTTATATTTAACCTCTCAGAAATGACCCAAGTGGGGTGAATCCATCATAGAGTATTTTTAAATACAAAACCAATAAGAAAAGTATACAAACTAAACCAGGATCTCAAACCAATATCATTGATCCTGGATATAATGTTATATTCCATATTCCAAAATAAACATAGCGAAAGTTATGAATTCTGGGCACATCTCTTAAAAGAGTAGCACCCTAGAATCCATAGATCTTATGGATCCATATAACCTAATAAGCACAACAACCATTTTATCAAAAGTATTCCGGAATAAGTAACTGGTACCAATACCAGAACATATCTATGAGGGACAGCAAGATATGAATCTAATTCCTAAGCCTCAGACCAACATCATAGGCACAGATGTTTAAAATAAGCTTTCAACTTATCTTCGACATTAATCCAATCTTTAGAACTAACAAAATCAAGCCCAGTAGTAGAATCAAAACTTGTGTGCCATTTTAAGATGGTGTGACAAGAACAAGTCTAAAGCAAGCAGATTAATTACCCATGTTTCATAAATAAACTTGCAAGCCACTAATTATCATTTTCCTGCAATCAATCACTAGAAATCATTACCAAGTTTATACATACAAAGCATCACTGTAATAAACTGATTAACCTCAATCTGCAGATGATCACACAAGCCAACATATATAGATGCAGTGAATACATCACTGATAGAACTACTATCAATATTAGGATCATGATAGTAGTGAAGTCCCAAATCACTAGAACCATAATCAAAATTTTCAAAAAAATAGTATAATCTAGGCCATGTTCAATTACCAATTGAAATTAGTATGATAACCCACTAGATTCACCAAAACCAATTGTAGACAGTAATCCGCATTAAATAAGAATTCACGATCCTCAGTAACCACTACTACTAATTCCAACCCATCATATATAACCAAAACAAAGGGATGAACCCTAATCAAGACATGAAATCTAATTAGGGATGCACACTAGATACACACATATGTGATCAAGAGAGGCAGAGGACAGAAGGCATGAGAGGTGATAAGACCAAACTCACTAGTGGTCCTCGTTGTAGATTAGAAGAGGAAGTAGAGGGGCCGACAAGCGCATGGTGGCACGGGGAGCACCCGAAGGGCGTTGCAACCCGGACCGAGCCGAGGCGGCGGCCACAGCAATGCATGAGGACGAAAAACACCACCACAATAACGCACGAGTACCTCAAAACACCATGGGGCAAAGCGGCGAAGGCATCACCGGTAGCACCCCAAACCCTAGGGTTCGGGACAGAGTCAACATGGCCAAAGGAGAGCCCTAGAGCCAAATCAAAATGGACCAAACGAAGGATCAGGGTCACCAACCTCACCATACACCATGGAGGCGGCAAGGAAGACCCAAATGGCGTGAATCGCACGGCGGCGGTGTCGATAGCACCACAGATTCGACGAAGAAGGAGAGGAGTGAACGAGAGAGAGAGAGAGTGGAGCGTACTAGGCCGATAGGGTCCAGTACCACTTCGGGGAGTTGTTTAGCCCAGGCCAATTGGGCCAAGTTGGGCCCAAATATCCCAATGGGGTGGGCCCAAATATTAAAAGAAAAGGAATTTAATAATTTAGCAAAAGACCAAAATACTCCTAGGATTTAATAAATTCTAGAAACAACCTAAAAATACAAATAATATATTTTTAGGTTTATAATAATTCAAGCTACATAATTAAATTAAGAAGTATATTTTTAATAGCATAAATTTAAGTTAAAGATTTTTATAATATATTCCTTATGGAATTTTATAAAAATAAATAAAATATCTAAAAATAAATAAAAATAACTTTTATCATCCTTAATTATTATAGCATTTTAGAAAAATACTAAAGGGATATTTAAGATATCAAAATAAAATATTTTAAAGTAAAAATGCTTATTCTTAAAAATAATATTAATAAAATAATTATAGGAGTTAAAATTGAAAAAATAAGTTTTTAACTCGATTAATAATATAATACATTATAAAAATAGTGAATGTAATATTTAGAAAATATTAAAGATTATTCCTTAAAATGAATTCCTTTATTACATAAAGAAATTCCAGAAACTAATATTGGGTAAATCACACAAAGAAGATAAATAATAAATTATGCATTACATTACTATGCATATTCATTTTGCTTCTTTAAATATTCTCCTTACCAGGCAATAATGGTGTTTTGTAGACATAGAAGCTCAAGGTCCAGTGCAAGCATTCGACTTCACTACCTTGCGATCACAAGGCAAGTTCATCACTTGCTCATGTCCTTTGAATAATCTTTATCAAAGAATTTACAAACTGTGTGTTATCATCTTTGTTTCGAAGAATGAAAATATTATTTTCTCAAAACAAATAAATTGTTGATATCATCCTAAGTGATGATATGGATGAGGTGAGCAATGGAACTTAGGTTCCATTTGCAATGAGATTAAACACCTAGGACTTAACAAGCCATGACATCAGTGATTCTAGAGCCGAATATCACACGTTAACCATGATATTTGGAATGGGACGAAGAAGTCAGCTATATCTTCTTACTCTCGCATGTAGCCGGATGTGCAGGTCATGGATGTTATCCTTGTAGCGTGCATTAATTGGTAATTCGTAGAGGATATGCAGCATATGAATGGTAACCCTCAACGTCCCATGATAGTTCTGGCATCTGACGGTCTGTATAAACCATTGCCGTAATTCAATGGGTGGGCATGGTGTACACCAAGGAGACATGTGGGGTCGTGAAGGGGGCAGTGATTGGCTTGGATCACCTACTAGGCCCCACATCATGGAATTATGGACGGGAAAGTACGCCCGGTTGCGCAACTAGGAGTTGATCTCTCATGGGTAAAGTAACGCACCCTCTACAGAGTGTAAGAACTATAACTTGTTACTCCCTATTCTAGGAAGGAGCTACGAACGCGGCAGGAAAGGAACTCCATGAAACTTCTGGTCAACCTGTGAAGGCTGATGGGCATAGTTTTTTATAATAAAACAAATCTTTGAAGAAATATTTACAAAAATTGCATAGTACCAAGGACTGCTAGTCCTATGTGGTAGATAGAGCATTAAAATTCCCACCTTGCATATAATGAAATTGCTGAGAAACGTTGTTACTCACCCTTTCCTTTGATTCCCAGCTTAGACTCTGAGGAGCCAGAAGATATCCCATTGTACGTAGTTGAAGGTCAAGAGGATGTATACTATGAGTAACCAGATCTATCTAGAGGAATGGAAAGAGTTGACTATGAGATCAGATATGGAGTAGATGGGAACGAGTCAAATTAGTTGCCTTAGTTATTAATAGTCTATTGAGCCGAGCAGCATGAACCTTATATAATAAGTTGTTGAGCTCAATTCGATGTTTAAGTTCAAACTTTAAATCTTCCACTGAAATAGTTTAAATTGGTTTGTAATTTGAATCTTTCAAGTCATGAACCTTCTGTTATTGTAATAATAATAAGTGTGTATGTTTGTAATATGGACCTAAAATGTTTCTATTGTACCACTCTGAGGGATGTGATATTTACGGAACGGTGTTCTGTGGATGTGATGGCAAAGACTATAGTGTACTACACATGCAGTGGTATGCTAGGTCACCTCAATGGCCCACCAGAACACCACCTGAACCGCCTCCTCCCACGGCTCACACGCTGCGGCACTGGTAGGACACATGAGAATTGGGCCTACGACATGGCTGGATCGGCGAGCCAAGGAGAGCGAGAGGAGATCCCCTTTTGTGCCCTCTATGATGCTCGCCTCCACTTGGTGGGAGCCTATGTGCTCTGTGTCCTGAGCGCACCAACCCAGTCATGGCTGTGTGCCCACCGCCGAGCGTGGCCAACTGTCGCAACACACTAGTTGTGGTGTCCGCGCTATTTCAGTTCCCTCCTCCAGTAGACGCCTCCCAGAGGGAAGTTTAGTCCGCCCGACTATTTGAGCTCATCACCTTCGTGTGGAGTTTAGGAGATAACTCGAGCCCATCATGAAAGATCAAGGGCTGGATCTAGCCAACAGCAGGGCGACCTCCCCATCCTCCATCGCCTTCGGGTTGAGGAACATCATCGCGCGCGTAGGGACTAGAGCGAAGCAGGCCCACGCGTGGATATAGTCTCATGTGGGCCATACGAAGGAGCCACAGTGAAAGGACACGTGGAATAACTCTAAATTGTTCTACCCCAAGTAACGACAACACCTGTCCCCCCGCCAACGGCCAAGGGTCTCGGGGATGGCGCTGTATATGCCCGTCCGCCAAAACGGTGAGGTCACCCTCCTCCTCTAATCGCTCTAGGCGAGCGTGCCGACATCGGAGGAGCTAGAAAGGTACATCGAGCATGGGGTCTAGACACTCATGTTCAGGCTACCAACCGTGTGATCGCCACGATGGCAAGCGTGCCCCAAGAATGGTGTCCTCGTCGAAGGGCGTGAGGGGCACAGCCAGTGGCTGGCCATGGAACCGGAGCTCCGCCAACAACTACGATGGCGGCCCTATGACCTAGATCCCGTGGAAGACCACAACATCGCCTTTGACATGAGCGCATAACGTGCTATGAAGAAGAAGCATGGACCAGTGCCACTAAGGTGGAGAAATGGCACTAGAAGGGACCCCTAACAATGGCCCTTAATGGCCGGGTCGACTACTAGAGGGGTTGCAGGCTGTGCGAGCTGCTGCGTTTCCGGTTGTTACCCGCTCCGGACTGCTAGGAGTTTCCTCATCCCCTGCGTCAGCCTTGGAAGAAAAATATGGAGAAAACTGTTCAAGCAAAGGGAGAAGTGGCAGTGCCATCAATCCTACGCCCTGGGCTTTGTGGAACCTCTAGGCATGAGTGAGATAGGCAAGGAAGTGTATCCGGCGCAATTTCGAGTGTGAAAAACTCTATGGTCCCTCAACGAGAGTCAAGAATCAATGGGAATTTGGGTGTTATTCACAAGATTTTCCACGCCACATTCACGCGAAAGGCCGTTCCAAAAGGGAAGAGAGAGCATGGGGAGCCAGACCCATCTTGATCTAGGTCATGATCCTACGGCACAAGACCAATAGCCAGACCCATGGAGCCAGTGTAGGATGGGTTTCCAAGGAAGGATGAATGCATGGCCCATCAATCCACCTTTGGGTGAAAGGCTTATCCACGCAACAAAGCAAAGATGAGTAGTCCTCGGGTGATAAGACGGGAGACATCACCATGTTAAGGGTCATTTCATGGCAAACTAATTAGGCTTACCCCCTGTAGTGACCCAGCATACCACTGCATGTGAGTACACTATAGTCATTGACATGACATCCACAGAACACCGTTCCTTAAATATCACATCCCTCAGAGTGGTACAACAGAAACATTGCGGGTCCATATTACATAAGTACACACATTATTATTATTACAATACCGGAAGTTCAAGACTTCCAAAAGATCTAACTTACAAACCAAAATATAAAGTGTTCAGCAGAAATTTAAAGGTAACAACTCCGACTAGGAGTTGAGCTCAACAGCTTATTCTATAGAGTTCATGCTTCTCAGCTCCGTTAGTTACTACTAACTAGATACTTAATTGGACTCGTTCTCATCGACACCGTAGCGGATCTCGTAATACACTCCTTCAACTCCTCCTGACAGATCAGGTTCCTCATACAACACATCTTCTTGGCATTCGGTTGCATACATTGGCACGTCTTCGGGATCCTCAGAGTCTAAGCAAGGGATCAAAGGAAAGAATGAGTAACAGCATTACCCAACAAGTTAATTATATGCAAGGTGGGAAGTTTGATACTCTAACTACCACCTCAGATTATAAATCCTTGGCACTATGTAGTTTTTGTAAATCTTTCTTCAAAGATTTATTTTATTCCGAAAAACTATGACAATCAGCCTTCACAGGTTGACCAGAACTTTCATGTAGTTCCTTTCCTGCCCCGTTCATAGCTCCTTCCCGGAACAAATAATAACAAGTTATAGTTCTTACACTCTGCAGAGGTGCATTACTTTACCCATGAGAGATCAACTCCTTGTTGCACAACCAGGCGTACTTTCCCATCCACAATTCCATGATGTGGGGCCCAGTAGTTGGTCCAAGTCAATCACTGCGCCCTTCGTGATCCGGCATGCCTCCTTGGTGTACACCATGCCCACATAATGAATTACGACAATGGTTTGTACAAACCGTTAGATGCCAGAACTATCGTGGTACGATGAGGGTTCCCACCCATATGTTGCATATCCTCTACGAATTACCAATTAATATGCACGCTACTAGGATAACAGCCACGACCTGCACATCCGGCTTCATGCGAGAGGAAGAAGATACAACTGACTTCTCTGTCCCATTCCAAATCTCATGGCTAACGCGTAATATACGGCGCTAGAATCACTGATGGCAGGGGTTATTAAGTCCCTATTTGATCTTTATTGTTGCAATAAGAACTCTAAGTTCTGTTGCTCCATCATATCACCACTTAGGATGATATCTAAATTTCTTTACTTGTGAAAATAATATTTTCTTTCTTTTATACCATATATGATAACACACAATTTGAAATACTTTGATAAAGACTCTTCAAAGGACATGAGCAAGTGATGAACTTTCCTTGTGATGGCAAGGTAGTGAACTCTGATGCTTGCATTGGACCTTGAGCTTCTAGTTCTATAAAAACATCATTATTTCCTAGTAAGGACAATATTTAAAGAAGCAAACTGATTATGCAAGTAATGTAATGCATTATTTAATTCTATATGCATTTTTCCTATATAAGGTGCCTTTTAATAAAGCATTTATAAATATTATTATTATTTTTATATTTATTGCATATATTATTTTATTTCCCTTTTTATTTGACTTTTATTGATTTAATAATTCTTTTAGGAATTATTAATTATACATTAAATTATTATTAAATATTTATTTAGTATTTTCAAAAATACTATAATATTAATAAATAATGAAAGTGATTTTTATTTATTTTTATCATCTTTCAATAATTTTGTAAAATTCCATAAGGAATATATAAATTACAAAATTCTTATAAAAATTTAAATGTCCAAAATTTATATCTTATTTTATTTGGATAGAGTGGATTATTGTGAATCCAAAAATATTTTATTGATAATTTTTGGACTTTTATTTTATTTTCTACAATTTTATTGAGGTCAGGGGCATTTTGGTCTTTCCAATTGATTAAAACAGTTTTTTTAAAACAACTTATTGGGACAGTGTGGCCCAATAGGGCAGTGTCAAAATCACTCCCCCGAGGGGTTTTGGCCCACCCAGCCCACACTCTCTTCCTCCCTTCGTTCTCACCTTTCCTCTTCCTCGACCCCGCGAGCTCTGGTGCTACCGATGGCGATGTCCGCCGTTGTGGCTTCCCCTGGCTGCTTCCGTGGTGCAGGGCGAGGTTTCCAACTACGCTTGTTCGTCTAGTCCAACTCGATTTGCCTCCGGGGCTTCCCCGTGGTCAGATTCACCCTGTTCCCGAACCCTAGGGTTAGGGAAAGGTGCTGTCGCCACCGCCGCGGTCCCGCCTGCGGTGGTGTGCTGGGCTCGTGTGCTCCGTGTGCCGCCACGGTTGCAGCGCCCTCTAGGGTGCTCCCTGTGCCGCCACGGTTCGTCGGCCAATCTGCTTCCTCTTCGATTCGTCAGCGAGGACCTCGGGTAAGTTGCTTCTGTGGTTCTTGTTCATTCTACTACCATGAATATCTCTGTGTGTCTTGTGTCTTCTCGTGCCTAGTGATGATGTTCTGATTAGGGTTCATCTCCTAATTAGGGTTCTTGTTCTGATTAGGGTTCATAACCCCATGTTGATCATATCCATGATGCTTTAGATCTAGTGTTGATCATACTTGAGAATGAAGAATGATTGTTTGCTCTGGATCATGATTTGTAGTGGCTTTGATGATGCTAGTGGCTTATCAGATTTATTCCAATGGTAATCCACTATGATCCCATGCTAGTGTTTCTATGGAATCCCTTATTGGATTATGTTGTTGATCTGAGAACTTACTCTACTGTCAGAATGCTTATACTGATAGTAGTTTTCTCCCAGTAGCTGCTTACTGCAATTATAATGGTACGCTTGTATGAGATTATACATACTGAATCTAATCATTACATGTAATGATTTTCTGTCGATGTATAGATGAATATGATATTGATTCCTGGCACTTGGCTTTAGGAAGATGATATGTATTGGTTTGTCCATTTTATATGTGGGAACTAAGCAAAGATTGGTTTTAGCTCATTAAGAACTTGTCCTTGTGATACCATTGTAATCTGGCACACAAGTGATTGGGTTTTTATTTCTGGGCTTAGATTTGTCAATACTTGTGATTAATACTGGCAAGATAGAATAAAAGCTTTTCTTAACTCTCCTGCCTATGATGTTGGTCCAAGGCTCTAGGATTTTAAGTCCTAGTTAGGTTAGAAAATAGTTTGTTTGTAGCTTGTCAGATTAGAGGTGCTACTCTTTCTTTGGAGATGTGCCATGATCTGATAAGACAAATGAAAGATGATTTAAGTTGCATAAATTAACACGAAACTCTGTGATGCTGGTCTGAGAATTTTAGTGCGTTTGGCTGAGTTTGATTTCTTATCTTTATACTTGAAATCTCTAGGATAGATTCACCTCACTTGGGTGATTATTTCATAAAGCAACATATGCTTCTGTTTAGATACTATGAATGAATCATGTGATGGTTTTATGAGGATGACCACAAAATCTGATGTTGATGTAGTAAGTTGATGATGATGATGATGATCTTGATCTAGTTTTGCTGGAGTCTTGAGCTTGACTGCTCCTCCTAGCTCCTGGGCTTGATCTTGCTTTCCAAGTGATTCATCCCCCTCCTTACGTCACCATCTTGGTGATGTTTGGTTGATCTGGGGTGGTTTGGTTTGGTTGTTGGTCTTGGTTTTAGCTGCTGTCTGCACTGGCTGCGTTTGTGTGCTGTGTAGTGGAGAGATGCACTAATATGCTCCTCCACGGCTGTGCTGTGGTTTTGTGAGATTGGCTATGCTTGTGAGCTTGACAACACACCACATGCATGCTGGTGTGTGTCCAGCTTGTGTGCTTGCTATGTACTTGTGGATAGGTTCAAAAAAATTGAACTTACTATTACCAGATTACATTTACCTGGCTAGTGAATTGGTCCCTCTTGGCTATCATTTGACTTCTGGCTTTGAATTTATGAAAGATGGAATCTTTCATATTGGTGAAACTTGCCCCTTTTGTAACATTTCTCAATGATGAATTTGTCAAGTGCATTTCACTGACATATCTGAGAGAAATATACTAACACCAATCTTATTTTGTTTCTATTTAGTCTTTGTTTTGCAGGTACAAAGATAAAGATGAAGAGTTAGTGTATATTTAGATATAGGATAGTTAGTAGATATTCAAATGTAATTTTCTTATTATTTTGTATTTTTTCTTTTATTATTCTTGTAATCTTTATTTTATTCAATTGTAATAAAGATTCTATTATTATTAGTAAAGAATATTCTAATTATTTATTCTTTTGTAAATTCTGAAGTTTGGAAATGGCTTTAGTATGTTACATTCTTTGTAACTTGTTTATGTATTAATAATATGAAATAAGTTTCATATTCAATATTGTTTTTAGATAAAATTTAAGTTATAATACTTATCTTTTAATTATTTTAAGATTCAAAACCTATATAAATCATTCAAATTATAATTCAAACACTCAAGTTTAAAATTCAAATTTATTTTAAACACATAACTCCTTAAGATCATCTCAAAGTTTTTAACAATCATATTTTAAGACTAAACCTAATCTCAAAGTATGAAAGAAACATTTATCACTTAGGTTCTTTTATTTGGTGAAAATTTTACCCACATTTTCATAGATGAATGCATGCAACAATTCATGTTCCTAAATCTACCCTTCGTTAGGTCCTAAATGCTGGGATGTTATAGACTTCCCCCCTTAAATTAAACTTCGTCCCAAAGTTTGTGGAGATGTACCTGAATAGTTCTGGATAAGCTTTTCTTAAATCCTCTTCCTTCTCCCATGTGGCTTCCCTCTCAGGGTGATGTTCCCACTGTACCTTGCAATATTTGATTGCTCTGTTCCTAAATCTTTTCTAGTTTTCTTCCAGAATCTTACAGGGCTTTTCAATATAAGTCAGGTCTGCTTGTAGTGCTATCTCTTGATGTGTTATTGCATCATCTGGAACTTTCATACATTTGCAAAGTTGTGACACATGGAAAACAATATGCACTTGAGCCAATCTTGATGGTAGCTCTAAAGCATAAGCTATAGTTATGTTTTGACTCAGTATCTTTAATGGTCCGATATATCTTGGACTCAATTTCCCTTTAACTCCGAATCTTTTTACTCCTTTCATTGGACTTACTTTCAAGTAGACCATATCTCCCACTTATGGATGCCATGATCTTCGACTTTGATCTGCATAACTTTTCTGCCTACTTTGGGCTATTTTCAGTCTATCCCTGATCTTATAAATGATGTCTTGTCTCTCCTTGATATAATCTGGTGCAAATTCTTTGCTGCTTCCAGGTTCGTACCAACATATTGGTGATCTACACTTCCTTCCATACAAAAGCTCATATGGAGCTACCTTCAGACTACTCTGATAGCTATTGTTATAAGAAAATTCTACCAATGGTAGGTGATCTTCCCATGTTCCTCCAAAATTTAGTGCACAAGATCTCAACATGTGTTCTAGTATTTGATTTGTTCTTTCAGTTTGACCTCCTATATCAGGATGATATGTCGTGATGAAATCTAACTTTGAACCAAGTGCTTCATGCAATTGCTTCCAAAATGCTGAAGTAAACACTGATCCCCTATCAGTTACGATCTTTTTGGGTACTCCATGCTTACTTACTATCTCTTTGACATATAATTCAACTAACTTCTTGGCATTATCCTTTTGGTTCACTGGAATAAAATGTACACTCTTAGTGAGTATGTTCACAATTACCCATATCATATCCTTTCTTTTTGGTGTCATAGGTAATCCTGTAATGAAGTCCATACCTATTTCCTCCCATTTCCATTGAGGAATTTCCAAGGGTTGTAATGGTCCTACTGGACTTTGATGTTCAGCCTTCACCCTTTGACAAGTATGGCATTCAGATACATATTTAGCAATATCCCTTTTCATGTTATTCCACCAGAATAGTGCTTTCAAATCCATATACATCTTAGTACTCCCTGGATGTATAGAATATGGTGTATCATGTGCTTCTTTGAGTATGAAATTTCTGATCTCAGTCACATCTGGAACACATAGACGATTTTGGAACCATAAAGACCCATAATACCCAAGACGAAAAACTGATTTTTGCCCTTGAGATATCCTCCGAACTTCCTCAGTAATAAAAGGATCTTCTTCTTGATGTCTAAAAATTTCTTGCTTAAGATCACTATCCTGCTATACAAATACCTGCATAGTAGCTAATCCTCGAAGAACCTCTGTTCTGATGAATTGAAGTTCTAATCTTTCCAAGTCCATTTCTAACTGTTTTGGTAGCTCCCTATTGCTAGACTAAATATATGCACTCTTTCTGCTTAAAGCATCTGCTACAACATTTGCTTTCCCTGGGGTGTAATTGATTGTTAAATCATAATCCTTGATTAATTCTAACCAACGCTTCTATCTCATGATCAATTCCTTTTGAGTGAAGAAATATTTGAGACTTTTATGGTCAGTGTATAACTCACATCTGGCTCCATAAATAAAATTCCTCCATCCTTTCAGCGCAAAGACTACTCCTGCTAACTCTAAATCATGAGTTGGATAGTTGACTTCATGTGGTTTCAATTGTCTTGAACCATAAGCAATCACTTTCCGATCTTGCATTAACACACAACCCAAACCTTCTTTAGACGCATCACAATATACAGTGAAGTCCTTCCCTGTTTCATGAACTGCTAAGATTGGAGCCGTGGTTAATCTAGTCTTCAACTCTTGGAAACTTGCTTCACATTTCTCGTCCCACTTGAATGGTGTATTATTCCTTAATAATTTGGTCATTGGTCCGGCTATTTTGGAGAAACCTTCAATGAATCTCCGATAATAACCAGCCATTCCTAAGAAACCTCGAATTTGTTTCACATTGGTCGGTGCATTCCACTCTAGTACCGACTAAAATGTAGATGGATTCACAGCAATCCCATCCGTACTGATCACATGACCGAGGAATTCTACCTCATCTAGCGAGAACTCACACTTATTGAACTTAGCATAAATCTTATGTTCTCTTAAAGTCTGCAATGCTATCCTCAAATGGTCAGCATGCTCTTCCTTATCCTTGGAATATATAAGAATATCATCAATAAAAACGATGACAAACTTGTCCAAATATGGCATGAAAATCTTGTTCATCAGATTCATGAATATTGTCGGTGCATTGGTCAAACCAAATGGTACTACCAGATACTCATGGTGTCCATATCTTGAGACAAATGCTGTTTTTGGAACATCTTCCGGCTTGATTTTTATTTGATGGTATCCAGATCTTAAATCGATCTTTGAAAATACTCCAGCTCCTTTCACTTGGTCAAACAAATCATGAATTCTTGGTAAAGTATACTTATTCTTTATAGTCACATTGTTCGGATTTCTATAATCACCACACATCCGTGTTCCACCATATCTTTTATCCACAAAGATTACTGGTGTTCCCCATGGAGATACACTTTCCTGTATAAATCCTTTCCTTGCTAACTCATCAATTTGCTCTTTGAGTTCTTTCAACTCCTTGGGTCCCATTTTATATGGTGCTTGAGCTATTGGTGTTGTACCAGGTATTAGGTCAATGGTGAACTCTATCTCCCGGTCTGGTGGCATTCCCGGTAACTCGGTTGGAAAAAACATCTTGGAATTCCTTAACTATAGGAATCTCTTCTAATTTAACTTCTTTCATTGAATTCAACTGCAGATCCACCATGATATTACTCTGTTTATCTGCTTGGTAAACTATCCTTGCTCCACTTAGAGTTTTGATTGAGACAGTTTTCTCCTCACAATTTATCTAAGCTCCGTGTTCCATCATCCAATCCATCCCCAGCACTACGGCAATTCCCTTCAATGGAATCACATAAAGGTCCGCAAAATATGTACAACCACAGATCGAGATAACCTGATCTTGTTTTATGTGGCGTACAATCACATTCTCTCCTGCCGTAACTACGGTCATAGGACTTTCTAACGTTGCCCTTCTAATCCCGAACTTATCACAAAATTCTTCAGAAATGAATGAAGTAGTTGCACCAGTATCAAAAGAACTTTGTCGGGATTGGTAAGGATATTGAGCGTACCTATTACTGCATGCTCTGAATTATCCACCTCCTCGAGGGTTGCACAACTCAGTTTTCCGGTAGGTCGGTTTCTCTTGCCATTGTTGTTCTTGCCATTGTTTCCTCCTTTATTGGGATGTCCATTACCTCCACTGTCTTGTCCTCCTCACTTGGTAGGCCATCCTACTGGTGATTTGCTCGGAAAATCTCGCTTGATATGCCCCTTCTGGCCACAACCATAACATATCACTACAGGCTTTTTGCATTCCCTCTGGAAATGCCCTGGAATTCCACAATTGTTACAGATAACATTCCTTCTCGGATTAGATTGATTTCCACCACTGCCCTTTTTATTGGGGAAAATTTGCTAGAGGACACCGTTATTTTTTGGCGTTTGCCAAAACACACCGCTGGAATGTGTCTTTGCTGAGTACCATTATAATTTCGTGGCACATTTGCCAGGACACACTGCATGCCGCAAATGGAAAGTTTGACTAATTTTATTGGGATGACCATCATATGTCCGGTTTGAAGACTTTTTCTCTAATTCAAATTCACCAAATCCAGCATATGCATATACCGAACATGAATTAGAAACTATACGTAAGTTCACATCAATTTGGAACATCCAGGCCAAGTCGCCATCCATTGCAGCATGCATCATCGTGGTTAAGAAAAAAAATCAACGAGGGAATTCGGAAAAAGCTGGACAGTTTTTTCTATCTGAAACATCTTGCATTTCAATTAAAATTCTAGACATATTTGCAACAAGGTAAAAAGGTAATCTAAAACGTCAAACTTTCCGTTTTGGGCAGTACAGTGTGTTCTAGCAAATTGTCACGAAATAATAATGGTACTGGGCAAAGCCACATTCCAACAGTGTGTTTTAGCAAACGCCGAAAAATAACGGTGTCCTCTAGCAAATTTTCTCTTTTTATTGTTATTGTTGTTGTTGCCATAATTCCTATTCCGAGGTTTGAACTCCATGTTAGGTTTAGGTTTGCTTGCCTAAATTCTCTTGGTTCCCTTCTTGGCTCTCTTCCTCCGATCCTCTTGGACATTCTTGTAGTCATCTTCAAAAGTAATGGCTGCATCCAACAACTGACGATAAGTTTGCTTATTGGCTAACCTTAGCTGCATCCTCACAAATGGATTTAATCCACGCAAGAAACGCTTCTTCCTCTTCTCTTCAGTATTAACATTCTCCTCAGCATAATGAGACAGTTGGCTAAAATCCCGGATGTACTTCATGACAGTAGTATATCCTTGCTAAAGCTCCTCAAATTCTCTCCGCTTCAACTCCATGACACTTTCCGGAACATGATATTCATGGAATCTCTGCTTGAACTCCTCCTAGGTAAACTCCCTTCCTGGATGTTGCATGGCTAACTGATTTTCCCACCATGATGCTGCAGGTCCAGTCAGCAGATGAGTTGCATACCTCAATTTTTCCTCATCATTGCAACCCACAGTTTTCAGCTTCCTTTCTGTATCTGCAAGCCAGTCTTCTGCATCCATTGGTTCAGGAGCTGATGCAAAAGGTAACGGTCTTGCACTCTCGAAATCAAATAAACTCACTCCTCCACCTTCAGGTGACCTCTGATTTGTTCGCCCCTGCAGCTCTTCCATGAACTTGTTCTGGGTCTCTTGCATTATTTGCATGCATTGCACAAAGTTCTGCTCCATTAACGACCTCATTGGTGGTGGTAATGCTTCTTGGTTATCTGCATCTGCATCGGCCTTTTCCTTGGCCTCTCGCTCCATTAGCTGGTGCTCAGTTTCCATTCCTACACCCATATCCATGACCCTCTAGTCCTGAAACATAAAGCGAATACTCATAATTACATCATGCACATGTGTTCTAAGCTCGACTTTACGCACAGAACTAGTCACACAATGAAGATCCAAAGAACATCCAAATATGCATTTCACAAATTTACATAATATCATAATTGTAGACAGTCATTACAACATATACCATATTGGTATTATTACAAAACTACCTTATTACTTGGGTACAAGACACTGTACTTGATACTATTGACTACTTATCTCCTCCTAGTAGTAACTATGCTCATCGTACATGCCTGATGTCCAACCGTGATGACGTGTTGTTCGTCACACAGTTTGTGGAACATATGGCCTTCTAGAAGGAACATACTCTGTATCTGAAGTATCAGGAGTTGAGTCATTACTCAACCTGAGTGCATTGACTCCCTCCAGCTTAGATGAAAATTCTTCAGAAACATATTCAACCTTATCTCCAGCATGCATCTCCTGAGCTTCATTTCTTGAGTTGTCAACAGGATACATAGATCCTGCTGCTCCCCATGTGCTCTCGTGGACAAGATAGTTAAACACTGGATAATGTATATTCCCTGGGTTTTGAGAAGATGTTGATGATTCAAACACTCTCTCCTCAGGATCTTCTTCTTCATCCTGATTATCTATTGACATGTTATTTAAACTACTATTATTAAGGTTCATCCTTGCACCCATACAACTAGATTGTCCAACATTCCTGTCGGAACCATCTGTGGACATCTGATATTCGTGAGATCCATTATATGATCCCATTCTCCAACCAACTGAATTATCAATAGGAAGTTCTGAGTCAGAACCATCCTCTGAGCCCCGTGGTACTGCATACCGCATATCCATAGTAGGATCATGTGTAGGTTCAGGCCTTGGTGAGTAAGGATATGGTATAAAAGATTTCGGATCTATAGGTATATCCTTAAAGATAGGTATTGCACTACTACTTGCTTCTTTATCTAACTGGAATGCTCACTGCTTCCTCCTTTCCGGATCAGTTAGATCCTCTAACATGTCATTTTTATCTTCAACAATCACTTGATGAGTCTTATAAAAAGACGCAACGAGTGTTCGGTATCTATCCATAAACTTGGAAGCTAACTTAGGATGCTTCTTAACCAAAGTAAGATGATCCGGTATAGGCTCCGAGTCTATAGAATCATGAGGTATCGCAGAGAATGTGCTACCTTCTAATTCCTTTCTTTTCTGCTCCCGGATATTAGCTATTGCCTCCACAACAGCAACATGATATCTGCTAAATGACACCTACCTTCTCCTATGGTTAGATCATGATATAATCCAAGCTTCTCTGTAAGTTGGATACTCACATGATACTTGGATAACAACCGGCCATCAAGGTAAGTGATAGTGTTCACTTGAATTATAGTTTGACAACTAAAGAGCTTTAAAAGTTGACGAAGTTGGTCTATAAATGATCCTTGATAATCATCAAGAGTCTCCTCTTTCCTTACCAAAGTCTGTTTTGGAAACTTTGGTGCCATATCTCTGTATATCAGAAAAATAAATTTTGATTAGTATCCAATGATATATTGCATCATAACAAAGAATTATCACACTAAAATATATAATAGAATATTCTCATTTGAATACCCATTATATTACTTTTAGAGAATTCTTTATTGTTGCTAATACTCCTACAGGTAATACCCTTTACTAGGTTTCCAACCTAAGGTCAAAGAAATTTGCTCTGATACCTACTGCGGTGACCCAAATACCACTTCATGTGTAGTACACTATAGTCGTTGACATGACATCCACAGAACACTGTTCCGTAAATATCACATCCCTCGGAGTGGTACAACAGAAACAATGCGGGTCCATATTACATAAGTACTCACATTATTATTACAATACCGGAAGTTCAAGACATCCAAAAGATCCAACTTACAAAACAAAATATAAAGTGTTCAGCGGAATTTTAAAGTAACAACTCCGACTAGGAGTTGAGCTCAACATCTTATTCTATAGAGTTCATGCTGCTCGGCTCCGTTAGTTACTACTAACTAGATACTTAATTGGACTCGTTCTCATCGACAGCGTAGCGGATCTCGTAATCCACTCCTTCAACTCCTCCGGACAGATCAGGTTCCTCATAGAACACATCTTTTTGGCATTCGGCTGCATACATTGGCACGTCTTCGGGATACTCAGAGTCTAAGCAAGGGATCAAAGGAAAGAATGAGTAACAGCGTTACCCAAAAAGTTCATTATATGCAAGGTGGGAAGTTTGATGCTCTAACTACCACCTCGGATTATAAATCCTTGGCACTATGCAGTTTTTGTAAATCATTCTTCAAAGATTTATTTTATTCCAAAAACTGTGAAAATCAGCCTTCACAGGTTGACCAGAACTTTCATGGAGTTCCTTTCCTGCCGCGTTCGTAGCTCCTTCCCAGAACAAGGAGTAACAAGTTACACTTCTTACACTCTGCAGAGGTGCGTTACTTTACCCATGAGAGATCAACACCTTGTTGCACAACCGGGCGTACTTTCCTGTCCACAATTCCATGATGTGGGGCCTAGTAGTTGGTCCTAGTCAATCACTACCCCCTTCGCGACCCCACATGCCTCCTTGGTGTACACCATGCCCACATATGCTGCATATCCTCTACAAATTACCAATTAATATGCACGCTACGAGGATAACAGCCACGACCTGCACATCCGGCTTCATGCGAGAGGAAGAAGATACAACTGACTTCTCTGTCCCATTCCAAATCTCATGGCTAACGCGTAATATACGGTGCTAGAATCAATGATGTCAGGGGTTATTAAGTCCCTATTTGATCATTATTGTTGCAATTAGAACTCTAAGTTCTGTTGCTCCATCATATCACCACTTAGGATGATATCTAAATTTCTTTACTTGTGAAAATAATATTTTCTTTCTTTTATACCATATATGATAACACACAATTTGCAAATACTTTGATAAAGACTCTTCAAAGGACATGACCAAGTGATGAACTTCCCTTGTGATGGCAAGGTAGTGAAGTCTTATGCTTGCACTGGACCTTGAGCTTCTAGTTCTATAAAAACATCATTATTGCCCGGTAAGGACAATATTTAAAGAAGCAAAATGATTAAGCAAGTAATGTAATGCATTATTTAATTCTATATGCATTTAAAGCATTTATAAATATTATTATTTCTTTTTAATATTTATTGCATATATTATTTTATTTTATTTCCCTTTTTATTTGACTTTTATTGATTTAATAATTCTATTAGGAATTATTAATTATACATTAAATTTATTATTAAATGTTTATTAATTATTTTTCAAAAATATTATAATATTAATAAATAATGAAAGTGATTTTTATTTATTTTTATCATCTTTCAATAATTTTGTAAAATTCCATAAGGAATATATAAATTACAAAATTCTTATAAATATTTAAATGTCCAATATTTTATATCTTATTTTATTTGGATAGAGTGGATTATTGTGAATCCAAAAATATTTTTTTTATAATTTTTGGACTTTTATTTTATTTTCTAGAATTTTATTGAAGTCAGGGGCATTTTGGTCTTTTCCAATTGATTAAAACAGTTTTTTTAAACAACTTGGGCTAGCCTTTTGGGCGTATTGGGCCAGTGTGGCCCAATAGGGTAGTGTCAAAATCGCTCCCCACAGGGGTTTTGACCCACCCAGCCCACACTCTCTGCCTCCCTTCGTTCTCACCTTTCCTCTTCCTCTACCCCGCGAGCTTTGGCGCCGCCGCTGGCGATGGCCGCCGTTGTGGCTTCCCCTGGCCGCTTCCGTGGTGCAGGGCAAGGTTTGCAACTACGCTTGTTCATCTAGTACAACTCGATTTGCCTCCGGGGCTTCCCCGTGGTCAGATTCACCCCGTTCCCGAACCCTAGGGTTAGGGAAAGGTGATGTCGCCACCGCCGCGGTCCCACCTGCGGTGGTGTGCTGTGCTCGTGTGCTGCTGTGGCTGCCGCCGTGGCTGGTGCAGGTTGCAGCGCCCTCTGGGTGCTCCCTATGCCGCCACGGTTCATCGGCCAATCTACTTCCTCTTTGATTCGTCAGCGAGGACCTCAGGTAAGTTGCTTCTGTGGTTCTTGTTCATGCTACTACCATGAATCTCTCTATGTGTCTAGTGGCTTCTCGTGCCTAGTGATGATGTTCTGATTAGGGTTCATCTCCTAATTAGGGTTCTTGTTCTGATTATGGTTCATAACCCCATGTTGATCATATCCATGATGCTTTAGATCTAGTGTTGATCATACTTGAGCATGAAGAATGTTTGTTTGCTGTGGATCATGATTTGTAGTGGCTTTGATGATGCTAGTGGCTTGTCATATTTATTCCAGTGGTAATCCACTATGATCCCATGCTACTGTTTCTATGGAATCCCTGATTGGATTATGTTGTTGATCTGAGAACTTACTCTACTGTCAGAATGCTTATACTGACAGTAGTTTTCTCTCAGTAGCTGCTTACTGCAATTATAATGGTAGGCTTGTATGAGATTATACATACTGAATCTAATCATTACATGTAATGATTTTTTGTGGATGTATAGATTAATATGATATTGATTCCTGGCACTTGGCTTCATGAAGATGATATGTATTGGTTTGTCCCTTTTATCTGTGGGAACTAAGCAAAGATTGGTTTTAGCTCATTAAGAACTTGTCCTTGTGATACCATTGTAATCTGGCACACAAGTGATTGGGTTTTTATTTCTGGGCTTAGCTTTGTCAATACTTGTGATTAATACTAGCAAGATAGAATAAAATCTTTTCTTAACTCTCCTGCCTATGATGTTGGCCTGAGGCTCTAGGATTTTAAGTCCTAGTTAGTTGAGCAAATAGTTTGTTTGTAGCTTGTCAGATTAGAGATGCTACTCTTTCTAGGAGATGTGCCCTGATCTGATAAGACAAATTAAAGATGATTTAAATTGCATAAATTAACACTGAACTCTGTGATGCTGGTGTGAGAGTTTTAGTGCTTTTGGTTGAGTTTGATTTCTTATCTTTATACTTGAAATCTCTAGGATAGATTCACCTCACTTGGGTGATTATTGAGAGATTATTTCATAAAGAAACACATGCTTCTGTTCAGATACTATGAATGAATGATGTGATGGTTTTATGAGGCTGACCACAAAATCTGATGTTGATGTAGTAAGTTGATGATGATGATGATCTTGATCTAGTTTTGCTGGACTCTTGAGCTTGCTCTTGAGCTTGACTGCTCCTCCTAGCTCCTGGGCTTGATCTTGCTGTCCACCTGATTCATCCCCTTCCTTATGTCACCATCTTGGTGATGTTTGGTTGATCTGGGGTGGTTTGGTTTGGATGTTGTTCTTGGTTTAGCTGCTATCTACATTGGCTGTGTTTGTGTGCTGTGTAGTGGAGAGATGCACTAATGTGCTCCTCCACGGTTGTGCTATGGTTTTGTGAGATTGGCTATGCTTGTGAGCTTGACAACACACCACATGCATGATGGTATGTGTCCAGCTTGTGTGCCTGCTATGCACTTGTGGATATGTTCAAAAAATTTGAACTTACTATTACCATATTACATTTACCTGGCTGGTGAATTGGTCCCTTTTGGCTGTCATTTGACTTCTATCTTTGAATTTATGAAAGATGGAATCTTTCATATTGGTGAAACTTGCCCCTTTTGTAACATTTGTCAATGATGAATTTGTCAAGTGCATTTCACTGACATATCTGAGAGAAATATACTAACACTAATCTTATTTTGTTTCTATTTAGTCTTTGTTTTGTAGGTACAAAGATAAAGATAAATATTTAGAGTAGATTTAGATATAGGATAGTTAGTAGATATTCAAATGTAATTTTCTTTTTTTTTGTATTTTTTCTTTTATTATTCTTGTAATCTTTATTTTATTCAACTGTAATAAATATTATATTATTATTAGTAAAGAATATTCTTATTCTTTATTCTTTTGTAAATTCTATAGTTTGGAAATGGCTTCAGTATGTTACATTTTTTGTAACTTTTTTATGTATTCATAATATGAAATAAGTTTCATATTCAATATTGTTTTTAGATAAAATTTAAGTTATAATACTTATCTCTTAATTAATTTAAGATTCAAAACTTATATCTAAATCATTCAAATTATAATTTAAACACTCAAGTTTAAAATTCAAATTTATTTTAAACACATAACTCCTTAAGATCATCTCCATGTTTTTAACAATCATGTTTTAAGACTAAACCTAATCTTAAAGTATGAAAGAAACATTGATCACTTAGGTTTTTTTATTTGGCGATAATTGTAACCACATTTTCGCAGATGAATGCATGCAACTATTCATGTTCCTAAATCTACCCTTCGTTAGGTCCTGAATGTTGGGATGTTACACACTCTCTATATTTTCCATAAGAGTAGTAGTCATTATGTTCCCAGCGATAAGAGCGCACTGCTTTGTGTGTGGGTTGGCCTTGAGAAGGGCGTTGAGACAAAAGCTCCATTCTCGGGATGCTTCTGTTCAGATACTATGAATGAATGATGTGATGGTTTTATGAGGCTGACCACAAAATTTGATGTTGATGTAGTAAGTTGATGATGATGATGATCTTGATCTAGTTTTGCTGGACTCTTGAGCTTGACTGCTCCTCCTAGCTCCTGGGGTTGATCTTGTTGTCCACCTGATTCACCCCCTCCTTATGTCACCATATTGGTGATGTTTGGTTGATCTGGGGTGGTTTGGTTTGGCTTTTGTTCTTGGTTTAGCTGCTATCTACATTGGATGTGTTTGTGTGCTGTGTAGTGGAGAGATGCACTAATGTGCTCCTCCACGGTTGTGCTATGGTTTTGTGAGATTGTCTATGCTTGTGAGCTTGACAACACACCACATGCATGCTGGTGTGTGTCCAGCTTGTGTGCCTGCTATGCACTTGTGGATATGTTCAAAAATTTTGAAGTTACTATTACCATATTACATTTACATGGCTCGTGAATTGGTCCCTTTTGGCTGTCATTTGACTTCTGTCTTTGAATTTATGAAAGATGGAATCTTTCATATTGGTGAAACTTGCCCCTTTTGTAACATTTCTCAATGATGAATTTGTCAAGTGCATTTCACTAACATATCTTAGAGAAATATACTAACACTGATCTTATTTTGTTTCTGTTTAGTCTTTGTTTTGCAGGTACAAAGATAAAGATAAATATTTAGAGTAGATTTAGATATAGGATAGTTAGTAGATATTCAAATGTAATTTTCTTATTTTTTTGTAATTTTTCTTTTATTATTCTTGTAATATTTATTTTATTCAATTGTAATAAAGATTATATTATTATTAGTAAAGAATATTCTTATTCTTTATTCTTTTGTAAATTCTGAAGTTTGGAAATGGCTTCAGTATGTTACATTTTTTGTAACTTGTTTATGTATTCATAATATGAAATAAGTTTCATATTCAATATTGTTTTTAGATAAAATTTAAGTTATAATACTTATCTCTTAATTAATTTAAGATTCAAAACTTATATCTAAACCATTCAAATTATAATTTAAACACTCAAGTTTAAAATTCAAATTTATTTTAAACACATAACTCCTTAAGATCATCTCCAAGTTTCTAACAATCATCTTTTAAGACTAAACCTTATCTCAAAGTATGAAAGAAACATTGATCACTTAGGTTTTTTTATTTGGCGAAAATTGTACCCACATTTTCGCAGATGAATGCATGCAACAATTCATGTTCCTAAATCTACCCTTCGTTAGGTCCTAAATGTTGGGATGTTACACACCCTCTACATTTTCCATAAGAGTAGTAGTCATTATGTTCCCTGCGATAAGAGCGCACTGCTCTGTGTGTGGTTGTGAGAAGGGCGCTGAGACAAAAGCTCCATTCTCGGGATGCTTCTGTTCAGATACTATGAATGAATGATGTGATGGTTTTATGAGGCTGACCACAAAATCTGATGTTGATGTAGTAAGTTGATGATGATGATGATGATCTTGATCTAGTTTTGCTAGACTCTTGAGCTTGACTGCTCCTCCTAGCTCCTGGGGTTGATCTTGCTGTCCACCTGATTCATCCCCCTCCTTATGTCACCATCTTGGTGATGTTTGGTTGATCTGGGGTGGTTTGGTTTGGCTGTTGTTCTTGGTTTAGCTGCTATCTACATTGGTTGTGTTTGTGTGCTGTGTAGTGGAGAGATGCACTAATGTGCTCCTCCACGGTTGTGCTATGGTTTTGTGAGATTGGCTATGCTTGTGAGCTTGACAACACACCACATGCATGCTGGTGTGTGTCCATCTTGTGTGCCTGCTATGCACTTGTGGATATGTTCAAAAACTTTGAACTTACTATTACCATATTACATTTACATGGCTCGTGAATTGGTCCCTTTTGGCTGTCATTTGACTTCTGTCTTTGAATTTATGAAAGATGGAATCTTTCATATTCGTGAAACTTGCCCCTTTTGTAACATTTCTCAATGATGAATTTGTCAAGTGCATTTCACTGACATATCTGAGAGAAATATACTAACACTAATCTTAATTTGTATCTATTTAGTCTTTGTTTTGCAGGTACAAAGATAAAGGTAAATATTTAGAGTAGATTTAGATATAGGATAGTTAGTAGATATTCAAATGTAATTTTCTTATTTTTTGTAATTTTTCTTTTATTATTCTTGTAATCTTTATTTTAATCAATTGTAATAAAGATTATATTTTTATTAGTAAAGAATATTCTTATTCTTTATTCTTTTGTAAATTCTGAAGTTTGGAAATGGCTTCAGTATGTTACATTTTTTGTAACTTTTTTATGTATTCATAATATGAAATAAGTTTCATATTCAATATTGTTTTTAGATAAAATTTAAGTTATAATACTTATCTCTTAATTAATTTAAGATTCAGAACTTATATCTAAATCATTCAAATTATAATTTAAACACATAACTCCTTAAGATCATCTCCAAGTTTTTAACAATCATCTTTTAAGACTAAACCTAATCTCAAAGTATGAAAGAAACATTGATCACTTAGGTTTTTTTATTTGGCGAAAATTGTACTCACATTTTCACAGATGAATGCATGCAACAATTCATGTTCCTAAATCTACCCTTCGTTAGGTCCTAAATGTTGGGATGTTACACACCCTCTACATTTTCCATAAGAGTAGTAGTCATTATGTTCCCTGCGATAAGAGCGCACTGCTTTGTGTGTGGTTTGGCCATGAGAGGGCGCTGAGACAAAAGCTCCATTATCGGGATGCTTCTGTTCAGATACTATGAATGAATGATGTGCTGGTTTTATGAGGCTGACCACAAAATATGATGTTGATGTAGTAAGTTGATGATGATGATGATGATCTTGATCTAGTTTTGCTGGACTCTTTAGCTTGACTGCTCCTCCTAGCTCCTGGGGTTGATCTTGCTGTCCACCTGATTCATCCCCCTCCTTATGTGACCATCTTGGTGATGTTTGGTTGATCTGGGGTGGTTTGGTTTGGCTGTTGTTCTTGGTTTAGCTGCTATCTACATTGGTTATGTTTGTGTGTTGTGTAGTGGAGAGATGCACTAATGTGCTCCTCCATGGTTGTGCTATGGTTTTTTGAGATTGGCTATGCTTGTGAGCTTGACAACACACCACATGCATGATGGTGTGTGTCCAGCTTGTGTGCCAGCTATGCACTTGTGGATATGTTCAAAAACTTTGAACTTACTATTACCATATTACATTTACATGGCTGGTGAATTGGTCCCTTTTGGCTATCATTTGACTTCTGTCTTTGAATTTATGAAAGATGGAATTTTTCATATTGGTGAAACTTGCCCCTTTTGTAACATTTCTCAATGATGAATTTGTCAAGTGCATTTCACTGACATATCTGAGAGAAATATACTAACACTAATATTATTTTGTATCTATTTAGTCTTTGTTTTGCAGGTACAAAGATAAAGATAAATATTTAGAGTTGATTTAGATATAGGATAGTTAGTAGATATTCAAATGTAATTTTCTTATTTTTTTTAATTTTTTTTAATTATTCTTGTAATCTTTATTTTATTCAATTGTAATAAAGATTATATTTTTATTAGTAAAGAATATTCTTATTCTTTATTCTTTTGTAAATTCTGAAGTTTGGAAATGGCTTCAGTATGTTACATTTTTTGTAACTTGTTTATGTATTCATAATATGAAATAAGTTTCATTTTCAATATTGTTTTTAGATAAAATTTAAGTTATAATACTTATCTCTTAATTAATTTAAGAATCAAAACTTATATCTAAATCATTCAAATTATAATTTAAACACTCAAGTTTAAAATTCAAATTTATTTTAAACACATAACTCCTTAAGATCATCTCCAAGTTTTAACAATCATCTTTTAAGACTAAAACTAATCTCAAAGTATGAAAGAAACATTGATCACTTAGGTTTTTTTATTTGGTGAAAATTGTACCCACATTTTCTCAGCTGAATGCATGCAACAATTCATGTTCCTAAATCTACCCTTCGTTAGCTCCTAAATGTTGGGATGTTACACACCCTCTACATTTTCCATACGAGTAGTAGTCATTATGTTCCCTGCGATAAGAGCACACTACTTTGTGTGTGGTTTGGCCGTGAGAAGGGCGCTGAGACAAAAGCTCCATTCTCGGGATGCTTCTGTTCAGATACTATGAATGAATGATGTGATGGTTTTATGAGGCTGACCACAAAATCTGATGTTGATGTAGTAAGTTGATGATGATGATGATCTTGATCTAGTTTTGCTGGACTCTTGAGCTTGCTCTTGAGCTTGACTGCTCCTCCTAGTTCCTGGGGTTGATCTTGCTGTCCACTTGATTCATCCCTTTCCTTATGTCACCATCTTGGTGATGTTTGGTTGATCTGGGGTGGTTTGGTTTGGCTGTTGTTCTTGGTTTATCTGCTATCTACATTGGTTGTGTTTGTGTGCTGTGTAGTGGAGATATGCACTAATGTGCTCCTCCACGGTTGTGCTATGGTTTTGTGAGATTGGCTATGCTTGTGAGCTTGACAAGACACCACATGCATGCTGGTGTGTGTCCAGCTTGTGTGCCTGCTATGCACTTGTGGATATGTTCAAAAAATTTGAACTTACTATTACCATATTACATTTACCTGGCTGGTGAATTGGTCCCTTTTGGCTGTCATTTGACTTATGTCTTTGAATTTATGAAAGATGGAATCTTTCATATTGGTGAAACTTGCCCCTTTTGTAACATTTCTCAATGATGAATTTGTAAAGTGCATTTCACTGACATATCTGAGACAAATGTACTAACACTAATCTTATTTTGTTTCTATTTAGTCTTTGTTTTGCAGGTACAAAGATAAAGATAAATATTTAGAGTAGATTTAGATATAGGATAGTTAGTAGATATTCAAATGTAATTTTCTTATTTTTTTTGTAATTTTTCTTTTATTATTCTTGTAATCTTTATTTTATTCAATTGTATTAAATATTATATTATTATTAGTAAAGAATATTCTTATTCTTTATTCTTTTGTAAATTCTAAAGTTTGGAAATGGCTTCAGTATGTTACATTTTTTGTAACTTTTTTATGTATTCATAATATGAAATAAGTTTCATATTCAATATTGTTTTTAGATAAAATTTAAGTTATAATACTTACCTCTTAATTAATTTAAGATTCAAAACTTATATCTAAATCATTCAAATTATAATTTAAACACTCAAGTTTAAAATTCAAATTTATTTTAAACACATAACTCCTTAAGATCATCTCCAAGTTTTTTAACAATCATCTTTTAAGACTAAACCTAATCTCAAAGTATGAAAGAAACATTGATCACTTAGGTTTTTTTATTTGGCGAAAATTGTACCCACATTTTTGCAGATGAATGCATGCAACAATTCTTGTTCCTAAATCTACCCTTCGTTAGGTCCTAAATGTTGGGTTGTTACACACCCTCTACATTTTCCATAAGAGTAGTAGTCATTATGTTCCCTGCGATAAGAGCGCACTGCTTTGTGTGTGGTTTGGCCGTGAGAAGGGCGCTGAGACAAAAGCTCCATTCTCGGGATGCTTCTGTTCAGATACTATGAATGAATTATGTGATGGTTTTATGAGGCTGACCACAAAATCTTATGTTGATGTAGTAAGTTGATGATGATGATGATGATCTTGATCTAGTTTTGCTGGACTCTTGGGCTTTCTCTTGAGCTTGACTGCTCCTCCTAGCTCCTAGGGTTGATCTTGCTGTCCACCTGATTCATCCCCCTCCTTATGTCACCATCTTGGTGATGTTTGGTTTATCTGGGGTGGTTTGGTTTGGCTGTTGTTCTTGGTTTATCTGCTATCTACATTGGCTGTGTTTGTGTGCTGTGTAGTGGAGAGATGCACTAATGTGCTCCTCCACGGTTGTGCTATGGTTTTGTGAGATTGGCTATGCTTGTGAGCTTGACAACACACCACATGCATGCTGGTGTGTGTCCAGCTTGTGTGCCTGCTATGCACTTGTGGATATGTTCAAAAAATTTGAACTTACTATTACCATATTACATTTACCTGGCTGGTGAACTGGTCCCTTTTGGCTGTCATTTGACTTCTGTCTTTGAATTTATGAAAGATGGAATCTTTCATATTGGTGAAACTTTCCCCTTTTGTAACATTTCTCAATGATGAATTTGTCAAGTGCATTTCACTGACATATCTGAGAGAAATATACTAACACTAATCTTATTTTGTTTCTATTTAGTCTTTGTTTTGCAGGTACAAAGATAAAGATAAATATTTAGAGTAGATTTAGATATAGGATAGTTAGTAGATATTCAAATGTAATTTTCTTATTTTTTTGTAATTTTTCTTTTATTATTCTTTTAATCTTTATTTTATTCAATTGTAATAAAGATTATATTATTATTAGTAAAGAATATTCTTATTCTTTATTCTTTTGAAAATTCTAAAGTTTGGAAATGGCTTCAGTATGTTACATACTGTAGTTTGTGCGCAGGACCTGCAACGCGGGTCAGCCGAACGGCTTGCTGCGAAGTATCGCTTGGAGAAGGGGCTCGTTACCGTCCAGGAGACGAACAAGGAACTTCAAGCAGCTGCAGCCGAGGTGAAGGAGGCCCGCCAAGTCCTTGTCCCGGTGGGTGACTTGACGGCGGCTCAATCCGCTCTGAGCGCGGCCGAACAGCGAGTCGCCGACCTGGAGCGTGAACTCAAGGAGGTGAAGACGGAAGGGAGCTCAGCGGAGGGACGAGCCAAAGCTGCCGTTACTTCTGCCGCTGAAGAGCGCAAAGTATCTGAAGCGCTCAATGCTAGGTTGCAGAATGACTTTTGTTCTCTTCAAAGCTTCATCACAGACCTCTGCCGACCGTTAATTGGTAAACCCTCCTTCAACCAACTTCCGATTGTAGTAACTGTATTGTGATGTCGATGTTTTGCTTACGTGTTGCTTCTATGCTGTAGGCCAGATCATTGATAACGCGGAAGAGGCGCAGTCGTATGACGCGCGAGAATGTGTGACCACCCTGGTCGACTCAGCCGCGTTGTCAGCGACTTGCCTTCGTGCCTATCTTCAGGAGATATCGCCCACGGAGGTCATCCCAGCGACCTTGTCAAGGTATGGAGCTACCTGGAGAAGGCTCTGTTGGTCGTCCAGTTCATGACGTGGTTGGCCTTCCGTCATGGGGCAGCGACGGCGCTCAGCCTTGGGCTCGCCCACTTTCCGAAGGACTTCGACCTCGACGATGTCACGAGTGGTTACCCTTCGTCGACAGGCTCGGTGGAGATTGCCGAGGTGCTGAAACTGACGGACCGGGCCGCGGTATACTCCGATCGCGTTTGGGCGATGCGCGACCTTATCCCCTATCAGGAGACGATTATCGCTCCCAATGATCCTGTACCGAAGCATCGGGACTTCAAGGTCGAGCAGCCGTTCCGTGCGGAAATGGCGAGAGAGCTGACGACATACCCGTCGAACCCGTACGTGCCCTTCATCCGCAGCCGCAGGGACGGTGGCGCGTCTTCATCAAAACCTGCGGAGTAGAAGTATTTTTCCATTGGGCATTAGTATGGAATAACTATGTAACTTTCCTTGTATGTGGAACAAATTATGCTTCTATAAAGGAAGCTCGTGTTATTTTGTCATTCGTCTCGCGATTTTGTATGTTGATTGTGCGAGTCCCCGAGCGCGTTCGCCCTTTTTATGGGGTTTACCTCGTTGTTATATGTCTTGTTAACTTTTAGTGAGTTAAGGTCGACTCGCCATGGCTCGGGGAGCCAGTCGCATGTCGACTCCCAGGGGTGCTCTTTACTTGACCATTTTCCCGGGCGCGAACGAGGTCGGTTTGCCGAGTCCCCGAGCGTGGTACTTGGCCGTTCTAGTTGCAGGCCCAGGGTAGGTGAGGACTAAGCGCATCATTGTAAGCGCGTCACTCCTGGCTGATCCAGAGGATCAGTCGCATGGCGAGTCATAGGCACGCTCTCATACTTGGCGTTTTTCCCTAGTCGCTCGTATTGGGCCGTGTGTCGGTCCCCGAGCATGGCACTTGGCTGTTCTAGTCGCTGCGCCAAGGATGCGGAGGACTTGGTCGCTGTGGGGAGCGAGTGCAGTTGTCTTGGCTCGGGGATCCATTCGAACTAGGCAACTCCAATGGGGCTCCGGGTTAGCATTTTTCATGGACGTTACAAGGCCTAAGGTTTCCCAGTGCCCTCGTACCGCACTACTTGGCCGTGCCGGTCGCTTTGCCAAAGGTTGACTTCTGCGAATAGCGTAATGCTTTCATTACGAGTGCGAGTGGCACAAGACACGGAGAGTAGACACAACTTTGCGGTAACCGATCTATTTTATTTCATAGCGGGTGGGGGTACATGTCTGGAGTTCTAAGAGTAGAACTTCTGTAAGAGGTTTACATTCCATGGCCGCTTGACGTCGAGTTTCCCGTCTCATCGGACGTCGGTGAGGTAGTAGGCGTCATTACCCAGGACTCGCCCGATGGCGAATGGTCCCTCCCAAGGGGGTGAGAGCTTGTACATGCCTTTCTTGTCCTGGATTAGATGTAGTACCAGGCCGCCTTCCTAGAAAGTGCACGTCCTCACTCGCCGGCTATGGTAGCGGCGGAGCCCTTGCTGGTAGATGGCAGTGCGGGAGCGAGCCAGGTCGCGTGCTTCGTCGAGCTGGTCAACTCCGTCTTGGCGTGCGAGCTCGTTTGCGGCCTCCGTGTAGTTGACCACCCTTGGTGAGTCATGCTCGAGGCCGGTTGGCATGACTGCCTCGGCGCCGTAAACCATGAAGAAGGGGGTGAATCCTCTAGACGTGTTGACGGAGGTGCGGATGCCCCAGACGACGGAGGGTAGCTCCTCGACCCAGCACCCGGCAGTGCGCTCGAGTGGGACTTGTAGCCGTGGCTTCAGGCCATGGAGGATGCTATGATTGGCGCGTTCCGCCTGGCCATTGGACTCTGGGTGAACGACTCAGGCGAGGTCGAGCCGGATGTGGTGTTCCTCGCAGAACTTGGCCATGGCTCCTTTGGAGAAGTTCGTGCCGTTGTCCGTGATGATGTTGTTTGGGAACCCGTAGCGATAGATGAGCTCGCGTAGGAACTTGGTGGCGGTCTTCCCATCGCACTTGCGGACTGGCTTGGCCTCCACCCATTTTTTGAATTTGTCGACTGCGACTAGGAGGTGGGTGAAGCCGGAGGGGGCCTTATTGAAGGGGCCTACCATGTCCATTCCCCATATGGCGAATGGCCAGGTGATGGGGATTGTCTTGAGTGCCGAGCTCGGCACGTGAGTCTGGTTGGCGTATTTCTGGCATCCGACGCACTGCTGGACATTGTCGACAGTGTCTGCGTGTGTGGTGAGCGAGTAGAAGCCGTGCCGCATAGCCTTTGCGACCAGAGAGCGGGCGCCAGCGTGGTGGCCGCAGTCGCCGGCTTGGAGGATTTTGCGTCCTTCAGCGGGTTGAACGCAGCGTTCGAACACGCCGGTCACGCTGCGCTTGTGGAGCTCAACATTGATGATGACGAAGGATTTGCAGCGGCGTTCTATCATCCGGGCCTCTGTTTCATCTGCGGGTAGGGTGCCTCCCTCCAGGTAGGCGACTTACGGCGCGGTCCAGTCGCTTGGCTCAGCGATTAGTGCGACCAGGGCTGCTTCTAGTTGCAATGGGATTCCGATGTCGATCTCCCGTGGGGGAGAGACGGAAGGTTTGGTGATGGTGTCGAGGAAGAGCCGAGCCAATGCGAGTCGACCCGAGCCAATGCGAGAGAGTGCGTCGACCTCCTCGTTTTTCCGCCAGTCGATCCACTCGACAGAGTAGCCTGCGAAGTGTCCACCCAGCTGGTCCACTGCTTGGCGGTATGCCGCCATGGCGGGGAAGACGGCGTCGCAGGTGCCGGAGACTTGCCCGGCGACAAGGTCGGAGTATCCGTAGCAGCGCAGGCGATTGACATTCATCTCATTGCCTGCTCACATGCCGTGGAGTAGCGCCTCGTACTCGGCCATGTTGTTGGTGCAGGGGGTGAAGTCGAGGTAGAGGACGTAGCGAAGCTTGTCGCTTTCGGGGATGTTAGCACGATCCCCGCCCCTACGCTGTTCGCGTTCTTGGATCTGTCGAAGTGTAGGCTCGAGTAATGGAGGTATGGCAGCTTCTCTGGCTGCTGGGCCTCCTCCCAATCGGCCAGGAAGTCTGCGAGAGCCTGTGATTTGATCGCCCTACGCGGCTTGTACTTGATGTTGTGGACGCCGATCTCGACGGCCCACTTGGCGACTCGCCCGGTCGCCTTGCGGTTGCGGATGATGTCCTGCAACGGTGCTGAGGAGACGACCGTTATTGGGTGCTCCTGGAAGTAGTGTGGCAGTCGCCGCTGTGCTCTGAAGACCGCGTATACCAATTTCTGGTAGCGCTGGCACGACTCGGTGAGGACTTCGCTGATGTAGTACACGGGTCGCTGCACGGGTGTTCCTTTCCTTCGTCTGGCCATTCGACGACCATGACAGCGCCGACGACGCATTCGGAAGCCTCGACATAGACCAACATGGGTTCCTTGTCGACGGGAGCGACGAGTAGCGGTGCTGCGAGTAGCACCTCCTTGAGGGCGTGGAGAGCGTCATCTGCCTCCTTGTCCCACTGGAAGGTGGGGTTCTTGTGCATTAGGCGGTAGAGGGGCATTGCCTTTTTGCCTAACCGGGGGATGAAGCGACTGAGAGCCGCGACTCGCCCAGCCAGCTTCTGGACGTCGCGCAGGCACTCGGGTCTGCCGAGTCGAGCGATCGTGTTGATCTTGGCGGGGTTCGCCTTGATTCGTTGCTTGGAGACGACGTATCCCAGTAGCTGTCCGGTTGGCACACCGAAGGTGCACTTTCCTAGGTTTAGCTTTATCTTGTACTTTAGCAGGTTGGCGAATGTTTCCGCCAGGTCGGCGAGTAGATCTCCCTGGCGAGTGGATTTTACCACCACGTCGTCGATGTAGACGTGGATATTGCGGCCAATCTGGCTCGCAAGGCACTCCTGCATGCACCGCTGGTAGGTTGCTCCGACGTTTTTGAGGCCGAACGTCATGGCAATGCAGTAGAAGGCTCCGAACGGCGTGATGAATGCCGTCTTCGAGGAACTCCATGACGGCCATTTTATTCTGGTTTTACCCAGAGTAGGCGTCGAGGAAGCATAGCGCCTCCGAGCCCGCGGTGGAATCGATGATTTGGTCGATCCGCGGGAGGACGAATTGCTCCTTCGGGCAGGCGTTGTTTAAGTTTGTGTAATTGATACACATCCTCCAGGTCCCTTTTTCTTCTCGACCAGGACTGGGTTTGCCAACCACATGGAGTAGTTGATTGGTCGGATGAAGCCTGCAGCGAGTAGACGCTGCACCTCCTCGGTGATGGCTCGGCGGCGTTCTTCGTTGAAGGGTCGCAGCGACTGCTTGACGGGTCGCACTTTGGGGTCGGCGTGGAGATTGTGCTCCGCAAGTTCCCTCGGGACACCAGGCATGTCGGATGGCTTCCATGCGAATATGTCCCTGTGATCACGGAGGAACTCGATGAGAGCGCATTCTATGCTGGGCTCATGCCCGTCCTGATCGTCACCGTCCGGCTGGAGTCGCCTGGGACCATCTCGACGGTGCGGGTGTGCGTCGTTGCCTCGAAGGCGGTGGAGGTTCCACCCTTCGAGTTGGGATTCTTGAGTATGGTGGGGTCGTCACTGTTGACCCTGCTCGCGTACTTGGCGATCTCCTCGGCGTGGTTGGCCTCCGCCGCGATGACGGCGTCGGCGAGCTTGGCCCCTTTGGCCTCCCATTCTGTGGCCATGTCGAGGTCACCATGGATAGTGATGATGCCGCACGACCCATGTATCTTCATCGCGTTGTACGCGTAGTGGGGTGTTGCCATGAATTTGGCGAACGCCTAGAGCCCCAGGACATAGTGGTAGGGGCTATCGAAGGGGACCAGCTCGAAGATGATCCGCCCGGTGCGGAAGTTTGCTGGTGTGCCGAAGGTGACTGGCAGCGTCACCTTGCTGATCGGGTACACATTTTGACCGGGGACGATGTCGTGGAAGGTGGTATAGGTTGTCTCGATCAACGACTGCGGGAGCCACAGTCGCCTGAAGGTGTCCACGTACAGGATGTTGATGGAGCTGCCGCTGTCCATCAGCGTTTTGGGGAGCCAGTAGTCTCCCACCTTGGGTTTGACCACTAGGGCGACTCGGCCCGGTTACTCGATCCGTGGCGAGTGGTCCTCGCGGCTCCAGGCGATTGGTTGCTCAATCCAGTTGAGGAACTGGGGGATGTCTATCTGGGACACCACGTTGATGGCGACGGCGCGGGCGATGACCTTCTTCTCGCGCTTCGTGTTGAAGCCTGTGAAGGTGTGGAGCTAGCCGGCGATGCTGCCGAACTTTCCGCCGTTCGGCGGGTTGTTGTCGGGGTCTTCCCGCGCGCGTCGTGCCTTCTCGATCTCCTTGAGAGAATGGCAGTCGAAACACACAGGGTTGGTTAAGAAGGGCCGTGGGATCGAACCTCGACTTTTCCTTGTAATTGCCACCATCGCGGCGCTGTCCTCTGTCGCGGCGGAAACTCTTAGGCCCGCGCTGCGCGTATCCGGCGTTGGCGACGAAGTCGACTCGCCCGTCACCGCGGTGCTTTCCGGCGAGGCTAGTGTTGCTGTAGCATAACTCGGGTCTCCTCCCGTTGTCGAGGCCGCTCGTGCGGCGATGTCCTCCCGACTCGTCGTCGGTTTCTTGGTTTTGGTCCTCCTCCGCGTACTTCTTTGTGATCTCTAGCAGGTCTGGTATGTTATCGAGTGTTCTGTACACCTGCTTGAGTTTGGCGACCAGGGGCTCGTAGCAGCACGAGGTCTTTGTCGTGGTATTGCCGACGAGTACGCCATGGAGGGGTCCTCACAGTGCGTGTTTAGAGACGTGGGGTAAGGCAGACGGTTGACGGGTACAAGGTAACACAGCTTACCCAGGTTCAGATCCCACGACGGTGGCGGAATCCTACTCGTGCTATAAATCACTATAATGGCAATACGCCGAGTTACAGAGATAGGTTCGCTGTGCGAGGTTGTCTGATATTGTCTATGAACGTGCCCTAAAGGCTCCCATAGGCCCGACTTATATAGTCACCGGGTCCTAGGGTTATAGGGAAAAGTCCTAGCCGGACAGGTCACAGAGTCCTACAACGTCTATTACTAGTCTTGTGTATCTTGCACTCCAAGGCTCCGGGTACGCTGGTGACTCCACCGTAGCCTTCCTTTATCCGGCATGGGCCTCCCTTCTGGATCCACCTAACTGAGCTGCCCAGAAGGCCATAGGCCATGCTACCGACTATGGGCAAGCCGGGTTAGTCGGATAAGAGACATGCTATAAGGATACCAATATATCATATCCCCAACAGTAGCCCCTGGAGAAGTCCGAGATCTTGTGCCGTCTTGCCTCTTCAAATAGAATGCTCCGTCTTGCCTCTTCACATGTCGGTAGATCATCAAGCAACATCTTGTAGTCCTCCCAAAGAACCCTGCAAGGTTTTCTTCGTCTTCGAATGGTAAGCCGGAGAAATGCTGAATCTTCCATCGTACTCTTCCGTAGTCGGATTAAATCCATCCATGCCGGAATCTTCGATGCGATGGCTCATCTACCTGTGTCAGCTAGGACGACGTAGGCCTTGGTCAGCGACGCCTTGTAACTCACACATGCAGATAACGCAATCATATCCGATTTTCCCGCGCGAGCGATACGAACCTTTGGCGGCGGTGGTTGGAGACGTGGCGAAATTACCGCACACGTTCACGAACACGTCATCTACGCGGCAACCGTCCGATTAGCTGCACGAATCTTGACACAGAGCATGATAAATAGTAACTATGGGAAACTTTCCACTTTTTACCTCATTCCTCTCGCGTTATCGTCTTCTTCCTCCAGCCACACGCCTCCTCGAGCTCTCCGCGAGAAACCTCGAAAACCCTAGCCTCCCTCTGCGTCAGTCGCATCCTTCCAACACTCCATGGACAGTAGCAGCTCCTCCCCATCGATGGCGGCGTCGAGCGAAAATGCGGCAAAACCAGCGAGCTCCGTCGTCGTGCCCCCAGAGGGCCTAGTATCCCCGCATCGGCGGTGATCGAAACCACCAGCGGCGACCATAATCTGGCGGGCTGGAGCCACTGGAAGAAGAGCCAGACTCGCATAAGGGTGACTGGCGCGGCTCGGACATCACCGACCGCGACATCCAAGAGATGGTCGCCGAAGGCTACCTCCCCGCGTCGGAGGGGCTCGCCTGGCGGGCGGCGCCAGCCGGTGAGGTGACACCTTCTCCCCAAGCCGGAGAAAATGTGTACCTCAAGGCTCAACTAGTACGCGGCATTTCCCTGCCCATCTCCCACTTCTTCCTCTCCGTCTTGAACACTATAAGGTCCAACCCCATAACCTCTCCCCCAAGAGCATCTTAGTTCTTACCAACTTCGCGACACTTTGTTAGGGTTTCCTAGGGATTAGGCCTAGGTTAGACTTGTTCGTGTACTTCTTCACCGTCAAACGTGAAGCCGTACATAGTAGGGAGGAGCTTAGAAACTGCGGCACCATAAGCTTCAAGATTCGACCTGGCCAGCGGTTCCTCGACATCGTCAGCCACGAGTCCTGCAAAAACTGGCAACGGACGTACTTCTACGGCCCCGACATTCCTTTGGCGGGCCGAGAAGTAACGTACCCGGACTTCGCAGATGGAGCCGCCGCTGAAGTTTCCACATGGAGGTCTCATGCCTCCCTTCCCTCCGACCTCGACGCTTCTCGCGCAATAAGGCGGATCGAATGGTTCGTAGAGATGGGTTTGACCGGCTTGGACCTGGCCATGTGCTGGTTCATCAGGCGAATCCAACCTCTGCAGCACCGCGCGAAGTTCATGCACGAGTATACCAGTGATCGAAGGGATACCCTCCGGATCTCCATGGATAACTTCTCGAGCGACTACGTTAAGCTCCGCCTGAAGGACATCGTCAAGGTGAAGGATAAGAAGCGTGGCTTCACCATCACCTACGACATGTTCGTAGACGGCAAGTGCCCAAAGGTAGATATGTATTTTCTGTGTACGACATATGCTCTAGTTTCGCCGTCTTGCCATCACCATTTCATCTAACACGGCGATCTAGATGAGGACAACCTGGCTGCCAAAATCTATGATCCAAAGATGAAGGAATTCACGGTCGTGTCCGACGACGATGTCCCGTTGGCGCGAAAGCGGAAGAGCTCCACCTCTGACGCTACTGGCGGAGGCAAGAAGAAGAAGACGGAGGGTGGAGCCTCCAAAAAGACTACCGCTGCCCTGGAGGCGGAAAAGAGAAAAGCCACCGGGATGTTTGCCAAAGCACCCCCCTAGTGTAAGCTTCTCATTCTCTGACATTGTCTATCTGTCTGTTTTTTTTTTGTACTTATGAACTTTGCACGTTTCAGGAAGAAAGCCACAACCAGCCTCAAGAAGACCTCCAAGACTTTGGGGGCTTCTAGAAATATCAAGGATATGCTGCATCGCGACTCCTCCCCCGCCATCACCCCTGCTACTCCTTCCTTTAAGTCTTCCTCTACCCCGACAAGTTCTCAAGCCCAGGAGGCACCAGGCCCTTCCGCCATGGATGTGGATTCTGGCGCCTCTACCGAACTCGCTGTTGTCGGCGAAAAGACGACGCAGGAGAGCACTACCCTACAAATGGTTGAAGCTCCGGCTAAGTATGCCATCGGTAGCGGCAAGGCGGTAGTGCAAACTGGTACCTGTGCCAAAGGCGGCGCCCCTACTCCCCAGAAGCCCTTCGAGTTCCCGAAGATAGTTTACCCGGCGCTCACTCCGAGTAACACAACTCTGGTTCCTGGAGGAGTGCCGTCGTCTCCGACGTGCGGTATTGAGGAGCTTCTCCGATAAGTGGAAATCTTGCGAGGAAAGAGCATTTCCTTTGGCAAGCTGCTAGCCAAAAGCGCTACAAACCTCAAGATTATTGCACTTGTAAGTTTTACTTTACCTTTTGCATTTCATATGAGTATCCCACTGTAGCCCCCGAGGATGTTCACGGAAAACCATGGGTTTTGCATCTCTATGCTCTAAGAGTGACTAAGTTAGAAAGAACTCTCATTGTAGCCCCCCAATCATTTAGATGGAAGAAACTATTCTGACTAGATGCTTTAAGAGTAGCATACGCACTGTTTATAAGTTTCAATACTGTAGCCCCCAAGCCTCTAGTTGTAACTGAAGCAGTTCCGACTAGATGCTTAAAGAAAAGCTAAGCATTTTCCGAGTTAAAACTTTATACTGTAGCCCCCAAGCGCTTAGATGGAAAGTTTCCGACTAGGTGCTCCAAGCAGACTAAACAACAGTTTAACTTTTTCCTTTTTTCCATAGAATGAGAATGCTCAGAGGGGCATGGCCAATGACAAGTACCAAAAGATGCGCGCAGATCTTGAAGCCGAAAAGGGTAAAACTGCCATCTTGAAGGAACAGATCATCAAAAAAAAGAGTCTATTTTCTTTTTTGCGTATTCCGTCTTGGTTTTATGCCTTCATTCTCCGAGTACTCACTGTGTACTTTGTTTTCTCCGACTTTGTAGAACATTTCGCCAAGGCCACGGATATTGTCGAGCAGTCCAAGCATATCCAGCAGCTGGACAGCGAGAACAGAATCCTTAAGAAGGAGAGGGAAGAGATGCTGAAGATGCACGAGGATTCCATGAAAGCCCTGCAGGATTCCGCCTTCGCAAAAATCAATCACTTGAAGGAGGAGCTTGCGATCTTAAAAGATCAGAAGCAAGCTGCTGATGAGCAAAACCAACGCCACAGCGAGGCATTTAAGCTCCTCCAACAAGAGAAGGAATCCTTGGCGGACACCCTCTGGCAGGCCAAGGCCAGCATCTTCATTAAGTTTCCTCCGCCTTGTATTTCTGTAGTCTGGATACTTAGAGTTTATTGAACACATGCTCTCATTGTCGGAATTTTCAGCTCCTATGGGTTTAACCCGCTTGCCTCTTTCGGAAAAGGAATGCATGGTTCTTGCCGGCAACTTTATCAACACCGACATCACCCAAGCCAAGGAGATTGCCAAGCCCCTTCAGATATATATCAAGGCCTCGGACTCCATGAAGAGGTATTCAGAGATTCTGCACCGAGCCCCTGAGCATGTTACGAGCTGGAAAGCTTCATGTGCACGGACTGGCGCAAGGATGGCGCTCTCAATGGTGAATGTACACTACGAAGATGCCGACATCGACACGTGACCTCTGGTATCCCCGACGTTGATGATGACGACAAAGAGATTGATCATGAAGCCATCTTGTCATAACTCGCGGGTTATGACACCAGAGTTTCCGAGTTGGTGGACATCGATGTCTTCGTGCCCATGAACACCATCGACAGCGTCAACCAAGATTCTTCCGAGTCTCATCATAGCGCTGACGTTGCGGGTGAATCTCCGGCTGGGGACGATGATGCATCCAAGTCTCCTGCGCCCAAAGAGTGAAAAACACTATGTAATATTTGTTTTGCCTTTGGTGTATGCGCGGAAAAAACATGATGATGTAACTTAAGGCGAAAAACAATGGTTGTTATTTCCTGCCACTTAAGAACTTAGTTCCCAGCATGTATATATTTTTAAGCAAGTGTTGGCTTATCCATTACTTTGGTTCGTATGCTTGACCTTTCGTGAGTCGTAAGACTCGTTGTTGAAACCATGCGCTTAGGTGATGATGTCCAATGGCACCGTCAATAACCTGAGCACAAAATCGCCGACAATAAGTGCCGAACGTCACTACTCCAGAATCCACATAAAAACGACAAAGAACGTGTAGACCAGAAAACTTAAGCTAACGCCCGTAGACGGAATTTTCACAAGTGAAAACGCAAAACTTGTGCATAAAGGTTTTACGTGATCCAAAAATGAACACTAAAGGAGGTAAAAGACTCAGAAATATGAGTGAATCAAGGAGCTTTATTTCATTTATCATGTAAGAGATACACAATTAGATAAAAAATGCTAAGTGTAAAAAGGACGTAGATGTGCTATGTTCCATGGCCGATCAAGCTCCGGTAGTCATCATCCGGGTCACGTCGCTTACGCTTATGATCCTCGTTGGGTCTGTCCTTTAGTTCACGATTGTCAACAAGGTAGTAAGACCCATTGAGCAGCGCCTTGCTTATGATGAACGGTCCTTCCCATGGCGGGGACAATTTGTGTGACTTCTTCTGCTTAAGTCGGAGCACCAAATCCCCCTCTTTAAATGAGCGATGCCGAACGCGGCGACTATGGTAGCTGCATAGCTTCTGCTGGTAGATGGCGGATCTTTGGCATGCCAAAATGCGCTCCTCCTCGAGAAGGTCCACATCTAGGCGTCTGGATTCTTCAGCGTCATCCTCGTCGTAGGCGGCAACTCGTGGTGCATCATGGAGGATGTGTAAGGGTCCCAACCTTTAATAAGGTAGAGTCCCCTGTGTTTTATTACATCTTACATAGCTCATTTGGCTATTACATTGCAGCATAATATCTATAGCATAGGGTCCTTCATCTTCAAAGTGCGTCAGACAGACATGTTGGTTGTAGACTTGTAATCCTAATCATTAAACTTCACTAATATCAATCAAACCTGCAACATACAAGTTACAGCCACAAAGGTCAATACATTTGAATTGTATTGTCAAGTGATACTATGGTAGTATGGTGGATTCTATCATCTATATGTATTTGGCTAAGTGGAGTTGAGGCTTGCATTGCTCAAAATAGATTTTTCCTTAACATTTGAAAACACTATGTTTTTGCTTGACAAAATCATTTTTCTCAATCAAAGATTGAAGATCCTTTAACCCTTGTTCAACCACAAGTTCTTAACTTAGAAATTTGGATGATGAGATTCTTGATTGCTTCCATGTCTTGATGCTCAAATTGTCCTTTACCAGGGACATGGCTAAGTACTTAGATTTTACACTTCGCAGAGGTGGTGCACTTTCCTCACAATACTTGGTTTCCCAAGACAAGATCTTTCAGAAGCCTTCCCTTAGACCAAAATGGACGCGCTCCAAACTATCAAACCCTACCACCAAATGTCCATATGGCTAAGTTCTTGCAACCTATATGATCCAGGCAGAGCCCATAATGCCAAGTGGTTGCACTTGAAGCTTCTCAACATTTGACATCTCAAATATCTTTGTTCCTAGGTGGCAATCCACAAGTGTGATACACAAGGTTCACCAGTCCCCTGGCCTTGTGTAACCACTCAACCAAAAACCACCAAGCAATTACCATTCCACCCAGGTGATTCATTAACTAAGTTGTTTTATTAAACAAAACACAAGTCCTCAGACTTAGAAATTTTTCCATAGTGTGAATATATATTCCACCCTTGTTTTCTACTAGCTAAGCTAAGCATGATAGTAGTAGGAGTCTTATCTTAGGAAATTTTACTAAGGTTTCATCTACTAGGATTTCCCATAGCAAGGTTTATACTTAGCAATATTCCATGCAAGTTTTACTTAGAGAAAATCACTGATGTATAGTGAAAGTAATGGGATAAAAGTATGAAGCATCACTTGCCTTTTTGGTAGAGGGTATAAGTTCACTCCTTGTCCTTGCAACAATCACACCCTTCAAGTCACTACAAATCAATCAAGCAAGGCACAATCTCAATCTACCAATCAAGCAAAACATCACATAAAATCATAGAACCAAGATAATGCATGCAAGCATGCCAAGGTTTGTTTTATTTGAAAAAGTGGTTCCTAATGGGTCATAAACATTTTGAAAACACCTATTGGTCATTTTGTAAAGTGGCAAAGTCATTTGCAAAAGGTTTCACTTCACAAACCATTTTCAAAACAAGGCATCATTTTATGTGGTGTAAAAATGTTTTTACTAAGGCATTAATCTCTAGGGTTCACAAAATATGTTTTCAAACCATAAAACTTTGTGTTTAGGGTCAGAGAGTTTAAAACAAAACATTTTCCCAAAAGTTTTCTTCAAAAACCATTTTTAATAAATAAACTATATTTTTATTTGACTAGAAATGGTTTTAAATCAAAGAATCATTCTTTTCTTTCACCAAATTCATTTTTTAATCCACGAAGTGTTTCCTAATGTTAGTAGGGTCAAATCACACCATTTGCCAAAGATTTTATCCACAAAATCATTTTTTAATAATTTTCACATTCTTAACAAGCATACAAATGTTTCTGACAAAACAACCATTTTTCCAGAAGATTTTTACTAAACAAAAGTCACGGTTGGCTAGGGTTTGTTCCACTGATTCAAATGATATAAAGTTTGCAAAATTTGGACGTGTGGTTTAAAAGTTACAAGGGTTTCAAAATGGCATCTAAATCTGATTTCAAATTCTATTTTAAATCGTCTGGTGCCAGGCGTCCTATTCCCATTCGTCGGTACCGCTTCACTTGGATCGGCTATTCTGGCGCGTTGGATCAAGTTGAATCATGTGGCTCAGAAGCGTGCGTACCCATTCGCTTACTTTCTATCCTATCCAGTAGATCGAGATCGAACGGCTGTTGTAAGCTCGACCCTAAACAAGCAGCGCTACGGCGGTGGCTGGCGGCGGAGCGGCCAGACGGTGGCGGCGCCGGCGATACAGAAAGCAAGGGTGGCTGGGGAGATGCTCACCGGAATCGTCGACGCTTGCTGATGCTCAACGTGGTACTGGTTGGTGAAGGGGCGCACGTGACTGTCCCTAATTGCTCGCCGGAGATGAGCTGGGCCTCGGGCGGCTCTGGAGGTCGTCGAGGGCGAGGATAGGGGGCACCCTAGGACAAAAGGGAGACACTGTTAGGTTCGCAAGGGCATGGCGATCATCATCGTGTCCACGGGGAAGAGAGGGGTGGTCTGGTTTACCGGGGAGATGTCGCCGCAGTTGGACCAGACTGCGACGCTGGCTCGGGGAAGACGTTACCGACTCTCAGGGACGCGCGCAAGCGAGCTGCGGCTGCAGAAAGGTCCGCCAGGTGATGGAGATCATGTCTGGGTGCTCGAGGAGGCAAGAGGTGGCGTGGAGCTGCTAGATTCCTCGCCGGAGCATCATCGGAGTCAGTGGCGGTTTGGAGACGATTCGAGCAGCCTGGTGGCATTCAGAGCGTTGTGTCTGAGGGGAAAGGAGGAGAAGGGCGAGGCGATTAAGACAGCGTGGTTGCAGGAGCGATTAACTGCTGCGTTAACGCGAATTGATGCTCGTGAATTCATCACAGAAACGGGAGAGAGGGGGAGGAAGAAATGGTCGTGTGGTTGAAGACAGGTGAGCTGGCGGTGGGGTCTATCTGGCAGTGAGGAAGTGAGAGGGAAAGAGGTCCACCAGTCATTGGCTTAGTGGGTGTGAGTTCGAGTGAGAAAACGTTTCGCTGAGGGAAAGAAAGGTGGGCTGGAGTTGGGCCAAAAAAGGGCTGCTGGGTTGGGTCGACCAGATTCCTATTTTTTTTTCCTGTTCTGAATCTTTTTCTTTTTCCAAATCAATTTCTATTTTGAATTTCAATCAACTATTCAAACATTCAAACAATTCAAACAATCACCACCCTTGTAATGAGTTTTTTGGTTCTGTTTATCAACATACACCAAATCCCAAAATAAAATAATATTTTTATTCTTTTTAGGATCTATTCATTAATTAAATAAAATGGACCTTTAGTTATTTAATCAAATAGGGTTTGATTTATTTAAAAAAATCTCCATTTGAAATCCAAATATTTTCAAAACCAAATCAGTAGGTTTTTATTTGAAAATAGAAGATACTTGGAAAACTTGTTTAAAACAAAATAACATTTTTACTTTAGGGTCCATTAATAATCAAATAAAATGGGCCTTAGTTATTAAATCAAATAGGATTTGTTTTATTAAAATATATATTTTGAAATCTAAAATAAAACCAAAACACTTCAGTAGGTTTTATTTGAGAATATAAAATACTTGGAAAACTTATTTAAAATAAATAATTAAGTTTTAGTGTTTATTTAAAATGGGAAAGCCTTTACTTAAATAAAATTGGATATTAAATCCTTATTATTTTATTTAAATAAAACTTTACTATTTTTAATCAAAACAAAACATTTTATTTCAAAAACTTGGCCAAGGTTTAATTTGGCTCTACAAAATAATCTTTATTTATAAAATCCACCTTTTTTTTTAAACCAAACCTTTTTATTAAAAGAACTAAAATAGTAATTTTAAATTTTTTTAAGTTTATTTTCAAATCCCTTTAGGATTTTATTTGATCCCAATAGGTTTTGAAAGTTTACAAATGGATTCAAAAGTTTCTTCTCACCCTGAAAATCAACAAAATTTTATTTTATTCATTTATTTTCACATTACAAGATTTGGAAAATCTTGGGATGTGACAGGATGTCGGAGGGAAGGATGGCTTCTGCTCCATATACCATGAAGTAAGGGGTGTAGCCGGTAGATCTGTTGGGTGTAGTTCATAAACTCCACAACACAGATGGAAATTCTTCCGCCCAGGCTCCAGCTGCTCTATGTAGCAGTGCCTCGAGATGTGGCTTGATTCCCTGCAGAATTAATCCATTGGCTCGCTCAACCTGACCGTTGGATTGTGGGTGTGCCATAGATGCAAGGTCAAGTCGGATGCCTTTCTCCCAGCAATATGCCTCCACTTCTCCGAGTGATAAATTGCTGCCATTGTCGGTGATAATGCTATGTGGGAGACCAAATCTCACCACAAGATCTCGGACGAACCTAAGGGCAGTTGCCCCATAAAGTTTTCTAATGGGTTTAGCTTCTATCCATTTAGTGAATTTATCAACTGCTACAAGAAGATGCGTAAACCCACAAGGTGCTGTCTATAACGGTCCCACCATGTCTAGCCCCCAGACTGCAAATGGCCAAGTTATTGGTATTGTTCGCAGTTCTTCAGCAGGAACATGTTGTTGTCGGGCATAATACTATCATCCCATGCATGTCTCAACCAGCTTGTCAGCGTCCGCCTTCGCGGTCAGCCAGTAGAATCCTTGTCGGAAGGCTTTCACGACCAATGATCGAGGAGCGGCGTGGTACCCGCAATCTCCGAGATGGATTTCGCGTAGGATTTCCATACCTTCTAGCTCGGAAACACATTTTAGGTATACACTAGTAGTGCTCCTTTTGTAGAGTTGCCCATTGATTATGGTATAACCCTTTGCTCGTCGTACTATTTGCTGTCTTTCGACTTCGTCATAGGGCAAAATTCCGTGTTCGATATATTCCATGAACGGTTTTGTCCAAGCCGGAGGGACCTTTGTCACCATGTTGATGAAAGAGTCAGCTCTATCCGGCTTGTCGATGTCGGCTCCCTTCACGGATGGTGTGCGCAGGTGCTCTAGGAAAACTCCTGGAGGAATTAGCTTGCGCCCTGATCCTAGCTTAGATAGAAGATCGGCCGCCTCGTTTTGCTTCCTAGGCACATACTTGACTTCGTAGCCCAAGAAGCTCTTGGCTATCCCGTCTACTTCGTCTCGATATGCCGCCATCATAGGGTTCCGCGCATTCCAGGTGCCAGCCACCTGCTGGGCAACCAAGTCGGAATCTCCACAGCAAACTATGCGCTTGATGCCAATATCGGAGTGCTTCATACTCTGCCATGTTATTTGTAGCCTCGAAGTGGATCTGTAGAACATATTGTAGCTTGTCTCCTGTTGGTGACTGTAGCAAAACACAAGCCCCCGAGCCGTTGAGCAGCTTTGATCCGTCAAAGTGCATCACCCAGTACTCTGGTTCTGGCAACGGAGTAGCATCTGGCATCTCTGTCCAATCTGCAACAAAATCTGCCAAATCTTGTGACTTGATAGCGTCGCGTCTTTTGTAGGTGATCTCGAAGGCGGCAAGTTCAATGCCCCACTTCGCGACCCTTCTGTAGCGTCGCTGTTATTGATTATGTCGGATAGTGGAGTCTTGCTCACCACTGTTATTGGGTGCTCCTGAAAGTAATGCCTCAGCTTCCGAGAAGCAAGGAATACTCCATAAGCTATATTTTCGTAGTGCGGGTAACGCTGCTTAGACTCCGTCAAGACCTCGCTCACATAGTAAACTGGTCGTTGAACTCCGTGCTCATAGCCTGGTTCCTTCCGCTCTAGCACGACGACGATGCTGATAACCCGGTTGGTTGCCGCCATGTAAATTAACAGGGGCTCTCCAGGCTCGGGTGATGCAAGGATGGGCGCTGAGGAAAGAATCTCCTTGAGATGCTTCAATGATGCATCTGCTTTGTCTGTCCACGTGAATTTGTTCGCCTTCTTGAGCAACTTGTACAGCGGCAGAGCCTTCTCTCCAATTCGGCTGACGAACTGACTAACTACTGCAACACAGCCTGTTAGTCGTTGAATGTACTTTAGCCATGTCGGACTGTTTATTTTCAAGATGGCCTTGATTTTTTCCGGGTTGGCTTCGATTCCACGTTGGGAAACGATGAAGCCCAACAATTTGCCGGCTGGAACCCCGAAGACGCACTTCTTAGGGTTAAGCATCATGTTGTATTTCCGGAGATTATAAAAGGTTTCTTTTAAGTCGGAGATTAAGTCGTTTGACTTTTTAGACATCACCGTGATATCGTCCATGTAGGCGTGAACGTTCCGACCAATTTGGTCGTGAAGGCAACGTTGCATTGTCCGCTGGTAGGTAGCTCCTGCGTTTTTCAGCCCAAAGGGCATCGTGACATAGCAAAACGTGTCGTATGGGGTAGTGAACTAAGTGGCCAATTGGTCCGACTTCCTCATCTTGATCTGGTGGTATCCTGAGTATGCATCGAGAAAACACAAAATTTCTGAGCCAGCCGTCGAGTCAATGACTTGGTCAATGCGAGGCAAAGCAAACGGATCTTTGGGACATGCTTTGTTCAAGCCGGTGTAATCGACGCACATTCTTAATTCATTGGTTCCCTTTTTGGGGACAAGTACAGGATTGGCCACCCATTGGGTGTGAAGGACTTCTAGGATAAATCTAGCCTTAAGTAACCTAGCTATCTCTTTGCCAATGGCGCGTCTCTTCTCATCTCCAAAGCGTCGTAGAGGTTGTTTCACTGGTTTGCATTTTGGATCAATGTTTAAGATGTGCTCGGCAAGTTCCCTAGGTACACCTTTCATGTCGGCAGGTTGCCAGGCAAAGATGTCCCTGTTCTCACGGAGGAACTCGACAAGCGCGCTTTCCTATTTGGGATCCAAGTTCGTCCCAATGGCGGTGACCATGGAGGCATCGCCTACCACAAGTTCCACCGGCTTGGTCTCGATGGCGGCCTTGAACGTAGGAGCGGAGTCGGAGATCCTCTTCTTCGACGCGGGCATCTCTGACTCATCGACCTTGCTCTGGATCTCTTTGAACTCTTCGCTGTAGAGGACAGCTTCTGCAACGGCTGCTTCGTTGTTCTCGCAGTCCCTTGCCTTGGTAAAGCTTCCGGATACGGTGATGATGCCGTTTGGTCCGGGTATCTTGAGCTTGTTGTAGACGAAGCATGGCTTGGCCATGAACGTGTGGAATATGTCGCGACCGAATATGACGTGGTACACGCTCTTGAAGGGGACCACCTCGAAGGTCATGCGCTCTTGACGGTAATTATTAACATCGCCAAAGGCAACCTGAAGTGTAATGCACCCAAGGGACCGAGCCTCCCGACCAGGAACTACGCCGTGGAAGATGGTGTTGGTTCGCCTTAGGTTTTCCTCCGTCAAGTTCATCTTTTGCAGTGTATCCAGGTACATGATGCTGATGCTGCTTTCACTATCCACCATACACTTGGTGAACTCCACGCCGTCAATCAAGGGGCTGATGACCATGGCGTACTGGTTCTCCGTGGGTATAAGGTCTGCGTGGTCCGTCCTGTCCCAAGTTATTGGAACCTCCGACCAGCGTAGGTTCTGGGGGGAAGGGGGGAGAGTTGCCATCAGGATCCTCAGAGAGGTCTTTTGTTGTTGGATGGTGGGGGTGCCAAGGAAAGTGTGGTAGACTGGGGCCTTCTTCGCGAAGGGTTTCTTGACTTTGTCATCGCTCTTGGCGGCGTGCTTGGGGTCAACGTCCTCGTCCATGTCACTTGAATCCTTGGACTCCTCCTCCTTCTTCTTCCCCTTCCCCTTGCCGTGCGGTCTGTTCTTCCGACTTTGCTTGTAGCCGGACTCCGGGTCTTCCTTGAGGTCGTTGACGAACTTGAAGTGTCGATTGGTATGGGTGGCTTTGCCGTTGACGTCGAGGTGTACGAGGCATGGCATATCGCGGTACTCCTCGTAGGTTTGGGGAACACGGAGTGGCGCCGAGGTGGTCTCACTTCCTCGTTGCTGTCCACGACCAGCTCCCCTTCCTCGGCCATGTTGTCCGCCCTCTCCTCGTCCTGCAAAAGTCATAGCGACCATGTCGGTAGATTGCTTTTCTTCTGGAGCGGTCTTCCGCTTTGTACTGATGTTCCTCCGATCTTGAGTTGGAACGGCCATTGCCGGCAAGGAGCCACGAGCGCCGTCATCGACAGCTGCGAGCTCACTAGCCAACTGAATCATCTGGTTCAATTCAAGCTGGTGATTATGCTGCAAGCACTTCAGTTTATGTCGAAGCAATGTGCCCCTTTCCAACCCATCGATGAAGGCGGCCATGGCGGTCTGAGCGTGCACTCCTGCGCAGGAATTCTTCATGTCCAGCCAGCGGGAGAGGTAGGCGCGAGTTTCTCGTCTTTTTCTTGCATGCACCGCTGTAGATCGCCCACAGTGCAGGGACGCTTGTACGTACCCTCAAAGTTCTTGGTGAACGCTTCTTGCATGTCCAACCAGTTGTAGATAGATTTCTCCGGCAAGTCGTTGATCCATTAACGGGCCGTACCTGCCAACATTAATGGGAGGTACTTGACGGCGATGTTGGGGTTGCCTCCGGCAATCTGCACCGTGTTGTCGTAGTCCTGCAACCATGTGGCTGGCTTGGCGGTGTCGTCATAGGGTTTGATGGTATTGTCAATCCGGAAACCTTTGGGGTAAGTTGCGGACCGTATTGCAGGTCCAAAGCAACGTGGTCCCAGGTATGGTCCTTCCCGGGCCTCGTGGATCTTATCGATCCGCGAACGCGCATCGTATGGCTCCGGGTTCTTCTTCTTCTTGTCAGCAGGGAATGGGCTGCGTGAACAACGCGGGCCTCCTCCCCCGTGGTGACTGCTTGGTGGTCACGGAGGCGGAGGTGGCGGTGGGTTAGCCTTATTGCTGTTACCCTCCTGCGACGCCTCACGCCTGTCACGATTGCTTGTCGGACGTGGAGGGTCATGGCGCAACCTGCTCTTATGTCCTTGGTTGCGCTCTCCATCATGACGTGTCTGCTTCGCGTTATCGCGAATGACGATGCCACACTGCTTTGGTGGGGGCATATCCATACGATGGTGAGCTTTGTAATCTTCGCGATGTCGGGGAGATCGGGGTCGTGGCGATGGGCGACGAGGTCAGGCCTTTTCTCCTTGGTTGCGCTCTCCATCAGGCCTTTTCTCCGTGGCGAAGAGGATATCTGTCCCTTGGCGGTTTGTACTGTCTAGACTGGCAGAGCGCTGGGTTAGACTCAAGCCTCTGAGAGGTGGCCTTTTCCTGCTGCTTCACCGCCTTGGCCAATAGGTCGTAGACCTGTTCCACTACTTCAGGCGATCTATCATGCTCCAGAAGGGTCTTGGAGACGGCGAGGTTAAGGAGTGGGGTGGGCATCACCTGCTTGCCTTCACTGTTAATGTATGGCTTGGCTTGTGCCGGCTTAGAGGGAGCCCATCCTAGCTTGCGCCGTACACCAGGATCGTTGATGATGCGAGCCAGAACTTTCTTAGCCTTCTGCTACTGTAGCAGAGTCTTGTACTCGGCCTCCATTGCTCTAGCTTTTTCTATGGACTTCTACGCGTTGACCAGATCTCGATCTAGCTTAGCGCCTTGCTCCGCGATGGCTTGCGCCTCCTCTAGCAGTTGTTGGCGCTTCTCATCAAGATAGGTCACGTTCCGGATATGAGCAACGGTCAGTGGCTCGACGAGGAGATTGCCGTACATCACTCTATCAGCTGGAGTAACTTGGGATGCTGTAGACGTGGATGCTGGAGGCGGCAAGTTTGCGGTGTTGTTGTTGCTCGGTCCGGTGCCGAGTTCCTGCGGCTGCTGCACTTGGTTGGGCGGAGGAGGCATGACTTTTGCGCGATCATCGTCAGCAGCAATAAGTGGCCCCTTCCCCTTTTCCAGCGCCGTAGGAGGAGCTTGTCCGGGTTGATCTTCATCCATTTCCATCCCAATGGTGACGAATAACCCTCGGGACGCGACGGCGTTGTTGGCTTGCTCATCGCGCGTGTACTCCTGCTCCATCTCCTGCATAGCGGAGCCTAGCTCTTCTGGACTGAAGTCTATCTCCTCTGAATATGCACTGAAATCAGCATAAAGCGCGTCAATGACAGAGTCAGATGGTGCTAGTACTTCCTCGATGACGGGCGGTGGAGGTGCAACGGGCTCGACGATGACTGGAGGTGGTGGTGCTACGACGACGATGGCGGCGGGAGGCGGTGGCGGTGGCGGTGGCTGCTGAGCCAGAAGTTCTCCGTCTCTGAGCTCGAGCTCCATCTGGGCTACCGCGTGAGCTGCCGCGTAGCTGTTGACGGTGCTCACCATATCTTCGAGGGTAAGGCGTCCGGTTGCCTGCTGTCGTCTTAAAGAATGTCGGAGAAGCGTTCCACAGTCCAGTCCTTCCACGAAGTGATACAGAGCGTTATCATCGGGGTAGTGGGCTAGGTTGGCTCATATACGGAGCCACCTGGCCAGGTAATCGCGGGGGTTTTCGCCCTCTCTCTGAACGCAGCGCGCCAGATCGAAGATGGTAACCACGCCGACGAATTTGGATCTCTTCTGTCCAGACGCACGGACTAAGCCGGCGGATTTGGGTGAGCCTTGAATTTTTCCGATCTTTCCGCGAACGTATCCTGTCCGTAGGCGGTCCGTGCGGGTCTTGATGCTTTCCGATCTTTGCCGGCAAACTCCGAAGAGAGATCCGACATCGATCCTTCCGCGAACATATCCTGCCCGTAGGCGGTCCGTGCGGGTCTTGATGCTCCTCTGACTCCCAAGGAACTAGTGCCCGAGTCGGTTTCGCCGATGAAGAGGTGGATGTGTCCAATAGGAACGATTGAACACCGTGTAGGGTTCGTCTTTGCCGGGATCTAGAATTCGTCGGGAGGGACGATCAGAACTTTGCCGGAGAAGGGAACGCGACCGATGGCTACAGTTTCACCGGTTCCCACGAAGATTTTGGTCCTCGGCCGCTGAAGAGCCTGAAGCGCCTCTTGCCCCACGGTGGGCGCCGACTGTCGTGGTATTGCCGATGAGTATGCAATGGAGGGTTCCTCACAGTGCGTGTTTAGAGACGTGGGGTAAGGCGGACGGTTGATGGGTACGAGGTAACACAGCTTACCCAGGTTCAGATCCCACGACGGTGGCGGAATCCTACTCCTTCTATAAATCAATATAATGGTAATACGCCGAGTTACAGAGATAGGTTCGCTGTGCGAGGTTATATGAGATTGTCTATGAACGTGCCCTAAAGGCTCCCATAGGCCCGACTTATATAATCACCAGGTCCTAGGGTTATAGCGAAAATCCTAGCCGAACAGGTCACAGAGTCCTACACCGTCTATTACTAGTCTTGTGTATCTTGCACTCCAAGGCTCCGGGTACACTGGTGACTCCACCGTAGCCTTCCGTTATCTGGCATGGGCCTCCCTTTTGGATCCACATAATTGGGCCGACCAGCAAGCCATAGGCCATGCTACCGACTATGGGCCACCCGGGTTAGTCGGATAAGAGACATGCTATAAGGATACCCATATAGCATATCCCCAACAGTCTTGAAGCAGTGGATCGCGGTATCAGGGTGGATTCCGGCCGCGTTATACCACAGATCTTGCCACCGTTGGACCCAACTGCGGGTCGACTCGCGGGGTCCCTGGACGCATCATTCTAGGTCCTCGAGGGTGGTGGCGCGGGTGTATGAGCCCTCGAAGTGCCTAACGAAGGCGTCGCGCATTTCCTCCCAGGAATCGACGCTATCCGCGGGAAGGGTGTTAATCCACTGCCTGCACATTCCCTCCATCATCAGGGGGAGGTAGCGGGCGGCGAGTCGATCGGTGTGGCTGGCGATCCCCATCGCCATGAGGTAGGTGTCCAGCCACACGGACGGATCGTACGAGGGGTCGTACTTCTCTATTGCCTTCGGCGTTTTGAAGTTTGCCGGGTATCTTTCGCCTTGAATCATAGGTCCAAAGCACTGGGGCCCCACTCGGCTCAGTGATCCCCTTGGATCGCCGTCGCAGCGGTTGGTGAGGGTGTGCCGCAGGTCTTCGGGCTGGCATGCGCGCCAGCTCTGGTTGTTGATGATGTGGGTGTGGGCGTCGACGGGCTGCCCGTTGGCGGTGACGAAGTTGTTCGCCGGCCGTGGCTCGTTGGTGGAGAGTGCCGCGTTCGCATGTCGGTGTTGGAGCTGCAGGGGCTCGGGTGGTGGATAGTTGAGGGTATTCGCCGCCATGGGGCGGCCGCTCGAGGCCGCCGTGCTGCCTGACGAGCGCGAGTACATCCGACCCTGTGAGTCGGAGCCCGCATTTTGTTGCTCAACTGCTTTGGCGAGTAGAGCCTTGGCGTACTGGATCTGCAGGTCGCCTTCGCTGGTGACTTGGATGTTGTCGACCATAGCTCGACTTGCAACGACGTTGTCCATTGGGGTGGAAAACAGCGGGAGGCCGTTCGCGTCTCGCTCTCGCGAGGAGACCATGATCCTTGGTTGGTCCCTTGGGGGAGCGCGGTTGGGTGGTGGTAGTGCGCGGTTGGGTGGTGGTAGTGCGCCATTGGGTGGTGGTAGTGCGCCATTGGGGGAGCGCGATTGGGTGGTGGTAGTGCGCCATTGGCCATTGCCCCTGGTGGGGGTCAAGCGCTTCCTCCTGGCGGCGCGTTCTCGCAGATCGCGCGCTCGGCCATGCGAGCCAGGTCGTTCTCGTCGTCGAAGTTCAGGGAACGCCCCTGGATTGCGGGATTCAGGCGCGACCTGATACGAAGTTGGTGATAACGCGACAGCTCCTGCGTTGTCTCCTGCTCGAGGCGAAATTTTTCGCGCTCGGCTTGCTCCTTGCGGACTGCCTCCGCCAGCTTCAGGTGGAGTTCCTATACCTCTATTGCCGTCGCGTTTGGTGGGATCGGCGTGGAGAAGGTGTCTTCTAGCGGGTCAGTGCCGGTCGCCATGTAGGTCGCGGCGTGGCAACCGGTTCCTTCGTGGAGGTCGGCGGAGTTCTCCGACCGGGAGTCGAAGTAAAAGATCCCAAGGATGGAGGGATCCTCGAAGTCTCCGATGTTGGAGACCTGGGTGATGGAGCCCGCGGGCAATGCGGCAACGATGGATCTGGCGAGTGACACCGGGGTCACCGAATCGGCGTCGTCGTTGAGGGCCGTGTTGTCCGCGGCCGTGATGGTTTCGGCCACGTTGCTGTGGGCCGAGTCGTACTCGGAGGCGAGGCGGTGAATCGTGCGGACCTGGCTCTTAGAGAGTCGGTCACGTGGCGGCGACTCGCGAATGCGAGCCAAGAATTCCGAGGCGATGACGTCGGTGAGGCCGACGAAGAGGCTGATCGTGCCGACCGGCAGGATCACGCTGTGCGTGACGGGTCGCGCCGCCGAGACGTAGCTACTCGGCAAGATCTGAAGCATCTCGCCGATCGCGATCATGCGGCCGGTGGCGATCGACTCATTGATGGGCAGATTGGATCTCGCCGCAGAACACCGGCCTGACCGGCCAAGCCCCACGGTGGGCGCCACTGTCTGCATGGAGTACCTAAGAGTATTGTGTTTGCTAGAGGAACTCAGTTCACTTCACATTTTTGGCGACAACTGCATGACTCATTGGGAATGAGACTAGAATTTAGAACAACTTTTCATCCTCAAACTGATGGACAGACAGAAAGGACCAATCAGATTTTGGAAGATATGTTGATATCTTGTGCATTAGACTATGTTGCTAGTTGGGACGAAAGTCTGCCATACACAGAATTCTCTTACAATAACAGCTATCAATCGATCATAGAGCTGGCTTCGTTTGAATTCCTTTATGGAAGGAAGTGTACTACGCCATAACTATGGAGTGGAGTAGGAGAAAGAAATTTGTTCGGACCAGAACTTATCATGGAAGCTAAAGACAAAGTCAGATTGGTAAAGGACAGATTGAAGATAGCCTAGTCCCGACAAAAGAGTTACGTAGATCCAAAGCATATGGAAGTTTTCTATGAAGTAGGTGATAAAGATTATCTTAGAGTGTCACCACTTCGTGGTGTGAAGAGATTTGGAGTCAAAGGAAAATTGGCACCTCGATATGTTGGACCATTCAAGATTTTTAGACACAAAGGAGAAGTGGCTTATGAGATTGAATTGCCTGAATCACTGTCAGCAGTTCACAATGTGTTTCATGTGAGTCAGTTGAAGAAGTGTCATCCGGAGATGGAAGAAACTTCATTGAAAGATGCTATACCATTGGAAGAGGTTCAGTTGGAGAGTGATCTCACTTATGAAGACAAACCTATCAAGATTCTTGAGACAGCTGAAAGAGTCACTCGTACTAAGACAATCAAATTCTGCAAAGTATAGTGGAATCATCATACCGAGGAAGAAGCAACTTGGGAAAGAGAAGATGACCTTCGGAAAGATCACCCACACCTATTTGCTAGCCAATCCGAATCTCGAGGGCAAGATTCATCTTAAGGGGGTTAGATTTGTAACATCCCAAATTTCATCAAATGCAAAATCATATTATTGCATTCATATCATCATAACATATTGAACCATATTTAAACCCCTCTTATTATATATATGGGGCATGGTTTTATTTTTATTTCAAAGACCCAAAATGTTTTTGAGTGGTTAGATGTATTTGGTACAATTTTTGACACTAGGATCACGGTACAAAAACTTGGTGAAAGTTTGAATTCAAACAGATTTGAAATAGCATTTCAAATTCATTCTAGAAAATCAAAACAGAATTGGAAAAAGACAAAGAGAAAAAAATAAAACAGGCGCACGCATTCTGGCCCAGCAAGCCCTAACAGCCCACTAAGCCCATCCGGGAGCTTTCCCTCTCTCCCCGCAGATTTTTCACTCACGCGCGCATACCCCCACCCGCTGATCACTGGGCATGTTGCCACATCAGCATCGTTGTCCCCAAACCTCGCCTGCGACCAGCTCGTCGCCCGTTTCTTACCCGCACTCATTGTCGCAATTGAATTCGATTAATTGTCGATGAATGAGCGCATGATTTTCACCCCTCCTCTCGCTACATAATCCCCTCCCCCTCGCGGACATTTCCCCTCACCTAGCCAATGCCAAGCGCTGTCAGGCTCAATACATTTTGCCTTATGGTGACCTTGGTCGTCGCAGAGCCGAGGCACACTGGCGAGTAATTACAGTGAGCCCCGCATGCCTCCTTACCTCTGGTTCACATGATCGTGATCCGCTTTCTCTTGTGTGTCTAACCATGCCTCTGGTCTGTCCCAAATCGCTCCAAGTCGTCGTCCCTGTCAACCCCTGCAAACAACCGAGGAGTCGCTCGACTCCGACGAGCAATCAAGGTAATTTCCATGCGCCCCTTGACCTCTGCTCCATAGTACTAGGTGCGCCGTGTCTTTGTGCAGTTACTAATGCCTCTCATTTGCCCTATGGTGACCTTGGTCGTCGCCTTTGTCTCCGGCAGTGAGCACCCGAGGCTAGGTCAAATTCCGAAGAGACTTTTTGGCCGTGTCCGTGCGCCCTTGTCCAAGCCAAGTACACATTGAGCTTCCTCGTGTCTTCGCGACTAGTAAGCATCAGCGCCCCTCCCGTAGGCCCCTAGACTTGCCGGCGTGTCGCCGGCATTAGCGCCGCCGCCGCCAGTGCCATGCGCGCCACCAATCTTTGGTCGTTTAGATCTAGACCTTTACATCTGCATCCGGCGGCTAGGATTAGATCACTTATCAAACCGTTTTGTTTTGATCTAAAACGTGCATAGTCACATAGATCTAACGACACGGAATCACGATCCAGCGTAAAGAGGTATGCGCCAATCAGGAGCTGCCACGTGTCTGTGATTTAGATTTAAATTCAGTTTTTGATCTATTAGATGAATTAACTTGTAAAATTCATAACTTTTGTTATGTTTGTCCAAAAATTACAAATTTTATATCATTGGATTCAGGAAATTGAGCCCTACAAATCAATGGCCTTGGTTTGGCCATTTACTTCTCTAAAATTAGCACTTTGTACAGAAACATTTGTAGGCTTATTTTGGTTATAAAAATTGTTTAGAAAATTGTTTTAGAGAATTTTTTTTGGTTTATTTAGACTTTGGAAAGTTTATCTTGTGTTCAATACTGTTTAGTTTGACTTATTTAGTGTGGAAAATCATTCCATTGCATTTGCATGTATTCATATGTATTTTTGTTTGTATATTGAATGTGAATTTGGTGTTATGATTTTATGTGTAGATTTTGGTTATTATGGTGATTGTGATTGTGAGGATTGTTCCTACTCCCCCAACTACCAAGGCAAGTGAATCTTCATATTTTGTCCTACTATTTTAACTATGCACTAGTGATATTTTAAGTAGGATTTGCATGGAGATTTTTTCTAAGTATAAGCTATGCCATGGAAAATCCTATATATATTGTGTTAGTAGAATTATCCTAAGTTAGGATACTTGTTATGTTAGAATGCTTAGCCTAGATAGTAGAACACAAGGGTGGATTATTCATGCTATGATATTATGCAAAATCTATGACCATGTTTTTGATTAATAAAACAACATGTGAATGAATCACCTGGGTGGAATGGGAAGAATGGTTTGTGTTGAGTGGTTACACAAGGCCCATGTATATGGTTTACCTTGTGTATCACACTTGTGGATGGACACCCGGGAACAAAGGGATTTGAGATATTTAGTGTTAAGAAGCTTCTAGTGCAACCACATGGCATATGGGTTGCAAGAACTTAGCCAGATGGACAGTTGGTGGTAGGGTTGATAGGATGGAACACGTCCATGGTGGTCTAAGGGAACGCTTCTGAAAAGTCTCGTCTCGATGCATGTTGAGTCTTGTGGGGAAAGTGCACCACCTCTCGAGAGGTTAAAACCTAAGTACTTAGCCGTCCCCGACAACGGATAATTTGAGCTTCAAAGACATTAAAATGATCAAGGTTCTCCTCATCCCAATTTCCCTAAGTTAAAACTTGTGGTTGAACAACGGTAAAGATTCACCAATGTCTATTGGTGGTTCCTTGGGTGTTTTGTCAAACAAAAACTTACTATTTTCAACTAATAAGAAAAACCTTATTTTGAGCAAAGCCAGCCTGAACTATACTTAGAAAAATTCATATAGTTATTAGATGTTTCTATACTACAATGGTGTCACTTGCCAATACAATTCCAAATGTATTGACCCTTTGTGGCTGTAACTTATGACGTTGCAGGTTACTCTGATGGAGACTAGGGTTATGAGTCTACACTCAATATATTTGCCTGTGGCACCTGAAGATGAAGACTTCTATTTATTTACTTTATGTTATGAACTCTAAGTATTAGCCTTGGGCTAATGAGTTGTAAATACTATGTTATCTCTGGAATGACGATGTAATAATGACCTTTGTATCTGTGTACTTCATCTTAAACTATGGATTCTAGCAATTCGATCTAGGGACTAGCATTGCAATCACATGGGCCTTTACTTTAAATGGTGGGGTCTGACATCCTCGTTCTCAGGGGTTAGATAATTCTGGCACAAGTAGATGCACTCATATATTAGAAAGCCCTTGTCTATGCTTCCATCTGGACGGGACCTGTTGCGAACGAATCCTTTGATGACACCGTTTAGCATTTCAAACGGCATCATGTTGTGCAGGAATGTCAGCCTGAGCTGGATGATGTCATCCACGACATGAACAAGCAGATGCACCATGATGTCGAAGAATGCGGGCAAGAAGTAAAACTCGAGCTCGCATAGTATCAGCACGATCTCTTCCTGTAGCCTGTCGAGCTTCTTCACACCGATCGACTTCCTAGATATGACGTCGAAAAAGTTGCAGAGGACAAACAGCGTCTCACGGGCATGCTCGTCCATTATCCCGCAGATCGCAACAGGGAATATCTCCGTAATTATCACGTGACAGTCATGAGAATTCATACCGCTGAACCTCTTCTTCACCATGTCCAGATATTTTCTTATCTTTCCCAAGTAACTGTGAGGAACTTTCACTCCTAGGAGGCACTTGGAAAACTTCTCGAGATCCTCCAGACTCAGAGTGAAGCAGGCAGCAGGAAGAACCACCTCATTCTTCTTAACTCTTTTGCGGCGACCTTGAGTCCATTCCGTCTGATCATCATCATCATAATCACTATCAGTGTACTTAATATCTTTCTTGATTCCAAGAAATTTAAGGTCCTTTATTGCTTTAGGCCCATCCTTGGTCCTCTCCAGCATGTTCAGTAGACTGCCAAGCAGACTCTCGGTAACGTTCTTCATGATGTGCATACATCGAGGCTATCAGGCGTGTGGAGGAGCTTCCAGTACGACAGGTCCCAGAAAATAGACATTGATTTCCATACACCCAGCAGCGGCTTTGTCCGCGATCGTTTTTATCCCAGCGCAGGGCAATCTACCCAATTATTTAAAAGCTGCTCGATTTCTTCGCCGCTCCTCGGACGAGGGGCTCTTTCGAGCTCGTCTTTCACATTGAACAGGTCACTTTGTTTTCTCCTTGGGTGATCCATGCGGAGCCACTTTCGAGTACCTTGGAACATGGTTTTCGAAGACCCGGGATCCCTTGGTAGCTGGAGATGCGGTGTCTCATCGATGCACTTGACACATGCATTATGTCCGTGGTTCACCTGAGCGGATACATATGCGTAACCAGGATAGTCTTGTACCATCGTGAGCAACGCGACTCTCAGATGGAAATATTCTTTAGTGTAGGCATCCCACGTACGGGCCGATGTCTTCCACAACGTGGGTAACTCCTCTCTCAATAGCCCGAGATATAGATGCATATTTATACCTGGTTGTTTCGGCCCCTGAATAAGAATGCTCATGTGTACGTACCTTTGCTTCATGCACAATCACGAGGGGAGGTTGTACGGCCATACAAACACGGGCCAGGTGCTATGCGTGCTACTCTGGTTGCCAAAATGATTCAGTCCATCGGTTCTCCTACCCAGCCTGACGTTCCTTGCATCGCCCCCGAACTCTTCGAACTCGATGTCCAATGCATTCCACTGGCTAGCGTCTGAAGGGTGTGTCAGGATCATGCCCTTCTCTGGATCATCTTCGGTTTTCTCCCTTTCCGCGTGCCATTACATGAGCTTTGCTTCCTTAGGATCTACGAAATATCGCTGCAGACGGGGGTGATAGTAAACTACCAAACCACTTTTCTAGGAACTTTCTTGTTCCCTCTCTTGTACCTTCCTTGGCCGCACACCAGACATGTGGTTCTCTTTGCGTACTCATTCCGATAAAGTGCGCAATCATTGATTCATGTGTGGTATTTTATGTGTGGTTTGTCGAGAGGGCACATGATTTTCTTGGCCTCCTAGATACTTGTTGACAATGTGTTCCCTTTAGGAAGTCAGTCGTGCCAGTATTCCATGTTTGCGTTGAATCTCACATCGGTCCATTTGTGTTCGGCCTTCATCTCTAGAGCATTAAGCGTTACACTCAATCGGGTATCCTCGGGGCGACAACCAGGATAGAATGGAGTCATCCCGTCTATATCCATTTGCGCCAGCTTCGCTTTCTCTCTGGCTGCAGCTTTGGCGTTGCTCATCTCCTTTAGGAGCAGTTCTTGAACATGAAGGTCATGTAAGGCTGTAAGGCCAAAGGTAGCAGCGTCTGTGTGTTCGCGTCTTCTCCTTCTTCATGATGATCATGCCTATCGGCATCTCCTTCTTCATGATGATCATGCCCGCCGGCATCTCCTTCTTCATGATGATCATGCCCGCCGGCATCTCCTTCTTCATGATGATCATGCCCGCCGGCATCTCCTTCTTCATGATGATCATTCCCGGGAGAATCTTTGTCTTCTCGCCCACCCACGGCTTCATGACCACCATGTCCTATCGGCGCATCATTGAGGTCGCGCACGAAATCGCGCCTGAGTAGGTGACCCTCCAATTTTCCAGAATCAGGGTCGATCTAGCGCTGGAGTTTCCATGTTCGACATGGACATCTTATCATGGTCTTGTTGTTCAGAATCATGTCCTTGATACGTTGTAAACGTATCTATAATTTTTTATGCTCCATGCTTGTTTTGTATCGACTTTCTTATGTCTTGTCTACACTTGACCTATTGACAAGATGCCACAGTGCCAGTTGCCTGTTTTCTGCTGTTTTTGGTTTTAGAAATGCCAGAAAAGAAATATTCTCGGAATTGGATGGAACAAAAGACCGAAGGAGAGACGGAGGAGGGCACCAGGGAGGCCACACGATATGATGGCGTGGGCCCATCCTGGCCGCGCGGCCACATGGTGTGGGCCCCCTGGCCCTCCAGCGACCTTGCCCTTTCGCCTATAAAAATCTCCTGAGACAAAAACCCTAAAACAATCGGCATACATCCAAGAAAAGTTCCGCAGCGCCGCCGCCTCCTCCGAAGGGGAGATTCGGGGGATTGAAGTCTTTGTTCCGGCACCCTGCTGGGATGGTAAATTGACCCTGGAGCCATCTCCATCGACTCCACCACCATCTCCATCACTGTTCATGATTCCCATGACGAGGAGAGAGTAGCTATGTGTTCATCTCTCTCTCTCTATGCGTGATCTTATTATGGTCATGAGCTTTGTAATCAAGTAGATCTACTGTGCTACTCAAGTGCTTTAATTAATCTCTGGCTATCCCCACATGTGTTAAGGTGACAGTGTGCACACCGTGTGGCACTTAGGATAAAGATTACATAAATACTTATCATGAGTTATATTTGGAGTTGGATGTCTCTATGCAGTTGTGGTGTTTGTAGGAACCATCTAGCGCTCATGGTGACAATGTGGTGTTATTTAGATGGGGAAAGATAACTTTGAGTTGTGCAACCAGAGAGTAGTTCAGAGTAGTATCATAAAGAGAAGATATTTATATGAGAGTGTCCACTAGTGAAAGTATGATCCCTAAGCCTTGTTTCTAAGCATTGAAACACCTTTTACAACTAGATCTGTTACATGTTTGCTTGCTGCCATCTTTATTTTAGATTTCCTTTAGTCTCGTCTTCCGCGTCAAGCTCTTTTCTGGCACCGTTGTCTTATAATCATCCATACTACTTGTATTTCACTATCTCTTTGCCAAACTAGTGCACCTATACACCTAACAAGTGTATTAGATGTGTTGGGGACACAAGATACTTCTTGTATCTTGATTGCAGGGTTGCTTGAGAGGGATACCTTTGACCACTTCCTCCCTGAGATCCATAAACCTTGGGTAATCCACTTTAGGGAAACTTGTTGCTATTCTACAAAGCTCTGCACTTAGAGGCCCAACAACTGTCTACAAGAATAGAAGCATGCATAGACATCAAGCTCTTTTCTGGCGCCATTGCCGGGGAGGTAAGGTAAAAGGTACTCACATCCTCTAGATACTAAGTTATCTTCTACTACTGTTGCTGGTGTGTTAGTGCTCGAAATTATTTCCTTTGGATTCTGCAATTATATATTTTTGTTTCTTGTTTTTATTTGCACTAGTTAGGTGTAACATCCCAAAAATATTGATCAAGGATTATCAAATTCCAATCACCAAAATTAGGGTTAACAAAAACTTTTGTTAATTAAAATCATATGAATGCATGTGTGTATGTGATGATTGTATGAATGCATGAATGGACTTGTGTGATTGTTTTGAATGGCAAGGAATGGTTTAAAGCTGAAAACAAAATCATCTAAATCATTTCTATGAAGAAACAAATCAAGAGAAATGAAAAAACAAACGAAACAAGCAAATGGTCATTTTTACCACTATTGCTCACTAGGCCACTTTGAGTGTTTCTAGTCCAAGATTTCAAACAGAAACAATTCTATTTCTTTTCAACCCTTGCTAGACCAAGTGAAAGTGAACACAAGCCCACCTTTCAAACTCACAGAAACATTTCGCAACTTGATTCAAAAGACAATTCAAAATTGAATCTATATCATATGTGAAGATCACCATTTCTCAAAACCCAACCAAACCAGTTCACCTTGACCATTCCAAGCAACCATAGACTACCTAGTATGTGACTAGTACACCCACCAATTTTCATCCAAAAATTCAAATTCAAATCTCTTTCGGCCATTTCATCAAACACCTTGTAAACACAAATCAAACAAAACATCAAACACTATAGTGAGCAGTGTTTGTGCCTAACTTGTTCCCTCTCTAGCTCACAGCACACTTTCAGTAGATCATCAAATTAATTTAACCAGCCCTAGCTCACTATAAGCTTGACATTGTCATCAATGGTGACCATTGCCGAGCTCAACTTGCCACCCCATTGTCGATAGCAAGCTAGGATCTTCCCTAGCCTCGCCAACCTTGTCTGTGACACAAGCCACCGTCCACCGCCATCCCATGTCCAATGCCGAAGCACTTCCAGCCCCTGGACCACTCAGAACGAGCGTGCCCAGCCTCTCTTCAAGCATGCCTAGAGAGCGCCAGAGCGCCGCACTCGACACGCGAGCACAGACCGCACCCTTGCCTTGCCACTCGCGTGCATGATCACAACCGCCCTAGGAACCGCCCGGACATGCCCGTTCGTCGCCGCGCGACCAGGAGAGCCCGTGCGCCATTAAAATGCTCGTCGGACCCGCTTAGAGCATCACATCGTTCCGACCAATTTGCACCGCCCCACGCCTCACCACCATGCCGTTGAGCTTCGCCAGGAGGAAGAGCACCGTCCCCTACCCCCAGCCATGTCGTTGAGCTTCGCTAGGAGGCAGAGCACCGTACTCTACCCCCAGCCATGCCATTATATCTCTGTGTAGACGACCACGACGAGCTCCACCCACAACCTTCGGTCCCCTCTTTGCACTATAAATAGAGGCCTCCCCCGTTCGATTTCGGCACGCCATCTCACTCCCCACCTCTCGCTGATCACATCCACTCATCCCCGAAGCAAGGCGAGCACCAGGTGGCCAGAATTTTGCCGGAGTCTGCCGTGGAGGAGGAGAAGAGGCGTCGTTGATTGGAGCCGCCCTAGGAGGAGCCCCCGGTACCAGGAGGATCGCCGTCATCGACTTCATCGTTTCCCCCATCGCCGACCATCGCCGGAGCCCCGATGAGCCACCACAGACCCCCACTGGCCGTGTTAGGGTTCAGTCTCTCCGGCGCTGCCAGACGGAGACGACAACCCGCAACTGTTAGATTAGATTTTAATCGCATGGTCTAGATTGCCCCGTACCCCTTCGCACCTCCTGTCTCGCTGACTGGTGTGGACAGCCACTTAAACCCACCCGCGTGTGCTGTGTAGAGTGGGTCGGCCCAGTTAACTTCCCGGTTGACCTAGTAGTTTGAATTTAGGTTTATTAATTTAATTTTAAACCTAGTTCTGCCTATAGATTAAAAAATTATTTCAGAGAGATTCAATGAACCAAATTGCTTGAAACCAATTTTACTAGAAAGGTACTGATATTATTAATCCAAGCCTGTTGGATTCAAATAATTTGAATGGTAGATCACCTATAGTAAAAATAAAAAGGCAAAGACTTTTCTACATTAAAACATTTTTCAAAATTCAACCACAAAAGCTTTTGAGTTGATTCCAACTCTCAAAAATCACATTTAACAAGACCTTTCTGAATATATAAAAATATCTAGGTTTACTTGTTGTAATAATGGACAAGTAATAAAAGAATGCCTCATAGGCAATTCTAGTCACTTTATTTAATTAAAATAAACAGGTTAAACCTTATTAAATTGTGACACCACTTTAAATCCAATTCCCAAGTACTGAAATATGTGGTGATGACATGTGTCAACATGATCCCCTATTTTAGTTGGAGAATATTAAATCTTAAGTAGTTTCTCAATGAGTATAAATTACTTTTCTAAAATAAAATAAATAAAACAAGTGCTTTAATCTTTGTGATAATAGTGATGATGCTAGATCATCTAGTGTGAACATTGGTGTGATAAATAGAATTAGTTAAGTATTGTTTGGTGATTGTGTACCTCGTATTTATTTATAGATGCTAGTACCGCCCAAGGATACGAGGAGGAAGGAGGATACTACGATGAAGAAGCCGAGGAGAAATTCAACCACTGCTCTGTAGAAGGCGAGCTATCTAAGCAAGCTGGAACTTTGCAAGCTCACCCTTTCATTATAACTATGCCAACTAGATGCATTAAACATGCTTTAGTTAGACCACTTGATTATACCAAACCTAGTTTTACTTGCAAGCTTAGTTCTTTTATTTCTTTATCAAAGCTCCTTAGTTTTGGTTACTTAGTGACTTGTAGATTTTAGAAAGACTTTTTAAGGTAGCATAAAGAGCATAAAACTTGGCCTAAGTTAGATAAATCTTGATGCCATCCTGAGGAATGAGATTGAACTTACATCATTTCACACTTGATTATCACCCCTCATTAGTCTTACCCCCACTTGTTGTTGCTAGTGCTAAGCATAAAACTTGATCACTTTAGATGGGATTACTTGGTTAAAATGGTTATGAAAACCTTAGAATGATGAGTCATTCTGCTAAATTTTTTTGACATGTGTTCTTCAAACCAGATGATTTTGATGATGAAAAGGTTGAGGCATGAGCCTTAGTCCTTTATAAAACTGATGGTTGTGCGGATGCGATACCATTCCAATTTCACCGTACAACCACAATACCTGAAATTTGGGTAGAGCTTGACTGGAAATTTATATACCTTAGTATGGGTTCCCTTGCGGCCAAGGTCTGAGCTGAGGCTACCTTGTGAAGATTGTCCACCTTTGTAGTTCCCAAGATGACATGTGGTCATGGTTGGGAGGCCAAACTCATAGGAGAGGTGCCTATACTAAGGCGTGTAATTGAAAGGTTAGGATTGATTATCCGCATACTAAGTATGGTGAATTAAGGATTGTTCCTGACATATGTATCGAATATTGTGGTGAAAGTGTACCACCTCTGCATAGTGTGAAACTATTCGAATAGCCGCGTCCGCGGTTATGGACAGTTGGAGTGACCATACTGTTCTGTCGTCGGATGTTTTCAAAATGACTTGTGAAATGAATCATGACTTTGACTTGACCACAACAGGGTTGTGATATGAAAACTCAAGTTCCCACTTAGGTGTTATAAAACTTTCAACTAGCTTTGTTTGCTTCTGAACTCAGTTAGAGATAAACCTGGCTTTTTTGCAAAACAACGTAGATCTTAGCATTCCTATTCAAACCCACTTCACTTATTAGTATTAGTTTGCGAGTACTTAAAGAGTACTCATGGTTTTGTCCATGAATATTCCCATGTCCAGACTACGAAGAGGACTATTAGGAGGATGGAGCGCAGGAAGGTTACGACAACTAGGATCATCTCCCATCGTCAGCATTGCCTATGACCATGAAGATGGAGCCTCACCCATGCTACCGTTATTATCATATTATTCCGCTGCTATGATTCTATTAAGAATAGATCATGAGATACTTTATTTGTTGTGAGACCTTATGTATGGTTTGTAATGGATGATGTACTGTGATATCCAATCTGTTCTGTCTCGCAAAAATGGTAATCCTAGGATTGCGATGTATGGCATAACAGGCATCTGGGATTAAAAATCCGGGTGTTGAAAATTTGGTATCAGAGCCATCCTAACCATAGGAGACCCTAGTTTAGAATGGACGTTTGAATCAAAAACTTATTTTCAAAACTAAGGAAGTGAGTATTTACGAAAAACTTATTCTCATTCTTACCACTTAGACTCTTTCATGAAAATTCATTGTTCCTCAAAAATTCGTGCAAACTTACATAAAATTTGACACACTTGATAACTCTACTAACTTACTCATCCTATATTCTTATAGATGGACGTGAAGTATAGCAAGTTCTGTCAGTTGGGGAATGGAGGAGATCTCATCTTTGAGCGTGACATGGACCAGCTTTCGGAACTTCTAGAGCGCCCGCACCCCGAGTTCTTCGGAGCTCAGCTCAACGATCAGGAAGGAGAGGAATTGCAGTGGATGATTGTTGCAAGTCTCTGAGGAAAGATTGAAGCCCCCACCTTAGAGGGAATTCAGTTCACCTTAAGAGAGAACAACTAGCTAGATGGACTTGCCAAGGCCATGTAGGAAGCTCTTGCCTGTCTGTATGGGAAGAGTATCAATCAGATCAAGGGTACCCGCTTTGAGTTATGCCCAAGGCGTGATGTTATGGGATAGCCACTAGAGGCATCATATCACCCTGATCTGAAGAACCAAGTGGACCACCTCAGCTTCATGATGTATGACCGGCAGAAGGAGTTGGATAATGCCCGCTCCTAGGCCAACCACAACTATTCCATCAATGTATAGCAGGATCATACCATTGCCATGCTATTGAAGGGTCGCCAGTCTCGTCACCGTCAACTTGACAAGAAGGAGCATATCATTGCCCGTCTTCGCCATAGGATCACATACTTGGAGGAGACCGTCCACGGGAGGGACATGCAGCTTGAGGAGAGGGAGAATGCAGGGGAGGATATCCGTGGAGACCCCTACTCTTACCTTAGTGATGATGATGACTTTCTGGAGGATCAAGCCATGGACTTATTCACCGATAAGGATGACTTCGCCTTCATTGATGATGATGATGAGGATGACGAGGATACCGATTTTGAGGAGTAGTAGCACTTGAGCACTAGCGTTAGTGTCGTGGTATTGCCGATGAGTACTCCATGGATGGGTCCTCACAGTGCGTGTTTAGATATGCAGGGTAAGGCGGACGGTAGACTGGTACGAGGTAACACAACTTACCCAGGTTCAGATCCCACGATGGTGGCGGAATCCTACTCCTGCTATAAATCACTATAATGGCAATACAACGAGATACAGAGATAGGTTCGCTGTGCGAGGTTGTCTGAGATTGTCTATGAACGTGCCCTAAAGGCACCCATAGGCCCGACTTATATAGTCACCAGGTCCTAGGGTTACAGGGAAAAGTCCTAGCTGGATAGGTCACAGAGTCCTACACCATCTATTACTAGTCTTGCGTATCTTGCACTCCAAGGCTCCGGGTAGGCTGGTGACTCCACCGTAGCCTTCCTTTATCCGGCTGGGCCTCCCTTATGGATTCACCTAACTGGGCCGCCCAGCAGGCCATAGTCCATGCTACCGACTATGGGCCACCCGGGTTAGTCGGATAAGATACATGCTATAAGGATACCCATATAGCATATTCCCAACAGTATCCCCCGGAGAACTCCGAGATCTTGCGCCGTCTTGCCTCTTCACATAGAATGCTCCGTCTAGATGGATGTCGACAAATCGTCAAGCAACATCTTCTAGTCCTCCCAAAGAACCCTGCAAGGTTTTCTCCGTCTTCGAATGGTAAGCCGGAGAAATGTTGAATCTTCCATCATACTCTTCTGAAGTCGGATTAAATCCGTCCATGCCGGAATCTTCGATGTGACGGCTCATCTACCCGTGTCAGCTAGGACGATGTAGGATTAGGTCAGTGACGCCTCGTAACTCACACATGCAAATAACGCAATCATATCTGATTTTCCCGCGCAAGCGATACGAACCGTTGGCGGCGGCGGTTGGAGACGTGGCGAAATTACCGCACACGTTCACGAACACGTCGTCTACGCGGCAACCGTCCGATTAGCTGCACGAATCTTGACGCAACGCATGATAAATAGTAACCGTGGGACACTTTCCATTTTTTACCTCATTCCTCTCGCGTCATCGTCTTCTTCCTCCAGCCGCACGCCTCCTCGAGCTCTCCACGAGAAACCTTGAAAACCCTAGCCACCCTCTGCGTCAGTCGCATCCTTCCAACACTCCATGGCCAGTAGCATCTCCTCCCCATCGATGGCGGCATCGAGCGAAGCCACGGCGAAGCCGGCGAGCTCCATCGTCGTACCCCTCAAGGTCCTGGTCATCCCCGCATCGGCGGTGATCAAAACCACCAGCGGCGACCATAATCTGGCGGCGCTGGAGCCACTTGAAGAAGAGCCAGACTCGCATAAGGGTGACTGGCGCGGCTCGGACATCACCGACCGCGACATCCAAGAGGTGGTCACCGAAGGCTACCTCCCCGCGACGGAGGGGCTCGCCTGGCGGACGGCGCCGGAAGGTGGGATGACACCTTCTCCCCAAGCCGGAGAAAAGGTGTACCTCAAGGCTCAACTGGTACGCGGCGTTTCCCTTACCATCTCCCACTTCTTCCTCACTGTCTTGAACCACTACAAGGTCCAACCCCATAACCTCTCCCCCAATAGCATCTTAGTGCCTAGCAACTTCACGGCACTTTGTGAGGGTTACCTAGGGATTAGGCCTAGGTTAGACTTGTTCATGTACTTCTTCACCGTCAAACATGAAGCCGGACATAGTAGGGAGGAGCTTAGGAACTGCGGCACCATAAGCTTCAAGATTCGACCTGGCCGGCGGTTCCCCGACATCGTCGGCCACGACTCCTGCAAAAACTGGCAGCGGACGTACTTCTACGGCCCCGACATTCCTTTGGCGGGCCGAGAAGTAACGTACCCGGACTTCGCGGATGGAGCCGCCGCTGAAGTTTCCACATGGAGGTCCCATGCCTCCCTTCCCTTCGACCTCGACGCTTCTCGTGCAATAAGGAGGATCGAATGGTTCGTAGAGACTGGTTTGACCGTCTTGGACCTGGACATGTGCTGGTTCATCAGGTGAATCCAACCTCTGCAGCACCGTGCGAAGTTCATGCACGAATATACCAGTGATCGAAGGGACAGCCTCCGGATATCCGTGGATAACTTCTCGAGCGACTCCATCAAGCTCCGCCTGAAGGACATCGTCAAGGTGAAGGATAAGAAACGTGGATTCACCATCACCTACGACATGTTCGTAGACGGCAAGTGCCCAAAGGTAGATATGTATTTTCTGTGTACGACATATGCTCCAGTTTCTCCGTCTTGCCATCACCATCTCATCTAACACGGTAATTTCTTACTTAACAGCTTAGCGATCTAGATGAGGACAACCTGGCTGCCCAAATCTACGATCCAAAGATGAAGGAATTCACGGTCGTGTCCGACGACGATGTCCCGTTGGCGCGAAAGCAGAAGAGATCCACCCCTGACACTGCCGAAGGAGGCAAGAAGAAGAAGACGGAGGGTGGAGCCTCCAAAAAGACTATCGCCGCCCTGGAGGCAGAAAAGAGAAAAGCCACCGGGATGTTTGCCAAAGCACCCCCCCTAGTGTAAGCTTATCATTCTCAGACATTGTCTATCTGTCTGTTTTGTTTCTATACTTATGCAATTTGAAAGTTTCAGGAAGAAAGCCACAACCAGCCTCAAGAAGACCTCCAAGACTTTGGGGGCTTCTAGAAATATCAAAGATATGCTGCATCGCGACTCCTCCCCCGCCATCGCCCCTGCTACTCCTGCCATCAAGCCTTCCTCCGCCCCGTCAAGTTCTCAAGCCCAGGAGGCACCAGGCCCTTCCGCCATGGAAGTGGATTCTGGCGCCTCTACCGAACTCGCTATTGTCGGCGAACAGGCGACGCAGGAGAGCACTGCTCTACAAATGGCTGAAGCTCCGACTAAGGATTCCATCGGTAGCGGCAAGGCGGTAGTGGGAACTGGTACCTCCGCCGAAGGCGGCACCCCTGCTCCCAGAAGCCCTTCGAGTTCCCGAAGATAGTTTACCCGGCGCTCACGCCGAGTAACACTACTCTGGTTCCTGGAGGAGCTTCTCCGACAAGCGGATATCTTGCGAGGAAATAGCATTTCCTTTGGCAAGCTGCTAGCCAAAAGCGCTACAAACCTCAAGATTATTGCACTTGTAAGTTTTACTTTACCTTTTGCATTTCATATGAGTATCCCACTGTAGCCCCCGAGGATGTAGACGGAAAACCATGGGTTTTGCATCTATATGCTCTAAGAGTGACTAAGTTAGAAAGAACTCTCACTGTAGCCCCCCAAGCATTTAGATGGAAGAAACTATTCCGACTAGATGCTTTAAGAGTAGAATACACAGTGTTTATAATTTTTAATACTATATCCCCCAAGCCTCTAGTTGTAACTGAAGCAGTTCCGACTAGATGCTTAAAGAAAAGCTAAGCATTTTCTGAGTTAAAACTTGATATTGTAGCCCCCAAGGTTCTAATCGAGAACTGAAGTAGCTCCGACTAGATGCTTAAAGAAAAGCTAAGCATATTGCTAAGTTGAAAAACTCTCGCTGTAGCCCCCGAGCGCTTATATGGAAAGTTTCCGACTAGGTGATCCAAGCAGACTAAACAATAGTTTAACTTTTTCATTTTTTCCATAAAATGAGAATGCTCGGAGGGGCATGGCCAACGACAAGTACCAAAAGATGCGCGCAGATCTTGAAGCTGAAAAGGGTAAAACTGCCATCTTGAAGGAACAGATCATCAAAATGAATAGTCTGTTTTCTTTTTTGCGTATTCCGTCTTGGTTTTATGCCTTCATTATTTTTTTTTGAGGGTGAAACATTAGGGCAAAAAAACCCACTGTAATTTTTATATATTATAGAGAGTTACAAAAAATATTTACAAACTCATTCCACCTCAAAGGAGAGGGATAACATTCTAATCAACTATCTCCTGTCTAAATTGGATTCAATCCAAACCATAAGGCCCTGATAATAATTCTATAAAGGACCCATCTTAACTCCTGGGCTACAATAGCCTTCCAGGTTTTATGCCTTCATTCTCCGAGTACTCACTGTGTACTTTGTTTTCTCCGTCTTTGCAGAACATGTCGCCAAGGCCAAGGATATTGTCGAGCAGTCCAAGCATATCCAGCAGCTGGACAGCGAGAACATAATCCTTAAGAAGGAGAGGGCAGAGATGCTGAAGATGCACGAGGATTCCATGAAAGCCCTGCAGGATTCTTCCTCCACAGAAATCAATCGCTTGAAGGAGTAGCTTGCGATCTTAAAAGGTCAGAAGCAAGCTGCTGATGAGCAAAAGCAACGCCACAGCGAGGCATTTAAGTTCCTCCAACAAGACAAGGAATCCTTGGCGGACACCCTCTAGCAGGCCAAGGCCAGCATATTCAGTAAGTTTCCTCCGCCTTGTATTTCTTTAGTCTGGATACTTAGAGTTTATTAAACACATGCACTCATTGTCGGAATTTTCAGCTCCTATGGGTTTGACCTGCTCGCCTCCTTCGGACAAGGAATGCATGGTTCTTGCCGGCAACTTTATCAACACCACCATCACCCAAGCCAAGGATATTGCCAAGCCCCTTCAGATATATATCAAGGCCTCGGACTCCGTGACGAAGTATTCGGAGATTCTGCCCCGAGCCCCCGAGTATGTTACGAGCTGGAAAGCTTCATGTGCATGGGCTGGCGCAAGGATGGCGCTCTCAATGGTGAATGAACACTACGAAGATGCCGACATCAACACGGTGACCTCTGGTGTCCCCAGCATTGATGATGACAGAAAAGAGATTGATAACGAAGCCATCTTGTCATCACTCGCGGGTTATGACACCAGAGTTGCCGAGTTGGTGGACATCGATGTCTTCGTTCCCATGAACACCATCGACAGTGTCAACCAAGATTCCTCCGAGTCTCATCATAGCGCCGACGTTGAGGGTGATTCTCCGGCTGGGGACGATGCTGCTTCCAAGTCTCCTGCGCCCAAAGAGTAAAAAACACTATGTAATATTTGTTTTGCCTTTGGTGTATGCGCGGAAAAATCTTGATGATGTAACTTAAGGCGGAAAACAATGGTTGTTATTTCCTGCCACTTAAGAACTTAGTTCCCAACATGTATATATTTTTAAGCAAGTGCTGGCTTATCCATTACTTTGGTTCGTATGCTTGACCTTTTGTGAGTCGGAAGACTCGTTGTCGGAACCATGCGCTTAGGCGATGATGCCCAATGGCACCGTCAATAACCTGAGCACAAAATCGCTGACAATAAGTGCCAAAAGTCACTACTCCAGAATTCACATAAAAACGACAAAGAACGTGTAGACCAGAAAACTTAAGCTAACGCCCGTAGACGGAATTTTCACAAGTGCAAACGCAAAACTTGTGCATAAAGGATTTACATGATCCAAAAATGAACACTAAAGGAGGTAAAAGACTCAGAAATATGAGTGAACCAAAGAGCTTTATTTCATTGATCATGTAAGAGATACACAATTAGATAAAAAATGCTAAGTGTAAAAAGGACATAGCTATGCTCTGTTCCATGGCCGATCAAGCTCCGGGTAGTCATCATCCGGGTCACGTCGCTTACGCTTATGATCCTCGCTGGGTCTGTCCTTTAGTTCACGATTGTCAACAAGGTAGTAAGACCCATTGAGCAGCACCTTGCTTATGATGAACGGTCCTTCCCATGGCGGGGACAATTTTTGTGACTTCTTCTGCTGTCGGAGCACCAAATCCCCCTCTTTAAACGAGCAATGCCGAACGCGGCGACTATAGTAGCCGCGTAGCTTCTGCTGGTAGATGGCAGATCTTTGGCATGCCAAAACGCGTTCCTCCTTGACAAGGTCCACATCTAGGCATCTGGATTCTTCAGCGTCATCCTCGTCGTAGGCGGCAACTCGTGGTGCATCATGGAGGATGTCGGAGGGCAGGATGGCTTCTGCTCCATATACCATGAAGTAAGGGGTGTAACTGGTAGATCTGTTGGGTGTAGTTCGTAAACTCCACATCACAGATGGCAATTCTTTCGCCCAGGATCTAGCTGCTCTATGTAGCGGTTCCTCGAGACGTGGCTTGATTCCCTGCAGAATTAATCCATTGGCTCGCTCAACCTGACCGTTGAATTGTGGGTGTGCCACAGATGCAAGTTCAAGTCAGATGTCTTTCTCCCAGTAATATGCCTCCACTTCTCCGAGTGATAAATTGCTGCCATTGTCGGTGATAATGCTATGTAGGAGACCAAATCTCACCACTAGATCTCGGACGAACCTGAGGGCAGTTGCCCCATCAAGCTTTCTAATGGGTTTAGCTTGTATCTATTTAGTGAATTTATCAACTGCTACAAGCAGATGCGTAAACCCACAAGGTACCGTCTGTAACGGTCCCACCATGTCTAGCCCCCCGACTGCAAATGGCCAAGTTATTGGTATTGTTCGCAGTTCTTCAGCAGGAACATGTGGTTGTCGGGCATAATACTGGCATCCCATGCATGTCTCAACCAGCTTGTCGGCGTCCGCCTTCGCGGTCAGCCAGTAGAATCCTTGCCGGAAGGATTTCGCGACCAACGATCGAGGAGCAGCGTGGTTCCCGCAATCTCCGAGATGGATTTCGCGTAGGATTTCATACCTTCTAGCTAGGAAACACATTTTAGGTATACACCAGTAGTGCTCCTTTTGTAGAGTTGCCCATTGATTATGGTATAACCCTTTGCTCGTCGTACTATTTGCCGTCTTTCGACTTCGTCATCGGGCAAAATTCCGTGTTCGAGATATTCCATGACCTATTTTGTCCAAGCCGGAGGGACCTTAGTCACAATGTTGATGAAAGAGTCAGCTCTATCCGGGTTGTCGATGTCGGCTCCCTTCACGGATGGTGTGCGCAGGTGCTCTAGGAAAACTCCTGGAGGAATTCGCTTGCGGCCTGATCCTAGCTTAGATAGCAGATCGGCCGCCTCGTTTTTGCTTCCTAGGCACATACTTGACTTCGTCGCCCAAGAAGCTCTTGGCTATCTCGTCCACTTCTTCTCGATATGCCGCCATCATAGGTTTCCGTGCATTCTAGGTGCCAGCCACCTACTGGGCAACCACGTCGGAATCTCCACAGCAAACTATGCGCTTGATGCCAATATCCTTAGCTACACGTAGTCCGTGATTGAGTGCAAAACATGTTATTTGTAGCCTCGAAGTGGATCTGCAAAACATAGTGTAGCTTGTCTCCTGTTGGTGACTGTAGCAATACACCATCCCCCAAGCCGTTGAGCAGCTTTGATCCGTCAAAGTGCATCACCCAGTACTCTGGTTCTTGCAACAGAGTAGCATCTAGCATCTCCGTCCAATCTGCAACAAAATCTGCCAAAGCTTGTGACTTGATCGTCGGGTCTTTTATAGGTGATCTCGAAGGCGGCAAGTTCAATGCCCCACTTCGCGACCCTTCCTATAGCGTCGCTGTTATTGATTATGTTGGACAGTGGAGTCTTGCTCACCACTGTTATTGGGTGCTCCTGAAAGTAATGCCTCGGCTTCCGAGAAACAAGGAATACTCCATAAGCTATCTTTTGGTAGTGCGGGTAACGCTGCTTAGACTCCTTCAAGACCTCACTCACATAGTTAGCCGCTCGTTGAACTCCGTGCTCATAGCCTGGTTCCTTCCGCTCTACCACGACGACGATGATGATGACCCGGTTGGTTGCCACCATGTAAATTAACAGGGGCTCTCCAGGCTCGGGTGATGCAAGGATGGGCGCTGAGGAAAGAATCTCCTTGATCTGCTTCAATGTTGCATCTGCTTCGTCTGTCCACGTGAATTTGTCCGCCTTCTTTAGCAACTTGTACAGCGGCAGAGCCTTCTCTCCAAGTCGGCTGACGAAGTGACTAACTGCTACAACACAGCTTGTTAGTCATTGAATGTCCTTTAGGCATGTCGGACGGTTTATGTTCAAGATGGCCTTGATTTTCTCCAGGTTGACTTCGATTCCACGCTGGGAAACGATGGAGCCCAACAATTTGCCGCCTGGAACCCCGAAGACGCACTTCTTAGGGTTAAGCATCATGTTGTATTTCCAGAGATTATCAAAGGTTTCTTTTAAGTCGGAGATTAAGTCGTTTGACTTTTTAGACATCACCACGATATCGTCCACGTAGGCGTGAACGTTCCGACCAATTTGGTCGTGAAGGCAACGTTGCATTGTCCGCTGGTAGGTAGCGCCTGCGTTTTTCAGCCCAAAGGGCATCGTGACATAGCAAAACGTGCCGTATGGGGTAGTGAACGAAGTGGCCAATTGGTCCGACTTACTCATATTGATCTGGTGGTATCCTGAGTATGCATCGAGAAAACACAAAAGTTCCGAGCCAGCCGTCGAGTCAATGACTTGGTCAATGAGAGGCAAAGCAAACGGATCTTTGGGACATGCTTTGTTCAAGCCGGTGTAATCAACACACATTCTTAATTCATTGGTTCCCTTTTTGGGGACAAGTACAGGATTGGCCACCCATTGGGTGTGAAGGACTTCTCGGATAAATCTAGCCTTAAGTAACCTAGCTATCTCTTTGCCAATGGCGCGTCTCTTCTCATCTCCAAAGCGTCATAGAGGTTGTTTCACTAGTTTGCATTTTGGATCAATGTTTAAGCTGTGCTCGGCAAGTTCCCTAGGTACACCTTTCATGTCGGCAGGTTGCGAGGCAAAGATGTCCCTGTTCTCACGGAGGAACTCGACGAGCGCGCTTTCCTATTTGGGATCCAAGTTCGTCCCAATGGCGGTGACCTTGGAGGCATCGCCTACCACAAGTTCAACCGGCTTGGTCTCGATGGCGGCCTTGAACGCAGGAGCGGAGTCGGAGATCTGCTTCTTCGACGCGGGCATCTCTGAGTCATCGACCTTTCTCTGGATCTCTTTGAATTCTTCGTTGTAGAGGACAGCTTCTGCAACGGCTGCTTCGTTGATCTCGCAGTCCCTTGCCTTGGTAAAGCTTCCGGATACAGTGATGATGTCGTTTGGTCCGGGTATCTTGAGCTTGTTGTAGACGAAGCATGGCTTGGCCATGAACGTGTGGAAAATGTCGCGACCGAATATGACGTGGTACCCACTCTTGAAGGGGACCACCTCGAAGGTCATGCGCTCTTGACGGTAATTATTAACATCGCCAAAGGCAACCTGAAGTGTAATGCACCCAAGGGACCGAGCCTCCTGACTAGGAACTACGCCGTGGAAGATCGTGTTGGTTCGCCTTAGGTTTGCCTCCGTCAAGTTCATATTTTGAAGTGTATCCAGGTACATGATGTTGATGTTGCTTCCAGTATCCACCATACACTTGGTGAACTCCACGCCGTCAATCAAGGGGTTAATGACCATGACTTACTGGTTCTCCATGGGTATAACGTCTGGGTGGTCCGTCCTGTCCCAAGTTATTGGAACCTCCGACCAGCGTAGGTACTGGGAGACTGGGGGGAGAGTTGCCATCAGGATTCTCAGAGAGGTCTTCTTTTGTCGGACGGTGGGGGTGCCAAGGAAAGTGTGGTAGACTGGGGCCTTCTTCGCGAAGGGGTTCTTGCCTTTGTCGTCGCTCTTGGCGGCATGCTTGGGGTCAACGTCCTCGTCCATGTCACTTGAATCCTTGGACTCCTCCTCCTTCTTCTTCCCCTTGCCCTTGTCGCGCGGTCTATTCTTCCGACTTCGCTTGTAGACGGACTCCGGGTCTTCCTTAGGTCGTTGACGAACTTGCAATGTCGATTGGTATGGGTGGCTTTGCCGTTGACGTCGAGGTGTACGAGGCATGGCATATCGTGGTACTCCTCATAGGTTTGGGGAACGCGGACCAGCGCCGAGGTGGTCTCACTTCCTCGTTGTTGTCCACAACCAGCTCCCCTTCCTCGGCCATGTTGTCCGCCCTCTCCTCATCCTACAAAAGTCATAGTGACCATGTCGGTAGATTGCTTTTCTTCTGGAGAGGTCTTCCGCTTTGTACTGTTGTTCCTCCGAGATTGAGTTGGAACGGCCGTTGCCAGCAAGGAGCCACGAGTGTCATCGTCGGTAGCTGTGAACTCACTAGCCAACTGAATCATCTGGTTCAAATCAAGCTGGTGATTGTCCTGCAAGCGCTGCAGTTTATGTCGGAGAAACGTGCCCCTTTCCAACCCATCGATGAAGGCAGCCATGGTGGTCGGAGCGTGCACTCGTGCGTAGGAATTCTTCATGTCCAGCCAGTGGGAGAGGTAGGCGCGAGATGTCTCGTCTTTTTCTTACATGCACCGCTATAGATCGCCCACAATGCAGGGACGCTTGTACGTACCCTCAAAGTTCTTGGTGAACGCTTCTTGCATGTCCAAACAGTTGTAGATAGATTTCTCCGACAAGTCGTCGATCCATTGACGGGCCGTACCTACCAATATTAATGGGAGGTTCTTGACGGCGACGTTGGGGTTGACTCCGGCAATCTCCACCGCGTTGACGTAGTGCTGCAACCATGTGGCTGGCTTGGCGGTGCCGTCATAGGGCTTGATGGTCTTGTCAATCCGGAAACCTTTGGGGTAAGTTGCGGACCGTATTGCAGGTCCAAAGCAACATGGTCCCATGTATGGTACTTCCCGGGCCTCGTGGATCTTATCGATCCGCGAACGTGCATCGTATGGCTCCGGGTTCTTCTTCTTCTTGTCAACAGGGGATGGGCTGCATGAACAACGCGGGCCTCCTCCGCCGTGGTGACTGCTTTGTGGTGATGGAGGCGGAGGTGGCGGTGGGTTAGCCTTCTTGCTGCTACCCTCCTGCGACGCCTCACGCCTGTCATGGTTGCTTGTCGGATGTGCAGAGTCATGGCGCGACCTGCTCTTATGTCCTTGCGCTCTCCATAATGACGGGTCTGCTCTGCGTTATCGCGGATGACGATGCCACACTGCTTTGGTGGGGGAATATCCGTATGATGGTGAGCTTTGTAATCTTCGCGATGTCGGGGAGATCGGGGTGGTGGCGATGGGCGACGAGGTCGGGCCTTTTCTCCGTGGTCGGAGGATATTGGGATAGCATCCTTCCTATTGCGTGCATCCCTCCGTCTTCGTTCTGATGAACCCGTCTGGGACCCGACATCAAGAGGAGATCTGTCCCTTGGAGGTTTGTACTGGCTAGATTGGCAGAGCGCTGGGTTAGACTCAAGCCTCTGAGAGGTGGCCTTTTCCTGATGCTTCACCGCCTTGGCCACTAGGTCGTAGACATGTTCCACTGCTTCAGGCGATCTATCCTGCTCCAGAAGGGTCTTGGGGACGGCGAGGTTAAGGAGTGGGGTGGGCATCACCTGATTGCCTTCACTGTCAATGTATGGCTTGGCCTGTGCCGGCTTAGAGAGAGCCCATCCTAGGTTGAGCCGTACACCAGGATCGTTGATGACGCGAGCCAGAGCTTTCTTAGCCTTCTGCTGCTGTAGCAGTGTCTTGTACTCAGCCTCCATTGCTCTAGCTTTTTCTATGGACTTTTGCGCATTGACCAGATCTCGATCTATCTTAGAGCCTTGCTCCGCGATAGCTTGCACCTCTTCCAGCAGCTGATTGCGCGAGTACTCCTCCTCCATCTCCTGCATAGTGGAGTCTAGCTCTTTTGGACTGAAGTCTATCTCCTCTGAATATGCACTGAAATCAGCATAAAGCGCGTTAATGACAGAGTCAGAGGGTGCTAGGACTTCCTCGATGACGGGCGGTGGAGGTGCAATGTGCTCGATGATGACTGGAGGTGGTGGTGCTGCTACGACCATGGCGGCAGCAGGCGGTGGCGGTGGCTGCTAAGCCGGAGGTTCTCCGTCTATGAGCGCGAGTTCCATCTGGGCTGCCGCGTCAGCTGCCGCGTAGCTGTTGAGGGTAAGGCGTTTTTCTTCCAGTCCTTCCACGAAGTGATACAGAGCGTTATCATCGGGGTAGTGGGCTAGGTCGGCTCGTATACAGAGCCACCTGGCCAGGTAATCGCGGGGGTTTTCGCCCTCTCTCTGAACGCAGCTCGCCAGATCGAAGATGGTAACCACGCCGACGAATTTGGATCTCTGCTGTCCAGACGCACGGACTAAACCGGCGGATTTGCAGTGATCTTCCACCTTTATAATCTGTATAGGGGCGGTTTGGGTTGGCCTTGAATTTTTTCGATATTTGTCGGCATACTCTGAAGATTTTTATCCTTCTACGAACGTATCCTGCCCATAGGCGGTCAGTGCGGGTCTTGATGATTTTCAATCTTTGCCAGCAAACTTCGAAGAGAGATCCTACACCGATCCTTCCGCGAACGTATCTTTCGCGTAGGCGGTCCGTGCGGGTCTTGATGCTCCTCCGACTCCCAGGGAACTAGTGCCCGAGTCGGTTTCGTCGATGAAGAGGTGGTTGTCTCCGATAGGAATGATTGAACACCGCGTAGGGTTCGTCTTCGCCGGGATCCAGAATTCTTCGGGAGGGACGATCGGAACATTGTCGGAGAAGAGAACGCGACCGATGGCTACGATTTCACCGATTCCTGCGAAGATTTTGGTCCTCGCCCGCTGAAGAGCCTGAAGCGCCTCTTGCCCCACGGTGGGCGCCAACTATCTTGGTATTGCTGACGAGTACGCCATGGATGGGTCCTCACAGTGCGTGTTTAGAGACGTGGGGTAAGGCGGACGGTTGACGGGTACGAGGTAACACAGCTTACCCAGGTTCAGATCCCACGACGGTGGCGGAATCCTACTCCTGCTATAAATCACTATAATGGCAATACGCCAAGTTACAGAGATAGGTTCGCTGTGCGAGGTTGTTTGAGATTGTCTATGAACGTGCCCTAAAGGCTCCCATAGGCCCGACTTATATAGTCACCAGGTCCTAGGGTTACAGGGAAAAGTCCTAGCCGGACAGGTCACAGAGTCCTACACCATCTATTACTAGTCTTGCGTATCTTGCACTCCAAGGCTCCGGGTACGCTGGTGACTCCACCGTAGTCTTCATTTATCCGGCATGGGCCTCCCTTCTGGATCCACTTAACTGGACCGCCCAGCAGGCCATAGGCCATGCTACCGACTATGGGCCACCCGGGTTAGTCGGATAAGAGACATGCTATAAGGATACCCATATAGCATATCCCCAACAGTTAGTGAGTTGTATCTGGTCCCACTGTATCGTAGTTTCACATAATTGTTCTTAAAACCATATGTTTTTACTTGTTGTGTCGTGTTTGTATCCTGTGCAATGAAAGAATGAAAGAATGAAAAGCAAGTTGCTAGAAAAATCTGTGTCAAATTTTCAAAACTTTGCAAAAACATTAATCCCGAACCTTAGAAATTTCCCTCTTGTCTCATAATCTATCTCAGTCTTCAGATACCTCGCGGAGTAAGCACTTCGTACTCAGACCCAATGTTGCAAATCTTGCAAATGTTGGTTGCTGACCATGAAGCTGAAAGAGCCAAACGTCAAGCCAACTTAGCCACCCTTCAACACATAGCTCAGATGGCCAACAACCAAGGACATGGAAACCAGGCTAACCATGGACCAAAGCTCAAGCATTGTTAGAACACAAATCCACCTATCTTTACTAAATCTGAACAACCCCTAGATGATGATGATTGGCTGCGATCCATGGAGAACAACTTAGAAGTTTCAGGAGTGGAAGCCAATGGGAAGGTACTGTTTGCCACCTACTATTTGGCCGGAGATGGAAGAGCTTAATGGAACAGCGTTCGCACCATGAATGGAGGACAGATGATGACTAGGGATGAATTCAAACTCAAGTTTAGCAGAACCCATGTGCCACAGGGTTTGATCAAGAGGATGAGAGATGAATTCAGAGAATTAAAGCAAGGGAGGATGACAGTAGTTGAGTACCGTGACAAATTTTTGTCATTGTCTAGGTATGCACCGGATGAGATCGACACTGAAGCCAAGAAGAAGGACAAATTCTTGAATGGTCTGCATCATGAGATGTAGACAGTGCTAGTCAATATCCCGTTTGCTGACATTGAAGCCTTAGTGGACTCTGCCATTCAGATGGAAGGCAAGATCAACCAAGCCAATGAGAACCGCAAGCGTAGAATGATGCATAAACTAGGAACCCACCATATCCCAAAGTATCGCCCCAACCCGTGTGCAGGATTTGCCCCAAGAACCAATAGACCCCCGATGAATCGTCCAACCTATACCAACCATGGAGGAGAAAACCCAAGGCCCGGAGGAAATCAAAGCAACCTCGGCAACCCCAACAATTTCAACTGTGCACCGCCCAAGTTCAACAACAACAATGTTGCCACCAAGACCAACACTGCCCCAAGAACTAGAAGCAATGTTGTGCTTGTTGCAACAAAGGACAAGTCCCAAGTGACTTGTTGTGAATGTGGGACCAAGGGTCACTATTCCAATGAGTGCCCCAAGAAGACTACAACAGCCCCCAATGTGAATGCCCCAGCTCAGCAGCAGCGTCGTGTTCAGCCTAGAAGAAGATTCATCCCAGGGAACTTGCTCAACCGCAACGGCCGTCTATTTCTCATGAATGCTGAAGAAGCCCAAGAAGCGCCAGATGTCGTGCTGGGTGTGTTTTTTGTTAACTCAGTACTTGCAATAGGATTGTTTGATTCTGGAGCATCGCACTCGTTTGTTACCGAAGAATTTGCATGCACTAGTAATATTCAACCAACAAAATTGAAGCATGTTATGATAGTTCAAATACCTGGTTCAAACACCAAAGCTAGACAAATTTGCAAGGACGTACCTATCCGAATCCATGGCATAGATTTTTATGCTAAGATAATAATACTCGGAACTAAAGGTTTGGAAGTAGTACTAAGAATGGATTGGATGTCGAAACATAAAGGATTAATCGACTGTGCCAAGAAAGCCATAACCAGGACCTGTACAGCCGGAATATCAGTAGAGCATGTATCTGAAACCTTGCCACTTAAATTCACGTGAAACAAGAGTCTAGCCCAACCAACCATTGACCAAGTCAGAGTAGTCTGTGAATACCACGATGTATTTCCAAATGTTTTTCCCGGTATGCCCCTAGATCGGGATATCGAGTTTATCATTGAACAAATTCCTGGACCCGGACCCATAGCCCACAGACCATATAATATGAACCTGTAACTACCTCGATGAATTACGCTCCTAGTTACAAGCCTGGATGAGCGGAAATGGTTAAAATAGTACGGTGGGGCCCAAATGCCACTCACAGGTAGACCTTTCGGCCGTCCTAACCATTTCCAAACATCGGGATAAGAACGGGCGGCGTAATCGGCAGGCGAAGGGATCAACTACATACACAAATGAGTATGTATGCAAGCCACCATACAACAGTCCTCAGAGCCATTCCATCTAAAAGAAATATAAATATTGCAACGCCATACGGCAAGATCCAAATGTCCTAGATAGATATAATAGTTCAGGATATCTCCTCATACATCAAACATCATAGTATCAGGCGGAAGCGGCAAACAAGATCCGAGTATGGATAAGAAGCAAATCGGCATACGATGCCCCATAATAAACACATCCCGCCCACAGATCTCACGGATCCCCGTTCCCGGAATCTCTACACCGAATGATCGTTGTCCACATCGTCCGTCTCCTCCACCCAGTATCCATCTTGCGAGTTTACCTGTTCATCTGAATCAAACAATTTATCGTGTGAGACCCTAGGGGTGCTCAGCAAGTCTTTATGCCTCTAAAGGGGACACAACCTGGGGTGACGCAATTGCAGCAAAAGATAAACCCTAACAATTCTATAGATACTCGCTAACCATCCGCCTAACCAAAGATAGACGGATGTCCGTGAATTAATAACAACAGTTATAACAGTAATATTAACAGATCCATCCTCCTCCTCGCTTACCAAAGAGGAAGCGGACGAACACCCCCCCATCCGTTGGCAGTTTTATTATCCATTCCATGAGTGTTGCACTATTTACTAGTCAGTTACTTAGTCAAATTAAAAGCGGTACTTTAGTTATACTTGTCTATGATCGAGAAACTGTGCTCCAAGTCGTCCATAACCGCAGACACGGCTTTCAGAAAGTTTTACCCTGCAGGGGTGCACAAATAGCAACACACACTCGATCAACCTCGGAAAAACCAAATCAAAACCCAACGAGGCAGTCACGGCAAAGCGATCACAGGATTCAGAAATATTTCAGGGGGCCACCCCATTAAGCTACCCACGACGAAGTTGGCCGACTCCGAGACGGACTCAAGGTTTGTGTGGACGGCTGTAAACGACTGGGAACCCGAAAGTGTGACTGGGCTTGTCGATACAGCGAAAACGTGTCAGGGACCTAAACAGTACAGGTGCTCCTCGCACAATCGTAAATAAAGCAGTAAAGCATGGCATAAGTACAGAATAGTAATAAAGCCCCAAACTAATTGTGGCCCCAAGAAATAAGAATGAATCAAGCTCTGGCTCAGGGGGGTCCATAAGCCTCCCGTATGTGGATAGCGCGAATATTCAAGGAACAGGAATCAAGTACTCGGGGTCCTACGGGACACAAGTGAGCATGAAAAACCAAATAGCAGATATTGCTCACCGGTGCCACTTTCATTAGTTATCCCATTACTACTCAGGTTAAGTTGTATAGGTACCTCGTTATCCATCAGACACTCACATACCCTACACATGTTGTTCTACGACCCGCATGGCTCAAACAACTCATGTAGTAATGGCTCATGGGATGGAGGAACAAGCTTCGGTGGGGTTTAAAAGTAAAGGCTATGCAGTACATGGGATTCAGTTTAATGCAATCGCGACTCAATGATGCAAGAATAAGATAGAGGCAATAGGTACTATATGTATGAGAGCGTGTGGTAGTGCTTGCCTGGCAGCTCAGTTGAAGCGAGAGAAGGATCTGGGTAGTGCTCCTAGGTTTCTTGATATATCCCCTGCTCAGCGTCTATTCGAAGAAGAACCAAACAAACAAGGGCCGACATAAATAAAGTGCACAAGCATATGAATAAAATGCGACAAACAAACAATCATGCCATGATGAATGATGCACAATTTGCATGGCAATTAAAGTAGCATGGCATGGGTGAGGTGTGGAATTCAAGAAATAAGCATTTTATGGAGTTTTAATCACATTTTATTCTCGAATAAGTTGTTGTATACTTTATATTTATATGATGCATGCTGCAATACAGAACATGAAATGCATAAACAGAAAGGTCTCGTCGAGCTAATCATTTTAGACATATTATTTGTTAAATTTGGAGTTATAAAACAAAAGTTATTAATTAATTAAGGCAAAAGGGCATTTTAGTGTAATTTTAATCAACTTGGCAATTAAAGTGTCCAAAATATATTTTTAAGGGCATATTTGAATTCCTCACATTTTTCTGATTTCAAAACATATATTATTTGTATTATTTGGAAAAGTCAATGAAAAGTTATTTAATTTCTGGATTTAAAATCATATAAAACATTTTTGAAAATATTTTGATCAAACAGAAAAACAACAGATACTTTTTATACTCAGAGAGATCTAGCCACAGCCGCTGACGAGTGGGCCAGGCGCTGACTCAGCAACAGGTTGGTCGATGTGGTCCACGGGGGGTTTTTTTCTCACCGAGGGAAAACCTAGCCACAGAGGATGACTAGTGGGCCTCCAGGCGGCAGGGCCACAGCACGCGCGCGGGCTATCGGGCGCTGACACGTGTGCCATCCGGGGAGCGCGGGGGGTGTTTTTCTCAGAATCCGAGGGCCTCTTCAAAGAAAACGGCGGCGAATGACAGGTGGGCCGTGGGGGCTGCGGGTTCAGGCGGGAAAAACGGCAGGGTGTTTTCTGAAAAAGCGTCGCCGACGCCGGACTGTCTGTTGCACGCCGTCTGCAGAGAACAGGGGATCGACCGGAGTTCGGACGACGATGGCGACCAAACGGCGGCGAATCTCGCCAAGCCGCAAAAACGAAAAACGAAGAGGAGACATCGGGCTACAACTTTCGTTCATAGATCTTGCACGGAGGTGGTCTACAGCGCGCGGGGCAGGGTGAGGGACAGAGGCGGACGAATGCTGCGGCTGCTGCTGTCTGCCCGAGCGCGACGCGCGGCGGTGCACGAAGGCTGCTCGACGGAGCGTGGCGGCGCTACGGTACAAGATAGGGTAGGGGGACATGTCTGGGAGGTCAAGGGGCTCACCGTGGGGTCGCCGGCGTGGTAGTTCGTGCGGAGGTGGAGGGGATCTGGCGCCGGGCTTGGTGGCAACGGCGACAGACCAGCTCGGGCGCGGCGGCGGCGAGGCTTCTCCGGCGCACACCGGGGCAGCTCCTGGTGCAAGGTGACGGTGAGAACGGCGTAGAAGATCTTCCCGACGACCTCCACCTCTGGGCACCACTTCTCCACCGGCTAACAACCGAGGCCGAGGCTAGGGTTTAGGAGAACCATGGCCTTGGCTAGGGAAAGAGCAAGGGGAGAGAGGGACCTGGGAGAGGGATCTGGGCTCCCCCTGGCTAGGGTCTGAGGTGGGGTGAGGTGTGGGGTAGAAGAGGGAGGAGGGTAGGGCACATGGGGTGGTGGTGGTTTTGCAAAAAGGTGAGGAAGGGTAAACGGGCTAGGTCTTCTCTCCCTCCTTCTTCTCCTTGTCTTGAAGCCAAAGAAGAAGTGGGGGCAGATGAGGGTGTGACGTGGTGGGGCCTGCCTGGTAGGGAGAGAGGGGGGAAGCCAAGCGAGAGGGAGAGGGGGAGGGTAGCTCGACAAGGTAAGGGGCAGGGGGCTGCAGCTGGGACCAGAGAGAGGAGAAGGGGAGGCTCGGGTGGGGCCTTGTGGCAGAGAGAGAAAAAGAGGGGGGGAGAGATAGAGGCTCGGGTTAGGTTAGAGAGAGGAGAGGGATTAGAGAGAGATGGTATGGCTTAGGGTTTAGATGCTTGCATGCACCAAGCTTAGATCAACAAGAATAGGCGGAATTGGTGTAGGGTTTGGGTTTTAGTCATGATCCACTTGATCATGCATGGAAGGAGGTGAAAAGGAGAGGAAGGTGAGGAAAAGAGAGAGAGAGAGGGGGTGAGGTATAGTGTTTTGTCAAGACCAAGCAAGATCAAGCAAAGAGCAAGCAAGGCCTAGACAAAGGAGTAGAAGAGATAAAAGATGGTGAGGTTTGTGGGAGTAGCTCATGGTGGTGGCTTTTTAGCAAGACCAAATAGATCAAGCCAAAGGAGGGAGAGAGAGATGAGAGATGATCCACTCAAGAAAAGAACCAAATAAAATCCAAAATACTAGAATGTGGTGGTTCTTGCATGGCCCATGCAAAATAATTAATGCCATGCTTATTCTTCCGAAAACAATAATATTTACATGGCATTATTCTTATGCATTCCCGAAAGTGGATTAAAGCCAAGCAAAAGAATTTGTGGAAGTAGATCCATCCTAGCTCCCATGAGCTAGATTAAATACCAAAAGAAAATAAAATACAAGCTCATGGATAATGGAATGGTGGAATTATAAGGTGGTGAAAAGAAAGGGTGGTGGAGTAGATTAAAATATATGCCCCCAACTCAACTTGGGCATTTAAACAATATATCAAGAACCAAATACAATATCAAGAAGCAAATACAATTGACAATGCATATGAGAGAAGATCCAAAACAAAAAGAGTTTTATATGATGCTCAAATGCAAGGTGGCATGATGACATGAGCATGATATAATTATGATGCAACAATTATATGTAGGAAGTAGCATTTATATAGACTAGGCTAGTAGCATTGCAATTGTTAGACAATTGGGATGCTACAACTCTCCCCCACTAAACAAGAATCTCGCCCCGAGATTCCTAGGAAAAGAAAACAACACAAGGAGAGGCGGGTGTTCGAACGAAGGTGACCCTCACGTTCCCAAGTTGATGAACAACGGAATGGTGCGACCACTACACCTTGCAAAACTTGCTAGACTTGTTGCGAGTCTTGCGTTTTGCTTGAGAAACAACGGGTTAGAAGAGTTGAAGGATTGTCGTGAGACAAGAAGGATAGGATGGGCATAGCTCCGGTTTTCCCAAGAATCATGATAAAAGAATATAACCACTTGTGAAAGAAAAGGAGAAGATGATGTATCATGGATAAAGAAAGACACACCATTAAGATTAAAGATTTACCGATACGAGAGAGGATGAATCTTTGTCTCGCCGGAAGAAAGGAGCTAGATTGGAGAGGTTTTGAACCACTATTACAATAGCATCGTATCTTCTCTCGGATTTGAGAAAAGAAGTTCGGAAACAATATTGCCTTCAAACAATAGAGTCCCTTGATAACAACAGAAAGATTTAGTTAGACATCATCGGATTAGATTCTTGTTGCGCCGGTAAGAACCAAGGATCACGCAATTTAGGTGCGCAGATATAACTTCCAGAGATGGATGTGAAGCCAGATCATGGTGGAATCCCGAGAAGCAAAGAATATGGAGGATCTGGAGTTTATTGTAGAGATACTTATTGCTTTCTTTAGCCTTGAGGCTAACGCAATAGATTTGCGGCTGATGGCATCAACCATAATTGGCTTTACCACAGAAAAAGAATCGATGAAACAAACAGAGAGATAGTTTCCTTTAATCTTGTTTGGGGATATCGAGCATCGGTAGAAAGACCAGGATAGAAAAAGGTTTGCGTTTGTTTCCACCAGATAATTGAGGATTTTGCTTCGTGTAGAAAGGGTGAGATCACAAACAAGAGATTATTGATTACTTTCTTCGAAAGAGCACTCCGGAAAAACAAGGACGGAAGTAAAAGTATCAAGGGATAAAGGCTACTTCTAACTTCCGTGGAATGAGTGAAATCACATTAATTCACCAATTCAATGTACAAGAGCGAATGATAAGAGTAGTGGTATGGTAGCTACTCCATCCCGCACTCAAAGCATTACTCCGCACATGAATAAGAAAATCATGCAACCCAACTACCAAAACAGACTGAAGGTGTTGGCAAAAACTCATAGAACTCCGTTAGAAAACAAGGATAGATGCAAATGATTCGCTGGATTCATAGATAGATAAAGATGATGATGTTGTCGTCATGTCGGAAGTACCAAGCCACCGAAAACATATAAAGGAAGATCACGGAGACAACTGCAAATTTTCACAGATATAGAAAAAGATAGCACCACTTAAACAGAAGGAATACAAGATCTGGAAGGTCTTCATGGCCTCCGGTGGATTGAGCATAGACGATAGAGCGAGAGGGTTTCAAGAGATTACTTAACGAGATTGAGGTGAAAGAACTCCATGTTCTTCTTGAAATGATTGAGAGAGATTTAGAAGCCTTGAGGAAATCTTCAGCGGAACGACGATGATAACTTGCCAACAAGGAACAACTCCGGACTGGTTGAAGATGGAGGATGGAATTAAGAATGGACTTGCTGATTCCAGAGTTGAAGTAATGTATTTAGCAGAAGGACGTGGTCGAGATATGTGACTTCAAAAAGTCAGAATTCTCACTTTGAGACTTTGCACACAAGCAGTGCTCACGAAGCTCGAGAGAAAGAGACACAGATGATCTTCCATGTCCTTCCATAGATATCGAATAGGCAAGCATATTATCAACATATACCACCATGGATTAACAATATATTCCCGGAATACCAAGTTCAAGAGGCGGGAGAACGAACAAATGCTCGAAACACTTTCTGAGCTCAACGCTCTTTGAAAGATCAACGTTACGAGTAAGGATTCCTGTTGAAGAAGATGCGCTGACAGAATAGGTTAACTAGTCCTTCGGAAGAAAAAGAGATGTCACCTGGTTCGCATTGTCGATCGGGTCACCGGTTACAAAGATAAAGAGATCTTGGATAGGAACCGATGATAGCTCATACCTTAAGCAAAGCTATCAGAGACGAAAAGATGCAATTCCCTCGTATCCAGGAGAATTGTGCAGATATGGGGTTCAAAAGGATGTGCAGCATGATGGGCAGATGATAGACCGCCGTAGTGCTTGGAGAAACTCTGGATTGCCAAAGATGCTTGAATATGCATAGATATGATCGCGGTGTACTCAAAATCACAGGAGATAACCGTCACCATTTGGAGGATAGTGGTGATTGCATTTTCCATATTCCACTCAAGATAAGTGTCATATAGCTATGCCGAGAACCAAATTACAATCACCAGCATCGGATCGACACATGTTATGTAATTAGCCCAAGAGAATTGGAGATAAAATGAAACTCTAGGATTAAGCGCCGGTGACAAAAGAATGAGTTAGCATGGACATGCTGATAAAAGGGAGATAGATAATGTTTCACGCACGACTGAAAAGGAGTGTGGAAGCACAGATGTATCAAAGAAAATTTTTCCGCATTTTTCGGCATTAAAATACCAATAGATGCGCAAAAACACTTATCAGGTAGCGATTAGCAACTGATGGTTTCACAGAATGTGGAGTTGCTAGAAGGAAGGACACCCTAAAGAAGATGGCACCGGTTAACAAGGAGTCAGATAGACCGCGCCGGTATTCAAAAGTCTGTCAGTATGGAATGTACCAACAGTTGATAACCAAAGGCAGATTGTGATAACAAATTGGATGCAACAGATAGACAAGGAATTACACACACACACACACTCAACCTATGGTACTACAGAAACCCAGAACACGTGAATCCTAGTTTGAATTTAAGAGGAGGATAGAAAACGTTACACTTCCTTACCAGAAAAGGGTGGGTGGTTGGGTAAGAAGAAAACTGGAAGCAGTCCTACTCTCACGTTTTGTTTTTCCCTAGTATACATAGCTACCAAAAATATTTGCTAGACTGACAACGACCATTTGGCTGAGACCCTGAAGGTCGGGATGGCTCTGATACCAATTGTAACTACCTCAGTGAATTACGCTCCTAGTTACAAGCCTGGATGAGCGGAAATGGTTAAAATAGTACGGTGGGGCCCAAATGGCACTCACAGGTAGACCTTTCGGCCGTCCTAACCATTTCAAAACATCGGGACAAGAACGGGCGGCGTAATCGGCAGGCGAAGGGATCAACTACATACACAAATGAGTATGTATGCAAGCCACCATACAACAGTCCTAAGAGCCATTCCATCTAAAAGAAATAGAAATATTGCAACGCCATACGGCAAGATCCAAATGTCCTAGATAGATATAATAGTTCAGGATATCTCCTCATACATCAAACATCAGAGTATCAGGCGGAAGCGGCAAACAAGATCCGAGTACGGATAAGAAGCAAATCGGCATAAGATGCCCCATAATAAACACATCCCGCCCACAGATCTCACGGATCCCCGTTCCCAGAATCTCTACACCGAATGATCGTTGTCCACATCGTCCGTCTCCTCCACCCAGTATCCATCTTGCGAGTTTACCTATTCATCTGAATCAAACAATTTATCATGTGAGACCCTAGGGGTGCTCAGCAAGTCTTTATGCCTCTAAAGGGGACACAACCTGCGGTGACGCAATTGCAGCAAAAGATAAACCCTAACAATTCTATAGATACTCCATAACCATCCGCCTAACCAAAGATAGACGGATGTCCGTGAATTAATAACAACAGTTATAACAGTAATATTAACAGATCCATCCTCCTCCTCGCTTACCAACGAGGAAGCGGACGAACACCCCCCATCCGTTGGCAGTTTTATTATCCATTCCATGAGTGTTGCACTATTTACTAGTCAGTTACTTAGTCAAATTAAAAGCGGTACTTTATTTATACTTATCTATGATCGAGAAACTGTGCTCCAAGTCGTCCATAACCGCGGACACGGCTTTCAGAAAGTTTTACCCTGCAGGGGTGCACAAATAGCAACACACACTCGATCAACCTCGGAAAAACCAAATCAAAACCCAACGAGGCAGTCACGACAAAGCGATCACAGGATTCAGAAATATTTCAGGGGGCCACCCCATTAAGCTACCCGCGACGAAGTTGGCCGACTCCGATATGGACTCAAGGTTTGTGTGGACGGCTGTAAACGACTGGGAACCCGAAAGTGTGACTGGGCTTGTCGATACAGCGAAAACATGTCACGGACCTAAACAGTACAGGTGCTCCTCGCACAATCGTAAATAAAGCAGTAAAGCATGGCATAAGTACAGAATAGTAATAAAGCCCCAAACTAATTGTGGCCCCAATAAATAAGAATGAATCAAGCTCTGGCTCAGGGGGGGTCCATAAGCCTCCCGGATGTGGATAGCGCGAATATTCAAGGAACAGGAATCAAGTACTCGGGGTCCTACGGGACACAATTGAGCATGAAAAACCAAATAGCAGATATTGCTCACCGGTGTCACTTTCATTATTTATCCCATTACTACTCAGGTTAAGTTGTATAGGTACCTCGTTATCCATCAGACACTCACATACCCTACACATGCTGTTCTACGACCCGCATGGCTCAAACAACTCCTGTAGTAATGGCTCATGGGATGGAGGAACAAGCTTCGGTGGGATTTAAAAGTAAAGGCTATGCAGTACTTGGGATTCAGTTTAATGCAATCGCGACTCAATGATGCAAGAATAAGATAGAGGCAATAGGTACTATATGTATGCGAGCATGTGGTAGTGCTTGCCTGGCAGCTCAGTTGAAGCGAGAGAAGGATCTGGGTAGTGCTCCTGGGTTTCTTGATATATCCCCTGCTCAGCATCTATTCGAAGAAGAACCAAACAAACAAGGGCCGACATAAATAAAGTGCACAAGCATATGAATAAAATGCGACAAACAAACAATCATGTCATGATGAATGATGCACAATTTGCATGGCAATTAAAGTAGCATGGCATGGGTGAGGTGTGGAATTCAAGAACATGGAATAAGTTGTTGTATACTTTATATTTATATGATGCATGCTGCAATAAAGAACATGGAACGCATAAACAGAAAGGTCTCGTCGAGCTAATCATTTTAGACATATTATTTGTTAAATTTGGAGTTGTAAAACAAAAGTTATTAATTAATTAAGGCAAAAGGGCATTTTAGTGTTATTTTAATCAACTTGGCAATTAAAGTGTCCAAGATATATTTTGAAGGGCATATTTGAATTCCTCACATTTTTCTGATTTCAAAACATATATTATTTGTATTATTTGGAAAAGTCAATGAAAAGTTATTTAATTTCTGGATTTAAAATCATACAAAACATTTCTGAAAATATTTTAATCAAACAGAAAAACAACAGATACTTTTTATACTCAGAGAGATCTAGCCACAGCCGCTGACGAGTGGGCCAGGCGTTGACTCAGCAACAGGTTGGTCGACGTGGTCCACGCGGGGTTTTTTTCTCACCGAGGGAAAACCTAGCCACAGAGGATGACTGGTGGGCCTCCAGGCGGCAGGGCCACAGCACGCGCGTGGGCTATCGGGCGCTGACACGTGTGCCATCCGGGGAGCGCGGGGGGTGTTTTTCTCAGAATCCGAGGGCCTCTTCAAAGAAAACGGCGGCGAATGACAGGTGGGGCCGTGGGGGCTGCGGGTTCAGGCGGGAAAAACGGCAGGGTGTTTTCTGAAAAAGCGTCGCCGACGCCGGACTGTCTGCTGCGCGCCGTCTGCAGAGAACAGGGGATCGGCCGGAGTTCGGACGACGATGGCGACCAAACGGCGGCGAATCTCGCCAAGCCGCAAAAACGAAAAACGAAGAGGGGACATCGGGCTACAACTTTCGTTCATAGATCTTGCACGGAGGTGGTCTACAGCGCGCGGGGCAGGGTGAGGGACAGAGTCGGACGGATGCTGCGGCTGGGCTGTCTGCCCGAGCGCGACGCGCGGCGGTGCACGAAGGCTGCTCGACGGAGCGCGGCGGCGCTACGGTACAAGATAGGGTAGGGGGACATGTCTGGGAGGTCAAGGGGCTCACCGTGGGGTCGCCGGCGTGGTAGTTCGTGCGGAGGTGGAGGGTATCTGGCGCTGGGCTTGGTGGCAACGGCGACAGACCAGCTCGGGCGCGGCGGCGGCGAGGCTTCTCCGGCGCACTCCGGGGCAGCTCCTGGTACAAGGTGACGGTGAGAACGGCGTAGAAGAGCTTCCCGACGACCTCCACCTCTGGGCACCACTTCTCCACCGGCTAACAACCGAGGCCGAGGCTAGGGTTTAGGAGAACCATGGCCATGGCTAGGGAAAGAGCAATGGGAGAGAGGGATCTGGGAGAGGGATCTAGGCGCCCCCTGGCTAGGGTCTGAGGTGGGGTGAGGTGTGGGGTAGAAGAGGGAGGATGGTAGGGCACATGGGGTGGTGGTGGTTTTGCAAAAAGGTGAGGAAGGGTAAAGGGGCTAGGTCTTCTCTCCCTCCTTCTTCTCCTTGTCTTGAAGCCAAAGAAAGAAGTGGGGGCAGATGAGGGTGTGACGTGGTGGGGCCTTCCTGGTAGGGAGAGAGGGGGGAAGACAAGCGAGAGGGAGAGGGGGAGGGTAGCTCGGCAAGGTAAGGGGCAGGGGGCTGCAGCTGGGACCAGAGAGAGGAGAAGGGGAGGCTCGGGTGGGGCCTTGTGGCAGAGAGAGAAAAAGAGGGGGGGAGAGATAGAGGCTCGGGTTAGGTTAGAGAGAGGAGAGGGATTAGAGAGAGAGGGTATGGCTTAGGGTTTAGATGCTTGCATGCACCAAGCTTAGATCAACAAGAATAGGAGGAATTGGTGTAGGGTTTGGGTTTTAGTCATGATCCACTTGATCATGCATGGAAGGAGGTGAAAAGGAGAGGAAGGTGAGGAAAAGAGAGAGAGAGGGGGTGAGGTATAGTGTTTTGTCAAGACCAAGCAAGACCTAGACAAAGGAGTAGAAGAGATAAAAGATGGTGTGGTTTGTGGGAGTAGCTCATGGTGGTGGCTTTTTAGCAAGACCAACTAGATCAAGCCAAAGGAAGGAGAGAGAGATGAGAGATGATCCACTCAAGAAAAGAACCAAATAAAATCCAAAAGACTAGAATGTGGTGGTTCTTGCATGGCCCATGCAAAATAATTAATGCCATGCTTATTCTTGTGAAAACAATAATATTTACATGGCATTATTCTTATGCATTCCCAAAAGTGGAGTAAAGCCAAGCAAAAGAATTTGTGGAAGTAGATCCAGCCTATCTCCCATGAGCTAGATTAAATACCAAAAGAAAATAAAATACAAGCTCATGGATAATGGAATGGTGGAATTATAAGGTGGTGAAAAGAAAGGGTGGTGGAGTAGATTAAAAGATATGCCCCCAACTCAACTTGGGCATTTAAACAATATATCAAGAACCAAATACAATATCAAGAAGCAAATACAATTGACAATGCATATGAGAGAAGATCCAAAACAAAAAGAGTTTTATATGATGCTCAAATGCAAGGTGGCATGATGACATGAGCATGATATAATTATGATGCAACAATTATATGTAGGAAGTAGCATTTATATAGACTAGGCTAGTAGCATTGCAATTGTTAGACAATTGGGATGCTATAGAACCCATCCGAACTAGTGGAGCTGAAGAAGCAACTGGATTCTATGCTGGAGATAGGATTGATCTAACCAAGTGCGTCGCCATGGAGATCACCTGTCTTGTTTGTGGACAAGAAGGATGGAGGTAACCATTTGTGTACGGATTATCGGAAGTTGAATGATGTCACCATCAAGAACAAGTACCCACTACCGAAGATAGAAGACCTGTTTGACCAGTTGACTGGTGCCAAAGTGTTTTCTAAGATTAATCATAGAACTGGTTATCATCAACTCAATATTTGCGCAGAGGATATTCCACAGACTGCGTTTACCACCAGATATGGACTGTATGAGTACACAGTCAGGTCTTTTGGATTAACCAATGCCCCCGCTTATTTTATGAACCTCATGAATAAGAATTTTATGGACTTCTTGGATAAGTTTGTTGTTGTTTTGATCGTAGACATTCTGATCTATTCAAAATCAGAAGAAGAACATGAGTTACACCTGAGGACCATCCTTGGAACCCTTAGGGAGCATCAGTTGTATGCCTAGTTTAGCAAATGTGAATTCTGGTTATAGGAGGTAGGATTCCTATGACATATTGTATCAGCCGGAGGAATTGCCGTTGACCCCGCAAAGGAAAACGATGTTGAATATTGGCAAGCCCCAACCACTCAAACCCAAGTTCGTGCATTTCTCGGATTAGCGGGATATTACCGCAAGTTCGTAGAAGGATTCTCGAGTATCGCTAGACCCATGACCCAATTGTTGAAGAAGGACAAGAACTTTGAATGGATGGACAAATGTGAACCGAGTATTCAAGAACTCAGGAAGAGATTAATCTCAGCCCCAATCTTGATCATGCCGGATATTACAAATCCCTTTGATGTATATTGTGACGCATCCAAGATCGGTCTTAGATGTTTGTTGATGCAAGAAGGCAAAGTAATATCATATCTATCCCAAACAACTAAAGAAACATGAGCAGAATTATCGTACCCATGACCTTGAACTAGTAGCCGTAGTTCTAGCCCTGAAGACATGGATGCATTACCTTATGGGTTACCGTTGTGAGATTTATTCAGATCACAAGATCCTGAAGTATATTTTCACTCAGAAGGAGCTGAATATGAGGAAAAGGAGATGGATAGAGGTAATCAAGGACTATGATCTAGACATTCACTATCACCCCTGTAAAGCCAATGTGGTAGTAGATGCCCTTAGCAGAGCCAAACGTCAAGCCAACTTAGCCACCCTTCAACACATAGCTCAGATGGCCAACAACCAAGGACATGGAAACCAGGCTAACCATGGACCAAAGCTCAAGAATTGTTAGAACACAAATCCACCTATCTTTACTAAATCTGAAGAACCCCTAGATGACGATGATTGGATGCGAACCATGGAGAACAACTTAGAAGTTTCAGGAGTGGAAGCCAATGAGAAGGTACTATTTTCCACCTACTATTTAGCTGGAGATGCAAGAGCTTGATGGAACAGCGTTCGCACCATGAATGGAGGACAGATGATGACTAGGGATGAATTCAAACTCAAGTTTAGCAGAACCCATGTGCCACCGGGTTTGATCAAGAGGATGAGAGATGAATTCAGAGAATTAAAGCAAGGGAGGATGACAGTAGTTGAGTACCGTGACAAATTTTTGTCATTGTCTAGGTATGCACCGGATGAGATCGACACTGAAGCCAAGAAGAAGGACATATTCTTGAATGGTCTGCATCATGAGATGTAGAAAGTGTTATTCAATATCCCGTTTGCTGACATTGAAGCCTTAGTGGACTCTGCCATTCAGATGGAAGGCAAGATCAACCAAGCCAATGAGAACCGCAAGAGTAGAATGATGCATCAACTAGGAACCCACCATATCCGAAAGTATCACCCCAACCCGTCTCCAGGATTTGCCCCAAGAACCAATAGACCCCCGATGAACCGTACGACCTATCCCAACCATGGAGGAGGAAACCCAAGGCACGGAGGAAATCACAACAACCTTGGCAACCCCAACAATTTCAACTGTGCACCGCCCAAGTTCAACAACAAAAATGTCGCCACCAAGACCAACACTGCCCCAAGAACTAGAAGCAATGTTGTGCTTGTTGCAGCAAAGGACAACTCCCAAGTGACTTGTTGTGAATGTGGGACCAAGGGTCACTATTCCAATGAGTGCCCCAAGAAGACTACAACAACCCCCAATGTGAATGCCCCAGCTCAGCAGCAGCGTCGTGTTCAGCCTGGAAGAAGATTCGCCCCAGGGAACTTGCTCAACCGCAACGGCCGTCTATTTCTCATGAATGCTGAAGAAGCCCAAGAAGCGCCAGATGTCGTGCTGGGTGTGTTTTCTGTTAACTCAGTACTTGCAATAGTCTTGTTTAATTCTGGAGCATCACACTCGTTTGTTACCGAAGAATTTGCATGCACTAGTAATATTCAACCAACAAAATTGAAGCATATTATGATAGTTCAAATACCTTGTTCAAACACGAAAGCTAGAAAAATTTGCAAGGACGTACCTATCCGAATCCATGGCATAGATTTTTATGCTAATATAATAGTACTCGGAAATAAAGGTTTGGAAGTAGTACTAGGAATGGATTGGATGTCGAAACATAAAGGATTAATCGACTATGCCAAGAAAGCCATAACCATGACCTGTACAACCGGAATATCTGTAGAGCATGTATCTGAAACCTTGCCACTTCAATTCAAGTGAAACAAGAGTCTAGCCCAACCAACCATTGACCAAGTCAGAGTAGTCTGTGAATACCCCAATGTATTTCCAGATGTTTTTCCCGGTATGCCCCTAGATCGGGATATCGAGTTTATCATTGAACTAATTCCTGGAACCGGACCCATAGCCCACAGACCATATAATATGAACCCATCCGAACTAGTGGAGCTGAAGAAGCAACTGGATTCTATGCTGGAGATAGGATTGATCTAACCAAGTGCGTCGCCATGGAGATCACCTGTCTTGTTTGTGGACAAGAAGGATGGAGGTAACCATTTGTGTACGGATTATCGGAAGTTGAATGATGTCACCATCAAGAACAAGTACCCACTACCGAAGATAGAAGACCTGTTTGACCAGTTGACTGGTGCCAAAGTGTTTTCTAAGATTAATCATAGAACTGGTTATCATCAACTCAAGATTTGCGCAGAGGATATTCCAAAGACTGCGTTTACCAGTAGATATGGACTGTATGAGTACACAGTCATGTCTTTTGGATTAACCAATGCCCCCGCTTATTTTATGAACCTCATGAATAAGAATTTTATGGACTTCCTGGATAAGTTTGTTGTTGTTTTGATCGAAGACATTCTGATCTATTCCAAATCAGAAGAAGAACATGAGTTACACCTGAGGACCATCCTTGGAACCCTTAGGGAGCATCAGTTGTATGCCTAGTTTAGCAAATGTGAATTCTGGTTATAGGAGGTAGGATTCCTATGCCATATTGTATGAGCCGGAGGAATTGACGTTGACCCCGCAAAGGTAAAGGATGTTGAATATTGACAAGCCCCAACCACTCAAACCCAAGTTCGTGCATTTCTCGGATTAGCGGGATATTACCGCAAGTTCGTAGAAGGATTCTCGAGTATCACCATACCCATGACCCAATTGTTGAAGAAGGACAAGAAGTTTGAATGGATGGACAAATGTGAAGCGAGTATTCAAGAACTCAAGAAGAGATTAATCTCAGCCCCAATCTTGATCATGCCGGATATTACAAATCCCTTTGATGTATCTTGTGACGCATCCAAGATCGGTCTTAGATGTCTGTTGATGCAAGAAGGCAAAGTAATATCATATCTATCCCGACAACTAATGAAACATGAGAAGAATTATCGTACCCATGACCTTGAACTAGTAGCCGTAGTTCTAGCCCTGAAGACATGGATGCATTACCTTATGGGTTACTGTTGTGAGATTTATTCAGATCATAAGAGCCTGAAGTACATTTTCACTCAGAAGGAGCTGAATATGAGGAAAAAGAGATGGATAGAGCTAATCAAGGACTATGATCTAGACATTCACTATCACCCCTGTAAGGCCAATGTGGTACTAGATGCCCTTAGCAGAGCCAAACGTCAAGCCAACTTAGCCACCCTTCAACACATAGCTCAGATGGCCAACAACAACCAAGGACATGGAAACCAGGCTAACCATGGACCAAAGCTCAAGAATTGTTAGAACACAAATCCACCTATCTTTACTAAATCTGAAGAACCCCTAGATGACGATGATTGGATGCGAACCATGGAGAACAACATAGAATTTTCAGGAGTGGAAGCCATGAGAAGGTACTATTTGCCACCTACTATTTGGCCGGAGATGCAAGAGCTTGATGGAACAGCGTTCGCACCATGAATGGAGGACAGATGATGACTAGGGATGAATTCAAACTCAAGTTTAGCAGAACTCACGTGCCACCGGGTTTGATCAAGAGGATGAGAGATGAATTCAGAGAATTAAAGCAAGGGAGGATGACAGTAGTTGAGTACCGTGATTTTTTTTGTCATTGTCTAGGTACGCACCGGATGAGATCGACACTGAAGCCAAGAAGAAGGACATATTCTTGAATGGTCTGCATCATGAGATGTAGAAAGTGTTATTCAATATCCCGTTTGCTGACATTGAAGCCTTAGTGGACTCTGCCATTCAGATGGAAGGCAAGATCAACCAAGCGAATGAGAAACGCAAGCGTAGAATGATGCATCAACTAGGAACCCACCATATCCCAAAGTATCACCCAACCCGTTTCCAGGATTTGCCCCAAGAACCAATAGACCCCCGATGAACCGTCCTACCTATCCCAACCATGGAGGAGGAAACGCAAGGCCCGGAGGAAATCACAACAACCTTTGCAACCCCAACAATTTCAACTATGCACCGCCCAAGTTCAACAACAACAATGTCGCCACCAAGACCAACACTACCCCAAGAACTAGAAGCAATGTTGTGCTTGTTGCAGCAAAGGACAAGTCCCAAGTGACTTGTTGTGAGTGTGGGACCAAGGGTCCCTATTCCAATGAGTGCCCCAAGAAGACTAAAACAACCCCCAATGTGAATGCCCCAGCTCAGCAGCAGCGTCGTGTTCAGACTGGAAGAAGATTCGCCCTAGGGAACTTGCTCAACCGCAACGACCGTCTATTTCTCATGAATGCTGAAGAAGCCCAAGAAGCGCCAGATGTCGTGCTGGGTGTGTTTTCTGTTAACTCAGTAATTGCAATAGTCTTGTTTAATTCTGGAGCATCACACTCGTTTGTTACCGAAGAATTTGCATGCACTAGTAATATTCAACCAACAAAATTGAAGCATATTATGATAGTTCAAATACCTGGTTCAAACACCAAAGCTAGACAAATTTGCAAGGACGTACCTATCCGAATCCATGGCATAGATTTTTATGCTAATATAATAGTACTCAGAACTAAAGGTTTGGAAGTAGTACTAGGAATGGATTGGATGTCGAAACATAAAGGATTAATCGACTGTGCCAAGAAAGCCATAACCATGACCTGTACAGCCGGAATATCAGTAGAGCATGTATCTGAAACCTTGCCACTTCAATTCAAGTGAAACAAGAGTCTAGCCCAACCAACCATTGACCAAGTCAGAGTAGTCTGTGAATACCCCGATGTATTTCCAGATGTTTTTCCCGGTATGCCCCTAGATCGGGATATCGAGTTTATCATTGAACTAATTCCTGGAACCGGACCCATAGCCCACAGGCCGTATAATATGAACCCATCCGAACTAGTGGAGCTGAAGAAGCAACTGGATTCTATGCTGGAGATAGGATTGATCTAACCAAGTGCGTCGCCATGGAGATCACCTGTCTTGTTTGTGGACAAGAAGGATGGAGGTAACCATTTGTGTACGGATTATCGGAAGTTGAATGATGTCACCATCAAGAACAAGTACCCACTACCGAAGATAGAAGACCTGTTTGACCAGTTGACTGGTGCCAAAGTGTTTTCTAAGATTAATCATAGAAATGGTTATCATTAACTCAAAGACTACGTTTACCAGTAGATATGGACTGTATGAGTACACAGTCATGTCTTTTGGATTAACCAATGCCCCCGCTTATTTTATGAACCTCATGAATAAGAATTTTATGGACTTCCTGGATAAGTTTGTTGTTGTTTTGTTCGAAGACATTCTGATCTATTCCAAATCAGAAGAAGAACATGAGTTACACCTGAGGACCATCCTTGGAACCCTTAGGGAGCATCAGTTGTATGCCTAGTTTAGCAAATGTGAATTCTGGTTATAGGAGGTAGGATTCCTATGACATACTGTATGAGCCGGAGGAATTGCCGTTGACCCCGCAAAGGTAAAGGATGTTGAATATTGGCAAGCCCCAACCACTCAAACCCAAGTTCGTGCATTTCTCGGATTAGCGGTATATTACCGCAAGTTCGTAGAAGGATTCTCGAGTATCGCCATACCCATGACCCAATTGTTGAAGAAGGACAAGAAGTTTGAATGGATGGACAAATGTGAAGCGAGTATTCAAGAACTCAAGAAGAGATTAATCTCAGCCCCAATCTTGATCATGCCGGATATTACAAATCCCTTTGATGTATCTTGTGACGCATCCAAGATCGGTCTTAGATGTCTGTTGATGCAAGAAGGCAAAGTAATATCATATCTATCCCGACAACTAAAGAAACATGAGAAGAATTATCGTACCCATGACCTTGAACTAGTAGCCGTAGTCCTAGCCCTGAAGACATGGATGCATTACCTTATGGGTTACCGTTGTGAGATTTATTCAGATCACAAGAGCCTGAAGTACATTTTAACTCTGAAGGAGCTGAATATGAGGAAAAGGAGATGGATAGAGCTAATCAAGGCCTATGATCTAGACATTCACTATCACCCCGGTAAAGCCAATGTGGTAGTAGATGCCCTTAGCAGATTGTCGTGTCGCTTGAACTCCATGATTCTAAAGGAGCAACCAAGTTTGCACAAGGAGTTAGAAGATTTCAGAATGGAGCTAGTAAGTGAAGGATTTTTTTCTAGCATCGAACTTCAACGCACTTTGATCAGTCAGATCAAGGAGGCGCAGAAAGGAAATGCTATTATCGACGGAATCTAACATCGTATCGGTACATGCAAAGTACCCGGATTCACCGAAGATGAAGAAGGAGTTTTGTGGTACACAGGACATATCTGTGTGCCAGAAGACTCAGAATTGAAGCAAGCTATTTTGAAGGAAGCTCATGATACTCTTTATTCTATCCACCTCGGAGGAACCAAGATGTATCAAGATTTGAAGGAGCAATTTTGGTGGAATAAGATGAAGAGAGAAATTGGAAGCTACATAGCAAAGTGTGATATTTGACAGAGAGTTAAGGCGGGACATCAGAGAACCGCAGGACTGTTGCAACCATTCCAGATTCCGGAATGGAAATGGGATTCAATTGGAATGGATTTTATCATCGGTTTGCCTACATCTAGTAGGGGAGATGACTCTATCTGGGTTATCGTAGATAGATTGTCCAAAGTCGCCCATTTCTTACCTGTCAAGACCACCTACCAGAGTTCGAATCTAGCATAGTTGTACATTGCTAGGATTGTCAGTTTTCACGGAGTCCCCAAGAACATCATGTTGGATCGAGGAACTCAGTTTACCTCGAGATTTTGGAACAAAGTCCAAGAAGGATTAGGAACCCGACTAGATTTCAGCACATCTTATCACCCTCAGACAGATGGACAAACGGAGCGAGTAAATCAAATACTCGAATATATGTTGAGAGCTTGTGTGATAGAGTATGGATCAAAATGAGAAGATTGTCTACCTTTCGCAGAATTTTCATATAACAACAGTTATCAAGCTGTTTGCAAATGGTCCCATTTGAATTCATGTACAGAAGGAAGTGTCGTGCCCCTTTGAATTGGTCGGAATTAGGAGAGAGTCAGATTTTTGATCCGACATCCTACGATAAGCAGAAGAGAAAGTTCACAAGATTCGTGAGCACCTCAAGACCGCCCAATCCAGACAGAAGAGTTATGCCGACAAGAGATGTCGAGACCTCTCTTTCAATATCGGAGATTTTGTGTATCTCAAAGTGTCGCCTTTGAAAGGAATGCAACTTTTCTAGCTCAAAGGAAAGTTAGCCCCCAGATATATTCGACCTTTCAAGATTTTGAATCGTCTAAGATATGTCAGCAGTGCATAATGTGTTCCATATATTGTTACTTCGCAAATGCCTAGAAGTCCCGGAGAAGACTGAAGTTTTTAAGAACATTTATCACCGCACCATAGAGATCAACGATGACCTGACGTATCCCGAAGTACCCATCCGTCTTTTGGAGGAACCTTTCAGAACCACCAGGACCCGAAGCATCAAGTTTCTCAAGATTCAGTGGAGTTACCATACTGAAGAAGAAGCAACCTGGGAGCGAGAAGACTACATTAGGACGGTGTTTCCAGATCTCTTGAAATCCTATTTTTCTTTTTCTCAAATCTCAAGACGACATTTTGTTTAATGAGGGTAGGTTTGTAAAATCCCAAAAATATTTATCAAGGATTATCAAATTCCAATAACCAAAATTAGGGTTAACAAAAACTTTTGTTAATTAAAATCATATGAATGCATGTGTGTGTGTGATGATTGTATGAATGCATGAATGCACTTGTTTGATTGTTGTGAATGGCAAGGAATGGTTTAAAGATGAAAACAACATCATATAAATCATTTCCAAGCAGAAACAAATCAAGAGAAATTCAAAAACAAACAAAACAAGAAAATGGTAATTTTTGCCAATCTTGCTCACTAGGCCACTTTGAGTGTTTCTAGTCCAAGATTTCAAACAGAAAAAATTCAATTTCCTTTCACCCCTTGCTAGACCAAGTGAAAGTGAACCCAAGCCCTTTCAAACTCACAGAAACATTTGGCAACTTGATTCAAATGACAATTCAAAATTGAATCTATATCATATGTGAAGATCACCATTTCTCAAAACCCAACCAAACCAGTTCACCTTGACCATTCCAAGCAACCATAGATACCTAGTATGTGACTAGTACACCCACCAATTTTCATCCAAAAATTAAATTCAAATCTCTTTCCGCCATTTCATCAAACACCTTGTAAACACAAATCAACCAAAACATCAAACACTATAGTGAGTAGTGTTTGTGCCTAACTTGTTCCCTCTCTAGCTCGCAGCACACTCTTAGTAGATCATCAAATTAATTTAACCATACCTAGCTCACTGCAAGCTTGACATTGTCATCAATGGTGACCATTGTCGATCTCAACTTGCCACCCCATTGTCGACAGTAAGCTAGGAGCTTCCCTAGCCTCGCCAACCTTGTCTGGGACACAAGCCACTGTCCACCGCCACCCACTGTCCAATGCCCAAGCACTGTCAACCCCTGGACCACTCAGAACGAGCGTGCCCAGCCTCTCTGCAAGCATGCCGAGATCGCGCCAGAGCGCCACACTCGACACGCGAGCACAGACCGTGCCCCGCCCTTGCCGCTCTCGTGCATGATCACCACTGCCCCAAGAACCGCTCGGACATGCCCGTTCATCGCTGCATGACCAGGAGAGCCCGTGCACCAATTAAATGCCCGTCGGACCCGCTCAGAGCATCGCCGCAATCCGACCAATTTGCACCGCCCCACGCCTCACCACCATACCGTTGAGCTTTGCCAGGAAGCAGATCACCTTCCCCTACCCTCAGCCATGCTGTTAGCTCGCAGTGCAGACGAACACAACGTGGAGCTTGCCAGGTTGCAGCTCCACCTGCAACCTTCGGTCCCCTCTTCGCACTATAAATAGAGGCCTCCCCCGTTCGATTTCAGCACACCATCTCACTCCCCACCTCTCACTGATCACACCCACTCATCCCTGGAGCAAGGCGAGCACCAGGTGGCCAGAATTTCGCTGGAGTCTGCCACGGAGGAGGAGAAGAGGAGCCGTTGATTGGAGCCACCCCAGGAGGAACCACCGGTACCAGGAGGATTGTCTTTGTCGACTTCGTCATTCGCCCCCATCGCCGACCATCGCCAGAGCCCCGGTGAGCGACCACAGACTCCCACTGGCTGTGTTAGGGTTTAGTGTCGCCGGCGCTTCCCGACGGAGACAACAATCCCCAGTGGTTAGATTAGATGTTAATCGCACGGTCTATATTGCCTCTACCCATTCACAGCCCCTGTCTCACTGACTAGTGGGGACAACCACTTAAACCCACCCCCGCGCACGCTGTGCGTTGTGGGCCGGCCCAGTTAACTTCCCACGTGACCCAGTAGTTTGAATGTAGGTTTATTAATTTAATTTCAAACCTAGTTCTGCCTATAGATTCAAAAATCATTTCAGAGAGATTCGCTGAACCAAATAGCATGAAACCAATTTTGCTATAAAGCTGAAAATATTAATCCAAGCCCGTTGGCTTCAAATCATTTGGAATGGTAGATCACCTATAGTAAAAATAACAAGGCAGAGACTTTTCTGCATTCAAACATTTTTCAAAATTCAACCACAAAAAATTTAAGTTGATTCCAACTCTCAAAAATCACATTTAACAAGACCTTTCTGAATATATAAAATATCTAGGTTTACTTGCAGTAATAATGTACAAGTAATAAAAGAATGCCTCATAGGCAATTCTAGTCACTTTATTTAATAAAAATAAAAATATTAGACCTTATTAAATTGTGACACCACTTTAAATCACATTCCCAAGTACTGAAATATGTGGTGATGACATGTGTCAACATGATCCCCTATTTTAGTAGGAGAATATTAAATCTTAAGTAGTTTTTCAATGAGTAGAAATTACATTCCTAAAATAAAATAAATAAAACAAGTGCTTTAATCTTTGTGATAATAGTGATGATGCTAGATCATCTTGTGTGAACATTGGTCTGATAAATACAATTAGTTAAGTATTGTTTTGTGATTGTGTACCTCATATTTATTTATAGACGCTAGTACCGACCAAGGATACGAGGAGGAAGGAGGATACTGCGAGGAAGAAGCCGAGGAGAACATCAACCACTGCTCTACCCAAGGCAAGCTATCAAAGCAAGCTGGAACTTTGCAAGCTCACCCTTGCATTATAACTGTGCCAACAAGATTCATTAAACATGCATTAGTTACACCACTTGATTATACCAAACCCAGTTTTATTATTTCTTTATCAAAGCTCCTTAGTTTTGGTTGCTTAGTGACTTGTAGATTTTAGAAAGAATTTAGAAGGTAGCATAAAGAGCATAAAACATGGCCTAAGTTAGATAAATCTTGATGCCATCCTAAGGCATGAGATTGATCTTAGATCATTTCACACTTGATTATCACCCCTCATTAGTCTTACCCCCACTTGTAGTTGCTAGTGCTAAGCATAAAACTTGATCACTTTAGATGGGATTACTTGGTGAAAATGGTTATGAAAAACTTAGAATAATGAGTCATTCTACTGAAATGTTTTGACATGTGTTCTTGAAACCAGATGATTTTGATGATTGAAATGTTGAGGCATGAGCCTTAGCCCTTTATAAAACTGATGGTTGTCTGGATGCGATACCATTCCAATTTTATCGTACAACCACAATACCTGAAATTTGGGTAGGGCTTAACTGGAAATTTATATACCTTAGTATGTGTTCCCTTGCGGCCAAGGTCTGAGCTGAGGCTACCTTGTGAAGATTGTCCACCTGTGCAGTTTCCAAGATGACAGTTGGTCATGGTTGGGAGGCCAAACTCATAGGAGAGGTGCCTATACTAGAGCGTGTAATTGAATGGTTAGGATTGATTATCCGCATACTGAGTATGGTGAATTCAGGATTGTTCCTGACGGATGTATCGAATATTATGGTGAAAGTGTACCAGCTCTGTAGCGTGTCAAACTATTCTAATAGCCACGTCCGCGGTTATGGATAGTTGGAGTGGCCATACTGTTCCGTCATCAGATGTTTTCAAAATGACTTGTGAAATGAATCATGACTTTGACTTGACCACAAAAGGGTTGTGATATGAAAACTCAAGTTCCCACTTAGGTGTTATAAAACTTTCAACTAGCTTTGTTTGCTTCTGAACCCAGTTAGTGATAAACCTGGATTTGTGCAAAACAACCTAGAGCTTAGCATTCCTATTCAAACCCACTTCACTTTTTAGTATTAGTTTGCGAGTATTTAAAGAGTACTCATGGCTTTGTCCCTGGCTATTCCCGTGGCCAGACTATGAAGAGGACTATCGGGAGGATGGACCGCAGGAAGGTTACGACGACTAGGATCATCTCCCATCGTCGGCATTGCCTGTTACCATGAAGATGGAGCCTCACACACACTACCGTTATTATTATATTATTCCGCTGCAATGGTTTGTAATGTATGATGTACTGTGATATCCAATTTGTTGTGTCTCGCAAAAATGGTAATCCTAGGATTGCAATGTATGGCATAATAGGCATCTGGGAATAAAATTTCGGGTGTTGACATTAGGCTTAATGGAAAACAACAAAAAATTTAGAGAGATTTATAGTATTTATCTTGAGTTAGGACATGAAGTATTTGAAGAGAAAATTAAAAAACCTATGGAACTTTATTTGCATGCTAATATTAATGTTATTAGTATGAATTCTTTGAACACCATTATTTCTAATCCTATGGAAAAGTGTAAGCTTGGGGAAGATAGTTTTTACGAAAATGATCTTTTTAGTTCCCCAGCTTTAGAGGAGAAAATTTGTTATGATTATAATATACCTCCAATATATGATGATTACAATGATGAATATGATATTTTTTCAGTCCATCTACTTTAGAGGAGGAAATTTGCTTTGATGATACTATACCTCCAATATATGATGATTACAATGATGAATATGATATTTTAAGTCCACCTACTATTGAGGAGAAAATTAATTATGATTTTAATATGCCTTCTATATTTGATGATTATGGTGATGAGAATAATACTGATGGCTATTTTGTTGAATTTGCACTACAATTAATAAGAATGACTATGCTTATGTGGAGAGTAATAATTATTATATTCATGTGGCTCATGATAAGAATGTTCTATGTGATAGTTATATTGTTAATTTTATTCATTATGTTACTGAAATTTATTAGGAGAGAGGGAAACATGATTTTATGCATCTCAAAAATATTGAGTTTCCCCTCTTTATGTTGAAAATTTTGAAGTTGCACTTGTTTTTCTTTCCTATGCTTGTTGCTTTGTCCTTTCATGACTTGTGTCTTTACAAGATTATTTTTCATAGGAAGTGGGTTAGACTTAAATTTGTTTTATATTTTCTTCTTTATTCTCACTTTTACTTCAATTCATATTTCTTATGTGAGCATCATCGAAATTATTATGCCTAACTTAAAGGCGTTAAAGAAAAGTACTAATTGGGAGATAACCCAAATTTCATTAGGTTTTTCTTTTGTTGAGTCTTGGAAGATATTACTTTTGTAATAACCTCTCCTTATTCTATTTGCGTGGTTTTTGTGCCAAGAATAATCTCTAATGAGAGGGAAGTAAGATTTGGAGAAGTTGCTGTCCCGAAACAGATTTTTATGCTTCACTGGACAAATTCGTGAAAAATTCCTGTATGTCGGATTGACCTGTAATTTTAATTTCTTATGCCCAAGGTTGTTATGTAACTTTCCTTAGTTCAATACTTTTCGATTTGAGAAACAGAAGGTCTTAGAAAAAATTGGTTTTTACCTGCTGATCTGTTTTGACAGATTTTTGCCATTATTTGCATTTGCCTCTTATTGGTTACTTTTTGAGTTCTGTTTGATCACTTGAGAATTAAAAGGAATTTCTACAGTAGCTTGTGTTTTAATTGAAGTTTTACTTTTGCTGAAACTAAACCCAAGGGCTTATTATCTTGAATACACTAATGTTGCTAATGAAGATTGTGTGAAGTTTTGTATGAAGGAAATTTTCAAGTGTAGGGGAAGAATGATGTGATGAGATGAAGAAAGGACAAAATCTCAAGATTGGGGATGCCACCCGGTGTCACCCCTAGAAATATTCAAGAGGTACAAGCATCAATTCTTGGGGATGCCTAAGGCATCCCCTTCTTCATCAATAAAAATCGTAGGTCTCTTTGTAGACACTTCGTTTTTATTATTTCATGCACTGTTGTGTGGTTCATGGAGCGTCTTTGTTTTCATTTTTATTTTTCCTTTGGTTTTTTTTGTGAAATATGTTGGTTGGATGCCATCACACTTCTTTTGGAGAGAGACACGCTCCGTTTTCATTGCCTAGAACACTCTAGTTTTCACCCTTATTGTTTTGTGAGTGTTCTCTTTTGCTAGAACTGCGTTTAGCCTTAGTTTTCTTATTCTTTTTGCTTAGAACTTTTTAGTTCTTCTTTTTGGATTTGTAAGACATTCTCACTAATATTTATTGATTATTATCATTTGAGTTGTTTCAAATAAGTTGATTGGTGTTGGAAAAGAGTATAAAGTTTCATGCTTAGGTGGTACAAAAGGGAGCTTGTTTTGACTATGGCTTAGACTTTATCATGTCATGATAGATGTTGCTTTAACCTTATGCTTAGTGATTACTACTGTAGAATGACTTGTTCCAAACAATTGAGATTGTTTAATGTTCCTTGCAAGAATCATGCGTTGTTTTAGCATACAAAAGCATAGTATTGTGGTATTCTCCTTTGATGTTTTGTTTGGGTTGACTTGGCACATGCTCACACCATGTTATGAATATGAACCTGTCACCTTAGCCTCTATGATCATTTAGTTTTTGACTTTTGAAACCACTTTATGCTTTAATTCATACTGTTTTTTGCTCTGCATGATTATGCCCATTATTGCTATCTTAGTTGGTAACTCCCAGTATTTTGTGATACGTCGGAAACGTATCTATAATTTTTGTTGTTCCATGCTTGTTTAGTATCTACTTTGCTTTTCTTTGTCTACAATTTGAGGTGTTTTTATATGATTTCTGGTACTAACCAATTAACAATATGCCACAGTTCTAGTTGCCTGTTTTCTTCTGTTTTTGGTTCCAGAAAAGGCATAAAAACAATATTCTTGGAATTGGACGAGACAAAAGCCAAAGTCAGTATTTTACCGTGGGGAACACGAGGCCAAAGTACGAGATGGAGAAGAGCCACCAGGGGGACACACCCCTTAGCCGTGCGACCTATGTGGGCCTGGGCCTGGGGGGGTGCGGCCATCCTGGGTGCCCCCTGCCTCGCCTCTTCGCCTATAAAGAGCCCCCGATACCAAAACCCTAAGTACCCGATCAGTATCCCACGAAATAGTCTGTAGCCGCCGCCACCATCGCCCTAGATTGGGGGGATTTGAAGTTCTTCTCGGCACCCTGCCGGAGGGGAGATCATCCTGGAGGCCTTCTTTTTAATCATGTCGGCCTCGGGTATGAAGCGTGAGTAGTTCCACCTTGGACTACGGGTCCAGGTAGTAGATAGATGGTTGTATCTCCTCCTTTGTGATGTTTAGATCTTGTGAGCTCCGTTCATGATAAAGAACATCTATTTCTAATCATGCATGTTGTGTTTGCGGGGATCCGATGGATATTGAGATTACTATGTCAGATGGAATAATGGATTTGTCTTATTGATTCTATCATGTATGTGTTGTTTGTGATCTTGCATGCTCTCCGTTTCTAGTAGCTATCTTGGCCAAGTAGATGCTAGTGACTACAAGAGGGGGTATTTATGCTCGATAATGGTTCATGCCTCTATTTAATCTAAGGGAAGTGACAGAAATCACTAAGGTTGTAGATGTGTTGTTGCTACTAGGGAGAAAAAAACGGTATCTTGTTCATGGAACAAGTGGATTGTTTACCTTACACACTTTGCTTAAAGCAGTTATCCGTTGATTGCAACTTAATACTGTAGGGGGTTCAGATGATAACCTGAAGGTGGATTACTAGTCATAGATGTAGTTTGATGGCGGTCCATGTATCTTGTATTGCCCAATCGAATCTCATAGGATCATGAATGTCTATTATTGCATTGTTATGCCTTGCTCAGTCCTGTCAATTGCCCTACTGTAATTTGTTTACCAATCATGCCATGTTTGTTTATCTTAATTAGAACACCTCTAGTGAACTATGGACCACGGTCCTGTAACATCCCAATTTCAGCAACCCTGATTTATAGTCAAAAAGGCAAAAATCAAGGGGAACAAAAACTTTTTCCTGCTATGCTTTCTTACTTGTTTTCTTGTTCTCAAGCACCTGTTTGTGTATTAGTTGTGTACTCCTCATCTCAACACTAGTTCACAAAAACTATTTTACAAAAAGAGATGTCTTGGCTCATCTTTCATATTCTCAAATGTTCTGGCATTGCAAAAACCTGAGCCAAGATGACTTTGACACAACCAAATACTTTAATAGTTTCTATTGCCAAAACTATGGAGACATATATATACTCTCCTTATGTTTTTAATATAGAACCTTCAACTACCCTTATCTGTAGGTTTTCCAAAAACCTTCATTAAAACCTCTTCATCTCAATCTTGGTAGAGATACCAAGATGGTACTTATCTTACTTCAAAGCAAAAACCCTTTCCACATACCCATCCTTACCTCAATCTAGGCTTGATGGTAACCCTAGTACTAGTTGGATAAGTAATAAGATGAATTTCCTTGATCTACTGTCTGATGAATTGCCTTTATCTGCTGGTTTCCTTGCCTGCTTAGGAACTAGAATGAGATAATCTAGTAGCTCATCCTTTAGGACCCAATATATGCATGTGATCATCAATGTCAAAGCAAGCATCCAAGTCTGGATCTATCCTAAGCCACTCAAGTGATCATCTCATCTCATGCTTATCTCAATCTAGGGATAATCCCTCTTGATGGTTTCCAACCTAGTGGAGACACAATCCATGTTTGGATCCCCTCTCTTCAATCTATACCTCAACATCAACCACTTAAGGGAAGGGATAAAACTTTCCCACCCTCTCAATTGTTTCCCTCTTGAACACTAGTCAAAATCACCAAATCTGCCAAAATGTCTAAGTCTGGATTTCCTATCTGGATACCATTTTTGGATCTGTACCTCTTCCAACCAATGTGCATTATTGACAATGCACTTGAACCATATTGTTGTACATCAGTAGTACTACCAAAGCCCACTCTTGCCCTTGGCTAAGCCATTCTAATCCCACTCATCCATGATGGTTTTATAGTCAAGATAATATTTTTTCTGCAAATCTTATCATCTTGCCTAATTTTGCAGAAGCTCAGATCTATATGCCACCTCCCCTTGACCAACTCCTTTCTTGGTTATGATCTACTAATCATGGACTATCAACCCCCACTTCACTTGTTTCCATTGGAGCCTTGTGCTTCCTAAACCCACACGTTCAGGAGACTACCTGATGTATCTACTATGGCAGCCTTATTTCCAACAAAGTTTGCCATCTCATCATGATCACCTCAAATGCAACCAAGCCTAAATATTCCATGATCATCTAGATGAATTCGTCAATCCATCCATATAACCCTTGTACCAAGGTGATCTCTGAGCTCCCTAATCCAACCCTGTTTAGGTGGCATCAGAATAACCAAACCCTAGATCCTCCCATATCTAGTTTTCCACCCTTTTCACCACTTTCCTTCATCCCAAGGTTGATGCCTACATCAAGTTTACATAATCTACCTTGGATATAAGTATCCCCAAATAATTTCCACAATTATTTGGATTATTAAACTATTTTATTTCTTTTACTTACCAATTTCTCAAAATCCTTGTCTATAAAGGCAAGTTTATTTTTCTCCGAATAGATTTTCCAACTCAATGCATAATTGAGTTCTCCTAATCATACCCCATCTTTCCAACTCAAAAATAAATATTTTTGAGATTCTTTATTATTTCTTTTTTCCCTTTTTCTTAAATGGCAGAAACAAGAAATAATTCCCCAAAAATAATTTTCCACCTCAATAAATCCCAATAAAATTCCCCAATGTGTGTTATGGTATTTAGGACCATATAACATAAAAAACCAAGCTTGACCAATGTAAAATTACCATCTTAGCTTCCATAATCTACTTCAGCGCTTTTTGCAGAAGTGCATTTAAATGGGATTATAATCTCTGGAAAAATCCCATTTAAATCATGGAGATATTAGTTAATCTACATCACCTACCAGTACCATTTCCATACTTTGACCAATGCAACATTTTCAACTTTCTTCACAAGCCTCCACTTGTTCAATTTTGCCAAAACAATGCAAACTTGATTCAAACCAATCCCAAACATCACCAAACCTTGTCAAGAACTACACCACAACACCCACTACACTCCTGGTCGTGTGCACTATAGCACTATAGTTCCTAGACCCTCCCTTGTCCCATGTGCTGGAGAGATAGGAAATCTTGCAACAATCTTTGTAATAAAGGGAAAACAGCTACACCACTCCCCCTCTCCCTCTCTGGTCGAGCTACTGGCCCCACCACACCCCAGCACCTCCCCTCTCACCCAATGAGCAGCCACCAACCCTATACCTTGTCCAAATGGACTTGGCCCCTCTCACACTACCCCCTCTTGTTTATAAGGCCCAAGGCCAGTACCACACCCCCTCCAGTTCATTCCCCCTCTCCCTCCACTCTCCTCCCCAGAGCTCCCTCTCCCTTGCTTTGCCTTGCCCGAGAGAGAGAGAGAGAAGCAAGGTTCGGCCATAGCAAGGAAACCGAGCCCCAAGCTTCCCTCTCCCCTCTTCTTCCTCTGCATGTCACACCCTCATATTCCCCTCGCTCTCCTGCCCCTAACCCTACCTTCTTTTCTTCCCAGGGACCCCTCTACTGAAGCCACGACGAAGCACCGGCGAGCTCTTCCTGGGTAGTCTCCGCGCGAGGTCGTTCCCGAGGGCAGGGCCCCACTTGCCGCCCATCATCCTAACCATCGTTGCCGACCGCATCACCTCGTCTCCCCCACGTCCTCCCTTGAGCCCCTGGTGAGCCTCCCCCCTCCCTCTCCGACTTCCCTAGGGTTTCCTTGTAGGGTTCGCAGCATAGAAAACAAAAATTTTCCTACGATGGGAACAACTATGTACCAAGATCTATCTACTAGATACAAACAACGGGCGGATGTATATCCGTAGAGAACATACCTTTGAAGACCGACAAAGCTTAACGAGTCCAAACTCGTGGTTGATGTAGACGATCTCTTGCCGATCTCAAGATCGAGAGGAAGTCCTAGCGCCACAAAACATCAGCGCATCCGTGCTCGCACACACGTTCGAGGCACCGAGCAACCTCCGCCTCCTCGCTCCAGCGATGCAGCGGAAGCACAACTCTTTCTTGCCGAATAGCCACCGGGAACATGTATCTCGCTAGTCCGAGACCATGGGGGATAAATTCTAGAGGGGGAGAGAGATCCTTCACGAGGAGGTGTGAGTGAGAAGTGAGAGGAGGGGCTCCTTATATCGGGGAGGGGGGGGCAGCCCAAGGGGGCATGGCCACCGGCCATCGAGGGTGCCCCCACCTCTCCCTCATTCATGTGGGTGGACACTCCACTCACACAAAAGCCTTTCAATTCCCTCCACTCAAAAACCCACTCAAATTCCCATTAAATTTCCACCAAATTTAATGCAAACTCTCATTAAATAAAACTCTTTTATTTTATTCAGAATTTTGTCAATTACTTTAATGACAAATATTCACAAATAACCCCTTGCTAGAATTCTATTTCACATGCATAACCACTTTATGCAATTTCACCCGAAAACCTGTTTCGGTATCTAGTGAAATGAATTCCTGCGCTTGTTATTCTTTTCGGCATGAAACTTTTGCTCCAAATGGATGTCGGTGTATCTTAAGTGTGTCACCCTACAGTTCGCGAATAATGCGGACATGATCGAGACCCCTCTCGGATCAATAATCAGAAGCGGGACCTGGAGACCCATACTGACTCCCACACATTCAACGATGACTTTCTTGTGATCGTCGGAACCTTTTACGCTAGTATCTTAATCCTTTTGTTTCGCGATATATTACATGTCCGAGATTAGATCATCGGTATCTCCATACCTAGTTTGATCTCGTTACTGACATGCACTCTTTTCTCGTTCCCGTGATATAACATTCTAGTGATCAAATCACTTGCTTGCAAGCTAATCAATGTGATATCACCGAGAGGGCCCAGAGCATATCTATCCGTCATCGGGATGAACAAATTCCACTCTCGATCCATGGGCCTCAACATAACACTTTATTAGTTCTGAATCCATCTTTATAATCACCCTGTTACGGTGTGACGTTTGATGTTATCAAGAAACTCTTCCGGTGTTAGTGATTGACATGATCTCATGGTCTAAGGATTAGGATCACTTCGTAAGTTGTTATAGCAATATAAACTCAATGACTTTGATCGTAATGCTATTCTTCGGATGAATGTTCATCACACCATTACACTAATGTTGTGACCTCGTTATTAACTACATCCAATGTCTATGATCAGGAAACCTTGATCATCTTGTTAATCAACAAGCTAGTTTATAAGAGAGCCATAACTAGGAACTTCCTTTTTGTTTATTAAACACACATCTATTAACGTTTCCGTATTAATACAATTATAGCATGTAAAATAAAAATTTATCATAAACAAGGAATGCGATAATAACCACTTTATTATTGCCTCTCGGGCATATTCCCTTCATTCCTCGTGGCGGAGCTGTGGCTCGCGGGGAAGAAGGTCGTGCGCCGTCGATCCTTCCTAGATCGAACAACCATGCCTCCCCCTTACGGATTCAGTTCTTGGGACGTTGACGGCCGGGCCCGACGCGTGGTGGATTATTCCATGCTGCTGGCTGCGCTCGCCCCGCGGTGGGCCGATTTCCCTTGTGGCGGCCCATCTGCTGCAGATCTGGCCCGTTGACCGCCCTGGCCCTTCTCCCTTTTTGCTAAAAATTCAGATCTGCCCCACTTGCCGCCCATCATCCTAACCATCGTTGCCGACCGCATCACCTCGTCTCCCCCACGGCCTCCCTTGAGCCCCTGGTGAGCCTCCCCCCTCCCTCTCCGACTTCCCTAGGGTTTCCTTGTAGGGTTCGCAGCATAGAAAACAAAATTTTACCTACGATGGGAATAACTATGTACCAAGATCTATCTACTAGATACAAACAACGGGCGGATGTATATCCATAGAGAACATACCTTTGAAGACCGACAAAGCTTAACGAGTCCAAACTCGTGGTTGATGTAGACGATCTCTTGCCGATCTCAAGATCGAGAGGAAGTCCTAGCGCCAGAAAACAGCAGCGCATCCGTGCTCGCACACACGTTCGAGGCACCGAGCAACCTCCGCCTCCTCGCTCCAGCGATGCAGCGGAAGCACAACTCTTTCTTGCCGAATAGCCACCGGGAACATGTATCTCGCTAGTCCGAGACCATGGGGGATAAATTCTAGAGGGGGAGAGAGATCCTTCACGAGGAGGTGTGAGTGAGAAGTGAGAGGAGGGGCTCCTTATATCGGGGAGGGGGGCAGCCCAAGGGGTCATGGCCACCGGCCATCGAGGGTGCCCCCACCTCTCCCTCATTCATGTGGGTGGACACTCCACTCACACAAAAGCCTTTCAATTCCCTCCACTCAAAAACCCACTCAAATTCCCATTAAATTTCCACCAAATTTAATGCAAACTCTCATTAAATAAAACTCTTTTATTTTATTCAGAATTTTGTCAATTACTTTAATGACAAATATTCACAAATAACCCCTTGCTAGAATTCTATTTCACATGCATAACCACTTTATGCAATTTCACCCGAAAACCTGTTTCGGTATCTAGTGAAAAGAATTCCTGCGCTTGTTATTCTTTTCGGCATGAAACTTTTGCTCCAAATGGATGTCGGTGTATCTTAAGTGTGTCACCCTACAGTTCGCGAATAATGCGGACATGATCGAGACCCCTCTCAGATCAATAATCAGAAGCGGGACCTGGAGACCCATACTGACTCCCACACATTCAACGATGACTTTCTTGTGATCGTCGGAACCTTTTACGCTAGTATCTTAATCCTTTTGTTTCGCGATATATTACATGTCCGAGATTCGATCATCGGTATCTCCATACCTAGTTTGATCTCGTTACTGACATGCACTCTTTTCTCGTTCCCGTGATATAACATTCTAGTGATCAAATCACTTGCTTGCAAGCTAATCAATGTGATATCACCGAGAGGGCCCAGAGCATATCTATCCGTCATCGGGATGAACAAATTCCACTCTCGATCCATGGGCCTCAACATAACACTTTATTAGTTCTGAATCCATCTTTATAATCACCCTGTTACGGTGTGACGTTTGATGTTATCAAGAAACTCTTTCGGTGTTAGTGATTGACATGATCTCATGGTCTAAGGATTAGGATCACTTCGTAAGTTGTTATAGCAATATAAACTCAATGACTTTGATCGTAATGCTATACTTCGGATGAATGTTCATCACACCATTACACTAATGTTGTGACCTCGTTATTAACTACATCCAATGTCTATGATCAGGAAACCTTGATCATCTTGTTAATCAACGAGCTAGTTTATAAGAGAGCCATAACTAGGAACTTCCTTTTTGTTTATTAAACACACATCTATTAACATTTCCGTATTAATACAATTATAGCATGTAAAATAAACATTTATCATAAACAAGGAATGCGATAATAACCACTTTATTATTGCCTCTCGGGCATATTCCCTTCATTCCTCGTGGCGGAGCTGTGGCTCGCGGGGAAGAAGGTCGTGCGCCGTCGATCCTTCCTAGATCGAACGACCATGCCTCCCCCTTACGGATTCAGTTCTTGGGACGTTGACGGCCGGGCCCGACGCGTGGTGGATTATTCCATGCTGCTGGCTGCGCTCGCCCCGCGGTGGGCCGATTTCCCTTGTGGCGGCCCATCTGCTGCAGATCTGGCCCGTTGACCGCCCTGGCCCTTCTCCCTTTTTGCTAAAAATTCAGATCTGCCCCACTTGCCGCCCATCATCCTAACCATCGTTGCCGACCGCATCACCTCGTCTCCCCCACGGCCTCGCTTGAGCCCCTGGTGAGCCTCCCCCCTCCCTCTCCGACTTCCCTAGGGTTTCCTTGTAGGGTTCGCAGCATAGAAAACAAAATGTTACCTACGATGGGAATAACTATGTACCAAGATCTATCTACTAGATACAAACAACGGGCGGATGTATATCCGTAGAGAACATACCTTTGAAGACCGACAAAGCTTAACGAGTCCAAACTCGTGGTTGATGTAGACGATCTCTTGCCGATCTCAAGATCGAGAGGAAGTCCTAGCGCCACAAAACAGCAGCGCATCCGTGCTCGCACACACGTTCGAGGCACCGAGCAACCTCCGCCTCCTCGCTCCAGCGATGCAGCGGAAGCACAACTCTTTCTTGCCGAATAGCCACCGGGAACATGTATCTCGCTAGTCCGAGACCATGGGGGATAAATTCTAGAGGGGGAGAGAGATCCTTCACGAGGAGGTGTGAGTGAGAAGTGAGAGGAGGGGCTCCTTATATCGGGGAGGGGGGCAGCCCAAGGGGTCATGGCCACCGGCCATCGAGGGTGCCCCCACCTCTCCCTCATTCATGTGGGTGGACACTCCACTCACACAAAAGCCTTTCAATTCCCTCCACTCAAAAACCCACTCAAATTCCCATTAAATTTCCACCAAATTTAATGCAAACTCTCATTAAATAAAACTCTTTTATTTTATTCAGAATTTTGTCAATTACTTTAATGAAAAATATTCACAAATAACCCCTTGCTAGAATTCTATTTCACATGCATAACCACTTTATGCAATTTCACCCGAAAACCTGTTTCGGTATCTAGTGAAAAGAATTCCTGCGCTTGTTATTCTTTTCGGCATGAAACTTTTGCTCCAAATGGATGTCGGTGTATCTTAAGTGTGTCACCCTACAGTTCGCGAATAATGCGGACATGATCGAGACCCCTCTCGGATCAATAATCAGAAGCGGGACCTGGAGACCCATACTACTCCCACACATTCAACGATGACTTTCTTGTGATCGTCGGAACCTTTTACGCTAGTATCTTAATCCTTTTGTTTCGCGATATATTACATGTCCGAGATTCGATCATCGGTATCTGCATACCTAGTTTGATCTCGTTACTGACATGCACTCTTTTCTCGTTCCCGTGATATAACATTCTAGTGATCAAATCACTTGCTTGCAAGCTAATCAATGTGATATCACCGAGAGGGCCCAGAGCATATCTATCCGTCATCGGGATGAACAAATTCCACTCTCGATCCATGGGCCTCAACATAACAATTTATTAGTTCTGAATCCATCTTTATAATCACCCTGTTACGGTGTGACGTTTGATGTTATCAAGAAACTCTTCCGGTGTTAGTGATTGACATGATCTCATGGTCTAAGGATTAGGATCACTTCGTAAGTTGTTATAGCAATATAAACTCAATGACTTTGATCGTAATGCTATACTTCGGATGAATGTTCATCACACCATTACACTAATGTTGTGACCTCGTTATTAACTACATCCAATGTCTATGATCAGGAAAACTTGATCATCTTGTTAATCAACGAGCTAGTTTATAAGAGAGCCATAACTAGGAACTTCCTTTTTGTTTATTAAACACACATATATTAACGTTTCCGTATTAATACAATTATAGCATGTAAAATAAACATTTATCATAAACAAGGAATGCGATAATAACCACTTTATTATTGCCTCTCGGGCATATTCCCTTCATTCCTCGTGGCGGAGCTGTGGCTCGCGGGGAAGAAGGTCGTGCGCCGTCGATCCTTCCTAGATCGAACGACCATGCCTCCCCCTTACGGATTCAGTTCTTGGGCCGTTGACGGCCGGGCCCGACGCGTGGTGGATTATTCCATGCTGCTAGCTGCGCTCGCCCCGCGGTGGTCCGATTTCCCTTATGGCGGCCCATCTGCTGCAGATCTGGCCCGTTGACCGCCCTGGCCCTTCTCCCTTTTTGCTAAAAATTCAGATCTGCCCCACTTGCCGCCCATCATCCTAACCATCGTTGCCGACCGCATCACCTCGTCTCCCCCACGGCCTCCCTTGAGCCCCTGGTGAGCCTCCCCCCTCCCTCTCTGACTTCCTTAGGGTTTCCTTTTAGGGTTCGCAGCATAGAAAACAAAAATTTTCCTACGACGGGAACAACTATGTACCAAGATCTATCTACTAGATACAAACAACGGGCGGATGTATATCCGTAGAGAACATACCTTTGAAGACCGACAAAGCTTAACGAGTCCAAACTCGTGGTTGATGTAGACGATCTCTTGCCGATCTCAAGATCGAGAGGAAGTCCTAGCGCCACAAAACAGCAGCGCATCCGTGCTCGCACACACGTTCGAGGCACCGAGCAACCTCCGCCTCCTCGCTCCAGCGATGCAGCGGAAGCACAACTCTTTCTTGCCGAATAGCCACCGGGAACATGTATCTCGCTAGTCCGAGACCATGGGGGATAAATTCTAGAGGGGGAGAGAGATCCTTCACGAGGAGGTGTGAGTGAGAAGTGAGAGGAGGGGCTCCTTATATCGGGGAGGGGGGGCAGCCCAAGGGGGCATGGCCACCGGCCATCGAGGGTGCCCCCACCTCTCCCTCATTCATGTGGGTGGACACTCCACTCACACAAAATCCTTTCAATTCCCTCCACTCAAAAACCCACTCAAATTCCCATTAAATTTCCACCAAATTTAATGCAAACTCTCATTAAACAAAAATCTTTTATTTTATTCAGAATTTTGTCAATTACTTTAATGACAAATATTCACAAATAACCCCTTGCTAGAATTCTATTTCACATGCATAACCACTTTATGCAATTTCACCCGAAAACCTGTTTCGGTATCTAGTGAAATGTATTCCTGCGCTTGTTATTCTTTTCGGCATGAAACTTTTGCTCCAAATGGATGTCGGTGTATCTTAAGTGTGTCACCCTACAGTTCGCGAATAATGCGGACATGATCGAGACCCCTCTCGGATCAATAATCAGAAGCGGGACCTGGAGACCCATACTGACTCCCACACATTCAACGATGACTTTCTTGTGATCGTCGGAACCTTTTACGCTAGTATCTTAATCCTTTTGTTTCGCGATATATTACATGTCCGAGATTCGATCATCGGTATCTCCATACCTAGTTTGATCTCGTTACTGACATGCACTCTTTTCTCGTTCCCGTGATATAACATTCTAGTGATCAAATCACTTGCTTGCAAGCTAATCAATGTGATATCACCGAGAGGGCCCAGAGCATATCTATCCGTCATCGGGATGAACAAATTCCACTCTCGATCCATGAGCCTCAACATAACACTTTATTAGTTCTGAATCCATCTTTATAATCACCCTGTTACGGTGTGACGTTTGATGTTATCAAGAAACTCTTCCGGTGTTAGTGATTGACATGATCTCATGGTCTAAGGATTAGGATCACTTCGTAAGTTGTTATAGCAATATAACTCAATGACTTTGATCGTAATGCTATACTTCGGATGAATGTTCATCACACCATTACACTAATGTTGTGACCTCGTTATTAACTACATCCAATGTCTATGATCAGGAAACCTTGATCATCTTGTTAATCAACGAGCTAGTTTATAAGAGAGCCATAACTAGGAACTTCCTTTTTGTTTATTAAACACACATATATTAACGTTTCCGTATTAATACAATTATAGCATGTAAAATAAACATTTATCATAAACAAGGAATGCGATAATAACCACTTTATTATTGCCTCTCGGGCATATTCCCTTCATTCCTCGTGGCGGAGTTGTGGCTCGCGGGGAAGAAGGTCGTGCGCCATCGATCCTTCCTAGATCGAACGACCATGCCTCCCCCTTACGGATTCAGTTCTTGGGCCGTTGACGGCCGGGCCCGACGCGTGGTGGATTATTCCATGCTGCTGGCTGCGCTCGCCCCGCGGTGGGCCGATTTCCCTTGTGGCGGCCCATCTGCTGCAGATCTGGCCCGTTGACCGCCCTGGCCCTTCTCCCTTTTTGCTAAAAATTCAGATCTGCCCCACTTGCCGCCCATCATCCTAACCATCGTTGCCGACCGCATCACCTCGTCTCCCCCACGGCCTCCCTTGAGCCCCTGGTGAGCCTCCCCCCTCCCTCTCCGACTTCCTTAGGGTTTCCTTGTAGGGTTCGCAGCATAGAAAACAAAATTTTTCCTACGACGGGAACAACTATGTACCAAGATCTATCTACTAGATACAAACAACGGGCGGATGTATATCCGTAGAGAACATACCTTTGAAGACCGACAAAGCTTAACGAGTCCAAACTCGTTGTTGATGTAGACGATCTCTTGCCGATCTCAAGATCGAGAGGAAGTCCTAGCGCCACAAAACAGCAGCGCATCCGTGCTCGCACACACGTTCGAGGCACCGAGCAACCTCCGCCTCCTCGCTCCAGCGATGCAGCGGAAGCACAACTCTTTCTTGCCGAATAGCCACCGGGAACATGTATCTCGCTAGTCCGAGACCATGGGGGATAAATTCTAGAGGGGGAGAGAGATCCTTCACGAGGAGGTGTGAGTGAGAAGTGAGAGGAGGGACTCCTTATATCGGGGAGGGGGGGCAGCCCAAGGGGGCATGGCCACCGGCCATCGAGGGTGCCCCCACCTCTCCCTCATTCATGTGGGTGGACACTCCACTCACACAAAAGCCTTTCAATTCCCTCCACTCAAAAACCCACTCAAATTCCCATTAAATTTCCACCAAATTTAATGCAAACTCTCATTAAATAAAACTCTTTTATTTTATTCAGAATTTTGTCAATTACTTTAATGACAAATATTCACAAATAACCCCTTGCTAGAATTCTATTTCACATGCATAACCACTTTATGCAATTTCACCCGAAAACCTGTTTCGGTATCTAGTGAAATGAATTCCTGCGCTTGTTATTCTTTTCGGCATGAAACTTTTGCTCCAAATGGATGTCGGTGTATCTTAAGTGTGTCACCCTACAGTTCGCGAATAATGCGGACATGATCGAGACCCCTCTCGGATCAATAATCAGAAGCGGGACCTAGAGACCCATACTGACTCCCACACATTTGTGATCGTCGGAACCTTTTACGCTAGTATCTTAATCCTTTTGTTTCGCGATATATTACATGTCCAAGATTCGATCATCGGTATCTCCATACCTAGTTTGATCTCGTTACTGACATGCACTCTTTTCTCGTTCCCGTGATATAACATTCTAGTGATCAAATCACTTGCTTGCAAGCTAATCAATGTGATATCACCGAGAGGGCCCAGAGCATATCTATCCGTCATCGGGATGAACAAATTCCACTCTCGATCCATGGGCCTCAACATAACACTTTATTAGTTCTGAATCCATCTTTATAATCACCCTGTTACGGTGTGATGTTTGATGTTATCAAGAAACTCTTCCGGTGTTAGTGATTGACATGATCTCATGGTCTAAGGATTAGGATCACTTCGTAAGTTGTTATAGCAATATAAACTCAATGACTTTGATCGTAATGCTATACTTCGGATGAATGTTCATCACACCATTACACTAATGTTGTGACCTCGTTATTAACTACATCCAATGTCTATGATCAGGAAACCTTCATCATCTTGTTAATCAACGAGCTAGTTTATAAAAGAGGCATAACTAGGAACTTCCTTTTTGTTTATTAAACACACATGTATTAACGTTTCCGTATTAATACAATTATAGCATGTAAAATAAACATTTATCATAAACAAGGAATATGATAATAACCACTTTATTATTGCCTCTCGGGCATATTCCCTTCAGTCTCCCACTTGCACTAGAGACAATAATCTAGTTTGAAAACTTTGCGTATTGAACACATATGGCTTTCTGGTGTTCCATATACACAACTGCAAGTGGTTAACATAATCTACGGATCTGATGCTTTCAGGTCCGTGTGTATTTGCATGTATTTGCATCTTCACGCATCACTCATTCTCCAATGAGATGGCATTGTATAAATTTGGTCTTTTGGTGATACCTTTAGTTCCGTGGGTTTAAATCACGTCGATACTATTGTCGTACAATATATCATCAATGTTAGCCCGTTGCGAACCACACCTTAGTTTGATAACAAACTACTTGACACAAATGCCCTCCTTTGCTGCTACTATAGCAGTCATATACGTAGCCTTTTGTTGTAGTATTCGTCACAATGTCTTAACTTTGGAACTCTTCCAAATACATCATGGGAACTTTCTTTCCATTTCATTGTGCCACTCATAGTTTAAATTGAGATAAACTTAATTTGTATCTTGTGACAAACCTAGTATCAATGTAACGCTTTACAATGAACTGTTTGTAATTGTTTGTCACCTCTACACAAATATATTCTTAGTTCTTCCAAAAGATCATAAGAATATCCTCACTATCGTCCAATGATCATTTTATGATTCATTCTGGTATATGCTCATAACACTTAGAGCATAGGACATATCTGGATGTGTACATATCATGGTATGATTGATCAAGACATTCTTGTGATTTTACTCATCAAGTGTCAAAGCACTTGAATCTTGTTTCACTGATCAAGTGTCGATACACTTGAATCTTGATTCAATTCCTTTCCATGCGACAAGAACCGTTTCTTGTTGATTCTATATTGAACTCCTTCAATATCTCATATATGTACGATTGGCACAACCATATTGGCGTTATAGTCTATCCACTATAGACATTCACGCTAAATATTCGGGTTTTGCCTAAATATTTCATCGAAATGAAATTCTTAACCTTTGTCAATAAAATATACATCATTTCTAATCAAAAAGATGTCCTCCACATAATGTATTAGAAATATGTCTTAGCGCTCCCACTTAATTTCTTTCAAATGCAAGCATCTTCATCGTCTCCTGATGAAAACTCTTTTTCATCACGGTGAAGATTCCATGTAACATCCCAAAAATCATAGTTTCAAAACTCATTCATATCACTTTGCATCATTCATTCATTTAGGGTTTTTCTCAAAAATCAATTAGGAATGGAATATGAGTTATGATTTCATGTGGGCAAATTGTCCCAATTGAACATCATCCTGTTGAAATTTGAATGCTTAAATACTTCAAAGCTTGCCTTCATTGATGAAAAGATTAGGAAAATTTTTAAACCCCAAAGATTTCAAATTTTGAAGTAAATACTAAAATCCATTTCAAATGTTTGCAAACAGGAACAAAACCCTAATTACTATTAAAACCAAGCTGGACCAAGCTTTGCAATGAAACCACTTAGTTTTGTGACTGTTTTAAATCCACAAAACCCTACAAAAATTTCCAAGGCAATCTGATTTCAAAAAGGATTTGAATTCATACCAAAATTCATACCAGAAAATGGAAATAGAAAAAGAAAAGAGCATCTGAATAAAAAAGGGCCACGCGGCTAGGATCTGGCCCAGCAGAAGAACGAGCCCAGTAAGCCCACCCGGGGACTTCTTTTTCTTCTCACATGCGCGAGCACACGCGCTGAGCCGCTGACAGCCAGACCCCACCAGAATCCTGCGCGTATCACTGACAAGCGGGCCAACCCCACGTCAGCGTCGTCTCCACCCGCACGACGCATTCATCCCCAAATCAACACGGGCGTTTCTGGTCTTGATTCGTGGCATCAATTCGAGTTATGGGCAGGATGATTCTCACTCGCGACAAGGCTATAAGAAACCCCTCTGTCCCCTCTCTCTTTTCCCCAAAACCCCAAGCACTGAACGCCCCCAGGCTGCGCGCATTGCTCTCTGCAACTCCGCCGTCTCCGACGACTGCGCCGGCGAATTCCGGTGAGTCTCGAGTTTCCCCTAGTCTCGCGTTCACGCTATCTTGTTCAGAGAACCCCTGTGCATCTTCTGACGCTCGCCGTTTGCTTTCGCATGAACCCTAGCGTTGGCAACGTCGACGACTGACCGCCACCGTCTCCTGCAAGAACTCCGACGACCTCCCTTCGTAAGTAACCACCGCCCCTTGACCTCTGACTGATACGCCCTGAATCCACTTCGTTTTGCGCATCTGACAGTACCCCTGAATTGACTTAGCGCGACGAGGAACCTCGCCAACGTCGACAACTGACCGTGGCAGACGCGTTCGCGAACTCCGGCGAGCAATCCCCGTAAGTTTCGAGCGCCCCTTGCTTTCTTGTTCACCCGAGCATGTTCGTAGTTGTCCTGCGCATCGTCTAAACCCATTAGTTCATGCTCTGGCAACGCAGAACGTCGGCAGCGACTCCGACGACCCCCACCTGACGCCAGACGCAACTCCGACGAGGTCTAGAGCCCATCTCCGAACGCCCCTCCACAAGCCAGTACCACGACGAGCTTCAGCAGCCTCCGGCGAACCTGGTAATACCCCTCTCCCTCTCGCGGGCGACCTAGAACGCCGACACCGCCACTGACTGACGCGCCGCCGCCTATCACCGCCGGCAGCGCCGCTCGTTTTTGGTTAGAGGAATCTTAGCCGTTAGATCTGGATCCTACGCGTAGAAACACTTCACTTATCGAAGGGGTAAGGACAGATCTGAGCCGCGCAACGTTAGTTAGATCCAACGGCTCAGAAAGGTGATCCAGTGCGAACCGGTACGCGCCAGTAGAAACGCGACGCGTGGCAAGGTTTAGATTAAAAACAGAATTTAAACCTGATTTTGATTCAAACTTCAAATGTTTATAACTTTTGAACCACACGTTGGATTTTTACAAACTTTATACCATTGGATTCAGTGAAACAAGACCATTCTTAATATCCACTTTATTTAGCATATAGTAACAGTTAAAAATGATTTTTATTATGGAACATGTTTAGGACTATTTTAGATATAGTTTTATTCTTGAATATTGTTTTGGGCCAAATAAGTTTAGTTGGCAAACTTGTGTCTTGTTAGGTTTCTGTACTCATGAACACACTTGGTTTAATTTTCAAAAAAATCACCACTTAGTAGATTCTTGCATGCATGCATTCATATTATTTTTGGTTGTATATATATATTGTGTGTAATTGTATGCTATTGTTTCTTGTGTAGATTTTGTTAGTGATTGTGATTGTGAGGAGTGCTACTCTCCCCATTACCAAGGCAAGTGATATTTTCATGAATTTCCTGTCCTAAGTTTTATACTTGCATTAGATATTTTGCTAAAGTAAATGCATGATATTTTGCTTAGTGCTAAGATGGGAAATCCTAAGTAGAGTGAAGTAGTGGAAAGGCTAGAGAAATTCTCCTAAGTTAAGATACCATACCTTGCTTAGCCTAGCTTATAGTAAACAAGGGTGGTGCACATTTATATGGTATATGATAAAAATATTCTAAGTCAAGAGACTTATATTTTCTTAATAAAACAACTAAGGCAAATGAACCCCTGGGTGGAATGGAAAGATTGGGTTATGTTGAGTGGTTACACAAGGCCATGGACTTGGGTTGTGTATCTCACTTGTGGAATGCCACCCAGGCACAAAGGGATTTGGAGGCCAAGTGTTGAGAAAGCTTACAGTGCATCCACTTGGCAATATGGGCTCTGCCATGATCATATAGGTTGCTAGCACTTAGTCACTTGGACAGTTGGTGGTAGATGGGATGATAGGATGGAGCGCGTCCATTTGACTAAGGAAAAGCTTCTGAAAGGTCCTGTCTTGGGAAACCAAGTCTGGTGGGGAAAGTGCACAACCTCTGCAGATGGGAAACCTAAGTACTTAGCCTTGTCCAAGGAAATGGACACTTTTGAGCATCAAGACATGGAAGCTACAAGAATCTCATCACTCCAACTTCTACAATAAAATTTGTGGGTGAACAAGGGTGAAAGACCCCAATGTCTATTGGTGGTTTCTTTGGGAATGATTTTGACAAAGAAAAACTTAGCAGTTTCAACTAATAGGAAAAATCTATTTTCAAGCAAAAGCAAGCCAAGCTACTCTTAGCCAAATTGCATATAGTTATATAGTCCACTTAAAAATATACTAAGGTATCACTTGCCAATACTATTCCAAAAGTATTGACCCTCTGTGGCTGTAACTTGTGATGTTGCAGGTTACTCCGATGATGATTAGGAGTCATGAGTCTACACTCAACATGCTTGCCTGTGGCACATGAAGATGAAGACTTGTGTTTATTTATTTGTTCCATAAAACTCTTGTATTAGGCCTATGGCCATGAGTTGTAAAAGACTATATTTTATCTCTGGAATGAATGTAATAAACGACCTTTGTATCTGTGTACTTCATCTTAAACTGTGGATGCTAGCATTGATCCAGGGACTAGCATTGCAATCACAGGGATCCTTTCCTTTATAAAGGAGGGGTCTAACAGATGGTATCAGAGCACTGTGTTGCCTGTAGGATTATGACCCTAGGATTGGAAAACCACTAAGGAAAAGTTTTTCAACTGCTTCTACACTTGTCTATTCTTCTCGTAAAACTTTCCTAATCCCTTTCAAACTTCATTTGTAGATGAATTCCATCAACGAAGCCGTGAAGAAGGGACCACTCATGACCATGACCTTGGAGTGTGAGACTGAGTTTCCCAACATTCTCAAGGACCTCATGGAGGCAATGGATGCTCATGGTGAAGCCGTGTACAAGGGCTTTCCAGTAATGGATGAAGGAGTGGAGTATTGGTGGGTGCAACTTCACTTGTACAAAAACAAGGAAGACAACCACAAAGAAAAGGGGTTCTGCATGTACACCAACACAACAATGCACACCACATTCTTTGAGTCAGCCAGGGATGCAGCTTGGAGGACTATCAAGGAACTAAGTGCTAGAGTCAAATGCAGAATGCTCAACCTCCAAAAGGACTTAGAAAAAGAGAAGGAGCTTACTCAAGAATTGGAGGACAACAACCAAGAAATAAGGGGAGATGTTATAGACTTAGTGATAGAGTCAAGGGAGCAAGATTGGTGGATTGCCTCTAGGAACATTGTGTTTAATAATAGATCCCGTGAGATTGGATTGTAAGGACACTTCGTTAGTTGGACCACCACTTATCACCTTATTTTCAAAAAGATATTTTAAATAAGTATGGTCCGTGAATGATGAAATGAACACATGTATGCATGACTTGTGTGACAATTATTTTTCTTGGGTATGTATGTTTGTCTTGATTTATCTTGAATTGCGTTGTTCTAACTTTTTAAATCTTATAAATAGATGCCTGTTGCCATCAGCACTGTTGAGGAGTTTCGAGTTACTCGTTTTGGTTCACGTATCATTGAGCTTACCACTCTGCTTGACCTCCCTCTTCCTACCATTACGGTGTATCCACTCACCAAATTCGAGAGGAAGGACCTCTGGGGCTTCAAGGTGACCCAGCCAGGACGCCAGACGGAGCCTACCACAGAGACCATCGTCTTCAAGTTGATGCACGATGACAGGGAGAGAGGCATGGAGGTAGTCATGCAGGACCTGATAGGACGATTGTTAGGGCGTCACTCCCGACAGGTTAGAGGTACTCACTTTCACGTCTTCGGAAGACGTGATATTGACGGAGAGTCCATCGACTTTGAGGACGACTCGAGGAGCACCGCGGAGCCGATACGCCTTTACCTTCAGGACTTAGAGACTCTTCTCAGACACGTAGATACGGACAGGACGAACGTCATGCTAGGTAATGACGAGCTTCAGGTGCAGCTTCGCGAGAAGGACAAGCTTTTTGTGCAGCAGGATGAGATGATCAAGGAGATGGAGACAAAGTTCGAGGCTCAGGACCGCAAGTTCAAGAGTCAAGAGAAACGCGTCCAGGATAGGAACAAGAGGATCCGGGACATGACCGAGGAGCTGAAGTCTAAGGACTTCGAGCTTGAGCAGCAGCAGATGGTTATTGAGAGACTTCGCTCCCAGAAGAGGGCTCTCAAGGCCAAGGTCGATTCCTTGACCACTACGATTGAGGAGAACAAGACCGCGATGGAGAACGCAGGTCTTACCTTCGTCGAGGAGGAGATTGTTATTGATGAGTAGACCTGACTACTCGTTTATCTTTTTATTCATACTTGTTTCTGCGAAGTTGTTATTGGACCATCCGACATGTGGATGGCTTGCCACTTGTGTGTATCACTTCATGAGCTTGTTATGTGGTTGTTGAACTTTTATTCATATGTTGCTTGTTGTGTGTTTGCTTATGTTGTATTGTGCATAAAACATCTATGGGTATCTCATTCTTATCTACTTGAACAAACCACAGATGCCTCCCCGTCGCGCAAACCCCAACCCCAACAACATCACCCCAGAAATGCAACAAATGATGAATGCGCAAACCCAGCTTATGCAAATGATGACAACGTTCATCCAAAACCAGAACAACAACAACAACAACGACCCCAACAACAACAACAACAACAACAACAACCCTCCGGGTTTCGATATGCTCACAAGATTTCTGCGACTGAGGCCAGCAAAGTTTTCGGGAACAACTGATCCTATGGTAGCCAATGACTGGTTACGTTCTGTGAACAAAGACTTAGTGACCGTGGGCTGCACGGATGCTGAAAAGGTCAGGTTTGCAGCACATCTGCTGGAAGGACCAGCCGCCACATGGTGGGACAACTTCCAAATCACCACTCCTATTGATGAGGTGACTTGGGCCATATTTGAAGATGGATTTCGCACAGCTCATATCTCATCCGGGATAATGAGCCTTAAAAAGAAAGAATTTCACAACCTGAAACAGCGCCACCGCAGCGTGGCAGAATATATAGAGGAATTCAACAATCTGGCGCGCTACGCACCGGATGAGGTTGATACTGATGCCAAGAGAAAGGAAAAATTCTTGGAAGGCTTGAATGATGAGCTGAACCTACAGTTATCTGTAGCATATGTTCCAACTTATCAGTCTTTGTGTGACAAGGCTGCTATTTTGGAAAGTAAAATGAAGCAAGTCGAGAGTAGGAAGAGGAAACACTCCGACAAACACAGCTCGGGATCGTTTCACAAACGATCTCACTATGATGACAGTGGCAGCTCAGGATCCCATAAACATGGGAAATTCAACAAGCACCACAACCACAACCGTCATGACAACAAACAGCACCGTAGCCATGACAGTGATAAGTACAAGAACCACAAGGGTGGACATAAGAGCCACCACAGTGGAAATGGTAGTGGAGGTGGAAATCAGTATGTTAAAAAGGACATCAGTCAGGTTGAGTGCTTCAAATGCAAGAAGCTGGGGCATTATGCTAATGAGTGCCCTGAAAAGAAAGTTGAAGGACCTAACAAGCCAAATCCTTTCCAGAAGGGACAAGTTAACCACATCAATGTGGAGGAGGTCTATGAGGAACCTGATGCCGTTGCTGGTAAGTTCAGACTCAATTCAATTTTAGCATTTGTACTCTTTGATACCGGTGCATCTCATTCATTCGTATCAAAGGCATTTGTTGATAGAAATGGGTTTGCATCAGAAAACATTGGGTGTCCAATGAAAGTTAGTTCTCCGGGGGGAGACATGATAGTAAGCCTTGGATGCCGGGATCTCACCATAGAGTTTGGAAAACATAAATTTCCAGTAGGCCTGATAATCCTAGATTCCCAAGGATTAGACGTAATTATGGGAATGGACTGGATGGCTAAATATGAAGGAGTATTAGATTGTGCCAATCGTACCGTTACACTCACAACCCCAGAAGGAAAGAGAATAAAATTTAAGTCAAACTTTGAATCCAAAGGAAGTAAGCTGAATTCTCTTAAGGGGGTTAGCATGGACAGTGTACCAATAGTATGTGAGTATCCGGATGTGTTTCCGGAAGAGTTACCAGGAATGCCACCTGATAGAGATGTGGAGTTTCTGATAGATTTGGTGCCAGGATCAGGACCAATAGCTAAGAGACCGTACAAAATGTCTGTTGATGAATTAAAGGAGCTCAAGAAACAACTAGGAGAACAGTTACAGAAAGGGTTTATACAACCAAGTTCTTCATCTTGGGGAGCCCCGGTATTGTTTGTGGAGAAGAAGGATAGAACACAAAGATTATGTATTGATTATCGTTCTCTCAACGAGGTTACCATCAAGAACAAATATCCTTTGCCAAGAATCAACGACTTATTTGATCAGTTAGAAGGAGCATGTGTATTCTCGAAGATTGATCTTCAGTCAGGCTATTTTGAACTTAAGATAAGAGAGCAAGACATACCAAAAACAGCATTCACCACAAGATATGGATTGTATGAGTATACTGTGATGCCTTTTGGTTTAACCAACGCTCCAGCATACTTCATGAATATGATGAACAAAGTGTTCATGGAATTTCTTGACAAGTTTGTGGTCGTTTTTATCGACGATATCCTAGTCTACTCCAAGAGCAAGGAAGAACATGAAAGACACTTGCGCCTGATACTTGAAAAGTTAAGAGAACATAAACTTTATGCCAAATTCAGCAAGTGTGAGTTCTGGTTAGAGAAAGTTGGATTTCTTGGTCATGTTATGACAAAGGATGGTGTGGCAGTTGATCCTGCCAAAGTATCAGCTGTGACAGATTGGGAATCACCCAAGAATGTGAAAGAAGTTCGTAGCTTCCTTGGCTTAGCAGGGTACTACAGAAGGTTCATAGAAAATTTCTCGAAAGTTGCTAAGCCTATGACAGAATTACTAAAGAAGGACAAGAAGTTTTCTTGGACTGAAGGTTGCGAAATCAGTTTCCAAGAATTGAAAAAGAGACTTGTAACAGCACCAGTTTTATGTCTGCCTGATTTGGAAAAGGATTTCCAAGTGTATTGTGATGCTTCTCATCAAGGTTTGGGTGCCGTACTTATGCAAGAGGGTAGAGTCGTAGCTTATGCTTCGAGACAACTCAAAGCTCATGAAGTAAACTATCCTACTCATGATTTGGAGTTAGCTTCTGTCGTCCATGCACTCAAAACATGGAGACATTACCTTTTGGGAAAACGCTGTGAAGTGTTCACCGATCATAAGAGCTTGAAGTATATCTTCACCCAGAAAGAAATCAACATGAGACAAAGAAGATGGCTAGAACTTATCAAGGATTACGACTTAAGTTTGCAATACCATCCCGGTAAAGCAAATGTAGTAGCAGATGCTCTAAGTCGTAAGACATTTGTAAATGGCCTTACAAAAGGGGAATTGCCAGAAGATTTGTGTAAGCAATTCAAGGAACTCAGATTGGAGATTGTACCAGAAGGGCATCTCATGTCCTTAGATGTTCAACCCACTCTTTTGGACAAGATCCGAGAAGTTCAGAAGACTGATGAGGAAATTGAAAATATTAAAGTAAACATTGGTCTAGGGAAAGCCAAGAGTTTTCATGTTGATGAACAGGGTACTTTATGGCACGGGAAACGTATATGTGTTCCACAAGACCCAGAGTTGCGGAAACTGATCTTACAAGAAGGTCACAACTCTCCATATTCTATTCACCCAGGAAACACCAAGATGTACATGGATATGAAAGAAAGATTTTGGTGGAACAATCTCAAAAGAGACATCGCCGAACATATCGCTTTGTGTGATGTGTGTAGCAGAGTCAAAGCGGAGCACCAGAAACCAGCAGGTCTGCTTCAACCACTGCCTGTTCCTCAATGGAAGTGGGAAAATATTGGTATGGATTTCATTACCGGATTACCAAGGACCAGATCAGGGTATGATTCCATATGGGTAGTGGTAGATCGCCTAACAAAAGTGGCTCATTTTATACCTGTGAAGACCACCTATACAAGTGCCAAGTTAGCAAAAATTTACATGAGCAGAATTGTATGCCTTCATGGAGTGCCAAAGAGTATTGTGTCTGATAGAGGAACTCAGTTCACATCTCACTTTTGGAGACAATTACATGAATCCTTAGGAACGAGATTAGAATTCAGCACTGCTTTTCATCCTCAAACGGATGGACAAACAGAAAGGACCAATCAAATTCTTGAGGATATGTTGAGAGCTTGTGCTTTAGACTATGGAGCAAGTTGGGATGAAAGTTTACCTTACGCAGAGTTCTCCTACAACAACAGTCATCAGTCTAGTATTGGAATGGCACCATTTGAGTTACTCTATGGAAGGAAGTGTACCACCCCATTGTTATGGAATGGTGTGGGCGAAAGGAGTTTATTTGGACCTGATCTTGTCAAAGAAGCCGAAGAAAAAGTCAAATTGATTAAGGACAGGTTGAAGATAGCACAAACCCGACAGAAGAGCTACGCGGATTCTAAGCGTAGAGAAGTCACCTACGAAGTGGGGGATAGAGCTTATCTCAGAGTATCACCACTCCGTGGAGTGAAAAGATTTGGAGTCAAAGGAAAGTTGGCACCAAGATATGTTGGGCCATTCAAGATTCTAAGTCGCAAGGGAGAAGTTGCATATGAAGTGGAATTACCAGAATCTCTATCAGCAGTCCATAACGTATTTCATGTGAGTCAACTTAAGAAATGTCACCCAGAAATGGAAGAGTCTTCTTTGAAGGATACCATACCTTTGGAAGAAGTTCAACTAGAAAGTGATCTCACTTATGAAGAAAAGCCTGTCAAGATTTTAGAGACCGCAGAGAGAGTCACCCGGACCAAGACTATCAAATTTTGTAAAGTACAATGGAACCATCACTCCGAAGAGGAAGCAACATGGGAAAGAGAAGATGATCTTCGGAAAGACCACCCTCACCTATTTGCTAGCCAAACCGAATCTCGAGGGCGAGATTCATCTTAAGGGGGTTAGATTTGTAACATCCCAAAAATCATAGTTTCAAAACTCATTCATATCACTTTGCATCATTCATTCATTTAGGGTTTTTCTCAAAAATCATTTAGGAATGGAATATGAGTTATGATTTCATGTGGGAAAATTGTCCCAATTGAACATCATCCTGTTGAAATTTGAATGCTTAAATACTTCAAAGCTTGCCTTCATTGATGAAAAGATTAGGAAAATTTTTAAACCCCAAAGATTTCAAATTTTGAAGTAAATACTAAAATCCATTTCAAATGTTTGCAAACAGGAACAAAACCCTAATTACTATTAAAACCAAGCTGGACCAAGCTTTGCAATGAAACCACTTAGTTTTGTGACTGTTTTAAATCCACAAAACCCTACAAAAATTTCCAAGGCAATCTGATTTCAAAAAGGATTTGAATTCATACCAGAAAATGGAAATAGAAAAAGAAAAGAGCATCTGAATAAAAAAGGGCCACGCGGCTAGGATCTGGCCCAGCAGAAGAACGAGCCCAGTAAGCCCACCCGGGGACTTCTTTTTCTTCTCACACGCGCGAGCACACGCGCTGAGCCGCTGACAGCCAGACCCCACCAGAATCCTGCGCGTATCACTGACAAGCGGGCCAACCCCACGTCAGCGTCGTCTCCACCCGCACGACGCATTCATCCCCAAATCAACACGGGCGTTTCTGGTCTTGATTCGTGGCATCAATTCGAGTTATGGGCAGGATGATTCTCACTCGCGACAAGGCTATAAGAAACCCCTCTGTCCCCTCTCTCTTTTCCCCAAAACCCCAAGCACTGAACGCCCCCAGGCTGCGCGCATTGCTCTCTGCAACTCCGCCATCTCCGACGACTGCGCCGGCGAATTCCGGTGAGTCTCGAGTTTCCCCTAGTCTCGCGTTCACGCTATCTTGTTCAGAGAACCCCTGTGCATCTTCTGACGCTCGCCGTTTGCTTTCGCATGAACCCTAGCGTTGGCAACGTCGACGACTGACCGCCACCGTCTCCTGCAAGAACTCCGACGACCTCCCTTCGTAAGTAACCACCGCCCCTTGACCTCTGACTGATATGCCCTGAATCCACTTCGTTTTGCGCATCTGACAGTACCCCTGAATTGACTTAGCGCGACGAGGAACCTCGCCAACGTCGACAACTGACCGTGGCAGACGCGTTCGCGAACTCCGGCGAGCAATCCCCGTAAGTTTCGAGCGCCCCTTGCTTTCTTGTTCACCCGAGCATGTTCGTAGTTGTCCTGCGCATCGTCTAAACCCATTAGTTCATGCTCTGGCAACGCAGAACGTCGGCAGCGACTCCGACGACCCCCACCTGACGCCAGACGCAACTCCGACGAGGTCTAGAGCCCATCTCCGAATGCCCCTCCACAAGCCAGTACCACGACGAGCTTCAGCAGCCTCCGGCGAACCTGGTAATACCCCTCTCCGACGACCCCCACCTGACGCGCCGCCGCCTATCACCGTCGGCAGCGCCGCTCGTTTTTGGTTAGAGGAATCTTAGCCGTTAGATCTGGATCCTACGCGTAGAAACACTTCACTTATCGAAGGGGTAAGGACAGATCTGAGCCGCGCAACGTTAGTTAGATCCAACGGCTCAGAAAGGTGATCCAGTGCGAACCGGTACGCGCCAGTAGAAACGCGACGCGTGGCAAGGTTTAGATTAAAAACAGAATTTAAACCTGATTTTGATTCAAACTTCAAATGTTTATAACTTTTGAACCACACGTTGGATTTTTACAAACTTTATACCATTGGATTCAGTGAAACAAGACCATTCTGAATATCCACTTTATTTAGCATATAGTAACAGTTAAAAATGATTTTTATTATGGAACATGTTTAGGACTATTTTAGATATAGTTTTATTCTTGAATATTGTTTTGGGCCAAATAAGTTTAGTTGGCAAACTTGTGTCTTGTTAGGTTTCTGTACTCATGAACACACTTGGTTTAATTTTCAAAAAAATCACCACTTAGTAGATTCTTGCATGCATGCATTCATATTATTTTTGGTTGTATATATATATATTGTGTGTAATTGTATGCTATTGTTTCTTGTGTAGATTTTGTTAGTGATTGTGATTGTGAGGAGTGCTACTCTCCCCATTACCAAGGCAAGTGATATTTTCATGAATTTCCTGTCCTAAGTTTTATACTTGCATTAGATATTTTGCTAAAGTAAATGCATGATATTTTGCTTAGTGCTAAGATGGGAAATCCTAAGTAGAGTGAAGTAGTGGAAAGGCTAGAGAAATTCTCCTAAGTTAAGAAACCATACCTTGCTTAGCCTAGCTTATAGTAAACAAGGGTGGTGCACATTTATATGGTATATGATAAAAATATTCTAAGTCAAGAGACTTATATTTTCTTAATAAAACAACTAAGGCAAATGAACCCCTGGGTGGAATGGAAAGATTGGGTTATGTTGAGTGGTTACACAAGTCCATGGACTTGGGTTGTGTATCTCACTTGTGGAATGCCACCCAGGCACAAAGGGATTTGGAGGCCAAGTGTTGAGAAAGCTTACAGTGCAACCACTTGGCAATATGGGCTCTGCCATGATCATATAGGTTGCTAGCACTTAGTCACTTGGACAGTTGGTGGTAGATGGGATGATAGGATGGAGCGCGTCCATTTGACTAAGGAAAAGCTTCTGAAAGGTCCTGTCTTGGGAAACCAAGTCTGGTGGGGAAAGTGCACAACCTCTGCAGATGGGAAACCTAAGTACTTAGCCTTGTCCAAGGAAATGGACACTTTTGAGCATCAAGACATGGAAGCTACAAGAATCTCATCACTCCAACTTCTACAATAAAATTTGTGGGTGAACAAGGGTGAAAGACCCCAATGTCTATTGGTGGTTTCTTTGGGAATGATTTTGACAAAGAAAAACTTAGCAGTTTCAACTAATAGGAAAAATCTATTTTCAAGCAAAAGCAAGCCAAGCTACTGTTAGCCAAATTGCATATAGTTATATAGTCCACTTAAAAATATACTAAGGTATCACTTGCCAATACTATTCCAAAAGTATTGACCCTCTGTGGCTGTAACTTGTGATGTTGCAGGTTACTCCGATGATGATTAGGAGTCATGAGTCTACACTCAACATGCTTGCCTGTGGCACATGAAGATGAAGACTTGTGTTTATTTATTTGTTCCATAAAACTCTTGTATTAGGCCTATGGCCATGAGTTGTAAAAGACTATATTTTATCTCTGGAATGAATGTAATAAACGACCTTTGTATCTGTGTACTTCATCTTAAACTGTGGATGCTAGCATTGATCCAGGGACTAGCATTGCAATCACAGGGATCCTTTCCTTTATAAAGGAGGGGTCTAACATTCCAACCCCGCGACGCTTACTTCAACCATTGAAGTTTGCATGCCCTTTTTAGCATCCTTTGAATTAACAAAACCCTTTGGATGGTGTCATGTACACGTCCTAGGTAACCATTCTATTAGAAGAACTTTGTTTTGTTTATTCATCTACCATATACCAAATTATATGTGGTGGTTGCTACTTTAATCCGTCTAGACTAAATATCGCTATGAAAGATTAAATCTTGTCATAGTCAACTCCTTGAACATTGTCGTAAAATATTTTACGACATGTCGACTATTTCATAGATGTGAAACATCCATGTCTGTTTCTTTATAGATCCAAATACGACCGATAGGTTTTTACACCTTTCCGGAGGGTCTTCCAAGTTCAAAACTTGATTTCTCGTGTATGGAACTATCACGGATTTTATGGCTTCAAGCCATTTGACGGAGTCAGGGCCCATCATCTCTTCTTTGCATATAGTCGGTTCATCATTGTCAAACAATAATGATTTACTCTCAAATCTTAGTATTTGATTGTTTATTCGACTGACTTGGTTCAATAGGAACTTAGATCTCCGTGACCGCAACATTTGAGGCACATAATCCATGAGCATTCTGGCTGCCTCCGGAACATTTTCCGGCGCTGCGCAACTCAGCATATTGAGCTAAGGTTCGTTAACCTTATCAAAGTTCTATTGTCCTCCCACTTAACTTTTACGAAAAAATTCCTTTTTCAAGAAACTTCACGTTTCAAGCGACAAACCCTTTTGTCCTTGGTGTTATGGAGGAATAACCAATTGTTATTCGAAATAACCTACAAAGACATGCTCATCCGACTTAGGTTGTAAACATCTTACTTATGTTTAGCATACCAAAATTTAAGAAATGACAACTTGGGTTTTACCCCAAACCATAATTTCCATGGTGTCATTTCACCGGATCAAGTTGGATCTCTTTTCAGTGTAAAAGCGGTAGTATCTAAAGCTTTAATCTTTTAAAACATAATGGCAGTTTTATAAATAACACCTTTGATCCAACCATGTCAAACAAGGTTTCCTTACAAATCTCAAAACATTCCATATTCCTATGGCATTTCAGGAGATGTAAATCTAGGTGTTTTGCTAAAATTGTCACTCAAATAAATCCCTTTTATGATAAAATCATAATTTATTTATTTTTCTTGTTACACTTGTAACTCAAATAAATCCCTTTATGATCAAATCATAATTCATTTATTTTTCTTGTCACAATGATTTTCACTTCATCTTCAAAGTCTTTGAACATTTTCAAATATTTCACACTTCTTTCTCATTAAGTGAATTATTCACTCAATTTCTGGAGAAAGTATATGAAGTTGAAACCCATCGCTTACGACTACACATAATGGACTACATACATCGATATGTATAAATTCCAATATTTTAGTCGTTCGTTCTTCTTTGGCCTTTGAACGAAGTTTTAATTATCCCGAGGAAAGTCTCACAAGCGTCACTTGATCAAATCAAATACTCCAAAAATCCATGAAAATGGAGATTCTTCATGTTTTCTTTCCAATATAATTTAAACGGCGATGTTACTTCGTAAGTGATCTTTCAATCATTTGTCTTGCGACATTTTAGCATTAGGTTTTATGGATGTGATTTCTCCAACTAGATTTGTAAATCATCCATCTTATATGGAATATGGTAATTATTTGAACAACCTTTGTTCTTATAATACCTGATTCAAATAAAAATTATTCAAACAAATCTTGAAGTCAAGCTTTGATGTCAACGAGAAATACAAACAACGGTTTGTTTGTTTTCGATGTACATCATCACATACTCTCTTGCTAGTTACTTAGGCCATTGTGGTTCATGAATTTCGTCATTCCGTATGAAATTTCATACCAACCAATTCGGTATCCAATACCCAAGAACCACATTGTTTAACAAGCAAAGAATACAATCATAACATGTATATCATCCATATACCTAAATTGGATATTTCCAATCTTTTCTTTTCTGCCAAATATATTTTATAGATTCTCTTTCAGCATTTCCTTTTCCTTTTAAAAGAATCTATCAACATCAAAAGTGGCGCCATTTACATGACACATAGTCCAAAGCGTGTATATTCAAATAATAATACCTTTGGACTTGCACTTTGAAGTAGATCACCATCATCAAAATGATCGGTATTCTTTCAAAATCCATTCTTTAGTAATCTTTTAGTGTAGTAAACACTTTACATACATCTTCTATTCATCCTTATCATGACGACTTTCATGATCAAGCCAATTTAGCTTATAAAGGAGAATCGTGAGTATAATATTACTTTCCAAAACCCTTTTGGATGATTAGGATGTCTAGCATCTCCAACCTTCGTAAATTCTCATCCAATATGAGAACATATATTATACTCTATCATATTGCAACCAAAACATTGTTTCAGATATCGTTATATCTGCCACACATGATGGTTTCTGAAACAATTCTTTCAGCTCCTAGATAAACTTGATATTAAAACAATCAAGAATCGTGGAGGCAAACATGATACTTAAGATACTAACACTAGAATTGTTACTCTCGATTTAATACCAATTATTAAATTTCACGGAGTAAATAGAGTTTGCTGAAAGTTTGCAATAGGACTTTAAACTTTGATTGACACTCAACACAATACGATACCAGTTCGTAAAGTAAATATCCAGAATTCTATAGTTCTATTATCTCAATTACAACTATGTATAAGGTGGTGAATGAATGCCAATGACTACAACAAATTATGCAAATTCACTTTGATTTAATTTATGATAAATTGAGTTCTACTAATCCAAATTAGAAATGAACTCCCATTCAAAAACGACATCCCTCGTGTCTTTTTGGTGATTACATGAACCAAATCCACTACACCAAGTCCGATCATCACGTGATTCGGCGTAGCTTCAAAGGCGAGCATCCATATGGTCATCATATCAAAACATATGACTCATGCTTAACCTTTCGGTCCGTGTTCCGAGGCCATGTCTGTACATGCTAGGCTCGCCAAGTAAGAACCTTAGTATTCGCGTGTGTAACTGTCTTACACCCGAGATATGCTCGTGGATTCAAGTACACCCGATCATCACGTGATGTCTTGAAGCGACGAAACATTGTCGGTGCATACTTAAGGAAGAACACATTTTTATCTTGATATCTAAATGAGGTATCATCTTATTATGCTAATAAAACGCCAAATAAGCAATATAAGATGCTATCAAACATCACATGTTTATTAGTGGAATGATATGGTTCTCGCATATGATCTCTATCATGTGCACCGTGGTATGATCACTATCATACCTTTATGTGTAAATCCAAGGTCTATGGAGTTTACACGTTATGTATGTTGTAAGAGTATCATCTCATACTTCTACTTACAACATCAACATATCATAACACTAGCCCAACAACAATCTAAACTAGACGCCTCTAATTTATCCATTGCAAATTTTACGTGGCTTAGGGCTTTCGAAGATAGAACCGTTCTTACCTACGAACATGAACCACAACGAGGATAACCAAATTGTTGACAACTCGTTGCAAATTAGATATTGACTATAGTAGGAGAGACAGACACCAGCTAGCCACTTATGCAAAACTAGTTGCATGTCAAGCGTGGAACAGGTCTCATGTGCGAGGACATGTAAAGTTTGTCCGGGCCGCTTCATCCCACTATGCCACCAATATCCAAAGTACAACTAAGAATCAATAAAATGATCATCATCGCCCACATACTCATATGTGTACTACCCGTGCAAAGCATCTACACCTAGATCCGACTCTGATACCACTGTAGGGTTCGCAGCATAGAAAACAAAAAATTTCCTACGATGGGAACAACTATGTACCAAGATCTATCTACTAGATACAAACAACGGGCGGATGTATATCCGTAGAGACCATACCTTTGAAGACCGACAAAGCTTAACGAGTCCAAACTCGTGGTTGATGTAGACGATCTCTTGCCGATCTCAAGATCAAGAGGAAGTCCTAGCGCCGCAAAACAGCAGCGCATCCGTGATCGCACACACGTTCGAGGCACCGAGCAACCTCCACCTCCTCGCTCCAGCGATGCAGCGGAAGCACAACTCTTTCTTGCCGAATATCCACTGGGATCATGTATCTCGCTAGTCCGAGACCATGGGGGATAAATTCTAGAGGGGGAGAGGGATCCTTCACGAGGAGGTGTGAGTGACAAGTGAGAGGAGGGGCTCCTTATATAGGGGAGGGCGGGCAGCCCAAGGGGGCATGGCCGCCGGCCATGGAGGGTGCCCCCACCTCTCCCTCATTCATGTGGGTGGACACTCCACTCACACAAAAGCCTTTCAATTCCCTCCACTCAAAAACCCACTCAAATTCCCATTAAATTTCCACCAAATTTAATGCAAACTCTCATTAAATAAAACTCTTTTATTTTATTCAGAATTTTTTCAATTACTTTAATGACAAATATTCACAAATAACCCCTTGCTAGAATTCTATTTCACATGCATAACCACTTTATGCAATTTCACCCGAAAACCTGTTTCGGTATCTAGTGAAATAAATTCCTGCGCTTGTTATTCTTTTCGGCATGAAACTTTTGCTCCAAATGGATGTCGGTGTCTCTTAAGTGTGTCACCCTAAGGTTCGCGAATAATGCGGACATGATCGAGACCCCTCTCGGATCAATAATCAGAAGCGGGACCTGGAGACCCATACTGACTCCCACACATTCAACGATGACTTTCTTGTGATCGTCGGAACCTTTTACGCTAGTATCTTAATCCTTTTGTTTTGCGATATATTACATGTCCGAGATTCGATCATCGGTATCTCCATACCTAGTTTGATCTCGTTACTGACATGCACTCTTTTCTCGTTCCCGTGATATAACATTCTAGTGATCAAATCACTTGCTTGCAAGCTAATCAATGTGATATCACCGAGAGGGCCCAGAGCATATCTATCCGTCATCGGGATGAACAAATTCCACTCTCGATCCATGGGCCTCAACATAACACTTTATTAGTTATGAATCCATCTTTATAATCACCCTGTTACGGTGTGACGTTTGATGTTATCAAGAAACTCTTCCGGTGTTAGTGATTGACATGATCTCATGGTCTAAGGATTAGGATCACTTCGTAAGTTGTTATAGCAATATAAAATCAATGACTTTGATCGTAATGCTATACTTCGGATGAATGTTCATCACACCATTACACTAATGTTGTGACCTCGTTATTAACTACATCCAATGTCTATGATCAGGAAACCTTGATCATCTTGTTAATCAACGAGCTAGTTTATAAGAGAGCCATAACTAGGAACTTCCTTTTTGTTTATTAAACACACATCTATTAACGTTTCCGTATTAATACAATTATAGCATGTAAAATAAACATTTATCATAAACAAGGAATGCGATAATAACCACTTTATTATTGCCTCTCGGGCATATTCCCTTCATTCCTCGTGGCGGAGCTGTGGCTCGCGGGGAAGAAGGTCGTGCGCCGTCGATCCTTCCTAGATCGAACGACCATGCCTCCCCCTTACGGATTCAGTTCTTGGGCCGTTGACGGCCGGGCCCGACGCGTGGTGGATTATTCCATGTTGCTGGCTGCGCTCGCCCCGCGGTGGGCCGATTTCCCTTGTGGCGGCCCATCTGCTGCAGATCTAGCCCGTTGACCGCCCTGGCCCTTCTCCTTTTTTGCTAAAAATTCAGATCTGCAGAATAGGGTTCGGTTTGATTCAAATAAAATAGAAAAGTGTTTCAAAACTCTCAGATCTAAATTTTCTCAGTTACGTGTATGTTTTCCCCAACATGCAGACTCAGATCTGGACCAAAATGGTGTCTAAATTAAATCTGATATATCCTATACTAGGACCTGTCCATACCATTAAATAAATTCTCCAGAAAATTTGGTACCACAAAATGGATTAAATCCAATTATTTCTGGAAGGTATAAACCATAACTTTCATGTCCCACTGGCCCCACCTTAGTTTGCTTCCTAGGTTGTTGTTAGTGAAAGTATTAAAAACACGTATTTTATGTCTTTAGGAAATTCCCTAGGTCAAACCAAATGAGGTTTGGACCTAATTCCAACTTCTCTTGAACACAAATGACCATATATTTCAAAATCCATCAGCTCATATTTTTATGAGCCTCTGTTGAATTTTAGTGAAATAAATTCTTATGTGTATCGTTTATTCACTAATAAAATCATTACAGTAGCTATATAACTCCAAAAATGTTGATTCCAATTTCTAAAGAAAGGTATTCTCAGTACCTAACATGTGTCCTTCGAATCAACTAAAACTCTTCTGTAAAATAAATCTGATGAAAAAGACAAATCCCATCCAGTACTGCCTTTGGGGATTTCTCAAGGGCATTCTGGTAATTTTTTTGAGTTGATTCCAACTCCTCTCTAATCAGTCCACCAAATTCTACTTAATCATCCAAGTAAATAATTTTTGGAACTCCAGAATAGTTCTGATGAATTATTTCCTAAACTAGGATTGTACCCACTATAAAATCCTTTTATAAATCAAGGGAAATTGATAAAATAGTGAAACTACTTTTTTTGGCTTAACTTTATCAATACCTACGTGATGGTATCATTTTTATACAATGGTATCATACAGATCAAGCCTTGGTCAAAAAACCCCTCTTAGGTAGTTCCTAGATATTAAATTCAAAGGGAGCCTCTCCCTAAGGTCTCCAAATCTTCTCCCAGTCCAATCAAATCAAACCTCCAATATACTACTGATGTGTATCATGGATCTATCTTTTTCCTGCTGTATGGTTTGATGATTGTATGCTTTGTATTGATTGTGGTATTGCTTGTTTGCATGTATGCTCGATAACGGCGATAGTTGCGATTATGTGACACCGAGAAGAAGGAAGCATCGGTATTATCTTTATTATTGTTGTATTGGTATTCTGGTAATCTAACACTGTCCAGGGACATCTCGCTAGTCATAGGCAAGCCACCATTCCTGAACTCCTATATTAACCTACTCCTTTTTCTATCTCATTTATATCTCATTTATGAATTGCATGGTTAAAGGCATGCTTTGTTTAAAATAAAAGTGCGTGACTAACTTGGATCCTCCAAGTTATGGATGAGTGTCCATTAGGACACTTACACTATTGACACCTATTTTTACCCCCTTTAGATCGAGGCTAAGATGCTTAGCATCTTCCCTGTTGGAACCCCCGGATTTTCAATGATAAAACTATTTTGGGTTTTACCATATTACAAAGTTTTCAAAATAAAACCCTTGGAAAGAGGCATCGTTTTTTAGTTGAAGTTTTACTAAAGAAAATATGAGGTGGATGAAGAGAAAGTCAAGCAAGAGAAAGAGAAGGGATGTTCTAAGCCAATGTCTGGAATAATTTTATCCGTGCAACCACATTACCCAGACGCTGTGGCTTAGCTCGTAGTTTGTGGTCTTTAGTCGGGGCTGCTCGTACTCGCTAAAGGGGAGAAATCCCCTGAAATCCGGAGTGCTTGGGGCAAGGTACCGGTGCAACAATTGGGTCTCTCGCGGATGGTTAGATTTTTGGCTAGTACGGGAGGAAGTTATTGTCACAATTGCTACCGGTCAACCTACGGTTTTGTAACATCCCTAAAATCATGTTTTCAAGGATTGCATATCATTCATCCATGCATATGCATTTGGATCATTTTTTTAAATAAGATTTCAAAACAGAAGTAAATTGTTGCCTAATATCTTATGTAGGAAAGGCAATGGATTTATTTCTACTCTCCAAAATGTGAATACTTTGTTTCAACCAGAAAAGGTTTGATTATAGGTTTGAATGTTGATTTCAAATCTTGTTCAAATTTCAAAGAAAATATCTAAATTCAAAACCATTCATATGCCTAGCTATAAGTAAATAATTAAGGCATGGTTTTATTTTAATTTCATTGGACCAATGTATTTTTGAGTGAACAACAAAGTTTTATACTCAATTATGTGCATGGTTCACTTTTCAAAAATCCAAAGAAAGTTTGACTTCAAACTCATTTGAAAAACATTTGAAAATTAATCCAGAAAATCAAAACAGAAATAGAAAAGGAATAAAGAAAAGAAAAAAGGGCCAGCGTTGCCAATCTGGCCCCACACTGGATCCAGCCCAGCAACCAGCCCACCCGGGGTTTCCCTCTCCCTCTGTTTCTCACCCACGCGAGCACCCCCCCTCTCGCTAACGCCCCAGACCCACCTCCACGTCACCCCTTCGTCCCCAAATCACGCCCGCGACCAGCTCCGCCGCGGCCGTTTCTTCCCAACGATCTCGCGCTTGATTACGCGTTACTGCAGGCATAACTCCCTCTCTCGCCCTGGCAAATTAAACCCCTCCTCACTCCGCTCCATTCCCCTCACTCACCAACCACAGAGCGCCGCTAGGCTGTCCACAATCGAGCTCGCGCCGCTGCTGTCCCGAACTACTCCGGCGAGCCATCACGGCGAGTCCCGAGCACGCCTTGCCTTCTGGTTCACACGACATGCTTTGTCATCGCCTTGCGCATCTTCTCATGCTTTCAGTTTGTCCTAAATCACCCAGGTCGTCGCCCCCGTCAACGACTGCAAGTGTCCGAAGCTCAGCTCAACTCCGACGAGCCATTCCGGTGAGCCCCGTGTTCCCCTTGATGTCTGGTTCACGCGAGTGAGTTCGCTTTTGTCTTGCGCATCTGCTAATACTTTCCTCTTGTTCCCTTGCGCACTAGGTTGTCGCCTTCGTCTCTGGTAGGGAACCCGACGCCGCCCGCAGCTCCGACGACCCCTAGCCGCTGCTATAGCACATGCGAGTCTGGTAAGCAACATGATCACCCCCAGCCCTCGCTAGAATCGCTGGACCATCGCCGGCAGAGCCGTCGCTGCCACTGTGTTCATGAGCGCCGCCGGTTTAGTGTCAAGACGATTAGATCCACTGGATCTAGTTCCAGTGGTCTAGATTAGACGCCAGCCCGAAAAGGTACGGGCAGATCTGAGCCGCTGGATCTCATTTAGATCTAACGGTGCGTGTGTGTTATCCGCGCGAAGCGGTACCATCCAATCAGGAAGCGCCGCGTGGCATGTGTTTCGTTTAAAAAATATGAATTAGACCTATTACATGTTTAAACTTGAATAATTCATAACTTTTGATTCCCACGTCAAAATTTGACAAATTTATGCAATGTGTTTAATGTTTTTCTTATGTTAAAATGACTGTTTTCACGGAATCATTTGTAGGCATAATTTGGGTATAGAAATTATTTGAAAAATGTTTTATTGCTCAAATAAAGTTTGTTTGGCAAGTTTTGAACTTGTTTAAAATTCAGTACTGTGCACATGTCTTGTTGGGTGTAGAAAATCATCACATGGCATTTTGCATGCATCCATATATTTTTGCTTGTATATATTTTGTATGTGATTTTGGTGCTATTATTTTATGTGTAGATTTTGGTGCAAATAGTGATTGTGATTGTGAGTATTGTTGATACTCTACAAACTACCAAGGTTAGTGGTGCTTCATGATATTATTCCTATGTTTTTCAACTATGAACTAGAAATATTTTGCTAGACTTGCATGAATATTTTGATCTATATGCTATGCTTGGGAAATCCTAGTAGTTGTAGAATTGATAGAAATTTCTCAGTTAAGATGCTTATCTATGCCATGCTTAGCCTAGCTAGTAGCAACCAAGGGTGGTTATATATTCATGCTATGATAAAATATTTCTAAGTCTTTGGACTTGTGTTTTGCTTAATAAAAACAACTAAGTGAATGAAACACCTGGGTGGAATGGAAGGAATGGTTTGTGTTGAGTGGTTACACAAGGCCCATTTCTATGGTTTACCTTGTGTATCTCACTTGTGGAAAGCCACCCAGGAACAAAGGGGTTTGAGATGCCATATGTTAAGAAGCTTCTAGTGCAGCCACTTGGCAATATGGGCTCTGCCTGGATCACATAGGTTGCAATAACTTAGCCATTTGGACAGTTGGTGGTAGTGGGATGATAGGTTGGAACGCGTCCATTTTGTCTAAGGGAAGTCTTCTGAAAGGTCCTGTCTTGGTGAAAATCAAGTCTTGTGGGGAAAGTGCACAACCTCTGCAGATGGAAGAATCTAAGTACTTAGCCATGTCCCTGGTATTGGAAAACTTGAGCATCAAGACATGGAATCTATCAAGAATCTCCTCATCCCAATTTCTAAGTTAAAACTTGTGGGTGAACAAGGGTGAAGGTACACCAATTTCTATTGGTGTTTCCTTGGAAAAGTTTTGTCAAAGAAAAACTTAGTGTTTTTAACTAATAGGTAAAACCTATTTTGAGCAAAGCAAGCCTAAGATACACTTAGCCAAAGTGCATATAGTATCTAGTCTACCAATATTCTACTAAGGTATCACTTGCCAATACTATTCCAATGTATTGACCCACTGTGGCTGTAACTTGTGATGTTGCAGGTGATTCTGATGGTGATTAGGGGTTATGAGTCTACACTCAACATGCTCGCCTGTGGCACATGAAGATGAAGACTTATTTATCTTATTACATATTTGAACTCTTGTACTAGGCCTGTGGCCATGGAGTTTGTAAAAGACTATGTTTGTCTCTGGAATGACTTGTAATAATGACCTTTGTTCCTGTGTACTTCACATTTAACTATGGATGCTAGCATTGATCCAGGGACTAGCATTGCGATCACAGGGATCCTTACCTTTATAAAGGGAGGGATCTTACAAATGGTATCAGAGCACTGTGTTGCCTGTAGGATTATGACCCTAGGATTGGAAACCACTAAGGAAAAAAATTTAACAACTTCCACACTTGTATTTTCTTCTCGTAAACTTTTCTAATCTTCTTTCTCATCTCTATTTGTAGATGAAATCCATCAACGAAGCGGTGAAGAAGGGACCACTCATGACTATTACTTTGGAATGTGAGACAGAATTCCCCAAGGCTCTCAAGGACCTCATGGTTGCCATGGGAATACATGGTGCAACTGTGTACAAAGGATTTCCTATGATGGATGAAGGAGTTGAGTACTGGTGGGTGCAACTTCACTTGTATAAAAACAAGGAAGACAACCACAAAGAATCAGGGTTCTGCATGGTCACCAACTCAGTGATGCACACTACATTCTTTTATTCAGCAAGGGATGCAGCTTGGAAGGCCATCAAAGAACATGGTGATAGAATCAAGTGCAGAATGCTCAACACCCAGAATGACCTTAAGGAAGAAAAGAAGCATACCCAAGAGTTAGATGCTACCAACCAAAATTTAAGAAAGGACATCATAGACTTAACAATGGAGTCATGTGATCTAGATAGACAGATTGCCTCTAGGGATGCCCTGTTAGCCAACTTGGCAAGTGAGATGGGATTGTAAACGTACTCCGTTAGTTGGACCACCACACTTATCATTTTATTTTCCAAATGTTGTTTAAAATAAGTTGAACCTTGGATGTTTGTGATGGTTTTATGTATGCCATGACTTGTGTGAATTGATTTCCAAAGATATGCATGTGATGCCTTGTCTTGTGATTTATCTTCAATTGTGTTGATTCTAACTTTTTCTATCTTATTAAATACATGCCTAATGTTACTATCAACATGGCTGAAGAGTTCAAGGGAACTCGTTTTGGCACTCGTATTATTGAGCTCACTAGTTTGCTCAATCTCCCACTTCCTACCATCATGATGCTTCCACTCACCAAGTTTGAGAGGAAAGACCTTTGGGGCTTCCAGGTTAACCAGCCAGGACGCCAGACTGAGCCTACTACGGAGGCAATCATCTTCAAGCTCATGCATGATGACAAGGAGAGATGCCTAGAGGTAGTCATGTAGGATTTGCTTGGACGTTTACTAGGGAGACACTCTCGAGAGATTAGAGGTACTCACTTCCACGCCTTCGATAGACGTGATGAGGATGGTGAGGCCATTGACTTCAAGGATGCTTCGAGAGAGACGGCAGAGCCGATTAATCTTTACCTCCAGGACTTAAAGGTTCTTCTCAGGCACCTAGATACTGATTGGACCAACGTCATGGTCAGCAATGACGAAATCCAGGTGCAGCTTCGTGAGAACGACAAGCTCTTCGCGGAGCAAGATGAGATAGTCAAAGAAATGGAGGCCAAGTTTGAGAGTCAGGATAGAAAGTTCAAGAGTCAAGAGAAGAGACTCCAAGATAGGAACAAGAGGATTCGAGACATGACTGCAGAACTAGAGGCCAAGGACTTCGATCTCGAGCATCAGCAAGGTGTGATTGAGAGGCTTCGTGCATAGAAGAGGGCTCTCAAAGCCAAAGTAGAGACCTTGACCATCAATGTCGAGGAATACAAGACCGCTATAGAGAATGCAGGATTTACACTTGTTGATGAGGAGGTTGATGTAGAGGAGTAGTGATGACTACTCTTATTTACCATGCTTTTGATTATTGAGTCGCAATGACCATCCAACATGTGGATGGCTTGCTATTGGTGTGTTTACTTTTTCAAAAACTTGTTGTCTGTGTTGTTGATGTCTGGTTCACGCGAGTGAGTTCGCTTTTGTCTTGCGCGTCTGCTAATACTTTCCGCTTGTTCCCTTGCGCACTAGGTTGTCGCCTTCGTCTCTGGTAGGGAACCCGATGCCGCCCGCAGCTCCGACGACCCCTAGCCGCCGCTACATCACGCCCCCGTCCCAACGGCGACCATGTTGAGCTTCCTCGTGCACGTGCGAGTCTGGTAAGCAACATGATCACCCCCAGCCCTCGCTAGAATCGCTGGAACATCGCCGGCAGAGCCGTCACTGCCGCTGTGTTCATGAGCGCCGCCGGTTTAGTGTCAAGACGATTAGATCCACTGGATCTAGATCCAGTGGTCTACATTAGACGCCAGCCCGAAAGGGTACGGGCAGATCTGAGCCGCTGGATCTCATTTAGATCTGACGGTGCATGTGTGTTATCCGCGTGAAGCGGTACCATCCAATCAGGAAGCGCCGCGTGGCATGTTTTTCGTTTTAAAAATATGAATTAGACCTATTAGATGTTTAAACTTGAATAATTCATAACTTTTGATTCCCACGTCCAAATTTGACAAATTTTATATCAATGGAATCAGGAGAGAAAATCCTTTCCATTTATGCAATGTGTTTAATGTTTTGCTTATGTGAAAATGATTGTTTTCACGGAATCATTTGTAGGCATAATTTGGGTATAGAAATTATTTGAAAAATGTTTTATTGCTCAAATAAAGTTTGTTTGGCAAGTTTTGAACTTGTTTAAAATTCAGTACTATGCACATGTCTTGTTGGGTGTAGAAAATCATCACATGGCATTTTGCATGCATCCATATATTTTTTCTTGTATATATTTTGTATGTGATTTTGGTGCTATTATTTTATGTGTAGATTTTGGTGCAAATAGTGATTGTGATTGTCAGGATTGTTGATACTCTACAAACTACCAAGGAAAGTGGTGCTTCATGATATTATTCCTATGTTTTTCAACTATGAACTAGAAATATTTTGCTAGACTTGCATGAATATTTTGATCTATATGCTATGCTTGGGAAATCCTAGTAGTTGTAGAATTGATAGAAATTTCTAAGTTAAGATGCTTATCTATGCCATGCTTAGCCTAGCTAGTAGAAACCAAGGGTGGTTATATATTCATGCTATGATAAAATATTTCTAAGTCTTTGGACTTGTGTTTTTCTTAATAAAAACAACTAAGTGAATGAAACACCTGGGTGGAATGGAAGGAATGGTTTATGTTGAGTGGTTACACAAGGCCCATTTTTATGGTTTACCTTGTGTATCTCACTTGTGGAAAGCCACCCAGGAACAAAGGGGTTTGAGATGTCATATGTTAAGAAGCTTCTAGTGCAGCCACTTGGCAATATGGGCTCTGCCTGGATCACATAGGTTGCAATAACTTAGCCATTTGGATAGTTGGTGGTAGTGGGATCATAGGTTGGAACGCGTCCATTTTGTCTAAGGGAAGGCTTCTGAAAGGTCCTGTCTTGGTGAAAATCAAGTCTTGTGGGGAAAGTGCACAACCTCTGTAGATGGAAGAATCTAAGTACTTAGCCATGTCCCTGGTATTGGAAAACTTGAGCATCAAGACATGGAAGCTATCAAGAATCTCCTCATCCCAATTTCTAAGTTAAAACTTCTGGGTGAACAAGGGTGAAGGTACACAAATTTCTATTGGTGTTTCCTTGGAAAAGTTTTGTCAAAGAAAAACTTAGTGTTTTTAACTAATATGTAAAACCTATTTTGAGCAAAGCAAGCCTAAGATACACTTAGCCAAAGTGCATATAATATCTAGTCTACCAATATTCTACTAAGGTATCACTTGCCAATACTATTCCAATGTATTGACCCACTGTTGCTGTAACTTGTGATGTTGCAGGTTATTCTGATGGTGATTAGGGGTTATGAGTCTACACTCAACATGCTCGCCTGTGGCACATGAAGATGAAGACTTATTTATCTTATTACATATTTGAACTCTTGTACTAGGCCTGTGGCCATGGAGTTTGTAAAAGACTATGTTTGTCTCTGGAATGACTTGTAATAATGACCTTTGTTTCTGTGTACTTCATCTTAAACTGTGGATGCTAGCATTGATCTAGGGACTAGCATTGCGATCACAGGGATCCTTACCTTTATAAAGGGAGGGATCTTACAAATGGTATCAGAGCACTGTGTTACCTGTAGGATTATGACCCTAGGATTGGAAACCACTAAGGAAAAAAATTTAACAACTTCCACACTTGTATTTTCTTCTCGTAAACTTTTCTAATCTTCTTTCTCATCTCTATTTGTAGATGAAATCCATCAACGAAGCCGTGAAGAAGGGACCACTCATGACTATGACTTTGGAATGTGAGACAAAATTCCCCAAGGCTCTCAAGGACCTCATGGTTACCATGGGAATACATGGTGCAGCTGTGTACAAAGGATTTCCTGTGATGGATGAAGGAGTTGAGTACTGGTGGGTGCAACTTCACTTGTATAAAAACAAGGAAGACAACCACAAAGAATCAGGGTTCTGCATGGTCACCAACTCATTGATGCACACTACATTCTTTGATTCAGCAAGGGATGCAGCTTGGAAGGCCATCAAAGAACATGGTGATAGAATCAAGTGCAGAATGCTCAACACCCAGAATGACCTTAAGGAAGAAAAGAAGCATACCCAAGAGTTAGAGGCTACCAACCAAAATTTAAGAAAGGACATCATAGACTTAGAAATGGAGTCATGTGATCTAGATAGACAGATTGCCTCTAGGGATGCCCTGTTAGCCAACTTGGCAAGTGAGATGGGATTGTAAACGTACTCCGTTAGTTGGACCACCACACTTATCATTTTATTTTCCAAATGTTGTTTAAAATAAGTTGAACCTTGGATGTTTGTGATGGTTTTATGTATGCCATGACTTGTGTGAATTGATTTCCAAAGATATGCATGTGATGCCTTATCTTGTGATTTATCTTAAATTGTGTTGATTCTAACTTTTTCTATCTTATTAAATACATGCCTAATGTTACTATCAGCATGGCTGAAGAGTTCAAGGGAACTCGTTTTGGCACTCGTATTATTGAGCTCACTAGTTTTCTCAATCTCCCACTTCCTACCATCATGATGCTTCCCCTCACCAAGTTTGAGAGGAAAGACCTTTGGGGCTTCAAGGTTAATCAGCCAGGACGCCAGACTGAGCCTACTATGGAGGCAATCATCTTCAAGCTCATGCATGATGACAAGGAGAGATGCCTAGAGGTAGTCATGTAGGATTAGCTTGGACGTTTACTAGGGAGACACTCTCGAGAGATTAGAGGTACTCACTTCCACGTCTTTGGTAGACGTGATGAGGATGGTGAGGCCATTGACTTCGAGGATGCTTCGAGAGAGACGACATAGCTGATTCGTCTTTACCTCCAGGACTTAGAGGTTCTTCTTAGGAACCTAGATACTGATAGGACCAACGTCATGGTCAGCAATGACGAACTCCAGGTGCAGCTTCATGAGAACGACAAGCTCTTCGCGGAGCAAGATGAGATAGTCAAATAAATGGAGGCCAAGTTTGAGATTCAGGATAGAAAGTTCAAGAGTCAAGAGAAGAGAGTCCAAGATAGGAACAAGAGGATTCGAGACATGACTGCAGAACTAGAGGCCAAGGACTTCGAGCTCGAGCATCAGCAAGGTGTGATTGAGAGGCTTCGTGCATAGAAGAGGGCTCTCAAAGCCAAAGTAGAGACCTTGACCACCAATGTCGAGGAATACAAGACCGCTATGGATAATGCAGGTTTTACACTTGTTGATGAGGAGGTTGATGCAGAGGAGTAGTGATGACTACTCATTTACCATTTATTTACCATGCTTTTGTTTATTGAGTCGCAATGACCATCCAACATGTGGATGGCTTGCTATTGGTGTGTTTACTTTTTCAAAAACTTGTTGTCTGTGTTGTTGAACTTTTACTACTATGATGCATGATTGTGGTTTGCTATGTGATGTATTGTGCATGTTACCATCTATGGGTATCTCATTCTTATCCTTATTGAAAACCATAGATGCCTCCCCGACGTGCCAATCCCAACCCCAACAACAACATCGCCCCTGAGATGCAACAGATGATGACAGCTCAGACTCAGTTGATGCAAATGGTGAGCACGTTCATCCATAATCAGAACAACAACAACAACAACAACAATAATAATAATAACAACAACAACAACAACAATCATAACAACCCACCGAGTTTTGACATGCTTACCAGGTTCTTGAGACTGAGGCCAGCAAAGTTCTTAGGAACTACTGATCCTATAGTGGCCAATGATTGGCTACGCTCTTTGAACAAGGACTTGGTAACTGTTGGCTATACTGATGACGAGAAGGTCAGATTTGCAGCACACTTGTTGGAAGGACCAGCAGCCACTTGGTGGGATAACTTCTAGATCACCACTCCCATTGCGGATGTGACATGGGCTATCTTTGAAGATGGTTTCCGTACTGCTCACATCTCATCCGGAGTGATGAGTCTGAAGAAAAAGAAATTTCATAACTTGAAGCAGCGCCACCGCAGCGTGGCTGAGTATATTGAGGAGTTCAACAATCTGGCGCGTTATGCACCGAATGAAGTTGACACTGATGCTAAGAGGAAATAAAAGTTCCTTGAAGGATTGAATGATGAAGTGAACCTGCAGCTATCTGTGGCTTATGTTACCACTTATCAGTCTCTTTGTGACAAGGCTGCTATTTTGGAGAGCAAGATGAAACAAGTTGAAAGCAGGAAGAGAAAGCACTCTGACAAGCACAGCTCGGGATCGTCTCACAAGCGTTCCCATTATGATGATAGTGGGAGTTCTGGATCCCACAAGCATGGGAAGTACAACAAGCACCACAACCACAACCGTTATCATGAAAACAAGCACCACCGTAGTCATGAAAATGACAAGTACAAGAATCACAAGAGTGGATATAAGAGCCACCACAATGGAAGTGGAAGTGGTAGTGGAAACCAGCCTGTCAAGAAGGATCTTAGTCAGGTTGAATGTTTCAAGTGCAAGAAGATGGGGCATTATGCAAATGAATGCCCAGAAAAGAAAGTTAACAAGCCCAACCCTTTTCAAAAGGGACAAGTGAACCACATCAATGTGGAGGAAATATATGAGGAACCTGATGCTGTTGCGGGTAAGTTCAAACTCAACTCTGTTCCAGCATTTGTTCTCTTTGATACTGGTGCGTCTCATTCATTCGTATCAAGAGCATTTGTTGAAATAAATTAACTACCGGTAGAAACTATTCGGTGTCCTATAAATGTAAGTTCTCCTGGCGGAGAAATGATTGTGAATTCAGGATGTCATGATCTAGTCATAGAGTTTGGGAAGTATAAATTTCCCGTTAACTTGATAATCCTAAACTCCCAAGGACTGGATGTAATTTTGGGAATGGATCGGATGACCATGTATGAAGGTGTACTAGATTGTGCCAATCGTACTGTTTCACTCACAACCCCGGAAAAGAAACGAATTAGATTCAAGTCTAACTTTGAATCAAAAGGGAGTAAGCTAAATTCTCTTAAGGGGGTTAGCATAGACAGTGTGCCTATTGTGAGTGAATATCCTGATGTGTTTCCGGAAGAATTGCCAGGAATGCCACCTGATAGAGATGTGGAATTTCTTATTGATCTGCTACCAGGATCTAGACCAATAGCAAAGAGACCATACAAGATGTCAGTGGATGAGTTGAAAGAACTCAAGAAGCAACTTGGAGAACAGTTGCAGAAAGGTTTTATCCAACCAAGTTCTTCATCTTGGGGAGCACCAGTTTTGTTTGTGGAAAAGAAAGATAGAAGTCAAAGGTTATGCATAGATTACCGTTCACTCAATGAGGTGACTATCAAGAACAAATACCCTTTGCCTAGAATCAATGACTTGTTTGATCAGTTAGAAGGAGCCTGTGTGTTCTCAAAGATTGATCTCCGATCAGGATATTTCCAAATCAAAATAAGGGAACAAGACATACCTAAGACAGCTTTCACCACTAGGTATGGATTGTATGAGTACACCGTGATGCCTTTTGGTTTGACCAATGCACCAGCATACTTTATGAATATGATGAACAAGGTGTTCATGGAGTTCCTTGACAAGTTTGTTGTCGTATTCATTGATGACATTTTAATCTACTCCAAGAGCAAAGAAGAGCATGAAGGACATTTGCGTTTGATACTTGAGAAGCTTAGAGAGCATAAGCTGTATTCCAAATTCAGCAAGTGTGAGTTTTGGTTGAATGAAGTTGGATTTCTTGGACACGTTGTGTCAGGAGATGGTGTAGCAGTTAATCCTGCTAAAGTTTTAGCTGTAACTGAATGGGAATCTCCTAAGTCGGTGAAAAAGGTTCGTAGTTTCCTTGGCTTGGTAGGATACTACAGAAGATTTATCGAGAATTTCTCCAAGGTAGCTAAGCCCATGACAGAATTGCTAAAGAAAGAAAAGAAATTTGCTTCGACTAAAGGATGTGAACTCAGTTTTCAAGAATTGAAAAAGAGACTAGTGACAGCACCAGTCTTATGTTTTCCAGATTTGGAGAAAGATTTCCAAGTATATTGTGATGCATCTCATCATGGATTAGGTGCAGTACTTATGCAAGAAGGGAAACTTGTGGCTTATGCCTCGAGACAACTCAAAACTCATGAGGTAAATTACCCCACCCATGATTTAGAGTTAGCCTCTGTTGTCCATGCACTCAAAACATGGAGACACTATCTTTTGGGAAAACGATGTGAAGTGTTCACAGACCACAAGAGTTTGAAGTATATCTTCACCCAGAAAGAGATTAACATGAGACAAAGAAGATGGCTAGAACTCATCAAGGACTATGACTTGAGTTTGCAATACCACCCCGGTAAAGCAAATGTTGTAGCGGATGCTCTAAGCCGTAAATTTTTTGTGAATGGCCTTACTAAGGGAGAATTGCCAGATGATCTATGTACCCAATTCAGAAATCTCAGATTGGAGATTGTGCTTGAGGGACATCTCATGTATTTGGATGTTCAACCCACTTTGTTGTAAAAGATCAAAGAAGCCCAAAAGATAGATAAGGAAATTGAGGATATTAAGGAAAAGATTGGCAAGGGAAAAGCCAAAGGATTCCATGAAGATGAAGAGGGTATTTTATGGTATGGGAAACGTATCTGTGCTCCACAAGATCCGGAGCTTCGGAAACTGATTTTACAAGAAGCACACAACTCACCGTATTCCATTCATCCGGGTAACACCAAAATGTACATGGATATGAAGGAAAGATTTTGGTGGAATAATCTCAAGAAGGACATCGCCGAACATATTGCTTTGTGTGATGTATGTAGTAGAGTGAAAGCGGAACATCAAAAACCAGCAGGATTGTTACAACCAATACCTATTCCTGATTGGAAGTGGGACAAGATTGGTATGGATTTCATTACCGGATTGACAAGGACCAGGTCAGGATATGATTCTATTTGGGTAGTAGTGGATCGCTTAACTAAAGTGGCTCATTTCATACCCGTGAAGACAACCTACACAAGTGCTAAGTTAGCCAAGATCTATATGAGCAGAATTGTATGTCTATATGGAGTACCCAAGAGTATTGTGTAACATCCCAAAAATATCAAACTTAGATCAACAAAACACTAATCCTAAAGTTTAGGGTTAACAAAAACTTTTCTAAATCAATTCATGAAAGCATGTCTATGTGTATGCATGAATTTTGAAATTCTTTAAAACCACTTTGTTTGTGTGATCCATTGCTTGTAAAATGTTTCTTAGGTGAAAAGAACATCATCTAAAACATTCCCCACACTTTTCCTAAAGAAAAATAAGTCAAAACCAATATATTAAGTGAATGGTCATTTTGACCAATTTAACTCCCATGCCTACTTTGGCTGTCTCAAACTTTCAAAACCTAACAGAAACTTTTCTGGATCTTTGCACCCCTTGAATGTACTCATAACAAAGTATCAAGGCCCACCTTGTGATCATCCAGAAACTTTCAAATGCATAGTTTGAATGACAACTCAAAATTGAATCTTCTTCATATGGGAAGATCCCACTTTTTCAAAACCCACTTAAACAAGCTCAATTTTCAAAACCCAAGCATCTGCAGACTCACCAGAACCAATCTAGCAAACGCACCAAAAATCATTTCAAAATTCAAAACTTGATTTCATGCGGCCATTTCATCAAACAGGTTGCAGACACAAATCAAACAAAACACAAAACACTATAGTGTGTAGTGATTCTTGCCTAACTTGTTCCCTAGTCAGCTCTCACACACCTCAGTAGATCATCTAGAAAGATTAGCCCAACACTAGCACCCTGTGAGCTTGCCATTCCCATTAATGGTGAACAGCCGAGCAACCCCATGTCACCCCAAAGTGGACAGCAAGCTAGGAGCAGTAGCAAGCCTAGCCAGCATGTCTGGGAGGCAGCCCACCGTCCACCGCCACTGCCTGTCCCAGCCGCGAGCGTTGCCAAGCCCTGGACCACGCGCGCAAGACACGCCCAGACCATGCCGAGCATGCGCCAGAGCGCCACCCTCGACCACCACCCACAGACCGTGCGCCGCCCTCACCGCGCGCACACACGATCAACACCGACCCAGGAGACCGCCAGACATCCCCGTTTAACGCCCCGCGCCATACAGCCACCGCCCACCGTCGAGAACGCCGCATCTGCCGCGCAGAGCACCGCCCGTTCCAGACCAAACCACACCTCCCCATCACTCGCGACCATGCCGTTGAGCATCGCCAGGAGACACAGCACCGTCCCCTACCCTTGCCCATGCCATTAGCTGCCTGTAACATCGCCTCCGACGAGCTCACCTTGCGCCCCGACGGTCCCCTCGCTCGACTATAAATAGAGGCCACCCCCGCACGATTTCTTCACACCATCTCACTCCCCTCTCCTCACTGATCGTGCCACACCATTCTCAGAGCAAGGCGAGCACCACCCTGCCGGAATTTCACCGGAGCCTGCCGCTGCCGGAGAAGAAAGGAGCCAGCGATTGGAGCCGCCCCAGGAGAAGCCACCGGTACCAGGAGGTTCGCCGTCGTCGACTTCGTTGTTCGCCCGCCTCGCCGACCCTCGCCCGTACCCCGGTGAGCCCCCAGCACCCCTCACTGGCCGCGCTAGGTTTCGTTCTCGCCGGAGCTGTCTCGCGTCGACGATGACCCTCAGCCGTTGGATTAGAACCAGATCTAACGAACCACGTTGCCCCATACCGCTTCGCCCAGCCCCGTGTCACTGACGAGTGGGGACACCCACTTAAGCAGCCCGCGGGAGCACTGCGCTTAGCAGGCCGGCCCGTTAGAATTTCCCGCGCAGCCCAGCATTTCAAATTAAACTTTTTCTTTTTAAATTCAAACACACTTCAGTACCCAACTTCAAAAATCAACCCAGATCAATTTAGTGCACCATATTAGATGAAACCAATTTTGTTGGAAAGGTCTGTGAATGCTTAATCCAAGCCCGTTGGATTCAAGTCATTTGGATTTGTAGATCACCCTTAGCAAAAATGACAAGGCAGAAGCTTTTCTGCATTCAAACATTTTTCAAATTTAAACCACAATAGCTTTTGAGTTGATTCCAACTCTCAAAAATCACTTTCAACCATACCTTTCAGAATATATAAAAATATATATAGGTTACTTGCAGAAATAATGTTCAAGGAATAAAGGAATGCTTCATAAGCATTTCTAGCCACTTAAATTAATTAAAATAAAAGGGTAAAACCTTGTTAAATTGTGACACCACTTTAAATCACATTCCCATGGACTACAACATGTGGTGATGACATGTGTCAACATGATCCCATGTTTAGTTTGGAGAATATTAAATCTTAAGTACTTCTTTAATGAGTAGAAATTACTTTTTCTAAAATAAGAAGACTTAAACCAATCCTTAACCTTGTAATGTTAGAGATGATGCTAGATCATCTATAGGACCCTTGTGTGTGATGATTGCAAGTAGTTAAGTATTTTTTGGTGATTGTGTACCTCGTATTTATTCATAGACGCTAGTACCGACCAAGGCTACGAAGAAGAAGGAGGATACTACGAAGAGGAAGCCGAAGAGAACTTCAACCACTGCTCTGCACAAGGCAAGCTAGTAACTATGCAAGCTTATACTGATATTGATGCAAGCTAACACTTGCAAGATACCCTATTGTTGCCACAACCCATGCTTGTGACATGATTACTATATGCCCTAAGCGTATGTAACCATACCCACTTGCTAAACCAATCCTAGTTTTATGGCAAGCTTTTTACTCTATTTCCTTATCAAAGTTTACTTAGAGGCTACCCAAGAAGTTTTATTAGAGACTAGACAGTTGTGCTGAAGGTTGCATAAAGAACATTAAAATTTGGCCTAAGCTAGAAACCTTGATATCAGCTTATGATATAAGGTTGGACTTAGTTGCAACTACACTAGTTACCACCCCTCTATTAGTACTACCCCACCTGTAGATGCTAGTGCTAAGCATAAAACTTGATCAACTTTAGATGGGAATACTTGGTGGAAAAATGGTTATGAAAACCTTGGAATGATGGATCATTCTATTGAAATGTTTTGGACATGTGTTTCCAAACACTTGATGATTTTGGTGATGAAAATGTTGAGGCATGAGCCTTAGCCCTTTATAAAACTGATGGTTGTCTGGATGCGATACCATTCCAATTTTATCGTACAACCACAATACCCGAATATTGGGTAGGGCTTGACTGGAAACTTATATACCTTAGTATTAGTTCCCTCACGGCCAAGGTCTGAGCCGAGGCTACCTTGTGAAGATTGTCCACCTGTGCAGTACCCAAGATGACAGTGGTCATGGTTGGGAGGCCAAACTCACAGGAGAGGTGCTTATACTAGGGAGTGTAAATGGAAGGTTAGGATTGATTATCCGCATACTGAGTATGGTGAATTCAGGATTTGTTCCTGACGGATGTATCGAATGTTGTGGTGAAAGTGTACAATCTCTGTAGAGTGTCAAACTATTCGAATAGCCGCGTCCGCGGTTATGGACAGTTGGAGTGGCCATACTGTTCCCCCGTCAGACTTTTCAAAATGACTTGTGAACGACCTGAGACTTTGACTTGACCACAATAGAGTTGTGACTGGAAATACAAGATCCCACTTAGGAGTTATAAAATTGTGACCAGCTTTGGAACGTAGTAGTATAAATCTGGCTTTTGCAAAACAACCCTAGAGCCTAGTGTCCTATTATCCAAAAACCCCTCTTTCTTGTTAGTATTAGTTTGCGAGTACTTAAAGAGTACTCATGGCTTTGTCCCTGGCTATTCCCATGGCCAGACTATGAAGAGGAGTACCTGGAGGATGGACCCCAGGACGGTTACGACAACTAGGATCATCTCCCATCGTCAGCATTGCCTGTGACCCCGAAGATGGAGCCTCGCCTACGCTACCGTTATTATGCCGTATTCCGCTGCTTGATGTTGTATTAAGGACTGGATCATGAGATCCCTATTTGTGTAAGAACTTATGTATCGTTGTAATGGATGAAGTACTATGGTATCCAATTCTGTTATGTCTCGCAAAAATGGTAATCCTGGGATTGCGATGTATGGCATAACAGGCATCTAGGATTGAAAAATCCGGGTGTTGACAAGTTGGTATCAGAGCCATCCTGACCGTAGGAGACCCTAGTTAGATTGGACGCTGAACCAAAAACTTAGTTTCAATACTCAAAAACAAAACTATTTACGAAAACTTATTCTCATTCTTACCTCTTAAATTCTTTAATAAACCTCAGGTACCTCAAAAACTCTTATAAAATATATAAAATTTTGACACACTTGATCACTTTGCTAAACTACTCCTCCTCTATTTTTATAGATGGACGTGAAGTACAACAAGTTTTACCAACTCGGAAATGGAGGAGACCTTATCTTTGAGAGGGATCTGGATCAGCTTTCGGAACTTTTGGAGCGCCCGCATCCCGAGTTCTTCGGAGATCAGCTCAATGATCAAGGGGGGGGGAAGATCTACAGTGGCTAATAGTTGCAAGTCTCCGAGGAAAGATTGAACCTCCCACTGCGGAGGGAATTCAGTTTACCTTGAGGGAAAACAACTGGCTCGATGGACTGGCCCGAGCAATGCAGGAAGCTCTTTCCTGTCTGTGTGGGCAGAGCATCAATCAGATCAAGGGTACTCGCTTTGAGTTTTGCCCAAGACGTGATGCAAATGGTCAACCACTGGAAGCCCCATACCACCCCGAGCTGAAGACTCAATTGGACCACCTTAGCTTCATGATGTATGATCGTCAACAGGAACTGGACAACTGCCGTGACTATTGTAACCACAAGTCTGCCATCATCAAGACGAAGGACCAGACCATCGCCATGCTAGCAAAGGATCGCAAGTCTCGCCGCCGTCAGCTCGACAAGAAGGAGCGCATTATTGCCCGTCTTCGCCATCGTATCTCAGCTCTGGAAGATACCATCCATGCGAGAGACATGCAGTTAGAGGAAAGGGAAAATGCCGGAGAAGATCTTCGTGGAGACCCTTACTCCTATCTCAGCGATGACGATGATTTTCTGGAGGACCAGGCCATGGACTTCTTCACCGATGAGGATGATTTCGCCTTCATCGATGATGCGGAAGATGATGAAGCCACAGACTCCGAGCAGTAGTAGCACTGAGCACTAGCGTAGCGAGTAGTAGTCGGTCCCACTGTATCGTAGTTCCCAGAATGGTTCTTAAAACCATCTGTTTTGCTTGTTGTGGTGTGTGTTGTACTGTGTGCTATGAGTGAATGAATGAAAAAGCAAGTTGCTAGAAAACTTGAGTCAACTCTAAAAACTTTTCAAAGACCCAAAACCTTAGAAATTTCCCTATTTTCTCATGATCTATATCAATCATCAGATGCCACGTGGAGGAAGTGGTTCAACCCCGGACCCAATGTTGCAGATCCTGCAAATGTTGACTTCTGACCGCGAAGCTGAACGAGCGGAACGGCAAGCCAACCTAGCTACTCTGCAACAGATAGCCCAGCTAGCCGACAACAACCAAGGTCATGGAAATCAGGACAACCACGGATCTAAGCTCAAGAACTTTCAGAATACCAACCCACCCGTTTTCACCAAGTCAGAAGAACCCCTAGACGCCGATGATTGGCTGCAAACCATGGAGAATAACTTAGAAGTAGCCGGAGTAGAAGCCAACGAGAAAGTTTTGTTCGCCACTCATTATCTAGCCGGAGATGCCAGGGCATGGTGGAACAGTGTCCATGCAATGACCGGAGGCCAAATGATGACCTGTGAGGAATTCAAGGTCAAGTTTAGCAGAACCCATGTGCCGCCAGGTTTGATCAAGAGAATGAGAGACGAGTTCAGAGAACTGAAGCAAGGAAGGATGACAGTAGTAGAATACCGTGACAAATTTTTGTCATTAGCTAGGTACGCCCCAGATGAGATAGACACCGAAGCCAAGAAGAAATAAAGATTCCTGAATGGTCTACATGACGAGATGCAGACAGTATTAGTCAATATTCCCTTTGCTGATATCGAAGCCCTTGTCGACTCCGCTATCCAGATGGAAGGAAAGATCAATCAGGCCAATGAGAACCGCAAGCGTCGCATGATGCATCAACCAGGAACCCATCAGACCCCAAAGTATCGCCCCAACCCATCTCCAGGATTTGCCCCAAGAACCAACAGACCCCCTATGACCCGTCCGAACTATCCCAACCGTGGAAACCCTAGACCCGGAGGAAATCACAACAACCCCGGCAATTCTAGCCCTTTCAACCGTGCCCCACCCAAGTTCAACACCAACCATGCTACCGTCAACCCCAATACTGCCCCGAGGACTGGAAGCAATGTTGTGCCTGTCGCAGCCAAGGACAAGTCCCAAGTGACCTGTTATGACTGTGGAAATAAAGGCCACTATTCCAACGAGTGCCCCAACAAGAAGAACGCTACAGCCCCTAATACCAATGTCCCAGCCCAGCAGCAGCGTCGTGTCCAGCCAGGGAGAAGATTTGCCCCCGGAAATTCACTCAACCGTAATGGCTGCCTTTTTCTCATGCATGCTGAAGAAGCTCAGGAAGCGCCAGACGTCGTGCTGGGTATGTTTTCTGTTAATTCAGTACTCGCAAGAGTGTTGTTTGATTCTGGTGCATCGCATTCATTTGTCACCGAAGAATTTGCATGCACTAGTAAAATCCAACCAACCAAACTGAAGCATGTGATGATTGTACAAATTCCCGGATCAACCACCAAGGCTAGGCATATTTGCAAAGCCGTCACTATCCGAATCCATGGCATAGATTTTTATGCTAATCTAATAGTACTCGGAACTAAAGGTTTGGAAGTAGTACTAGGAATGGATTGGATGTCTAAACATAAAGGAATGATTGACTGTGCCAAGAAAGCCATTACCATGACTAGTACCGCCGGAATATTAGTCGAGCATATATCGGAAACCTTACCTCGCCAATTCAAGTGTAACAAGAGTCTAGCCCAACCTACCATCGACCAAGTTCGGATAGTCTGTGAATACCCCGATGTATTTCCAGATGTTTTGCCCGGTATGCCCCCAGATAGGGATATCGAGTTTATCATCAAACTAATCCCCGAAACAGGACCTATAGCCCAGAGACCCTATAGTATGAACCCGTCAGAACTAGAAGAACTGAAGAAGCAACTGGATTCCATGTTAGAAATCGGATTGATTCAACCAAGTGCGTCCCCATGGAGGTCACCTGTCTTATTTGTGGACAAGAAGGATGGAGGTAACCGTTTGTGTACGGATTATCGAAAGTTGAATGATGTCACCATCAAGAACAAGTATCCCTTGCCCAAGATAGAGGATTTGTTTGATCAGTTGACCGGTGCCCAGGTGTTTTCTAAGATTGATCTTAGAACTGGTTATCATCAACTCAAAATTCGTGCAGAGGATATTCCAAAGACTGCCTTTACCACCAGATATGGGTTGTATGAGTATACAGTTATGTCTTTTGGATTAACCAATGCCCCCGCTTATTTCATGAACCTCATGAATAAGATTTTTATGGACTTCCTGGATAAGTTTGTCGTTGTTTTCATCGATGACATTCTGATTTATTCCAAATCGGAAGAAGAACATGAGCTACACCTAAGGACCATTCTTGGAACCCTTAGAGAGCATCAGCTGTATGCAAAATTTAGCAAATGTGAATTCTGGTTACAGGAAGTAGGATTCCTCGGTCACATTGTATCAGCCAGAGGAATTGCCGTTGACCCTGCCAAAGTGAAATATGTAGAAGATTGGCAAGCCCCAACCACTCAAACCCAAGTTTGTGCTTTTCTCGGATTGGCGGGATATTACCGCAAATTCGTAGAAGGATTCTCTAGTATCGCCCGACCCATGACCCAATTGCTGAAGAAGGACAAGAAGTTTGAATGGACGGACAAGTGTGAAGCGAGTTTCCAAGAACTCAAAAGGAGATTGATTTCCGCCCCAATCTTGATCATGCCGGATATCACGAAGCCATTCGATGTGTATTGTGACGCATCCAAGATTGGTCTCGGATGTGTGCTAATGCAAGAAGGCCAAGTTATATCCTATCTATCGCGACAATTGAAGCAGCATGAACAAAATTATCCAACCCATGACCTCGAACTCGCAGCCGTAGTTCTAGCCCTGAAGACATGGAGACGTTACCTTATGGGAAACCGTTGTGAGATTTATTCGGATCACAAGAGCCTAAAGTATATATTCACTCAGAAGGAGCTGAATATGAGGCAGAGAAGATGGATTGAGCTAATCAAGGATTACGACCTGGACATTCATTATCACCCTGGAAAAGCCAATGTAGTAGCCGATGCCCTTAGCAGATTGTCGTGCCGCTTGAACTCCATGATTTTGAAGGAGCAACCAAGTTTGCACAAGGAGATGGAAGATTTTCGACTAGAATTAGTAAGTGAAGGATTTTTGGCTAGCATAGAACTTCAGCCCACTTTGATCAGTCAGGTTAAAGAGGCGCAGAAAGGAAATGCTAGTATCGACGGAATTAAACGTCGTATCGGTACAGGCAAAGTACCCGGATTCACCGAGGACGAAGAAGGAGTTTTGTGGTACAAAGGACGCCTTTGTGTACCAGCAGATTCTGAGTTAAAAGAAGTTATCTTGAAGGAGGCCCATGATACTCATTATTCTATCCATCCAGGAGGAACTAAGATGTATCAAGATTTGAAAGAGCAATTTTGGTGGCATAAGATGAAGAGAGAAATCGGAAGCTATATCGCCAAGTGTGATATATGTCAGCGAGTCAAGGCAGGACATCAAAGACCCGCTGGATTGTTGCAACCTTTGCAAATTACGGAATGGAAATGGCATTCTGTAGGAATGGACTTTATCACTGGACTACCTACTTCTAGTAGGGGAAATGACTCTATTTGGGTCATAGTGGACAGATTATCCAAAGTCGCCCATTTCTTGCCCGTTAAAACCACCTATCAGAGTTCGAAGCTAGCAGAGTTGTATATCGCTAGGATCGTTAGTTTGCACGAAGTCCCCAAGAATATCGTATCGGATCGAGGAACTCAGTTTACCTCGAGATTCTGGAAGATGGTCCAGGAAGGTTTAGGAACCCGCCTAGATTTCAGTACCGCGTATCACCCTCAGACCGATGGACAAACGGAGCGAGTAAACCAAATACTCGAAGATATGCTTAGAGCATGTGTGCTAGAGTATGGATCCAAGTGGGAAGACTGTCTACCGTTTGCAGAATTTTCCTACAACAATAGTTACCAAGCCAGTTTGCAAATGGCCCCATTTGAATTCATGTACGGAAGGAAGTGCCGCACCCCTTTGAACTGGTCGGAAGTAGGAGAGAGTCAAATTTTCGGACCCGACATCCTACGAGAAGCAGAAGAGAAGGTTCACAAGATTCAAGAGCACCTCAAGACAGCCCAATCCAGACAAAAGAGTTACGCCGACAAGAGACGTCGAGACCTCGCCTTTAATATTGGAGACTTTGTTTACCTGAAAGTGTCTCCATTGAAGGGAATGCAACGTTTCCAACTCAAAGGAAAGTTAGCCCCCAGATATATCGGACCTTTCAAAATCTTGAACAGTCGAGGAGAAGTATCGTATCAACTCGAGCTACCAGAAGAGATGTCAGCAGTGCACAATGTGTTCCATATCTCGTTACTTCGCAAATGTCTCGAAGTCCCCGAGAAGACCGAAGTGTTCAAGAATATCGATCATAGGACCATAGAGATCAATGATGACCTGACCTATCCTGAAGTACCCATCCGTATATTGGAAGAAGCTTTTCGAACGACCAGAACCCGAAGCATCAAGTTTCTCAAGATTCAGTGGAGCAACCACACAGAAGAGGAAGCTACCTGGGAACGCGAAGATCACATCAGGACGGAGTTTCCAGATCTCTTCAAATCCTAGGTAATCTTTTCGTCCTTTTTCAAATCTCGGGACGAGATTTTGTTTAAGGGGGAAGGTTTGTAACATCCCAAAAATATCAAACTTAGATCAACAAAACACTAATCCTAAAGTTTAGGGTTAACAAAAACTTTTCTAAATCAATTCATGAAAGCATGTCTATGTGTATGCATGAATTTTGAAATTCTTTAAAACCACTTTGTTTGTGTGATCCATTGCTTGTAAAATGTTTCTTAGGTGAAAAGAACATCATCTAAAACATTCCCCACACTTTTCCTAAAGAAAAATAAGTCAAAACCAATATATTAAGTGAATGGTCATTTTGACCAATTTAACTCCCATGCCTACTTTGGCTGTCTCAAACTTTCAAAACCTAACAGAAACTTTTCTGGATCTTTGCACCCCTTGAATGTACTCATAACAAAGTATCAAGGCCCACCTTGTGATCATCCAGAAACTTTCAAATGCATAGTTTAAATGACAACTCAAAATTGAATCTTCTTCATATGGGAAGATCCCACTTTTTCAAAACCCACTTAAACAAGCTCAATTTTCAAAACCCAAGCATCTGCAGACTCACCAGAACCAATCTAGCAAACCCACCAAAAATCATTTCAAAATTCAAAACTTGATTTCATGCGGCCATTTCATCAAACAGGTTGCAGACACAAATCAAACAAAACACAAACACTATAGTGTGCAGTGATTCTTGCCTAACTTGTTCCCTAGTCAGCTCTCACACACCTCAGTAGATCATCTAGAAAGATTAGCCCAACACTAGCACCCTGTGAGCTTGCCATTCCCATTAATGGTGAACAGCCGAGCAACCCCATGTCACCCCAAAGTGGACAACAAGCTAGGAGCAGCAGCAAGCCTAGCCAGCATGTCTGGGAGGAAGCCCACCGTCCACCGCCACTGCCTGTCCCAGCCGCGAGCGTTGCCAAGCCCTGGACCACGCGCGCAAGACACGCCCAGACCATGCCGAGCGTGCGCCAGAGCGCCACCCTCGACCACCACCCACAGACCGTGCGCCGCCCTCACCGCGCGCACACACGATCACCACCGACCCAGGAGACCGCCAGACATCCCCGTTTAACGCCCCGCGCCATACAGCCACCGCCCGCCGTCGAGAACGCCGCATCTGTCGCGCAGAGCACCGCCCGTTCCAGACCAAACCACACCGCCCCATCACTCGCGACCATGCCATTGAGCATCGCCAGGAGACACAGCACCGTCCCCTACCCTTGCCCATGCCATTAGCTGCCTGTAACATCGCCTCCGACGAGCTCACCTTGCGCCCCGACGGTCCCCTCGCTCGACTATAAATAGAGGCCACCCCCGCACGATTTCTTCACACCATCTCACTCCCCTCTCCTCACTGATCGTGCCACACCATTCTCAGAGCAAGGCGAGCACCACCCTGCCGGAATTTCACCGGAGCCTGCCGCTGCCGGAGAAGAAAGGAGCCAGCGATTGGAGCCGCCCCAGGAGAAGCCACCGGTACCAGGAGGTTCGCCGTCGTCGACTTCGTCGTTCGCCCGCCTCGCCGACCCTCGCCCGTACCCCGGTGAGCCCCCAGCACCCCTCACTGGCCGCGCTAGGTTTCGTTCTCACCGGAGCTGTCTCGCGTCGACGATGACCCTCAGCCGTTGGATTAGAACCAGATCTAACAAACCACGTTGCCCCATACCGCTTCGCCCAGCCCCGTGTCACTAACGAGTGGGGACACCCACTTAAGCAGCCCGCGGGAGCACTGCGCTTAGCAGGCCGGCCCGTTAGAATTTCCCGCGCAGCCCAGCATTTCAAATTAAACTTTTTCTTTTTAAATTCAAACACACTTCAGTACCCAACTTCAAAAATCAACCCAGATCAATTTAGTGCACCAAATTAGATGAAACCAATTTTGTTGGAAAGGTCTATGAATGCTTAATCCAAGCCCGTTGGATTCAAGTCATTTGGATTTGTAGATCACCCTTAGCAAAAATGACAAGGCAGAAGCTTTTCTGCATTCAAACATTTTTCAAATTTAAACCACAATATCTTTTGAGTTGATTCCAACTCTCAAAAATCACTTTCAACCATACCTTTCAGAATATATAAAAATATATATAGGTTACTTGTAGAAATAATGTTCAAGGAATAAAGGAATGCTTCATAAGCATTTCTAGCCACTTAAATTAATTAAAATAAAAGGGTAAAACCTTGTTAAATTGTGACACCACTTTAAATCACATTCCCATGGACTACAACATGTGGTGATGACATGTGTCAACATGATCCCATGTTTAGTTTGGAGAGTATTAAATCTTAAGTAGTTCTTCAATGAGTAGAAATTACTTTTTCTAAAATAAGAAGACTTAAACCAATCCTTAACCTTGTAATGTTAGAGATGATGCTAGATCATCTATAGGACCCTTGTGTGTGATGATTGCAAGTAGTTAAGTATTGTTTGGTGATTGTGTACCTCGTATTTATTCATAGAGGCTAGTACCGACCAAGGCTACGAAGAAGAAGGAGGATACTACGAAGAGGAAGCCGAAGAGAACTTCAACCACTGCTCTGCACAAGGCAAGCTAGTAACTATGCAAGCTTATACTGATATTGATGCAAGCTAACACTTGCAAGATACCCTATTGTTGCCACAACCCATGCTTGTGACATGATTACTATATGCCCTAAGCGTATGTAACTATACCCACTTGCTAAACCAATCCTAGTTTTATGGCAAGCTTTTTACTCTATTTCCTTATCAAAGTTTACTTAGAGGCTACCCAAGAAGTTTGGTAGAGACTAGACAGTTGTGCTGAAGGTTGCATAAAGAACATTAAAATTTGGCCTAAGCTAGAAACCTTGATATCAGCTTATGATATAAGGTTGGACTTAGTTGCAACTACACTAGTTACCACCCCTCTATTAGTACTACCCCACCTGTAGATGCTAGTGCTAAGCATAAAACTTGATCAACTTTAGATGGGAATACTTGGTGGAAAAATGGTTATGAAAACCTTGGAATGATGGATCATTCTATTGAAATGTTATGGACATGTGTTTCCAAACACTTGATGATTTTGGTGATGAAAATGTTGAGGCATGAGCCTTAGCCCTTTATAAAACTGATGGTTGTCTGGATGCGATACCATTCCAATTTTATCGTACAACCACAATACCCGAATATTGGGTAGGGCTTGACTGGAAACTTATATACCTTAGTATTAGTTCCCTCACGGCCAAGGTCTGAGCCGAGGCTACCTTGTGAAGATTGTCCACCTGTGCAGTACCCAAGATAACAGTGGTCATGGTTGGGAGGCCAAACTCACAGGAGAGGTTCTTATACTAGGGAGTGTAAATGGAAGGTTAGGATTGATTATCCGCATACTGAGTATGGTGAATTCAGGATTTGTTCCTGACGGATGTATCGAATGTTGTGGTGAAAGTGTACAATCTCCGCAGAGTGTCAAACTATTCGAATAGCCGCGTCCGCGGTTATGGACAGTTGGAGTGGCCATACTGTTCCCCCGTCAGACTTTTCAAAATGACTTGTGAACGACCTGAGACTTTGACTTGACCACAATAGAGTTGTGACTGGAAATACAAGATCCCACTTAGGAGTTATAAAATTGTGACCAGCTTTGGAACTTAGTAGTATAAATCTGGCTTTTGCAAAACAACCCTAGAGCCTAGTGTCCTATTATCCAAAAACCCCTCTTTCTTGTTAGTATTAGTTTGCGAGTACTTAAAGAGTACTCATGGCTTTGTCCCTGGCTATTCCCATGGCCAGACTATGAAGAGGAGTACCTGGAGGATGGACCCCAGACGGTTACGACAACTAGGATCATCTCCCATCGTCAGCATTGCCTGTGACCCCGAAGATGGAGCCTCGCCTACGCTACCGTTATTATGCCGTATTCCGCTGCTTGATGTTGTATTAAGGACTGGATCATGAGATCCCTATTTGTGTAAGAACTTATGTATCGTTGTAATGGATGAAGTACTATGGTACAATTCTGTTATGTCTCGCAAAAATGGTAATCCTGGGATTGCGATCTGTATGGGCATAACATTTTGGGCATCTAGGATTGAAAAATCCGGGTGTTGACATATGTTGAGGGCATGTGCCCTAGACTGATAGGGGAACCCAATACAATCACTATCAAGCATTTTGGATGGACCAACCCTCAGAATCGACTATGAGTTTCGATCCCGCCAAACCCGCATAGAACAAAGGTGCCCACCAGCACTTGCGTGCGGGTGTAATAACATTACACAACAGTCCTCAGACCCACAGAACAGATATATATACAACACGACTCCATGAGTCAAGAATCAGATATGATATAGAAAGATCCTCACCAGAGCGTGACTGGACAAGATGCAAATAAAGGATGGCGTCCAAGGCCAAGAAGGGTACTGCTAACGAAGATACCTGCTTTGCCGAGGGCATCAGTGACGGCGAGGCTAGAATTCACTACATAGGTATAGTGGACTAGCATTGAACAACCTATAGAGACTGATATAACTAGTCTGACCTTTCGGAACCAACCTGAATTTCCTCCCCCTTACGAGGAATCAACAGTATGCAGCAATTAAGTCGATAGTATCCTGAAAGCCATGGCACCTCCAACCAAACATCAGCAACACTCCATTTAGCCATTCCAACTGTTACTAGTCGACACGTTTTATTTAACCATTCCAAAGCACTAGCATATAGTGAAATTTATAACCGCATGATCAATAGGTACCAGGTAGGAGGTGTCCGAGGCAATAAACTGCAAGTAATAACACGGGTACGACAACTCGAGCATCACAACACAGATAGCAATAGATCAACAGGAGGGAATAAATACTATAAAAGTAAGATAGGTGGAAAGGGGGGCGATGCTCGCCTGAAAACATTGCCGAAGATTCAACCGATGATCGGGTCAACACTCGCATCAAGTCATCGGCCTAGTCCGTGAAGAAGCAAAACACTAGCACAAACACCGGATGCACTATTTAATACTACGGCAGAAGATCGGGCATGATGCATGTATGATGTCTGACATGGCAATTATGTGAAGCAATTAGGCCATATTGGGCGGATCGGGGTCCCGACAATTAATTAACAGGTTCATGTTGTTTATCTACCCCGCAAATTAAAGGTTGTCTTAACAAGGCAAAAGGTAACACCGGTTCGCTACCCAAATTTAAATGGGGCCAATATGAGACTAGATTTGCCCGCATATGGGCCCCATATTTAATTATGAGGTGAATCGGCATAAGGCCCCCAAACCACAGACAAGTATGCATGCAAGATGAACAATTAATATGCAACATTTTATATAAGGCATTTATAAAATAGGGCTCGGAAAAAGGTGCACACATTAGGGTTCGACAGATCTTGGGGTTCTGGGGTTCGGGGGTTCGGTCTCAGGGTTCGGATCTAGGGTTCGGTCCCGGCGGGAGCGTTCTCGGTCAACAGAGTAGATCTTGGCGCATCCGCGAAGAAGGACTTGGTTGGCGTCGGTGCCGCATCGGATTCTTCCGGGTCGGTGTCGTTCTTGTCGCATTCGAGGTCTTCGGGTCCGCGTAGACGGTCATGGCGTTCAAGGTGGAGAACTTGGCGTTCCGTGTAAGCGACCTTGGCGTCCTTGTCGGAGTTCTCGGATGACGATGTCGGTCTTAGGTTTGGCGCCGGTGGATCTTCGCGATCCGAAGGGTTCGGGTCCGGGCTCGCCGGGATCGGTCTTCAGGGTCTCGGTCGTCGGGTCCGAGAGGAAGTACTTGACGCTCGGCGTCCTTGGTATCCATGTCGACGGTCTTGTGAATCGAGTAGAAGATCTTGGCGTGCCGTGAAATCTTCGGTCTCGGCAAAATGGATGGCGGCTTCGCGACACTCTTGTCGAGGTGGGGGTGGAATCCTCGTTGTTGGCCTTGTCGACAGGTAGGGTGGCTTCGGTAGGCAGATGGAGGCGCACAGGCCGTTAGCAGCTAGCAGCTAGCCAACAACCTACACATTGTCCAAGAACAACAGGAGCAACCAAACAACGGCCAAGTGCGTATCCTGAAGCAGCAAAACACATTACTCGGGCCAAGCGAGCGACTCCCTCCTTCAAGCAACAGAACCAGCGCTTGGGAGGCCACAGCGGCGCTGGGGTGATGCAGGACCTGCCGACGACGAGCCGGCCAAAGGGGAAGCAGCGACGGTGGCCGGAAGGAGGCGACGCTCGGGGAGAGGCCGGGAGGAGGAAGGCGACACGGTTGCGGCGAGCTCGACGCGTGCAGGGACGGCGAGGTCGACGGGGGCCGGCCACGAGCTGGAGGCGGTGGCGGCCTCGACGGCGGTTTGGCACGACGGCGAGGGCGGGGCAACGACCGGCGCTCGGCGACGAAGAGGCGCGGGGCCGGCAAGGACGAACGGACGGGGAGCGGCGCTGGAGACGAGGCTCGCCGGCGGTTGGTGGCGAGGGGGGAGCAGCGGACGAGGGCGGACGGTGAGACGGAGGCCGGGTCGGGGCGAGCGAGGAAGGAGGGGTGGGGCGGATCTCTGCAGGCGACAGCGGCGCAGGGAGAGGTGCTCGTGGCAGCGGTGGTGGCCCGCGCTTGGGGAAGCGGCGGCGGAAGGGCCGGGCCGAGCGGGCGAGCCTGGCGGCGGCGCGCGGGCTCGGGAAATGAGGGCGGGGTGGTTGCAGAGGAGGGGCGACGGCGCTGGAGAGGAAGACCGGAAGCGAGGAGGACGGGGGCAAGTTGGTGCGGCCGGCGACGGGGCTCTGGCCGGACGCGGCCGCGCGGAGGGTGGCGGGCCGGAGCAGAGGGTGAGGCCGACGGCAGGAAGACGGGGTGGAAGGAGGCCCGACGGAGGCGAGCACAGGCCGCGACGAGGGGAAGGACGGCCACCGGCGATGGCGGGCGCCGGAGAGGCGGGGCGAGGGGGCGGGGTTGGCGGTGAACGGAGCTGAGGGAGAGAGAGAGGGTGCGGGTCGACGGGGCGAGGTGGGGAATGCGAGGGGGACGGGATCCCGTGCGAGGGGGGGGGAGGTGGGACTGCCGGGTGGGGCCATGCGGGGAAGGCTGCTGCGTGTTGTGGTGTGCTGGTGTTTGCTGTGTGCGTGTGTGAGGGAGTGGTGTGGGGTGGGGCCGGGCCCAGGGAGGCAGGTGGGGAGGGAGGTGAGGTGGCAGGCTAGTATAGGTTGGGGGAAGGGGCAGGGTGACGTGGCGGCCAGCGATTGGAGGGGGTGAGGTGGAGGTAGGGTGGGTAGATAGGATTGGGTAGAAAAAGGGGCTAGGGGGACTGGTTTAGGACTAGATATTTTTACTAGGTTTTCTTTTATTTTTAAAAATAAATTTTGTAATTGGTTTTAGATAAATGAAAGATCCGGCTGGACCGACGATTTGGATTTGGAAACATAGAGGAGGGCTAGTTTAGAAAATAACATAGTCTTTCGCAAATAGTTTTTAGGCAAAAATAATATGCATGATGATGACGATGCTCAAATGCAATGTGGCATGATGACATGAGCATGCGGTCATGATGATGCAATGCACAAAAACAACGCGATTTTCTAGTAGTGGTTTTGCGGGATGCCACAATTCGACACCACTAACAATGGATCTCGCCCTCGAGATCCGCCTCATGGTACCGGGAAGAAGGCCGGCGATCTGAATCTTCTCGCTTCGTGTAGACCCTCGCGACACCACTAACAAGAGGTCGTTGTCCGTGATCGTCGAGAGAACACTCCGGGAAACAAAGGCGAAGGTAGAGGTATCCACAAATAAAGCCACCTCTAGCTTCCGTGGACGGAGTAAAACTGCTGGATCCACTGATTCGATGTACAAGAGCGAATGATAAGAGTAGTCGGATGATGATCAGTCCATCGCACACCCAAACCATTACTCGGCACACGAATAGGCGGATTATGCAACCAACTCTCGGAATTCAGATTATAGATCTCGACAAGCGAGGTTCGGAAACAAAGGAGTGATGCAGACTCTGCATCGGATCTGGCGTAGATGATGTCATCGCGTCGGAAACCATCGGAAGGCACAAACAAGGAACAAAGAAAAGTTCACCAGATGAAGGATTCCTCGGATAGCATGAAGACCAGATGGTAGAACACCGTTATCAAAGGAGGAAGCGAAACCCTGAAGGTACGACGGAAACCCAACCGCGAGAGATCCTGGACTCTAAGAGAGAGAAGAGAGCGGATTCAAAACACGCAGAGGTGAGAGGAGAGTAGCAGAGGGGTAAGGAGTAAAATCAGACCTAATCAGAACTATCCAACCGATTTTTTTCAAAAATAGTTTTGACACTCTACTGCGGCCGTTAGCTAGGTTATCCTACAGGCTGGACTTGTGGGGTATCGCAACTGCTGAGCTCTGATACCACTATGTAACACCCTCAGAATCGACCCTATGCAAGTTTCTGCGATTCCCGCCAAACCCGCATAGAAATGATTCAAAGGTGCCCACCAGGCACTTGCGTGCGGGTGGAAAACGAAGTAATAACATTACACAACAGTCCTCGATGGGACCCATAGAATAGATATATATACAACACGACTCCATTAGTCAAGAATACATATATGATATACAAAGATCCAAATCACCTTGAAAATGATAGAGCGTCCGACTATGGACAAGATGCAAATGGGGCTAAGAGCCCTGAAGAATAACCAATGGCGTCCATAACCCTGCCCAGGCCAAGCCGGAAGGGTAACCCTGCTAACGACGTCGATCTCAAAACATGCTTAAACAAAAGGGGTGCCGACAAAGGGCAAAGGAAAAGAGAGAGCGGTCAGTACTGAGGCCAGTACACGGCGAGGCTAGAATTCGGCGGTCCTCGCCTACATAGGTATGGTGGACTGAGCGGCAGCGCAGCATGCACTAGAACAACCTATAGAGACTCGATATAACTAGCGGTTATCAGAGAGGGGTAAGAAAGACCTATTCGAAACCAACCTGATACTACCACCAAACATACCCATCCTGGTATTTCCCCCTCAAGACCAAATGAGGAAGTCAACCGAGGAACTCACACCGTTGGCAGTTTTACTTATTCGGTTATCGTTGCAGCAATTACTAGTCAAATATAGATAGTCATCCTGATAAAATAAGCAGTGGGCACTTTTAGTTAACCATTCCGTTATAGTTGCAACACTTACTAATCAGATACAAATAGCATGAGATGACCCCAAAACCCAGCAGTTGTTGGTACTTTTATTTAGCCATTCCGTTATAGTTCAATACTTACTAGTCAGATACAATGGTCGCAAGCGACAACCCAAGCAAGCAATTGTGGGCAGTTTTATTTAACCATTCCATTATAGTGAAGCTGATTACTAGTCATTATAAAGTCAAATTTATAGCACTACTTTAGTTATAGTTGTCTATGATCGAGATACTGTGCTCCAAGTCGTCCATAACCGCGGACACGGCTTTCAGAAAGTTTTACCCTACAGGGGTGCACAAATAGCAACACACACTCGATCAACCTCGGAAAAACCAAATCAAAACCCAACGAGGCCTTCACGACAAAGCAATCACAAGATTCAGAAATATTTCAGGGGGCCACCCCATTAAGCTACCCGCAACGAAGTTAGCTGACTTCGAGACGGACTCAAGGTTTGCGTCAGTGGCTGTAAACGACTGGGAACCCGAAAATGTGACTAGGCTTGTCGATACCGCGAAAACACTCCGCTTACCTAAACAGTACAGGTGCTCCTCGCACAATCGTAAATAAAGCAGTAAAGCATGGCATAAGTACAGGATCGTAAATAAAACCTGAAACTAGTTTGTGGCCCCAAGAAATAAGAATGAATCAAGATCTGGCTCAGGGGGGTCCCATAATCCTCCCGGATGTGGATAGCGCGAATATTCAAGGAACAGGTATCAAGTACTCGGGGTCCTACGGGACACAAGTGGACGGTTAACAACCAAATAACATCTATTGCCCACCTGTGCCTCTGCTTACCTACTTCAATTTTAGTTGTTAAACGGTAATTAAAGTAAACGATAATTAAAGCCATGATCATCTCCAACCTTAAACATGCGGCAACACTACAACAACTGTGGTACTAGACGACACGCAACAGCACTTGAGCAAGCGACTACGACGCGCAGGTCCAACTATCTACCAAACAACAGGTAATAGGAGGTGTCCGAGGCAATATAAGGCCGCAAGGGATATCACGGGTACGACAACTAGAGCATCGCAACACAGATAGCAATAGATCAACATGAGGGAATAAATACTATAAAAGTAAGATAGGTGGAAAGGGGGGGAGATGCTCGCCTGAAAACATTGCCGAAGGTTCAACCGAAGATTGGGTCGACACTCGCATCAAGTCATCGGCCTAGTCCGTGAAGAAGCAAAACACTAGCACAAACACCGGATGCACTATTTAATACTACGGCAGAAGATCGGGCATGATGCATGTATGATGTATGACATGGCAATTATGTGAAGCAATTAGGCCATATTAAGCGGAACCGGGGTCCCGACAATTAATTAACAGGTTCATGTTGTTTATCTACCCCGCAAATTAAAGGTTGTCTTAACAAGGCAAAAGGTAACACCGGTTCGCTACCCAAATTTAAATGAGGCCAATATGAGACTAGATTTGCCCGCATATGGGCCCCATATTTAATTATGAGGTGAATCGGCATAAGGCCCCCAAACCACAGACAAGTATGCATGCAAGATGAACAATTAATATGCAACAGTTTATATAAGGCATTTATAAAATAGGGCTCGGAAAAAGGTGCACACATTAGGGTTCGGCAGAACTTGGGGTTCCGGGGTTCGGGGGTTCGGTCTCAGGGTTCGGATCTGGGCTTCGGTCCCGGCGGGAGCGTTCTCGGTCAACAGAGTAGATCTTGGCGCATCCGCGAAGAAGGACTTGGTTGGCGTCGGTGCCGCATCGGATTCTTCCGGGTCGGTGTCGTTCTTGTCGCATTCGAGGTCTTCGGGTCCGCGTAGACGGTCATGGAGTTCAAGGTGGAGAACTTGGCGTTCCGTGTAAGCGACCTTGGCGTCCTTGTCGGAGTTCTCGGATGACGATGTCGGTCTTAGGTTTGGCGCCGGTGGATCTTCGCGATCCGAAGGGTTCGGGTCCGGGCTCGCCGGGATCGGTCTTCAGGGTCTCGGTCGTCGGGTCCGAGAGGAAGTACTTGACGCTCGGCGTCCTTGGTATCCATGTCGACGGTCTTGTGAATCGAGTAGAAGATCTTGGCGTGCCGTGAAATCTTCGGGTCTCGGCAAAATGGATGGCGGCTTCGCGACACTCTTGTCGAGGTGGGGGTGGAATCCTCGTTGTTGGCCTTGTCGACAGGTAGGGTGGCTTCGGTAGGCAGATGGAGGCGCACAGGCCGTTAGCAGCTAGCAGCTAGCCAACAACCTACACATTGTCCAAGAACAACAGGAGCAACCAAACAACGGCCAAGTGCGTATCCTGAAGCAGCAAAACACATTACTCGGGCCAAGCGAGCGACTCCCTCCTTCAAGCAACAGAACCAGCGCTTGGGAGGCCACAGCGGCGCTGGGGTGATGCAGGACCTGCCGACGACGAGCCGGCCAAAGGGGAAGCAGCGACGGTGGCCGGAAGGAGGCGACGCTCGGGGAGAGGCCGGGAGGAGGAAGGCGACACGGTTGCGGCGAGCTCGACGCGTGCAGGGACGGCGAGGTCGACGGGGGCCGGCCACGAGCTGGAGGCGGTGGCGGCCTCGACGGCGGTTTGCCACGACGGCGAGGGCGGGGCGACGACCGGCGCTCGGCGACGACCGGCGCTCGGCGACGAAGAGGCGCGGGGCCGGCGGCCCCGGCGAGGACGAACGGACGGGGAGCGGCGCTGGAGACGAGGCTCGCCGGCGGTTGGTGGCGAGGGGGGAGCAGCGGACGAGGGCGGATGGTGAGACGGAGGCCTGGTCGGGGCAAGCGAGGAAGGAGGGGTGGGGCGGATCTCTGCAGGCGACGGCGGCGGAGGGAGAGGTGCTCGTGGCAGCGGTGGTGGCCCGCGCTTGGGGAAGCGACGGCGGAAGGGCCGGGCTGAGCAGGCGAGCCTGGCGGCGGCGCGCGGGCTCGGGAAATGAGGGCGGGGTGGTTGTAGAGGAGGGGCGACGGCGCTGGAGAGGAAGGCCGGAAGCGAGGAGGACGGGGGCGAGTTGGTGCGGCCGGCGACGGGGCTCTGGCCGGACGCGGCCGCGCGGAGGGAGGCGGGCCGGAGCAGAGGGTGAGGCCGACGGCAGGGAGGCGGGGTGGAAGGCGGCCCGACGGAGGCGAGCACAGGCCGCGACGAGGGGGGGACGGCCACCGGCGATGGCGGGCGCCGGAGAGGCGGGGAGAGGGGGCGGGGTTGGTGGTGAACGCAGCTGAGGGAGAGAGAGGGTGCGGCGCGACGGGGCGAGGTGGGGAACGCGAGGGGGACGAGATCCCATGCGAGGGGGGAGGTGGGAGTGGGGCCATGCGGGGAAGGCTGCTGCGTGTTGTGGTGTGCTGGTGTTTGCTGTGTGCGTGTGTGAGGGAGTGGTGTGGGATGGGGCCGGGCCCAGGGAGGCAGGTGGGGAGGGAGGTGAGGTGGCAGGCTAGGATAGGTTGGGGGAAGGGGCAGGGTGACGTGGCGGCCAGCGATTGGAGGGGGTGAGGTGGAGGTAGGGTGGGTAGATAGGATTGGGTAGAAAAAGGGGCTAGGGGGACTGGTTTAGGACTAGATATTTTGACTAGGTTTTCTTTTATTTTTAAAAATAAATTTTGTAATTGGTTTTAGATAAATGAAAGATCCGGCTGGACCGACGATTTGGATTTGGAAAAATAGAGGAGGGCTAGTTTAGAAAATAACATACTCTTTCGCAAATAGTTTTTAGGCAAAAATAATATGCATGATGATGACGATGCTCAAATGCAATGTGGCATGATGACATGAGCATGCGGTCATGATTATGCAATGCACAAAAACAACGCGATTTTCTAGTAGTGGTTTTGCGGGATGCCACAGCACCCTTTGAGTGTCTCTATGGGATAAAGTGTTCCACCCCATTGCTATGGAATGGTGTGGGAGAAAGAAGTTTGTTCGGACCAGAACTAATCAAAGAGGCTGAAGAGAAAGTCAAGCTAGTTAAGGACAGATTAAAGATAACACAGTCCCGACAGAAGAGCTACGCAGATCCTAAGCGTAGAGAAGTCACCTATGAAGTAGGTGATAGAGCTTATCTTTGAGTGTCACCACTTCGTTGAGTGAAGAGATTTGGAATCAAAGGAAAATTGGCCCCAAGATATGTTTGACCTTTCAAGATTCTGAGTCGTAAAGGAGAAGTAGCTTATGAGATTGAATTGCCAGAATCATTGTCTGATGTTCACAATGTGTTTCATGTGAGTCTGCTTAAGAAATGCCATCCAGAAATGGAGGATACTTCTTTGAAGGATACCATACCTTTGGAGGAGGTTCAATTGTAAAGTGATCTCACTTACGAAGAGAAACCTATCAAGATTCTTGAGAGTGCAGAAAGAGTTACTCGGACTAAGACTATCAAATTCTGCAAAGTTCAATGGAACCATCATTCCGAAGAACAAGCAACATGGGAAAGAGAAGATGATCTTCGGAAAGACCACCCTCACCTATTTGCTAGCCAATCCGAATCTCGAGGGCGAGATTCACCTTAAGGGGGTTAGATTTGTAACATCCCTAAAATAATGTTTTCAAGGATTGCATATCATTCATGCATGCATAAGCATTTGGATCATTTTTTTAAATAAGATTTCAAAACAGAAGTAAATTGTTGCCTAATATCTTATGTAGGAAAGGCAATGGATTTATTTCTACTCTCCAAAATGTGAATACTTTGTTTCAACCAGAAAAGGTTTGATTATAGGTTTGAATGTTGATTTCAAAGATTGTTCAAATTTCAAAGCAAAAATCTAAATTCAAAAAATATCATATGCCTATCTATAAATAAATAATTAAGGCATGGTTTTATTTTAATTTCATTGGACCAATTTATTTTTGAGTGAACAACAAAGTTTTATACTCAATTATGTGCATGGTTCACTTTTCAAAAATCCAAATAAAGTTTGACTTCAAACTCATTTGAAGAACATTTGAAAATGAATACAGAAAATCAAAACAAAAATAGAAAACGAATAAAGAAAAGAAAAAGGGCCGGCGTTGCCAATCTGGCCCCACACTGGATCCAGCCCAACAACCAGCCCACCCGGGGTTTCCCTCTCCCTCTGTTTCTCACCCACGCGAGCACCCCCTTCTCGCTAATGCCCCAGACCCACCTCCACGTCACCCCTTCGTCCCCAAATCACGCCCGCGACCAGCTTCGCCGCAGCCGTTTCTTCCCAACGATCTTGCGCTTTATTACACGTTACTGCAGGCATAACTCCCTCTATCGCCACGGCTACTTAAAACCCTCCTCACTCCGCTCCATTCCCCTCACTCACCAACCACAGAGCGCCGCTAGGCTGTCCGCAATCGAGCTCGCGCCGCCGCTGTCCCGAACCACTCCGGCGAGCCATCACGGTGAGTCCCGAGAACGCCTTGCCTTCTGGTTCACACGACCTGCTTCGTCATCGCCTTGCGCATCTTCTCATGCTTTCAGTTTGTCCTAAAATACCCCAGGTCGTCGCCCCCATCAACGACTGCAAGTGTCCGAAGCTCAGCTCAACTCCGACGAGCCATTCCAGTGAGCCCTGTGTTCCCCTTTATCTATGGTTAACGCGAGTGAGTTTACTTTTGTCTTCCGCGTCTGCTAATACTTGCCGCTTGTTCCCTTGCGCACTAGGTTGTCGCCTTCGTCTCTGGTAGGGAACCCGACGCCTCCCGCAGCTCCGACGACCCCTAGCCGCCGCTACAGCACGCCCCCGTCCCAACGGCGACCACGTTGAGCTTCCTCGTGAACGTGCGAGTCTGGTAAGGAACATGATCACCCCTAGCCCTCGCTAGAATAGATGGACCATCGCCGGCAGAGCCGTCGTTGCCGCTGTGTTCATGAGCGCCGCTGGTTTAGTGTCAAGACGATTAGATCCACTGGATCTAGATCAAGTGGTCTAGATTAGACGCCATCCCGGAAGGGTACGGGCAGATCTGAGCCGCTAGATCTCATTTAGATCTGACGGTGCGCGTGTGTGATCTGCATGAAGCGCTACCATCCAATCAGGAAGCGCCGCGTGGCATGTGCTTCGTTTTAAAAATATGAATTAGACCTATTAGATGTTTAAACTTGAATAATTCATAACTTTTGATTCCCACGTCCAAATTTCACAAATTTTATATCAATGGAATCAGGAGAGAAAATCCTTTCCATTTATGCAATGTGTTTAATGTTTTTCTTATGTTAAAATGACTGTTTTCACAGAATCATTTGTAGTCATAATTTGGGTATAGAAATTATTTGAAAAATGTTTTATTGCTCAAATAAAGTTTGTTTGGCAAGTTTTGAACTTGTTTAAAATTCAGTATTGTGCACATGTCTTGTTGGGTGTAGAAAATCATCACATGGCATTTTGCATGCATCCATATATTTTCGCTTGTATATATTTTGTATGTGATTTTGGTGCTATTATTTTATGTGTAGATTTTGGTGCAAATAGTGATTGTGATTGTGAGGATTGTTGATACTCTCCAAACTACCAAGTCAAGTGGTGCTTCATGATATTATTCCTATGTTTTTCAACTATGAACTAGAAATATTTTGCTAGACTTGCATGAATATTTTGATCTATATCCTATGCTTGGGAAATCCAAGTAGTTGTAGAATTGCTAGAAATTTCTTAGTTAAGATGCTTATCTATGCCATTCTTAGCCTAGCTAGTAGCAACCAAGGGTGGTTATATATTCATGCTATGTTAAAATATTTCTTAAGTCTTTGTACTTGTGTTTTGCTTAATAAAAACAACTAAGTGAATGAAACACCTGGGTGGAATGGAAGGAATGGTTTGTGTTGAGTAGTTACGCAAGGCCCATTTCTATGGTTTACCTTGCGTATCTCACTTGTGGAAAGCCACCCAGGAACAAAGGGGTTTGAGATTCCATATGTTAAGAAGCTTCTAGTGCAGCCACTTGGCAATATGGGCTCTGCCTGGATCACATAGATTGCAATAACTTAGCCATTTGGACAGTTTGTGGTAGTGGGATGATAGGTTGGAACGAGTCCATTTTGTCTAAGGGAAGGCTTCTGAAAGGTCTTGTCTTGGTGAAAATCATGTCTCGTGGGGAAAGTGCACAACCTCTGCAGATGGAAGAATCTAGGTACTTAGCCATGTCCCTGGTATTGGAAAACTTGAGCATCAAGACATGGAAGCCATCAAGAATCTCCTCATCCCAATTTCTAAGTTAAAACTTGTGGGTGAACAAGGGTGAAGGTACACCAATTTCTATTGGTGTTTCCTTGTAAAAGTTTTGTCAAAGAAAACTTAGTGTTTTTAACTAATAGGTAAAACCTATTTTGAGGAAAGCAAGCCTAAGCTACACTTAGACAAAGTGCATATAGTATCTAGTCTACCAATATTCTACTAAGGTATCACTTGCCAATACTATTCCAATGTATTGACCCACTATGACTGTAACTTGTGATGTTACAGGTTATTATGATGGTGATTAGGGGTTATGAGTCTACACTCAACATGCTTGCCTGTGGCACATGAAGATGAAGACTTATTTATCTTATTACATATTTCAACTCTTGTACTAGGCCTGTGGCCATGGAGTTTGTAAAAGACTATGTTTGTCTCTGGAATGACTTGTAATAATGACCTTTGTTTCTGTGTACTTCATCTTAAACTGTGGATGCTAGCATTGATCCAGGGACTAGCATTGCAATCACAGGGATCTTACAGGTTTGGAGATAGGGGTCAGTACGGGAGGAAGGACCAGGGTCGTCAAACCCCACACTTGTACCAGAGAGAACAACCATACAGGAAAAGTCGTCGTTGCTAGGGATGAACAAATGAAAAGTCTATGTTTAATTATCCGAACCCCTGTCTACCGTGTGTAGCAGGCCGTGGTTTTATCCTGGCAGATGTATTGATTCTTGTGGGTAAAGTGCACCAACTCTGCAGAGTGTAATCTATTCGAATAGCCGTGTCCATGATCAAGGACGGTTGGAATGGCAAGTGCTAGGAGGACCCTTCAGTTATGGTGATGAAATAAAGGATGAGACTTGGTCACGAGAAAAGATAAGAATGAGTTTGGTTTTGACCTGAGATGGTCGAAGATGTTTACAAAGGGTTTTACAACAAAATTGTTTTAAATATTTTTAACAAGGATGTGGAGATGTCTAGATTTTCTAAATGGAGGCATACTTTCAGAAAACTCGTTTTCAACAAAGATATAGAGATGCCATGGTTAGGTCTTTCAACAACAACTATAGTGTAGAGCTATCTCGCCACAACCAAATATGCATTATTCTTATTACCTTGTCTGATTGGTTTGTGAGTACATTCAAAGTACTCACCGGCATTGTTGCTGGCTATTTACTTGGCCAGATTGAAGATGTTAAGAAGTGATGAAGGTGCTGACGTCTATGCGAACTAGGCCGTCTTCCCAGTCATTTCCCTGTAGGTTAAGGCATGGGCTCTGCGCTGAAGACTTCCACCACTTGTATTGTATTTGCCATAATGGCCCATTTGTAAGTTTTGTACTCATTACTTAAATGGATTGTCAACACCCGGATTTTTAATCCCAGCTGCCTGTTATGCCATACATCGCAATCCTAGGATTACCATTTTTGCGATATATAACAGATTTGGATACCACAGTACATCTTCCATTACAAACCATACATAAGGTCTTGCACAAATAAGGATATCATGATCCAGTTCTTAACACAACTCAAGCAGCGGAATAACGTAATAATAAAGGTAGCGTAGGCGAAGCTCCATCTTCGGGGTCACAGGCAATGCTGACGATGGGAGATGATCCTAGTTGTCGTAACCTTCCTAGGGTCCATCATCCTTGTACTCCCCTTCATTGTTTGGCCATGGGAATAGCCAGGGTCAAAGCCATGAGTACTCTTTAAGTACTCGCAAACTAATACTAACAAGTGAAGGGGGGTTTTTGTAGTAGGACACTAAGCTCTAGGGTTGTTTTGCAAAAAGACAGATTTACCTCTACTAAGTTCAGAAGCAAGAAAACTAGTTGAATCTTATATGCCTAAGTGGGAACTTGAATTCATATCACAACTCTGTTGTGGTCAAGTCAAAATCTCAATTCATTTCACAAGTCATTTTGAAAACATCGGATGGGGGAACAGTATGGCCACTCCAACTGTCCATAACCGCGGAGACGGCTATTCGAATAGTTTGGCACTCTGCAGAGATTGTACACTTTCACCACAACAATCGATACATCCATCAGGAACAAATCCTAAATTCACTATACTCAGTATGCGGATAATCAATCCTAACCTTTCAATTACTCGCCCTAGTATAGGCACATCTCCTGTGAGTTGGCCTCCCAACCATGACTAACTGTCATCTTGGGTACTGCACAGGTGGACAATCTTCACAAGGTAGCCTCAACTCAGACCTTGGCCGTGAGGGAATCCATACTAAGGTATATAAGTTTCCAGTCAAGCCCTACCCAATTTTCTGGTATTGTGGTTGTATGGTAAAATTGGAATGGTATCGCATCCAGACAACCATCAGTTTTATAAAGGGGTAAGGCTCATGCCTCAACATTTTCATCATCAAAATCATCTGGTGTTCGGAAACACATGTCAAAACATCTCAGTAGAATGACACATCATTCTAAGGTTTTCATAACCATTTTCACCAAGTATTCCCATCTAAAGTTGATCAAGTTTTATGCTTAGCACTAGCATCTACAAGTGGGGTAAGTACTAATGAGGGTGGTAAACAAGTGGGGGTTAATTGAGTTCAATCTCATCCCTTAGGATGACATCAAGATTATCTAGCTTAGGCCAAATTTAATGCTCTTTATGCAACCTTCAATTATCTTCCTAGAATCTACAAGCCACTTAAGTAAACTCTAAGAGAAAGCTTTGATAAAGAAATAAGGTATAAATCTTGCAAATAAAACTAGGATTGGGTAACATCAAATGTGTCCAACCAAGCTTGCTTAGTGCATTGCATAGGTTATCTAAATTTCATAATTGCAAGTGTTAGCTTTCATAGGTCAACTTGGGTAGTAAGGCTTGCACAAGTATCAGTATAAGCTTGCTAAGTTAATAGTTTGCAAGTATTGGCTTGCATAGGTCAACTTGGTTAGTAGGGCTTGCATAAGTATCAATATAAGCTTGCTAAGTTGCAAGTGTTAGCTTGCATAGGTCAACTTGGTTAGTAAGGCTTGCATAAGTATCAGTATAAGCTTGCTAAGTTGCAAGTGTTAGCTTGCATAGGTCAACTTGGTTAGTAAGGCTTGCCATGTGCAGAGCAGTGGTTGAAGTTCTCCTCTGCTTCTTCCTTGTAGTATCCTCCTTCCTCCTCGTATCCTTGGTCGGTACTAGCATCTATGAATAAATACGAGGTACACAATCACCAAACAATACTTAACTATTTTCAATCATCACACAAAGGTGTTCTATAGATGATCTAGCATCATCACTTAACATTACAAGATTAAGGAAATTTTCTTATTTATTTTATTTTTAGAAAAGTAATTTCTACTCATTGAAAACTACTTAAGATTTAATATTCTCCATATGAACATGGGATCATGTTGACACATGTCATCACCACATATTTCAGTACATGGGAATGTGATTTAAAGTGGTGTCACAATTTAATAAGGTTTAACCTTTTTATTTTAAATAATTAAAGTGACTAGAAATTCCTATGTGGCATTCTTTTATTACTTGAACATTATTTTTGTAAATAAACCCATATGTTTTTATATATTCTGAAAGTATGATCAAATGTGATTTTTGAGAGTTGCAATCAACTCAAAAGCTATTATGGTTGAAATTTGAAAAATGTTTGAATGGAGAAAAGCTTCTGACTTGTTATTTTTACCAAGGTTGATCTACAGATCCAAATGGGTTGAATCCAACATGCTTGGATTAAGCATTTCAGTACCTTTCTAAAAAAAATGGTTTCATGCAATTTGGTTCACTGAATCGAGCTGGGTTGATTTTTGAATATAGGTACAGAACTGAGTTTGAATTAAAAAGGAAAAGTCTAAATTCAAACTGTTGGGTCGCGCGGGAGAGTTTAACGGGCTGGACCAGTGTCACGACGCAGCAGGGGGCTCAGCTGACAGGGGGGTTCCACCTGTCAGTGGCTCATAACACGCGAAGCGACACGGGGCGGTCTGGTTCGTTGGATTAGAAGGGTGATCGACGGATGAGGTTCGTCGTCGATGATGAAATGTCACCGGCGAGCTCGCACCCTAGAGGCTCGGTGGGGGTTGTGGGAGGCTCACCGGGGCTCAGGCGAGGGTTGGCGATTGGGGCGAATGACGAAGTCTACGACGGCCATTCTCCTGGCACCAGCAGCTCTCCTGGGGCGGCTCCATTCGATGGCTCCCTTCTTCTCCAGCAGCGGCGGGCTCCGGCCAAATTCCGGAGATGCGCTGCTCGCCTTGCTCCGAGGAAGGGTGTGGGATGCTCGGTGAGGTGAGGGGAGTGGGATGGTGTGCTTCAATCGGCTGGGGATCGCCTCCTTTTATAGGCTCGATGGCGAGACCGAGAGGGATGGGAAGGCAAAGGTGGCGACACGACTATGGGCGGCTAGAGGCATGGCTGAGGTTGGCGATCGACGGGCGGTCTCCTGGCGATGCTCTATAACTTGAATGCGAGCTTAGGGGCGGTGGAAATTAGTCGGGAACGTGCGGTGCTCTGCGAGGCATAGGCGGCGAACTCCACGGCGAGCGGTGGCTATGGGGTACGGGCGATGAAACGAACATGTTTGGTGGTCTCCTGGGACGGTGGAGTGCATGCTGGCGGGCGGCAAGGGCTCGAGGTGGTCGGGTTGCGTGGGAACGACGCGTGCACTGGGGTGCGCGTCGGCATGGTCGACAGCAGCGCGGGCGCGGTGTTCTTGGCGGTTATGGTCTCTGTCTTCGAGCTAGGGTTGGTCGCGAGGGGGTGGTGAGGCATGGGCTACCTCCTAGACAAGGTTGGCACGGCTAGTTCTTCCTCTAGCTTGCTGTCCACACTGGGGTGACATGGTGAGGCTTGGCCTGCTCACCATTGATGGCAATGGCAAGCTTACAGTGATGCTAGAGGTTAATAACTAAGCTAGATGATGTACTAGATGTTTGCTGTGAGCTAGAGAGGGGACAAGGTTGGCCAAAACACTTCTCAAAATAGTGTTTGTGATTTGTTTGATTTGAATCTGCAACCTGTTTGATGAAATGGCCGCAAGAACTTGAGTTTTGAATTTTGAAAAGATTTTTGGTGGGTGTTCTAGGCATGTGCTGGGGATTCTGTGGGTGCTTGGGTTTTGAAAATTGAACTTGTTTGAGTGGTTTTTGAAATAATGGGATCTTCCCATATGAGATAGATTCAATTTTAAACTGTCATTTAAACTTAGCATTTGAATGTTTTTGGATGATCACAAAGTGGTCCTTGGTACCTTATTATGAGTACTAACAAGGGGTGCAAAGATCCATACATGTTTCTGCTGAGTTTTGAAAATTAGAGATAGCCAAAGTAGGCATGGGAGTTAATTTGGCCAAAGTGACCATTCACTTAATTTATTCATTTTGAGTTGTTTGTCTTTGGGAAAAGTTTGGGGATTGTTTGGATGATGTTTATTTCACCTAATAATCATTTTACAAGCAAAGAAACACAGAACCATGGCAATTCAAAAGAATGCAATTTTTGAATACACACACATATGAATGCTTTCATATTTTTAGTTGGGAAGGTTTTTGTTAACCCTAATTTTGATGATTAGAGTTTGATGATCCAAGTTTAATATTTTTGGGATGCTACATGGATGTTGTAACGATACTAGTCGGTTATGATCACGGCTCACTGATCATGGGAACGTGAATGGTATGCATAATGGGTATTCGGAACATAAATCTGGGGTGCCGCAGGTCCAATCTTTACCATTGATACATCTTCCACCGTTACTGTTTACCTTTCTGCAAACCACCATTACCTTCCACACCATACGGTTAACACTTTGTTTTCAACAAACCGGTGAGATTGACAACCTCACTGTTCATTGGGGCAAAGTCTTGAGTTTGTGTAGTGTAGGTTTCCAAGTTGCTAGCAACACCTTTGATTCGTTTCCTTCCTCCTACTGGTTCGATAACCTTGGTTTCTTACTGAGGGAAGACTTGATTTTGTGCTCATCATACCTTCCTCTTGGGGACTCCCAACAAAGTGTTGCTGCACTCATTAGTTATCTCCCAATAAGTACTTTTCTTTAACGCCTTTAAGTTAGGCACAAGAAGCAAGAATCAAGTATTTTCAAATAAGTACTTTTCTTATTATTTTGTGAGTGTTCTCTTTTGCTTCTTCATTTGAAAATACTTGATTCGTGCTTCTTTTGCCTAACTTAAAGGCGTTACAGAAAAATACTTATTGGGAGATAACTAAGGAGTGCAACAACACTTTGTTGGGAGACCCCAAGAGGAAGGTATGATGAGAACAGCAACAAGATTTACCTCAATGAGAAACCGTGGTTATCGAACCAGGAGGAGGAAGGAAACGACTCAAAGGTGTTGCTAGAAACTTGAAGACCTGCGCAACACAAACTCAAGACTTTGCCAGAATGAATAGTGAGGTTGACAATCTCACCGGTTTTCTATAACAAAGGATTAACTGTATGGTGTGGAAGGTAATGGTGGTTTGCAACAAGTAAACGGTAAACATTGGAAGATGTATCAATGGTAAAGATTGGAATGGGGTCCATAGTTCACTAGAGGTGTTCTCCTTAGATAAACAAACATGGCATGCTGGGTAAACAAATTACAGCAGGGCAATTGACAGGACTAAGCAAGGCATAACAATGCAATACTAGACATCATGATCCTATGAGATTAGATTGGGAAATACAACAAGATACGTAGGCCGCCATCCAACTGCATCTATGACTAGAAGTCCACCTTTGGGTTATCATCCGAACCCCCTCCAGTATTAAGTTGCAAGGAACAGATAACTACTTTAAACAAAGTGTGTAAGATAAACAATCCGCTTGTTCAATGAACAAGAGACCATTGTTTTCTCCCTAGTGGCAACAGGACATCTACAACGTTAGAGATTTCTGTCACTTACCTTAGATTAAATAGAGGCATGAACCCACTATCAAGCATAAATACCCCCTCTTGGAGTCACTAGAAACTACTTGGCCAAGATATCTACTAACAACAGAGAGCATGCAAGATCACAAACAACACAGACATGATAGAATCAATAAGACAAAACCATTAATCAATCTGGCATAGTAATCTCAATATCCATCGGATCCCCGCAAACACAACATGCATGATTACAAATAGATGATATCTTGATCATGAACGGAGCTCACAAGGTCTAGACATGAAAGCAAAAAGGAGGAGATACAACCATCTAGCTACTACATGGACCCGGGTGCCGGGAAGAGCTTCAGATCCCCCTGATCGGGTACTTAGGGTTTAGGGACCGGGGGCTTCTTATAGGCGAAGAGGGAGGCCGAGGGGGTGCCCGAGGCGGCCGCACCCCCCAGTTGAATGATGTCACCATCAAGAACAAGTATCCCTTGCCCAAGATAGAGGATTTGTTTGATCAGTTGACCGGTGCCCAGGTGTTTTCTAAGATTGATCTTAGAACTGGTTATCATCAACTCAAAATTCGTGCAGAGGATATTCCAAAGACTGCCTTTACCACCAGATATGGTTTGTATGAGTATACAATTATGTCTTTTGGATTAACCAATGCCCCCGCTTATTTCATGAACCTCATGAATAAGATTTTTATGGACTTCCTGGATAAGTTTGTCGTTGTTTTCATCGATGACATTCTGATTTATTCCAAATCGGAAGAAGAACATGAGCTACACCTAAGGACCATTCTTGGAACCCTTAGAGAGCATCAGCTGTATGCAAAATTTAGCAAATGTGAATTCTGGTTACAGGAAGTAGGATTCCTCGGTCACATTGTATCAGCCGGAGGAATTGCCGTTGACCCTGCCAAAGTGAAATATGTAGAAGATTGGCAAGCCCCAACCACTCAAACCCAAGTTTGTGCTTTTCTCGGATTGGCGGGATATTACTGCAAATTCGTAGAAGGATTCTCTAGTATCGCCCGACCCATGACCCAATTGCTGAAGAAGGACAAGAAGTTTGAATGGACGGACAAGTGTGAAGCGAGTTTCCAAGAACTCAAAAGGAGATTGATTTCCGCCCCAATCATGATCATGCCGGATATCACGAAGCCATTCGATGTGTATTGTGACGCATCCAAGATTGGTCTCGGATGTGTGCTAATGCAAGAAGGCCAAGTTATATCCTATCTATCGCGACAATTGAAGCAGCATGAACAAAATTATCCAACCCATGACCTCGAACTCGCAGCCGTAGTTCTAGCCCTGAAGACATGGAGACGTTACCTTATGGGAAACCGTTGTGAGATTTATTCGGATCACAAGAGCCTAAAGTATATATTCACTCAGAAGGAGCTGAATATGAGGCAGAGAAGATGGATTGAGCTAATCAAGGATTACGACCTGGACATTCATTATCACCCTGGAAAAGCCAATGTAGTAGCCGATGCCCTTAGCAGATTGTCGTGCCGCTTGAACTCCATGATTTTGAAGGAGCAACCAAGTTTTCACAAGGAGATGGAAGATTTTCGACTAGAATTAGTAAGTGAAGGATTTTTGGCTAGCATAGAACTTCAGCCCACTTTGATCAGTCAGGTTAAAGAGGCGCAGAAAGGAAATGCTAGTATCGACGGAATTAAACGTCGTATCGGTACAGGCAAAGTACCCGGATTCACCGAGGACGAAGAAGGAGTTTTGTGGTACAAAGGACGCCTTTGTGTACCAGCAGATTCTGAGTTAAAAGAAGTTATCTTGAAGGAGGCCCATGATACTCATTATTCTATCCATCCAGGAGGAACTAAGATGTATCAAGATTTGAAAGAGCAATTTTGGTGGCATAAGATGAAGAGAGAAATCGGAAGCTATATCGCCAAGTGTGATATATGTCAGCGAGTCAAGGCAGGACATCAAAGACCCGCTGGATTGTTGCAACCTTTGCAAATTACGGAATGGAAATGGCATTCTGTAGGAATGGACTTTATCACTGGACTACCTACTTCTAGTAGGGGAAATGACTCTATTTGGGTCATAGTGGACAGATTATCCAAAGTCGCCCATTTCTTGCCCGTTAAAACCACCTATCAGAGTTCGAAGCTAGCAGAGTTGTATATCGCTAGGATCGTTAGTTTGCACGAAGTCCCCAAGAATATCGTATCGGATCGAGGAACTCAGTTTACCTCGAGATTCTGGAAGAAGGTCCAGGAAGGTTTAGGAACCCGCCTAGATTTCAGTATCGCGTATCACCCTCAGACCGATGGACAAACGGAGCGAGTAAACCAAATACTCGAAGATATGCTTAGAGCATGTGTGCTAGAGTATGGATCCAAGTGGGAAGACTGTCTACCGTTTGCAGAATTTTCCTACAACAATAGTTACCAAGCCAGTTTGCAAATGGCCCCATTTGAATTCATGTACGGAAGGAAGTGCCGCACCCCTTTGAACTGGTCGGAAGTAGGAGAGAGTCAAATTTTCGGACCCGACATCCTACGAGAAGCAGAAGAGAAGGTTCACAAGATTCAAGAGCACCTCAAGACAGCCCAATCCAGACAAAAGAGTTACGCTGACAAGAGACGTCGAGACCTCGCCTTTAACATTGGAGACTTTGTTTACCTGAAAGTGTCTCCATTGAAGGGAATGCAACGTTTCCAACTCAAAGGAAAGTTAGCCCCCAGATATATCGGACCTTTCAAAATCTTGAACAGTCGAGGAGAAGTATCGTATCAACTCGAGCTACCAGAAGAGATGTCAGCAGTGCACAATGTGTTCCATATCTCGTTACTTCGCAAATGTCTCGAAGTCCCCGAGAAGACCGAAGTGTTCAAGAATATCGATCATAGGACCATAGAGATCAATGATGACCTGACCTATCCTGAAGTAGCCATCCGTATATTGGAAGAAGCTTTTCGAACGACCAGAACCCGAAGCATCAAGTTTCTCAAGATTCAGTGGAGCAACCACACAGAAGAGGAAGCTACCTGGGAACGCGAAGATCACATCAGGACGGAGTTTCCAGATCTCTTCAAATCCTAGGTAATCTTTTCGTCCTTTTTCAAATCTCGGGACGAGATTTTGTTTAAGGGGGGAAGGTTTGTAACATCCCAAAAATATCAAACTTAGATCAACAAAACACTAATCCTAAAGTTTAGGGTTAACAAAAACTTTTCTAAATCAATTCATGAAAGCATGTCTATGTGTATGCATGAATTTTGAAATTCTTTAAAACCACTTTGTTTGTGTGATCCATTGCTTGTAAAATGTTTCTTAGGTGAAAAGAACATCATCTAAAACATTCCCCACACTTTTCCTAAAGAAAAATAAGTCAAAACCAATATATTAAGTGAATGGTCATTTTGACCAATTTAACTCCCATGCCTACTTTGGCTGTCTCAAACTTTCAAAACCTAACAGAAACTTTTCTGGATCTTTGCACCCCTTGAATGTACTCATAACAAAGTATCAAGGCCCACCTTGTGATCATCCAGAAACTTTCAAATGCATAGTTTAAATGACAACTCAAAATTGAATCTTCTTCATATGGGAAGATCCCACTTTTTCAAACCCACTTAAACAAGCTCAATTTTCAAAACCCAAGCATCTGCAGACTCACCAGAACCAATCTAGCAAACCACCAAAAATCATTTCAAAATTCAAAACTTGATTTCATGCGGCCATTTCATCAAACAGGTTGCAGACACAAATCAAACAAAACACACAAACACTATAGTGTGCAGTGATTCTTGCCTAACTTGTTCCCTAGTCAGCTCTCACACACCTCAGTAGATCATCTAGAAAGATTAGCCCAACACTAGCACCCTGTGAGCTTGCCATTCCCATTAATGGTGAACAGCCGAGCAACCCCATGTCACCCCAAAGTGGACAACAAGCTAGGAGCAGCAGCAAGCCTAGCCAGCATGTCTGGGAGGAAGCCCACCGTCCACCGCCACTGCCTGTCCCAGCCGCGAGCGTTGCCAAGCCCTGGACCACGCGCGCAAGACACGCCCAGACCATGCCGAGCGTGCGCCAGAGCGCCACCCTCGACCACCACCCACAGACCGTGCGCCGCCCTCACCGCGCGCACACACGATCACCACCGACCCAGGAGACCGCCAGACATCCCCGTTTAACGCCCCGCGCCATACAGCCACCGCCCGCCGTCGAGAACGCCGCATCTGTCGCGCAGAGCACCGCCCGTTCCAGACCAAACCACACCGCCCCATCACTCGCGACCATGCCATTGAGCATCGCCCGGAGACACAGCACCGTCCCCTACCCTTGCCCATGCCATTAGCTGCCTGTAACATCGCCTCCGACGAGCTCACCTTGCGCCCCGACGGTCCCCTCGCTCGACTATAAATAGAGGCCACCCCCGCACGATTTCTTCACACCATCTCACTCCCCTCTCCTCACTGATCGTGCCACACCATTCTCAGAGCAAGGCGAGCACCACCCTGCCGGAATTTCACCGGAGCCTGCCGCTGCCGGAGAAGAAAGGAGCCAGCGATTGGAGCCGCCCCAGGAGAAGCCACCGGTACCAGGAGGTTCGCCGTCGTCGACTTTGTCGTTCGCCCGCCTCGCCGACCCTCGCCCGTACCCCGGTGAGCCCCCAGCACCCCTCACTGGCCGCGCTAGGTTTCGTTCTCGCCGGAGCTGTCTCGCGTCGACGATGACCCTCAGTCGTTGGATTAGAACCAGATCTAACAAACCACGTTGCCCCATACCGCTTCGCCCAGCCCCGTGTCACTAACGAGTGGGGACACCCACTTAAGCAGCCCGCGGGAGCACTGCGCTTAGCAGGCCGGCCCGTTAGAATTTCCCGCGCAGCCCAGCATTTCAAATTAAACTTTTTCTTTTTAAATTCAACACACTTCAGTACCCAACTTCAAAATCAACCCAGATCAATTTAGTGCACCAAATTAGATGAAACCAATTTTGTTGGAAAGGTCTATGAATGCTTAATCCAAGCCCGTTGGATTCAAGTCATTTGGATTTGTAGATCACCCTTAGCAAAAATGACAAGGCAGAAGCTTTTCTGCATTCAAACATTTTTCAAATTTAAACCACAATATCTTTTGAGTTGATTCCAACTCTCAAAAATCACTTTCAACCATACCTTTCAGAATATATAAAAATATATATAGGTTACTTGCAGAAATAATGTTCAAGGAATAAAGGAATGCTTCATAAGCATTTCTAGCCACTTAAATTAATTAAAATAAAAGGGTAAAACCTTGTTAAATTGTGACACCACTTTAAATCACATTCCCATGGACTACAACATGTGGTGATGACATGTGTCAACATGATCCCATGTTTAGTTTGGAGAGTATTAAATCTTAAGTAGTTCTTCAATGAGTAGAAATTACTTTTTCTAAAATAAGAAGACTTAAACCAATCCTTAACCTTGTAATGTTAGAGATGATGCTAGATCATCTATAGGACCCTTGTGTGTGATGATTGCAAGTAGTTAAGTATTGTTTGGTGATTGTGTACCTCGTATTTATTCATAGACGCTAGTACCGACCAAGGCTACGAAGAAGAAGGAGGATACTACGAAGAGGAAGCCGAAGAGATCTTCAACCACTGCTCTGCACAAGGCAAGCTAGTAACTATGCAAGCTTATACTGATATTGATGCAAGCTAACACTTGCAAGATACCCTATTGTTGCCACAACCCATGCTTGTGACATGATTACTATATGCCCTAAGCGTATGTAACCATACCCACTTGCTAAACCAATCCTAGTTTTATGGCAAGCTTTTTACTCTATTTCCTTATCAAAGTTTACTTAGAGGCTACCCAAGAAGTTTGGTAGAGACTAGACAGTTGTGCTGAAGGTTGCATAAAGAACATTAAAATTTGGCCTAAGCTAGAAACCTTGATATCAGCTTATGATATAAGGTTGGACTTAGTTGCAACTACACTAGTTACCACCCCTCTATTAGTACTACCCCACCTGTAGATGCTAGTGCTAAGAATAAAACTTGATCAACTTTAGATGGGAATACTTGGTGGAAAAATGGTTATGAAAACCTTGGAATGATGGATCATTCTATTGAAATGTTTTGGACATGTGTTTCCAAACACTTGATGATTTTGGTGATGAAAATGTTGAGGCATGAGCCTTAGCCCTTTATAAAACTGATGGTTGTCTGGATGCGATACCATTCCAATTTTATCGTACAACCACAATACCCGAATATTGGGTAGGGCTTGACTGGAACTTATATACCTTAGTATTAGTTCCCTCACGGCCAAGGTCTGAGCCGAGGCTACCTTGTGAAGATTGTCCACCTGTGCAGTACCCAAGATAACAGGGTTGGTCGCGAGGGGGTGGTGAGGCAGGCTACCTCCTAGACAAGGTTGGCACGGCTAGTTCTTCCTCTAGCTTGCTGTCCACACTGGGGTGACATGGTGAGGCTTGGCCTGCTCACCATTGATGGCAATGGCAAGCTTACAGTGATGCTAGAGGTTAATAACTAAGCTAGATGATGTACTAGATGTTTGCTGTGAGCTAGAGAGGGGACAAGGTTGGCCAAAACACTTCTCAAAATAGTGTTTGTGATTTGTTTGATTTGAATCTGCAACCTGTTTGATGAAATGGCCGCAAGAACTTGAGTTTTGAATTTTGAAAAGATTTTTGGTGGGTGTTCTAGGCATGTGCTGGGGATTCTGTGGGTGCTTGGGTTTTGAAAATTGAACTTGTTTGAGTGGTTTTTGAAATAATGGGATCTTCCCATATGAGATAGATTCAATTTTAAACTGTCATTTAAACTTAGCATTTGAATGTTTTTGGATGATCACAAAGTGGTCCTTGGTACCTTATTATGAGTACTAACAAGGGGTGCAAAGATCCATACATGTTTCTGCTGAGTTTTGAAAATTAGAGATAGCCAAAGTAGGCATGGGAGTTAATTTGGCCAAAGTGACCATTCACTTAATTTATTCATTTTGAGTTGTTTGTCTTTGGGAAAAGTTTGGGGATTGTTTGGATGATGTTTATTTCACCTAATAATCATTTTACAAGCAAAGAAACACAGAACCATGGCAATTCAAAAGAATGCAATTTTTGAATACACACACATATGAATGCTTTCATATTTTTAGTTGGGAAGGTTTTTGTTAACCCTAATTTTGATGATTAGAGTTTGATGATCCAAGTTTAATATTTTTGGGATGCTACATGGATGTTGTAACGATACTAGTCGGTTATGATCACGGCTCACTGATCATGGGAACGTGAATGGTATGCATAATGGGTATTCGGAACATAAATCTGGGGTGCCGCAGGTCCAATCTTTACCATTGATACATCTTCCACCGTTACTGTTTACCTTTCTGCAAACCACCATTACCTTCCACACCATACGGTTAACACTTTGTTTTCAACAAACCGGTGAGATTGACAACCTCACTGTTCATTGGGGCAAAGTCTTGAGTTTGTGTAGTGTAGGTTTCCAAGTTGCTAGCAACACCTTTGATTCGTTTCCTTCCTCCTACTGGTTCGATAACCTTGGTTTCTTACTGAGGGAAGACTTGATTTTGTGCTCATCATACCTTCCTCTTGGGGACTCCCAACAAAGTGTTGCTGCACTCATTAGTTATCTCCCAATAAGTACTTTTCTTTAACGCCTTTAAGTTAGGCACAAGAAGCAAGAATCAAGTATTTTCAAATAAGTACTTTTCTTATTATTTTGTGAGTGTTCTCTTTTGCTTCTTCATTTGAAAATACTTGATTCGTGCTTCTTGTGCCTAACTTAAAGGCGTTACAGAAAAATACTTATTGGGAGATAACTAAGGAGTGCAACAACACTTTGTTGGGAGACCCCAAGAGGAAGGTATGATGAGAACAGCAACAAGATTTACCTCAATGAGAAACCGTGGTTATCGAACCAGTAGGAGGAAGGAAACGACTCAAAGGTGTTGCTAGAAACTTGAAGACCTGCGCAACACAAACTCAAGACTTTGCCAGAATGAATAGTGAGGTTGACAATCTCACCGGTTTTCTATAACAAAGGATTAACTGTATGGTGTGGAAGGTAATGGTGGTTTGCAACAAGTAAACGGTAAACATTGGAAGATGTATCAATGGTAAAGATTGGAATGGGGTCCATAGTTCACTAGAGGTGTTCTCCTTAGATAAACAAACATGGCATGCTGGGTAAACAAATTACAGCAGGGCAATTGACAGGACTAAGCAAGGCATAACAATGCAATACTAGACATCATGATCCTATGAGATTAGATTGGGAAATACAACAAGATACGTAGGCCGCCATCCAACTGCATCTATGACTAGAAGTCCACCTTTGGGTTATCATCTGAACCCCCTCCAGTATTAAGTTGCAAGCAACAGATAACTACTTTAAACAAAGTGTGTAAGATAAACAATCCGCTTGTTCAATGAACAAGAGACCATTGTTTTCTCCCTAGTGGCAACAGGACATCTACAACGTTAGAGATTTCTGTCACTTACCTTAGATTAAATAGAGGCATGAACCCACTATCAAGCATAAATACCCCCTCTTGGAGTCACTAGAAACTACTTGGCCAAGATATCTACTAACAACAGAGAGCATGCAAGATCACAAACAACACAGACATGATAGAATCAATAAGACAAAACCATTAATCAATCTGGCATAGTAATCTCAATATCCATCGGATCCCCGCAAACACAACATGCATGATTACAAATAGATGATATCTTGATCATGAACGGAGCTCACAAGGTCTAGACATGAAAGCAAAAAGGAGGAGATACAACCATCTAGCTACTACATGGACCCGGGTGCCGGGAAGAGCTTCAGATCCCCCTGATCGGGTACTTAGGGTTTAGGGACCGGGGGCTTCTTATAGGCGAAGAGGGAGGCCGAGGGGGTGCCCGAGGCGGCCGCACCCCCCAGGTGTGGGGTGGGCCCACACGTGCGGCCAGGGGGTGTGGCCCCCTCGAGGCCCTCCTTCGTCTCATCTTCTGGATCCTTGTTCCCCACGGTAAAATATTGACTTTGGCTTTTGTCCCGTCCAATTCCGAGAATAATTATTTTCTGCCTTTCTGGAACCAAAAACATAAGAAAACAGGAAACTGGCACTGTGGCATCTTGTTAATAGGTTAGTACCAGAAAACATATAAAAACACCTCAAAGTGTAGACAAAGCAAAGCAAAGTAGATACTAAACAATCATGGAACATCAAAAATTATCGATACGTTTCCGACGTATCAAGCATCCCCAAGCTTAACTCCTGCTCGTCCTCGAGTAGGTAAGTGATAAAAAGAATAATTATTGAGGTGACATGCACCATCAATATCAAACCATTTGCAAGCATTGAAAGTTGGGGTCAAAGAACTCTAAACAAGTGCATGAAATATGGAGTTCTAATAGTAATAAAAAGTAACTATGCATGCAACATGAAAGGCTACAAACAAAGATCATGAATAACATGCATTGAAAAAATGTTTGTTTGTTTCACATACAGAAAACATGGAATACTGGCAATCAGCTTGTCCCTCATAGAGTAGCAAATAGATGCATAGGCCACCTTCAAAGTTCATAAGACTGACTAGATACAAATAGCACAAGAACAAGCAATATCAACAATATGCATCAATCAATAAGTTTTGGGACAATGCACACATAACTAAGAATGGTAACTTTGCTCTCTTAACTGTTACCTAAGGATAGAAGGTGGAGGCTCAATATAATGGTGGAAGAAATGCCCTTCTCAAAAGGGAAGCAGGGATTTAAAGACTCAAAAAGAGCTTCCAAAAATTATGGTACTTCTTAGCTTTCAGCTCTCATTGCCCCTATCACAAGCATCTTGAAGTATTTAAGGTTAAAGTGAACAAACTATGGAGTATATTCTTGACAAAGTATAAGTTGGCAATCTCATGTCCCTTGAATACGAGGGCCGCTCCTCATGCTACTCAACTTTAGTCACCTGTAAGTTCTTGTCATAGTAAGTACATGTGTATCATAGAGAACCGCCAACGGGGTACCCCTTGCACATGGTACAGGAGCTATTCCATAACCAAAATGAGAAGGCAAGGAGACAATGAGCATATCAGCAATCTTCTTATTTACCATGGGAATATGGTGATTTTTTCTCTCTTTCCTCTTTTCTCAATATGTCTCTTTTTTAATAAGAAGACAACTTCATAGATTGCTCACTAAGGTGATGCTGCAAGTTTCCACCATGATTAGGCATGACTTAGTCTAGCGGCCAGCTGTTTCTCTAACACACATAGATAAATCCATGGACTTACAAGATCCCCTTTCATTTCACACCGACGACATCCATAGACAAAAGAGCATGATATGAACTATGTACAATGTACAAGTGCAATGTTGAAAGCGTTCCCCGCGACAACACGGTTCTGCTAATTCCACCGTATAAGTGCAAGCATATACAACATAGATGGCACAATGGTTCAAGTTTATTAGGGCAAGAAATATAAAGTGTGCCATCAAGTTTGTGAGAGCTTTAATCACTAAGTTTTCACATAACAAAATACTTTTGAATTGGAAGGTAGATGAAAGAAAGAATATACTTGGAATGGTGTAACACACCATGCATAGGAATTTATAGTGGACACTTTGGAATAACTTTGTTTCTTGGGAGTTGGAAGCATGAGTAGAGCTTACTCATACAAGTGGAGGCTAGCAAAAGACTGGGAGCAACCAACTAAGAGAGCAATAATGGCCATAGTCATGCAGAGCGACAAAACATTACTAATCAAAGCATAGAGTGGTACTACAAGTCAAGGACTAAATGATCATAGAGGCTATGGTGACGTGTTCATAGTCAAAACATGGTGTGAGCATGTGCCAAGTCAACCCAAACAAAGCATCAAAGGAGAATACCACAATACTATGCTTTTGCATGCTAAAACAATGCATGATTCTTTCAAGGAACACTAAGCAATACCAATTGTTTGGAACAAGTCATGCTACAGCAATAATCACTAAGCATAAGGTCAAAACAACACCTATCATGACATGCTAAAGTCTAAGTCACAGTCAAAGGAAGCTTCACTTGCACTATTTCAAGCAAGAACTTTCCACTACTTTCCAACACCAATCAACTTATTTGATACAACACAGCGAGAATGGGGGTCAAAACTAATGTATTCAACCAAACTAATCAAACTAAGAAAAGAAAACGAAAAATAAGACACTCCAAGAACAACAGAACAGTGCATGAAACAATAAAAACGAAGTGTCTAGAAAGACCTGGGCTTTTTATTGATGAAGAAGGGGATGCCTTGGGCATACCCAAGATTTTACGCTTGTACCTCTTGAATATTTCTTTGGGTGACATGGGGTGGCATCCCCAAGCTTAAGATTTTGTCCATTCTTCATCTGATTACATCATTCTCTCTCTACACCTGAAATTTTTCATTCATACAGAACTTCACACAATGTTCATTAGCAACATTAGTGTATTCAAAATATAATAGACCTTTGGGTTTAGCTTTAGAACAGCAAAACATTCACTAAAAACACTATCTACTGTAGCAATTCCCTCAAAAAGCTCAATTTCCCAAAAAGAACCCAAAAGGAATCAATAAGAAGCAAACGCAAATAATGGCAGAAATCTGTCAAAACAGACGAGCATGTAGAAACCAATTTTTTCGAAGACTTTATCTTGCTCAAATCAAAAAGTGTTGAACTAACTAAAGTTAGATAACATACTGCAGGATTGATTCGTAAAATATCAGCACAATCCGGATTACAGAGATTCCTCAAGAATTTTTATGGTGGAGCACAAAAATCTGTTTCGGGACAGCAACTCCCCAAATCTTACTTACCTCTCATTAGAGGTCATTATTGACACAAAAAGAAAACAAAAAGAATAAGGAGAGGTCATTACTGAAGTAATAACTTCCAATACTCAAGAAAATTCTGGGGTTATCTCCCAATAAGTACTTTTCTTTAACTCCTTTAAGTTAGGCACAAGAAGCAAGAATCAAGTATTTTCAAATGAAGAAGCATTACCATCAAACCTTGCTTTCAAAGGAGGAGAAAAAAGCAACTTCTCTCTCCTCTTAGGGAAGTTTTCAATACCTTTCTTGAATGGAAATTTATATTTAATGGTGCCTTCTTTCATATCAATAATGGCACCAACAGTTCTAAGAAAAAGGTCTTCCCAAAGTAATAGGACAAGAAGCTTTTTATTCAACATCCAAAACATAGAAATCAACAGGGACATAAGCAATGTTAACCATAATAAGAACATCATTAATTCTCCCCATGAGTTTCTTCTTAGCATTATCATTAAGTGGGACATCGAAATAACAATCTTCCAAAGGTGGCAAATCAAGTGTAGAGGTCCCAACCTTGATAAGGTAGAGATCCCTGTGTTTACAATGCTAGTACCTGGATCAATAGCTAGCATCCACAGTTTAAGATGTAATATCAAGAAACAAAGGTCATAATACAACTTTATCACCAGGAATAAAATATTTCGTTATATCTTACATAGCTCATTTGGCTATCTAATTACAATGAAGTAGAAATGACTATAGCATGGGGTCCTTCATCTTCAAAGTGCCACAGGCAATCATGTTGCTTGTAGACTTGTAATCCTATTCAACACACTTTACTAACATCAAACAAACCTGCAACATAATAAGTTATAGCCACAAGGGTCAATACATTTGAATTTTATTGGAAAGTGATACTATGGTAGAGTAGTGGTATCTATCATCTATATGCAATTTGGCTAAGTAGAGCTTAGACTTGCTTTGCTCAAAATAGATTTTGTTTGTCAAAATCAACCAAGGAATCTACCAATCAAATATTGAAGATCATTTAACCCTTGTTCAACCACATGTTTTTAACTTAGAAATTGGGATGAGGGGATCCTTGATAGCTTCCATGTCTTGATGCTCAAATTGTCCATTGCCGGGGACACGGCTAAGTACTTAGATTTTACTCTCGAGAGAGGTTGTGCACTTTCCCCACTAGACACGACATGCATCGAGACAAGATCTTTCAGAAGCCTTCCCTTACACCAAAATGGACGCATTCCCAAACCTATCACCCCTACCACTTACTGTCCATATGGCTAAGTTATTGCAACCTATATGATCCAGGCAGAGCCCATATTGCCATGTGGCTGCACTTGAAGCTTCTCTACATTTGACATCTCCAGTATCTTTGTTCCTGGGTGGCATTCCACAAGTGAGATACACTAGGGTAGGCCATAAATATGGGGCCCTGTGTAACCACTCAACATAATCCATACAAGTCCCATTCCACCTAGGTGATTCATTCACATAGTTGTTTTATTAAACAAAGCACAAGTCATTGACTTAGAAATATTTCACAGCATGAATATAATCCACCCTTGTTTTCTACTAGCTAAGCTAAGCATGATAGTAGTAGGTATCTTAACTTAGGAAAATTCTAATAAGGCATCATCTACTAGGATTTCCCAAGGCATAGCATACTTAGTAAAATTCCATGCAAGTCCTACTCAAAATATCACTAATGCATAGTGAAAATAATGGGGCAAAATGTATGAAGCACCACTTTCCTTTTTAGTAGAGAATATAGATTCACTCCTTGATCTTGCAATTGTCACACTCTTCAAATTTAACTATAATTCAATCAAGGCACAAATTCAATCTAGCATTCAAACAATTCATCACATAAAATAATAAAAACAAAACAATGCATGCAAGCATGCAAAGATTGTTTTATTTGGAAAGGTGGTTTCTAATAGGTTATAAAAATTTTAAAACACCTATTGGTCATTTATAAAAGTGGAAAGGTCATTGAAAAACAAGTTAGTGAAAATGGTCATTTAAATCATTTTTTTGCTAGAAATGATTTAAATCAATGTAAAAATTTCTAGTGTTAGCCAAAATGTTTTTAAACACAAATATCAATAATTAGAGTCAAAGTGTTTTAAAACAAATCTATTTACAAAAGGTTGCACCCAAAATCATTTTTAAATCAAAGCAACATTTTATTTTTCTAGAAATTCCTTTAATCAAAGTAATAATATTCTGGGTTTAATCAAATACATTTTTAAATCCAAAACTTATTTTTTAGGATCATAGAGTTTAATTCAACTCATTTGCAAAAGGTTTTACTAAAAAACTATTTTTAAAACATAATCCATAAATTTATTCTACTAGAAATGCTTTTACTCAAGGAATAATTCCTTAGTGTCAAAAAATATACTTTTAAATCCATAGGTTGGTTTTTATGGTCAGTAGGATCAAAACAATCCATTTACAAAAGAGTTTTCCCTAAAAAAAATTAGAATAAATTTTATACTCAAAATAGGCCTAAACATGTTTCTGCGAAAACAACCAATTTTACACAAGCAAACTACTAAAAATGGCATGGTTGCAAAGGTTTCATTTTTATGAATCCAGTGATATAAAATTTGCAAAATTTGGACGTGTGGATTTAAAGTTATGAATTTTTGAAATCTAAACATCTAATAGACATGTTTCTGTTTTAAAAACAAAACTCAGGCCACGTGGAGCGTTTCTACTGGTGCATACCGTTTCGCATGGATCAATCTATACAGAGCGTTCGATCTAAAGGGCATCGCACGGCTCAGAGTGCTTGATACCTTTTCAGTTAAGTCATCTATCTACCCCGCTAGATCTGGATCTGACAGCTGATGATCAAGCGACCACTAACTAGCGGCGCTTGGCGACGACGCATGTTGGCGACACTCGGCCAGAAGCGTTCCGGCTGTGGGGCGTGCTAAGACAAATTAGAGGTGTAGTTAGACTCAGGTGAGGGAGGCGTGCACGTGAGTGTCAAAGAGAGTGAGGGAGACGGTCAGGTTTTACCAGTAGGGTCACCGGAGCGGATGCAGACAACGGCGATGCTCGGGCGAGGTTGTTGTCAACGCTGTGGAGCATGTGCGCGCGAGAGTAAGGCACTGGCAGGTGCTCCTGAGGCTGGAGATCAGACTCGTGTGGGCTAGAAGGTAGGAAAGGGTCGGGGCTCACAGGAATTGGCCGGGAATGTCATCGGAGCCGTGGTGGTTCGGGCTTGCGATTCTTGCAGCCTGGTGGAAGAGAGTGGACGGCGTCAGGGGGAAAGATAGAGGGAAGAGGGGCGATTAAACGAGAGGAATCACGGGGCGGAATTGCTGCACCATTACTCGAATTTACTAGGATTTACAACGGGCAGAAACAGCAGAGAGAATGGGGCGAGGTCAGCGCGAGGTTGAAGACGGTGAGCTGGCAGGTGGGGCAGCATCGTCAGCAAGAGAGAGGGGGTGCACGTGGGGTCACCAAGTCAGTGGGTGAGTGGGTATGTGCTGCGGTGAGAAAAACGTTTCGCCAGAGGGCTGCCGGGTGGGCTGCGAGTTGGGCCTGCTGGGCTGAGGTTAGCTGGGTTGGATCCTTTCCATTTTTTTCTTCTGTTTTCTTTTTCTGTTTTCGTTTTCTTTTTTGAATTCAAACTATCATTTGAATTCAGATTTCTTTTTCAAATCTTTTCCAAATATTCAGTATGTTTTAATACTATTTAACAAAGTATTTTAGAACCTTTTTTGAATATTTTCTTATATTCTTTTATGATTTATTATTTATTTAAAATAGGCACTTGTCTCTATTTAAATAAGATTTTAAATATATTTTCAAACTTCTATTTGAATTCCAACTTTTACCAAACCTTTTTCATTAGGTTTTACTTTAATCATTAGTGTAAATAATTCACTTTGAATTATTTGAAATATTTTCATATGATTTAATGTTCATTTAAATTGCGGATTTTTCTTTATTCAAATTAAATCAAATATGGTTTTTAACCCTTATAAATTCTATTCAAATCTTTTAAATAAGTTAATTCGATAAATTTTTAATCCACTTTGGCAAATTACAATTTAGTAATCATTTTATTAGGGATTTTGTCTTCTTTCAAATAGAATTGAATTTGGTTAATGCCATATAATTTTATTTGAATATTATTTATCCCTTTATTTTATTTGGATTATCTTTATTCCATTTTCTTATGTATTTTAACTCAAGGTTTAAATTGTCTTCTAATTAATTTTTATTGGGATTTATTATTTAGTTTAGGCAATTTGTCTTCATTTAAATAAAATTGGATATTCATCAATCCTTATGATTTTATATAAATAATCTTTTACTCCTTTTTATTATTCAATAAACTTTCATTTGTTTATGGATTTGGCCAAGATTTAATTTGGCTTTTTAAATATTCCTTATTTATTTTCTTTCTTTCTTTGTCTTATAAAATCCATATCTTTTTATTTATAGATCCAAAATTGGTGATTCCAATTTGTATAATTTTATTTAATATTTGTTTATCTTTTTAAATCCTTTTAGGATTTATTTGATCAAGATTTGGTATGGATTTTTGATAGGAGCTTTATTAGCTTTGGAAATTATTTCTGTTTAACTTATTCAATTCATAAGTTTTTATCCATGGCTCCAAATTAAATGAAACCAATTTCTGTGGTTTTATAATATTTTTGTTTATCATTTTTGATCATTTATAATTGTTTGTTGCTAAATTTTTATATGGATCAAATCCATAGTCTTAGAGAGATCTTGGAAATGATTTTCTTCCATTAGGGTTTTAGGGTTTTGGTTTAACTTTTCCAAATGTTTAAATTTCAAGATTCATTCATTTATGAATGTATTTCACTTGATTGAAATTTTGTTGGTTTCCCTTTTATTCAATTTTTTTCAAGTAGGGTTTTGATGTTTCTATTTAAAAACAAAAAGTTTCTTTTCACCCTAAATTTCAACATTTAATTCTTTTATTTATTTATTTTTCACATTTCAAAATTTGGAAAATTTTGGGATGTGACATCAAGCATTTCGTAAATCTTCCTAGGAATAATAGAGACACTAGAACCAAGATAACATGATGTTTTGAGATCAAAGTCATTCAATTGCATATTAATAATGGGTTCCCAACTATCTTCTACTTTCCTAGGAATAGAAGCTTTGTGTTTCAACTTATCTTCCTTAATTTTAGCAAGAGCATATGTAATGTGTTTTGTGAAATCTACATGCATATCACTAGCATCAGGACTTCTAGCAAGATTTTGTAGGAACATAATCACTTCAGAAATATTGCAACCATCAAGATCAAAGTCAAACATAGCATCACTAGTAGTAGACTCATTGGGCTTAGGCATTGTAGGATGAGGAATAGGGACTTATTGTGGTTTAGTGGCATCCATATTGGTGGTGGTGATGGTGCACACACTATTTTTTCTATAAATTGCAGCTTCTCTTTCCCACTTAGCATGAAGTTGGGATAATAGTCTAACATTTTCATCAATAGTAACTTGTATGGCATAAGTAGGAGCGAAGGTACTTTCCATGGTTTCAGGTTTAGCAGCCATTTTATTAATCAAAGAGGACTGTGCTTTAGACAAAGAGGAAATATTTTTCTCAACATTCAAAAGCTTTTCCTCCACAGTCTTGTTGAAAGTGGTTTGTTTACTAAGAAATCCTTTGAGAATGACGTCATGTTCAGAGGGGGAACTTCTAGTATTGTTGTAGGAGTTTCCATAGGTATTGAAATTATTAGGAGGATAAGGCCTATAATTGTTGTTACTACCAAAATTATTCCTACAGGCATTATTGTTGAAATTGTTGTTTCTAATGAAGTTCACATAAACTTTCTCTTATTGAGCAACCAAAGAGGCTAAGGGAACATTATTAGGATCTAAAGGAGCTTTTCCATTAACAAGAATAGCCATGATAACATCAATCTTATCACTCAAAGAGGAGGTTTCTTCAACATAATTTACCTTCTTACCATGTGGAGCCCTCTCAGTGTTCCATTCAGAATAATTAACCATCATATTATCAAGGAGTTTTGTTGCAGCACCCAAGGTGATGTTCATAAACTTACCTCCAGCAGCTGAATCCAACAGGTTTCTTGAAGATAAGTTCAAACATGCATAAAAAGTCTGGATAATCATCCAAGCAATAAGTCCATGAGTGGGACAATTCTTAGCCAAAGTTTTCATTCTTTCCCAAGATTGAGCAACATGTTCATTATCAAGTTCTTTAAATTTCATAATATCACTTCTCATAGATATAATCTTAGCATGAGGGTGGTACTTTCCAATAAAAGCATATTTGCACTTAATCCAAGAATCAATACTATTTATAGGCAAGGATAGCAACCATTCTTTAGCTTTTCCTCTCAAGGAGAAAGGAAACAACTTGAGATTAATAATATCTCCATCTACATCCTTATACTTTTTCATCTCACAAAGTTCAACAAAGTTATTGAGATGGGCAGCAGCATCATCAGAACTAACACCAGAAAATTGCTCTCTCATCACAAGATTCAAGAAGGCAGGCTTAATTTCATAAAAGGTAGCATTGGGAGTATGTGGAGCAATAGGAGTTCTTAGGAAATCATTGTTGTTTGTGCTAGTAAAGTCACACAACTTGCTGTTCTCAACAGAGTTCATTTTGGAAAAACTGGATCAAGACAAAACAGCAGCAGCAACTAGAGAAGGAACTAATTTTTTTGTTTTTTATAAGGGAAAGCAAAGCAAACTAAACTAATTTTTTTTGGAGTTTTTGATAAAAAGAGGCAAACAAAACCAAGCAAAAGAAACTAAGAAAAACAAAAACAAAGTAAAGAGAAGGGTTGAGAAGGACTCCCCTTGTGAAGACGTCCTTAGCCTCCCCGGCAACGGCGCTAGAAAAGGCTTGATGAGTGCAGCAACACTTTGTTGGGAGACACCAAGAGGAAGGTACGATGAGCACAACAACAAGTTTTCCCTCAGTAAGAAACATAGGTAATCGAACCAGTAGGATGAAGGAAACGACTCAAAGGTGTTGCTATCAACTTGGAGACCTGCACAACCCAAACTCAAGACTTTGCCCCAACTAACAGTGAAATTGTCAATCTCACCAATTTGTTGTAACAAAGGATTAATTATATGGTGTGGAAGGTAATGGTGGTTTGCAACAAGTAAATGGTAAACAATGGAAGATGTATCAATGGTAAAGATTGGACCGGGGTCCATAGTTCACTAGAGGTGTTCTCCTTAGATAAACAAACATGGCATGATGGGTAAACAAATTATAGCAGGGAAATTGACAGGACTGAGCAAGGAATAACAATGCAATACTAGTCATCAAGATCCTATGAGATTCGATTGGGCAATACAACAAGATACATAGACCGCCATCCAACTGCATCTATGACTAGAAGTACACCTTTGGGTTATCATCCGAACACCCTCCAGTATTCAGCTGCAAGCAACAGACAGCTTCTTTAAGCAAAGTGTGTACGGTAAACAATCCACTTGTTCAATGAATAAGAGACCGTTGTTTTCTCCCTAGTGGCAACAACACATCTACAACCTTAGAGATTTCTTTCACTTCCCTTAGATTAAATAGAGGCATGAACCCACCATCGAGCATAAATACCCCCTCTTGGAGTCACTAGCAACTACTTGGCCAAGATAGCTACTAACAACAGAGAGCATGCAAGATCACAAACAATACAGACATGATACAATCAATAAGACAAGGCCATTAATAAATCTGGCATAGTAATCTTAATATACATCGGATCCCCACAAACACAAAATACATGATTACAAATAGATGAGATCTTGATCATGAACGAAGCTCACAAGATCTAGACATGAAAGCACAAAGGAGGAGATACAACCATCTAGCTACTACATAGACTCGTAGTCCAAGGTGGAACTACACATGCTTCATATTGTAGGCTGGCATGATTAAGAAGAAGGCCTCCGAGATGATCTCCCATCTGGCAGGGTGCTGGGAAGAGCTTCAGATCACCCCTGATCTAGGGAGGATGGTGGCGGTGGCTACAGACGGTTTTGTGGAATATTGATCGGGTACTTAGGGTTTAGGCATCGGGGTTTCTTATAGGCGAAGAGGGAGGCCGAGGGGGTGCCCGAGGCGGCTGCACCACCCCAAGGCATAGGGTTGGTCCATCCGTGCGGCCAGGGGGTGTGGCCCCCTCGACCAAGGTGGTCCCGCGCTTGGGTGGGTGTGGCCACCCTAGGTGCCCCTGCCTCGCCTCTTCGCCTATAAAGAGCCGCTGATACCGAAACCCTAAGTACCCAATCAATCTTCCATGAAACAGTCCGTAGCCGCCGTCACCATTGTCCCTAGACCAGGGGATATGAAGTTCTTCCCGGCACCCTGCCGGAGGGGAGATCATCCCTGAGGCTTTCTTCTTCATCATGCCAGCCTCCGGTATGAAGCGTGAGTAGTTCCACCTTGGACTACGGGTCCTTGCAGTAGCTAGATGGTTGTATCTCCTCATTTGTGCTACCATGTTTAGATATTGTGAGCTCCATTCATGATCAAAATCAACTATTTGTAATCATGCATGTTGTGTTCGCGGGGATCCTATGGATATTGAGATTACTATGTCAAATTGATTATAGTTTTGTCTTATTGTTTCTATCATGTCTATGTTGTTTGTGATCTTGCATGCTCTACGTTTCTAGTAGATATCTTGGCCAAGTAGATGATAGTGCCTTCAAGAGGGTGTATTTATGCTCGATAGTGGGTTCATGCCTCTATTTTATCTAAGGGAAGTGATAGAATTCTGTAGGGGGTTCGGATGATAACCTGAAGGTGGATTACTATTCATAGATGCAGTTGGATGGCGGTCTATCACTACTAGGAAAACATTTATCAGTGGCGCATCAATTTTGGCCTTCTGTGGCACATATCGGATGCGCCACCGTTACATCGACACTGATGAAAACTTCTGTGGAGCATTTCGAAATGCGCCACAAAAGTCATGATACTTCTTTGGCGGATTCTGCCAGATGCGCCACATGACAGTGTTTAGTGGCGCATTCTGTAGAATGCTCCACTGAAGTGCTATGTGCCACATAACATCAAAACAGATGTGCCACTTGTGTGTATATCAGGTATTAACAAAAATAAGTACTAGTCCATAATCAGTGTTGTTGTACAGGTGTTATACAGTATTATACAGGTATTATACACATAGAAGTAGAAAAAGTATATTTCACTTAGTATATGAAAACAAGCATAATACAAACACGAATATAGTGCCATCACACTACTTAGAGCCCGATCGAGGTATACAAGTGGTCATCACATTACAATACAAGTCAAAGGTGGCGAATATTTATACAAGTGTTTGGTACAAAGTTCACCATCTCATCACATTACAAATGAAGTGGTCACCGCCTACACTAGAATCAAATAGAATACAACTGTGATGACGGTGAGCAAGAACAAGAGCACTAGAAATATTTTCATCCGGTTCTCCTTCCACTTGGATACGGCCTCTTCTCGAGTCGCGTATCCTTTGTAGCTGTTGCCGCTAAACTTGTTTACCTGTTTCTGACAGTCCTCCCACTCATCATAGACTCCTGGAACCCAACCCTTGTACACCATGTACCACTTCGTCATCTCTATAGATAAGGCATATTAGAAAATCATGCAACAAAAAGAACTAAATTGGTTCACATGCATATATGTTCACATAAACTAAAGCAAAAGATCAGTAAACATAAAAGATAGCACATCGATCACAATCATAGAACTTTGACGACAACGACCACAATAGTGAAGTTTACAACATATGCCCACAGTAGTATAGTTTGTGACACAACACTACACACAGACATCTATGATAATTCTAGGCGCACACATCGATCATTGTTGATAACTACTAATGCTCGGCTTTGGGAACGGTAGATAGCCATCCTTCGTCATCCACGTCCTGTTGTCACCCTGCTTACGAAGAATATTTTCAATCTCCCTCTTAGTCAACCCTATGTTTTGTATTAGGACCCCTCCCCTTTTGTTGACATCTTCCATGATGATTTCCGGCAACTTAAGCTGGATGTGATGGAAGTCTTCTCTAAGATCATCATCGTCACTTTGCGCTAAATTTTTGGCCCATGCTCGGATATTAGATGGAAGATTTAGGTTCTGGCAATCCTGGACAAACCCCTTAAGGTGATGCACGAGGTAGAAGGCCTCCTTGGTGCTGCCAGTAGCCAGCTCCTTGACGCAGGGGAACTCAAGCACGTTCTTGAAAACATGTTTGTCATCCTTGATACATTCACCCTTGGTGTCGAAGGGGCATCCCTTTCTAGCGTAGCCCTCGAGAGCCTCAGTCAGAACACGTCCGTTGGGGCTTCATGGACGAAGTCCACGTCCGATGGCACCTTGACAGTGAAAAACAGGTGATTTGGATATTTGTCTTTAATAAGTATGCCCTCTAGTGTCTTGATACTATCACTCAAAGCGAGCATATGTCCACGAGCAAGGCGAAGCAGCTCCGGAGTCAGTATCACTTTACCGGCTATATGTATCCAGGACAAGCCATCCTCGTTGGCTGGTACGACGTCATCCTTAGCCCAGATCCTCTTCAGAGGAGGTTGGCTCTCGGCTTTCTTACCTCTCTTCCTGGGCTTCTTCGTCTTCTGAGTAGGCTCCTCCACTAGGGATGCTAAGTGCTCAATGGCTGCCTTTTGGAGTGTGCCAGGGCTAAATATGAATCCAAGTGGTTTCTCCTATTGATCGGCGGCCGGAGGCGTCTCTTGAGATAAACCACAGGAGACCAGGCGTTGTGTGCATGTAGTGGGACGCCCACCGTGACTGTCGTGAGCGACGACGGGTTCTTCATCCATAGCAGGCATGTACAATCCTTTGTTGGCGCCGGTGTTAATGAAGTCGTCGACATTGACAAATTCTTTATCATCATCGTTGTTGCCACCACGTGGTGATGGTGGTGGTGGGGGCGACGACAGTTGCGTTGCGACGGCTTCGCCCTAGGGTGGCCCACATGCTCCCAATAGTTGTTGGTGGCGACTGGTGGTGGCGACGACAACCGGTGGCTTCCGAGGTGGTGGTCGGATGATCGAGGTGGCGCCGGTCACAGCTGGCTTCCAAGGTGGTGGCTGGACAATCGAGGTGGCCCCGGTGTGCCCCGTAAGACGAATCTGAGTCTTTGTCCTTGTCAAGGGCCAGCGGTGGCATTCTGCAAGGGTCTTGTGTTCGTTGGCTCCCTGAGGTTGATTGGGGGATCCATGTCGTCGCACCCTGGAAACACCCGAGCAATCTGGACCCTCATCACGACATCGTCTATTGCATTGTTGTGCATCGTGTGGTTCGTCAGTTGTATGATAATGCCCTTGGCAACATCCTTCAACTCGCCGCCGGCATTATAGAGTAGTACGCAAGCACCGTCCTGAGTCAAAACACATATGTTGGGCATCATGATCGTGTAGGGGTTCGTAGCATGGAAAACAAAAAAATTCTACCGCATGAACACACAATCAAGATCTAATCTATGATCAAGCCAAGATCTATCTACTAGATTGTAGCAACGAGTCGATAGAATACTAACCCTCTAAGATCCAAAGCGGTTAACGAGAGTAGATTCTCGTTGGTGATGTAGTCGAACACTTCCGATCTCAAGATCGTGTAGACGATCCTTCCGGCGCTGCGTTCCGGCAGCGCTTCCGCAGCCGGTCACACGTTCGGTACTCTATGAAGACCTTCCTCTACCCTGTTCTAGCAGGCAGCGGAGGTTGTAGCACTCTCCTCGTGATTCCGGCAGCACGACGGCGTGATACCGGAAGTAGAGGGGAGATCTCGCAGGGCTTCGCGTTAAGCCGGAGCGAGTATGGTGGAGTATGAGAGAGCCTTGGGGATCTACGGATTAGAGGCACCAAGGGGAGAGCTTGGCCGGCGGCTAGGGTTTGGGGAAACCCTAACTCGATGACTTAGAGGATGCCCTAGGCGGCGGCTGCACAGGAGGTGGTCGGCGACTTGGAGCTAGGGTTTTGGGCTGTGAGAGGTGTGTTTGGAGGGGCAGCCCTGCCCCTCCTTATATAGGTGGAGGGGGCGCGCCAAGGGGAGGGGAGTCCCTCCCCAACTCGGTCTCCAAGTGGGCCGGCGGTGGAGGGAGAGGAACTCCTCCCCAAGTAGGTTTCCTACTCTCCCTCCACCAAACAAAATAGCCGTTTGACTTTTCAAATTGGCGTTTGACTTTTCAAACTAGGATTTGATTTAACCCTTTATTTTGTTCAGTGATGAAACCTAGTACATGATGCAACCATTCCAACTTGTTATGACACATTCATGCACCCTTCCCCTCCGGAGTGCCGGACCTTCCGGACCCTTCTAGAACATTCTCGATGAAAACACCGGAATCATTCCCCAACTCCGAAACAGGACTTTCCTTATATGAATCTTATTCTCTGGACCATTCCGGATCTCCTTGTGATATCCCGGATCCCATCCAAGACTCCGAACAACATTCGGTCTCTTACTCATCATTCCATAACTACTCAACAACATTGAATCCTTAAGTGTGTCTCCCTACGGTTCGTGAATTATGAGGACATGATCGAGACACTTCTCCGATCAATAACCAATAGAGGAATCTGGAAATTCATATGGCTCCCACATATTTCTACGATTACTTTGCGATCTAATGAACCACTTACATACGATACCAATTTCCCTTTGTCTCACGATAGTTTACTTATCCGAGGTTTTGATCGTCGGTATATCTGCATACCTAGTTCAACCTCGTTACCGATAAGTACTCTTTTCTCGTTCCCGTGGGATGTGATCCCTTGTGAGCCAGTCAGATGCTTGCAAGCTAATTGGATGAAATTCCACCGACAGGACCCAGAGTATATCTATCCGTCATATGGATGGACAAATCCCACTCTTGATCCATGTGTTTCAACCCATACTTTCTGAATACTCAATGCCACCTTTATAGCCACCCAGTTATGGTGTGGTGTTTGATATCATCAAAGCATCCTTCCAATGATGGTGATAAGCATGATCTCATGGTCGAAGGAATTAGGGTACTATGTATCAGAAAGCTTATAGCAAATGAACTATATTAAATGACTTGATCTTTATGCTATGCTTAACTATAGGAGTATGTCCATCACATCATTCTCCTAATGATATGACCCTGTTTTTAATAACATCTCTATGTTCATGATCAGGAAACCATGATCATATATTAACCAACAAGCTAGTTTAACAAGAGGCTTTACTAGGGACTCTTTTATGTTTACAAATCACACAAGTATTAATGTTTCCGGTTAATCAATTATAGCATGGTATGTAAACATTTATCATAAGTATGAAGATATGATAATAACCACTTTATTATTGCCTCTTGGGCATATCTCCAACAGTCTCCCACTTGCACTAGAGTCAATAATCTAGTTTCAAACCTTTGTGTATTCAACACCTATGGCTTTCTGGTGTCGTATGTACACGATTTCTAGTGGTCAACTGATCTCCGTATCTGACACTTCCAGGTCCGTGTGTAATTGCATGTCTTTGCGTCTCTACGCACACTCATTCTCTAATGAGATGGCTTTGTATAATTTTGGTCCTTTGGTGAGACCTTTAGTTCTTTGGGGTTAAAACATGTTGATAATATTGTCATACAATATATCTTCATAGTATTATCCCGCTGTGAACTACACCTAGTTTGATAACAAACTACTTGACACAAATGTCATCTTTAGCTGCTATTATAGCAGTCATATACTTAGCCTTTTGTTGTAGTATCTGTCACAATGTCTTAACTTTGGAACCCATCCAAATCCATTATGGAACTTACTTTCCATTATATTGTGCCACCCTTACTTTAGATTGAGATAAACTTAATTTGTACCTTGTGACAAAATTAGTATCAATGTAATACTTTTACAATGAACTAACCATCTATTTGCCACTTCTACAAATAATATACTCTTAGTTCTTCCAAAAGATCATAAGAATATCCTTACTATTGTCCAATGATCATCTTATGAATTATTCTGGTATATGCTCACATTATTTGTAGCATAGGACATATCTGGATTTGTACATATCAGAGTATGATTGATATAAATACTCTTTGTGATTTCATACATCAAGTATCAATCTATACTTGAATCTTTGTTTCACTTACCAAGTGTCAATACACTTTAATATATCATCAATATTGAACTCATTCAATCCTTTCTGTGTGACAAGAACCTTCCTTGTAGTTTCTATATTGAACTCATTCAATACATCATCTATGTACTTTCGGCACAACCATATTAGCGTCTATCGAAGCCAAATATTTGGGTTTTGCCTAAGTCTTTCATCGGGATGAAATTCTTAATATGTGTGAATGAAAGATACATCATTTCCAATCAACAATATGTCTTCCACATAATGTATTAGAAACATATCTTAGAGCTCCCACTTAATTTCTTGCAAATGGAAGCATATTCATTGTCTCCGACAAATTTAAACTCCTTTAACAGTTTCATCATAGTGAAGATTCCAACTCCGCAATGCTTACTTCAACCATTGAAGTTTCCATATGCTTTTAGCATCCTTTGAATTAACAAAACCCTATGGACCGTGTTATGCACATGTCCTAGGTAACAATTCTATTAGAAGAACTTGTTTTGTTTATTCAACTACCACATAACAAAATTATATGTAGTGGTTGCTACATTAATCCGTCTAGACTAAATATCGCTATGAAAGATCAAATCTTGTCATGGTCAACCTTTGAACATTGTTGTGAACTCTTTCCCAACATGTCGACTATTTCAGAGATGTGAAACATCCATGTCTATTTTATAGATCCAAACACAACTATAAGGTCTTAAACCTTTCTCGAGGGTCCTTCAAGTTCAAAAATCGATTTCTCGTGTATGGAACTATCATGGATTTTATGGTTTCAAGCCATTTTACGGAGTCAGGGCCCATCATCGCTTCTTTGCATGTAGTCCGTTCATTATTCTCAAATAATGATTTAACCCTGGTATTTGATTGTTTACTCGACCTACTTGGTTCAATAGAAACTTTGACCTCCGTAACCACAACCTTTGAGGCACGTGAGCCATGAGCATTGTTGCTGCCTCCGGAACACTTTTCGGCGCTGCGCAACTTTGCACATATATCTAAGGTTCTTTTAACCTTATCAAAGTTCTATTTTCCTCCCACTTAACTTTTTACGAAAAGTTCCTTCTCTAAGAAACTTGACGTTTTAGGCGACAATTATTTTTGTCTCCGATGTTATGGAGGAATAGTTATTCGAAATAACATACAAAGACAGGTTCATCCGACTTTGGTTGCAAACATCTTTCTTATGCAAAGCATACCAATGTTTAAGAAAGGACAACTTGGGTTTTATCCCAAACCATAACTTTTGTATGGTGTCAATTCAACGGATTATGATGGAGCTCTTTTCAGTTGAAAATGGTAGTCTCTAAAGCTTTTAATCTTTTAAAATATAATGGCAGTTTTATGAATTACACCTTTGATCTTACCATGTCAAACAAGGTTTAATTACATATCTCGAACTCTCCATACTCTTATGGTGTTTCGGGAAATGCAAATCCACGGAACGATTCCTTAAATCTTAGGTATTATGCTAAATTTGTAACTCAAATATCTTCCTTTATTATCTTATCATAAACTATTTATATTCTTGTTACAATGATTGTGCACTTCATCTTGAAAATCTTTGAACTTTTCAAATGTTTCATACTTCATCCTTATTAAGTATATATTCACTCAAATTTTCGGAGAAAGCATATGAAGTTGAAATCCATCGCTCTTGACTACACATAATGGACTTCATACAACAATATGTACAAGTTCCAATAAGCTAGTCATTCGTTCCCTTTTGGCCTATGAACGAAGTTTTAATTATCTCTAGGAAAGTTTCACAAGCGTCATTTGATAAAAAATCAAAAAGACTCCAAAATTCCATCCACATGGAGTTTGTCCATGTTTTCTTTCCAATATAATTTAAACGGCGATGTCACTTCCTAAGTGATATTTCAATCAATTTGTCTTTTGACACTTTTAGCACTAGTTTTATGGATGTGATTTCTCCAACGAGATTTGTGAATCATCCATCTTTTATGGATTACGTCAATTATTTGAACAACCCTTTTGTTCTCATAATACCTGATAAAACAAATCTTGAAGGCAAGCTTTGATGTTTAACGAGCAACACAATAACCTTTTATTTGTTCTCGATCATCATCACATATTCTTTTGCTAGTTACTTAGGCCATTTGTAGTTCATGAATTGTGTTGTTTCGTATGACGATTCACACCAACAAATTCAGTATCAAATACTTAAGAACCACATTGTTTAATAAGCAAAGAATATAGCCATAACATGTATATCATCTATATACTTAAGCTGAACAATTCTAGTCTTTTCTTTTCTGCCATATATTTATGAGATTTTCTTTCCGTATTTCCTTTTCTGTATAAAAGAATCTATCAACATCAATAGTGGAGCCATATACATGACACATAGTCCAAAGCATGTATAGTAAAATACCAATGTCTTTGGACTTGCACTTTGAAGTAGATCACCATCATCAAATGTTTTGTGTTCTTTCAAATTCCTCTCTTTAGTAATATCTTGGTGTAGTAAACATTTTACCTACATCAAATATTCACCGTTATCATGGAATTATCCATGATCAAGCTAATTTTAGCTTATAACGGTGGATCGCGAGTATAATGTTGCTCTCCAAAAACTTTTGGAGAATTAAGACGACCAGCGTCTCCAACCTTTTGCAAATTCTCATCAAATATGAGAACATGACCTTTGCCATATTATACTCTATCATGTTGCAACCAAAACATCGTTTCAGATATCACAATATCTTCCACACATCATGGTTTCTGAAACAACTCTTTCAGATCCTAGATAACCTTGATATTAAGACAATCCGTTGAATATCAAGAATCATGGAGACAAACATGATACTCATACACTAACACTTGGAATTGTCACTCTTGATTTAATACCAATTATTAAACTTCATGGAGTAACCGGAACTTACTGAAAGTTTTCAATAGGACTTTTAAACTTTAGATTAACACTTCAAAACAATAGGATACCAGTTCGTAAAGTAACTAACCAGAATTCTATAGTTCTATCATCTCAATTATAACTAAGCGCAAGGTGGTAAACAGATGCCAATGACTACAACAATTACGCAAATTCACTTGATTTAATTTATGATAAATAGTGTTCAACTTTTAATTATATTGCCGTTGAACTCCCACTCAAAACAATATCCCTCACATTGTTTTAGTGATCACACGAACCAAATCCACCACATCAAAACCGATCATCACGAGAGTTGATGTAGTTTCAATGGCGAACAATCAACATGTTCATCATATCTACTATATGACTCATGCTTTACCTTTCGGTGATCCGTGTTTCGAGACCATGTCTGTACATGCTAGGCTTGTCAAGATCAAACCTTAGCTTCTGCATGAGCAAATCTGGCTTGCTCACGTTGTATACACTCGCAGAATCTAACACACCCGATCATCACGTGGTGCTTCGAAACAACGAGCTTTAGCAACGGTGCTTACTAAGGATGAACACTTTAAAACTTGAAATTTGTGTCCTTGAGGGTTCATCTTATAATGCTACCGTCGTGAACTAAGCAATACAAGATGCATAAAAGGATTAACATCACATGCAATTCATAATATGTGATACGATATGGCCTTTCTTCTTGTGCTTCCGATCTCCATCTTCAAGCACGAACATGATCTCCCTCATCACCGGTGTGGCGTCCAGGTCAATGGCGCCGCTTCATGGTTGTCTTCCACCAGCATCAACTATTACAACTACTTTGAATAATAGACACGAAGGACTTAATGGAACCAACCATATGGCTCCTGCCGGTTGCCAACTTACAATAAGGAACATTGCATATATCATATATAATCACAATCATGGCCATATCACATCACAGCACACCCCTGCAAAACAAAGTTAGACGCCTCTAATTTTCTTTGCATGTTTTACGTGGTTTGGGGATTTCAATAAGTGTCGTTCTAACTTACGAACAAGAACCACAACATTGATACTAGTATTGTCAATCACCCGTTGTAAATTGAATCTTAACTATGTTGGGAGAAACAGGAACCCGCAAAGCCACTTATGCAATACAAGTTGCATGTCAAGCGTGGAGCAAGTCTCATGAACGATGTCATGTAAGGTTAGCCCGAGCCGCTTCATCCCACCATCCCGCAAGATGCAAAGTTCACAAGAAGCAATCGACAACAAAAGCATCAACGCCCACAATGACCATTGTGTTCTACTCGTGCAATAGATCTACATATAGACACGGCTCTGATACCACTTTAGGGGTTCGTAGCATGGAAAACAAAAATTTTCTACCGCATGAACACACAATCAAGATCTAATCTATGTTCAAGCCAAGATCTATCTACTAGATTGTAGAAACGAGTCCATAGAACACTAACCCTCGAAGATCCAAAGCGGTTAACGAGAGTAGATTCTCGTGGGTGATGTAGTCGAACACTTCCGATCTCAAGATCGTGTAGACGATCCTTCCGGCGCTGCGTTCCGGCAGCGCTTCCGCAGTCGGTCACACGTTCGGTACTCGATGCAGACCTTCCTCTCCCTTGTTCCAGTAGGCAGCGGAGGTTGTAGCACTCTCCTCGTGATTCCGGCAGCACGACGGCGTCGTACTGGAAGTAGAGGGGAGATCTCGCAGGGCTTCTCCTTAAGCCGGAGCGAGTATGGTGGAGTATGAGAGAGCCTTGGGGATCTACGGATTAGAGGCACCAAGGGGAGATCTTGGCCGGCGGGTAGGGTTTGGGGAAACCCTAACTCGGCGACTTAGAGGATGCCCTAGGCGGCGGCTGCACTGGAGGTGGCCGGCGACTTGGGGCTAGTGTTTTGGGGTGTGAGCGGTGTGTTTGGAGGGGCAGCCCTGCCCCTCCTTATATAGGTGGAGGGGGCGCGCCAATGGGAGGGGAGTCCCTCCCCAACTCGGTCTCCAAGTGGGCCGGCGGTGGAGGGAGAGGAACTCCTCCCCAAGTAGGTTTCCTACTCTCCCTCCACCAAACAAAATAGCCGTTTGACTTTTCAAATTGGCGTTTGACTTTTCAAACTAGGATTTGATTTAACCCTTTATTTTGTTCAGCGATGACACCTAGTACATGATGCAACCATTCCAACTTGTTATGACACATTCATGCACCCTTCCCCTCCGGAGTGCCGGACCTTCCGGACCCTTCTAGAACATTCTCGATGAAAACACTGGAATCATTCCCCATCTCCGAAACAGGACTTTCCTTATATAAATCTTATTCTCCGGACCATTCCGGATCTCCTTGTGATGTCCCGGATCCCATCCAAGACTCCGAACAACATTCGGTCTCTTACTCATCATTCCATAACTACTCAACAACATCGAATCCTTAAGTATGTCTCCCTACGGTTCGTGAATTATGCGGACATGATCGAGAAACTTCTCCGATCAATAACCAATAGAGGAATCTGGAAATTCATATGGCTCCCACATATTTCTACGATTACTTTGCGATCGAATGAACCACTTACATACTATACAAATTTCCCTTTGTCTCATTATAGTTTACTTATCCGAGGTTTTGATCGTCGACATCTTTTCATACCTAGTTCAACCCCGTTACCGATAAGTACTCTTTTCTCGTTCTCGTGGTATGTGATCCCTTGTGAGCCAGTCACATGCTTGCAAGCTAATTGGATGACATTCCACCGAGAGGGACCAGAGTATATCTATCCGTCATATGGATGGACAAATCCCACTCTTGATCCATGTGTTTCAACCCATACTTTCTGAATACTCAATGCCACCTTTATAGCCACCCAGTTACTGTGTGGTGTTTGATGTCATCAAAGCATCCTTCTGATGATGGTGATAAGCATGATCTCATGGTCGAAGGAATTAGGTTACTATGTATCAGAAAGCTTATAGCAAATGAACTATATTAAATGACTTGATCTTTATGCTATGCTTAACTATAGGAGTATGTCCATCACATCATTGTCCTAATGATGTGACCCTGTTGTTAATAACATCTCTATGTTCATGATCAGGAAACCATGATCATATATTAACCAACAAGCTAGTTTAACAAGAGGCTTTACTAGGGACTCTTTTATGTTTACAAATCACACAAGTATTAATGTTTCCGGTTAATACAATTATAGCATGGTATGTAAACATTTATCATAAGTATGAAGATATGATAATAACCACTTTATTATTGCCTCTTGGGCATATCTCCAACAGATCGATGTGGCAGTCACCAAAGGCGCATAAAGAAGATGAAGCGGAGTAACTAATTAGTTACCTTGGTGAGGGCGTTGAGCTCGTCTAATGTCGACACACGGCCGGTCCCGGTGGCAGGCCTATCATCAGCATTCTCCCGCGGTACTGGTGCCACCGCCGGCTGCGGCTTGGTATTTTTGGCGGGATCAACAAGGGGCAGCTGTGCAATGACCATCTCTTGCGGCTGCGCCGCGGCGATGGTGGCCGGCGGGGTCACCATGTCCGGCGACGCATTAACGTTGATGCTCGAATTGCTGCCGCTAAAGCTGGGCACCTGTATCGGTGCCTGTGGACCTGCATCATTCCAAACAGCTAGCCCATCCATCAACCCAGGGGGGATGATCGCGCGAAGATTCTCGTCCACTAACCTGTCCATTGCTTTATCGTCCACTTTTTCCTCTAATGTCTTCACCTTCAACTTTATCTCTTCAACCTCGGCTTTATCTTTAGCCGCCGACTGGTTCTTCCTCTCCCTCCTATTCTTTGCATCCTCTTTGTAGTACTCGTTAAACTTCATGCTCGTAACGAATCCGGACACATGGCCAGCTGATTTTGGCGGCAATTCTTCTCCCTCTTCTTGTAAGTGTTCGTCGCCCTGTTGAAAATAGTGCCCCATGGCTCCACTGCCGAATCCTGGGACGACAAGTCACCGATAGCGTTCAATTTCTTCTCCTACAGAGAGACAAGGAGAGGTGAACCCATGCATTTAGATTCTTGGTTTAATTATTTTAATTAGAAACTCTTGAGAGATCCGCGGTAAATTCCTTACCAGCTTCTCCTCAAAGTCCTTCACATCCGAGTCGTCGGTGATGAACTCCCCTGTAACAAGGTCCATGTAGTAGCGGTCCCAAACAAAGTTTCGGATCTGCAGGTCTGTGATTTTATGCCATGGGTTCTCTTTACCCAGGCGTTCAAGCTCGGCGTCCTCCTTGTCCCAAATGAGTTATTTCCTTCCATATCCGCCGCTTCCAAGCCGGTGGTTACCTATGTTCTGCTCTCGCATAGTCTTTCCCCACTCAGTTCATGCTTTAGAGTAAGCGGTATCTAAGTCTACCTTGAATATCTTGAACGCTTCTTCATCGAGCATCGGATTTTTCCTACTTATAATCTCCCACCTTTCACCTTTGTCAATGTTGTTCTTTACCCGGGTTTCCAGCTGCTCAAGGCGTTGCTCATCTTTTTCAGTGCTAGTTTGTTCACGGGGTTCTTTCTCTCCAGGTTTCTGAACTTCTTTGGGAATGTGTATCGCTTGTGAAGCTTCTTAAGGAGGTTCTCGACCAAATCCTGATTACTTTGGATGTACTTCGTGTTGATCGACACCCGCAGGCAATCGATGCAGGCGCAATGGGTTGGCCACCTTCTGTGACCTCGGTGAACTCATCACAGACGTGGGCGAGAACTTGTGTCTTCCGATCCTTAATCTCCTTTGTCTTCTTCTTCTGTATAGCAGCTGGGTTGCCGCTACCGCCATCTGTGCGCTCGCCACCATCCGTGGTGGTGTTACCCTCCACCCCGCCTTCACTAGTTCCATCGTAGTCGTCGTTGTCCCCCTCGTAATATGGATCTTCCTCGTCTTCCCCAGCACCTCCGACGATAGTCGCCGGTGGTGGTGTCATTCCCATCTCCTCCGCCTCCTCATGCTCTTGGTACGGCCCCCAGAACAACTTGTTGGCCTCTCGGGCTAGATCCTCGACACTCATGTGTTTAGAAGGATCGGCCTCATCGTTAGTCCACATGTTTGTGCTTTATTACTAAAAAGAAGCAAAAAGTTAGCACAAATATCAACCGAAAAATTCGGCATTACCTTTGCTAATTTTTGGACCTACGAGTGCCCATTTCTCAACAGAAATGGAAGTGAATCAACACTTCAGGAGAAACGAGCAACTCAATTGAAATCCCTGTAAGAAAAAATAGAACCAGCCCTAGTGAAAACCCCACTGAACCCATCCATCACAACACCATCTCATTCACAAAAGAAACTAACTCTGCAGCTGCTGCCTGGAATTTCTGGTACTAGTAGTACTAGGGAACAAACATGGTGTTGGCTGCTGCCTGGAATTTCTGGTACCTTGAAACAAACAGCACTACTAGGAAACAATCACAATAATATTAATAAAAAGTGTACTACAACATGTAATAAGATATAAAGCAGCAGCAGCACCATCTCATTCAAACAAGAAACAACTCTAATTCTTAATTTGATAGGAAAATCATATAAGGAAAACATGGTCTAATATGCCAGGAAAATCAGCAGTAGTACTATGTATTTTTTTTGAATTACAGTAGTTTTTTGACAGGAAAATCATATGACATCAACTCTGATTCTTACTGACTGCTTACATATGTGGTTTAAATGTACATGCATGACTCATGGACTATATATAAAAGAACAGTAAAATTGAAAATAGCAGTACATACATAATTCACTTACAAATGTGGTTCAAATGTAGTAAACCCACACAAGATCCTACTAGTAGTGTATTACACACAAGCTATTTTCACAGGAGATCATCTGAATGTATAACAGATTCAAATGAAGCATAACAGATTCATGTAAACCCACACAAATTCATGTAAGCCCACTGTTCACAAAGCTTCAAATGAAGCATAACAGATTCAAATGAAGCATCTGAATGAAGCAAGGGATTTTATCATAACAGATACACACTGTCCTAGACTAGAAACTGTTTTTTAACAAAATCAGGGGATTTTAACATATTCAAATGAAGCATAACAGAGTCAAATGAAGCTGTTTTTTTAACAAAATCAATATTAGGGGATTTTACCATAGAAGATTGTTAACTGAATGAACATTCTGAGCCATATTTTAACTTTGTTCCTAACATGTTTTCTGTATGATTTTTTTTTCACCTTAACTAGTGGTGTCATGCATATTACAGCAGGGTTCTGTAAATTGTGGTTGTGTATGTGAAGCAAGAACATCTAAGAAAGAACATGTAACTGAATTAAGATATAAAGTTCAGAGATTTTTCAGAGATATAAAGTTAACAAGAATATCACTAACACACCATAACTGAATTAAGATATAAAGTTCAGAGAAGAACTACTCTACTGAAGCCTTTGAGAAGAACTACTCTACTGAATAAAGTAGAGTACATGCAGAAGGGGAGGTGGTCGCAGACAAGGTGGTGAAGTGGTGGTTCTCCTACTGCGGGACTGGCCTGCTCCTCCTAGGGCGCACGGTGGCTCCACGGGCTTCGGCGGCTCCTCGTCCATGGGCGCATGGTGGCTCCTCCTCCTAGGGCGCACGACGGCTCCTCCTCCACGGGATCCGGCGATGGTGGCTCTCCTCCTCCTCCATGGGCTCCTCCTCCACCTCCGGTGTGCAGGAGCTAGGGCGAGCGGCGGAGGCGTCCGGCGGTGGAGGCGTGCGGGCGAGCGACAGATGCATGCGGCGGCGGAGGCGCAGGCGATTGGCGGCGGTTCATATAGTCTAGGGTTCGCTTCGGGTGCGCATGGGGGAAACGGAAAAGCTAGGGGAAAGGTCTTGCGGACGCGCGCGGTTATTTGGCTAAGTTTCAACCTTCTGTGGCGCATATCACTGGAATGCGCCATAGAAGCATGATATATGTTTAATTAGTTTCTTCTATGGCGCATTCCAGTGATATTGCCATAGAAGCTTGGCACTTAGTTAAAACCGGCGCGAGGTTTTAGTTTGACACGACATAGACACTAGCTCAATGGTTGTGAGGCATGTAGTTGGACATGAGCCTATGGCAGCCAGGTTCGAATCCTGGCTGCATCATTTTTTTTATTTATTTAAAAATTATATGACACAAATATATTTAAACCGAGCACATACACATATGCATATTTATTCAAAAAACCTCCCTGAATTATATGTATATATTGTGCTTCTCGCAAACACATGTGAATTTGTATACCCACACGAATATCATGATATATGTTTAATTAGTTTCTAACTAATACACAAAAAAGTCACACGTCGTCGTGTGATGTTTCGAGCTAGCTATCCTCTCTTCACAATATTCTTGCCCTTTTTCTTCGCGGTTAAATACTTTAGCCCGGCACTATGAGATTTCTTCTCCTGAACGGACAAACTTTAGTAGGTAGTGTGGTCTTTCTTCTTACTGCAGTAGTAGTAGGCATGTTGAAGTACTTGTTGAATTCCTCTTCGATCTTCGGATCACCGTTCTTGTAGAAGTCTTGCTCGTTGGCGGATCCTTCCATTCTGATGATGCTCCTCTTTCCCCTCCTCACTACAACACGACTGGGCATTGACGGGTCTATAATAAAGAAACATTGATGAACTTGGCTAGCGAGTATCCACCACTCATTTTTCGTAGAGGCCTTCTTTGCCGACTTGGCATCGGGTATAATGCAGGTGGTGAAATATCGGCGTTCTTTTTCGATGTTCTTGGCCCATCTAACACGGAACATCGGTACCGTCTCTCCACAGTAGTCGAGCTCCCATATCTCCTCGATCCTTCCGTAGAATCTTTCCATGGCAGTAGTCTCGTCATCGGCGAAGGACATCATAGTTACTCCTGAGTTTTATATTCGCTATTCATGTCCTTTTCCTTTGTGTAGAATATGTAACCGTTGATGTCGTACGACTGATAGGTCTTTATGTTATGCGATGGGCCTTGTGACAACGAGAATATGAGTTGTTGATCTTCCGTAGAAGGCGTCTGTGGGGGATTGTCCAGCAGCCTTTTCTTGAACCAACCCGTGAAGCTAGAGTTGTGTTCTCTTGTTATGTCTCCTTTATTCCTCGGGCGGGCCCGGTCCACGTACTCCTGCTCGATCAAGCTTTTGTGCTCTTCCACCCAAGGGCTGAACAATTCAATGTGTTGTAGTGCGACTCGGTGTGCCCTGCCAAAGTCGGCGCGTCGATTAGCAATGCCAACATGCAGTTAGCGGTGGCCCTCGCGGTGACCATACCCAGCGAGCCTGCCGAGGTACTTCTTGGTGGGTATTCCAACATCCTCGTTCTCGGTCGTTAGACAGTTCTGCAGAAAGAGATGCACTCGTAGATCAGAAAGCCCTTGGCTATGCTTCCATCTGGACGGGACCTGTTGCGAACGAACCCTTTGATGACACCATTCAGCCTTTCAAACGGCATCATGTTGTGCAGGAATGTCGGCCCGAGCTGGATGATGTCATCCACGGCATGGAAAAGTAGATGCACCATTATGTCTAAGAATGCGGGCATAAAGTAAATCTCGATATCGCATAGTATCACCACGATCTCTTCGTGTATCCTGTCGAGCTGCTTCATGCCGATCGACTTCCTAGATATGACGTCGAAAAAGTTGCATAGGCTAAACAGCGTCTCACGGATGTGCTCGTCCATTATCCCTCGTATGGCAACTTGAAGTATCTGTGTCATCATCATGTGACAGTCGTGGGACTTCATACCGCTAAACCTCTTCTTCGCTACTTCGAGATATCTTCTTATCTTTCCCGAGTAACGGTGAGGAACTTTGATTCCTAGGGGGCACCTAAAAAACTGCTCAATCTCCTCTTGACATAGAGTGAAGTAGGTAGCGCGAAGCATAACAACCTCATTCTTCTTAACCCTTATGCGGCGACCTTGAGTCCCTTCCATTTGATCGTCATCATCATCCTCACTATCAGGGTACTGAAACTCCTTCTTGATGCCAAGGAATTTCAGGTCGTTTCTTGCTTTCGGCCCATCCTTGGTCCTCTCCGGCATGTTGAGGAGAGTGCCAAGCAGACTCTCGGTAACGTTCTTTGTGATGTACATTACACCGAGGCTATGGGGTGTGTGGAGGACCTTCCAGTACGGAAGGTCCTAGAAAACAGACCTCGCTCTCCATACACCCAAAAGCGGCTTTGTCCTTGGTCGCTTCTTTCCTGGCGCAGGGCACTCATCCCAATTATTCATAAGCTCCTCGATTTATTTGCAGCTCCTCATACGCGGGGCTCTTTCGAGCTCGTCTTTACCATTGAACAGGTCACCGCATTTTCTCCACGGGTGATCCATGCGAAGCCACTTTCGAGTCCCTTGGAACACGGTTTTCGAAGACCCGGGAACCTTGGGTAGATGGAGATGCGGGGTCTTATCCATGCACTTGACACATGTGTTGTGTCCTTGGTTCACCTGGGCCGATACATATGCGTAACCAGGAGAGTCCTGTACCGTCATGAGCAAAGCGGCTCTCGGAGGGAAATATTCTTTAGTGTAGGCGTCCCACGTAGAGGCTGGTGTCTCCCACAACGTGGCTAACTCCTCTTTCAACAGCCCGAGATAAAGATGCATATCGACACATGGCTGTTTTGGCCCCTGAATAAGAATGCTCATGTGTACGTACCTTTGCTTTGTGCAGAGCCACGGGGGGATGTTGTATGGCCATACAAACATGGTCCAGGTGCTATGTGTGCTACTCTGGTTGCCAAAAGGATTTATTCCATCGGTGCTCATACCCAGCCTGACGTTCCTTGCATCGCCCCCGAACTCTTCGAACTCGATGTCCAATGCATTCCACTGGCTAGCGTCTGAAGGGTGTGTTAGGATCTTTCCCTTCTCTGGATCATCTTCGGGTTTCTCCCGTTCCGCGTTCCATTGCATTATCTTTGATTCCTTAGGATCTACGAAATATCTCTGTAGACGGGGAGTGATAGGAAAGTACCATACCACTTTTCGAGGAACTTTCTTGTTCCCTCTCTTGTACCTTCCATGGCCGCACACCGGACATGTGGTTCTCTCCGCGTACTCGTTATGATAAAGTGCGCAAACATTGATGCATGCGTGGTATTTAACGTGCGGTGGGTCAAGAGGGCACACGATTTTCTTGGCCTCCTCTATACTTGTTGGCAATGTGTTCCTGTTAGGAAGACGATCGTGCCAGAATTCCCTGTTAGCATTGAAGCTCGCGTCGGTCCATTTGTGTTCTGCCTTCATCTCTAGAGCCTTGAGCGTTACACTCAGGCGTGTATCCTCGGGCCGACACCCAGGATACAATGGATTCATCCCATCTAACTCCATTTGCGCCAGATTGTCTTTCACTCTGGCTGTAGCTTTGGCGTTGCTCGGCTCCTTGACAAGCAGTTCCTGAACATGAGGGTCCCTTAACACCAAAGTTAGTAGCGTCTGGGTGTTTGCTTCTTCTCCTTCTTCATAATGGTCATTCCCATTGACATCTCCTTCTTCGTCATGATTATCATGCCCACCGGTATATTCTTCGTCATCATGACAATGCCCGCCGGGAGAAACTTCATCTTCTCGCCCGCCCACATCTTCATGATGACCACCATCATTTACTGTCGGCTCCTCGTCGAAGTCGTCGCGCATGAAACCGCGCCTGAGCAGGTGATCTTCCAATTGTCCAGAATCAGGGTCGATCCAGTGCTGGAGTTTGCATGTTCGACATGGACATCTTATCTGGGTCTTGTTGTTCCGAATCATTTCCGCCTTCACGTCTTTCTTATACCTAGCAACTCCTAGCAACTCGACCTTCGCTCATCCTTACGACCATGGTAACCTACGTGGTATGCACGTATAGAGCAAAAGACAGAGTAGCTTAATTAGAAACCACACCTTATGCACACACAAACACACATGCATGGTCGCCAGAAAAATTCGGAATGACCATTCCTAAAAGTAGGACATATGGGTGGTGCAAAAATTTGCCGAAATGGAAATGTATCAACATTTCAGAAAATATCCATGCACCACACCGGGGCAGACAAGCAAAAACAAGAAACTTCTTCCCATGCAAGCATTCATGCACCACACAAGCTTCATGCACAAATATCATCTTCGCGCCATGCATCGCATGTACACACCGCCCACGCAAGAAGATTTACACTACAAAACATGCATATTCCTGGCCAATTACTCACCGGGTAGATTGAATACCGAGTCGAGAGCGCAATGTGAGAGAGTGTGGACCAATAGATCTATGGAGAGATAATGGTACACAAATAGAGATGTGGAGGAGAAAAGTAAGTGTGTTTTAGATATACGAGTTGGAGAAAGGCTTTCCCGAACCAATCTATCAACTATAGTAGGTTTAAATACCACAAAATGTAGAAAATTATGGGCACAATGGGGTGGGAGAGAGGAGGAAGACGAGCCGGGAGGAGGGGGAAGAAGGATGTGAAATGGATGGTGGTAGATAGGGGTGCAAAGATGCCACCTTTTTTGTGCAGATATGGACGCAGGGTTCTGTGGCGCATATTGTCTATATGCGCCATAGAAGATTGAACTTTTGTGGTTTATATAGCCAATATGCGGCACAGAACCTTGGCACTAGGTGGGCCCACATACTATCGGTCAGAGTCCGGTCAAAACCAGATCTGGACTCAGTGTTCTATGGCACAGAACCTTGGCACTAGGTGGGCCCACATACTATCGGTCAGAGTCCGGTCAAAACCAGATCTGGACAAAATTAAAGGTGGTAGATAGCACCTTTAATGACACACCTCTATATATAGCACACTCCCAGTCCAAAGCTGAAGGAAATATGCCCTAGAGGCAATCATAGAGATGATTATATTTCATATGTATCCATGAGTTATTGTAATGTTCCTTGAATATCCATATCAGGCAGCTTGTATTGATTGGCAATTATGTGAATTGTTTGTGAAACTCTTTACTTGTATGGTTATTAATAGTTTTCCCTAGTAGGAGTTCATGTGTGAGACACACGTGAATATTATACTAGCACATCGATTGGTTGATGACTATGTTTCACAAGTCATACACATGGAGATGTCAAACCAACAGGAGACTGGCAATTAGACTTGCAGCTCTCTCTACACATCGTGTACGTTTTGTCCTTAGACCTGAGATTGTCGCATGTACTTGAGATGTGGATCGACCTACTTTGGGGCTATTAGACGCTACTCCGTAACTGGGTAGTTATAAAGGTAGATTTTGGGTTTGTCCTGAAACATGCTGCAAGGCATGGTCAATCAAGATGGGATTTTCCCCTCTCTACTTGAGAGAGATATCTCTGGGCCCCTTGAGTGATCGGATCCAGAAATGCATGGTTGTGCTACATAAGGTTAAGAGTTAACCTAGTAAAGGGATTCCGAGTTACGGTATCGAGAAAGAGAGGTCAGCTTGGAGATAGACCAAATATCGTGAGGCAAAGGGAAAGACATGTACTAAACCTTGTGATTGTTTGTCCGATATGATCTTTGTATGCGTTTGGGAGTTGGCACGTCTTGCTAGAGGCCACAAACAACTATTGGAAGAATAAGTGTATTCATGTCATGTCTATACGTATATGAACCTATAGGGTCACACAATTAAGGGGCTGGAAGCCTAATGAGGATTGGATCCGAATTACACCAGGCTTAGGATACTAATGGGCTGCTAATGTAGAAGCCCACTAGGGATGCCTATATAAGGGAGGGTGGGGCAAGCTGACCAGGGTTAGACCATTCCACCTAGCCGCCACTCCTGACGCATGTGTCGCACGCACGGACCTAGAAGTCTGGCGTGTGACGCTTCCACCCCGCATGTGTGGATACCTCGGAGGTGCTGCATCTGTGGCACTTGGACGAGCCGCGCAAGGGGACTTGCTCGTGGGACGAGAACAAGGAGGAGACGTGGAACGTCTGCACTGCCTCGACACACTTCATCAATTCCGCAACTGCGCGTCTAGTGGTAATCCCGTGATCTATGACAAAGTATTCCCGGTTTACGCGGTAGAAAATTTTGATTTGCGCTAGTGTATCCTACACGTATCCCTTCAAAAGCATCATCCCTGCCACATATATCTTCTTCCCACAACTCGTTGGAAGACTCGCTGAAGAGCACAACCCGCCTGCGTACAGTGCAGCCTACTCTAAGTGGAGGGGCGAAGTTGAGGGGCAATGCTCGTAGTCAGACGCCATGGGATTCAGAGGTTAAACTAATCGAGGAGGAGGCCAGGCTGTGGCACGAGTCCCTCTACAAGAAGGCCATGAGGTTTTACACCGTTCTCGCGTCCCCGGAGGAGAGGGCGAGCATGGCGGAACCAATCGGGTGGCGGCCGGTGCTCGAACCCAACGTGTCCATGGAGGAGCACGTCTGCAGGCTGCAGGCGTGCGTGAACAGGGAGGTTTGGCATCTTCCAGCACCATCACCCCCACCAACTCTGTGAAGGAATTTGCAATGTTTGTAGTTTGTGCATTTGCAATGATGTATGCCATTGTTGTTTTGCTATTCAAGGGATATGCGCATGTGCATTTGCAATGATGTATGCCACTGGTACTTGTTTAGTTGGGAAAAACAAGAGGAAAATGTGTCACTACTAGAAACACTCAACATATTCTAAGCACTGATGGAATCATGTATGTGTAGATTGTCTACTAGAAACACATATTATGAGTAGCAGCACACACCATTTTGTGGCGCATATTGCAGATATGCGCCACTGAAGTTTGATCTTCTGTGGCACATTTCCACTTATGCGCCACAGAAGCTTGGTCCTAGGTGGCTAGACTGTGGGGCCCACATTACTGTTCTGTGGCGCCACAAAAGATATAAACTTTTGTGGCGCATATGTTGATGTGCGCCACAGAAGCATGTTAGAGTACGGTCAAACCCCGCCTGTTGTGGGTCCCACCTAATTATTCTGTGGTGCATATGACTATATGCGCCATAGAGGTGAAAACTTCTGTGGCGCATATAGTCATATGCGCCACAGAAAACTTCTTTGGCGCATATAGTCATATGCGCCACAGAAGTTTCATAGACCAAGGCCTGGTGTGGGTCCCACCTTTCTTCTGTGGTGCATTGACAATTTGTATGCGCCATAGAAGATTTAGGCTTCTTTGGCGCATTGTTCCAGATGCTCCACTGGCAATCTTTTATGGTGCATGGTCAGAACCATGCGCCACAAAGTGTTTGTCTATCTATAGCTAGTTTCCTAGTAGTGTATGTATCTTATTGTTTTTCCCAATCGAATCTCATAGGATCATGAATTTCTATTATTTCATTGTTATGCCTTGCTCAGTCCTGTCAATTCCCCTACTATAATTTGTTTACCCAACATGCCATGTTTGTTTATCTTAAAGAGAACACCTCTAGTGAACTATGGACCCCCGTCCAATATTACCATTGATACATCGTCACTGTTATTTTTTAACTTTCTACAAACCACCATTACCTTCCACACCATACGGTTAACCCTTTGTTTTCAACAAAACCGATGAGATTGACAACCTCACTGTTCGTTGGGGCAAAGTATTGAGTTTGTATTGTACAGGTTTCCAAGTTGCTAGCAACACTTTTGAGTCGTTTCCTGCCTCCTACTGGTTCCATAACCTTGATTTCTTACTGAGGGAAGACTTACTGCTGTGCTCATCACACCTTCCTCTTGGGGACTCCCAACGAAGCTCTATAGTGATCTGAGCTGCCATCATTTTGCTAGCCTCCACTTGTAGTGAGTAAGATCTACTCATGCATCCAACTCCCAAGAAACCAAGTTATTCCAAAGAGTCCACTATAAATTCCTATGCATGGTGTGTTACACCATTCCAAGTATATTGTTGTTTTATCTATCTTCCAAATTAAACTTGTTATGTGAAAATTAATGATTAAAGCTCTCCCAAACTTGATGGCACACTTTATTTTTCTTGCCCCTAATAAACTCGAACCATTGTGTCATATGTGTTATATATTCTTGCACTTATAAATTTGGAATTAGCAGAACCGTGCTGTCACGGGGAACGCTTTCAACACCTGTAAATATCTACCTAATTTATATCATGCTCTTTTGTTTATGGATGTCAGCGGTATGAAATAAAAGGGGATCTTGTAAGTCCATGGAGTTATTTATATGTGTTAGAGAAACGCCTGGGCCACTAGCCCTAAGCCATTCCTAATCACTGTGGAAACTTGCAGCATCACCATAGTGAGAAATCTATGAAGCATTCTTCTTATAAAAATAAGAGAGATAGAAAAAGATAAGAGAAAAAGAAAAAAAGAGGAAAGAAGAGAGAAAAAAGCACCATTTTCCTATGGTAAATAAGAAGATTGCTGAGATGCTCATTGTCTGTTGCCTTGTCATTTTGATATGGGATAGCTCCTGTGTCATGGGCAAGGGGTACCCCGTTGGCGGTTCTCTATGATAAACATATACTTACAATGACAAGAACTTACCGATAACTAAAGTTGAGTAGCATGAGGAACGACCCTCGTATTCAAGGGACATGAGATTGCCAACTTATACTTTGTCAAGCATATACTCCATACTATGTTCACTTTAACCTTAATCACTTCAAGATGCTTATGATAGGGGCAATGCGACCTGAAAGCTAATAAGTACCATAATTTTTATGAACTTGAAATCCATGCTTCCCTTTGAAGGGCCTTTCTTCCACTTTTATATTGAGTCTCCACCTTCTATCTTTATGCACCAATTAAGAGATCATAGTTATCATTCTTAGTTTTATGTGCATTGTCCCAAAACATATTGATTGATTCATAATGTTGACATTGCTTTTTCTTGAACTATTTGTATCTAGTCACCCTTATGAACTTTGAAGGTGTCCTATGCATTTATGTTTTACTACTACAATAGGGATAAGCTGAATACCACTATGCTATGCTTTATATATGTGAAACAAATAAACTTCTTTTAATGCATTGTTATTCATGATCCTTTGTTTGTACCTTGCATGTTGCAACATAGTTTCTTTGTATCATTTTTAGAACTACATCTTTCATGCTCATGTTTAGAGTACTATGATCCTAGCTATCAATGCTTTACAATAGTTTGATCAAGATTGTGATGGTGCATGTCACCTCAAAAATTATTATTTTTATCACTTACCTACTCGAGGACGAGAATGAGTTAAGCTTGGGGATGCTTGATACGTTGTAAACGTATCTATTATTTTTTATGCTCCATGGTTGTTTTGTATCGACTTTATTATTTTTTGTCTGCACATTGAGGTATTTTTATACATTTTCTGGAACTAACTTATTAACAAGATGCCACAGTACCAGATGCATGTTTTCTGCTGTTTTTGGTTTCAGAAAAGTCAGAGAAGAAATATTCTCATAATTGGATGGAACAAAAGCCAAAGTCAATATTTTACCTGACACGACACGGAGCCCGAAGGAGAGATGGAGGAGGGAACCAGGGTGGCCACACCATATGGTGTGGCCCCCTGGCCCACCACCGACCTTGCCCTTTTGCCTATAAAAAGCTCCCAATGCAAAAACCCTAAAACAATCGGCATACAACCACGAAAAGTTCCACAGCACCGCTGCCACCGAAGGGGAGATTCGGGGGACAGAAGTCTCTGTTCCAGCACCCTGCCGGGACAGGGAATTGCCCGCGAAGCCATCTCCATCGACTCCACCACCATCTCCATCGCCGTTGCTAATTCCCATGATTTGTAATCAAGTAGATCTACTCTGTTACTCAAGTGCTTTAATTAATCTCTGACTATCCCCACGTGTGTGATGGTGAAGGTGTGCACACCGTTTGGCACTTAGGCTAAAGATTACATAAATACTTATCATGAGTTATATTTGGATTTGGATGTCTCTATGAAATTGTGGTGTTTGTAGGAACCATCTAGCGCTCAAGGTGACAGTGTGGGCTTATCTAGATGGGGAAAGCGAACTTTGAGGTGTGCTATTATAACCCTACCATGGATTAGAGTTGTCCAACCGGAGAGTAGTTCAGAGTAGTATCGTGAAGAGAAGATATTTATATGAGACTGTCTACTAGTGAAAGTATAATCCCGAGGCCTTTTTTATAAGCATTGAAACACCATTTACAACTAGATATGTTACATGTTTGCTTGCTGCCATGTTTATTTCATATTGCCTTTAGTCTCTTCCTCCCCGTCAAGATCTTTTCTGACACCATTGTCTTATAATCATCCAAACTACTTGTATTTCACTATCTCTTCGCCGAACTACTACACCTATACACTTGACAAGTGTATTGGGTGTGTTGGGGACACAAGAGATTTCTTGTATCTTGTTTGCATGGTTGCTTGAGAGGGATACCTTTGAACACTTCCTCCCTGAGATCGATAAACCTTGGGTAATCCACTTAAGGGAAAATTGTTGCTGTTCTACAAACATCTGCACTTGGAGGCCAACAACTGTCTACAAGAATAGAAGCGTGTGTAGACACCAGTCCTCGTTTGCGTCTTTCTTGTACCTAGCAATTCGACATTCGCTCATCGTGATGACCATGGTTGCCTGAGCGGTCACAACAGAGAGTAGGTTAAAACCACACCATATGCACACACACACACATGCGTGGTAGCCGAAAAAATTCGGCATGGCCTTTCCTAAAAGTTGGACATATGGATAGTGCAAAAAATTGCCTAAATGGAAATGAATTAACATTTCACCAAACATCCATGCACCACACTGGTCGGGACAACAACAAGCAAGCAACAAAAAACTTCCTCCCAATGCAAACATTCATGCACCACACAAGCTTCATGTATAAGCATCGTCTTGACATGCATCGCACACACCGCTCGTGTGACAAGCTTCACCTAAACAACATGCATATTCATGGCCAAGTACTCACCTAGTAGATTCAATAATAGCGAGACGAGACCGCGCGATGATAGAGTATGGACAAATAGATATACAAGTTGTTGGAGAGGAAATTAGTAAACAAATAGAGATGTGGGAGAGAAAAGTAAGGAATTATTAGATCTACAAGTTGGAGGGAGGCTTCCCCTTAACAATCTATGAACTAAAGTAGTTTTAGTTACAAGAAATTGGAGAAACTATGGGAAAAATGGGGTGGGAGTGTAACACCCCGGTTTTGAAAAGACCGTGGCCTCTATGTGACATGCCAATCCCTGGATCGGTTCATTGGCCCACAATAGAGTAAGATAGATAACATAGCAAAATATCCGTGTATCATGAACTACAAAGATCCAGAGTACCATTATTACAATAAAAGCTTAGCATAAAGCTAGCTCAAATTATTCAGGTAGCAACATAAACAAGTAAATCCTCCATTCTTCAAATTGCCCACAAGTGAACAAGTGCCGAGTGCAGTACCGTGGCCTATAACGATCAATCAGAATCGGAATAACCTGCAACATGAAACGTAGCAGCCCCGAAGGGCCAATACATGGAATGTATGGCAAGTAGAGCTAGTAATGGAGACAATAGTACTAACATCTACATGCATATTTGGCAATTGGAGCTGTGTCTGGCTTGCATTTGAAAATACATTTGTCCTACTTTCATGAACAGTTTTTGATTTTCTTTGAAAAGATCCCAATTAAGTTAACCCAACAATATTAAAACAATTATGAAATTAGAATAAGCGAGAAACATGTCATGGAATCAATATCTAGCAACTCAGTTGTCCATAATCGGGGACAGGGCTAATCGATTAGATTATACACTCTGCAGAGGTTAGTACACTTTACCCATGTGACTTGGCCAGCCCAGCTTGTACCATCACTCTCATTTTGGGTGATGATAGGGAGAAGACCAAGAAGAGACTGTTCGGGAAGTAGCTCCTCAATCCCGACGCGCACCGGTCCAACCTACCAAAATTCTACATCTCTGGATACGCGGGTTCGAGTTACCACAACCTACTAAGTCCAACCAACCGTCCATTTCATTATTGGCACATGGTTGTACACGTAAGCTACACAATAAAGAAGCCAATCATTTTCTCTTGATACCTGGGTGCCTTTCCGCAATGAAACCACCAAAAATTATCAATACCATCACACCCAGGGGATTCATTGATTAAGTTGTTTTAGTTTTCACAAACCAATACTTTTAGAAACAAGTCTCAATGATGTAACCCAGCCCTCGTTCAACAAGCATGGCTAAGCACATCTACCAACGGTGGTTCATCTACAAGGAAAGCCCTACCACATAATAGGACATAGCATAGCGATAGTATTATCCTACACATGCATCTACAAAATACACGACAATGCATTGAAAATAGTAGGACGATATCATGAACAAAGTAGCATCTACTTTCCTTGGTTGTAGCGGTCGGGAGCACAATCCTCACACGAGCAAGTATTGCACTCGACACAATCTACACGATACAATTGCATTCATAAACAAACAATCCACAAGCATATGCAAAAAATATGATGCATGAATGCATGGACGACAAGTGAATTGGTGCTACAGCTGCACCACAACATCCTATACCATAAAACTACTGATTACATGCATGGAAAATAGTTTTAGCACTAGGGAAACTATTAAGTAAAAGTAATGCTCCAAACTAGAGCTAGAACTTAAATAATTCACTACCGGTAGTAACTATTTGTAAAATCTTGGAAAAGTTCTACCGCATAGGCATCGCTGATTAGAAACAGTACCAATTGGAATTACTCAAAAAGGAATTATAAAACTCCCCGAGTAATTAAAACACTGCAGAAAGCCAATAGACAGTTTCTGCAGAAGTTTTTACTGTAAGCCTATCTTTTTAATTCATGATGAGATTCCCCTCGTTCCACTGAATCCAAGGACATATCATACGTGATTTTTGGAGCTACAGATCTTTTTCTACGAATTTATTACTCCGAAAAGGCCACTAACTAGTTTGATTAAACTGTACTAAACCTTGCAGCAAAAGCCTGAACCAAAGGTACAGCGAGATTCTACACGACTCACTGAATCCTTACATATTTTATTTGCAATTTTTGGCCAAGCGGTTTAATTACTACGCAATTTACAAGATTCTACCGAAATCTGCCAACTAAAAAAGGATTAACGAAATTGACCCAGTCAACTGTGTCTGTTGACTGGTCAAAGCGTCTGCTGACTGGGCGCTGACTGGGCGTCTGACTAGTCAACGCCTGAGTCTGACCAGTCAACTAACGATCTAGGCCGCTGATCTGAGATCTGACGGTGGCTGCTATCTTACCGGAAACGACGACGAAACGGACTCCGAACGGGTTCCGGCCGGCGGTGTCGATCAAATCCGGCGACGTGGTTCTTCTTGCACGGACGTACACACGATCAACTAATCGGGTCGACAAAATAAATATGCGCGCGAGGCGGAGCGCGTGCGTGCGTGTATGTGTGCCTGCATGCGCACACGCGATAACGCGCGCGGGCGAGCGCACGCGGCAGCGCAGCGAGGCGGCGCGCGCAGCAGCGAGGCGCGGCAGCGGCAGATGGCGCGCGCGCGCAGATGGCGATGCGACGCGGCGGCGGGGTCGGCCGGGGAGGCGGCTTGGCGGCGTGGCCGCGGTGGCGGGTGGAGGCGGCGTCACGGGTGGCGGAGGGCGCGGCGTCGGCGGCGGAGGCGGGTGCTGCCGGCGGCGGCGGTGGCGTGTTGCGGCGGCGGCGGCGGGCGCAGATGGCGGCGGCGACGGCGGCGGTGATGCACGGGAACGGAGAGAGGAGAGGGAGACGAACTCGGCGGCGATGGCAGCGATGGCGGCGATGGCCGGCGGCGGCTAGGCGGCCGGGAGGCGGCGCAGAAGGCGGCGGCAGGCGCGGCTCCTCGGGAGTCGCGCGACAGGAGGAAGGCGGCGGGGTCGGGGCTGGGGTCGTGCACGCGGCCCGAGGCCAGGTGGGACCCTGCTTAAGTAGTCCTGCGCGCGGAAATCCTAAATAGAATCGGTCCAGAGTTTAACTACAACTCGGAAATCGGTCTGGATTTTCGGACCGTTTTCCGGCGGATTACTAAAACGTCCGAGGCTTTTGCATACGAACTCCGATTGGAGCGATTCTCGTGCCTACGGGTTCGTATCGTCGAGGGGAACAACCTAGTGTCAATGTTTGAGTGAAACCTCGAACCTACAAGGGTGGTTGTCGCTAGTCTTACTAAAGCTCCCCGCAGGAATCTCGTAGTGAAACAAAATAGGGTTTTGAAGGTGGCGTATCGCCGAACCTTTCTACTCGACGGATTTGCGTGGAAAGATATGATGCAATGATATGAATGATATGCAAGACCAAATCTAAAATTTGGGATGTGACAAGACTAACCCCCTTAAGATGAATATCGTCCTCGAGATTCGGCGCGGCTAGCAAATAGGTGTGGGTAGTCCTCTCGGATGTCATCCTCACGCTCCCAAGTGGCTTCTTCTTCAGTGTGGTGGCTCCACTGTACTTTGCAAAACTTGATTGTCTTGGTACGGGTAGTCCTTTCTGATGTCTCCAGAATCTTGACCGGTTTCTCCTCATAGGTCAAGTCATTCTCCAGCTGAACCTTCTCTAGCGGAACAGTGTCTCTCAATGGTGTATCCACCATCTCCGGATGGCACTTCTTCAGCTGGGACACGTGGAACACGTTGTGAATAGCAGACAGAGCCTCTGGCAATTCTAACTGATAAGCAACTTCTCCTTTGCGTGCTAAGACCCGATACGGTCCAATAAATCGAGGTGCCAGCTTACCCTTAATTCGAAATCTCTTGATTCCATGAAGCGGTGATACTCTGAGGTATGCTCTATCACCTATCTCATACACCACTTCCTTGCGCTTGGTGTCAGCGTAGATCTTCTGCCTTGATTGTGCTACCTTCAGCCTGTCCCTAATCAAGGCGACCTTCTCCTCAGCGTCCTTGATCAAATCAGGCCCAAACAACTGACGTTCTCCTACTCCATCCCATAGCAATGGTGTTCGGCACCGTTTCCCATATAGCACATCGAACGATGACGTCTTGATGCTTGTTTGATAGCTGTTGTTGTAGGAAAACTCAGCATAAGGCAAATTCTCATCCCAACTAGATCCATGAGCTAAAGCGCAAGCTCTCAGCATGTCTTCCAAAATCTGATTCACCCTCTCGGTCTGTCCATCAGTCTGTGGGTGAAACGCTATGCTAAACTCCAACCTAGTACCAAGTGACTCGTGCAGCTGGCACCAGAAGTGTGAGGTAAATTGGGTGCCTCTATCAGATACGATACTCTTGGGAACTCCATGTAGGCACACAATCCTGTCCATGTAAATCTTGGCCAACTTTGCACTCGTATAGGTCGTATTTACGGGTATGAAGTGGGCTACCTTAGTCAAATGTTCGACCACTACCCAAATAGAGTCATATCCTGACCTGGTCCTGGGCATCCTGTGATAAAGTCCATTCCCACTCTATCCCACTTCCAATCCGGCACGGGCAATGGCTGTAGCAATCCTGCTGGCTTCTGGTGTTCCGCCTTTACTCGGCTACATACATCACATAGGGCAATATGCTCTTCGATGTCTCCCTTCATGTTGTTCCACCAGAATCTGTCCTTTAGGTCCATATACATCTTCGTGTTGCCCGGATGTATGGAATATGGCGAGTCATGAGCTTCCTGCAGAATCAACTTCCTTATCTTGGGATCGTTGGGAACGCACAAACGATCCCCGTACCACAGGGTTCCTTGCTCATCCTCGCGAAATTCCCTTGCTCGACCTTCCTTCATCTTTTCCTTAACTTCATCCATCTCTTTGTCTCCCACTTGAGCCTTCCTGATTCTGTCCTGTAGCATCGGTTGGACTTCCATTGTTGCTAAGTATCCTTCAGATACTACCTCCAGTCTAAGGTCCTTGAATTGCTTGCACAAGTCCTCAGGCAATTCACCAATTGTCAAACCATTGGCATAAACCTTCCGGCTCAGAGCATGAACTACTACATTGGCCTTTCCTAGGTGGTATTGTAGATTCATATCATAATCCTTGATGAGCTCCAACCATCTCCTTTGTCTCATGTTCAATTCCTTCTGCGTGAATATGTACTTCAGGCTCTTGTGGTCGGTGTACACATCACAGTGTTTTCCCATTAAGTAATGTCTCCATACCTTGAGCACATGAACCACTGACGCTAACTCCAAGTCATGTGTGGGGTAATTCCACTCATGGTGCTTGAGTTGTCGCGAGGCATATGACACCACTCTCTCATCTTGCATCAGCACACTCCCAAGTCCCTGTCGAGAAGCATCACAGTACACTTGGAAATCCTTCTGAAGATCTGGTAAACACAGAACAGGTGCAGTCACTAGTCGACACTTCAATTCCTGAAAGTTGGCTTCACATACGTCTGACCATTCAAACTTCCTCTCCTTCTTCAGAAGTTCAGTCATCGGCTTAGCAATCTTGGAAAAGTTTTCAATGAACCTCCTGTAATATCCAGCAAGTCGCAAAAAGCTTCGAATCTCTCCTGCATTCTTGGACGCTTCCCACTCAGTTACTGCAGTCACTTTGTTTGGATCAACAGCAATTCCTTCTCCCGACACTACGTGTCCAAGAAACCCAACGGTGTTAAGCCAGAATTCACACTTGCTGAATTTGGCATACAGCTTGTGTTCCCTCAGCTTCTCCATAATCATCCTCATATGTTTCTCATGCTCAGCATCATCCTTGGAATATATCAATATGTCATCGATGAACACCACCACGAACTTGTCCAAGTACTCCATAAATACCTTGTTCATCATGGTCATGAAGTATGCCGGGGCATTCGTTAGTCCAAAAGACATAACTGTATACTCATATAAACCATACCTAGTGGTGAAGGCGGTTTTTGGTACATCCTCCTCTCGGATCTTCAATTGTAAGTAGCCTGATCGCAGATCATTCTTGCTGAACACCTTCGCTCCTTCCAGTTGATCAAACAAATCATTTATGTTCGGCAGAGGGTACTTGTTCTTGATGGTTACTTCATTCAGCGAGCGATAGTCTACCACTAATCTCTTGCTGCTATCTTTCTTCTCCACAAACAGAACAAGCGCTCCCCATGACGACGAACTAGGCAGAATGAATCCCTTTTCCAGTTGCTCCTTCAACTGTTTCTTCAACTCCTTAAGTTCATCCACATCCATCTTATATGGTTTCTTTGATACAGGTCATGTTCCTGGCATCAGGTCGATAAGAAACTCTACATCCCTATCAGGTGGAATCCCTGGCAGCTCTTCTGGAAACACGTCTGGGTAATCCCTAATCACTGGCACAGTATCCATGCTAACCCCCTTAAGAGAATTCAACTTACACCTTCTCGGTCGTACAGCCGACTTGAATCTAATCCTCTTACCATCCGGGGTTTAGAGTGAAACAGCTCGCTGTGCACAATCTATGTGTCCCCCATGCATAGACATCCAATCCATACCCAGAATAACGTCTAATCCCTGTGAATCCAACACTACCAGATGTACAATGAAGTTGTGTGTTCCAATCCTCACAGTTAAGTCGCGGCATCCCGCGCTAGCTATCATATCTCCTCCAGGTGAACTCACTCTAATAGACCTTTTCATAGACTCAGTAGGTAACTTATACTTATCCACAAATAACCTTGATATGAATGAATGCGATGCACCAGTATCGAAAAGTATAAGTGCAAGGTAAGTGTTGATTGGGAACTTACCAATCACAAGGTCAGGCTCGTCTGGAATCTCCTCCACATTCATGTGGTTCACTGTAGCCTTCTCGCCGTTGGTTGGCTTCAGTCCTTTCTTCTCCGGACAGTTGTCAGCATAGTGTCCCTTTTACTTGCACTTGAAGCACGTCACCTCACTCAGATCCTTCTTCACGAAGTTGCGATCACGGTTGCGGTCATGTCCACCGTGTCCTCCAGAGTGGTGAGAGTGTCCTCCCTTGTGGTTGTGGTGGCTGCTCCCATGGTTGTCATGGCGATGTCCATCGCGGCGGTCATGCCTCCCATGGTCACACCCTCCATGCTTGGAGTATCCATCGTATGAAGTGTGAGTCTTGTGGTGTGAACCAGAGTGATGAGTATTGCTCTTTCTCTTGCGGTTCTCCACCTGCTTGTGCTTCCCTTCCAAGATCCTAGCCTTGTCCAGAAGCTCCTGGAAAGTGGGGCAGTAGACCACAAGTAGCTGTACTGAAAGCTCATCACTGAGGCCATCCATGAATCTCTCCCTCCATTTGGCATCAGTGTCAACATCCTCAGGTGCATAACGGGACAGGTTGTTGAAATCCTCAATGTACTCGGCCACGGTGCGATTGGTTTGGCGCAAGTTGCGGAACTCCGTCCTCTTCAGGCTCAGAACTCCTGAAGACACGTGGTTGGTCCTGAAACCTTCCTCAATCATTGCCCAAGTCACGGTATCCAGCGGGTGGGTGATCTGAAATGTGTCCCACCAAGAAGCGGCTGGTCCCTCCAGTAGGTGAGCGGCAAACCTCACCTTCTCAGCATCAGTGCACCCAACAGTTACTAGATCCTTGTTGACTGAACGCATAGATTACTGTTCACTCAATGAGGTGACTTTCAAGAACAAATACCCTTTGCCAAGAATCAATGACTTGTTTGATCAGTTAGAAGGAGCTTGTGTGTTCTCAAAGATTTATCTCCGGTCAGGTTATTTCTAGCTCAAGATAAGGGAACAAGACATACCTAAGATAGCTTTCACCACAAGGTATGGATTGTATGAGTATACTGTGATGCCATTTGGTTTGACCAATGCACCAGCATACTTCATGAATATGATGAACACGGTGTTCATGGAGTTCCTTGATAAGTTTGTTGTCGTTTTCATCAATGACATTTTGATCTACTCCAATAGCAAAGAAGAGCATGAAGGAAATCTACGTTTGATACTTGAAAATCTTAGAGAGCATAAGTTGTATGCCAAATTCAGCAAGTGTGAATTTTGGTTAAATGAAGTTGGTTTTCTTGGACACATTGTGTCAGGAGATGGTGTAGCAGTTGATCCTGCTAAAGTTTCAGCTGTAACTGAATGGGAATCTCCTAAGTCAGTGAAAGAGGTTCGTAGTTTCCTTGGCTTGGCAGGATACTACAGAAGATTTATCGAGAATTTTTCCAAGGTAGCTGAGCCTATGACAGAGTTACTAAAGAAAGACAAGAAATTTGCTTGGTCTGAAGGATGTGAACTCCGTTTCCAAGAATTGAAGAAGAGACTAGTGGCAGCACCAGTCTTATGTTTGCCAGTTTGGAGAAAGATTTCCAAGTATATTGTGATGCATCTCATCATGGATTAGGTGCAGTACTTATGCAAGAAGGGAAAGTTGTGGCTTATGCCTCGAGACAACTCAAAACTCATGAAGTAAACTACCCTACTCATGATTTAGAGTTAGCCTATGTTGTCCATGCACTCAAAACATGGAGACATTATCTTTTGGGAAAACGATGTGAAGTGTTCACAGATCACAAAAGTTTGAAGTATATCCTCACCCAGAAAGAAATTAATATGAGACAAAGAAGATGGCTAGAACTCATCAAGGACTATGAGTTGAGTCTGCAATACCACCCCGGTAAAGCGAATGTTTTAGAGTATGCTCTAAGCCGTAAAGTTTTTGTGAATGGCCTTACTAAGGGAGAATTGCCAGATGATCTGTGTACCCAATTCAAAAATCTCAGATTGGAGATTATGCCTGAAGGACATCTCATGACTTTGGATGTTCAACCCACTTTGTTGGACAAGATCAAAGAAGCCCAGAAGACAGATAAGGAAATTGAAGAGATTAAGGAAATGATTGGCAAGGGAAAAGCCAAAGGATTCCATGAAGACGAACAGGGTACTTTATGGTATGGAAAACGTATGTGTGTTCCACAAGATCCGGAACTTCGGAAACTGATTTTACAAGAAGCACACAACTCACCATATTCCATTCATCCGGGTAACACCAAAATGTACATGGATATGAAGGAAAGATTTTGGTGGAATAATCTCAAGAAGGACATCGCCGAACATATTTCTTTGTGTGATGTATGTAGTAGAGTGAAAGCGGAACATCAGAAACCAGCAGGATTGTTACAACCACTACCTATTCCTGATTGGAAGTGGGACAAGATTGGTATGGATTTCATCACCGTATTGCCAAGGACCAGGTCAGGATATGATTCTATTTGGGTAGTAGTGGATCGCCTAACTAAAGTGGCTCATTTCATACCCGTGAAGACACCCTACACCAGTGCTAAGTTAGCCAAAATCTATATGAGCAGAATTGTATGTCTACATGGACTACCCAAGAGTATTGTGTCTGATAGGGGAACTCAATTCACTTCTCATTTTTGGAGGCAATTACATGAGTAATTGGGAATGAGGTTGGAATTCAGCACTGCATTTCACCCTCAAACTGATGGACAGACAGAAAAGACTAATCAGATTCTTGAAGATATGTTGAGGGCATGTTCCCTAGACTATGGAGCCAGTTGGGATGAAAGTCTGCCTTATGCAGAATTCTCTTACAATAACAGCTATCAAGCCAGTATTGAGATGGCACCATTTGAGTTTCTCTATGGGAGAAAGTGTACCACCCCATTGCTATGGAATGGTGTGGGAGAAAGAAGTTAGTTCGGGCCTGAACTAATCAAAGAGGCTGAAGAGAAAGTCAAGCCAGTTAAGGACAAATTAAAGATAGCACAGTCCCGATAGAAAAGCTACGCAGATCCTAAGCGTAGAGAGGTCAACTATGAAGTAGGTGATAGAGCTTATCTTAGAGTGTCGCCACTTCGTGGAGTAAAGAGATTTGGTGTCAAAGGTAAATTGTACCCAAGATATGTTGGACCATTCAAGATTCTATGTTGTAAAGGAGAAGTAGCTTATGAGATTGAATTGCCAGAGTCATTGTCTGCTGTTCACACTGTATTTCATGTGAGTCAGCTTAAAAAATGCCATCCAGAGATGGAAGAGACTTCTTTGAAGGATACTATACCTTTGGAGGAGGTTCAGTTGGAAAGTGATCTCACCTATGAGGAAAAACCTATCAAGATTCTTGAGACTGCAGAAAGAGTTACTCGGACTAAGACTATCAAATTCTGCAAAGTTCAATGGAACCATCATTCTGAAGAAGAAGCAACATGGGAAAGAGAAGATGATGTTCGGAAATACCACCCTCACCTATTTGCTAGCCAACCCGAATCTCGAGGGCGAGATTCACCTTAAGGGGGTTAGATTTGTAACATCCCTAAAATCATGTTTCAAAACTCATGCATATCATCCATGCATCCATGATCATTTAGGGTTCCTTTTCAAAATCATTTCAAAAACATGAGCATCTGATGCTCATTATTTTATGTAAGTATTCTATAGCCTTGTAGCTACCTTCTATGAGAAAGGTACTTATTTTAATAAGAAATGTTTTGAGTTCAAACTTAAGTATTTTTTCTAAAGTTTGGTCAAGGTTTCAAAACAAACTATGATTTATAAACCAATCTTTTACTATTTATAATTACTTAACTAGAGCTTGTTTTTAAATTATTTTTCAAAAACTCAAGTTGATTTTAACGGGTGAACAGTTGTGTTACACATTACAGGAGGCAAGAATCAACAAACTTTAGTGTGAGGAAAGTTGCATTTAAAAAAGATTTGATTTGATCTTTCAAATTCAAACCAGAATTTCGAATCATAAAAAGAAAAGTGAAAGGTAGGAAAAAATAAAGCAAACAGCCAATCTGGCCCAACCCAGCCCAGTCCGACCCATCTAGCCCAACTATCCCCTCCCGAGAAACGTTTTCTTTTACTCGGAACCACACCCACAGAGTCTATGACGACTGGACCCCACCCCCTCTCTTTTACTCTCGCTGACAACAACGGCCCACGCGTCAGTCATCGTCTCCACCCCCAGCGACCAGTTCTTCCCCAAATTCCTCCGGCCGTTTCCTGTTTAATTCCACGGCTTCAATTACCGTTCAATGATCAAGTAATTCATGTCCACGTCCTCGCCTACTTAAGCACCATGCCTCCCTCCTCCTTTTCCCCCAAACCTCACCCCACCGGAGCCACCAGGCTGCTCAGAATCCTCTCGGGACACCCCTCTGCTCCGACGAGCTCATCGTCGAATTCCGGTAAGCCCCGCATTCCCCTCTGCCTATGGTTCATACTAGCTTATTCTACATCCCCGTACGCACCTACTGACACCCTCCGCTTGCTCGCGCATGCTCAAGAAGCTCGACTCCGACCTCACCTACTCGCCGTAGCCGTCTGCCTCCTCTCCGACGACCATTTGTGGTAAACACCGACCGCCCCTCTCCTCCTCGTGGACACACGCATAATCAGGATCATTGTACGCATCTAATGGACTATTTCTCTTGCCTTTCCGAGCCCTGCAGCATCGCCAACATCGTCCGCCCGAGCACACCGTCGCCAGGAACTTCTCCGACGAACAATCCACGACGACCCCGAGCGCCCCTTCGTCAACTGAGGCATCGTTGAGCATCAGCACGTCGCGAAGACCTCGGTGAGCCTTGCCTCTACTATTTTTGCTTCCTGTATCACCGGCTCCACCGCTGACTGACCACGCCTCCGCCTGTCTCCGCCGCTAGCGCCGCCCGTTTAAGGTTAGCTTCTTAGGGCCGTTAGATCTTGATCCACTGGCCGCGATAGATTCAATCACTGAAGGGGTATGGATGCATCTGCACCATGAGATCTAAGTGAGATCCTGCGGTCTGTGTTAGCCGATCCAACCGAAATGGTATGGACCAATAGGAAGCAGCCACGTGGCCTGTATGTTTAATAAAAACCAGAAATTAGATCTATTAGATGTTTAAACTTGAATAATTCATAACTTTTGATTCCCACGTCCAAATTTGACAAATTTTATATAAATGGAATCAGGAGAGAAAATCATTTCCATTTATGCAATGTGTTTAATGATTTTCTTCTGTTAAAATGATTGTTTTCACAGAAAAATTTGTAGGCATAATTTGGGTATAGTAATTATTTGAAAAATGTTCTATTGCTTAAATAAAGTTTATTTGGTAAGTTTTGAACTTGTTTAAGATTCAGTATTGTGCACTTGTCTTGTTTGGTGTAGAAATCATCACATGGCATTATGCATGCATCCATATCTTTTTGCTTGTATTTATTTTGTATGTGATTTTGGTGCTATTATTTTATGTGTAGATTTGGGTGCAAATAGTGATTGTGATTGTGAGGATTGTTGCTACTCTCCAAACTACCAAGCCAAGTGGTGCTTCATGATTTATTCATATGTTTTTCAACTATGCATTAGAAAATATTTTGTTAGTCTTCCATGGATAATTTGATCTATATGCTATGCTTGGGAAATCCTAGTAGTTGTAGAATTGCTAGAAATTTCTAAGTTAAGATGCTTATCTATACCATGCTTATCCTAGATAGTAGCAACCAAGGGTGGTTATATATTCATGCTATGATAAAATTATTTCTAAGTCTTTGGACTTGTGTTTTGCTTAATAAAACAACTAAGTGAATGAAACACCTGGGTGGAATGGAAGGAATGGTTTATGTTGAGTGGTTACACAAGGACCATTTCTATGGCTTACCTTGCGTATCTCACTTGTGGAAAGCCACCCAAGAACAAAGGGATTTGAGAACCCAAATGTTAAGAAGCTTATAGTGCAGCCACATGGCAATATGGGCTCTGCCTGGATCATATAGGTTGCAATAACTTAGCCATTTGGACAGTTGGTGGTAGTGGTATGATAGGTTGGAGCGCGTCCATTTGGTCTAAGGGAAGGCTTCTGAAAGGTCTTGTCTTGGTGAAAATCATGTCTTGTGGGGAAAGTGCATAACCTCTCCAGATGGAAGAATCTAAGTACTTAGCCATGTCCCTGGTATTGGACAACTTGAGCATCAATACATGGAAGCTATCAAGAATCTCCTCATCCCAATTTCTAAGTAAAAACTTGTGGTTGAACAAGGGTGAAGGTGCCCCAATGTCTATTGGTGGTTCCTTGGGAAAGATTTTGACAAAGAAAAACTTAGTGTTTTAACTAATATGTAAACCTATTTAGAGCAAAGCAAGCCTAAGCTACACTTAGCAAAAATGCATATAGTATTTAGACTACCAATATTCTACAAAGGTATCACTTGACAATACTATTCCAATGTATTGACCCACTGTGGCTGTAACTTGTGATGTTGCAGGTTATTCTGATGTTGATTAGGGGTTATAAGTCTACACTCAACATGCTTGCCTGTGGCACATGAAGATGAAGACTTATTTATCTTATTATATATTTGAACTCTTGTATTAGGCCTATGGGCATGGAGTTTGTAAAAGACTATGTTTATCTCTGGAATGATATGTAACAATGACCTTTGTTTCTGTGTACTTCATCTTAAACTGTGGATTATAGCATTGATCCAGGTACTAGCATTGCAATCACAGGGATCCTTACCTTTATAAAGGGAGGGATCTTAGAGGTCATGCGATCCCTCATATTCCCATGCAGGATGCGACCGCTCCTGAAGAGGAGCTACACACCTGCCAAGAAAAAAGCGACCACTTGATGAAGCGTGAGACCGTTCTTCTAGAGGAACATGATGCGCTGCAGCACCAACTTGATATTGTCAACCAGTGGTGTCGACTGCCACCAATCTCCTCGAGGTGATCCCCTCATTGTGGGAGCGGCGTAACATGGCCACCGGGCCAAGGTACCACGAAGCACCAGAGTTCGCGCCACTTCTAAGCTAGGAATCGAGGATCGTCGAGCATAAATTCTTGGTACCTAGTGGGGCGTAGAGACCATGTCACCCAGCCTAAGATGGCCCCCGATGTCGAGACAAATGGGACGTAGAAGTGGTGAAATAGCCTCACCGATGGCATCATACCAATGAAGTTCTTGAAGAGATGCTGGAAGGCCGCCATCGTGGCTACCTCCGGTGGGCTCAAATGGCACAAGAGGATGACGGCTGCATCCGGCATGGCCAGGAACAAGACTAAGAAGGGCGGGACGATCCCTGCTGCCAGGAAAGAAGCACTACAAGAATATGAATGGTCCATGATGATCTTATATCATCGTGGATCAGCGGAAAAATGTCATCGATAATAATCCGCGATGAATTTTGCGACAAAAAAGGTCATTAAACTCACGACATAATCTGATCCGTGAAATTTTTTATGTCTCAAAACTTCATGGTCATCTATGACGTTCCTTCAATTTCGTCACAATCAACGGGACCGGCCTAGCAAAGTCCCAGCCAGTCGTGACGTTTTTTTCATCATGGTCGATGCCACATGGCAGACGGTGCCGCGGGCGGCTGTTAAAGACATCATCTCATGTCGCGTTGACTTCAGTGACATCATCATCGTCCTGACGTTTTGTTTTTGTTGCGTATATTTTCCATTCTCGGAGCTTCCATGATGTCATACATCTTGTTACTGACGTCATCAAGGTCGTTCCTGACGTCATCAAGGCTATGATGAATTTGTTTTCTTTGCCAACTATCTTTGACCTGCTGATACCTGGATGAATTGAACGACACCACGTGGGGAACCCACTTCTTGACACTTGGTCTAATCAGAATGGGACACGTATGTCCTAACCATGACAAACTCTGCGTAATGACGTCATCATTGTCCTTGAAGTTCCTGTTTTTTTCTAGGTCGTTGACCAATGAAAGCGGTCCACGCGGGCGTTTATCTATGACGGATATATTATTTCATGTACTTACGAGACGAATTTGTTATCTTCGTGGATGCGAGCTAGCGTCAGGGGCCATTTGTGTGTGTAATTCTCGCGGGAAAAATTCTACTAGCCCTAATTGTTTTTGGACCATTTCAATCAAGATGCATCAAATGACATATTTTGACATGAAATTTCAGGACAAGTTTGCACATAAATTTGACAGCAGCTCCCAAAGCCAAAAGCCTCACAAGTTTCCACACCGTTAACTTTCCTTGCCCACAAAATGAGAAGTTTCAACCAGCACTTCACAAATTTCCCTGCCCAAAAATCATCACAAGTTTTTCCACACCACTAAACATTCCTTGCTCACCATAGGTGTAGCGGACTGAACCTGATAAGGCACAAGTCCCTATGTTTATAGTGCTAGTCCCTGGATCGAATAGCTAACACTCGCAGTTAAGATGTAATATCAAGAAACAAATGTCATATTACATCACATATCCAGGAATGAAATAGTTCATTACAACTTACATAGCTCATATGGATATCTTATTAGAAAGCAACAGATATAACTATAAAGCATGCAGTCCTTCATCTTCATTTTCCACTGATGACCCACAAGTATAGGGGGTGTATCATAGTACTTTCAATAAATAGGAGTGTTTTTCCCAACGAGGAGCAGAAGGTGTTGACTAGTGCTATGGAGCAGGAAATCTCTGTAAATACTTAGCAAACTAATTTTTAGGGGTTTTCTGATAAAGCAAAGAAATAAAGTTCAAGTAATAAAGACAACGAACAATTGTAGCAAGTGGCCTAATCCTTTCTTAGAAAAGAACAAGCCGGTGGAAATACTTATAAGTACCAAACGTTCTCAAGGACACATGGGAATTCTGTCAAATTCTTTCGCTTCATATAGCTGAGCAGTCTTGTTTGGTTTTGTAAGTGTTGTGTGGGTGAACCTGTGCTAATGTACCGACCTTACATGGACTAATACATACTTGTGATTAAACCCCCTGCAAGCATCCGCAACTAGAGGAAAGCAATTAAGATATGAACCTAGCCATAGCCTTAAACTCTGAGATCCTACGCTCTCTTGTGCAATGGTGTCCTAACTGGGGTTCAGGTTTCTGTCACTCCGTCAACCCCACAATTAGTAACCAAATACACAATGCATTCCCCTAGGAACAGAAATGGTGAAGTATCATATAGTCGACATTCACATGACACCACTAGAAGAATAGCACCACAACTTAAATACTAAACCATTGAATAATATCTCAACACAAATCCACTACTAACAACATTACTTCTCCCATGTCCTCAAGAACTACCAAACTACTCACGAGACATCATATGAATCAAGATCAAAGATGATATGGTGATGGATAATAATATGAACATAAACAATAAGACAATGGTTCCACTCACAAGCATTAACTACAATAGTAATCAACATCGGGAAAGTTTCCCTTAAGAACTATGCAAGTATTCAACACAATTGTTACAGCGGGACGGAGTGGTGATGATGGTGTTGGGGGAGATGATGGTGTGGATAATGATGATGATCCCGATGAAGTATAGCTTGATGATAGTGTTGATGGCGACGATCTCCCCCCTCCGGGAAGGGATTTCTCCGACAGAAATCTGTCTGCTGGACAGCTCTTTCTCTCTCGGTGTTTTCCGCCCCGTAGAGGAGGCAGAATCTTTCTGTGGTTGCTGTGGTGGTATTGACGACGAGTACGCCATGGAGGGGTCCTCACAGTGCGTGTTTAGAGACGTGGTGTAAGGCGGACGGTTGACGGGTACGAGGTAACACAGCTTACCTAGGTTCAGATCCCACGACGGTGGCGGAATCCTACTCCTGCTATAAATCACTATAATGGAAATACGCCGAGTTACAGAGATAGGTTCGCTGTTCGAGGTTGTCTGAGATTGTCTATGAACGTGCCCTAAAGGCTCCCATAGGCACGACTTATATAGTCACCAGGTCCTAGGGTTACAGGGAAAAGTCCTAGCCGGACAGGTCATAGAGTCCTCATCGTTTATTACTAGTCTTGTATATCTTGCACTACAAGGATCCGGGTACGCTAGTGACTCCACCGTAGCCTTCCTTTACCCGGCATGGGACTCCCTTCTGGATCCACCTAACTAGGCCGCCCAGCAGGCCATAGGCCGTGCTACCGACTATGGGCCACCCGGGTTAGTCGGATAAGAGACATGCTATAAGGATACCCATCTAGCATATCCCCAACAGTAGCCCCCAAAGAACTCCGAGATCTTGCGCCGTCTTGCCTCTTCACATAGAATGCTCCGTCTAAATGGATGTCAGCATATCATCAAGCAACATCTTGTAGTCCTCCCAAATAACCCTGCAAGGTTTTATCCATCTTCGAATGGTAAGCCGGAGAAATGTTGAATCTTCCATCGTATTCTTACGCAGTCGGATTAAATCCATCCATGCCGGAATCTTCAATGCGACGGCCCATCTACCCATGTCATCTAGGACGACGTAGGCTTAGGTCAGTGATGCCTCGTAACTCACACATGTAGAGAATGCAATCATATCCGATTTTCCTGCGCGAGCGATACGAACCGTTGGCGGCGGCGGCGGTTGGAGACGTGGAGAAATTACCGCACACATTCACGAACACGTCGTCTACGCGGCAACCGTCCGATTAGCTGCACGAATCTTGACGGAGAGCATGATAAATTGTAACCGTGGGACACTTTCCACTTTTTACCTCATTCTTCTCACGTCATTGTCTTCTTCCTCCAGCCGCACGCCTCCTCGAGCTCTCCGCAAGAAACCTCGAAAACCCTAGCCTCCCTTTGCGCCAGTCGCGTCCTTCCAACACTCCATGGCCAGTAGCAGCTCCTCCCCATCGATGGCAGCGTCGAGCGAAGCCGCGGCGAAGCCGGCGAGCTCCGTCTTCGTGCCCCCAGAGGGCCTGGTCATCCCCGCATCGGCGGTGATTGAAACTACCGGCGACGACCATAATCTGGCGGCGCTGGAGCCACTGGAAGAAGAGCCAGTCTTGCACAAGGGTTACTGGCGCGGCTCGGACATCACCGACCGTGACATCCAAGAGATGGTCGCCGAAGGCTACCTCCCCGTGACGGAGGGGCTCGCCTGGCGGGCGGCGCCGGCCGGCGAGGTGACACCTTCTCCCCAAGATGGAGAAAAGGTGTACCTCAAGGCACAACTTGTACGCGACGTTTCCCTGCCCATCTCCCCCTTCTTCCTCTCCGTCTTGAACCACTACAAGGTCCAACCCCATAACCTCTCCCCCAATAGCATCTTAGTGCTTAGCAACTTCACGACACTTTGTGAGGGTTACCTAGGGATGAGGCCTAGGTTAGACTTGTTCGTGTACTTCTTCACCATCAAACGTGAAGCCGGACATAGTAGGGAGTAGCTTAGGAACTGCGTCACCATAAGCTTCAAGATTTGACCTGGCCGGCGGTTCCCCGACATCATCGGCCACGAGTCCTGCAAAAACTGGCATCAGACGTACTTATACGGCCGCGACATTCCTTTGGTGGGCTGACAAGTAACGTACCCGGACTTCGCGGATGGAGCTGCCGCTAAAGTTTCCACATGGAGGTCCCATGCCTCCCTTCCCTCCGACCTCGACGCTTCTCGCGCAATAAGGCGGATCGAATGGTTCGTAGAGACGGGTTTGACCGTCTTGGACCTGACCATGTGCTGGTTCATTAGGCGAATCCAACCTCTGCAGCATCGCGCGAAGTTCATGCACGAGTATACCAGTGATCAAAGGGATACCCTCCGGATCTCCGTGGATACCTTCTCGAGTGACTCCGTCAAGCTCCGGCTGAAGGACATCGGCAAGGTGAAGGACAAGAAGCGTGGCTTCACCATCACCTACGACATGTTCGTAGATGGCAAGTGCCCAAAGGTAGATATGTATTTTCTGTGTACGACATATGCTCCAGTTTATCCGTCTTGCCATTACCATCTCATCTAACACGGTGATTTCTTACTTAACATCTTAGAGATCTAGATGAGGAAAACCTGGCTGCCCAAATCTACGATCCAAGAGAAAAACGCACCCGCTGTCCCTATTCATTCCTTTCTGGGTCAGTTTAGTCCTAATTCTATCAAAATGCACATTCAAGTCCTAAATGTTTCGTAAGTGAGTCACCGCAGGTCCTAATTTTGTTCTACCTTGCCACGTAAACTGCAGGGCTGTTTGGCGGGAGTTTTCCCGCGGCTGGCGGTTGCTTTTTTTGCAAATGAACCCCTATAACTAGTTGCCTTCCTATTCGAGAGCCCTCCGCTATCTCTGTCTCTCTATCTCTCTTTGTTTGCTCTCTCGCCCCCGCTGCAGCACCATGAAAAGCTCGGCGAGCTCGTCTGCTGGCACTAGGCCGAGGAGGAAGCCAGCTTCTACATCCCCCTCGCTGGCATCTCCTGCACTGGCCCAACCCGCAGCGACTGTGCCGACGGGAAATCTGCCGCTGGTGCCATGTCCCTGCTGTGGAGTCCGGAGGACAATCCGTCTTGTCTCTCAATCAAGCGCAAATCCAGGCCGAGTGTTCTACAAATGCCCTAATCATCGTGTAAGTTTGCTGGTTGATAGATCTGGACACTGTTTTGGCTGCAGTTTTCTGAATTTTTATGAGTTTTTGCTGAAAACTGGCGCAGGTTGATCCTAATCCTTGCAACCACTACTACTGGGAGGATGGTGAAGATAGCTATGTTGATTTTCTCATAGCTAATGGTTATACTGTTTATGGAATTGAAGAAAAAGGGGAGGAGAATGTAAATGTTGGGCTGCAGATAATGGATGGGGTGATGCAGAAGATGGATGAGCTCATCAAGTTGTGCAAAATAATTTGTGCTGGCCTAGTTATTGTCATTGCTGTACTGGTGTATGATGTACTTGCTAAATGATGGATGAATGAATGTAATGGACAAATGATGGATGAATGAATGTAATGGATAAATCATGGATGAATGCAAGGTTTTTCAGATAAACTTTCAGTAGAACAAGCATAATTGTCTGATAAGTAGGCAGATAAACAGTCATTACAACAAGAAAAAAGGGATAGTTTTGGGACCAACAGGTTTGGTTGAAACCAGAGCTAGAACTAAGCATTAGGTTTCTGACAAACCTATTCAAAATATCACAGACCAAAATATTGCAACCTAACTAGTGAGCAACCTAACTAAGCATCAGTTTTCTTCTTAGAGACAGGCTTCTTCTTCTGCCTTGGTAAACCCAGTGTCCTGGTACCTGCCCTTGGAGGTGGGATGTTTTATCTACAACTGACTATGAACTGACTCTCAGGTAGAGGACCTGGTGGTGAAGTCTGGGACATTTGTGTTTTCTCTACAACTGACTATCAAATTTAGCACTAGTTATTTAAACAGAAATGAAGAAATGAGAATATGACTCACTTGTTCAAACAGAAATGAAGAAATGAGAATATGACTCACTTGTTCCTGCAGAACTTGCATAACAGTGGATGTTGTGATGTCATAGCTCATTGCAGATGCTACAATATGTGTTGTTGCACTTGTGGCAGTGTGTGGCATTATTTGTTTCTACACAAATATGACAAAATGTCAGATAGAGAAATATGCAAGGAAAAAAGAGAATTGGTAGTATTTTACCTTGGAACTGCACTTCCTTTTTACTGGCATTTTCTTAGGAGGTTGTTCTTGCTCTTCATCATCAGGAAGTACTACCATAATGGGCTCAGGCTGATCTGCTTGCTCCTCTTGTGCTGCAGCTGTTCCATCAGGAAAGAAAGGTGCTTCTTGCTCCTCTGTTGCTGCAGTTGTTCTCTTGGTGGTTCTTTCTCCCTTGTCTCTGCCAAGTGCTGAACATTTTCTCTTGTTGTGTCCAGTTTCATTGCACACACTGCAATGTCCAATGATGCCATGCCTACTGATACTTGTACCACCTTCCTCCTCTAGTGGGCATTTTCTTCTCTTCTTACTAGGCCTTCCCACTTTCTTATCATATTTAGGTGGTTTTATTTCAGGGCCATTCATTTTCTTCCAAACTTTAGGATCACTACATGGCATGATTACTCCACTATAAGCTGATTTGAAAGCATCTAAACTGTAGCATTTGTGCACACATGTTTCAGGTTTTATCCTTTCATGCCTCATTGCTGCACAGGCATGTCTACATGGAATTCCAGACAATTGCCAAGCCCTACAAGAGCATTCCATCTTCCCAATGCTAACCTCATATTCACCATACAACCCAGTAACTTTGAAAAGATCCTCTGTTGCAGGTAATGCTTCATAATTGTTGGCAAAGTCTATATTTTTGTCTAGTTTTTGCCTTATCTTAGGACAAATTGAGACACATATTTCATCTAGTTCCTTCCTTTTACTAAAAAACCTAAGCAGTAATTGATCTTTAATTTTTTTTAAACCAGTAACTACAGGCAGTTCTCTAGCATCCAGTATATACCTACATAGATAAATATATATAGATAAACAAATGGCAATCACGGTAATGAACAATGCAGTAGCATAAAAACTGGGAAAATCCAATCATAGAGAAACTCACTTGTTGAATACTTCACAAATGTTGTTCAAAAGCAAATCACATTTGGGCAAATCTTCAAAGAAAGCCTTGCACCATTGTCTAGGATCAATAGCATTCAAATATTCAAATGCACCTTCATCCAGTGCTTTCATTTCATCCATGTTCCTCTGCCAATAACACTCCCTTGTTGCTCTAGCAATTTGCCATAATTTGTTTTTTAAAATGTCTCCTCTCCATCCAGCTCTAGCAAAGTTCTGGTGTAAATGCCTTACACAGAACGTGTGTTGTGCATCAGGCCATAATGCATTGACTGCATTGATCAAACCCTGCACTCAGAATAAATGAACAATTCAAACAATGCATAAATATAACTCAACTGTCTCACGGCTTAATAATTGAAACAATGCATAAAGATTACCTTTTGTCTGTCACTAATAAATGTCCAAGGCCTAGTGTTTTCAATGCCAAGATCATCCTTGAGTGTGTCCAGAAACCATTTCCAATTTTTTGTGTCTTCCACTTCTACAATAGCAATGGCCAGAGGGTAAATGCAATCGTTTGGATCAACTCCCACAGCTGCAAGCAACACACCACCAAATTTATTTTTCATGTGGCAGCCATCAATACCTATAATAGGCCTGCAACCTGTCATAAAGCAGATTGTCATCATATGTTTCATCCACCCATTCATCAAACAGATTGTCATCATCTGCCTGTAGCTCATTTTCAGAGTCCACCCAATCAGAATCAACATCACTGTCTTCACTGCAATGTGCTTCCTCTTCTACATACAGCTTCCTCCTGCTTCTTCTGGTCTCATGGCTATCATGTTGTTCGTCACATCCCAAATTTTAGATTTGGTCTACATATCATTCATATCATTGCATCATACTTTTCCATGCAAAACCGTTGATTGAAAAGAATCGGCGAGACGCTATTTTCAAAACCCTTTTTCTATTTTACTATGAGGCTCCCGCGGGAGGCATTAGAAGAACTAGTGTTGCCACCCTTGTAGCCTAGTGGTTTCACCCAACCCTTGACCCTAGATTGTTCCCCTCGATTTTACAAAACCGTAGGAGCAAGAATCGCTCGATTCGGAGCTTGTACGGAAAAGTTGCGGCCGTTTTATTAAAAGATAGAAAAACGGGCCGATTTTCGGGCCGTTTTTCCGAGTCCGTATCCAACCGCGCCCTGAATCGGACTAGGACCCGCATGGGGCCCTCAAAAGGGAGGACCCCACACGGCCGAGCCGCCTCGATCGCCCTGCCCCGCCTCGAAGGCCGCACCCCGCCGCCACCTCCTGGAGCGCGAGCCGCCGTCGCCTTGGACTCCGAGCCGCCACCGCCTCGAAGAACCCGCCGCCGTCGCCTTCCCCCGCCGCCCCAGGTACACCCGCCGCCGCCGCCTGCCGCCCTGTCCCGCCACCAGCGCGCCGCGCCGCCTCTCTCTGCTCGCTGCCTCTGCCGAGCCGCTGCAGCGCGTCGCCGGCTCCGCCGACCCCGCCTCCTGCCGCGCCACCTCGCCCCCGCAGCCGCGCTGCGCTACGCTTGCCCGCCGAGCCGCGCCCTCGCCGCCTCCTGCAGTGCACCCTCGCCGCCGCTCGCAGTGCCCGCGTGCGCTCGCGCGCCGCCAGCCGAGCTGCTCGCTCGCGTACACGCCGCCTCGCGTCGTCGCCCACCGCACGCGTCCCGCGTCGCCGCCTGGCGATGCGTGCCGCTCGTCGCCGCCACGCCTCGCCGCATTGACAGTCCCGTACTAAGCGCTGACAGTTTTCCCCTCTCGCGCAGGAAGAACGCCATCGTCGGAACCGATCGCCGCCACCGTCCGGAACTCGCCGCCGTTCGTTTCGCCGTTCATTCCCGGTGAGTCCGCAGCCGCCGTTAGATTTCAGATCAGCGGTTCAGATCAGCCGTTGACCGGTCAGTTCCAGGCGTTGACTAGTCAGACGCCCAGTCAGCAGCCGCGTTGACCAGTCAACAGACACAGTTGACTGGGTAATTACTTTAATCGTTTTAGTTGACAGATTTCGGTAGAAACTTGTAAATTGCGTAGAAATTAAAATGCTGGGCCAAAAATTGCAAATAAAATATGTGTAGGTTCAGTAAGTCGTGTAGAATATTGCTGTACCATTGGTTCAGGCTTTTACAGCAAGGTTTAGTACAGTTTAATCAAATAGTTTAATGGTTTTGTTTGGAGTAATTAATTCGTAGAAAAAGATCCGTAGCTCCAAAAATCACGTATGATATGTCCCTGGATTCAGCGGAACGAGGGGAATCTCATCATGAATTAAAAGGATAGGCTTACAGTGAAAACTTCTTCAGAAACTGTCTAGTGGCTTTCTGCAGTCTTTTAATAACTCGGGGAGTTTTATAATTCCTTTTTGAGTAATTCCAATTGGTAATGTTTCTAATAAGCGATACCTATGCGGTAGAATTTTCCCAAGATTTTACAAACAGTATAGTACTGGTAGTGAATTATTTGAGTTCTAGCTCTAGTTTTGAGCATTACTTTTTGCGTAATAGTTTCCTAGCGCTAAAACTATTTTCCATGCATGCAATCAGTAGTATTATTGAATAGGATTATGTGGTGCAGCTGTAGCACCAATTCACTTGCCTTGCATACCTTCATGCATCATATTTGTTGCATGTTCTTGTGGATTGTTTGTTTATGATTGCAATTGTATCGTGTAGATTGTGACGAGTGCAACGCTTGCTCGTGTGTGGATTGTTCTTCCGACCGCTACAATCAAGGCAAGTAGATGCTACTTTGTTCATGATATCGTCCTACTATTTTCAATGCATTGTCGTGTATTTTGTAGATGCATGTGTAGGATGATACTATAGCTATGCTATGTCCTATTATGTGGTAGGGCCTTCCTTGTAGATGAACCACCGTTGGTAGATGTGCTGAGCCATGCTATGTTGAACGAGGGATGGGTTACATCTTTGAGACTTGTTTTTAAAAGTATTGGTTTGTGAAAACTAAAATAACTTAATCAATGAATCCCCTGGGTGTGATGGTATTGATAATTTTTGGTGGTTTCATTGCGGAAAGGCACCCAGGTATCGAGAGAAATTGATTGGCTTCTTTATTGTGTAGCTTACGTGTACAACCATGTGCCAATAATGAAATGGGCGGTTGGTTGGACTTAGTAGATTGTGGTAACCCGAACCCGCGTAACCAGAGATGTAGAATTTTGGTAGGTTGGACCGGTGCGCGTCGGGATTGGGGTGCTACTTCCCGAACAGTCTCTTCTTGGACTTCTCCCTATCATCACCCAAAATGAGAGTGATGGTATGAGCTGGGCTGGCCAAGTCACATGGGTAAAGTGTACTAACCTCTGCAGGGTGTATAATCTAATCGATTAGCCGTGTCCCCGGTTATGGACAACTGAGTTGCTTGATATTGATTCCATGACATGTTTCTCGCTCATTCTAATTTCATAATTGTTTTAATATTGGTGGGTTAACTTAATTGGGATCTTTTCAAAGAAAATCAAAAACTGTTTATGAAAGTAGGACAAAGGGTATTTGCAAATGGAAGCCAGACACAGCTCCACTTGCCAAATATGCATGTAGATGTTAGTACTATTGTCTCCATTACTAGCTCTACATGCCATACATTACATGTATTGACCCTTCGGGGCTGCTACGTTTCATGTTGCAGGTTATTCCAATTCTGAGTAATCGATATAGGCCACGGTACTCCACTCGGCACTTGTTCATTGTGGGCAATTTGAAGAATGGAGGATTTACTTTATTTATGTTGCTACCTGAATAATTTGAGCTAGCCTTGAGCTAAGCTTTTATTGTAATAATGGTACTCTAGATCTTTGTTATTCATGATACATGGATATTTTGCTTTGTTATTCATCTCATTCTATTGTGGGCCAATGAACCGATCCAGGGATTGGCATGTCACATAGAAGCCTCGGTCTTTTCAGAACCGTAGGTGTTACAGGATGGTATCAGAGCCAAGTTGTCGACTGTAGGATCGTGACCTAGGATTGGATTAGGAAGCCATAGATTTATTAAAACCTATATTAACTCTGTCTTTCACCTTATGACTTTCACTGTCGTAAATTCTTACCATATGCTATTCTCACACTTTCCTCTTTTACTTGATAGATGGGAGAAGTCAGGACTGAGTATGCCACCATGGAGTCACAAAGGCCCTTTGCAAGGCAGTTAGCTCAGATCTCGCAGTCATTGGGATTGCCACTGCCCATGTTCAAGGGAAGGAGGTTGTACACCTATGGATATGGAGAGGATGCATGGGAGATCACTACCTTCATATTCAGGGATGCCGCCTTGCCAAATCCAGTGCATTTGATCTACACCAATACATACTGCAACTGCGGACTTGGAATCAACTTGGCCATACATGAAGCCCTGTCTCGCCAGTGCCATCAAGTCCGACACCTACTGCCAGCAGATTCACCCTACCGTGACTATGGGAGGCGTGATGAAGATGGGCACATTGTGGTTACCCCGGGCAACAGGAACAACATGCCGCCCCGTCGGAGGCACATAGAGGACATGGAAAGGGAGAATGGAGCTCTAGCTGAGAAAGTGATGATGATAAAGGAGATTGCAGATTTTGCTAGCAATGGTATGGTGGTCCAAGGACAGGAGATTGACACCTTGCATGAAGCCGTGGGAGTTCTAGAGAATGCCCTGTTAGCCAGAGATGCAACCATAGCTCATCTTCATGGTACTGTGCAGGAGAACACCCAGAATATACAACAGCTGCAAGGGACCGTCCAGGAAAGGGATCAAACTATTGAAGCTATGACAGCCCAGATTGCCGCCCTCCAAGCACAACTAAATCCACCCTCTGATGATGACAATGGAGATGACGGCAACAATGGGGATGATGATGACAGTGGAAACGATAATGATGATGAGGACGAGGATGATGATGATGGAGACGATGGAGGAGATGAAGCTGTTGCAGTTGCAGCTGAGAGTGAAGAAGAAGAGGAAGATCCAGAAGAGGTGGAGTTTGAGATCTCAAGTGATGATTCAGGAGAAGTGTACACTCTGCCGCCATGGTTGTACCGCGAACCGAAGCGCCAACGCATGACAGCAAGGACCTACTGCAACCTCTTCAAGAAGTAGATAGAAGTCCACCAATTAGTCCACGTTAGGCAAATTCGTTAGGATTAGTCTCGATCGATGTGAAACTTAGTTCATGTTAGTTTAAGAGTGTTTAGTTTCTTATTTGTGTACTCCAATATCCCAGGATTTATTTGTGCGAATTTTATGAAAGAGTTATGGCAAGTTTGGTTACTATCTGTGTTATTTTCGCTGCAGTTTTCTGCTGATACAGCAGTACTGTACGATTTTTCATATTTTTCTGGTAACTGGGAAAAATCTGAAAAACATTGGGCTGATTCGAAACTCTCTGTACTATATGTGCAAAAATTAGCTAAATTTTCTGACGAGTTTAAGTCAGTCGAAAAAATTCATGACCGCTACTGGACTATTCTGGCAGATTGTTGTTTTTGTTATGTAGTTGATCAATTGTTTGGTTAACCATTGCCAACTCTTCTAAAACTATTTCAGTTGGTATATACTGCTAGGATAACCCCTGGGATGTTGCTGGATCACTTGTTTGTTGATGTGTTGCTTGCTTGTGATTGTCTGCTATTGTTTGTTGTTGATTGATCATATGCATGGGTAGAATCCTACTGTCGTAGTTGATTCTTTCTAAACTTACCTGTGCTGAACCGCAGATGCCTCCCCGCCGTCAACCCACTGAGTTGGAGCAGCTCATGGCAGCTCAGGCACAGCTGACCCAAGTGATGACTCAGTTCATGGAAAATCAGAACAACAACAACAACAATGGAAACAATCAGCCTCAGGGAGATGCTCTCACCAGATTTCTGAGGTTAAGGCCAGCTAAGTTCTCTACTGCAACGGAACCAATGGTTGCTCTCGACTAGTTGCGGTCAGTCAACAAGGATCTAGTAACTGTTGGATGCACTGATGCTGAGAAGGTGAGGTTTGCCGCTCACCTACTGGAGGGACCAGCCGCTTCTTGGTGGGACACTTTTCAGATCACCCACCCGCTGGATACTGTGACTTGGGAAATGTTTGAGGAAGGTTTCAGGACCAACCACGTGTCTTCAGGAGTTCTGAGCCTGAAGAGGAAGGAGTTCTGCAACTTGCGCCAAACCAATCGCACCGTGGCTGAGTACATTGAGGAGTTCAACAACCTGTCCCGTTATGCACCTGAGGATGTTGACACTGATGCAAAAAGGAGGGAGAGATTCCTGGATGGCCTCAGTGATGAGCTTTCAGTACAGCTACTGGTGGTATACTGCCCTACTTTCCAGGAGCTTATGGACAAGGCCAGGATCTTGGAAGGGAAGCACAAGCAGGTGGAGAACCGCAAGAGAAAGAGTAACAATCACCACTTTGTTTCTCATCACAAGTCTCGCACTTCATATGATGGATACTCCAAGCATGGAGGAAGTGACCATGGGAGCCATGACCACCACCACCATGGGGGCGATGGGCATCGTCATGACAACCATACGAGCACCCACCACAGCCACAAGGGAGGACACTCTCACCACTCTGGAGGACACGGTGGACATGACCGCAACCGTGATCGCAGCTTTGTGAAGAAGGATCTGAGTGCGGTGACGTGCTTCAAGTGTAAACAGAAGGGACACTATGCTGACAACTGTCCGGAGAGGAAAGGACTGAAGCCAACCAACAACGAGAAGGCCACAGTGAACCACATGAATGTGGAGGAGATTCCAGATGATCCTGACCTTGTGATTGGTAAGTTCCCAATCAACACTCACCCTGCACTTATACTTTTCGATACTGGTGCATCGCATTCATTCATATCAAGGGCATTTGTGGATAAGTATAAGCTACCTACTGATTCCATGAAAAGGTATATTAGAGTGAGTTCACCTGGAGGAGATATGATAGCTAGCGCGGGATGCCGCGACTTGACTGTGAGGATTGGAACACACAACTTCATTGCACATCTAGTAGTGTTGGAATCACAGGGATTAGACGTTATTCTGGGTATGGATTGGATGTCTATGCATGGGGACACATAGATTGTGCACAGCGAGCTGTTTCACTCAAAACCCCGGATGGTAAGAGGAATAGATTCAAGTTGGCCGTACGACCAGGAAGGTGTAAGTTGAATTCTCTTAAGGGGGTTAGCATGGATACTGTGCCAGTGATTAGGGATTACCCCGACGTGTTTCCGGAAGAGCTGCCAGGGATGCCACCTGACAGGGAAGTAGAGTTTCTTATCGACCTGATGCCGGGAACAGGACCTATAGCAAAGAAACCATATAAGATGGATGTAGATGAGCTGAAGGAATTGAAGAAGCAGTTGAAAGAGCAGCTGGAAAAGGGATTCATTCAGCCTAGTTCGTCGTCATGGGGAGCACCTGTTCTGTTTGTGGAGAAGAAAGATAGCAGCAAGAGATTAGTGGTGGACTATCGCTCGCTGAATGAAGTAACCATCAAGAACAAATACCCCCTGCCGAACATAAATGATTTGTTTGATCAACTGGAAGGAGTGAATTTGTTCAGCAATATTGATCTGCGATCAGACTACTTCCAATTGAAGATCCGGGAGGAGGACGTACCAAAAACCGCCTTCACCACTAGGTATTGTTTGTATGAGTATACGGTTATGTCTTTTTGACTAACGAATGCCCCGGCATATTTCATGACCAGGATGAACAAGGTATTTATGGAGTACTTGGACAAGTTCGTGGTGGTATTCATTGATGACATACTGATATATTCCAAGGATGATGCCGAGCATGAGAAACATCTGCGACTGATTATGGAGAAGCTGAGGGAACACAAGCTGCATGCCAAATTCAGCAAGTGTGAATTCTGGCTTAACACCGTTGGATTTCTTGGACAGGTGGTGTCAGGAGAAGGAGTCGCTGTTGATCCAAGCAAAGTGACTGCAGTAACTGAGTGGGAAGCACCCAATAATGCGGGAGAGATACGAAGCTTTTTGGGACTTGCTGGATATTACAGGAGATTCATTGAAAACTTCTCCATGATTGCTAAGCCGATGAATGAACTTCTGAAGAAGGAGAGGAAGTTTGAATGGTCAGACGTATGTGGAGCCAGCTTTCAGGAACTGAAGCGTCGACTAGTGACTGCGCCTGTTCTGTGATTACCTGATCTTCAGAAGGATTTCCAAGTGTACTGTGATGCTTCTCGACAGGGACTTGGGAGTGTGCTAATGCAAGATGGGAGAGTAATGTCATATGCCTCGCGACAACTCAAACACCATGAGCAGAATTACCCCACACACGACTTGGAGTTAGCGTCAGTGGTTCATGCGCTCAAGGTATGGAGGCATTACTTAATGGGAAAACACTGTGATGTGTACACCGACCACAAGAGCCTGAAGTACATATTCACGCAGAAGGAACTGAATATGAGACAAAGGAGATGGATGGAACTTATCAAGGACTATGATATGAATCTACAATACCACCCAGGAAAGTCCAATGTAGTAGCAGATGCTCTGAGCCGGAAGGTGTATGCCAATGGATTGACAATTGGTGAATTGCCTGAGGATTTGTGCAAGCAATTCAAGGACCTTAGACTTGAAGTAGTATCTGAAGGATACTTGTCAACAATGGAAGTCCAACCAACGCTACAGGACAGAATTAGGAAGGATCAAGTGGGAGACAAAGAGATGGATGAAATAAGGGAAAAGATGAAGGAGGATCGAGCAAAGGAATTCCGCGAGGATGAGCAAGGAACCTTGTGGTATGGAGATCGTTTGTGCGTCCCCAATGATCCGGAGATAAGGAAGTTGATTATGCAGGAAGCTCATGACTCGCCGTATTCCATACATCCGGGCAATACGAAGATATATATGGACCTAAAGGACAGATTCTTGTGGAACAACATGAAGGGAGACATCGCGGAGCATATTGCTCTATGTGATGTATGTATCCGAGTGAAAGCGGAACACCAGAAGCCAGCAGGACTGCTACAGCCATTGCCCGTGCCGGATTGGAAGTGGGATAGAGTGGCAATGGATTTTATCACAGGATTGCCAGGACCAGGTCAGGATATGACTCCATTTGGGTAGTGGTCGACCATTTGACCAAGGTAGCCCACTTTATACCGGTAAAGACGACCTATACGAGTGCAAGGTTGGCCAAGATATACATGGAAAGAATTGTGTGCCTACATGGAGTTCCCAAGAGCATTGTATCTGACAGAGGCACCCAATTCACCTCACACTTCTGGCGCCAGCTGCACGAGTCACTTGGCACTAGATTGGAGTTTAGCACAGCGTTTCACCCACAGACTGATGGACAGACCGAGAGGGTGAATCAGATTTTGGAGGACATGCTGAGAGCTTGCGCCTTGGCTCATGGTTCTAGTTGGGATGAGAATTTGTCATATGCTGAGTTTTCCTACAACAACATCTATCAAACCAGCATCAAGACGTCACCGTTCGATGTGCTATATGGGAAACGGTGTCGGACACCATTGCTATGGGACGGAGTAGGAGAACGTTAGTTGTTTGGACCTGATTTGATCAACGACGCTGAGGAGAAGGTCGCCTTGATTAGGGACAGACTGAAGGTAGAACAATCAAGGCAGAAGAGCTACGCTGACGCCAAGCGCAAGGAAGTGGTGTATGAGATAGGTGATAGAGCATACCTCAGAGTGTCGCCACTTCGCGGAATCAAGAGATTTGGAATTAAGGGTAAGCTGGCACCTCAGTTTATTGGACCGTATCGGGAATTAGCACGCAAAGGAGAAGTTGCCTATCAGTTCGAGTTGCCAGAGGCTCTGTCCGCTGTTCACAATGTGTTCCACGTATCCCAGCTGAAGAAGTGCCATCCAGAGATTGTAGATACACCATTGAAAGACACTGTACCACTAGAGGAGGTTCATCTTGAGAATGATTTGACCTATGAGGAGAAACCGGTCAAGATTCTGGAGACAGCAGAGAGGACTACCCTTACCAAGACAATCAAGTTTTGCAAGGTGCAGTGGAGCCACCACACCGAAGAGGAAGCCACTTGGGAGCCTCAGGATGACATCCGAGAGGACTACCCACACCTATTTGCTAGCCGCACCGAATCTCGAGGACGAGATTCATCTTAAGGGGGTTAGTCTTGTCACATCCCAAATTTTAGATTTGGTTCTGCATATCATTCATATCATTGCATCATACTTTTCCATGCAAAACCGTTGATTGAAAAGAATTGGCGAGACGCTATTTTCAAAACCCTTTTTCTATTTTACTACGAGGCTCCCGCGGGAGGCATTAGAAGCACTAGTGTTTCCACCCTTGTAGCCTAGTGATTTCACCCAACCCTTGACCCTAGATTGTTCCCCTTGATTTTACAAAACCGTAGGACCAAGAATCGTTCGATTCGGAGCTCGTACGGAAAAGTTGCGGCCGTTTTATTAAAAGATAGAAAAACGGGCCGATTTTCGGGCCGTTTTTCAGAGTCCGTATGCAACCGCGCCCCGAATCGGACTAGGACCCGCGTGGGGCCCTCAAAAGGGAGGACCCAACCCGGACGAGCCGCCTCGATCGCCCCGCCCTGCCTCAAAGGCCGCACCCCGCCGCCACCTCCTGGACCGCGAGCCGCCGCCGCCGCCTCTCTCTGCTCGCTGCCGCCGCCGAGCCGCTGCAGCGCGCCGCCGGCTCCGCCGACCCCGCCTCCTGCCGCGCCACCTCACCCCTGCAGCCGCGCTGTGCTGCGCTTGCCCGCCGAGCCACGCCATCGCCGCCGCTCGCAGTGCCCGCGTGCGCTCGCGCGCCGCCAGCCGAGCCGCTGCTGTTGCCGCTTGCGCGTCGCGCCGTCGCCCGCCGCCCGCGTCCCGCGTCGCCGCCTCGCGACGCGTGCCGCTCGTCGCCGCATTGACCGTCCCGTACTACACGCTGATAGTTTCCCCCTCTCGCGCAGAAAGAACGCCGTCGCCGGAACCGATCGCCGCCACCGTCCGGAACTCGCCGCCGTTCGTTTCGCCGTTCGTTCCCGGTGAGTCCGCAGCCGCTGTTAGATTTCAGATCAGCGGTTCAGATCAGCCGTTGACTGGTCAGTTCCAGGCGTTGACTAGTCAGACGCCCAGTCAGCGCCAAGTCAGCAGCCGCGTTGACCAGTCAACAGACACAGTTGACTGGGTAATTACTTTAATCATTTTAGTTGACAGATTTCGGTAGAAACTTATAAATTTCATAGAAATTAAACCGCTGGGCAAAAAATTGCAAATAAAATATGTGTAGGTTCAGTAAGTCGTGTAGAATCTTCCTGTACCTTTGGTTCAGGATTTTGCCGCAAGGTTTAGTACAGTTTAATCAAATAGGTTAATGGTTTTTTTGGAGTAATTAATTCGTAGAAAAAGATCCGTAGCTCCAAAAATCGCGTATGATATGTCCCTGGATTCAGTGGAACGAGGGGAAGCTCATCGTGAGTTAAAAGGATAGGCTTACAGTGAAAACTTCTGCAGAAACTGTCTAGTGGATTTCTGCAGTGTTTTAATTACTCGGGGAGTTTTATAATTCCTTTTTGAGTAATTCCAATTGGTACTGTTTCTAATCAAAGATACCTATGCGGTAGAATTTTCCCAAGATTTTACAAACAGTATACTACCGGTAGTGAATTATTTAAGTTCTAGCTCTAGTTTTGAGCATTACTTTTTGCGTAATAGTTTCCTAGCGCTAAAACTATTTTCCATACATGCAATCAGTAGTATTATTGAATAGGATTATGTGGTGCAGCTGTAGCACCAATTCACTTGCCTTGCATACCTTCATGCATCATATTTTTTGCATGTGTGTGTGTATTGTTTGTTTATGATTGCAATTGTATCGTGTAGATTGTGACGAGTGCAACGCTTGCTCGTGTGTGGATTGTTCTTCCGACCGCTACAACCAAGGCAAGTAGATGCTACTTTGTTCATGATATCGTCCTACTATTTTCAATGCATTGTCGTGTATTTTTTAGATGCATGTGTAGGATGATACTATAGCTATGCTATGTCCTATTATGTGGTAGGGCCTTCCTTGTAGATGAACCATCGTTGGTAGATGTGCTTAGCCATGCTATGTTGAACGAGGGCTAGGTTACATCTTTGAGACTTGTTTTTAAAAGTATTGATAATTTTTGGTGGTTTCATTGCGGAAAGGCACCCATGTATCGAGAGAAATTGATTGGCTTCTTTATTGTGAGCTTACGTGTACAACCATGTGCCAATAATGAAATGGGCGGTTGGTTGGACTTAGTAGGTTATGGTAACCCGATCCCGCGTATCCAGAGATGTAGAATTTTGGTAGGTTGGACCGGTGCCCGTCGGGATTGGGGTGCTACTTCCCAAACAGTCTCTTCTTGGACTTCTCCCTATCATCACCCAAAATGAGAGTGATGGTACGAGCTGGGCTGGCCAACTCACATGGGTAAAGTGTACTAACCTCTGCAGGGTGTATAATCTAATCGATTAGCCGTGTCCCCGGTTATGGACCACTGAGTTGCTTGATATTGATTCCATGACATGTTTCTCGCTCATTCTAATTTCATAATTGTTTTAATATTGTTGGGTTAACTTAATTGGGATCTTTTCAAAGAAAATCAAAAAATGTTTATGGAAGTAGGACAAAGGTATTTGCAAATGCAAGCCAGACACAGCTCCACCTGCCAAATATGCATATAGATGTTAGTACTATTGTCTCCATTACTAGATCTACTTGCCATACATTCCATGTATTTACCCTTCGGGGCTGCTACATTTCATGTTGCAGGTTATTCCGATTCTGAGTAATCGATATAGGCCACGGTACTCCACTCGGCACTTGTTCACTTGTGGGCAATTTCAAGAATGGAGGATTTACTTTATTTATGTTGCTACCTGAATAATTTGAGCTAGCCTTGAGCTAAGATTTTATTGTAATAATGGTACTCTGGATCTTTGTTATTCATGATACACGGATATTTTGCTTTGTTATTCATCTCATTCTATTGTGGGCCAATGAACCGATCCAGGGATTGGCATGTCACATAGAAGCCTCGGTCTTTTCAGAACCGCAGGTGTTACATTGTTGCTTTGATGCACTGCTAGTACCTGCATTGTTACTACCTGCTGCTGTTTTGCCCATATGTTTCTGTGTATTTGGACTCAACACAGAAGGCAATTCAGGAGATCCACATATTATAACATCATCAATTCTTTCAGCTCTGCCAGTATTCAGATTCTTGTGATCCACAAACAATTGAAAATACTGAAATTTTGGCACTACTGCAATCATATGCAGTGTATCTACATCAGTGTCCACTATGCGCAGTCCTGATCCTAGATCTTTACCAGGGAGCAACCAATACAAACTATATTCCACTGGATTTTTATACCCTAGTTGCTCCATAAAATGAGTTAGCCACAAAGGAGACCATGTGTCTGCCTCACATCCGTCAAACTGAGCTACTGTACCATCTACATAGCTCTTAGCTGCCCCAAATCCGCAAAAAAATCCACCATGTTTTATTTCTACCGTGAACTCGTCGTCAAATACACCTAAGACCCAGAAAAACCATCACTTTTTGTGGCTAGACCAGGGACTAGCAGATGCTCGCATTTGGGATTTAGGGTTCAGTTAACTGACCGTAACGCGGCGGAGCATCACCAGGCCGCCGCAGCTTTGGTCCCTTGCTCGCGGGCGCCATCGTCGACTCCTCCGTTCCCGCGGCGCCGCCCGCCGCGAGATCGCCACCGGTGCCGTACCTCCCAGCACCACCGCCTCCAAATCGCCGCCTGTTCTGTCGCGGAAGCTCCGAGGAGAAGTGGAAACGGTCGGGGTGGAGGTTATGACGAGAAAGGAAAGGTACGGTCCTTTTTGCAAAAATGTAGCACCGGCAGTTGCTGCTGATGGGCCCTGCAGCCTACGTGGCATCAGTCAACATTGGTGAAACCAAATTAGGACCTGCGGTGACTCACTTACGAAACATTTAGGACTTGAATGTGCATTTTGATAGAATTAGGACTAAACTGACCCACGGAGGAAAGAATAGGGACCACGGGTGCGTTTTTCTCACGATCCAAAGATGAAGGAAGTCATGGTCGTGTCCGACGACGATGTCCCGTTGGCTCGAAAGCGGAAGAGCTCCAACTGTGAGGCTTCCGGCGGAGGCAAGAAGAAGAAGACGGAGGGTGGAGCCTCCAAGAAGACTACCGCCGCCCTGGAGGCGGAAAAGAGAAAAGCCACCGGGATTTTTGCCAAAGAACCCCCCCTAGTGTAAGATTTTAAGTCTTCGACATTGTCTGTCTGTCTGTTTTGTTTCTCTACTTATGCACTTTGCACGTTTCAGGAAGAAAGCCACAACCAGCCTCAAGAAGACCTCCAAGACTTTGGGGGCTTCTAGAAATATCAAGGATATGCTGCATCGCGACTCCTCCCCCGCCATTTCCCCTGCTACTCCTGCCGTCAAGCCTTGCTCTGCCCCAACAAGTTCTCAAGTCCAGGACGCACCAGGCCCTTACGCCATGGAAGTGGATTCTGGCGCCTCTATCCAACTCGCTGTTGTCGGTGAACAGGCGACGCAGGAGAGCACTGCTCTACAAATGGCTGAAGCTCCAGCTCAAGATGCCATCGGTAGTGGCAAGGCGGTAGTGGGAACTGGTACCTCTGCCGAAGGCGACGCCCCTGCTCCCCAAAAGCCCTTCGAGTTCCCGAAGATAGTTTACCCGGCTCTCACGCCGAGTAACACAACTCTTGTTCCTGGAGGAGTGCCATCATCTCCGACGTGCGGTATTGAGGAGCTTCTCTGACAAGCGGATATCTTGCGAGGAAATAGCATTTCCTTTGGCAAGCTGCTAGCCGAAAGAGCTACAAACCTCAAGATTATTACACTTGTAAGTTTTACTTTACCTTTTGCATTTCATATGAGTATCCCATTGTAGCCCCCGAGGATGTAGACGGAAAACCATGGGTTTTGCATCTATATGCTCTAAGAACTCTCACTGTAGCCCCCCAAGCATTTAGATGGAAGAAACTATTCCGACAAGATGCTTTAAGAGTAGCATACGCAGTGTTTATAATTTTCAATATTGTAGCCCCCAAGCTTCTAGTTGTAACTGAATCAGTTCCGACTAGATGCTTAAAGAAAATCTAAGCATTTTCCGAGTTAAAACTTTATACTATAGCCCCAAGCTTCTAATCGAGAACTGAATTAGCTTCGACTAGATGCTTAAAGAAAAGCTAAGCATATTGCTAAGTTAAAAACTCTCGCTGTAGCCCCCGACCGTCTAAGTGGAAAGATTCCGACTAGATGCTCCAAGTAGACTAAACAACGGTTTAACTTTTTTCCTTTGTTCCACAGAACGAGAATGCTCGGAGGGGCATGGCCAATGACAAGTACCAGAAGATTTGCGCAGATCTTGAAGCCGAAAAGGGTAAAACTACCATCTTGAAGGAATAGATCATCAAAAACAAGAGTCTGTTTTCTTTTTTGCGCATTCCGTCTTGGTTTTATGCCTTCATTCTCCGAGTACTCACTCTGTACTTTGTTTTCTCCTACTTTGCAGAACATGTCGCCAAGGCCAAGGATATTGTCGAGCAGTCCAAGCACATCCAGCAACTGGACAGCGAGAACAGAATCCTTAAGAAGGAGAGGGAAGAGATGTTGAAGATGCACGAGGATTCCATGAAAGCCCTGCAGGATTCCGCCTCCGCGGAAATCAATCGCTTGAAGGAGGAGCTTCCGATCTTAAAAGATCAGAAGCAAGCTGCTGATGAGCAAAACCAACGCCACTGCGAGGCGTTTAAGCTCCTCCAACAAGAGAAGGAATCCTTGGCAGGAACCCTTTGGCAGGCCAAGGCCAGCATCTTCAGTAAGTTTACTCCGCCTTGTATTTCTGTAGTCTGGATACTTAGAGTTTATTGAACTCATGCGCTCATTGTCGGAATTTTCAGCTCCTATGGCTTTAACCCGCCCTCCTCATTCGGACAAGGAATGCATGATTCTTGCCGACAACTTTATCAACACCACCATCACCCAAGCCAAGGAGATTGCCAAGCCTCTCCAGATATACATCAAGGCCTCGGACTCTGTGACGAAGTACTCGGAGATTCTGCGCCAAGCCCCCGAGCGTGTTACGAGCTGGAAAGCTTCATGTGCACGGGCTGGCGCAAGGATGGCGCTCTCAATGGTGAAGGCACACTACGAAGATGCCGACATCGACATGGTGACCTCTGGTATCCCCGACGTTGATGATGACGGCAAAGAGATTGACCACGAATCCATCTTGTCATCACTCGCGGGTTATGATAGCAGAGTTGCCGAGTTGGTGGACATCGATGTCTTCATGCCCATGAACACCATCGACAGCTCCAACCAATATTCTTCTGAGTCTCATCATAGCGCCGACGTTGAGGGTGATTCTCCGGCTGGGAACGATGCTGCTTCCAAGTCTCCTGCGCCCAAAGAGTGAAAAACACTATGTAATATTTGTTTTGCCTTTGGTGTATGCACGGAAAAAACTTGATGATGTAACTTAAGGCGGAAAACAATGGTTGTTATTTCCTGCCACTTATGAACTTAGTTCCCAGCATGTATATATTTTTAAGCAAGTGTTGGCTTATCCATTACTTTGGTTCTTATGCTTGACCTTTCGTGAGTCGGAAGACTCGTTGTCGGAACCATGCGCTTAGGTGATGATGCCCAATGGCACCGTCAATAACCTGAGCACAAAATCGCCGACAATAAGTGCCAAAAGTCACTACTCCAGAATCCACATAAAACGACAAAGAACGTGTAGACCAGAAAACTTAAGCTAACGCCCGTAGACGGAATTTTCACAAGTGCAAACGCAAAAGTTGTGCATAAAGGTTTTACATGATCCAAAAATGAACACTAAAGGAGGTAAAAGACTCAGAAATATGAGTGAACCAAAGAGCTTTATTTCATTGATCATATAAGAGGTACACAATTAGATAAAAAAATGCTAAGTGTAAAAAGGACATAGCTGTGCTATGTTCCATGGCCGATCAAGCTCCGGGTAGTCATCATCCGGGTCACGTCGCTTACGCTTATGATCCTTGTTGGGTATGTCCTTTAGTTCACGATTGTCAACAAGGTAGTAAGACCCATTGAGCAGCGCTTTGCTTATGATGAACGGTCCTTCCCATGTCGGGGATAATTTGTGTGACTTCTTCTGCTTAAGTCGGAGCACCAAATCCCCCTCTTTAAACGAGTGATGCCGAACGCGGCGACTATGTTAGCTGCGTAGCTTCTGCTGGTAGATGGCGGATCTTTGGCATGCCAAAATGCGCTCCTCCTCGAGAAGGTCCATATCTTGGCGTCTGGATTCTTTAGCGTCATCCTCGTCGTAGGCGGCAACTCGTGGTGCATCATGGAGGATGTCGCAGGGCAGGATGGCTTCTGCTCCATATACCATGAAGTAAGGGGTGTAGCCGGTAGATCTGTTGGGTGTAGTTCGTAAACTCCACAGCACAGATGGCAATTCTTCCGCCTAGGCTCCAGCTGCTCTATGTAGCGGTGCCTCGAGACGTGGCTTGATTCCCTGCAGAATTAATCCATTGGCTCGCTCAATCTGACCGTTGGATTGTGGGTGTGCCATAGATGCAAGGTCAAGTCAGATGCCTTTCTCCAAGGAATATTCCTCCAGTTCTCCGAGTGATAAATTGCTGCCATTGTCGGTGATAATGCTATGTGGGAGACCAAATCTCACCACTAGATCTTGGACGAACCTGAGGGCAGTTGCCCCATCAAGCTTTCTAATGGGTTTAGCTTCTATCCATTTAGTGAATTTATCAACTGCTACAAGCAGATGCGTAAACCCACAAGGTGTCGTCTGTAACGGTCCCACCATATCTAGCCCCCAGACTGCAAATGGCCAAGTTATTCTTATTGTTCGCAGTTCTTCAGCAGGAACATGTGGTTTTCGGGCATAATACTGGCATCCCATGCATGCCTCAACCAGCTTGTCGGCGTCCGCCTTCGCGGTCAGCTAGTAGAATCCTTGCCGGAATTCTTTCGCGACCAACGATCGAGGAGCGGCATGGTGCCCGCAATCTCCGAGATGGATTTCGCGTAGGATTTCCATGCCTTCTAGCTGGGAAACACATTTTAGGTATACACCAGTAGTGCTCCTTCTGTATAGTTGCCGAGTGATTATGGTATAACCCTTTGCTCGTCGTACTATTTGCCGAATTTCGACTTCGTCGTCGGACAAAATTATGTGTTCAAGATATTCCATGAACGGTTTTGTCCAAGCCGGAGGGACCTTAGTCACCATGTTGATGAAAGAGTCAGCTCAATCCGGGTTGTCGATGTCGGCTCCCTTCACGGATGGTGTGCGCAGGTGCTCTAGGAAAACTCCTGGCGGCATTCACTTGCACCCTGATCCTAGCTTAGATAGCAGATCGGCCGCCTCTTTTTGCTCCCTGGGCACATACTTGACTTCGTAATGTTGGAATTATGCCCTAGAGGCAATAATAAAGATGTTATTATTATAATTCATGTTCATGATAAAGTTTATATTCCATGCTAGAATTGTATTAAGCGGAAACTTTAATACTTGTGTGGTTTGTGAACAACACCGTGTCCCTAGTACGCCTCTATGGACTAGCTCATTGATCAATGATGGTTAAGGTTTCCTAACCATAGACATGATTTCTCAATTGATAATGAGATCATATCATTGGAGAATGATATGATGGACAGACCCAAACTAAGCAAAGCAATTAGATCGTTTCATCGTGTTCATCTTTGCGAAGCTTTTCCTATGTCAAATATTGTATTCCTTAGACCATGAGATAATACAACTCCCTGGTATCGGAAGAAAGCTTTGAGGTCATCAAACATCATCCTATGAGAGGGTGATCATAAAGGTGTCTCTCAGGTGATCGGAAAGTATCTGTTGGGTTGTATGTATCGAGATGGGATTTGTCCCTCCCAAGTCGAAGAGATATACTTCGGGCCCACTCGGTAATCGATATCAACACCGCTTGCAAGCATGTGGTTAAGGAGTTAATCACAAAGTGATATCGGATTACGGAACGAGTAAAGTACTTGCTGTGAACGAGATTGAACTAGGTATGACGGTACCGACGATCGAATCTCGGGCAAGTAAAATATCGCGAGACGAAGGGAATATATATATATGGGATTGTTTGAATCCTGGCATCGTGGTTCATCCGATATGATCATCGATGAATGTGTGGGAGTCAATATGGGTTCCCAGACCCCGCTGTTGATTATTGATAGAAGATCATGTCTGCATATTCTCGAACCCGCAGGGTCACACACTTAACTTGTCTCGACGCTAGGATAGATTGGATAATTGGTTTATGAATTTTTGTTTGGAGTATCGGATGGGATCCGGGACATCACGAGAGGTTCCGGAATGGTCCGGAGAATAAGATTCATATAAGGCAGTGCAGTTTTTGGAGTTCGGAATTGTTCCGGGTTAATTGGTATTGTACAGGAAGCTTCTAGAACCTTCCGGAAGGGGACCAACGTGGCCCCACCTTCCGGGAGGGGGCATGGGACTATGAGGGAGTGTCCTGGCCGTATTGGGCCAGGGGCACAAGGCCCCATAGGGCCCAGCTTATCCTAGAGAGTTTAAATCGTTTAAACTAGAGATAGGGTTTCTAGAAGAGGGGAGAGTCCATGCCCCCCACTCCTTATCCTTTGGGCTTGGGGGAGGGGCTAGGGCTGCGCCCCCCTCTATATAAAGAGGGGTGGGGCCGCACCAAACCCCTACACCTCTCCTCCAAACCCTAGACGCCTTCCTAGCTTTCCTCTCTCCCTCCCGACTGTTTATAGGCGAAGCCCTGCTACAGAAATTCTCCACCATATACACCACGCCGTCGTGTTGTAGATCCAATCTATCTCTCCACCATACTTGCTGGTCCGAGGAAGGAGGAGACGTCGAGGTTCTGCATGTGTGCATCTCACGGAGGCACCGCCACTTGTGGTGCTAGATCGGATCGGATCGCGAGGAGGAGAAGCGAGTACGACTACATCACCCACGTTCCGACGAACGTTCCGCTGTGCGAATCTTCAAGGGTATGAAGATCTAATCCAATCTCTCTCGTTGTTTGCATCTCCTAGATTAGATCTTGACTTTCCCTCTGTTCGCTCCGTAGAAAATTTTGATTTACTATGCCGCGAAACCCTTCAGTGGTATCAGAGCTAGATCTATGCGTAGATGTGTTTCAAGCCTCTTGTTTGTGTTCTTCTTATGACACGGGATAGTGAGATTGAAGCGGTCCAGGCCAACCTTACGCGACGTCGTTCGCGAGACCGGCTCCGCACTTGACGTGTGGCTTGTTCCACACATGGGGCTGGTGGATGTCAGTTTCTCTCACTATAGTTGTCATGGGATTAACACCGGAGTTTGGCAACCATAATATCACCGTTGTGGCTTTTCGTAGGTAAGAATCGTTCTTAGCATCTACTCCCATAAGCCACGTAAAACATGCAACAACAAAGTAGAGGTGTCTAACTTGTTTTTGCAGGGAGTGTTTTCTGTGATATGGTATGGCCCAAGATGTGATGTGTATAATGTATGCGATGATCATGTTTTGTAATGTTTCACGACTTGCATGTCGATGAGTACACAACCGGCAGGAGCCATATGGTTGTCTTTATAATTGTGTATGACCTGCGAGTCAACTTCTTATACGCCATGTAATAGCTTTACTTTATCGCTAAGTAGTTAGCAATAGTTGTAGTTGCTATTCGTGGTGAAGGCAATCATGGTGGAGTGATGGAGATCATGCCGGAACGCACAAGATGGAGATCATTGCGCGAAGATTGGCTATACCATGAAGTTATATGCATGTGATGTTTATCCTTTATGTATCTTATTATGCTTAGATCGCGACGGTAGCATTATAAGATGATTCCTCACTTAAAGATCAAGATAAAAACTGTGTTCTCCCCAAGTATGCACCGTTGCGAAAGTTCGTCGTGTCCAAGCATCACGTGATGATCGGGTGCTATAGACTCTACGCTCACATACAACGGGTGCAAGCCAGTTTTGCACACGTGGAAATACTTGGGTCTAACTTGACGAGCCTAGCATGTACATACATGGCCTCGGAACACAAGAACCGAAAGGTTAAGCATGAGTCATATGAATGATATGATCGACACTTTGTTGTCCACCATTGAAACCACATCTCTTCTCGTGATGATCGGATTAGGTGTGGTGAATTTGGATCGTGTTCACTAAACAACTTGAGGGATGTTGAATTTAGTGGGAGTTCATCTAGTAATTTGATTAAGTTGAACTATTTATCATGAACATAGTCTAAATTGTACTTGCAAATACTGTAGATCCCATGGCTAAGTCCAACTTCAACTTCAACGTTTTTGATGAGATAGAAAAGCTTAGAAACAATGGGTCTAACTTCACCAAATGGTTCCGCATTCTGAGAATCATTCTCGCTGGCGGACAAAAGGACTATGTCCTTGAGAAAGCGCTAGGTGACGCCCCTTCTATAAATGCGCCGACTGATGAAAAAGCTGTTTATCAGTCGCGCAAGGATGATTATGATTTGATTAAGATCGCCATGTTGTATGCTATGGAATCGGATCTTCAAAATTGTTTTGAGGAGTTCGCCGGGCCCTTTGAGATTCTCGAGGAGTTGAAAAACATGTTTCAGACTCAAGCCCGTTCTGAGAGATATGAGATCTCTAAGAAATTCTTTAACTACAAGATGGAGGAAGGGAGTTCCGTTAGTGAGCACACCATTGAGATGACGGGCTACACTCAACGCCTTGAGCAACTGGACTGCAAGATTCCAGAGGAGCTCAAGATTGACACTCCTAGCTACAAAAGTTTTGTAGTTGATCACAATCAGATTGGTTCCACTGATATGATCACTGAGCTCTTTGCTAAGATGAAAGTAGCGAAGGTGAACATCAAAAAGAATAATCATGTGTTGATGGTCAACAAGCCCCCCACCTTTAATAAAGGTAAGGGAGCAAAGAATCCCTTCAAGAAGGGCAGCGGCAAGCGCGTTGCCCCTGCTGAGAAGAAGCTCAAGTCTGGTCCTAAGCCGTACACTGAGTGCTTATATTGCAAGGACAAGGGTCACTGGAAGCGCAACTGTCCGAAGTACTTAGCGGACAAGAAGGCTGGCACCATCAAAGGTATATTTGATATACATGTTATTGATGTTTTCCTTACTAGCCCTCGTTGTAGTGCCTGGATATTTGATACCGGTTCAGTTGCTAATATTTGTAACTCGAAACAGGAGCTACGGAATAGACGGCGGCTTGCGAGGGATGAGGTGACGATGCGCGTTGGCAACGGATCAAGAGTTGATGTGATAGCCATCGGCACGCTCTCCTTAGTTTTACCTTCGGGATTAGTTTTAAACCTTAATAAGTGTTATTATGTGCCTACGTTGAGCATGAACATTATTTCTGGATCATTTTTATTGCAAGATGGTTATTCATTTAAATCGGAGAATAATGGTTGTTCTATTTATATGAGTAACATCTTTTATGGTCATGCACCTCTTGTAAATGGTTTATTTCTTCTAAATCTCGAAAGGGATGAAACACACATCCATAACATTGAGGCTAAGAGATGCAAAGTAGATAGTGATAATACTACTTATTTGTGGCACTGTCGTCTAGGTCATATTGGTGTAAAGCGCATGAAGAAACTCCATTCTGATGGACTTTTGGAGTCTCTTGATTTCGAATCATTTGACACATGCGAACCATGCCTCATGGGCAAGATGATCAAAACCCCGTTCTCCGGAATGATGGAGCGAGCAACGGACTTGTTGGAAATCATACATACCGATGTATGCGGACCGATGAGTATTTCGACGCGCGGTGGATATCGCTATTTCCTCACTTTTACCGATGACTTAAGTAGATATGGGTATATCTATTTAATGAAACATAAATCTGAAACATTTGAAAAGTTCAAGGAATTTCAGAATGAAGTGGAGAACCATCGTAACAGAAATATTAAGTTTCTATGATCCGATCATGGAGGTGAATATTTGAGTTATGATTTTCTCACGCATCTTAAAGCAAGTGGAATCGTTTCACAACTCACGCCACCCGGAACACCACAGTGCAATGGTGTGTCTGAACGCCGGAATTGAACCCTATTAGATATGGTCCGATCAATGATGTCTCTTACTGATTTTCCGTTATCATTTTGGGGTTATGCATTAGAAACCGCTGCATTCACTTTAAATAGGGAACCATCTAAATCCGTTGAGAAGACACCGTATGAACTATGGTTTGGTGCTAAACCTAAGTTGTCGTATCTTAAAGTTTGGGGATGCGAAGCTTACGTCAAGAAGTTCATGCCGGACAAGCTCGAACCCAAAGCGGATAAATGCGTCTTCATAGGATACCCTAAGGAAACTATTGGGTATACCTTCTATCACAGAACCGAAGGCAAAGTGTTTGTCGCAAAGAATGGTTCCTTTCTTGAGAAGGAATTTCTCTCGAAAGAAGTGAGTGGGAGGAAAGTAGAGGTTGACGAGGTTATTGAACCTTCTCTTGAATTGGAGAGTAGCGCAGCACCTGAAATTGTTCCAGTGCCGCCTGCACCAACAATAGAGGAAGCTAATGACAAGGATCATGAAGCTTCGGACGATGCTGCTACTGAACGTCGCAGGTCGACAAGGTCGCGTGCCCCTCCTGAGTGGTATGGCAACCCTGTCTTGACTGTCTTGTTAGTAGAAGACAGTGAAACTACGAACTATGAGGAAGCGATGATGAGCCCAGACTCTAAGAAATGGCTAGAAGCCATGAAATCCGAATTGGGATCCATGAGCGAAAACCAAGTATGGACTTTGGTGGACCCTCCTAGCGACCGAAAGGCCGTCGAGTGCAAATGTATCTTCAAGAAGAAAACGAACGCGGATGGTAATGTTACCATCTATAAAGCACGGCTTGTCGCGAAAGGTTTTCGACAAGTTCAAGGTGTTGACTACGATGAGACTTTCTCTCCCGTAGCGATGTTTAAGTCCATTCGGATTTTATTAGCAATTGCTGCGTTTCATGATTATGAAATATGGCAGATGGATGTCAAGATTGCGTTCCTCAATGGCAACATTGATGAAGAGTTGTATATGATGCAACCCGAAGGTTTTGTCGATCCTAAGGATGCTAGTAAAGTATGCAAACTTCAGCGTTCCATTTATGGACTGAAGCAAGCATCTCGGAGTTGGAACCTTCGTTTTGATCAAGTGATCAAGAGCTTTGGATTTGTTCCAAATTGCTACGAAGCTTATATCTACAAGAAAGTGAGTGGGAGCTCGGTGACGTTTCTGGTACTATATGTGGATGACATATTGATTATCGGAAATGACATCAACATGCTTAACGATGTGAAGAGTTATTTGAACAAGTGTTTTTCAATGAAAGACCTAGGTGAAGCTGCTTATATATTGGGCATCAAGATCTATAGAGATAGACAAAGACGCCTGATAGCTTTAAGCTAGAGTACATACCTAGACAAAGTTCTGAAAAGGTTCAGAATGGATAAGGCAAAGAAAGGTTCAGTGCCTATGTTGTCAGGTAAGATATTGAGCAAGACTCAGTGTCCAGCTACGGTAAATGATAGGGAAGCTATGAGCAAAGTGCCTTATGCCTCGGCCATAGGTTCCATCATGTATGCCATGCTGTGTACTAGACCGGATGTGTCCAATGCTCTTAGTTTGACGAGCAGATATCAAAGTGATACAGGAGTGGAACACTGGACAGCCGTGAAGAACATCCTAAAGTACCTAAATAGGACTAAAGAAATGTTCTTAGTCTATGGGGGTGATGAACAGCTTGTCGTAAAAGGTTACGTCGACGCTAGTTTTGACACCGACAAGGATGATTCCAAATCTCAGACAGGATACGTTTATATTTTGAATGGAGGAGCTGTGAGCTGGAGAAGCTGCAAGCAAAGCGTGATCGCGGGATCTACAGTGGAAGCGGAATACATGGCTGCTGCAGAAGCGTCAAGTGAAGGAGTTTGGATCAGAAACTTCATCACTGAGCTTGGCGTGGTTCCAAGTGCATTGGACCCACTGGAGATATTGTGTGACAACACTGGCGCCATAGCACTCGCTAAGGAACCAAGATATCATCCAAAGACCAAGCATATCAACCGCAAGTTTCATATAATCCGAGATTATATTGCAGATGGAGATCTGAAGATTAGCAAAGTACATAAAGATCTGAATGTCGCAGATCCATTGACTAAACCTCTTCCACGTGTAAAACATGATCAACACCTCAGTGCCATGGGTGTGAGTTTGTTACCAGATGTAAACTAGATTATTGACTCTAGTGCAAGTGGGAGACTGTTGGAATTATGCCCTAGAGGCAATAATAAAGATGTTATTATTATAATTCATGTTCATGATAAAGTTTATATTCCATGCTAGAATTGTATTAAGCGGAAACTTTAATACTTGTGTGGTTTGTGAACAACACCGTGTCCCTAGTACGCCTCTATGGACTAGCTCACTAATCAATGATGGTTAAGGTTTCCTAACCATAGACATGAGTTGTCAATTGATAATGAGATCATATCATTGGAGAATGATATGATGGACAAACCCAAACTAAGCAAAGCAATTAGATCGTTTCATCGTGTTCATCTTTTCGAAGCTTTTCCTATGTCACATATTGTATTCCTTAGACCATGAGATAATACAACTCCCTGGTATCGGAAGAAAGCTTTGAGGTCATCAAACGTCATCCTATGAGAGGGTGATCATAAAGGTGTCTCTCAAGTGATCGGAAAGTATCTGTTGGGTTGTATGTATCGAGATGGGATTTGTCCCTCCCAAGTCGGAGAGATATACTTCGGGCCCACTCGGTAATCGATATCAACACCGCTTGCAAGCATGTGGTTAAGGAGTTAATCACAAAGTGATATCGGATTACGGAACGAGTAAAGTACTTGCTGTGAACGAGATTGAACTAGGTATGACGGTACCGACGATCGAATCTCGGGCAAGTAAAATATCGCGAGACGAAGGGAATATATATATGGGATTGTTTGAATCCTGGCATCGTGGTTCATCCGATATGATCATCGATGAATGTGTGGGAGTCAATATGGGTGCCCAGACCTCGCTGTTGATTATTGATAGAAGATCATGTCTACATATTCTCGAACCCGCGGGGTCACACACTTAACGTGTCTCGACGCTAGGATAGATTGGATAATTGGTTTATGAATTTTTGTTTGGAGTATTGGATGGGATCCGGGACATCACGAGAGGTTCCGGAATTGTCCGGAGAATAAGATTCATATAAGGCAGTGTAGTTTTTGGAGTTCGGAATTGTTCCGGGTTAATCGGTATTGTACCGGAAGCTTCTAGAACCTTCCGAAAGGGGACCAACGTGGCCCCACCTTCCGGGAGGGGGCATGGGCATATGAGGGAGTGTCCTGGCCGCATTGGGCCAGGGGCACAAGGCCCCATAGGGCCCAGCCGATCCTAGAGAGTTTAAATCGTTTAAACTAGAGATAGGGTTTCTAGAAGAGGGGAGAGTCCATGCCCCCTACTCCTTATCCTTTGGGCTTGGGGGAGGGGCTAGGGCTGCGCCCCCCCTCTATATAAAGAGGGGTGGGGGCGCACCAAACCCCTACACCTCTCCTCCAAACCCTAGCCGCCTTGCTAGCTTTCCTCTCTCCCTCTCGACTGTTTGTAGGCGAAGCTCTGCTGCAGAAATTGTCCACCATATACACCACGCCATCGTGTTGTAGATCCAATCTATCTCTCCACCATACTTGCTGGTCCGAGGAAGGAGGAGACGTCGAGGTGCTGCACGTGTGCATCTCACGGAGGCACCACCACTTGTGGTGCTAGATCGGATCGGATCGCGAGGAGGAGAAGCGAGTATGACTACATCACCCACGCTCCGACGAACGTTCCGCTGTGCGAATCTTCAAGGGTATGAATATCTAATCCAATCTCTCTCGTTGTTTGCATCTCCTAGATTAGATCTTGGCTTTCCCTCTGTTCGCTCCGTAGAAAATTTTGATTTACTATGCCGCGAAACCCTTCACGTAGCCCAAGAAGATCTTGGCTATCTCGTCCACTTCTTCTCGATATGCCGCCATCATAGGGTTCCGCGCATTCCAGGTGCCAGCCACCTGCTGGGCAACCAAGTCGAAATCTCCACAGCAAACTATGCGCTTGATGCCAATATCCTTGGCTACACGTAGTCCGTGAATGAGTGCTTCATACTCCGCCATGTTATTTGTAGCCTCGAAGTGGATCTGCAGAACGTAGCATAACTTGTCTCCTGTTGGTGAATATAGAAATACACCAGCCCCCGAGCCGTTGAGCAGCTTTGATCCGTCAAAGTGCATCACCCAGTACTCTGGTTCTGGCAACGGAGTAGCATCTGGCATTTCCGTCCAATCTGCAACAAAATCCGCCAAAGCTTGTGACTTGATAGCGTCGCGTATTTTGTAGGTGATCTCGAAGGCGACAAGTTCAATGCCCCACTTCGCGACCCTTCCTCTAGCGTCGCTGTTATTGATTATGTCGAACAGTGGAGTCTTGCTCACCACTGTTATTGGGTGCTCCTGAAAGTAATGCCTCAGCTTCCGAGAAGCAAGGAATACTCCATAAGCTATCATTTGGTAGTGCGGGTAACGCTGCTTAGACTCCGTCAAGACCTCGCTCACATAGTAAACTGGTCGTTGAACTCCGTGCTCATAGCCTGGTTCCTTCCGCTCTACCACGATGACGATGCTGATAACCCGGTTGGTTGCCGCCATGTAAATTAACAGGGGCTGTCCAGGCTCGGGTGCTGCAAGGATGGGCGCTGAGGAAAGAATCTCCTTGAGCTCCTTCAATGATGCATCTGCTTCGCCCGTCCACGTGAATTTGTCCGCCTTCGTCAGCAACTTTTATAGCGGCAGAGCCTTCTCTCCAAGTCGGCTGACGAACCGACTAACTGCTGCAACACAGCCTGTTAGTCGTTGAATGTCCTTTAGGAATGTCGGACGGTTTATGTTTAAGATGGCCTTGATTGTATCCGGGTTGACTTCGATTCCATGCTAGGAAACGATGAAGCCCAACAATTTGCCGGCTGGAACCCCGAAGACGCACTTCTTAGTGTTAAGCATCATGTTGTATTTCCGGAGATTATCAAAGGTTTCTTTTAAGTCGGAGATTAAGTAATTTCACTTTTTAGACATCACCACGATATCGTCCACGTAGGCATGAACGTTCCGACCAATTTGGTCATGAAGGAAACGTTGCATTGTCCGCTGGTAGGTAGCGCCTGTGTTTTTCAGCCCAAAGGGCATCGTGACATAGCAAAACGTGTTGTATGGGGTAGTGAACGAAGTGGCCAATTTGTCCGACTTCCTCATCATGATCTGGTGGTATCCTGTGTATGCATCGAGAGAACACAAAAGTTCGAGCCAGCCGTCGAGTCAATGACTTGGTCAATGCGAGGCAAAGCAAACGGATCTTTCGGACATGCTTTGTTCAAGCCGGTGTAATCAACACACATTCTTAATTCATTGGTTCCCTTTTTGGGGACAAGTACAGGATTGGCCACCCATTGGGTATGAAGAACTTCTCTGATAAATCTAGCCTTAAGTAACCTAGCTATCTCTTTGCCAATGGCGCGTCTCTTCTCATCTCCAAAGCGTCGTAGAGGTTGTTTTACTGGTTTGCATTTTGGATGTGCTCGGCAAGTTCCCTAGGTACACCTTTCATGTCGGTAGGTTGCCAGGCAAAGATGTCCCTGTTCACACGGAGGAACTCGACGAGCGCACTTTCCTATTTGGTGTCACATCCCAAGATTTTCCAAATCTTGTAATGTGAAAATAAATTAATAAAATAAAACTTTGTTTAATTTTCAGAACCAGAAGAAATTTTTTGAATTCAATTGGAACTTCAAAACCCATTTGATTTAAAAACATAAAACAATTAACAAAGGAAAATAAAAACATTTGAAAATACTATTTTGAAACAATTAAAGGAAAAGATTTGTTTTCAAATGAAATAGAAGTTTATAAATAAAGATTATCTTATAAAACCAACCCAGGCCAAGCTTTGGGAATTAAAAAAATTTTATTAGCAAGGATATTTAAATAAATTAATAAGGATTTATTATGCAAACTTTATTTAAATAAAAGGTTTTACCAATTTAATTGAAACATCAAAACTTATTAATTATTTAAAATAAGATTTCCAAATATTTGAAATTCACAAATAAAACCAACTAAAGTGTTTTGGTTTTATTATAGGTTTTAAAATAAATCTCTTATATAAAACAAATTCTATTTGATTTAATAACTAAGGTCCATTTTATTTAATTATTAAATAGATCCTAAAATAAAGATGTTATTTTGTTTTAAACAAGTTTTCAAATATTCTTTATTTCCAAATAAAACCTACTGATTTGATTATGAAAGTGTTTGGAATTCAAATGAAGATTTTATTAAATAAATCAAACCATATTAAATAAATAAAGGACCCTTTTATTTAATTAATAAAGGGATATTAAAATATTATTTTATTTGATAATTGGTTTATGTTGATAAACAGAATCAAAAACTCATTACAAATGTTTGAATTGTTTGAATTATTTGAATGCTTGAATAGTTGGAGGAAATTCAAATCAGGAAATAAAATAGAAATGGAAAAAGATTGCAGGAAAAAAAATAGGAAAAGGGCCAACCCAACCCAACAGCCAAAACAGGCCCAGAACCAGCCCAGCTTTCTTTCCCGAAAGAAAACGATTCGCACGCGATATCAAACCCAAGAGAGAATGACTGGTGGACCCTCCCCTCCTTTCTTTTCCCACTGACCAGCGGACCCCACTTTCCCAGCCGTCTCCTTCCTCGCGACGACCACGCCGGCCGTTTCTGCCGTTGATGTCGCGCCTTCAATTCGCAGTAATGCCACGCCTTAACCGCGCTGCGACCACGGCCTATTAATCGCCAGCGTTTCCTCCTCCTTTCCCCTCACACGCCACTCCCTCTCTGCCCCGAGGCTGCTGCAATTTGAGCTCACATCGCCGTAGCTCCGACCACCATCCTCCCTCGATTCTGGCCGAGCCACACCCCCTCCTGCCTCCACAAGCACACAAACACACTCACCACTTCCTGGCGCATCTCCCAGTACCCTCTGTTCGACCGCGGGCGCCCCAGAACATCGCCTACGTCAAGCTTCCGACGCCGCCACGTCTGTCTTCAATTCCGGCAAGAACTCAGGTAGATTCCGACCGCCCCGTACCTTCTCGTTCATGCACGTGACCTCTCCGTGACCTCCTGCACTTAACCATGCCCCTATTTTGTCCTAGGACGATCTACAACGTCGTCTTCGACCATGACTGAGACCACCCGACGCAGTCCTCCACTCCGGCGAGAAATCCTACCAAGACCAGAGTGCCCCTCGCCCGACAAACACCTCCTCGAGCATCATCGTGACCTCCTGAACCCGGTGAGCTTATTCTCCTCCTCTCTCGCTTCCTCGAACCACCGCGAACCCCTCGCCTGGCCATGCGCCGCCTCTAGCCGCCGTCAGCGCCGCCCACATATGGTCAAACTCGCCAGTACCGTCCGATCTAGATCCAGCGCCCACGATTAGTTCACTTATCATCGAAGGGGTACGCGTCCTGGACCGTGCGATCAATCAGATCCAACGCCCCACAGCCGAGATCCACGCGAAGCGGTACCCGCGAATAGAAACGTGTCGCGTGTCACCTATTCCATTTTAAAAGAAATTTGAATCTGATTTAATTGCCAACTTCAAACCTTTATAACTTGAGATCCACACGTCCAAAAATTGCAAATTTTATGTCGTTGGATTCAGGAGATCAATCCCTAGCCAACTATGGAATTATTTTAGCAAATAGTATCTGTTAGCTTGTTTGAATTTGCAGAAACATTTGTGTACTTATTTAGAGTAGAAAAATTGTTTAAAATTGATTTTAGGATTAAAACTTTTGCAAAATGATTTGTAGTGACCATACTGACCCTAGGAACCAACCCTTGGTGTTAAAAATGATTTTGGTAGAATTTAGGATGAATTACTTAACTTAGCCATTTTCTAGCCAAATAAACTCATTGAATTTATGATGGAAATGTTTTTGCAAGGAAAACCTTGGGAAAATGTTTTGGACAAAACTTACTGACCCAAAACACCAAGCTTTGCCAAGAGCAACTCACTTGGTGAAAAACATGAAGTTTAGTTTTGATAAAAATAATTTTCACCACATAAAATGATGAATGGATTTTAAAATAGTCTTGGGATAAAACCCAATTGCAAATAACTTTGCCATCTTGGTAAATGACCAATGTGGACCTTACAAAGTTATAAGCCTAGTGGATACCTCCCTTATGAATAAAACCATCTTAAGCATGTTTCCATGCATGACTTAGAATCCATTGCTTTGTGTGTGTGAAATATTGTTTGATTATTGGTTTGGAACGCTACTTGATACTATGCTTGTTTGATTGATTGTAGTGGAATTAGCAAAGTGTGAGACTAGCAAGATCAAGGAGTAAACCCTCATTCCCTACCAGAAAGGCAAGTTACATTATCATACAAAAGTCCTACTATTTTCATTATACTAGTGGATTTTGTAAACATGCATGAAAATGTTTTATACTTATGCTATGCTAATCCTAATAGGATTCCCTAAACAATCCTTAGTGAAAATATTGAAGTTGTACATGCTTAGCCATGCTATGTTTTGAAAAGAGATACATGTTGAGATTTTACAAAGGTTGAGAAAAGGACTTGTGTTTTATATAATAAAACAAGGACTCAATGAACCATCTAGGTGGTGGAAACTTTATGTTTTGGAGAAGGTGGCAACAAAAGGAACCATGTCCATGGAAATCACTTTGTGTTGTGCTCCAAATGAAAACCACCTAGGAAACTTAGATATTGAACATGCTTCTCCAATTGTGGCTTTCGTGTGCAACCACATGCTAATATGGCTCTGGCTTAGTCAACTACATTGGGAAGACCCATGCACTGTCTTCAGTTAACTGGACATGGGGATCTGGAATGCTTCATGGGTGCTGAAGGCAAGCTAGCAATGGTGTATGGGAGGACCCTTTGGAAAGACTTCGTCACCTTCTCAATCTGCCAGTACTCCATTTTGGCGAGCACTAATCCAGTAGGCCACTGGTGGCAAAAGGATGGGATTGTGACATGTGGGTAAAGTGTACTCCTTCTGCAGAAGATAATAAAACCTAAGTACTTAGCCGTGTCCCCGGTTATGGACAATACTGAGCAACTAAAGTTTGAACCATGGGAGATCTCGACATTCCATCTTCTAATATAAAAACTTGATGCACTTGGGGGTACCAAGGAATTCAAAGAGATTTTGTTAAGCTTGTTGCACTTGGGGTTACCAAGGTGCTCAAGAGCATGATGTACTTGGGGTTACCAAGGAACTCATGAGATTTCATAAAACTTGTTGCACTTGGGGTTACCAAGTAGCTCAAGGGATTTTTGACAAGGACTTGAACACTTGAGTTTCTACCAAGGAGTTCAAGGAACTTGGAAAAGAGATTTGACAAAGGACCAAAAGCATTTTGAAAAGATAGGATAAATGTTGCTTTATGCAAATAAGCCTTAAACTCTTCTTAGCCAAATATGCATGTATTGATCGGATCCACTCATTATATACAAAGTAGTAAAACTTGCCAATACAATTCAAATGTATTGACCTTGTGGTTGTAACTTGTATGTTGCAGGTTTGATTGATTTTAGTAAAGATTGTTTGATTAGGATTACAAAGTCTACAACCAACATCTGCCTGTGGCACTTTGAAGATGAAGGACTCCATGATTATAGTTATTCCGCTGCAATGTAATGTAATAGCCAAATGAGTTATGTTTGATGTAATAAACTTATGTTATTCCTGGTTGTAAAGTTATATTATGACCTTTGTTTCTTGATATTACATCTTAACTGTGGATGCTAGCTATTGATCTAGGGACTAGCATTATAAAACACAGGAGGAATATACCTTATTAGGTTGAGGCCTCTACAGATGGTATCAGAGCATTGTGTTGCCTGTAGGATTTGTAAACCTAGGATTGGACAAAAACCCTTAGATAATAGGAGTTATCTTTTGATCCAAAACTTATTTACAAAAACACTTGTAAACTCTTTCCTCAATCCTTTTGTTCCAACCCTACATCTCTTCTATTTCAAACTTGATGGAAAAACCTACCTATGGCCAAGGACTACACCATGTGCAAAGAACTTCTTCAACTTTTCAACTCTAATGACTTCAACATCTTCAGCATAATCACCAAGGACTTCCAACATGGATGTCACCAAAGGCCACAATTGAGATAAGGAGAGTCTTACTCAAGATTTACAGACTGAGGGAAGGCAAAATAAGAAGGAGCCATCAACAACTTTGAAGTATTGTAAACCAAGAGTTTTTCCAAGGAAGCCTTGATCTCATACAAGAAGAAACATGAAGGAAGGAAAGATCACAAGTGAACCATATAGATGGACCACCATAATTTAGTTAAGTAAAACACCCCAACCTAAGTGGTGTAACAGAAATATTTTCTTGACTAAGTGTATGCTTGAACCTTGATTGAGTGAAGTGTTTGGTTTGTGATAGCATGAACATTGCTTGTGTGAATTGTGATGTGTATGATTAGAAATGATTCCTTAGCAATAACTTGCCTATTCTAACCTCCTTCAACCCAAACAGATGACTACTCCAAAAGACTCCAAGATTGATGACACCAACACCAACCAGGCAGACAGCATGAAAGAGCTCATAGCAACCCAACACCAGTTGAACCAACTGACAGCTCAGTTCATAGTCAACAATAGTGATAAAGATCCAGCGCTACAAAGGTTTTTGGAAGAGCAGTCCCAACTGATGCTTAAGGTGACTAATCAAATGATCAACATGGAGGAAAACTACCCCAAAGAAGTCTATGATAACAAGGCTGACAAGAATGTTATTCTGGATGGAGCCCCAGCTTGCATTATTTGTGGAGACAAGGATCATACTTCCAAGGAGCTGTTGCCTGTCAAAACTCACCGGCGGGCAGCGACGAGCAACACGAAGAGCCGGGAGGCTCCCAGAGCGGCTGGTGGGCCCTGGTCCCTCGGACAACGGCCCGCAAATCTCTTCCGGCACGCACGCGTCCTGTCTTGGTTCGAGGGCGTGCCACCTGACCTATACCTGGTCAGGAAGGTGATGGATTGCTCCGATTGGTTTCCTGCGTGGTAAACAAGTATACGTAAAATTCGAGCCGTGATCGGCTCCCAGGTTTCCCTGTAAATCGGCTTTCAGAGCCGATTATCCCCATGGTTCTGCATTGGATTTATGATAACATGGGGTTTTGCTTAATCACTACAAGCTAAATCGATCTACGACAGTTTAGTGTTTTCACCACGTGACCGGAACGTCCTACGCGTAATTGAGCCTGGTACATACGAAAAATAGTAGAAAACCGATCCTAGAGAAGGCCTAAAAACCAACATAACGTCAATTCCTGGAACGTCCCCTCTAAGATCAATAAACCATATCTTACGCACTACTGGATCGTTCAACCCGTTTGTAAGGCCAAACCACGTAGATATTAAACTAAACCTTGACGAGCAAGGCACAACTATAACAGATCGAATCGGCTAAGTAGAAATCAAGCAAGATGCCACCTTCACACCCGGGAAAAGGTGCAAAGACGGCGAGATAGCTAGAGGCAGCATGATTAAGCAATCATAGTAAAAAGTACCGATGCTAGCCCTAACAAATCTGTGATAAAGTGTTACTCGCCATCAACAAGGCTTCAGTACGAGTAACACCGGATAACGCATAAGTAAATACTGCCTAGATCGCAAGATGCGATCTAGGCAGCATGGCACTTACCCGAGAAAAACCCTAGAAACAAGGGGTGGCGATGCGCCGAGATTGTATTGGTTGTGAACGTGATTGTCCTCCTTTTTCGATATCCTTAGGTACATATTTATAGTCCGGAGACTCTCTACTTTTGGAATAACTCTACAACTCTATCTTTACCTAAACTGAAACGGAACCTAAACTGAAACAAAACCTACTATGATACAAGATACACGGGCAATTCAGCCCAAATCCACGCACTAGGCCGATCCAACAACACGTTGAATATATGTATCTTCTAAGCCCATCTTGATCACGGCCCATCTCCTTCGTAGGCCAAAATATGGCGATAACACATGCCCCCCTGGTTTTGGCAATGATAATTCCAAAACCACTCTGTGCCTTTTTTTCCTCTTCTCCTGAGTTTTTTTTTTGTATCGGGTTACGCGTTCGACAGAACGCGTGGCAGAACAGGACCGTCACGCTGCCCCTTCATCATGATGCCCTGTCTTCTCAACTCTTCCGCAGTGCATGATTTGACGATTTTGGCAGCGCAATCTGGGAAACTGCTATGGCATTGAACCGTTTCTCCACTATTCCCCTTTATTTAAATTCGCCCGAACAGTCCGCAGTCCCCATCTTCCTCCCATAGCCAGAAAACCCTCTTTCTCCACCGGAAAAAACCCTTTTCTGCCATGGCCTCCTCTGCTTCCTCTGGTCTGTCTTCCCACGCCTCCAATAGCATTAGCGACCGCGAGCCGACTCCGGAGCACCCGCCGCTAGCGGCGTACAACACTCTCGCCCCACAATGGTGGGACGAGAGGGGTTGGGACTTTGCCATCTGGTCGGAGGATGATGCATCCTTAACCGACGGTGAAGAAGACCTGCATTTCCTCGCCGACGGGGAGCTGGAGGCGGACATCAGCGACGACGCCATGTCCTGGGACGGCGCCGACTCCTCTGAAGAAGAGGAGGAAGAGGAGGGGGAAGAGGACACCTCCTCCGAGGAGTACCAGCCGGTTAAGTACTTCCGCGCTGGGTCCGAAGACGACGATGACGAGGATGAGGACGAGGAGGCCCCTGCTGGCTTCTTCGACAGCAGCAGTGAAGACGACGCCGGCAGCAGCGCTGATGACATCGAACAAGACGGCGGCGGCAGCAGCGACGACGACCTCGGCCTAGATTAGGAATTAGAAGTAGTAGTAGTAGTATCAGGGCCCCTTTTGTAATCGACTGTCCTTTTGCAATCGATCACCTTCAAATGAATGAAAATCTGTCCCCCAAAGCCTTTTCTGGTTTGCCCCTAATTTCGCTAATTGCCAAAATAGGTCGTTGCTCCAAGAGCCGATAATACCGCATCGGCTCTCACCATATTGCACGCCACAGTCCCACAGGTCAAACCGCAAAGAGCCGATAACCATCCATCGGCTTCTCCGAAAGCCAGAACGTTGACGTCGTACGGTTTCATTGCACGCCCATCCTCAACCTCATGAACGTTGGTGAAAATTAAATCTGGTCGCATCTTTAGGCACATCAAACGGCCATCTCTCGGTTTGAAACGGTAACCTGCGACCCTTTTCAAACGGGCGATCCAAACTCCAATTTCCCATCGAAAAACGTGCCCCAAGCGAACAACTAGTGTCCAGCAAGGATGACGATAACAAAGCTGAAATCGCCGAGTCGGAACCTGTCTACACTGACGCCTTCCACGCCCTCGAGGCATTCTTCGGTAGCTCGTACGTGCAGGCTGACATTTGTTTGCAACTTGTATGAACCTCTAGAGTCGATGACCTTGCATCGGCTATATATATGTTTTTAATCGGCCGATTTTTGAAAAATCGGCCCCCATATTTTTACCGTCCATCGTGTTACGTGCTTTGCTTAGCCGACTTCATGTATCGGCCCTTCTAGTTTTACTGTCCCATATCCCACATGCTTGGAAAATACTTCTTGAGATGTTGGCCGTTGACCGCCACTGGAAATTTTACACCATCCAGCTGCTCAAGCATGTACGCGTTCCCTCTCAAAACTTGGTCGACCCTGTACGGCCCGTGCCAATTTGGAGACCATTTACCATATGCTGCGTCCTTAGTTCCCAAAGGCAACACAGCTTCCCATACCAGATCCCCAACGTGGAACTCCTTTGGCTTCACTTTCTTGTTGTAGGCACGAGCTACTTTGGCCTTGTTCTCTTTGATTTTCTCCAGTGACCACAGCCTAAGCTCAGTCACATCTTCAACACTGTCACTCATCAAAGCTGCATATTCTTCAGCCGTTAGCTCGTTCTGAAAAGTGACACGTCTCGATCCAGCCGTAATTTCCCAAGGCAATACGGCTTCTTGTCCATAGACCAGATGATACGGAGAGGTTTTTATCGCTCCATGACACGACATGCGATAAGCCCATAAAGCCTCTGATAAAACCTCATGCCAACGCCTAGGATGCTCATCGATTTTCCTCTTGATCAGTTTGATAAGACTCTGGTTGGACGCCTCAGCTTGCCCATTTGCTTGAGCATAGTACGGAGATGACCGAATCAGCTTAATCCCTGAGTCCTCACAGAACTTCCTGAACTCGTGAGAAGTAAACACCGAACCTCCATCGGTTGTGATAGTCTGGGGAACCCCAAACCTATGAATGACGTGCTCTTTCACAAAATCGACAACATCCTTTGAACTTACTGACTTCATAGGGACGGCTTCCACCCACTTGGTAAAATAATCCGTAATGGCCAAGATCCACATGTGGCCCTTGCTTGACGGAGGATTGATCTTGCCGATCATATCCATGCCCCATCCTCGGAAGGGCCAAGGTTTGATGATGGGATTCATTGCTGATGCGGGCACCATCTGGATTTTTCCGAATATCTGACATGCTTGACACCCTTTGTAGTACTTAAAACAATCCTCGAGCATGGTAGGCCAATAAAACCCTGATCGCCTGATCAACCACTTCATCTTATGAGCCGATTGGTGAGTTCCGCAGGCGCCTTCGTGTACTTCGTGTAGGAGCCGATTAGCCTCGGCTGTTCCCAGACATTTGAGCAATAATCCTTCCAGGGTCCTGTAAAACATGTCGTCCCCAATAAGCACATACTTCATGGCTTTGTACCTTATCCGTTTAGGTGCCCCCCCGAGCCGAATCCTTCAAGTAATTGAAGATATCGGCTCTCCAGTCGTCATCTTCCAGGAGCTGTACCTGAATATCGGCTCCCTCTGCTGCCTCCTTGTAGCCTGAAGCCATCTGTGCAAGATCATTGGCCTCTACGTTTTGCGACCGCGGGATCCAGGTGAAGTTTATGTACCGGAACTGTGCCATTAGCTCACGGCAGTGCAACCATAATGGGAAGAGGGACTCACTCTCACACTTGTACTCCTCCGTGAGTTGGGAAATCACCAACTTGGAGTCACCAAAAATTTCCACTGCTTCCGCACCGGCTTCAAGGAGTAACTCCATTCCCTTGCGTATCGCCTCGTACTCGGCTACATTGTTGGTGCGAAGGGTAGACAATCTGATGGAGAAGGAAAATGTTGCCCCCCGGGGCGACACGAGCAAAATGCCGATGCCACAGCCATCGTCACAAACTGATCCGTCGAAAAACATAGCCCACGCTCTTATGGACAGTGCTGCTATGTTAGTGTTGGTCCTCTCAGCAATAAGATCAGCCAGCGCCTGTCCCTTAACTGCTTTCGCGGGTTGATACCGGATGTCAAACTCTGATAATGCAAACATCCATTTGCCCAATCGGCCTTTTAACATGGGAGCCGACAGCATGTGCTTTATGATGTCTGATTTGCATATGATGATGACCTCTGCTGATAGCAAGATGTGGCGCAGCTTGGTGCATGTAAAAAACAAACAGAGGCACAACTTATCGATATCGGGATACCTCGTCTCTGCGTCCAGCATCCTTCTGCTTATGTAGAATACGACTCGCTCTAGACCATCATATACTTGTACCACTACTGAGGCGATGGACGTGTCAGCCACCGACAAGTAAATGTAGAACGGTCTGTCTGGCTGGGGTGGAACTAACACTAGCGGCTTTGTCAGATATTCTTTGATCTCGTCGAAGGCCCGTTGTTGTTCTGCCCCCCAGCGAAATTCCTCGTCAGTTTTGATCTTTACGAGTCCCATGAACGGCTCTATCCTTCCTGACAGATTAGAGATAAACCTTCTGACGAAGTTGATCTTGCCGATGAGGGACTGCAGCTCTTTCTTGGTAGTGGGTGGCTTCATTGTTCGCACTGCCTCCTGACTCTTCAGGCCGATCTCGATCCCGCGTTCATGGACCAAGAAACCCAAGAACTGACCGGCCGTCACCCCGAAGGCACACTTCTTTGGATTCATCCGTAAGCCGAATTTTCTTGTTCGGTCCAGGACGCGTTGTAGATCGCCCAAGTGCCCTTGCGCTGAGGCAGACTTGACCACCACGTCGTCGATGTAGATTTCCACCAGCTTGCCGATCAGGTCGTGGAAAATATAATTCATGGCCCTCTGGTATGTGGCGCCAGCATTTTTTAGTCCAAACGTCATGACCACATACTCAAATAACCCCACCGAGCCTGGGACTCTGAATGCAGTCTTGTGTATGTCTTCTGGAGCCATAAAAATTTGGTTGTAACCAGCATTGCCATCCATGAAACTCAAGATCTTGTGACCAGCCGCTGCGTTGATTAACGTCTCTGCTACCGGCATCGGATACTCATCCTTTGGGGTAGCTCTGTTGAGATCCCGAAAATCTATGGCGACCCGCCATCGGCCATCCTTTTTCTCTACAGGCACTATACTAGAGATCCATTCAGCATACCGACATGGCCTGATTAACTTGGCTGTCAACATTTTCTCGACCTCTTTTTTGACTTCTTCCAGAATTTCGGCCTTCATTTGCCGTGCTCGCTGCTGGAATGGCCGAAATCCTTTTTTAAGCGGGAGCCGATGCTCAATGATGCTCCTGTCTAACCCAGGCATCTCTGTGTAGTCCCAGGCGAAGCAGTCTGGATATTGTTTCAACAGGGCGATCATTGGGCCTCGCAGACCCGGATCTAATCTCTTGCTGATAAATGTTGGTCGTGGCTTATCCCCAGGACCAATGTCGATCTCTTCTAGTTCATCAGCGGATGTGAACCCATACCCTAGCTTTCCGTCACCTGTCAGGTCGATGCTAAACACAGGGCAAGCAGTAGGTGAGGACAACAAAAATAATTTGGGCCGATTGCCTGAATCGGCCCCCTTTTTGATTGCGTTAGTCGAGGGTGGTTTACACCTTATTGTTTTACAATGGCAGGGCGTCTCCCTGCTACGACTACATGATCTGCTTGTCGTATGATCACTGCTTTCCATTTTTTGTGGCCGATTGCTAGGATCGGCCGTACCATGCATGATTGTGGACCTTCCTACTCTGTCAGGCCAGTGGATAAGACCAGCCTCACCCTGTTTTTTTGTAGCTTCAATGCGCTCACAGCCGTCCAAACTGATCCCAGAGATCGGCTCTTGGTCTTCTGCTTCCCAGACGTTCATGCCCGCAATGGAAACCTCGATAGAATCGTCTGCATGGACGACCTCCACTTCATCTCCGTCCCACTGTATTAGGCACTGGTGCATCGTGGATGGAATGCAGCAGTTAGCGTGGATCCAATCCCTTCCTAGCAAGACGGCGTAGGTACTTTTGCTGTTCACGACGAAAAATGACGTGGGTATGGTTTTCCTGCCCACCGTCAGATCCACGTTCAGTACGCCTTGCGTCTCCGAAGACTGGCCGTTGAAGTCGCTTAACGTGACGTTGGTTTTGATCAGGTCCGCAGTGGAGCGTCCCAAACGTCGTAGCATGGAGTATGGCATGATATTGACTGCCGCTCCGGTGTCCACCAACATCTTGCTGACAGGTTGCCCATTGATGTAGCCCCGCAGGTACAGAGCTTTCAGATGTTTGTAACCCTTCTCACGTGGCTTCTCAAAGATAACCGGCCGTGGGCCGCAGTCAAACTGTGCCACTGGTAGCACGTTGGTTCGTGGCGCGCAGAATTCTGCCGGGAGTACGAACACCATGTTTGTGCTAGCCGATGTCTGCGCATCGGCTTTTATTGGTTTGGGGCGCCACTCCTTCTTTGTCGCGCGGCCCTCCGTCTCCGTAGTCTGCCTTACTTTGACGGCCAGATCGGGTCGTGCTTTCTTTAGAGCATGGAGATACTGCGCTTCAGCTTCCTCCAAGTTACGCAGCCGTTGCACTCTACGCTTCTGGGTGTGTCTGAGTCCATCGGGGCACCACCTTGGGCGGTGATACCTGTCTTCTTCTTTGTCATCCCTGGGCTCCTCAAGGCCCTTTGCTCGAGTAGACTCCTTGTGACGGCTCTGAGGTTGGAGAGGCCCTAGGCGTTTGAATACTGATACTGTCCTCGTATCCTCCTTCCTCGGCCTGCATTCTGGGCAGTTGTCGACTGTAGGTAATCGGCTCATTCCCACGCCCCAGCAATGCTTGAAGAAGGGGCAATCCCATTGTTTGTCTGCGCCTCCCTTCTCTTTGGGCGGTCTCCTGGCTAGGTGCCCATATCCTTCATTGCCTCCACCGTGCTGGCGCCGTTGATCATGCTGACGTTCATACTTATTAAGGAGATGCGTGGAATGTGGCTTCTGATACCGCACCCTCCTCACCTGTTCCTCTGTTAAGTATCGCCCGTCATTGTGGCTGGGCCGGTCGCGTGGACCAGCCTTCTCTCTCTCTTTGCCCCGAGAGTGACTACCTTCCTCCTTGTGCGTGTCATGGCGGTACCCAGATCCTGCCATATTAACTCCGAACGAAAAGTCCAGCTGGCGCCTCACGGAGCGACTGAGTTCTATCATGTTGACGCCGGGAAACGGGTTCGTGTCCACTTTCATGGCGAACTGCCCGAGGATCAGGCGGCCTTGTTCTATTGCCGTCTGGATTTGGCGACGCAGCTCTTTGCAATCATTGGTGGTGTGGGTGAACGAATGATGCCACTTGCAGTATGGTCTCCCGTTCATCTCCTGAGCAGTAGGGATTTTGTGGCCTTCGGGTAACCTCAGCTGTTTCTCTTTCAGCAGTAAGTCGAATATCTGCTCGGCTTTGCTCGCATCGAAGTCAAACCCTTTTAAAGGCCCCTGCTGCTTCACCCACTTGCAGGACACAGGGTCTGCCCCCCGAGCCCACTCAGCCACGGCCACCTCCTGGTCTTGTGTGGGATCATCTTCTTCAGTAACGACCAGGCTCACGGGCCGCTTGAACCTGTCTTGGTATAACTCAGGGTGGCGCTGTTCATACATCGTCAGTTTCTGGGCCATGTGCGCCAACGAGTTGTACTCCACTTGGAAAGCCAGATCCTTGATGGGCGCTAAGAGACCCAACACCGCCAGCTCGATTGCTTCCTTCTCAGTTAAACGAGCCGAGTAACATCTGTTCTTAACGGTCGTGAAGCGCTGGATGTATTCGGCTACCGTTTCTCCCCGCTTCTGTCGCATTTGCGCCAGGTCTGCGATGCCAGCCTCAGTAGCTTCTGAATGGTACTGGATGTGGAACTGTTCTTCTAGCTGCTTCCAGGTGTGAATCGAATCAGGTGGCAGCGAGGTGTACCACCCAAAGGCTGGTCCTGTTAGAGATTGTGCAAAAAATCTCACGCGCATTTGATCCGATGCCGAAATCATGCCTAGCTGTGCCAGGTATCGGCTCACGTGCTCGATCGAGCTTGACCCCTCTGACCCGCTGAATCTTGAAAACTCAGGGAGCTTATATTTGGGCGGCAGCGGAATCAGATCAAACTCGTTGGGGTACGGCTTTGAATAGCCGATTGTCCGTCGCTTCGGCACGAAGCCGAACTGGTCTCTCAGGATGGTGCTGATTTGCTCCACTGTTTGAGCTGCAGGGGCTAGATTCTCATGACTTGTTCCAGTGGCATACTTGGCTAGCCACGCCTGTTTGTCAGCGTCCATCCCAGACATCGTTGCTCCAGGAACGCCTGCTCCTGACGATCCTGCAGCAGGAACCCCTGCCGCGGACACCCCTGCGGTTGCGATCTGGCTGGTGCGCGCCAGGTTGTTGGAGTCCGGCACGTAGGCGCATATATATCCGTGTGGGATCTCCTTGGGCGGCTCCAAGAGGAATTGGTAATTGCCTGGATCGCCTCCAGCCTTGTAGACGACGTACGCCGCTGATCCCGGCGGTTCCGGGGCTGCGAGCGTGAACGGTAGTTGCGGCCTGGTCTGGAGCGGTCTTTCCCCTTGGTGGGTCCCTAAAGTGGGCCCCGACGGAGAGTACTGATGTTTCATGATCTCCTGAACTACGCGAACCGCGACCCGCTCGAAAGCGTTCACCAGGCTTTCAGAGTGGCGGTGCAGAGAATGAGCCACCATGTAGTTGACCTCCTGTCGTAGAGCTCTGGTGCGGTCTTCTGAAGGAAGAGACAGGTCCACCTCATCGAGAGCACCCTCGGGGGAGAACCCTCTCCATTTGATGCCATGCGTGCGGGTCCTCTCGAAAGAGCCGATAAGGTCGGCTTCGAAGAGCTCTTTGATCTCATCATACTTCGCCTTGTGCTCAGCAGGAAGCTCGTCGTACGTGACTGGTCTGTTCTCCATCGCAGCGTCGGATGTTGATGTAGACGTTGTTGAAGGTCCCACCGGGCGTGCCAGAATGTGTTGCCTGTCAAAACTCACCGGCGGGCAGCGACGAGCAACACGAAGAGCCGGGAGGCTCCCAGAGCGGCTGGTGGGCCCTGGTCCCTCGGACAACGGCCCGCAAATCTCTTCCGGCACGCACGCGTCCTGTCTTGGTTCGAGGGCGTGCCACCTGACCTATACCTGGTCAGGAAGGTGATGGATTGCTCCGATTGGTTTCCTGCGTGGTAAACAAGTATACGTAAAATTCGAGCCGTGATCGGCTCCCAGGTTTCCCTGTAAATCGGCTTTCAGAGCCGATTATCCCCATGGTTCTGCATTGGATTTATGATAACATGGGGTTTTGCTTAATCACTACAAGCTAAATCGATCTACGACAGTTTAGTGTTTTCACCACGTGACCGGAACGTCCTACGCGTAATTGAGCCTGGTACATACGAAAAATAGTAGAAAACCGATCCTAGAGAAGGCCTAAAAACCAACATAACGTCAATTCCCGGAACGTCCCCTCTAAGATCAATAAACCATATCTTACGCACTACTGGATCGTTCAACCCGTTTGTAAGGCCAAACCACGTAGATATTAAACTAAACCTTGACGAGCAAGGCACAACTATAACAGATCGAATCGGCTAAGTAGAAATCAAGCAAGATGCCACCTTCACACCCGGGAAAAGGTGCAAAGACGGCGAGATAGCTAGAGGCAGCATGATTAAGCAATCATAGTAAAAAGTACCGATGCTAGCCCTAACAAATCTGTGATAAAGTGTTACTCGCCATCAACAAGGCTTCAGTACGAGTAACACCGGATAACGCATAAGTAAATACTGCCTAGATCGCAAGATGCGATCTAGGCAGCATGGCACTTACCCGAGAAAAACCCTAGAAACAAGGGGTGGCGATGCGCCGAGATTGTATTGGTTGTGAACGTGATTGTCCTCCTTTTTCGATATCCTTAGGTACATATTTATAGTCCGGAGACTCTCTACTTTTGGAATAACTCTACAACTCTATCTTTACCTAAACTGAAACGGAACCTAAACTGAAACAAAACCTACTATGATACAAGATACACGGGCAATTCAGCCCAAATCCACGCACTAGGCCGATCCAACAACACGTTGAATATATGTATCTTCTAAGCCCATCTTGATCACGGCCCATCTCCTTCGTAGGCCAAAATATGGCGATAACAGGAGCATGAAGGACAATGCCCCAATTGTGAAGAAGATCATCCTGTTGGACACTGCCCCATCTCTCAAGCTACTTGTTACCTTTGTGAAGGAAGTGATCATATTCCTGACCAATGTCCCATCTATGCCATGGTGGAACAAAGGAAACAAGAAGGATCCAAGTATAACAAAGGAAAAGGACCACTTATACCTCCAAACAAGACAACCCAATTCAAAGGACTAAAGAAATTTAAGAAACAAAAGCAAGACATGAGCCTTGCACAATGTCGTAAATGTAAGGAAATGGGACACTACTCCAGTGGATGCCCAGAGAACAAGAAGAATAAAGAGATTGACCAAGTGTGGTGCAACAACTGCAAAGAACCAGGCCATTATGTAGCAACTTGTCCACAAGAACAACGCAAAGAACTCAAGGACATTCATTGTTTCAACTGCAAGAATCCAGGACATTATGCAAGCAATTGTCCAGAAAGGATGAAGAACAAGTTGAACAAGCCCATGGAGAAACTCAACCTTGGCCCATGAGTCAAGTAAGGAAACCGAGGAAATCATGCAAATGTTTGCCATGAGGAATTTTTCCCAGGATCCCAAGAAGGACAATATGTAATTTTGTTTGAAACTTTTTAAGGGTGGTACTACCCTAGTTGTTTGAACTTGCTTGTAACCCTAACCTTCCCAAATCTCGGGACGAGATTTATTTTTAAGGGTGGTAGCCTGTCACATCCCAAGATTTTCCAAATCTTGTAATGTGAAAATAAATTAATAAAATAAAACTTTGTTTAATTTTCAGAACCAGAAGAAACTTTTTGAATTCAATTGGAACTTCAAAACCCATTTGAATTAAATAAAACCTAAAGGGATTTAAAAACATAAAACAATTAACAAAGGAAAATAAAAACATTTGAAAATACTATTTTGAAACAATTAAAGGAAAAGATTTGTTTTCAATTGAAATAGAAGTTTATAAATAAAGATTATCTTATAAAACCAACCCAGGCCAAGCTTTGGGAATTAAAAACATTTTATTAGCAAGGGTATTTAAATAAATTAATAAGGATTTATTATGCAAACTTTATTTAAATAAAAGGTTTTACCAATTTAATTGAAACATCAAAACTTATTAATTATTTAAAATAAGATTTCCAAATATTTGAAATTCACAAATAAAACCTACTAAAGTGTTTTGGTTTTATTATAGGTTTTAAAATAAATCTCTTAAATAAAACAAATTCTATTTGATTTAATAACTAAGGTCCATTTTATTTAATTATTAAATAGATCCTAAAATAAAGATGTTATTTTGTTTTAAACAAGTTTTCAAATATTCTTTATTTCCAAATAAAACCTACTGATTTGATTATGAAAGTGTTTGGAATTCAAATGAATATTTTATTAAATAAATCAAACCATATTAAATAAATAAAGGACCCTTTTATTTAATTAATAAAGGGATATTAAAAGATTATTTTATTTGATAATTGGTTTATGTTGATAAACAGAATCAAAAACTCATTATAAATGTTTGAATTGTTTGAATTATTTGAATGCTTGAATAGTTGGAGGAAATTCAAATCAGGAAATAAAATAGAAATGGAAAAAGATTGCATGAAAAAAAAATAGGAAAAGGGCCAACCCAACCCAACAGCCAAAACAGGCCCAGAACCAGCCCAGCTTTCTTTACCGAAAGAAAACGATTCGCACGCGATATCAAACCCACAGAGAGAATGACTGGTGGACCCTCCCCTCCTTTCTTTTCCCACTGACCAGCGGACCCCACTTTCCCAGCCGTCTCCTTCCTCGCGACGACCACGCCTCCGTTTTTGCCGTTGATGTCGCGGCTTCAATTCGCAGTAATGCCACGCCTTAACCGCGCTGCGGCCACGGCCTATTAATCGCCAGCGTTTCCTCCTCCTTTCCCCTCACACGCCACTCCCTCTCTGCCCCGAGGATGCTGCAATTTGAGCTCGCATCGCCGCAGCTCCGACCACCGTCCTCCCTCGATTCCGGCCGAGCCACACCCCCTCCTGCCTCCACAAGCACACAAACACACTCACCACTTCCTGGCGCATCTCCCAGTACCCTCTGTTCGACCGCAGGCGCCCTAGAACGTTGCCTACGTCAAGCTTCCGACACCGCCACATCTGTCTTCAATTCCGGCAAGAACTCAGGTAGATTCCGACCGCCCCGTACCTTCTCGTTAGTGCACGTGACCTCTCCGTGACCTCCCGCACTTAACCATGCCCCTGTTTTGTCCTAGGACGATCTACAACGTCGTCTTCGACCATGACTGAGACCACCCGACGCCGTCCTCCACTCCGGCGAGAAATCCTGCCAAGACCAGAGTGCCCCTCGCCCGACCAACACCTCCTCGAGCATCACCGTGACCTCCTGAACCTGGTGAGCTTCTTCTCCTCCTCTCTCGCTTCCTAGAACCACCGCGAAGCCCTCGCCTGGCCATGCGCCGCCGCTAGCCGCCGTCAGCGCCGCCCACATATGGTCAAACTCGCCAGTACCGTCCGATCTAGATCCAGCGCCCACGATTAATTCACTTATCATCGAAGGGGTACGCGTCCTGGACCGTGCGATCAATCAGATCCAACGCCCCACAGCCGAGATCCACGCGAAGCGGTACCCGCGAATAGAAACGTGTCGCGTGTCACCTATTCCATTTTAAAAGAAATTTGAATCTGATTTAATTGCCAACTTCAAACCTTTATAACTTGAGATCCACACGTCCAAAAATTGCAAATTTTATGTCGTTGGATTCAGGAGATCAAGCCCTAGCCAACTATGGAATTAGTTTAGCAAATAGTATCTGTTAGCTTGTTTGAATTTGCAGAAACATTTGGGTACTTATTTAGAGTAGAAAAATTGTTTAAAATTGATTTTAGGATTAAAACTTTTGCAAAATGATTTGTAGTGACCATACTGACCCTAGGAACCAACCCTTGGTGTTAAAAATGATTTTGGTATAATTTAGGATGAATTACTTAACTTATCCATTTTCTAGCCAAATAAACTCATTAAATTTATGATGGAAATGTTTTTGCAAGGAAAACCTTGGGAAAATGTTTTGGACAAAACTTACTGACCCAAAACACCAAGCTTTGCCAAGAGCAACTCACTTGGTGAAAAACATGAAGTTTAGTTTTGATAAAAATAATTTTCACCACATAAAATGATGAATGGATTTTAAAATAGTCTTGGGATAAAACCCAATTGCAAATAACTTTGCCATCTTGGTAAATGACCAATGTGGCCCTTACAAAGTTATAAGCCTAGTGGATACCTCCCTTATGAGTAAAACCATCTTAAGCATGTTTCCATGCATGACTTAGAATCCATTGCTTTGTGTGTGTGAAATATTGTTTGATTATTGGTTTGGAACGCTACTTGATACTATGCTTGTTTGATTGATTGTAGTGGAATTAGCAAAGTGTGAGACTAGCAAGATCAAGGAGTAAACCCTCATTCCCTACCAGAAAGGCAAGTTACACTATCATACAAAAGTCCTACTATTTTCATTATACTAGTGGATTTTGTAAACATGCATGAAAATGTTTTATACTTATGCTATGCTAATCCTAATAGGATTCCCTAAACAATCCTTAGTGAAAATATTGAAGTTGTACATGCTTAGCCATGCTATGTTTTGAAAAGAGATAAATGTTGAGATTTTACAAAGGTTGAGAAAAGGACTTGTGTTTTATATAATAAAACAAGGACTCAATGAACCATCTAGGTGGTGGAAACTTTATGTTTTGGAGAAGGTGGCAACAAAAGGAACCATGTCCATGGCAATCACTTTGTGTTGTGCTCCAACTGAAAACCACCTAGGAAACTTAGAGATTGAACATGCTTCTCCAATTGTGTCTTTCGTGTGCAACCACATGCTAATATGGCTCTGGCTTAGTCAACTACATTGGGAAGACCCATGCACTGTCTTCAGTTAACTGGACATGGGGATCTGGAATGCTTCATGGGTGCTGAAGGCAAGCTAGCAATGGTGTATGGGAGGACCCTTTGGAAATACTTCGTCACCTTCTCAATCTGCCAGTACTCCATTTTGGCGAGCACTAATCCAGTAGGCCACTGGTGGCAAAAGGATGGGATTGTGACATGTGGGTAAAGTGTACTCCTTCTGCAGAAGATAATAAAACCTAAGTACTTAGCCGTGTCCCCGGTTATGGACAATACTGAGCAACTAAAGTTTGAACCATGGGAGATCTCGACATTCCAACTTCTAATATAAAAACTTGATGCACTTGGGGGTACCAAGGAATTCAAAGAGATTTTGTTAAGCTTGTTGCACTTGGGGTTACCAAGGTGCTCAAGAGCATGATGTACTTGGGGTTACCAAGGAACTCATGAGATTTCATAAAACTTGTTGCACTTGGGGTTACCAAGTAGCTCAAGGGATTTTTGACAAGGACTTGAACACTTGAGTTTCTACCAAGGAGTTCAAGGAACTTGGAAAAGAGATTTGACAAAGGACCAAAACCATTTTGAAAAGATAGGATAAATGTTGCTTTATGCAAATAAGCCTTAAACTCTTCTTAGCCAAATATGCATGTATTGATAGGATCCACTCATTATATACAAAGTAGTGAAACTTGCCAATACAATTCAAATGTATTGACCTTGTGGCTGTAACTTGTATGTTGCAGGTTTGATTGATTTTAGTAAAGATTGTTTGATTAGGATTACAAAGTCTACAACCAACATCTGCCTGTGGCACTTTGAAGATGAAGGACTCCATGATTATAGTTATTCCGCTGCAATGTAATGTAATAGCCAAATGAGCTATGTTTGATGTAATAAACTTATGTTATTCCTGGTTGTAAAGTTATATTATGACCTTTGTTTTTTTATATTACATCTTAACTGTGGATGCTAGCTATTGATCCAGGGACTAGCATTATAAAACACAGGAGGAATCTACCTTATTAGGTTGAGGCCTCTACATTTGGGATCCAGGTTCGTCCCAATGGCGGTGACCTTGGAGGCACCACCTACCACAAGTTCTACCAGATTGGTCTCGATGGCGGCCTTGAACGCAGGAGCGGAGTCGGAGATCTGCTTCTTCGACGCGGGCATCTCTAAGTCATCGACCTTCCTCTGGATCTCTTTGAATTCTTCGCTGTAGAGGACAGCTTCTGCAACGGCTTCTTCGTTGATCTCGTAGTCCCTTGCCTTGGTAAAGCTTCCGGATATGGTGATGATGCCGTTTGGTCCGGGTATCTTGAGCTTGTTGTAGACGAAGCATGGCTTGGCCATGAACGTGTGGAATATGTCGCGGCCGAATATGACGTGGTACACGCTCTTGAAGGGGACCACCTCGAAGGTCATGCGCTCTTGACGGTAATTATTAACATCGCCAAAGGCAACCTGAAGTGTAATGCACCCAAGGGACCGAGCCTCCCGACCAGGAACTACGCCGTGGAAGATGGTGTTGGTTCGCCTTGGGTTTGCCTCCGTCAAGTTCATCTTTTGTAGTGTATCCAGGTACATGATGTTGATGCTGCTTCCACTATCCACCATACACTTGGTGAACTCCACGCCGTCAATCAAGGGGTTGATGACCATGGCGTACTGGTTCTCCGTGGGTATAAGGTCTAGGTGGTCCGTTCTGCCCCAAGTTATTGGAACCTCCGACCAGCGTAGGTACTGGGGTCTGGGGGGAGAGTTGCCATCAAGATCCTCAGAGAGGTTTTCTATTGTCGGACGGTGGGGGTGCCAAGGAAAGTGTGGTAGACTGGGGCCTTCTTCGCGAAGGGGTTCTTGCCTTTGTCGTCGCTCTTGGCGGCATGCTTGGGGTCAAAGTCCTCGTCCATGTCACTTGAATCCTTGGACTCCTCCTCCTTCTTCTTCCCCTTGCCCTTGCCGCCCGGTCTGTTCTTCCGACTTTGCTTGTAGCCGGACTCCGGGTCTTCCTTGAGGTCGTTGATGAACTTGCAGTGTCGATTGGTATGGGTGGATTTGCCGTTGACGTCGAGGTGTACGAGGCATGGCATATCGCGGTACTCCTCGTAGGTTTGGGGAACGCGGAGCGGCGCCGAGGTGGTCTCACTTCCTCGTTTTGCTGTCCACGACCAACTCCCCTTCCTCGGCCATGTTGCGCGCCCTCTCCTCGTCCTGCAAAAGTCATAGCGACCATGTCGGTAGATTTCTTTTCTTCTAGGGCGGTCTTCCGCTTTGTACTGCTATTCCTCCGAGCTTGAGTTGGAACGGCCGTTGCCGGCAAGGAGCCACGAGCGTCGTCGTCGGCAGCTGCGAACTCACTAGCCAACCGAATCATCTGGTTCAAGTCAAGCTGGTGATTGTCCTGCAAGCGCTTCAGTTTATGTCGGAGCAACGTACCCCTTTCCTACCCATCGATGAAGGTGGCCATGGCGGTCTGAGCGTGCACTCCTGCGCAGGAATTTTTCATGTCCAGCCAGCGGGAGATGTAGGCGCGAGATGTCTCGTATTTTTCTTGCACGCACGGCTGTAGATCGCCCACAGTGCAGGGACGCTTGTACGTACCCTCAAAGTTCTTGGTGAATGCTTCTTGCATGTCCAACCAGTTGTAGATAGATTTTTCCGGCAAGTCGTTGATCCATTGACGGGCCGTACCTGCCAACATTAATGGGAGTTACTTGACGGCGACGGTGGAGTTTCCTCCGACAATCTCCACCGCATTGCCGTAATCCTGCAACCAGTGGCTGGCTTGGCGGTGCCGTCATAGGGCTTAATGGTCTTGTTAATCCGGAAACCTTTGGGGTAAGTTGCGGACCGTATTGCAGGTCCAAAGCAACGTGGTTCCAGGTATGGTCCTTCCCGGGCCTCGTGGATCTTATCGATCCACGAACGCGCATCGTATGGCTCCAGGTTCTGCTGTTACCCTCCTTTGACACCTCACGTCTGTCATGGTTGTTTGTCGGACGTGGAGGGTCATGGCCCGACCTGCTCTTATGTCCTTGGTTGCGTTCTCCCTCATGACGGGTCTAATCCGCGTTGTCGCGGATGACGATGCCACACTGCTTTGGTGGGGGCATATCCGTATGATGGTGAGCTTTGTAATCTTCGCGATGTCGGGGAGATCGGGGCGGTGATGATGGGTGACGAGGTCAGGCCTTTTCTCCGTAGTAGGAGGATATTGGGATAGCATCCTTCCTGTTGCGTGCATCCCTCCGTCTTTGTTCTGATGAACCCGTCTGGGACCCGACATCAAGAGGAGATCTGTCCCTTGGAGGTTTGTACTGGCTAGACTGGCAGAGCGCTGGGTTAGACTCAAGCCTCTGAGAGGTATCCTTTTCCTGCTGCTTCACTTCCTTGGACACTAGGTCGTAGCCTTGTTCCACTGCTTCAGGCGATCTATCCTGCTCCAGAAGGGTCTAGGCGACGGCAATGTTAAGGAGTGGGGTGGGCATCACCTGCTTGCCTTCACTATCAATGTATGTCTTGGCCTGTGACGGTTTAGAGGGAGCCCATCCTAAGTTGCGCCGTACACCAGGATCGTTGATGACGCGAGCCGGAGCTTTCTCAGCCTTCTGCTGCTGTAGCAGAGTCATGTACTCGGCCTCCATTGCTCTAGCTTTTTCTATGGACTTCTGCGTGTTGACCAGATCTCGATCTAGCTTAGCGCCTTGCTCCACGATGGCTTGCGCCTCCTCCAGCAGCTGCTGGCGCTTCTTATCAAGCTGGGTCACGTTCCGGATATGAGAAACGGTCAGTGGCTCGACGAGGAGATTGCCGTACATCACTCTATCAGCTGGAGTAACTTGGGCTGCTACAAACGTGGATGGTGGAGGCGGCAAGTTTGCGGTGTTGTTGTTGCTCAGGCCGGTGCCGAGTTCCTGCGGCTGCTGCACTGGGTTGGGCGGAGGTGGCATGACTTTTGCGCGATCATCGTCAGCAGCAATAAGTGGCCCCTTCCCCTTTTCCAGCGCCGTAGGCGGAGCTCGTCCGGGTTGATCTTCATCCATCGCTGTCCCAATGGTGACGAACACCCCTCGGGACGCGACGGCGTTGTTGGCCTGCTCGTCGCGTGAGTACTCCTCCTCCATCTCCTGCATAGCGGAGTCTAGCTCTTCTAGACTGAAGTCTATCTCCTCTGAATCTGCACTGAAATCATCGTAAAGCGTGTCAATGACAGAGTTGGAGGATGCTAGAACTTCCTCGATGACTGGCGGTGGATGTGCAACGGGCTCGACGATGACTGGAGGTGGTGGTGATGCTACTACGATGGCGGCGGGAGGCAGTGGCGGTGGCTGCTGAGTCAGAGGTTCTCCGTCTCTGAGCGCGAGCTCCATCTGGGCTGCCGCGTCAGCTGCCGCGTAGCTGTTGACAGTGCTCACCATCTCTTCGAGGGTAAGGCGTCACGTTGCCTGGTGCCGACTTAAAGAATGTCGGAGAAGCGTGCCACAGTCCAGTCCTTCCACGAAGTGATACAGAGCGTTATCATCGGGGTAGTGGGCTAGGTCGGCTCGTATACGGATCCACCTGGCCAGGTAATCGCAGGGGTTTTCGCCTTCTCTCTGAACGCAGCGCTCCAGATCGAAGATGGTAACCACGCCGACGAACTTGGATCTCTGTTGTCCAGACGCACGGACTAAGCCGGCGGATTTGCAGTGATCTTCCACCTTTATATCCTGCACAGGGGCGGTTTGGGTGGGCCTTGAATTTTCTGATCTTTGTCGGCAAACTCCGAAGAGATATCCGACATTGATCCTTCCGTGAACGTATCCTGCCCGTAGGCGGTCCGTGCGGGTCTTGATGCTCCTCCGACTCCCAGGGAACTAGTGCCCGAGTCGGTTTCACCGATGTAGAGGTGGATGTCTCCGATAGGAGCGATCGAACACCGCGTAGGGTTCGTCTCCGCCGGGATCCAGAACTCGTCGGGAGGGACGATCGGAAAATTTCCGGAGAAGAGAACGCGACCGATGGCTACGGTTTCGCCGATTCTCGCGAAGATTTTGGTCCTCGCCCGCTGAAGATCCTGAAGCGCCTCTTGCCCCACGGTGGGCGATAACTGTCGTGGTATTGCCGACGAGTACGCCATGGAGAGGTCCTCACAGTGCGTGTTTAGAGATGTGAGGTAAGGCGGACTGTTGACGGGTACGAGGTAACACAACTTACCCAGGTTCAGATCCCACGACGGTGGCGGAATCCTACTCCTGCTATAAATCACTATAATGGCCATACGCCGAGTTACAGAGATAGGTTCGCTGTGCGAGGTTGTCTGAGATTATCTATGAACGTGCCCTAAAGGCTCCCATAGGCCCGACTTATATAGTCACCAGGTCCTAGGGTTACAGGGAAAAGTCCTAGACGAACAGGTCACAAAGTCCTACACCGTCTATTACTAGTCTTGTGTATCTTGCACTCCAAGGCTCCGGGTACGCTGGTGACTCCACCGTAGCCTTCCTTTATCCTACATGGGCCTCCCTTCTGTATCCACCTAACTGGGCCACCTAGCAGGCCATAGGCCATGCTACCCACTATGGGCCACCCGGGTTAGTCGGATAAGATACATGCTATAAGGATACCCATATAGCATATCCCCAACAGTTGCTCCCCGTGTATTAGGGTTTCGAGGAGGCGGAGCTAGAGGTGGGCTAGGTGGTCCACAACCCCTGTAGGCACGGACTAGGGGTGGCCCACGCCTGGGGGTGTGGGCCCCCTGTGGCCCATATCCGACTCCCCTTCTGGATTTCTTCGTCTTCTGGGAAAATATGATTTTCCGCAGTTTTTCTGCTATTTTTCTGATCTTCGCGAATTTGCATCAAAACGCCTATTTTTCCATCAGAAAACTCACTCTGACAGTTCATCCTCCAAGAATCATCCAACATGCAAAAACAGATGAAAAGAAATAAGTAACACCTCTTAATAAGAAATATATCAATGAATAGAGGCACATTATGATATAGAATGGTGATGCAAATTGGACGTATCAGCCACATGAAATATGTTGGTTGCTGACTCGTAATCCCTACTCATCAAACTTCACTATCAACAAGTAATCCTGCAACATGATAAGTTACAACCACCAGGGTCAATACATTTGAATTATATTGACAAGTGATACCATATTGATGTAGAGAACCTACCATCTACATGCATATATGGCTAAGTGGAGTTTTGGCTGGCCTTTGCATAAAGTAAGTTTTCCCTATCCTTTGTAAAATAGTTTTTCTCCTTTTCCTCAACACTTCATCAAACTTGGCACTCTGGATACCCTCTAGGTGCTTCCCTTGTTCACCCAACAAGTTTTAACTTAGAGAAAATATAACGATGAGATTCTTGACTCTGCTTCATTGTCTTGATGCTCAAAAAGGTGTCCATAATCGGGGACACGGCTAAGTACTTAGTTTTATCCTCTCGAGAGGTGGTGCACTTTCCCCAAAAGACTCTACATGCATTGAGACGAGACTTTTCAGAAGCAATCCCTCAGACCACCATGGACGTGTTCCATCATATAATCACTACCACCCTTTGTCCGTCTGGCTGAGTTCTCGAAACTTAGTCGGTCAAGGCAGATCCCATATGCCATATGGCTGCACTAGAAGCTTTGCGACAAGAATGTCTCCAATTTCTTTTTTGATTACTACTTCCATTAAAATATATGTTCAATTTTATTTTGTTGATGTTCCTAGTCAGAGGGTTCAATATAAAACCATTTGCAAAAGGATTCACTCAAAAATAATTTACACAACAATTTTTATACTCAAAATACTCCACAAAAGGTTCTGCTGGAAAATCAGTTTTACAAAAGTAATTGAACAAAACGAGGTCAATGCACTGAAGTTCTCATTTTTATGAATCCATGGACACAATGTTTGTATTGTTTTAATTTGTGGTTCAAAAGTTATTGAATTTCTAAATTTAACTACTTGTTTAGTCTATTATTCAAATTGACAGGAATTTAATCTACGTGGCCCAATCTTATTGCCCAGTACCGATTCGGGATGGATCGGCAACACAGGCCACTGGATTTTAATGGAAACGAGCGGGATAGACTGGTTGATACTGTTTCGGTATGTGATCTAATCCTAGCCCTGGGATGCATATCCGTTGGATCACAGCACTTGGCCATAAACTGGCGGTGCCGTCCAGTAAGCGCGGTGGCGGTGCAGCGAGAGGGTGGTGATATGGTGATTCTAAAGGGGTAAGGGGAACATGGACTATTACCGGGGGTTGTGACGGTCGAGGGGGTCTCGATGGTGGTCGCGGTTGAGGAAGGGGCGTCTGGTTCATCCTTGATTCCTCGCCAGAGTTCTTGCCGAAGGTAGAGCTTGTGACTGGCAATGGTGGAGTCGTCCTGGGGCTCAAGATATCAAAAAAGGAGTCAGGGATATGCGCGACCAAAAACTAGGTAGGTTAACCGAGAAATGGAGGTGCGGGGGTGTCCTTCTTCACCGAAATTGATGCCGGAGTTCGTCGGAGACTGCGAGACGAAGAGCTCGAATTCGAGCAGCCTAGTGGCTCATGATTGGTGATAGTTGAGGGTAAATGAAGAGGGGCTAGAGGGTATTAAGAGGTCGTGGTCGGAGTGGAGAATTACTCCTGCAATCAATCGAATTGAATCGAAATGACTCGAGAGGAAACGGTCAGGAGTGGAGTGGGTTCTTTCGTCGCTGGTTGAAGACGCTGATGAGGCAGTGTGGGGTCGGCTGTAAGTAAGTGGGTGTGGAGAGGGGTCGGTGGGAACAGAAAACCAACAGGGAGAGGGAGAGTGCTAGGTGGGCTGTTTGATTGGTTGTTGGGCTGGGGTATTAGGCCGATTAGAGTGGGCTGCTGCTCTTTTATTTTATTCCTGTTCTTTTTCTTTTCTATGTTCTGTTTTTATTCACATCAATTGATTCAACCTCGAAATTGATTCAAATTTGTATAAAACATTTTTAGGAAAATTTATATAAAATATAAGTTGGTTATTTAGTACAAATAGAGTATTTCGAATATTTTTGTAAATTATTATTCATTTAAAAATTAAGTGTGGCACATTGGCACTATTTTAATAAAATTTCAATATAGTACCTAAGCCGACATAGTTTTATTATCATTTTTCTTATTTCTTTTTCTCCTTATCTTAAAGTTCTCATAACATTTTATCTAGAGCTCCAAGCATAGTCAAACAAATTTCCATTGTTTTATTTAATAAACATTTATCCTTTTATATCATTTAAATATACTTTTATTCCATTAACTTATGGACTTTAGAAATGGCTTCAATTGACTTTGCAATATGTCTTATTTCTTTTTCTTCTTGTCTTATATAAATAATATCTTTTTATCCATGGCTCCAAATAGAGTGAAACCAAATCCTATGGTTTTTTAATATTGTTGTTTACCATTATATATTATCTATAAATGATGTTGCTCGATTTTTATATGGATCATATCCTTAGTCTTGAATTGAACTTGACGATGATTTCTCTTATTAGGGTTTAGGTTTTAGGTTTATCTTATCCTACACATTTAAAATGCAAGTGCTCAATATCAAGATACATTCCATGCATGAATTCATTTGATCTTTTGAAAATTTGTTTATTACTTTCTCATTCAAAATTATTATTTTTGTTTAAATAAGGTTTTGATGTTTCCATTTAGAAGCAAAAAAGTTTCTTTTCCCCCTAAATTATCATTTATTTCTTTTGTTTGTTTATTTTTCACATTTCAAAATTTAGAAAATTTTGGGATGTGATAGGCTACCACCCTTAAAATGAATCTCGTCACGAGATTCGGGAAGGCTAGAAAGAATATGTTGGGTTTCAGGAAAACAGGGTACTACCACCCTTATAAGGATTTAACTAGATTGCATCTTGGCTTACTTGGTGTCTCGATGTAATTTCTCTAGACAGTTGTTTGCGTAGTGTCCCTATAAGGTTCCCAACCTTTAATAAGGTAGAGATCCCTGTCTTTAAAATGCTAGTCCATGGATCAATAGCTAGAATCCACAGTTAAGATGTAATATCAAGAAACAAAGGTCATAATACAACTTTATAACCAGGAATAAAATAGTTCATTACATCTTACATAGCTCATTTGGCTATCACATTACATTGCGGCAGAATATCAATAAGCATGGGGTCCTTCATCTTCAAAGTGCTATAGGCAGTCATGTTGGTTGTAGACTTGTAATCCTAATCAATAAACTTCACTGGCATCAAACAAACCTGCAACATAATAGGTTGCAGCCACAAGGGTCAATACATTTGAATTGTATTGGCAAGTTTCACTACTATGTAGAATATAAGTAGATCCTATCAATACATGCATATTTGGCTAAGTAGGGTTTAGGCTCTTTTGTAGAAAGCAATATAGTTTTATCCTATCTTTTCAAAATAGCTTTTGATCTTTGTCAAATCTTTTTGAACTTCTTGGAAAACACAAGTGCTTCAAAATCCCTTGTTTTCACCATCAAGTTTTTAACTTTGAGAAATTGGAATGTCGAGATCTTCCATAGCTTCAGGCCTTAGTTGCTCAGTGTTGTCCATAACCGGGGACATGGCTAAGTACTTAGAATTTTGATCTTCTGCAGAAGTTGTACACTTTACCCACATGACACAATCTCATCTTGATGCCACCAGTGGCCGCTGGATAAATACTCACCAAGATGGAGTACTGGCAGATTGAGAATGTGACAAAGTCTTTCCATAGGAGTCCTCCCAATACACAATGCTAGCTTGTCATCCAGGCACCAATGTAGGGTTTCAAGTTCCCTTACACAATTCTAGTTAACCTGAAGATGCCAATGCATGGGTCTTCCACTATGTAGTTGACTAAGCCAGAGCCCATTTAGCATGTGGCTCTAGACGGAAGCCACTGTAGGAGAAACATGTTTAATCTGTAAGTCCCTGGGTGGTTTTCTTCTAGTGCACAACAAAAAGATATGGCCATATAAACATGGTTCCTTTTTTTGCCACCTTGTCCAAAACTTGAGTATCCTTGTCCACCCAGGTGGTTCATTGAGTACTTGTTTTATTATATAAAACATATAACTTTTCAACTCTTCATATAAACATAACATGTATCCCATCCCAATATATAGCTGGGCTAAGCATACTACAACTACATTGTTTCCACTAAGGGAGATATAAGGGTATCCTATTAGGATTTAGCATAGCAAAAAATATAGTAGTCCTTATCATGCATGTTACAAAAATCCACTGAGTGTAATGAAAATAGTAGGACTTGGATGATAGTGTCACTTGCCTTTTTAGTAGAGAATGTTGGTTCACTTCTTGATCTTGCAAGTATCACACTCTTCTAATTCCACTACAATTCAATCAAGCAAACACAATTCAACTAGCATTCCAACCAATATTCAAACAATTTATCACACATAAAATAATAGAAACAAGGTCATGCATGCAAGCATGCAAAGGATAGTTTTATTTGCAAAGGTGGTTCCTACTAAGCTCTAAACATTATAAGGTTCAAAGTGGTCATTTTCTAAAGTGGTAAAACCATTTGCAAAAGGTTTTATCTATAGACCATTTCTAAATCAAATCAATATTTTATGTGGTTGAAAATGCTTTTATCAAAGCAATAATTTTATATTGTTCATCAAATAAGTTGTTAATTCACAAAACTTGGTGTTGAGGGTCAGAAGGTTTGAATCAAAAAAATTCCCAAAGGTTTTACTCAAAAATCATTTCCATATCAAAATCAATATTTTTGTTTGGCTAGAAATGAGCTAATTCAAGTATTTATTCCTAAACTTCACAAAATTCATCTTTAAATCCATGAGTTCGTTCCTACGGTCAGTAGGTTCACAACAAACCATTTTTCAAAGATTTCACATTAAAATTTTATCTGGAACAATTTTTATATTCAAAATAAGCCTACATATGTTTGTGAAAATTCAACCAATTTTCCAGAAACAAATCATTAAACAAATTGCATGGTTGCAAAGTACTTGTTCTACTGATTCTATTGATATAAAATTTGCAAATTTTGGACGTGTGGATCAAAAGTAATGCAATTTCCAAATTTGCAATTCAATCAGATTCTATTTCTGTTTTTAAACCAAACTTCGTCCACGTGGCGCAATCTAATTGGCCGGTACCGCTTCGGGTGGATCGGGCTCTCTGGATCTTTGGATCTAAGTTAAATCGCTCGACTCTGATGCGCCCATACCCTTTTAGTTAAAATCTAATCGCAGCCATACGATTCGCATCGCACGGCTCACATCAGCTCGACCATGATCTGGCGGCGCTGGCGGTGGCAGACGGCGGCGTCCGGTCAGACGGTGGCTTCGCGGCGGTTACAGGAAGCAAGGGGAGAAGCGGAGGTGCTCACCGTGCTCGCAGGGTCCTGGTGAAGCTCAAGGCGTTGATGGTTTGGCTAGGGGCGCTCAGGAACGGCGACGATTGCTCGCTGGAGTAGCTACTGACGACGGGCGGCTCTGTTTGCTGGTGGAGGTGAGGCTACAGGTCGCGCCGAGGAACGGTAGGGGCAAAGTTAGATGCGGGCTGAACTGGGGAAGATGTGAGCATCCACAGGAGGTGCTGGGGTGGTCGAGACTTACCAGGGGGAGGTCGCCAGAGAAAGGATAGACGTGGCGGCGAGTTGAGGTCGACGAAGCCGAGCTTCCAGAGCGCGCGGGAGTGAACTGGTGCTATGGGCAGGTGCGCCTGGCGATGGAGAATGTGCAAGCATGCAGAGGGAGGCGAGGGGTGGCCGTGGTTCGCCGGATTTTGCTGGAGAAGGTCGCCGGAACAGAGAAGCTTGAGCTCAAAATTTCGGCAGCCTAGTGGCAGAGGGGATGCGATGTTTGGGGGAAAGAGAGAGGAGGGCGAGGAGATTTAATGAGCGTGGTCACTGCGAGGAATTTCTCAGGCATTGATGCGTATTCATCGCCGCATTCAATCGACAACAACGGGAGGGGCGTGGTCGTGGGTTTGTAGACGATGGTGAGTTGGCGGTGGGGCCTGTCTGTCAGCCAGGTGGAGGGAACAAGAGTGGGGCCTGCCTGTCTGCGTCTGTGTGGGTGCGTGTGTGGGTGAAAAACGTTTCGCGCGTGGGGGCGGGGGAAGATGGGCTGCGAGTGGGCTGTTGGGCCTGTTGGGTTGGGTTGAGTTCGATTCACTTTTTTTATACAGTAAGCTTTTTCTTTTTCCATTTGATTTTCTGTTTTGATTTTCAAACAAACAATTCAAACAACAAATAAATTCAAACTTTTGCCAAACTTTGTATTTATTCTAATTCTGATTAACCACATAATCCAAAGACCAAAATAGATTAATTTTATTCTTTTTAGGATCCATTTAATAATTAAATAAAATAGACCTTAGTCACTAATTCAAATAGGATTTGATTTATTTTAAAACTCCATTTGAAATCTAAATAATACCAAAATCAATTCAGTAGGTTTTATTTGAAATATAAAACACTTGGAAAACTTATTTTTAATAAATTAATAAGTTTTAGTGTTTATTTAAAATGCAAAGCCTTTACTTCAATAAAATTGGGTATTAATAAATCCTCATTAATTTATTTAAATAAACCTTTACTTTTTTTATCAAATAGGAATATTTTATTTAAAAAGCTTGGCTAAGATTTAATTTGGCTTTATAAAATAATTTTTATTTATAATTCTACCTTTCCTTTTGAAAACCAAATCCTTTTATTAAAAGATCCAAAAATAGTAATTCCAAATATTTTAACTTTATTGTTTATCTATCTTTTTAAATCCCTTTAGGATTTTATTTGTTCAAAATAGGTTTTGATATTTCCAATTGGAATCAAAAAGTTTCTTCTCACCATGAATTTCAACAAAGTTTTATTTTGTTTATTTAATTTTTCACATTTCAAAATTTGGAAAATTTTGGGATGTGACAGGCTACCACCCTTAAAATAAATCTCGTCCCGAGATTTGGGAAGGCTAGAGTTTACAAGTTGGCTTCAAGGCAACTAGGGTACTACCACCCTTAAAAATAAGGTCTCATAGGGTTACATTGATGGTTCACTTGACTATGGGCTCAACACTTAATATCCAGACAAGGAATCCTTATTTGACTCAACTGAGTTATCTAAATCCTGACATCCACTTCTTCTATCTCTTCAAAGTTTCCATCCATTTTGATGTGGTTCACATGTCCTTTTTGGGTCACATTGGAGTCATCTCCATTGGCTCTTCTAGCATCCTTTTTCTTTTTCTTCTCAGGACAGTCTGATGCATAGTGTCCAAGCTCCTTACAATTATAGCACTGCAACTGGATAATATCTTTCTTCCTGAAAGTGTCATGTTGGTTCTGACCAAGGTCATCTCCATTGTCAGTATCATTTCCATTATTCTCACTTCCATTGTTGTTGTGGTGATACTGATGTGGTTCAGAATCTTCATTGCTCTTTTTGAATGAATACTTCTTCTTTGATGGTCCTGAGTGATTCTTGAGTTTATTCTTCCTCTTTATGTTCTCAACTTGATTCATCTTGTTTTCCAATATAGTGGCTTTGTCACAGATTGATTGATAAGTTGGGACATAGGCAACAGCTAGCTGCAAGTTTAACTCATCATTAAGTCCTTCCAGAAATTTTTCTTTTCTCTTAGCATCTATGTCAACTTCATCCGGTGCATAGCGTGCCAGATTGTTGAATTCTTCAATATACTCAGCCACACTGAGGTGACGTTGTTTCAGATTGTGAAACTCCTTTTTCTTCAAGTAAATCACTCCAGGTGAGATGTGAGTTGTACGGAAACCAACCTCAAAAATTGCCCAAGTCGCCTCTTCAAGGGGAGTGGTGATCTGAAAGTTGTCCCACCATGTTGCTGCTGGTCCTTCCAGTAGAAATGCTGCAAACCTTAATTTTTCTTCATCGGTGCAGCCAACAGTCACTAAGTATTTGTTCACCGAACGTAACCAATCATTGGCTTCCATTGGATCATTTGTTCCAGAGAATCTTGCAGGCCTAAGTTTCAGAAACTTGGTGAGCATGTCAAGTGCTGGAGGATTATTCTGATTGTTGTTGTTGTTGTTGTTGTTCCGATTCTGTATGAGTGTGGTCATCATCTGCATCAGTTGAGTTTGGCCTGTCATCAACTGCTGCATCTCAGGAGTGATGTTGTTGTTTTGGTTGGGGTTGGCACGTCGGGGAGGCATCTGTTATGATAGATGGGTTTTAAGAAGTCCTAACACACAACTCAAAACCAACCAAGTTCAATCAAACAATCAAACAATCAACAAGCAAGTATCCACTTAACAACTTATGAGCTTAACTCATGAGTTGAAGGAAACAACAAGTTTTCTTGAAATAAATAACTTAGTATAATCATACCTCATAGGTCAATATGATACATACTCTAACTTGATATCAATGTCTTTGGTAGACAATCTAATGTCTCTTGGTTTTCACTTCTAGTCTTAGTGATTTCTAAGCTGAAGTCCTTGGTGAAACTAAAGTTGAAATCACTTGAAGATGTTGAAGTCATTAGAGTTGATGAATTCTTTGCTCATGGTGAAGTCTTTGGCCATCAAGTTTGAAATAGAAGAGATGTAGAATCAAAACCAAAAAGTTTGAGGAAAGAGTTTACTAGATTGTTTTTAAATAAGTTTTGGAACAAATACAACTCCTATTTTTCTAAGGGGTTTTGTACAATCCTAGGGTTACAATCCTACAGGCAACATAGTGCTCTGATACCATCTGTAAGGTTCCCAACCTTTAATAAGGTAGAGATCCCTGTGTTTACAATGCTAGTCTCTGGATCAATAGCTAGCATCCACAGTTAAGATGTAATATCAAGAAACAAAGGTCATAATACAACTTTATAACCAGGAATAAAATAGTTCATTACATCTTACTTAGCTCATTTGTCTATCACATTACATTGCAGCAGAATATCTATAAGCATGGGGTCCTTCATCTTCAAAGTGCCACATGCAGTCATGTTGGTTGTAGACTTGTAATCCTAATCAATAAACTTCACTAACATCAAACAAACCTGCAACATAATAGGTTGCAGCCACAAGGGTCAATACATTTGAATTGTATTGGCAAGTTTCACTACTATGTAGAATATAAGTGGATCCTATCAATACATGCATATTTGGCTAAGTAGGGTTTAGGCTCTTTTGTAGAAAGCAATATAGTTTTATCCTATCTTTTCAAAATAGCTTTTGATCTTTGTCAAATCTTTTTGAACTTCTTGGAAAACACCAAGTGCTTCAAAATCCCTTGTTGTCACCATCAAGTTTTTAACTTTGAGAAATTGGAATGTCGAGATCTTCCATAGCTTCAGGCCTTAGTTGCTCAGTGTTGTCCATAACTGGGGACACGGATAAGTACTTAGAATTTTGATCTTCTGCAGAAGTTGTACACTTTACCCACATGACACAATCTCATCTTGATGCCACCAGTGGCCGCTGGATAAGTACTCACCAAGATGGAGTACTGGAAGATTGAGAATGTGACAAAGTCTTTCCATAGGAGTCCTCCCAATACACAATGCTAGCTTGTCATCCAGGCACCAACGTAGGGTTTCAAGTTCCTTTACACAATTCTAGTTAACCTTAAGATGCCAATGCATGGGTCTTCCACTATGTAGTTGACTAAGCCAGAGCCCATTTAGCATGTGGCTGTACACGGAAGTCACTGTACGAGAAACATGTTCAATCTCTAAGTCCCTGGGTGGTTTTCTTCTAGTGCACAACAAAAAGAGATGGCCATATAAACATGTTTCCTTTTGTTGCCACCTTGTCCAAAACTTGAGTATCCTTGTCCATCCAGGTGGTTCATTGAGTACTTGTTTTATTATATAAAACATATAACTTTTCAACTCTTCATATAAACATAACATGTATCCCATCCCAATATATAGCTGGGCTAAGCATACTACAACTACATTGTTTCCACTAAGGGAGATATAAGGGTATCCTATTAGGATTTAGCATAGCAAAAAATATAGTAGTCCTTATCATGCATGTTACAAAAATCCACTAAGTGTAATGAAAATAGTAGGACTTGGATGATAGTGTCACTTGCCTTTTTAGTAGAGAATGTTGGTTCACTTCTTGATCTTGCAAATATCACACTCTTCTAATTCCACTACAATTCAATCAAGCAAACACAATTCAACTAGCATTCCAACCAATATTCAAACAATTTATCACACATAAAATAATAAAAACAAGGTCATGCATGCAAGCATGCAAAGGATAGTTTTATTTGCAAAGGTGGTTTCTACTAATCTCTAAACATTATAAGGTTCAAAGTGGTCATTTTCTAAAGTGGTAAAAACATTTGCAAAAGGTTTTATCTATAGACCATTTCTAAATCAAATCAATATTTTATGTGGTTGAAAATGCTTTTATCAAAGCAATAATTTTATATTGTTCATCAAATAAGTTGTTAATTCAAAAAACTTGGTGTTTAGGGTCAGAAGGTTTGAATCAAAACATTTCCCAAAGGATTTACTCAAAAATCATTTGCATATCAAAATCAATATTTTTGTTTGGCTAGAAATGAGATAATTCAAGTATTTATTCCTAAACTTCACAAAATTCATCTTTAAATCCATGAGTTAGTTCCTATGGTCAGTAGGTTCACAACAAACCATTTTGCAAAGATTTCACATTAAAATTTTATCTAGAACAATTTTTATATTCAAAATAAGCCTACACTTGTTTCTGCAAATTCAACCAATATTACAGAAGCAAATCATTAAACAAATTGCATGGTTGCAAAGTACTTGTTCTACTGATTCTATTGATATAAAATTTGCAAATTTTGGACGTGTGGATCAAAAGTTTTGCAATTTACAAATTTGCAATTCAATCAGATTCTATTTATGTTTTTAAACCAAACTTCGTCCACGTGGCGCAATCTAATTGGCCGGTACCGCTTCAGGTCGATTGGGCTCTCTGGATCGTTGGATCTAAGTTAAATCGCTCGGCTCTGATGCGACCATACCCTTTCAGTTAAAATCTAATCGCAGCCATACGATTCGCATCGCACGGCTCACAGCAGCTCGACCAAGATCTGGCGGTGGCAGACGGCGGCGCGCGGTCAGACGGTGGCTTCGCGGCGGTTACAGGAAGCAAGGGGAGAAGCGGAGGTGCTCACCGTGCTCGCAGGGTCCTGGTGAAGCTCAAGGCGTTGATGGTTTGGCGAGGGGTGCTCAGGAACGGCGACGATTGCTCGCCGAAGTAGCTACTGATGACGGGCGGCTTTGTTTGCTGGTGGAGGTAAGGCTGCAGGTCGCGCCGAGGCATGGTAGGGGCACAGTTAGACGCGGGTTGAACTGGGATGATGTGATCATAAACAGGAGGTGCCGGGGCGGTCGAGACTTACCAGGGGGAGGTCGCCGGAGAAAGGACAGACGCGGTGGCGAGTTGAGGTCGACGAAGCCGAGCTTCCAGAGCGCGCGGGAGCGAACTGGTGCTATGGGCAGGTGCGCCTGGCGATGGGGAATGTGCTAGCGTGCATAGGGAGGCGAGGGGTGGCCGTGGTTCGCCGGATTTTGCTGGAGAAGGTCGCCGGAACATAGAAGCTTGAGCTCAAAATTCCGACAGCCTAGTGGCAGAGGGGAGGCGATGTTTGGGGGGAAAGAGAGAGGAGGGCGAGGCGATTTAACGAGCATGGTCACTACGAGGAATTACTTAGGCATTGACGCGTATTCATCGCCGCATTCAATCGTCAACAACGGCAGGGGCGTGGTCGTGGGGTTGAAGACGACGGTGAGGTGGCGGTGGGGCCTGTCTGTCAGCGAGGTGGAGGGAAAAAGAGTGGGGCCTGCCTGTCTGCGTCTGTGTGGGTGCGTGTGTGGGTGAAAAACGTTTCGCGCGTGGGTGGGAAGATGGGCTGCGAGTGGGCTGTTGGGCCTGTTGGGTTGGGTTGAGTTCGATTCACTTTTTTTATACAGTAAGCTTTTTCTTTTTCCATTTCATTTTCTGTTTTGATTTTCAAACAAACAATTCAAACAACAAATAAATTCAAACTTCTGCCAAACTTTGTATTTATTCTAATTCTGATTAACCACATAATCCAAAGACCAAAATAGATTAATTTTATTCTTTTTAGGATCCATTTAATAATTAAATAAAATACACCTTAGTCACTAATTCAAATAGGATTTTATTTATTTTAAAACTCCATTTGAAACAAATAATACCAAAATCATTTCAATAGGTTTTAAATATAAAAAACTTGGAAAACTTATTTTTAATAAATTAATGAGTTTTAGTGTTTATTTAAAATGGAAAGCCTTTACTTCAATAAAATTGGGTATTAATAAATCCTCATTAATTTATTTAAATAAACATTTACTTTTTTTATCAAATAGGAATATTTTATTTCAAAAGCTTGGCCAAGATTTAATTTGGCTTTATAAAATAATCTTTATTTATAATTCTACCTTTCCTTTTGAAAACCAAATCTTTTTATTAAAAGATCCAAAAATAGTAATTCCAAATATTTTAACTTTATTGTTTATTTATCTTTTTAAATCCCTTTAGGATTTTATTTGTTCAAAATAGGTTTTGATATTTCCAATTGGAATCAAAAAGTTTCTTCTCACCCTGAATTTCAACAAAGTTTTATATTGTTTATTTAATTTTTCACATTTCAAAATTTGGAAAATTTTGGGATGTGACAGTCCCTTATTACCACATTTGAAACAAGTGACAAGGTTGAGGTCCTTCCTAGGTTCGCTTGTCTTATTCTTCTCTTTTTGTAGACTATCAGACGCATAATGTCCTAACTCTTTGCAATTGTAGCACACCACCTGGATAATATATTTCTTTATGCTTTGTATCTATATCTCTTATTTCTTTCCCTGGCCCTTCTTCTTTTCTGGCCATTCATTAGAATAGTGTCCCATCTCCTTGCAATTGAAACATTGCATCTGACTAATGTCTTTCTTGCTGGGGTTGGGGCGATTCTTCTTGTTCTTGGGTTTCTCCAAGGCTAGGTCTCATAGTTCATGTTCTTCATATTTCACCACAAATTCAGGAAACCTTTCTCAGTTCTTAGAACGATTCCAAGGATAACGTCCATGTTTCCTATTTTTCACACCAAAGTTGGTCACATTGTATGGTGGTGCATCCTTAGATTTGACTTTGTCTTCATCATTCTTGGTGGAAGTTGTACCTTCATGGGTGTTTCCAACGACTTGATGTATTCCATCCTTAGCTTGATCTTCCATCTGTTGAACTATAGGATAGATGTGGCATTGGACAGGGACATGATCAGTTCCTTCACATAGGAAACATGTAACTTGAGATGTGGGGCATTGTCCAGCTGGATGGTTCCCATCACAATTAGGGCACTGGTCAATATGCTCTTTATAATTATGTCCTATGTCTCCACATATTCTGCAGGCTCGTGTTCTTTCCACAATATCATCCTTGATATCATTGTTGTCATAATCCCTTTGGGAAGGGTTGTTTCTCATGTTAATCATCGGATTTGTCATCCTTTGCAACAATTGGGATTGGGATCCCAAGAACTTTAGCATGGACGGGTCTATCTTAGTGTTTTTGCGGTTGTTGGCTAAAAACTGGGTTGTCACTTGATTTAACTTAGTTTGGGTTGCTCGCAGTTGCATTGTCATGTGCATCTTGAGGTTGTTGTTGTCACCATCGTTGATGTTGGATTTGTGGTCTCTTGGAGAAGTCATCTACTTGTGTTGGGTTAGAATTAGAATAGACAAAAGATTTCTTGGGAAAGAATTCTACTCATACACAACAAATCACACAAATCAATATTCAAGCAATATCAATCATACATTCCATAACTCAAACAACAAGGTTCAAGCATATCTTAGGAAAACAAAATATTATAATCACACTACATAGGTTGGTATGATCGAAAACGATCAGGAAGTCCATTTAAATGAAATACTTAGTATGGTGGTCCAACTATAGGGTATCAGTTGACATCATTCCATCATTCTTCATAGATACTACATCAGGAATGAGATCAAGGCGTCCTTGGAAGAAATTATGTCACCTTGTCACAAAGTTCAAAGGCGATGTCTATAATGGTTCCTCCTAAGTAGAGTTTCCTTAGTCTCCAGGTCTTGATTATTATTCTTATCTTACTTGAAGTCCTTTCAAATGTTTTGCATTCTATGCCTGAGTATTTCTCCAAGTTCTTCAATAGCTTTCCACGTAGCACTTCTTGTAGAGTCAAAGAATGACGTATGAGGTCCTGAGTTGGTGAACATCCAAAGTCCCATTGGCTTGTTATTATTATCTTCCTTGATAGATTTGTTGATGCACCCAAATGAATTAAGATAGTTCCACTTCAACACGAAACAAAAACAAAGATAACCTAGTAAAACCATAATAGATAAGTTTCTCATCCTATGGTCTTTCCTAATTTCTCTCTCATATTTTCCTTCTTCTACTAAACTCGAACTTATCCATTGATCTTGGGCCTCTCTTCTTTATCCCAGAATTCCTTGTCCTTCTCATTGAGTTGGGCGTGTAGCTCATCATTTCCTTAGTTGGTTGCGACTATCATAAAAAATATCCTAAATAAAATGTCTAGGTCCTAAAACTATTGAAGCACAAGTTTTCCTTCTGAAACTTCTTCACTTGAATTCTTTTATTGATGGAGATAGGTTGATCCATCATATTGATGATGTTGAGAAGTCCAAGTCCTTAGTGATGCCGAAGTTGAAGTCATTGATGAAGTTGAAGTTGAAGTCCTTAGCAATCTAGTAAATAAATGATGACCCACAAGTATAGGGGATCGCAACAGTTTTCGAGGGAAGTAAAGCCCAATTTATTGATTCGACACAAGGGGAGCCAAAGAATATTTATAAGCCTTAACAAATGAGTTATCAATTCATCTGCACCTAGAAATAGTCTTGCTCGCAGTAGTTTATCAGTAGCAATAGTTTTATAGTAGCAATGGCAAAGTAACAACAGTAGTAAAATAAGGGCAGTAGTAACAATTGTAGTAAACCCTAGGATTTAAGTGCGGTAGTCATAGGAAGGATGGATGGGAGTTGCATGGACAAGAATGTTCATGTAATATCAATACCAAGGGAATTTGCAGATAAATAAGGTAAAGCATCCAAGTACTAAGTAATCATAGGCATGTTTTCCATATATAGTCATACGTGCTAGCAATGGGAACTTGCACAACATCTTTTGTCCTGCCAGCCGGTTGTTGTGGGGCCTTAAGGGAATCTACTGGCAATTAAGGTACTCCTTTTAATAGAGTACCACAACAAAGCATTAACACTCCGTGAACACACGTGATCCTCATATCATAGCCATCCCCTTCGGTTATTCCGATTTTTATCACTTCGGGGCCTCGGGTTCCGGACAATGATATTTGTATATAACTTGCATGTAAGATCACAAACAATAATATCATCATGAATCAATAACATGTTCATATCTGAGATCATGGCACTCGGGCCCTAGTGATAAGCATTAAGCATAACAAGTTGCAACAATGTCAAAAAGCACTAACAATAGATACTAGGAACCATGCCCTAACAATCTTATGCAATTACATGAGAGATCTCATCCAATCCATACCATCCACATAGCCTCATGCGGGGGATTACTCACTCATGGATGGGAGAATCATGGATGGTTGATGGAGAGGCGTTGGTGATGATAATGGCGATGATCTCCTCTAATCCCCGTCCCGGCTGGGTGCCAGAATGGATTTTCTGGTTCTGAATCGCAGTTTCTGGTGGTGGCGGCGCAACGGAACTCTATCTGGAAAAACGTTGAACCCCTCCCATTGTTTTTAGGTCAAAGGGCTTATGTAGGCGGAAGGAGAGGTAGAGGCGGACACCGAGGCGGCCACACCATGCCCTGGCACGGCCAGGCCTGGCCCGCGCCAGGGGGTGGTGTGGGCCCCTCATGCCTCTTCTCCCCTCCGTCTTCTGGATCCGTTAGTTTTCTCAAAAAATAGGATTTTAGGCATATTTTCTGGTATTTTTCTTGAAAGTTGATTTCCTGCACAAAAACTAGACACCAAAGCAATTCTGCTAAAAACAGCGTTAGTTCGTGTTAGTTATATACAAATCACACAAATTAGAGGAGAAATAATATCGAAAGTGTTCACGAAAGTAGATACGTTTTGGACGTATCAACTCCCAACAAGCTTCGCTTATTGCTTGTCCTCAAGCAATTTAGTTGAAAACTGAGTGCGATAAAAGAAACTTTCATGAACACATTTGCTTCATAAGATGTATATATTCTCAGCATATGATCAAATACTTAGGCAATTCATAATAAGGAGTATACAAATAAGTCTACCCAATTGTTATGCAAGTTATGATTAGGTTCCAACACAATAATAATAAGCGACATGAAACATAAGAATATGCAAAATTGTAATGCTCATAAGAAGGTATGATAAAGTGGTATCTCACTTGCCTTTCTTTTTGGATCAAAACATAAATGCCAATGCAGCTCATAAGTTTAAATGAAGACTAGAAGTAAAAATATCAGGGATACAAGCATCAAAGTTATGTCACAATTAACAGTGTTCTCGGACAAGCACATTACACTAAGAATGACAGATATGCTCTCAGGAAGGTACGCATAGAATAAATGGTGACTCGACATAGAAGTGAAAGAAAAGATTAAAAAGTTTGAAAGGCTTCCAAATGCCTAAAAGTATGGTACTCATTAGCTTTGAGATCTCATTGCCCCTATCATAAGCATCTTTAAAGTGGTTAAGGGTAAAGTGAGGTCAAATATAAGTTATATGCTTGACAGATCATAAGCTGAAAATCTCATGTCCTGTAACATCCCTAAAATCATGATTTCAAAGATTGCATATCATTCATTCATGCATATAGAATTGAGATCAATTTCACACTCATTTCAGAAAACAGAAGCACATAGTGCTATCATTTTATGTGAGCAAACTTAAATCAAATGGCTATCCCCATTTGAGAGCTTGAATGTTTTAAACATAGATTGTTTGAATCCCTTGTTGATTGATTTGAGTGTGGAGTTAGAACAAAATTTTACAAAATAAAAATGGTTTCAAAAACCATTTTCAAACATTTGCAAACCAAGTGCATTGTCCCTGTTATTTTGTTTTTCCAAAAATGACCAAGCCAACTCAAAGTGACCACATGGTTTTATGCCAAGTTTTGTGACTGTTGCACACTGCAAAAATCCCAAAATAGATTTGAATTCAAATGGAGTTTGAATTCATTTGAAAACCATTCCTGAAAATAAATTTAGAAAAAGAAAAGATAAAAAGAATTAGAAAAGGGCCGGCGCCAGGAATTTGGCCCAGCAGCAAACGCAGCCCAACTAGCCCACCCGGGCCACCTCTCTCTCTCTCTCTCGCACGCGCGGACGCACCCACACGGTCACTGACGCTCGGACCCCATCCCCTCTCTATTTCACTCGCTGACCGGTGGACCTCGCCAGCTCACCCCTTCTTCCCCAAATCGCGCCACGACCACGTCGCCGGCCGTTTCCTCCGCCCTTCACTGCCGCGTTGATTCCTCTCTTAAATTCCCTTGATACCGCGCGCGATCTTCGCCCCCGCCTGGCCTACTTAAACCCCCTCTGCCCCCTCTCCATTCCCCCCAAACTCCGAGCACAAAGCGTCCATAGGCTGCCCGCATTCAACCCCGCACCACCGCAGACAGAGAGCACTCTGGCGACCGATTCCGGTGAGTTCCGTGCGCCCCTCGCCCTCTGGTTCTTGCAGACAGCCTCGCCACTTTCTTGCGCAACTACTGACATCGCTGGTTCCCTTTATACTGCCCCAGGTCGTCGATTCCGTTCAACACCGCAAGCTCCCGACGACAACCTCGACTCCGGCGACCAAATTCCGTAAGCCCTTTGCGCCATTCGCCTCTGATTCACACTAAGTTGTTCGCCACTATCTTGTGCATCATATGGTGCTGTTTTTTTGTGCTAGGGAGACCAGGAGCGTTGCCAACGTTGCCGTCTACTTGAACCCGACGCCGCCCGCAACTCCGACGAGCTCCAGCATCCCCTGCCGTGCGCCCCTTGCCAAGCCACTGCCACGTTGAGCTTCAGCACACCACCGCGGTTTTGGTAAGCCTCTTCCCCCACTTACGCGTGACCTAGAACGCCAGCGCCGTCGCTGACAGACGCTCCGCTGCCAGTCGCCGCCGCTAGCTCCGCTTATTTTTGGTCAGATGATTCGTAGCCGTCAGATCCAGATCCAGCGCGTAGGATTAGTTCACTTATCGAACCGTTATGTTTAGATATGAGCTATGCGTGTTAGTTAGATCCAACGGTAGCCGACCGTCATCCGGTGCGAAGCGGTACGCACCAATAGGAAACAGACAGGTGGCTAGGGTTTAGTTTAAAAAACAGAATATGAATCAGATTTGTAATCAAATTTGATTTAGCTATAACTTTTGATCCACATGTTAGAATTTGACAAATTTTATACTGTTGGAATCAGGGAGACAAGCCCTTTCTGTTTATGCAATGTGTTTAGTGTTTAGTTTCTGTTAAAATGACTTTATATGCAGAAACTTGTTTAGGACTATTTTGAGTATAGAAATTGTTTAGGAAATTATTTTAGTGGCAAATAAACTTGGTTTAGCAAGTTTTTGACTTGTTTATGGTTCAGTACTATGCACTTGCTTGGTTGGGTTTTAAAAATCATTCCTTAGCATCTTGCATGCATGCATATATTTATGTTTGTATATGAACTGTGTGTAATTTTGTGCTACCATTCTTTGTGTAGACTTGGTGCTAGTGATTGTGATTGTGAAGAGTGCTACTCTCCCCACTACCAAGGCAAGTGGTACTTCATGAATATTTCCATCCCTATATATTTTTTTACACAAGCATTAGAAATATTTTGCTAAGTCTTGCATGTTACTATTTTTGCCAAATGCCATGTTGGGAAATCCTAAGTAGTTGTAGAATTGCTAGGAAATTTCTAAGTTAAGTTACTATCTATGCCATGATTAGCCTAGCTAGTAGCAAACAAGGGTTGGTGAATTATACATGCTATGATGAAAATATTTCTAAGTCTATGGACTTATGTTTTCCTAATAAAACAACTAAGTCAATGAATCACCTGGGTGGAATGGGACTTGATTGGTGGTTTTTGGTTGAGTGGTTACACAAGGCCCATGGCTATGGTTTACCTTGTGTATCTCACTTGTGGAAAGCCACCCAGGAACAAAGGGATTTTAGAGGCCAAGTGTTGAGAAGCTTATAGTGCAGCCACTTGGCAATATGGGCTCTGCCTGGATCACATAGGTTGCTAGAACTTAGTCATTTGGACAGTTGGTGGTAGTGGGATGATAGGTTGGAACGCGTCCATTTGGCTAAGGGAAGGCTTCTGAAAGGTCCTGTCTTGGTGAAACCAAGTCTAGTGGGGAAAGTGCACAACCTCTGCAGATGGAAAAATCTAAGTACTTAGCCAAGTCCATGGCAATGGACAACTTGAGCATCAAGACATGGAAGCTATCAAGAATCTCATCACTCCAACTTCTAATTAAAAACTTGTGGGTGAACAAGGGTGAAGGACCTCAATGTCTATTGATGGTTTCTTGAGAAAAGTGTTGACAAAGAAAAACTTAGTGATTTCAACTAATAGGAAAAACCTATTTTGAGCAAAGCAAGCCAAGCTACACTTAGCCAAAATGCATATAGTAATATAGTCCACTTAAAATTTACTAAGGTATCACTTGCCAATACTATTCCAAAGTATTGACCCACTGTGGCTGTAACTTGTGATGTTGCAGGTTACTCTGATGAGGATTAGGTGTCATGAGTCTACACTAAACATGTTTGCCTGTGGCACATGAAGATGAAGACTTATAATTATTTACTTATTCCAAACTCTTGTATTAGGCATGTGGCCTTGAGTTGTAAAGACTATGTTTTATCTTTGGAATGGATGTAATAAATGACCTTTGTATCTGTGTACTTCATCTTAAACTGTGGATGCTAGCAATGATCCAGGGACTAGCATTGCAATCACAGGGATCCTTTTGCTTTAAAAAGGAGGGATCTTACATGTCCCTTGAGTATGAGAGACGTTCCTCATGCTACTCAACTTTAGTCACAGGTAAGTTCTTGTCATTGTAAGTATATGTGTATCATAGAGAGCTGCCAACGGTGTACCCCTCGCCCCATTGATACATCCAATTTGCATCACCATCCTATATCACAATTTTCCTCTATTCATTGATATATTTCATATTAAGAGGTGTTACTCATGTCTTTTCATCTGTTTTTGCATGTTGGATGATTCTTGGAGGATGAACTACCGGAGTAAGCATTCTTATGGTAAAAACAGGTGTTTTGATGCAATTTCGCGTGGATCGGAAAAATACTAGAAAAACTATAGAAAATCATATTTTCCCAGAAGACGAAGAAAGCCAGAAGGGGAGGTGGAGATGGGCCGCAGGGGGGCCACCCACCCCTAGGCTGCACCTACAGGGGGTGTGGCCCACCTCTAGATCCGCCCTCTCGCCTATATCTTCTCCTCGAAACCATAAAACACGAGGAGGGACCATAGAAAGATTCCATCGCCTCTGTGGGGTGGAAAACACTGAGAGAGAAAAGAGCTCTCCGGCAGACAGATTTCTTCCGAGGAAATTGCTTCCCGGAGAGGGGATATCGTCGCCATCAACATCATCATCAAGCTAGACTTCATCGGGATCATCATCATCCACACCATCATCTCCACCAACACATCATCACAACTTCGTCCCGCTATAACAATTGTTTTGAATACTTGCATAGTTCATAGGGGAATCTTTCCCGGTGTTGATTACTATTGTAGTTGATGCTTGTGAGTGGACCATTGTATTATTGTTTATGTTCATATTGTTATTCATCACCATATAATCTTTGATCTTGATCCATATGATGTCTCTTGAGTAGTTCGTTTAGTTCTTGAGGACATGGGAGAAGTCATGTTGTTAGTAGTGGATTTGTGTTGAGATATTATTCAATGGTTTAGTATTTAAGTTGTGGTGCTATTCTTCTAGTGGTGTCATGTAAACGTCGAATACATGATACTCACCATTTATGGGCCTAGGGGAATGCATTGTGTATTTGGTTACTAATTGTGGGATTGCCGGAGTGACAGAAACCTGAACCCCCGTTAGGACACCATTGCACAAGGGAGCGTAGGATCTCAGAGTTTAAGGCTGTGGTTAGGTTTATATATTAATTACTTTCCTATAGTTGCGGATGCTTGCAGGGGCTTTAATCACAAGTATGTATTAGTCCAAGTAAGGTCGGTACATTAGCAAAGGTCACCCACACAACACTTACAACACCAAAGAAGACTACTCAGCTATTTGAAGCAAAAACACTTGACAGAATTCCCATGTGTCCTCGAGAACGTTTGGCCCTCATTAGTATTTCCACCGGCTTGTACTTTGCTAAGAAAGGATCGGGCCATTTGCTGCAATTGTTTGCTGTCTTTATTACTTGCACTTTATTTTCTTTCTTTATCAGAAAACCCCTAAAAATCCATTTGCTTAGTAATTACAGAGATTTTCTGCTCCATAGCACTAGTCAACACCTTCTGCTCCTCATTGGGATCGACACTCATATTTATCGAAAGTACTACGATACACCCCCTATACTTGTGGGCCATCAAGACTATTTTCTGGCGCCATTGCCGGGGAGTGAAGCGATATTGAAGAGTGGAACTGGTAAAGGAAACTTCTACTGTGAATATTGTTTTTTATTTCTGTTTGCTACTTTGTTTCCAATATGGATAACCCACTTGGTTTTCTGTTTGGGAAAACTACTACCACTATTAGGGTAGTAGATGAACCACCACCTGTTGGGGAAAGTATTGTTGATCGTGTCATGGATAATTATTATTTAGGGGATGGAAATATTCATCCTGGTGATCATTTGCTTTTTATCCATGAATTATGCGGATTGTTTGAGTGTGCAGGCATCACAGCTGAACAGGTGAAGAAGAAGTTACTCTCTATATCCTTGAAAGGGAGAGCTAAAGTATGGTATAAGCTACTGAAGAATGGACAATCCATGGAATGGGAGGAAATGGTACCTATCTTTTATTCTAAATTCTATCCTCCCAGTGAAATTCATAAGGATAGGAATCTGATATATAACTTTTGGCCTCGTGACGAAGAGAGTACATGTCAAGCTTGGGGGAGATTGAAGTTACTAATGCTTAAATGAGATATTCATGAACTCCCCAACAATATTATTACCAATAACTTTTATTCTAGGCTTTCTCATCATGATAAAGATTTACTAGATGCTTCTTCCGCTGGATCGTTCACACGTATGAAGGAGGAAGCTAAATGGGATCTCTTAGACTGTATTCAAGAGAACACTGAATCATGGGAAAATTACAAAGGAAGGAAGTCAGGTATAAACAATGATTATGAATGGATTAAATCTTTTATGGGAACTGATGACTTCCGTGATATTAGTTCTAAGTATGGTCTTGATTCCCAAAGTATTGCCAATTTTTTTAAGGCCTTTGCATCTTACATAGAAATTCCCAAAAAGAAGTGGAATAAGTACCATGCACCTAATAAAGATGGTGTTAGTCATGTTCCTATTAGAAGCACTGAAGTTTGTACTATTGATCATATTTTGCCTGAACCTTATGTTGAGAAAACACCTTTCCCAGCTAAGGTAAAGGAGTATTCTATGATGATTAGTGCAAATAACAAAAGTACAAATAAAACTGTGGAACCTGATGAGCTAATGAATATTGAACCTATGGTAGCTATTTTGAAAGATCTTGACACTAGAAATATAGAGGATGAGCACATTGTCTTCTGTGAAGACGCTTCAAATATTATCTCTCATCCTAATAAAGCTAGAAAAGCTCGTGTCCGTGTGCTTTTTGTGAGAATTGGTAATCATTGCTATTATGGTTTATGTGATATTGGTTCTAGTTCTAGTGCTATTCCTTATGAGCTTTACAGGGAAATTATGCATGAAATTGGTCCTTGTGAGCTTGAGGACATTGATGTGGTTATTCACCTTGCTAATAAGGAAACCATTTGCCCTATTGGTATTGTAAGAGATGTGGAAGTTCTTTGCAGTAAGATTAAGTATCCTACTGATTTTGTAGTGCTTAATTCAGCAGCTAGCAAAACTTCTCCTATCATCTTTGGTAGACCTTTCCTGAACACTTGTGGAGATATTATAGATTGTAAAAAGGATAACGTTTTAAATAAGTTTGATGGAGATTCTTATGAGTTTAACTTCTTCAAATTTGCTAAAGCTCCTTGTTAAAATAGCTTGTGTAAAATCCCAAAAATATTAATCAAGGTTATCAAATTCCAATCACCCAAAATTAGGGTTAACAAAAAACTTTTGTTAATTAAATCCATATGAATGCATGTGTGTATGTGATGAATGCATGAATGCTTGAATGGACTTGTGTGATTATTGTGAATGGCAAGGATTGGTTTAAAGATGAAAACAAAATCATCTAAATCAATTCCAAGCAGAATCAAATCAATAAAAACCCTAGAGCCTAGTGTCCTAACTATAAAAAACCCCTTAACTTGTTAGTATTAGTTTGCGACTGGCTATTCCCGTGGCCAGACTATGAAGAGGAGTATCTGGATGATGGACCGCAGGAAGGTTACGACAACTAGGATCATCTCCCATCGTCGCCTACGCTAGCATTGCCTGTGACCCCGAAGATGGAACTTCGCCTAAGCTATCTTTATTATTACGTTATTTCACTGCTTGAGTTGTATTAAGAACTGGATTATGAGATCCTTATTTGTGTAAGACCTTATGTATGGTTTGTAATGGATGATGTACTGTGATATCCAAATCTGTTATGTCTCGCAAAAATGGTAATTCTGGGATTGCGATGTATGGCATAACTGGCATCTGGGATTAAAAATCCGGGTGTTGACAAGTTCGTATCAGAGCCATCCTGACCATAGGAGACCCTAGTTAGACTGGACATTTGAATAAAAAACTTAGTTTCAAAACCCAAGGAAGTGAGTATTTACAAACACTTATTCCCATTCTTATCACTTTGATTCTTTCATGAAAATTCATGTTCCTCAATTTTTTTGCAAAATACATAAAATTTGACACACTTGATCACTCTACTAACTTACTCATCCTATATTCTTATAGATGGAAGTGAAGTACATCCAGTTTTATCAGTTGGGGAATGGAGGAGACCTCATCTTTGACCATGACTTGGACCAGCTTTCGGAACTTCTGGAGCGTCCGCACCCCGAGTTCTTCGGAGTTGAGCTCAATGATCAGGAAGGAGAAGATCGGCAGTGGCTAGTTGTTGCAAGTCTCCGACGAAAGATTAAACCTCCCACTGCAGAGGAAATTCATTTCACCTTACGAGAGAACAACTGGTTCGATGGACTTGCTATGGCCATGTTGGAAGCTCTTGCCCGTCTGTGTGGGCAGAGTATCAATCAAATCAAGGGTACCCGCTTTGAGTCCTATCCAAGGCGTGATGCTATGGGACAGCCACTGGAAGCCCCATATCACCACGAGCTGAAGACTCAGTTGGACCACCTTAGCTTCATCATGTATGATCGTCAGCAGGAACTAGACAATGCCCGTGACTACTCCAACCACAAGTCCGCCATCATCAAGACGAAGGATCAGACCATTGCCATGCTAGTGAAGGATCGCAAGTCTCGTCGCCGTCAGCTCGACAAGAGGGAGTGCATCATTGCTCGTCTTCGCCACCGTATCAGGGATTTGGAGGTGACCATCCATGAGAGAGACATGCAGTTGGAGGAATAGGAGAATGCCGGAGAAGATCTTCGTGGAGACCCCTACTCCTATCTCAGCGGTGCCGATGACTTTCTGGAAGATCAGGCCATGGACTTCTTCACCGATGAGGAGGATTTCTCCTTCATCGATGATGACGATGATGATGAGGATGATGATTACACCGACTCCGAGGAGTAGTAGCACTTGAGCACTAGCGTTAGTGAGCTTTATTCGGTCCCACTGTATCTTAGTTTCCAGAATGGTTCTTAAAACCATCTGTTTTCCTTTGTTGTGGTGTGTGTTGTATCGTGTGCTATGAATGAATGAATGAAAAGCAAGTTGCTAGAAAATCGGAGTCAAACTTTAAAAACTTTTCAAAGTCCCTAAACCTTAGAAATTTCCCTCTTTTCTCCTGATCTATCTCAATATTCAGATGCCTCGCGGAGGAAGTGGTTCATCCCCGGACCCGATGTTGCAGATCCTGCAAATGTTGGTTTCTGACCGCGAAGTTGAAAGAGAAGAACGTCAAGCCAACTTATCCACCCTTCAGCAGATAGCTCAGCTGGCCCACAACAATCAAGGCCAAGGAAATCATGACAACCATGGATCTAAGCTAAAGAATTTCCAGAACACCAACCCACGTGTTTTCACTAAGTCGGAAGAGCCCTTAGATGCAGATGATTGGCCGAAGACCATGGAGAACAATCTGGAAGTCGCCGGAGTGGAAGCTAACGAGAAAGTTCTGTTCGCCACCCACTATCTAGCCGGAGATGCAAGAGCATGGTGGAACAACGTTCGTGCAATGACCAGAGGGAAGATGATGACCTGGGAGGAATTCAAGGTCAAGTTCAGTAGAACCCATGTGCCACCAGGTTTGATCAAGAGGATGAGAGATGAATTCAGAGAACTAAAACAAATAAGGATGTCCGTAGTGGAATACCGTGACAAATTCTTGTCATTAGCTAGGTGTGCCCCGGATGAGATCGACACTGAAGCCAAGAAGAAAAAAATATTCCTGAATGGTCTGCATGATGAGATGCAGACGGTGATGGTCAATATCCCCTTTGCTGATATTGAATCCCTCGTCGACTCTGCCATTCAGATGGAAGGAAAGATCAACCAAGCCAATGAGAACAGCAAGCGCCGATGCATCAGCCAGGAACCCATCATACACCAAAGTATTGCCCCAACCCATCTCCAGAATTTGCCCCGAGAACCAACAGACCCCTGATGAACCGTCCGACCTAACCCAACTGTGGAAACCCAAAATTCGGAGGAAACCACAACAACCCCGGCAACTCTAGTAATTTGAACCATGCACCACCCAAGTTCAACAACAACAATGCCACCACCAACACCAACACTGCCCCGAAGACTGGAAGCAATGTTGTGCCTGTTGTAGCAAAGGACAAGTCGCAAGTGACTTGTTATGACTGTGGAAATAAGGGTCACTACTCCAATGAGTGCCCCAAGAAGAATGCCGCATCCCCCAATGAAAATGCCCCAACTCAGCAGCAGCGTTGTGTTCAGCCCGGAAGAAGGTTTGCCCCAGGGAACTCGCTCAACCACAACAGCCGTCTTTTTCTCATGCATGCTGAAGAAGCCCAGGAAGCGCCAGATGTCGTGCTGGGTATGTTTTCTGTTAATTCAGTACTTGCTAGAGTGTTGTTTGATTCTGGTGCATCGCACTCATTTGTCACCAAAAAATTTGCATGCACTAGTAAGATTCAACCAACCAAACTGAAGCATGTTATGATTGTTCAAATCCCCGGTTCAACCACCAAAGCTAGGCAAATTTGCAAAGCCGTCCCTATCCGAATCTCAGGCATAGATTTTTATGCTAATCTGATAGTACTCGGAACTAAAGGTTAGGAAGTAGTACTAGGAATGGATTGGATGTCCAAACATAAAGGATTAATTGACTGTGCCAAGAAAGCCATCACCATGACCAGTACAGCCGGAATATCAGTCGAGCATGTATCTGAAACCTTACCTCGTCAATTCAAGTGCAACAAGAGTATAGCCCAACCTACCATTGACCAAGTCCAGATAGTCGGTGAATACCCCGATGTATTTCCAGATGTTTTTTGAGGTATGCCCCCAGATCGGGATATCGAGTTTATCATTGAACTAATCCCAGGAACAGGACCCATAGCCTAGAGACCATATAGAACTAGCAGAACTGAAGAAGCAACTGGATGCCATGTTGGAAATTGGATTGATTCAACCAGGTGCGTCACCATGGAGATCACCTGTCTTGTTTGTGGACAAGAAGGATGGAGGTAACCGTTTGTGTACGAATTACCGGAAGTTGAATGATGTCACTATCAAAAACAAATACCCATTGCCCAAGATAGAATATTTGTTTGATCATTTGACTGGTGACAAGGTGTTTTCTAAGATTGATCTTAGAACTGGCTATCATCAACTCAAGATTCACGTAGAGGATATTCCCAAGACTTCCTTTACCACCAGATATGGATTATACGAGTATACTGTCATGTCTTTTGGATTAACCAATGCCCCTGCTTATTTCATGCATCTCATGAATAAGATTTTTATGGACTTCCTGGATAAATTTGTCGTTGTTTTCATCGATGACATTCCGATTTATTCCAAATAAGAATAAGAACATGAGCTACACCTAAGGACCATTCTTGGAACCCTTAGAGATCATCAGTTGTAGGCCAAGTTTAGCAAATGTGAATTCTGGTTACAGGAGTTGGGATTCCTCGGCCACATTGTATCAGCCGGAGGAATTGCCGTTGACCCTTCAAAGGTGAAAGATGTCGAAGATTGGCAAGCCCCAACCACTCAAACCCAAGTTCGTGCATTTCTCGAATTGGCGGGATACTACCGCAAGTTCGTAGAAGGATTCTCGAGTATCGCCAGACCCATGACCCAATTGCTGAAGAAGGACAAGAAGTTTGAATGGACGGACAAATGTGAAGCGAGTTTTCAAGAACTCAAGAGAAGATTGATTTCCGCCCCAATCTTAATCATGCCGGATATCAAGAAGCCCTTTGACGTGTATGTGATGCATCCAAGATCGGTCTCGGATGTGTGCTAATGCAAGAAGGAAAAGTTATATCCTATCTATCCCGACAACTGAAACAGCATGAGCAAAACTATCCAACCCATGACCTCGAGCTCGCAACCGTAGTTCTAGACCTAAAGACATGGAGGCATTACCTGATGGGAAACCGTTGTGAGATTTATTCGGATCAAAGAGCCTGAAGTATATATTCACTCAGAAGGAGCTGAATATGAGACAGAGAAGATGGTTTAAGCTAATCAAGGATTATGATCTGGACATTCCCTATCACCCCGGTAAAGCCAATGTGCTAGCATATGCCCTTAGCAGATTTTCGTGCCGCTTGAACTCCATGATTTTGAAGGAGCAACCAAGTTTGCACAAAGAGATGGAAGATTTCCGAATGGAATTAGTGAGTGAAGGATTTTTGGCTAGCATAGAACTTCAACCCACTTTGATCAGCCTGATCAAAGGGTCGCAGAAAGGGAATGCTAGTATCGACGGAATCAAGCGTCGTATCGGTACAGGGAAAGTACCCGGATTTACCGAAGACGAAGAAGGAGTTCTGTGGTACAAAGGATGTCTTTGTGTACCACCAGATTCAGAGTTGACAGAAGTTATTCTGAAGGAAGCTCATGATACTCTTTATTCTATCCACCCCGGAGGAATGAAGATGTATCAGGATTTTAAGGAACAATTTTGGTGGCATAAAATGAAGAGAGAAATCGGAAGCTATATCGCCAAGTGTGATATATGTCAGAGAGTCAAGTCGAGACATCAAAGACCCGCTGGATTGTTGCAACCGGTACAGATTCCGGAATATAAATGGGGTTCCGTTGGAATGGACTTTATCACCAGATTGCCTACTTCTAGTAATGGAAATGACTCTATCTGGGTCATAGTGGAAAGATTGTCCAAAGTCGCCCATTTCTTACCAGTCAAGACCACCTACCAGAGTTCGAAACTAGCTGAGTTATACATCGCTAGAATCGTCAGTTTGAACAGAGTCCCCAATAACATGGTATCGGATCGAGGAACTCAGTTTACCTCGAGATTCTGGAAGAAAGTCCAAGAAGGTTTAGGAACCCGACTAGATTTCAGCACAACTTATCACCCTCAGACCGACGGACAAACGCATCGAGTAAATCAAATACTTGAAGACATGTTGACGGCATGTGTGTTAGAGTATGGATCTAAATGGGAAGAATGACTGACGTTTGCAGAATTTTCATACAACAACAGTTATCAAGCTAGTTTGGAAATGGCCCCCTTTGAATTCATGGAAGTGTCGCACCCCTTTGAATTGGTCGGAAGTAGGAGAGAGTCAGATTTTCGGACCCGACATCCTACGAGAAGCATAAGAGAAAGTTCACAAGATTCGTGAGAACCCCAAGACCGCCTAGTCAAGACAGAAGAGTTACGCCAACAAGAGACGTCGAGACCTCGCTTTCAATATCGGAGATTTTGTGTATCTCAAAGTGTCGCCATTAAAGGGAATACAACGTTTCCAACTGAAAGGAAAGTTAGACCCTAGATATATCGGCCCCTTAAAGATTATGAACCGTCGAGGAGAAGTGTCGTATCAATTGGAACTTCTAGAAGAAATGTCATCCATGCACAATGTGTTCCATATCTCATTACTTCGGAAGTGCCTCGATGTTCCGGAGAAGACTGAAGTGTTCAAGAACATTGATCACCGGACCATAGAGATCAATGATGACCTGACCTATCCCGAAGTACCCATCCGTATTTTGGAAGAAGCTTTCAGAACTACCAGAACCCGAAGCATCAAGTTTCTCAAGATTCAATGGAGCAACCACACAGAAGAAGAAGCTACCTGGGAGCGCGAAGATCACATCAAGACGAAGTTCCTAGATCTCTTCAAATCCTAGGTAATCTTTTTCGTCCTTTCTCAAATCTAGGGACGAGATTTTGTTTAAGGGGGGAAGGTTTGTAACATCCCAAAAATATTAAACATGGATCATCAAATGCTAATCATCAAAATTAGGGTTAACAAAAACTTTCCTATCTAAAAATATGAGAGCATTCATATGTATGTGTATTTAAAATTAGGATTCTATTGAATTGCCATGGTTCTGTGTTTCTTTGCTTTTAAAATGATTCTTAGGTGTAATAAACATCATCTAAATCATTCCCAAAATTTTCCAAAGACAAACAACTCAAAATGAACAAATGAAGTGAATGGTCACTTTGGCAAAATTAACTCTCATGCCTACTTTGAATATTCCAAGCACTCAAAACTCAAGAGAAACAATTGTGGATCTTTGCACCCCTTGTTAGTTCACATAATGAGGTACCAAGGACCACTTTGTGATCTTTCAAAAATATTCAAATGCTAAGTTTAAATGACAGTTTAAAATTGAATCTATCTCATATGGGAAGATCCACTATTTCAAAAACCACTCAATCAAGCTCAATTTTCAAAACCCAAGGACCCACAGAGTCTCCAGCACATGCCTAGCACACCCACCAGAAATATTTTCAAAATTCAAAAGAAAGTTTCTTGCGGCCATTTCATCAATCACTTGGTAGGCAAATTTAAAACAAATCAAATGCACTGTTTTTAATAGTGTTTTGGCCTAACTTGTTCCCTCTCTAGGTCAGAGCAACCATTTAGTAGATCATCTAGCCTAATTGGAAACCACTAGCCTCACTGTACGCTGGCCATTGTCATCAATGGTGAGCAAGCCGAGCACACCTCGCCGGCCACTTGGTCGCCTGCCGCAGCAGACCGCCTCCCTCTCTCTCGCCATGTCTGGGAGCTAGCCAGCACTTCACCGCCACCCACTGTCACCCCCCCCCCCGAGCCAAGGCAAGTCGTGGACCACCGAGCACACCCCGCGCCCAGTGCCACTGTGACATGACGAGCACGCCCCAGAGCGCCTCACACGGCACGCGCGCACACATCACCTCTCGTCCGCAGCCCGTGCCCACCGCATCGCCATGACCCAAGGAACACGCCAGACATCACCGTTCGCCGCCCAATGCCTCACAGCCACTGCTCGCCGTTGAAGACGCCGCCTCTGCCGTGCAGAGCACCACACGTTCCTGACCGATTGCCACCGCCCCTAAGCGCGTATTCAAGTTCTAGAGCATCGCCAGGAGACCGCGCGTCGATGGCCAACCTCAGCCATACCTCTAGCCGCCCGTAGCCATGTCGCCACCGTCGCCTGCCCATACCTCTCGGTCTCGCCGTCGAGCCTATAAAAGGAGGACACCCTAGCCGTTTGAAGCACACCATTCCACTCCCCTCACCTTACTGATCGTTCCACGCTCTAGCCAGAGCACGAGGAGCAGAAGCTCGCCTGAATTCCACCGGAGCAGGCCGCCTCTGGAGGAGAAGGGGGCCGCTGATTGCGACCACCCCCGGAGCTGCCTCGACCGTTCCTGAGCTCGCTGTCGACCACTCGTTCGTTTGCCCACCTTGCCGTCATTGCTGGAGCCCTGGTATGCCCCCTATGCACCCCCACTGAGCCTCTAGGGTTCGAGCTCGCCGGTGATAGGTTCGTCGTCGACGACGATCCTCAGCCATCGATCTCCCTTCTATTCCAACGACCCACATAGCCCCATACCGCTTCACGCGTTATGAGCCGCTGACTGGTAGACCCCCCTGTCAGTTGAGCCCCGCGCTGTGAAGTGACACTGGGCCGGCCCATTAAACTCTCCCGCGCGACCCAACCGTTTGAATTTAGATTTTTCTATTTTAATTCAAACACACTTCTGTACATAGATTCAAAATTCAACCCAGCTCGATTAAATGAACCAAATTGCATGAAACCAATTTTGTTAGAAAGGTATTGAAATGCTTAATCCAAGCCCGTTGGATTCAAATCATTTGGATCTATAGATCACCCTTGGTAAAAATAACAAGGAAGAAGCTTTTTTGTATTCAAACATTTTTCAAAATTTAACCATAATAGATTTTGAGTTGATTCGAACTCTCAAAAATCGCATTTGATCATACCTTTCAGAATATAAAAAAGCATTTGGGTTTACTTATAGAAATAATGTTCAAGTAACAAAAGAATGCCACATGGGAATTTCTAGTCACTTTATTTATTTAAATAAAAAGGTTAAACCTTATTAAATTGTTACACAACTTTAAATCACATTCCCATGTACTGAAATATGTGGCGATGACATGTGTCAACATGATCCCATGTTTGAGTTGGAGAATATTAAATCTTAAGTAGTTTTTCAATGAGTAGAAATTAGTTTTCTCAAATTAAAATAAATAAGACAAATGCTTTAATCTTGTAATGATAGGCGATCATGCTAGATCATCTATAGTAGACCTTTGTGTGATGATTGAAAATAGTTAAGTATTGTTTGGTGATTGTGTACCTCGTATTTATTTATACACGCTAGTACCGACCAAGGATACAAGGAGGAAGGAGGATACTACGAGGAAGAAGCCGAGGAGAACTTCAACCACTTCTCTGCACAAGGCAAGCCTTACTACACAAATTGACCTATGCAACCTAACACTTGCATCCTGCAAGTTTATACCACTATCTTAGCAAGCCAAACCATGCAAGTTTTACTTGCAAGATTATACCATTTGATAAATCATCCTAGTTTTACTTACAAGCTTTCTACTTTATTTCTTTATCAAAGCTTTCTCTTAGAGTTTACATAGTGAATTGTAGATACTAGAAAGATAATGGAAGGTTGCATAAAGAGCATTAAAATTGGCCTAAGTTAGATAATCTTGATGTCATCCTAAGGCATGAGATTGAACTTAATTAATCTTCACTTGTTTACCACCCCTCATTAGTTCTTACCCCCACTTGTATATGCTAGTGCTAAGAATAAAACTTGATCAACTTTAGATGGTAATACTTGGTGAAACTGGTTATGAAAACCTTAGAATGATGAGTCATTCTACTGAAATGTTTTGACATGCGTTCTCGAACACCAGATGATTTCGATGATGAAAATGTTGAGGCATGAGCCTTAGCCCTTGATAAAACTAATGGTTGTCTGGATGCGATACCATTCCAATTTTACCGTACAACCACAATACCCAAAAATGGGTAGGTCTTGACTGGAAACTTATATACCTTAGTATGGGTTCCCTCATGGCCAAGGTCTCAGCTGAGGCTATATTGTGAAGATTGTCCACCTGTGCAGTACCCAAGATGACAGTTGGTCATAGTTGGGAGGCCAAACTCGCAGGAGGGGTGCCTATACTAGGGCGTGTAATTGAAAGGTTAGGATTGATTATCCGCATACTGAGTATGGTGAATTAAGGATTTGTTCCTGACGGATGTATCGAATGCTGTGGTGAAAGTGTACAATATCTGTAGAGTGTCAAACTATTCAAATAGCCGCATCCACGGTTATGGACAGTTGGAGAGGACATACTGTTCAACCGTCAGATGTTTTCAAAATGACTTGAGACTTTGACTTGACCACAACAGGGTTGTGATATAAAATTGAAGTTCCCACTTAGGTGTTATCAAACTTTCAGCTAGTTTTCTTTGCTTCTGAACTTAGTAGAGGTAAATCTGGCTTTTTGCAAAACAACCCTAGAGCCTGGTGTCCTAACTATAAAAACCCCCTTAACTTGTTATTATTAGTTTGCGAGTACTTAAAGAGTACTCATGGTTTTGTCCCTGGCTATTCCCATGGCCACACTATGAAGAGGAGTATCAGAATGATGGACCGTAGGAAGGTTGCGACAACTAGGATCATATCCCATCGTCAGCATTGCCTGTGACCCCGAAGATGGAGCTTCGCCTACGCTAACTTTATTATTATGTTATTCCGCTGCTTGAGTTGTATTAATAACTGGATCATGAGATACTTATTTGTGTAAGACCTTATGTATGGTTTGTAATGGATGATGTACTGTGATATCCAAATCTGTTATGTCTCGCAAAAATTGTAATCCTGGGATTGCGATGTATGGCATAACAGGCATCTGGGATTAAAAATCCGGGTGTTGACAACCACTGAGAACGCTCGCGCCCATTTCTTTGCAACCATGTCCAGAGCGTGCCAGAGCGCCGCGCTCGACACGCCCGCGTACGTGATCATCACCGCCCCAGGAACCTCCCAGACAACCCCGTTTGTCGTTGTGTGACCCATAGCCACTGTGCGCCATCAAAACTGTTGTCGGTGCGTTCCGAGCGAATTGCACCAACACTTGCCGCGCCATCAAGACATTGAGGTTCGCCAGGAGACCGCGCACCGTCCCCTACCTTTGGTCATGCCTATAGCTCACTGTGAAGCCAACCCCGACGAGCTCAAGCCGCACCATTCGGTTTCCTCCTCGTACTATAAATAGAAGCCTTTAACGTTCGATTTATTCACAGTATTCCATTCCCCACCTCTCACTGATCATGCCCACTTATTCCTGGAGCAAGGCAAGTGCATCATCGTCGGAATTTTATCGGAGCCTGCCGCTATTGGAGGAGAAGGGCGCCGTCGATTGGAGCAACCCCAGGAGGAGCCACCAATACCAGAGGAAATGCCTCGTCGACTTCATCGTTCGCCCCCATCACCGACCATCGCCTGAGCCCCGGTGAGCCGCCATAGACCCCAAATGTCCACGCTAGGGTTCGTGCTTGTCATGTTCTGTTCAGACGTTGACGACGACCCTCGGCTGTGCGCAGTGGGCCGACCCAGTTAACTTTCCCGCGTGACCCAATTCGTTTGAAATTAGGTTTATCTATTTAATTTCAAACTTAATTCTGGCAGTATATTCAAAAATCATTTCAGAGAGATTCACTAACCAAATTGCAGTTGTCTGTTTCTTGCAACTTAATACTAGAGGGGGTTCGGATGATAACCTGAAGGTGGACTTCTAGTCATAGATGCAATTGGATTACGGTTTATGTATATTGTTGTATTGCCCAATCAACTTCATAGGATCTTTCTAGCTAGTAATTGAATTGTTATGCCTTGCTCAGTTCCTGTCAATTGCCCCGCTGTAATTTGTTTACCCTTCATGCCATGTTGTTTATCTATGGGGAGCACCTCTAGTGAACTATGGACCCAGATCCAATATTTACGACTGATACATCCTCCACTGTTACTTGTTTAGTTGTTGCAAACCATTACCTTCCAAACCACACGTTTAATCCTTTGTTACAGAAAACCGGTGAGCTTGACAACCTCACGGATTCGTTGGGGCAAAGTCTTGAGTTTTCGTTGTTCAGGTCTCCACGTTGTCAGCAACACCTTTGAGATGTTTCCTTCCTCCTTCAGGTTCGATAACCTCGGTCTCTACTGAGGGAAACTTGCTGTTGTGATCATCACACCTTGCTCTTGGTGTTCCAACGAAGTGTCCCACATCAACACAGGGTGCACGCATCAATAGGTTCACTCCTTGATCTTGCAAGTGTCACACTCTTCAAAGTTCACTACAATTCAATCAAGGCACCAATTCAATCTAGCATTCAAGCAATTCATCACACAGAATAAAGAAAACAAAACAATGCATGCAAGCATGCAAAAGATTGTTTTATTGGAAAAGTGGTTTCTACTAAGGCTATAAACATTTTAAAACACCCATTGGTCATTTATAAAAGTGGAAAACCATTTAAAATCTGTTTAGTGAAAATGGTCCATTAAAATCATTTTTGTTTTGTTAGAAAGGATTTAAATCAAAGTAATATTTTGTAGTGTTTAGCCAAATATATTCTTAAACACAAATGTTAGTGTTTATGGTCAAAGTGTTTAAAACAAATCCATATCCAAAAGGTTTCACTCAAAAATCATTTTTAAATCAAGCACCATTTTTATTTCACTAGAAAAGCTTTTTATTGAAAGGAATAATTCCTTAGTGTCATAAAATATATTTTTAAATCCAAAAGTTGGTTTTTATGGTCAGTAGGTTCCAAACAAATCAATTTTAAAAGATTTTACCCTAAAATCAGTTTTAGAATAATTTTTATAACCAAAATAGGCCTAGAAATGTTTCTGCAAAAACAACTATTTTTACAGAAGCAAAACACAAACAAAGGGCATGGTTTCAAAATTTTCTTTTTCCTGATTCCAATGATATAAAATTTGCAAAATTTGGACATGTGGATTAAAAGTTTTGAATTTTTCAAATCTAAACATCTAAATGAAATGTTTCTGTCTATTTAAAACAAAAGCTGGCTACGTGTCTTGTTCTCATTGGCCGATACCGATTCGCACGGATCAAGTAGCATGGATCGTTGGATCTAAAGGAAATCGTGCGGCTCTGATCTAGCGTACCATTTTGTTTTAAGTGATTCTATTGCTGCCCCGGATCGAAATCTAACGGACAGAGGCGAGATGGTCAAGATTGGGCGGCGCTAGCGACAGCGAGTGGCGGCGGCGCGCTCGGGAAGTGGTGTACTGGCGACTACAGGAAGTGAGGAAGAGGGAGGAGTAGCTCATAGTGTTTGCAGAGCATTGCTGATGCTCAATGTGGTTGCAGTGGACGAATGGGCACATGAGGATGTGGTGAATCGCTCACCGGAGATGGTCCCGCCGACGGGCGATCTCGACGTCGTCGATGGCGAGGCTGTACATCACGGGGAGACAATTATGAAGGTTGCGTTACAAGTGCGCGAGTGAGGAGAGTAGGCATGGGTCAACCAGAGGGGAGAGGGTGGTCAGGGTTTACCGGGGAGGGTTGCCGGAGTCGCTGACGGCGTCGGGCACCTGCAGTGCTTGATGGAGGCGACTATCTGGGCCATGAGCAGAGGAAGCAGAGGTATGAGAAGAAGCGCGCAAGCAAGGAAAGAACGTCATAGAGCATCAGAGGGCACGGGGCGACGTGTACTCACCGGAATTGCCGCCGGAGTGTGTCAGAGCAGTGGTGATGCAAGGATGAATTGGGACAGCCTGGGGCAGAGAGGGAGCGACGAGTGAGGGAAAGGAAAGAGGGGACGTGGGCGCTTAAGATGGCATGGTCACGACGAGTAATTATCGCAGCATTGATGCGAATTAACTACGTGAATCAAGGTAGGAAACGGCGATGGAATTTTGGGGAAGAACGGGTCTGCGGGGTGGAGACGACGACCTGGCTGTGGGGTCTGTCTATCAGCGAGAGAGAGGGTATGCGTGGGGTCGACACGTGAGTGACTGCACGGGTTCGTTTGCGAGTGAAATAAAATGGTTGGAGAGAGGGAGTGGGCTGTGCTGGGCCTGTTGGGCTAGCTCGGCTGGGCTGCTTCTTTTTTTCTTCTTCAGTTTTCTTTTTCTTTTTCTATTTCTGATTTCTGTTTTGAATTTATTTAAATGATTCAAACACTTGTTTGAATTCAAACTTTTCCCAACTTTCAGTATGTTTTAACAAGGTATTTTAGAATCCATTTTTGAATATTTTCTTACATTCTTTTATGGTTTATTATCTATTTAAAATAGACACTTGTCTTTATTTAAATAAGATTTAAAATATATTTTCAAACTTATATTTTGAATTCCAATTTTTACTAAACCCTTTCATTAGGTTTTATTTATTCATTAGTGCAAATAATTCACTCTGAATTATTTAAAATATTTTAATATGATTTAATGTTCATTTAAATTGGTCATTTGTCTTTATTTAAATAAAATCAAATATGATTTTTAATCCCATATGATTTTTTTCAAATATTTCTTTTATTCCTTTTAAGTTAATTAGATAACTTTTTAATCCACTTTACTATTATCAATTTTTATTTACTCCTGATTTAATTAATCATTTACTTTAGGTATTTTAGAATCCATTTTTGAATATTTTCTTACATTCTTTTATGGTTTATTATCTATTTAAAATAGACACTTGTCTTTATTTAAATAAGATTTTAAATATATTTTCAAACTTATATTTTGAATTCCAATTTTTACTAAACCCTTTCATTAGGTTTTAATTATTCATTAGTGCAAATAATTCACTCTGAATTATTTAAAATATTTTAATATGATTTAATGTTCATTTAAATTGGTCATTTGTCTTTATTCAAATAAAATCAAATATGATTTTTAATGCCATATGAATTTTTTCAAATATTTCTTTTATTCCTTTTAAGTTAATTAGATAACTTTTTAATCCACTTTGACTATTATCAATTTTTATTTACTCATGATTTAATTAATCATTTACTTTAGGTATTTTTTCTCCATTTAAATAGAAATGAATTTAGTTAAAGTCCATAAAATTTTAATTCAATAATATTTAGTCCTTTATTATTCAATAACTTTCTTTTATTTATGAATTTGTCCAGGGTTTAATTTGGCTTTTAATTATTCCTTATTTATTTCTTTCTTTATCTTATAAAATCCATATATTTTTATTTGTAGATCCAAAATTGGTGATTCCAATTTGTATAATTTTATTTAATATTTGTTTATCTTTTAAAATCATTTTAGGAATATTTTTCTCACAATTTGGTATGGATTATAGATAGGAGCTTTATTAGCTTTGGAAATTATTTCCTTTTATCTTATTAAATTCATAAGTTTTTATCTATGGCTCCAAATTAAATGAAACCAATTTCTATGGTTTTATAAAATCTTTATTTATCATTTTTTAATATTTATAAATGCTTGTTGCTAAATTTTTATATGGACAAAATCCATAGTCTTAGAGAGATTTTGTAAATGATTTTTTCCATTAGGGTTTTGGGGATTTTGATTTAACTTTTCCAAGTGTTTAAATTTCAAGATACACTCATTGATGAATGCACTTCACTTGATTGTAATTTTGTTTGATTCCCTTTTCATTAAAAAAATTCAATAAGTGTTTTGATGTTTCCATTTTGAAACAAAAAGTTTCTTTTCACCCTAAATTTCAACAATTATTTCTATTGTTTATATTTTCACATTTTAAAATTTGGAAAATTTTGGGATGTGACAGGCTACCACCCTTAAAAGAAATCTCGTCCCGAGATTTTGGAAGGATAGAGGTTACAAGTTGGCTTTAAGACAACTAGGGCACTACCACCCTTAAAAGGTTTTCAACTATATTACATCTTGGCTTACTTGGGATCTTGATGTAACTTCTCTGGACAGTTGTTGGCATAATTTCCTTTGTTTCCACACTTGAAACATGTAACAAGGTTGATGTCTTGAAGTATCTTCTTCTTCTTTTCTCGACATCCATTGGCATAATGTCCCATCTCTTTGCAATTGTAACATTGCTCTTGGGTAATGTCCTTGTTGCTAGGGTTGGGGCATTTCTTCTTCTTTTTGGGTCTCTCCAAAGCTAGGAGTTCTTCTAGTTCATGCTCTTCATATCTCGCCACAAAGGTGGGAAATCTTTCTCTCCTCTTGGGGCAGTTACTAGAGATATGACCTTCTTCTCCACATGAATAGCAACACTTTGTGGTCACCTTGGATGTGGCCTTATGAGGCATGGTTCTGACTTTTCCTTCATCCTTCTTGGTAGAAGTTGTTCCTTTATGGAGGTTTCAAAACATTTGATTCATTCCATCTTGTTTCATTTGTTGAACTATTGGATAGATGGGGCATTTTATAGGGACATGATCATTTCCTTCACATAGGAAACATGTCACTTCAGATGTGGGGCATTGTTTAGTTGGATGTTTCTCTTCACAATTAGGTCACTGGTTCACATGTTCTTTATAAGTGTGTTCCATGTCTCCACAAATATTTCAAGCTTGAGTTCCTTCCATAATATCCTCCTCGACATTATTGTTGTCACAATCTCCTTGGGAAAGGTTGTCTCTCATGTTGATCATTTGATTGGTCATCTTTTGCAACAATTGTGATTGGATTTCCAAAAACTTTTGCGTGGTTGGGTCTAACTCATTGTTGTTGGCTAAAAATGGAGTTCTCACTTGATTCAACTGGGCTTGGGTTGCTATAAGTTGTTAGCTCATGTGCATCTCTTGGTTATTGTTGTCACCATCCTTGTTGTTGAAGTCTCTTAGAGAAGCCATCTGTTTGGGTTGGATTGGGATTAGATAGGAAAAACATTTCTAGGGAAGAAGTCTAATCTCACACAACAATTCACACAAGCAATGAGCAAGCAATCACAAACATGCATTCCACTCAAACAACAAGATTCAAACATATTTTTATGAAACAAAATATTTTTTCTACACCACATAATTTGGTGGGATCAAACTAATCACGAGTATGGTGGTCCAACTATGGGATTTTCTTGAGATCATTCCATTATTCTTAGTTGTTTCTTCATGAAAAAGATCATGTTATCCTTGGAAAAATTCTTGCATCTTGGTCACAACTTCAAAGGTGATAATGGTTTCTTCTAAGTTGGGTTTCCTTAGTCTCCAAGTCTTGAGTAAAATTCTTGTCTCACTTGTAGTCCTTAGTGATGTCAAGATTGAAGTCCTTGGTGAAACTAAAGTTGAAGACATTTCTGATGTTGAAGTCCTTGCTCATGGTGAAGTCTTTGTCCATCAAGTTTGAAAAGGAAGAGATGTAGAATCAAAACCAAAAAGGTTGAGGAAAGAGTTTACAAGGTTGTTTGTAATAAGTTTTGAACAAATACAACTCCTATTTTTCTAAGGGGTTTTGTCCAATCCTCTGGTTACAATCCTAGAGGCAACATAGTGCTCTGATACCATCTGTAGAGGTCCCAACTTGATAAGGTAGAGATCCCTGTGTTTACAATGCTAGTCCCTGGATCAATAGCTAGAATCCACAGTTTAAGATGTAATATCAAGAAACAAGGGTCATAATACAATTTTATAACCAGGAATAAAATAGTTCATTACATCTTACATAGCTCATTTGGCTATCTCATTACAATGTAGCAGAAATAACTATATAGCATGGAGTCCTTCATCTTCAAAGTGCAACAGACAATCATGTTGGTTGTAGACTTGTAATCCTATTAAACACACTTCACTAACATCAAACAAACCTGCAACATAATAAGTTACAGCCACAAGGGTAAATACATTTGAATTGTATTTGCAAGTGATACTATGGTAGAATAGTGGTGTCTATCATCTATATGAATTTGGCTAAGTGGATCTTAGGCTTGCTTTGCTCAAAATAGGTTTTCCTTATAAGTTGAAAACACTAAGTTTTTGTTTGTCAAAATCACCCAAGGAACAACAAATATAATTGGTTAACCTTTAACCCTTGTTTAACCACAAGCTTTTAACTTATAAATTGGGATGAGGAGATCCTTGATATCTTCCATGTCTTGATGCTCAAATTGTCCATTGCCGGGGACACGTCTAAGTACTTAGGTTTTACTCTCTCGACAGGTGGTGCACTTTCCCCACAAGACTCGACATGCATCGAGACAAGATCTTTCAGAAGCCTTCCCTTAGACCAAAATGGACGTTCTCCAACCCTATCAGCCCTACCACCAATTGTTCATTTGGATAAGTTATTGCAACCTATATGATCCAAGCAGAGCTCATATTGCCATGTGGATGCACTTGAAGCTTCTCAACATTTGACATCTCAAATCTCTTTGTTCCTGGGTGGATTTCCACAAGTGTGATACCAAGTTTTCCCCAATATACTGGACTTGGTGATACCCAAGTTTTCCCCAGTATAGTGGACTTGAGTAACCACTCAACACAAACCTTTCATTCCATTCCACCCAGGTGATTCATTCACATAGTTGTTTTATTAAACAAAACACAAGTCATGGACTTAGAAATATTTCATAGCATGAATATAATCCACCCTTGTTTTCTACTAGCTAGGCTAAGCATGATAGTATTAGGAATCTTAACTTAGGGAAAATTCTACTACGGCATCATCTACTAGGATTTACCATGGCATAGCATACTTAGTAAAAATTCCATGCACGTCCTACTTAGAAATATCACTAATGCCTAGTCAAAAAATTAGGACAAAATGTATGAAGCACCACTTGCCTTTTTATTAGAGAATATAGGTGATACGTTGGAAACATATCTATAATTTTTGATGCTCCATGCTTGTTTAGTATCTACTTTTCTTTACTTGTCTACACTTTGAGGTGCTTTTTACATGTTTTCTGTTACTAACCTATTAACAAGTTGCAACACTGCCAGATGCCTGTTTTCTGCTCTTTTTGGTTTCAAAAAAGTTAGTAAAGAAATATTATCGAAATTGGATAGGACAAACGCAAAAGTCAATAACTTTCCGTGGGGAACAAGAAGTCTAGAGGAGAGCCGGAGGGGCTGGCCAGGGGGGCAGACCCACCCCAGGCACGGGGTTAGGTGGACCCGCGCCTGGGTAGGGTTTGGCGACCCTGGTCGCCTCCTGGACTCACCCCTTCGCCTATAAGAAGCCCCCGATATAGAAACTCTTGATACCCGATCAGAAATCCACGAAACCATATGTAGCCTCCGCCACCATCGTCCCTAGATCGGGGGGATCTAAAGCTCTTCCCAGCACCCTGCAGGAGGGGAGATCATCCCGAAGGCCTTCTCTCCGGTATGATTTGTGAGTAGTTCCACCTTGGACTATGGGTCCATGTAGTAGCTAGATGGTTGTATCTCCTTATTTGTGCTTTCATGTATAGATCTTGTGAGCTCCGTTCATGATCAAGATCTAATCTATTTGTAATCATGCATGTCGTGTTTGCGGGGATCCGATGGATATTGAGATTATTATGTTGGTTTGATTAATGGTTTTATCATTATGATTCTATCATGTCTGTGTTGTTTGTGATCTTGCATGCTCTCCGTTGCTAGTGGTTATCTTGGCTAAGTCGTTTCTAGTGACTCCAAGAGGGAGTATTTATGCTCGATAGTGGGTTCATGCCTCTAGTTTCCAAGGGAAGTGACAGAAATATCTTTGGTTGTAGATGTGCTATTGCTACTAGGGAGAAAACAACGGTCTCTTGTTCATGGAACATGTGGACTGTTTACCTTACACACTTTTTGCGGTGACCCAGCATATCACTGCATGTGTGGGACACTATAGTCGTTGACATGACATCCACAGAACATCGTTCTGTAAATATCACATCCCTCAGAGTAGTACAACAGAAACATTACGGGTCCATATTACAAACATTCACACATTATTTGTTATTACAATACCAGAAGTTCAAGACTTCAAAAGGATTCAACTTACAAACCAAAATATAAAGTGTTTCAGCGGAATTTAAAAGTAGCAACTCCAACTAGGAGTTGAGCTCAGCAGCTTATTCTATAGAGTTCATGCTGCTCGGCTCCATCGGTTACTACTAACTAGGATACTTAGTTGGACTCGTTATCATGGACACCATAGCATATTTCGTAATCCACTCCTTCAAAACCTCCTAATAGGTCAGGCTCCTCGTAAAACACATATTCTTGACATTCGTCTGCATACATTGGCACGTCTTCGGGATCCTCAGAGTCTAAGCAAGGGATCAAAGGAAAGGGTGAGTAACAGCGTTACCCAACAAGTTCATTATATGCAAGGTGGGAAGTTTGATGCTCTAACTACCACCTCGAATTATAAATCCTTGGCACTATGTAATTTTTGTAAATCTTTTTTCAAAGATTGAGGTTATTATCAAAATCTATGACCATCAGCCTTCACATGTTAACCAGAACTTTCATGGAGTTCCTTTCCTGCCACGTTCGTAGCTCCTTCCCGGAACAGAGAGTAACAAGTTACAATTCTTACACTCTGCAGAGGTGCGTGTAACATCCCAAAAATACTAAGCTTGGATCATCCAACTCTAATCATCAAAATTAGGGTTAACAAAAACTTTTCTAAATAAAATTATGATTGCATGCATATGTGTATGCATTCATTTTGAATTCTTTGAAAACCACCTTGTTTGTTTGTTTCATTGCTTGTAAAATGTTTCTTAGGTGAAATAAACATCATCTAAAACATTTCCCACACTTTTCCTAAAGACAAGTAAATCAAAACACATATATTAAATGAATGGTCATTTTGATCAACTTTACTCTCATGCCTACTTTGGCTGTTTCAAACTTTCAGAACCTAACAGAAACTTTTCTGGATCTTTTCACCCCTTGAATGTAATCATAACAAACTATCAAGGCCCACTTTGTGATCATCGAGAAACTTTCAAATGCATAGTTTAAATGACAATTCAAAATTGAATCTTTATCATATGGGAAGCTCAACTTTCAAAACCCAAGCATCTGCAGACTCACCAGCACCAATCTAGCAAACCCACCAAAAATCTTTTGAAAATTCAAAACTTGATTTCATGCGGCCATTTCATCAAACAGGTTGCAGACACAAATCAAACAAACATCAAACACTATTGTGAGCAGTGATTCTTGCCTAACTTGTTCCCTAGTTAGCTCACAACCAGCTCAGTAGATCATCTAGGAAGATTAGCCAAGCACTAGCACCACTATGAGCTTGCCATTGCCATCAATGGTGAACAGCCGAGCAGCCCCTTGCCACCCCATAGTCGACAGCAAGCTAGGAGCAGCAGCAAGCCTAGCCAGCATGTCTGGGAGGCAGCCCACCGTCCACCGCCACTCACTGTCCCAGCCGCAAGCGTTGCCGAGCCCTGGACCACGCGCACAAGCCGTGCCCAGACCGCCAGAGACCATGCCGAGTGTGCGCCAGATCACCACCCTCGACCAGCGCCCACAGACCGTGCGCCGCCCTCACCGCGTGCACACGCGATCGCCACCGACCCAGGAGACCGCCAGACATCCTCGTTTGTCGCCCCGTGCCGACAGCCACCGCCCACCGTCGAAGACGCCGCCTCTACAGCGCAGAGCATCGCCCGTTCTAGACCAAGCCGCACCACCCCATGCCTCGAAACCATGTTGTTGAGCATCGCCAGGAGACACCGCACCGTCCCCTACCCTTGCCCATGCCATTAGCCGCCTGTAACATCGCCCCCGACGAGCTCACCGTGCGCCCCGACGGTCCCCTCGCTCGACTATAAATAGAGGCCACCCGGTCTCGATTTCTTCACACCATCTCACTCCCCTCTCCTCACTGATCATGCCACACCGTTCTCAGAGCAAGGCGAGCACCACCCCGCCGGATTTTCACCGGAGCCCGCCGCCTCTGGAGAAGAAGGGAGCCATTGATTTCGTCCACTCCAGGAGCTGCCGCGACCACCCCTGAGTTCGTCGTCGTTGACTTCGTCGTTCTCCCGCCTCGCCGACCCTCGCCCATAACCCCGTGAGCCCCCAGCACCCCTCACTGGCCGTGCTAGGTTTCGTTCTCGCCGGCGTTGTCTCGCGTCGATGATGACTCTCAGCCGTTGGATTAGAACTAGATCGAACGATCCACGTTGCCCCCTACCGCTTCGCCCAGCCCCGTGTCACTGATGAGTGGGGACACCCACTTAAGCATCCCGCGGGAGCATTGCGCTTAGCAGGCCGGCCCGCTTACTTTTCCCGCGCAGCCCAGTTATTCAAATTAAACTTTTTCCATTTCAATTCAAACACACTTATGTACCCATTTTCAAAAATCAACCCAGATCGATTCAGTACACCAAATATATAGGTTTACTTGCAGAAACAATATTCAAGTAATAAAAGAATGCCCCATAGGCATTACTAGCCACTTTAATTAATTAAAATAAAAGGGTAAAACCTTATTAAATTGTGACACCACTTTAAATCACATTCCCATGGAATACAATATGTTGTGATGACATGTGTCAACATGATCCCATGTTTGGTTTGGAGAATATTAAATCTTAAGTAGTTTTTTCAATGAGTAGAAATTACTTTTCTAAAAATAAAAGGAATTAAATCAAGCCTTAACCTTGTAATGTAGAAATGATGCTAGATCATCTATAGGACCCTTGTGTGTGATGATTGCAAGTAGTTAAGTATTGTTTGGTGATTGTGTACCTCGTATTTATTCATAGACGCTAGTACCGACCAAGGATACGAGGAGGAAGGAGGATACTACGAAGAAGAAGCCGAGGAGAACATCAACCACTGCTGTACACAAGGCAAGCTAACACTTGCAAGATACTATACCTATGCAAGATTATATTGACACTGATGCAAGCCTAATACTACTAGTAAATGTGCAAGCTAACACTTGCAAGATACCCTACTGATGCAACAAACCCCTACTTGTTACTATGACTATTATATGCTTTAAGCATATGAGATCATACCCATTTGATAAACCAATCCTAGTTTTATTTGCAAGCTTCTTACTTTATTTCTTTATCAAAGCATACTTAGAGTTGACTTAAGTGACTTGTAGATACTAGAAAGATATGTGAAGGTTGCATAAAGAGCATAAAATTTGGCCTAAGTTAGAAACCTTGATATCAGCCTAAGATATAAGGTTGGACTTAGTTGAAACTCCACTAGTTTACCACCCCTCATCAGTACTACCCCCACCTGTAGATGCTAGTGCTAAGCATAAAACTTGATCAACTTTAGATGGGAATACTTGGTGAAAATGGTTATGAAAACCTTGGAATGATGGATCATTCTATTGAAATGTTTTGGACATGTGTTTCCGAACACTTGATGATTTTGGTGATGAAAATGTTGAGGCATGAGCCTTAGCCCTTTATAAAACTGGTGGTTGTCTGGATGCGATACCATTCCAATTTTTTCGTACAACCACAATACCCGAATATTGGGTAGGGCTTGACTGGAAACTTATATACCTTAGTATTAGTTCCCTCACGGCCAAGGTCTGAGCTGAGGCTACCTTGTGAAGATTGTCCACCTGTGCAGTACCCAAGATGACAGTTGGTCATGGTTGGGAGGCCAAACTCACAGGAGAGGTGCTTATACTAGGGCGTGTAATTGAAAGGTTAGGATTGATTATCCGCATACTGAGTATGGTGAATTCAGGATTTGTTCCTGACGGATGTATCGAATGTTGTGGTGAAAGTGTACAATCTCCGCAGAGTGTCAAACTATTCGAATAGCCGCGTCCGCGGTTATGGACAGTTGGAGTGGCCATATTGTTCCGTCAGACTTTTCAAAAATTACCTTTGAAATGAATGGAGACTTTGACTTCACCACAACAGAGTTGTGATATGAAATACAAGATCCCACTTAGGAGTTGTAAAATTGTGACTAGCTTTGGAACCTAGTAGGGATAAATCTGGCTTTTGCAAAACGACCCTAGAGCCTAGTATCCTATTATCCAAAAACCCCTTTACCTGTTAGTATTAGTTGCGAGTACTTAAAGAGTACTCATGGCTTTGTCCCTGGCTATTCCCATGGCCAGACTATGAAGAGGAGTACCTGGAAGATGGACCCAGGAAGGTTACGACAACTAGGATCATCTCCCATCGTCAGCATTGCATGTGACCCCGAAGATGGAGCTTCTCCTACGCTACCGTTACTATTACGTATTTCGCTGCTTGAAGTTGTATTAAGAACTGGATCATGAGATCCCTATTCGTGTAAGAACTTATGTATCGTTTGTAATGGATGATGTACTATGGTATCCAATTCTGTTATGTCTCGCAAAAATGGTAATCCTGGGATTGCGATGTATGGCATAACAAGCATCTAGGATTGAAAAATTCGGGTGTTGACAGTGCGCTATTTTACCCTTGAGAGATCAACTCCTCGTTGCACAACCGGGCGTACTTTCCCGTCCACAATTCCATGATGTGGGGCCCAGTAGTTGGTCCAAGCCAATAACTGCCCCCTTCGCGAGCTCGCATGCCTCCTTGGTGTACACCATGCCCACATATTGAATTATGGCAATGGTTTGTACAAACCGTTAGATGCCAGAACTATCATGGGACGATGAGGGTTCCCACCCATATGCTGCATATCCTATACGAATTACCAATTAATATGCACGCTATGAGGATAACAGCCACGACCTGCACATCAGGCTTCATGCGAGAGGAAGAAGATACAGCTGACTTCTCTTTCCCATTCCAAATCTCATGGCTAACGCGTAATATACGGCGCTAGAATCACAGATGTCAGGGGTTATTAAGTCCCTAATTGATCATTATTGTTCCAAATAGAACCCTAAGTTCTATTGCTCCATTATATCATCACTTAGGATGATATCTATGATTTCTTTATTTGTGAAAATAATATTTTATTTCTTTGGAGTATATATGATAACACACAATTTGCAAATACTTTGGTAAAGACTCTTCAAAGGATATGAGCGAGTGATGAACTTTCCTTGTGATGGCAAGGTAGTGAAGTCTGATGCTTGCACTGGACCTTGAGCTTCTATGTCTACAAAAACATCATTATTGCCCTATAAGGACAATATTTAAAGAAGCAAAATGATTATGCAAAGTAATGTAATGCATCATTTAGCTTTATATGTATTCTTCCCCATTTATTTAAATTATAAAAATTCTTAATATTTATTGAATATTGTATTCTTTTATTTTATTTTAATTTATTGGTTTTTATTTAATTAATAATTCCTTTAAGAATTATAATTAAATACCAAAAATTTACATTAAATATTTGTTAAAATACTAAAATATTAATATATAATGAAAGTGATTTTTATTTATTTTTATCATCTTTCAAGAATTTTGTAAAATTCCATAAGGAATTTATATATTACAAAATTCTTAATAAAATTTGTATGTCTAAAATTTTATCTCTTAATTTATTTGGATAGTTTGGATTATTGTGAATCAAAAAATATTTTATTTATAATTTTTGGACTTTTATTTTATTTTATAGAATTTATTTAAGTTCAGGGGCATTTTGGTCCTTTTCCAATTATTAAAACAGGCTCTAAAGGATTTTGGGCTCATTGTTTGGGTTTATTGGGCCCAAGGGCCCAATAGGGCAAAGTAAAAACAACACCCCGAAGAGGTATTGGCCCAACCCAGCACAACACTCTTTGTCTCTCTCTCTCTCGAGCTCACCTCTCTTCTTCTCCTCCCCCGACCCCGTGGTCAGCGATGCTGTCATCGGCGACTCGCGCTGCCGTGGACCTTCCTGTCTGCCGCCGTGGTGCAGGATGAGGTTGTTGGCCCCGCTCTTCCCTCCTATCCGATTCTATTTGGTCCAGGAGCCCTCCTGCGGCCAGATCGATGTCGTTTAGAACCCTAGGGTTTGGGGATGGCGTTGGTGTTGATGCCGCCGCTACTGTCGTGTGCTGTAGTGATGCTCCTCGCCCCCAGGCGTGTCTATGGTAGCCATCGTCGTATGGTGTGGGTTGCAGCGCCCCTTGGGGTGCTCCCCATGCTGCCATGTTCGTCGGCCTCCTCTTCTTCCTCTTCTATTCTAAAGCGAGGACCTTCAGTAAGTTGTTCCTCTCCCTCGCGTGCACTCTGTGATGGGCCATCCCATGCTAGATTTTGGTAGTGGCCTTTCCTGGTTAGTGTCCTGTCTGATTCAGATGGTTTGTTCTGCTTAGGGTTCATACCCCTCTATGGATTAAATATTTGATGAATTGGATCATGTATTGATGATCCTTGAATCTATTGAGTGGTGACTTGCTGTGGATTACTGCTGATGGTTAGCTGTGGTGATGCTAGTGGTTTATTAGATGATTCTATGGATTAATTTTAATATGGCTCAGATGGTAAAGTTTCTCTAGAAGCAATACATGGAAAATCTAGTGGTTTAATAACTCACCACTGTCATTACTTGGTTAATGACAGTGAGTGTTGTGTGATGAAGTCACTGTATTAGTACCTTTGGCTTAAGAATTCATATGTAGCTTGAGATCAAATGGTTTCAAACAGTGAGGATATATATGGATTTTCCTGATTATTATTCCTGTGATGTCAGGAAATTGATTTATAGTTGGTTGGTTGTATCTGTGAAGATTGGATGCTTAACCTGCTTAGTTTAGAACTGTTCTTGTGACACCATCCTTGTATGGCACACAATATTAGATTCTATTAATTGGGTTGGTCTTGTTTAAGCTTAAGATGAGTTTGGCATTAAAGATAAGTAGAAACTTCCTTTCTTAAATCCCTAAGACCCATGATGTTGGTCTGATGTTTAGGGATTAAGCCTTTATCTTGTTGATTCAAATGGATGGGTTCTGGTAGTGATACCAGCTACTATTTCTTGAATCAAAGTTGGGGAAAAATGATGGTAGACTTGCTAACTGATATAGATCCATAAGATTAAATTCTAAGGTGGTACTCCTGTCTTAGAGATGTGCCTAGAAGTTTAAATCTTGGCTATATTTATTCTTGAATTGAAATATAGCTTGATAGCTAGGTCAATGATGTTGTTCTGAGATCTAGTTGGACCTTTATGGTTTTCTGATTGCTTTCAGTGTTTGAAACTTCAGAGATGGATTCAACCCACTTGGGTGTTTTCTGAGAATTTGAGTAAGAGACAAATCATGAATGTTTGTCTAATCTTGGACAGATAGATCATGTGATGGTCTATTTTACTCACCACACTTATTTGATGTTGGGGTTGCTGGTGGTTGATCTTGTAGTAGCTTGATCTGGTGCTCTCCTGGTATTTCGAGATCCTGGCTTGTCCTTGATCTAGACCTTCACCTCCTGGTCCTGATGGCTTGATCTTGTCCTTGCTATCCACCTGATCTACCCCTCCTTATGTTACCATTTTCGTGATGTGATCCAGGGTTTTGATTGGTGTGATCTTGCTTGGCCTTGATTTGGTTTAGCTAGGCTACTGTTCTTGGTGTGTATGATCAAGAAAATGGTATGGGGATGTCTCCCACGGCTGTGCTGATGGTTTTGTGTGTGTGGATGTTGTTGTGGTGCTGACAGCACACACCATGCAGTTTGGTGTGTGTGCTACTTGTGTGTCTGCTGCACATCTTGTGGATATGCTCTGGTTGTGAAGTTACCTTTATCTGGTTACTCTTACTTGGCTGGTGAAACTTGCCCCTCATTGCTGTTCATTTTACTTATGGCTTGACATTATGAAATATGTATTCTTTCATATTGGTGAAACTTGCCCCTTAAATTACTCAATGATGAAAAAATGAACAGTGCACTTCACTGTCAAATCTGAGAGTAAAATAATTCTAATCCTAAATTTTTTAATGTTTCTGTTTATTTTGCAGGTACCAGATTTGAGATCAAGACTTTAGTTTAGGTTTTTCTTTTTCTTCATAGAATAATCACTTGTAATATATTTATTCTTTTGTAATTTTATTTCTATCCTTTTGTAATAAAGATTGTACTATTATTCAATAAAGAAATAGTATTCTTCTATTTATTTACTATTGTAAAGATTGTTGCTCATTTCCATAAGTTACATTTTGTATCTCATTATTGAATGAAGTTTTGGAATATTCATTTTATTGATTATTTTCTTTCATTGAAAGTTTGAGTTATTATTGGTTAACTCTTAATTAAATCAAATACTCAAACATCATTCAAAATCCTTTTGAATTATAATTCAAACACTCAAGTTTTAAATTCAAATTTCATTTCCCAAAACACTCTAATCCACAAAGATCATATCAAAGTCTGTAACAATCATCCTTCAAGACTATACCTAAGCTCAAAGCATGAAAGAAACTTTAATCACTTTAGGTTTTTATTTGGCGAAAAATTTACCCACATTTTCACAGATGGATGTATGGAATATCTCAAATTCCTAAATCTACCCTTCGTTAGTTCCTAAATAGTTGCTTAAAACAGTTGTCTGTTGCTTGCAACTTAATACTAGAGGGGGTTCAGATGATAACCTGAAGGTGGAATTCTAGTCATAGATGCAGTTGGATTACGGTCTATGTATATTTTTTTATTTCCCAATCAACTTCATAGGATATTTCTAGCTAGTAATTGCATTGTTATTCCTTGCTCAGTTCGTGTCAATTGCCCCGCTATAATTTTTTTACCCTTCATGCCATGTTGTTTATCTAAGGAGAGCACCTCTATTGAACTATGGACCCCGGTCCAATCTTTACCATTGATACATCCTCCACTGTTACTTGTTTACTTGCTAAAAACCATTACCTTCCACACCATACGTTTAATCCTTTGTTATAGCAAACCGGTGATCTTGACAACCTCACTAATTCGTTGGGGCAAAGTCTTGAGTTTGTGTTGTGCAGATGTCCACATTGTCAGCAACACCTTTGAGACGTTTCCTTCCTCCATCAGGATCGATAACCTCGGTCTCTACTGAGGGAAACTTGCTGCTGTGCTCATCACACCTTGATCTTGGGGTTCCAACGAAGTGCCCCACATCAACACGGGGTGCACGCATCAATAGGTTCACTCCTTGATCTTGCAATTGTCACACACTTCAAATTTCACTACAATTCAATCAAGGCACCAATTCAATCTAGCACTCAAGAAATTCATCACATAGAATAAGGAAAACAAAACAATGCATGCAAGCATGCAAAAGATTGTTTTATTGGAAAAGTGGTTTCTACTAAGGCTATAAACATTTTAAAACACCTATTGGTCATTTATAAAAGTGGCAAAACCATTTGAAATCAAGTTAGTGAAAATGGGCCATTTAAATCATTTTTGTTTTGTTAGAAAGGATTTAAATCAAAGTAATATTTTGTAGTGTTTAGCCAAATATATTTTTAAACACAAATGTTAGTGTTTATGGTCAAAGTGTTTAAAACAAATCCATTTACAAAAGGTTTCAGTCAAAAATCATTTTTAAATCAAGCACCATTTTTATTTCACTAGGAAAGCTTTTTATTCAAAGGAATAATTCCTTAGTGTCAAAAAATATATTTTTAAATCCAAAAGTTGTTTTTTATGGTCAGTAGGTTCAAAAAAATCATTTTTAAAAGATTTTACCCTAAAATCATTTTTAGAATAATTTTTATAACCAAAATAGGCCTAGAAATGTTTCTGCAAAAACAACTACTTTTATAGAAGCAAAACACTAAACAAAGGGCATGCTTGCAAAGGTTTGTTTTTCCTAATTCCAATGATATAAAATTTGCAAAATTTGGACGTGTGGATTAAACTTTATGAATTTTTCAAATCTAAACATCTAATAGAAATGTTTCTGTCTATTAAAAACAAAAGCTACCTACGTGTCCTCTTCTCATTGGCAGATAACGATTCGCATGGATCGACAAGCGTGGATCATTGGATCTAAATGAAATCGTGCGGCTCTGATCTAGCGTACCCTTTCGTTTTAAGTGATTCTATCGCAGCCACCGGATCGAGATCTAACGGACAGAGGCGAGATGGTCAAGATTGGGCGGCACTAGCGATGGTGAGTGGCGGCGGCGCGCTCGGGCAGTGGTTTACAGACGACTACATGAATCGAGGGAGAGGGAGGTGTGGCTCATAGTGTTCACAGTGCATTGCTGATGCTCAACGTGGTTGCAGTAGACGAAGGGGCGCACGAGGATGTCGTGAATCGCTCACCGGAGATGGTCCTGGGGACGGGCTAGCTCAGCGTCATCGATGGCGAGGCTGTACGGCATGGGGAGACAATGATGAAGGTTGCATTAGACGCGTGCGAGTGAGTAGAGTAGGTGTGGTTCAACCAGAGGGGAGGGGGTGGTCAGGGTTTACCGAGGAGGGTCGCCGGAGTCGCGGAGGTGACTATCTGGGCCATGAGAAGATGAAATAGAGGTATGAGAAGAAGCACGCAAGCAAGGGATGAATGTTAGAGAGAAGCAGAGGGCACAGGACGACATGTACACACCGGAATTTCTGCCGGAGTGTGTCAGAGCAGTGGCTATGTGAGGATGAATTGGGACAGCCTGGGGGGAAAGAGGGAGCAGCGAGTGAGGGAAAGGGAAGAGGGGACGTGGGCGCTTAAGATGGCATGGTCACGTCGAGTAATTATCGCGGCATTGATGCGAATTAACGACGCGAATCAAGGCAGGAAACGTCGACGGAATTTTGGGGAAGAATGGCTCTACGGGGTGGAGACGACGACCTGGCTGTGGGGTCTGTCTGTCAGCGAGAGAGAGAGGGTATGCATGGGGTCGGCACGTCAGTGGCTGCGCGGGTTTGTTTGCGAGTGAAAGAAAACAGTTCGAGGAAGGAGAGAGGGAGTGGGCTGCGCTGGGCTTATTGGGCTAGCTGGGCTGGGCTGCTTCTTTTTATTTTTTCTTCTGTTTTCTTTTTCTTTTTCTATTTCTGATTTCTGTTTTGAATTTATTTAAATGATTCAAACACTTGTTTGAATTCAAACTTTTCCCAACTTTTAGTATGCTTTAATATTATTTTAACAATGTATTTTAGAATCCATTTTTGAATATTTTCTTACATTCTTTTATGGTTTATTATCTATTTATAATAGACACTTGTCTTTATTTAAATAAGATTTTAAATATATTTTCAAACTTAAATTTTGAATTCCAATTTTTACCAAACCCTTTTCATTAGGTTTTATTTATTCATTAGTGCAAATAATTCACTTTGAATTATTTAAAATATTTTAATATGATTTAATGTTCATTTAAATTGGGCTTTTGTCTTTATTCAAATAAAATCAAATATGGTTTTTAATCCCATATGAGTTTTATTCAAATATTTCATTTATTCCTTTTAAGTTAATTAGATAACTTTTTAATCCACTTTGACTATTGGGATTTTGTCTACATTTAAATAGAATTGAATTTAATTAAAGTCCATAAAATTTTAATTGAATAATGTTTATTACTTTATTATTCAATAACTTTCTTTTATTTATGAATTTGGCCAAGATTTAATTTGGCTTTTAATTATTCCTTATTTATTTATTTCTTTCTTTATCCTATAAAATCCATATCTTTTTATTTATAGATCCAAAATTGGTGATTCCAATTTGTATAATTTTATTTAATATTTGTTTATCTTCTTAAATCTTTTTAGGATTTTTTTGCTCACAATTTTGTATGGATTCTAGATAGGATCTTTATTACCTTTGGAAATTATTTCCTTTTATCTTATTAAATTCATAAATTTTTATCTATGGCTCCAAATTGAATGAAACCAATTTCTATGGTTTTATAACATCTTTATTTATCATTTTATCATTTATAAATGTTTGTTACTGAATTTTTATATTGATCAAATCCATAGTCTTAGAGAGATTTTGGAAATGATTTATTCCATTAGGGTTTTGGGGATTTTGATTTAACTTTTCCAAGTGTTTAAATTTCAAGATAGACTCATTAATGAATGCATTTCACTTGATTGAAATTTTGTTTGATTCCCTTTTCATTCAAAAAAAAAATCAATAAGTGTTTTGATGTTTCCATTTTGAAACAAAAAGTTTCTTTTCACCCTAAATTTCAAGAATTATTTCTTTTGTTTATTTATTTTTCACATTTCAAAATTTGGAAAATTTTGGGATGTGACAGACTCCTACCGCCCCTTGCCCCCTGTTTCATGCAGGCTTGGTCCCCATCGTCGTGTGCACCTGCCGGCATTCCCCGTGTAATCGCTCGTGCTCTGGACGCTCGGCAACGACCTCCCCTACAAGCAACCGACATCGGCCACAACTCCGGCGAGCAAATTCCCGTGAGCCCGACCATCCCTTGCCCTCTAGTTCAAACCACCGTTCTCGCCATCGTCTTGTGCATCCTATCATACTCTCCATTCGCCTTCTCGTGCTCCATAGCGCCGCCTCCGAAAACGCTCATGCGTGCCCGACGACGACCACCTTGAGCACCGCGATGACCCTGCGAACTTGGTAACACCCTGCACCCCCTTCCTTGCCTCCTGGTTTCGCCGGACCGCCGCCACCAGATGTGCCGCCGCCTCGTGCAGTAATCAGCACCGCCCATCTTTGGTCAGTGAACCTTGAACCGTAGGATCTAGATCTAAGGGATACGATAGAACACTTAAACAAAACGGTATCAGTCCATCTGCGTTGTGTGATTCCACTTAGATCCTATGGCTCACATTGATCGATCCGCACGAAACGGTACCGACCAACCAGAATAGGCCATGTGTCTGTGATTTTGTTTTGAAATATAGAAATTTGATCTATTAGATGTATAAACTTGCAAAATAAATCATAAATTTTGATCTATCTATCAAAAAATTGCAAATTTGGTGTCTATGGATTTAGAAAAATGTGTACTTTTCACCTGTGGACTTACTTTGGAAATTTTCTTCTGAAAATTTAGGTTTTTATGCAAAAAAATTAATAGGACTATTTTGAGTATAAAAATTGTTCTAAAAATTATTTTTGAGTAAATCCTTTTGCAAATGGTTTTGGTTTGGACCCTATGACCATAAACACTAATATTTGAATTTAAAAATATATTTTGTTAACACTAGGAATTATTCCTTTGAATAAAATCATTTCTAGTAAAATAAAAATGATTTTAAATGACTTATTTTCACTAACTTAATTTTAAATGAATTAACACTTTTATAAAAAACGAGTAGGTGTTTTGCAATGTTTAGAGCCTTGTTAGAAACCACTTTTTGAATAAAATAACCTTTTGCATGCTTGCATGCATTTCTTTGTTTTTATTGTTTTGTGTTGTGAATTGTTTGAGTGCTAGTTTTGAATGTGTGCTTTTCTTGAATGTATTGTAGTGATAGGAATGTGACAACTACAAGATCAAGGAGAGTACCTAGATTCTCTACTCAAAATGCAAGTGATACTTTGGTCATCAAAAGTCCTATCTTTTCAATATTGCATTAGTGATATTTTTGTAGTATGCATGATAGGACTATTTTTATATATTGCTATGCTATAGTAGATCCTATAAAATGTATCTTGGTAGGAATCTTCCTAAGTCAAGAGACAAGTTATGCTAGTATGCTTAGCCAAGCTATTAGAATACAAGGGTGAAATATTCATACTATGATATTACGCATAGTCTATGACTATGTTTTTGATTAATAAAACAACTATGTGAATGAATCACCTGGGTGGAATGGGAAGAATGGTTTGTGTTGAGTGGTTACCCAGGGCCCATTTCTATGGTTCACCCTACTGTATCTCACTAGTGGATGGCCATCCTGGAACAAAGAGATTTGAGATGTTTTGTGTTGAGAAGCTTCTAGTGCAAACACATGGAATATGGGCTCTGCCTTGACCAACTAGGTTGCAAGAACTCAACTAGATGGACAGTTGGTGGTAGTGATGATAGGATGGAACGTGTCCATGGTGGTCTGAGGGATTGTTTCTGAAAAGTCTCATCTCGATGTATGTCGAGTCCTATGGGAAAAGTGCACCACCTCTCGAGAGTGTAAAACCTAAGTACTTAGTTGTGTCCCCGGTTATGGACATTTTGAGCATCAAATACATTGAAATGATCAAGGAAATCCTCATCACAATTTCTCTACGTTAAAACTTGTTGGGTGAACAAGGGAAGCGCCTGGTTTGTATCCAGTGTGCAATGTGTGATGAAATGTTTTGAAAAGAGAAAAACTACTTCCAAAGGATAGGGAAAACTTATTTTATGAAAATGCCAGCCAAAACTCCACTTAGCCATATATTCATGTAGATGATAGATTCTCCATATCAATATGATATCACTTGCTAATACAATTCAAATGTATTGACCTTTGTGGTTGTAACTTATTATGTTGCAGGTTTGTTCATGTTTGTGAAGTTTGTTGAGTAGGGATTATAAGTATACAACCAACATGATTGCCTGTGGCACATGAATATGAAGGACTCCATGTTTATAGATATATCCGCTGCTTTGTAATAAGATAGCCATATGAGCTATGTAAGTTGTGATGAACTATTTTATTCCTGGTTATAAGTTGTAATATGACCTTTGTTTATTCATATTACATCTTAAACTGTGGGTGCTCTCTATTCGATCCAGGGACTAGCACTATAAAGACAGGGATCTCTACCTTATCAGGTTGGGACCTCTCATATTGTAAGTATGCTCATTCTAATGATAGAGTTGTTTCCTGTGACATTTATATTATGAACTTTATTAAAAGTGCTACTGAAAGTTATTATGAGAGAGGGAAACACGGTTTTATGTATCTCAATAATATTAAGTTTCCCCGTTTTATGTTGAAAGCTTTGAAGTTGCATTTGTTTTGTCTTCCTATGCTAGTGGCTTTTTGTTCCAATCATTTGTTTTCTCATTAAACTCCTTTTGAGAAGTACAGGAGTTTGTGTTCCAATCATTTGTTTTCTCATTAAACCCTAAACCCTCCTTTTGTGTTCCAATCATTTGTTTTGGTTTTTGTGTCAAGATTAGCTACTTTTGAGAAGTACAGGAGTTGTGAAAAGTGGCTGTCCTGGGACAGATTTTTGTGCTGCATTGTAAAAAATCGTGAAGGAGTTCAGTACTTCGGATGGAGCTTTCTTTTTATGTGCTTGTTATCCAAGTTGTTATCCAACTTTCATTAGTTTTGCACTTTTTTATTTGAGCAACAGAAGGTTTACGAAAAAATCAATCTTTACCCGCTAGTCTGTTTTGACAGATTTCTGCCTTCATTTGCATTTGCCTCTTATTGATTCCCTTCCAGATTATTTCCGGGATTTTGGAAAGGAGTTTTTACAGTAGCTTTTGTTTTGATGGATTTCAATTGAAGTATGAACCCAAAGGTTTATGTTTTTGCATACACTAATGTTGCCATTGAGGTTTGTGTAAGGCCTTGTATGAAGGGAATTTCCAGGAGAAGGAGAAAAGGAGTGTGCAGAGTTCGTCATTGAATAGGTAAAAGTGGTGAAAACAGAAGGTTCATGAAAGCCTAATCTTTTTTATATTTTTTATGTTTTTATTACATACAGAAGGTTACGAGACGAAACAGAGGAGGAAATAGTGGCTAGGGTGGCCACACCCACCCTAGGCGCGGGCCCCCAGCTGGCCGCGCCTGGAGGGGGTGTGAGCCCCCTAAGCTCCGTATCCGCCTTGTTTTCACACAGTACCTTCCTTATGCATTGAAACTTTGTAATATATAACCCTCGGATCCCCTGAGTTTAGAGAACGATGGTCTCCGCCAATGATAAAGGCAAAGAGCCTGTGGAAGAAGAAAGGATTGCTGCTAGCACTACTAGGAAAATGGCTATAGGTAATCAGCACATCCGTGGCTCACATGGTTGAAGTGCCCCACGGCTAAAACAGGCGTGGCTCACCTATGGGCAATGCCCTACTAGTAACTAGAACAACCGTGGCACACATGACCATAGTGCGCCACAGATATGTGTGGGCCAGGGCCCTGTTGGCCGCACGCCAAACATCTGTAGCGCACATAGGGTAGGTGCGCTACGGTTGTTAGTGCCAACCGTGGCGCACAAGGAGGGGGTGCGCTACGCCTAAGCGCATGCCCCCCTCTGCTGTGAAACGGCCAGACACATCCGTGGCGCACTATGGCATGTGCGCCACGGATGTTACTCCTCCCTGTGGCGCACTAGGGCAGAGTGCGCCACAGATGTGTCGATTTTTTTACAGCACTTTATGTGCACATGTGTGACCACATCCACCACCCCACACTTCACTTTCCCCTTCTTCTTCCTCCTTAGATCAAGTCGGGATTTTCTCCTTCCCACCTCAATTTCTCCACCCATTCACCATTTTTAGCATGTAGAACTTGCCTTGGATGTTACATAAGTAATAGAGGAAGGTCTCCGGTCTCTCATCTCCTTCTCCGGTCTCGCGCGCGCACCTCTCCTTTCCATCTTTCTCGCAATCGGTCTCTCATCTCGGTAAGTTGTCCATGTAAGGATGTGTTCATGTGTATATGGATGATATGCTCATATGTATGTAGATGATCGATGCTCATGATGTGTGTATGGAGAGGATCGATGGTCATATGTGTGTGTATATGGAGAGTATCGATGATGCTCATGCATGTGTGTATGGAGAGGATAATGATATGTTCATGTGTGTATGGATCGGTCTCTCTCTCTCTCTCTCTCTCTCTCTTGTGTTTGTATGTGAACAAGTTGCCATTTGTTTTTCAAAAATGTTGATTCATTTCCATTTTGGCAAGACTTTGGCATTTCGCAAAGGTCCTAATTTTAGGATAGGTCATGCCGAAATTTTCTATCGACCATTGCATGCATGCATTCATTATGTGGTTCTAATAGACTTCTAATTGTACCGTGTACACCGTGCAGGCAAAAATGGTCCGCATAATGAGCGAAGGCATTGTGGCTAGATTTTTGAAATGTGCGACGGCCGACATGATACGAAATAACAAGACGGATATAAGATGTCCGTGCAGAAGAGGCAAACTCAACTGGGTGATCGACCCAGATTCCGGGAATCTGCAGGCGCACGCACCTGCTCCGCCATGGTTTCATGGATGGATACACTCGTTGGATAAGCGATGACGAAGACGATGGAGACGGTGAAGGTGGCCAACATGACGATGATCATCATCACGGGGAGAACGGGCGAGATGATTAAGAGTCTCCTGGAGATGGTGAAGGTGCGGAAGCAGACCGGGATGATGATGATCTAGATGCCGGAGGAGCAGACGACGATGGAACAACGTCAGGCTGGGTGCGGGACCCTTATGTGCAAGATCTGCTACTCAAGCAGACGAGTAATGCCAGGGCTGCCGCTAGAGAGAAAGCCAAGCTTGCGCAACTTGAGAAAGACGCTGTTACTCCATTGTATGAAGGATGCAGGCCCGATGATACCCGGTTGAATGTAACGCTCAAGGCTATGGAGATGAAGGCAAAACACAAATTGAGCGACACAAGCTTCGACGATATGATGGCATTCTGGCAAGATCGTCTCCCGGAGGGGAACACATGTCCAACTAGTATCAAGGACGCCAAGAAAATCGTCTGTCCTCTTGATCTACCGCATGTTAGATATCACGTATGCATCAAAGATTGCATCATTTATTGGGGCGAGGACGCGGAGAAAACCACATGTCCGGTGTGCGGTGTGAGTCGATACAAGAAAGGGAAGAAAGCACCTCGAAAAGTGGTATGGTAGTTTCCTATCACTCCTCGTCTGCAGCGCTATTTCGCGGACCCTAAGGAAGCGAAGCTCATGCGATGGCATTCGGAAAGGAAGAAGCCAGGAGATGATGATGATGACCCCGAAAAGGATGAGCTGCTGACGCACCCTTCAGATTCTAGCCAGCGCAAATCATTGGACCTCGAATTCCTAGAATTCGGTGGAGATTCGAGGAACATCAGGCTTGGTGCGAGCACCGATAGACTCAATCCGTTCGGTAGCCAGAGCAGCACGCACAGCACTTGGCCCGTGTTTGTATGGATGTACAACCTCCCTCCATGGTTGTGCATGAAGAAGAAGTACATACAAATGAGTATGCTAATTCAAGGGCCGAAACAACCTGGTACCGACATCAATCTTTATCTCGGGCTGTTGAAAGAGGAGCTAGCCACGTTATGGGAATCTGGAGCCAATACTTACGACGCCGTCGCACAAGATTATTTCACTATGAGAGCCGCATTGGTCACTACGGTGCAAGACTATCCAGGTTGCGGGTATATCTCGGGGCAGGTTATCCAAGGATTCTGCGCATGAGTTAGGTGCATGGATAACACAATCTATCTCCAACTAGAGAAAGATCCAGGGTCATCGAAAACCGTGTTCATGGCGCACCGGAGGTGGCTCGGTAAGAATGATCCATGGAGAAAACGTGGAGACCTGTTCGATGGGAAATCAGAGACCCGAGGAATCCCAGAGCGTAGGAGCAGCAAAGAAGTGAAAGAGTTGCTGAAAAACTGGAAAGATTGTCCTAAGCCTGGAAAGAAGCGAAAGAGGCAGCAACAAGACAAGCCACTAATGAAGGTATGGAAAAAAAGGTCCGTTTTCTAGGAGTTGCCATACTGGAAGTTTCTCCGCACGCCTCATAGCCTCGACATCATGCATATCACAAAAAACGTGTGCGAGAGTCTGGTCGCCACCATAATCAACACGCCAGATAGGACGAAAGATGGTCCGAAAGCAAGGCACGACCTAATATGCTTGGGTATCCGGAAGGAGCTTCACGGAGGACGCACTACTCTGGATGATCAGGAAGATGACGATGATCATGAGTCAGAGACGACACAAGGTCATTGGAAGGGTAAAAAGTTCAAGAAGAACGAATATTACTGCCCTCCTTCTTGCTTCACTCTAAGCCAGGATGAGATCAAACAGTTTTTCAAGTGCCTTCTAGGATTCAAATTTCCTTACGGCTACGCGGGCAAGATAAGCAGATACCTAGACGAGGTGAATCAGAGGTTCAGTGACATGAAGTCTCACGACTGTGTCGTGCTAATGACGCAGGTACTTCCGGTTGCACTAAGAGGGATAATGGACGAGCACGTCCGTGAAACGTTATTTGGCCTATGCAAGTTTTTCGACGTCATCTCTAGGAAGTCGATTGGCGTGAATCAGGTCGGGAGGCTACAGGAGGAGATCGTGGTGATACTATGTGATCTTGAGGTCTACTTCCCACCCGCATTCTTCGACATTATGGTGCATCTGCTGGTCCATGTCGTGGAGGAAATCGTACAACTCGGGCCGATGTTCCTCCGCAGCATGATGGCGTTCGAAAGGATGAACAGACACATCAAAGGATACGTTCGAAACAGGTCCCGTCCAGATGGAAGCATAGCCAAGGGCTTTCTGGCCGAAGAGTGCATCTATTTCTGAATTAATTATCTAGACATCGAGAACCTTGTCGGTCTTCCCGTCAACAGGCACCTTGGCAAGCTCGACGGATCTGGTCACCGAGAGGGTCGTGACCACGGAGGAAAAGGACAACAAGTGTGATTATCAGAACTCAGGCGTAACGTCGAAATTCTACACCTATGACAACGTGAAGGAAAGATTCTACGGAAGAATCGAGGAGATCTGGGAGCTCGACTACTGTGGAGAAAAGGTGCTGATATTCCGTGTCAGGTGGGAAAAGAGCGTCGAAAGAGAAGACCGGTATTTCAAAACCATGGTTATACCCGAAGCAGCCATATCCAAGGCCGCCGGTGCAAACGTGGCCGCGAAAAATGAACCGTGGGTACTGGCTAGCAAAGTGGACCAATGTTTTTTCATTACCGACCCGACAAAGCCTAGCCGTGTTGTCATGAGGAGAGGAAAAAGAAACATCATCGGAATGGATGGAGCCCCCAACGAGCAAGACTTCGACCAGTACGGCGATCCAAAGTTTTAGAGATGACGACGACTACGATGCAGCAACATACATCACAAGAAGAAAAAGGACAACCCTACCCAAAAAAGGTAGTCCGTTCGAAAGAAGAAACATTAAAGTGTCGGGGCTAAATTATTCAACCGCGACAAAGAAGGGAAAAAAGATTGTAAAACGCTAGCTCAAAAAATATTGTAAAACGCGTGGTCGAAAAAGATTGTAATATTCATGGACAAATTATTATGAAATTTAGTTATACTTTGAATCATATTTGTACCACTTTTATGACATATATTATCACTTTTGGGCATTTTGGGAATATTTAAAAGTATTTTAAAAACAAAACAAAACTTCTATGGCATATATCACCACTTTTGGGCATTTTTTGCAACATTTAAAAGTATTTTTAAAATAAAAATAAAAAAGTGGGGCACCAGGATTCGAACCTGGGTGCTCACAAGTTTAGAATAGAGAAGTGGGCAGAACTAGTGGGATAAGACAGTGCTAGTGTTAACTAGTGGGGTGGCCGCCCTCTTATCTGATAGTCCAACCCACGTAGGACTAGTCAACCGCGCGTGCCATGTCCGCCTCTCTCATCCCCATCTCACAGACACCACACCGCCACCGCCGCTTCTTTCTCTAGATCCGCCGCTACCGCCGTTGCTTTCTCGATCCGCCACCGCCGCGCTGTGCTCTCGAGGAGGAGGAGGCCCGCGCCGCTGCCGATCCGTGGAGGAGGGGAGGCCCGCGCCGCTTGTGGAGGAGGAGGATCGCGCCGCTCGAGGAGGTGGAGGCCGCCGTCGTCCGCCCGTCGTCTTCCGCCCGTCGTCCGCCTGTCAGAGGTGAGCGTCGCCCTCCCCTGTCTCTCCCTCTCTCTCCCTCTGTCCCTCTCTCTCCCTCTCTCCCCTCTCTCGCTCATCTCTGTGTTGTTCATGGTCTCCAGCAGAAGATTCGTCAGAAGGAAATGCCTTGAATATCATGACACCGGAATCATACTTTTACTATGTAGTAGTCTGTAACCAACATCATGAATTGAAACTTCCCAGGATTTCATCTAAAAAATGAACTAGGACTGTTAGGGTGAAGTAGAAGATGCATGTTTGAAACTGTTTACTACTCCTAAGGATTTAAAATATACTCTACTAGTTATTGGTCATGGTAAATAATTTGGCCCGTATTTTGATGGTTTCCAATTTTTTTTGGATTGCCCATGCCCCTTTGACTGGTGTAATTTTCTTGCCTAAATGGAAAAATTGTAAGCAAGAAAAATCCTGTATAGCCAAATTGTTGGTAAGGTTGATTGTCTAGAGACTAGAGTGCATAGCAAGAAACTTCTTTGCATCCTCCTTTCCAATCATTTCGTGTACTAGTTTTGTTGAAAGTTGTCACCAATTAATTGAAACTATTCATGCTTCCCTTTTCTCGAAAGAAAAATTTGTCAGCAATTAATTTCAACTGTTCATGCTTCCCTATTCTTGAAAGAAAAAGTTGCCAGCAATCACTTGATTTAAATGTACCCAGATTGATCCCATATCTGCCAGCCTGCCAACGAATCACAATAAAAATGTGTATTCCTTTCTTTGCATCACCTGCCTTGCACCTAATTTTTATTGAGAAAAAATACAATTTTAATCTAACAGAATATCTGATTCCATATCTGATATGTGTAATTATACTGTAATGCATTTGTGTTTATACTGTGTCTATCTAATCATTGTACCTGATACCTTCCATATATATATTCTGTTTATCGGCTTGTAAGTTTCTGCATTGTAGTAAGTTTGAGTCTAAGAGTTGATTTTTACATATGTATGAGAGGCTGGGAATCTGATGAGAACAAGTTCTAATCTACTGAGTCACTCAATTATGGATTGAAGTATTTGTGCTTTAGGGTGCAAAATGAAATATTTAGGTAGATCTTCAGTTTTAAATTTGTTTGAAGTAAAATAAATAGGCGATGAAAGTTTGTGAAGCATTTCCTTTCCTATAAAGTTTTAGCCATAACAAGCTTGTGAAGCATATACTTTCCTGATATGTTTTCGGATTCCCGCTGCCCCTGCTTGTAGCATAATGGTGAATGTTGTGCAGTTTACACATATACCATAGTCACTCTCAAATAAGTAAACTTCGTGAGGATGAAACCTGAGGATACATCGTTTTCATTGTTGGGTTGTCATTGTTGCTTAAAGAGATAGCTTATGTCATATGGCTATGCTTAAATTGATAACAAAAGTATATATGGTTGTGGCACTGTGCTGGGACTGGATGGATGTGGTTGTGAAATGGTTTGGAAGGAAAAATAGAGTAGTGTTGGTTTTGCTACTATCGATGCTGGTAAAACAACACCTTGAAATTGTGCTTGTGCTTGTATATGAAGCACTTTATTATGTGTGTATGCAGGTTCTTGTATGAAATGAGTCCCGATTTTTGCCAGAATGTTGATTAACTTTCGTTTCGGTAAAAATCGGGCACTCCTAGTTTAAGAAAATTAGCAAAGGTCATGCCGGATTTTTCCGTGCATTTAACCAATTATTTGTTTTTTATTAGTGCAAAGATGTGTGACAACGACAAGGCTGGATGTTCTAAGCGCATCAGCGCTGAAGGAGAACTCAGACCTCCGAATAAACAATTGACATTCTGGGAGGCGGCCCAGCGGCTAGAAGACGATGAAGAATACCATCCTTCGGAGAGCGAGGATGGTGAGATGGAAGATGCGGAGGAAGAAGCCGAAGGAATGGCGGACGATGAAACCACTGATGGCGGCGAGGACACAGGGAGTGGTAGCAATCCTCCTAAGAAGAAGAAGAAGAAGAAGAAGAAGAAGAAGAAGAAGAAGAAGAAGAAGCCAAAGGACCGGCGCCCGAACACGCTCGACATGGTCAGGGAGGAAATTACCGAAGTGAGCCCATCAGGGGTTCCTTTGGAGCCCGCCCTTGTCGTCAAAGGGTACGGTGGGCAAGTGGCGGCGATCACCCGGACAACCATCTCGATCAACACCGAGAATCTCCGTCATAAAGATAATGGCCACTTGCGCACACTCCTCTTTGATAAGCTGCACGAAAGATACAAGTTCCCTGCTAAGTATCAGAACACAAATTATCATGGGAACGAAGTAAACAAATCCGCCCTCACAAAGATGAGCACCGCTCTGGCCAGCTGGAGAACCCGGATAAAGAAGAAGATCTATAAAGAAGGCAAAAGTCTCGAGGAGATCCAGAAGATTGACCCGCAGATCACCGAAGATCAGTTCCGGGAGTTTAAGGAGAGGTGTGAATACGAAAGAGCCCTGGCCAATAGTAATCGGGGAAAGGTGTTGCAGGCGATGAATATAGGTCATTACCATCTCAGATCTGGTGGATACAGAACCACAGAGGCCAAATGGAATAAGGAGGACGAAGAGTATATATCCAAGGGGATAGAAAACCCCTTTGCTAAATTCGAACCCGGGCAGGTTCTAAACTTCATGAGGTCCCGTTACCATGTGGACCCAAAAACCAAACAACTCACCACGGATCCTGCGGTGAAGGAATTTGAGGAAATTGTGGTAAGTATAATATAATTACCACGGATCAACTCGATTGTAATCTAATCGATGATCTAAATGATTCACTGTTACTTCTTCTACAGGAGGAGGAAATTGTTGCTAGTCATGGATCCCAGGGTTCCTCATCCCAGGGGTCGACGGCGGCCACCCGGTGGGATAACCCTTTTTACAGGGCGATGAACTGGGCCAAGAAAATAGAGCCGGTTACAAAGAATCCGTCGTTGGCTGGCCGTCTGGCCGGCCTCGGGGGTAAGAATTGGTCGGATCATTTTGGTCCACCGCCGAGGACGCATGTGGCGCCGTCGGGAAGGAGCGAGGCGGAAAACCGCAAGGTTCAAGAACTTAAGGCACAAGTGGCGCGGATCCCGCAGATCGTCCAAGACAACTTGGCAATCACCCTCACGTCCTTCCTGCCTACCTTGGTGGAGTCAATAGTGAACTGGAGTGCGGGTGGTCGAGTAGGGTCGTGCCCAATTCCATGCATGGTCAGCAGCCACTCGAACAACGCGGCACCGACGAATCAGGCGAACTATGTGTTCGTGACTCCGCCCGCTAGCACCACGACGCCACAAGTGTTGGTGACTCCCCCTGCCATCACCGCGGCACCGGAGTACATGTTGGTGCCCCCCTGCCATCGTCGCGGCGGCACCGAAGCTCCAAGCACCCGTCGGTAGGGAGAATACACCGGCGGCCAGCATCGCGCCATCAAGCAGCCCTTCGGTCTCTTGCACGCCCGTTGCCGTATGCGGTGCGTCAACATTAGCCGATCTCGACGCCATCACGGTAAACAAATTGCTTTAATTACCGCCTTTCATGCCATCTATTACTCTTATGGCATCTCTAACGACGTCGTACATGTTTTCCGCAAACAGATGTTCCTTGCACTCTCTTATGCTACGTGAACAACGAGTTGAGGGATGTTGCCAAGGGTACCATCATTCAACCCTTGCAGCGCACGTTCCACTCAAGGCTGATGTCATATAGCATGCACAGGGTTAAAATTAGTCGGGTGCTAAGGGGCTGCGACGACCTGGAACATCCCATTCAACCCCCAGGAGTGGATGAAGAAGAGTCGTATGTCCTCAGAACTTGCTTCGGCTTATTCTTGCTATGTACAAAGAGCATGATCCGTTGGGGAAGACGGGGGGCATCACGCCACAGACAACAGCACTGCCTATCGTGCCAGCGACAAGCGGTGGCAAGGCCCCCTTACCGCCCTCGCCGTCACCTCCACGCGGTGGGTCGGATGATCATGTTGATGATATGCACATGGCGCAGGATCCGGCCGAGGACGCCGAAGACTGGAATGATCACTTCTTCAGCACTCAGTTTAGCAACGAAGACCTAGCTGGTGGCCCCACAGAGAAAGCCACTATCACCAAGCGTCTGTTTGGTTCTCAGGAGACGCCTCCAGCTTGCGCCTTTACAGAGCTAGCTCATACAACCAACCGACCCTTTATTCTAAGCCCTGACACACTACATAGGTAGGCCGGTGCTCAGATTGCGGTGCATGCCCGCTCTCCAAAAGAAAAAAGGGCAGGAAAAGAAAATCTAGCAGCTCGAGCCAGCCGGTGGTGTCAACAACTGCGAATCTGATCAGGTTTCGGGACGGGCCACCAAGACCCGAGGGTATTATGTGGAGGATTCATGTGGCGGGTGAGCCCATGCTACCTAAGAATTTGCAGAAGCTCGCCAGTTCGGAACTGCAGAGTGTGCATGACGGCGTGCTGACGATAGAGAGACGCCTTCTATCGGAGAAAGATCCCTCGCACCCGGTATTCGTGGTTAAGGTGCCACCAGGCTTGGGCTTCGTCGACAATGCCCCTGCGGATCTGTTCTTCCTGCGGTTCGACGACATCTTCAATATGTTCCACCTATACCCGCTTCACTATACCATGGTCCGTCTGGTTTCTGTCAGCCTGGCCATGCAGATCATTAGAGAGAACACACCGGGCATCACTATAGTGGACCCCTACTACATGCGTGACGGCTTCTTGGGTTCCCCCGCCGAACGATGTATCGTGTCCTCGTACCTAAAAATAATCCTCGTGGCGAACAAGACAAAGGAATACATTCTCGTGCCTTACTTTCCCGAGTAAGTCGTGATTCACTCGCCACCGTCGATTGGCTTTATTATATCATCATCATTGTTTTTCCAACACATTCCATTTGAATTTTTTGCGCAAAGATGAACACTGCACGCTCATCTCCTTATCGCCGAAGCATTCCCATGCCACGTATTTCGACTCGGGGAGTCTAGAAAAGAAGAAAAACTACGACAAGATCAAGGAAGTTCTGGATGATGCTCTCACTGGCTTTGCCTCTACGGAAGGCACCACCTTTGTGCGTACGAAGGTCAAGTTCGGAAGGCACGTCTTCAACCATGTAACGGAGTTCCCATGCGTTAAGCAGCCGGAAAACAGTAAGAAGGAAGACTACTACGCACTCCATCACATGAGGGCGTTCCTACTTGACCAGCAGAATTCTACGCTGCCAGATCATCTCAAACAGTGGGCCGAAGCAAAGGCCAAGATCAATGATTCAGATATTAGACAAGAGATGTATCGCATCCAGCAGCAGGTTGGGGCAATCATCTTTCGTGATGTCATGACTTCGGGGGGATCTTCTACGGAGGAAATATCCCGAATAACCGTAACATAGAAGATCGCCTAGAGATGCAGGGTGACTATAGGAAGTTCATGACGAGACAAGGCGTCCTCCCATTCCCTAAGCCGAGCCAGAAGGCTTGATGTTGGCCTAGTTGTAGTTACAAACTATAGATGACCTTTGTGTGTGTGTGGACAAACTATGAATCATCGCTTACTTCATTTGCTTATTAATATTATATATCAATCAATGCTTGGTTTTTTTGCTTACTCTTTGGTCCTATTCTCACTTTGGTCCTTTTTTTTCCTTTTTCTTTTTTGAGAATAATGCCGATGATTGAAATGTCGTGGCACACTATATATGTGAATGTGCTACGATGGGATTGTGAGCCTCGTGATATGCACAAGTCCAGGTCTTGTGCATCCTACTTGGCTCACTGTTCCATCGTAGCATATTCCTGTGTCCAACGACCTATGTATATATATGAGGCATTCTTTTCGAGTTATTTTTGTCTTTTTTGAGAATAATGCCGATGATTGAACTGTCGTGGCACAATATATATGTGAATGTGCTACGACGGGATAGTTAGCCTTGTGATATGCACAAGTCCAGGAATTGTGCATCCTACTTGGCTAACTGTTCCGTCGTAGCATATTCCTGTGTCCAACGACCTAGCTAGTTATATATGAGGCATTCTTTTCGAGTTATTTTTGTCTTTTTCGAGAATATGCCGATGATTGAAATGTCGTGGCACAATATATATGTGAATGTGCTATGACGGGATAATTAGCCTTGAGATATGCACAAGTCCAGGAATTGTGCATCCTACTTGGCTAACCGTTTCGTCATAGCATATTCCTATGTCCAACGACCTAGCTAGTTATATATGAGGCATTCTTTTCGAGCTACTTTGGTCTTTTTCGAGAATAATGCCGATGATTGAAATGTCTTGGCACAATATATAGGTGAATGTGCTACGACGGGAAGGTAAGCCTTGTGTTATGCACAAGTCTAGATGTTGTGCATCCTACTTGGATTACAGTTCCATCATAGCATATTCCTGTGTCCAACGACCTATGTATATATATATGAGGCATGCTTTTCGAGTTACTTTGGTCTTTTTGATTTAGGAGTACTTTCTATAAGTGTATCTTCATATGCGACTATAATTATATATGTTTTTTTTCAATCATCACCGGTTAATTATTATTGTCAACTTATAGATGACGTGGTACGTCGTTTACAAGGGACGGGTTCCCGGAGTCTATGATGATTGGGAAGACTGCCGGAGACAGGTGCACCGTTTTAGCGACAATAGCTACAAAGGGTACAACACTATGACGGAGGCGGAAGCTAGATACACGTGCTATCTAGCGGGAGTTAGGACAAGGAACCGGATGAAGACCTACACCTTCGTCATGGCGGTGATCATGCTTATCTTCTTTGGTTGTTTATCCCGCGTTTGTGTCTAGCTAGTTTAGATGTCTAGGCGAGCTTCCGAGCTCTAACTTGTTCGATCGACACATGTATTCGCATGTCACCAAGTACTGCTTTTTAACTTGATCAAAACAATGAAACTTATACTATGTATTCATGTATGAGACGTATCTATATGTATTTGTTTCAATCTTGTTTTTCAAATCGTGTATTTATATATATAATTGTATATCTTGTATCTGTGTGTGTATATCGGCTGTAATATTGTATATAATTTGTATTGTATATAATCTGGCTCGGAAATTAAAAAAAACAGACATGTGGCGCACATGATCTACCTTCTGTGGCACACTACACCTAAAGCGCACTATAGAAGCTTAGTGGCACACTGGGAAGTGCGCCACAGAAGATCCTACGCGTAGCACACCTGCCCACATAGCCGTGGCGCACTAGAAGGTGCGCTACGCCTATCTCGACACAACCGTGGCGCACTAGGTAGTGCGCCACGGCTGGGAGATAGCCATAGCACAAGGCACGTGGCGCACTGCTAGTGCGCCACAGATGATCTTTTCAGGTGCGCCACTAACTGATGTTTTCCTAGTAGTGTAGGCACGAAGACATGGAGGAGAACGAGCATCCGGACACCCGTGCTACCATTGCAAGCATTGGAGTGGTGGAAAAACCTACCAATCTTAGGAGGACAACACGGATGTCTACAGGAGGGAACACCCCGCATCATATCCTCGCTCCACGATCACCTCCTTCACGAACCAAGAATCCCTTCCATACTCTTATACATGAGTAACAATTCCAACAGGTCCGACATGATCATGAACCACATTGAGCACAATTCAGAGTTGATTCATACTCTAACCTTCGAGATTGAGGAGTTGAGGAAAATGATTGAGGAGCTTATCAAGGGAACACCACCACCACCGAAGGAGTAATTCTTCATCAGGTTTGGCATCCCCTTGGCTTGTTCCATGCTTGGGGGAGTGTCGCGGTATCACATCATTATCTTTTATCTTTTACCCTTTTAGTAGAGCTATATCTTTGGTAGAAAAGTTATCTTATAGGTTGGTTTGAATGTGGAAGTATCTCTATGTTAGTTGGTTATCTATGTATCCCTTGGTGTGAGTGCCTTTATTGAATATTAATGAGAAGTTTCATCTTTTACTTTTTGCACTTCTTATTTTAGTTTTCAATCTCTATTATATGATTGATCTATTCGATCAGTATTGGCATTACTTTGGGAGAATCAAGTAGATCTAAATTGGTTTTGGCAAACCGAGCTCTGGTTAGTAGCAACACTTTTTGAAGTTTGAAAGGAAAAGAAAAAAAGCTTACAGGTATTTTGTATTATTTATTTTCTTTCTTTATTGGCTCTTGAGCTTAGTATTCTTTATTTAAGATCTTTTGTGACTTCAAGGAAGATTGCATGTTTGACTTTATCACTTGTAGGTTTTCTTAATTCTTTCAACTCTTTTGCTTGCTACCCAGCCTTGCTAGCCAAAAACCTGTTTTGAGAAGGCATACTTCTCATGCATCCAATCCCTTTGAACCAAAACCTGTGCCATTCGTGTCCACCATATCTACCTATTAGCGTTATTGCTATTCCAAGAAAATTCTCAAGCTTCATCTATCTTTGGAATTAAAAACTATTTTGTTATGTGAAAACTAGTTAGTAAAGCTCTCACGAACTTGATGGCACACCTTATTTTCTTGCCGCTAATAAACTTGAACCATTGTGTCATCGAAGTTGTATATGCTTGCATCTATACGTTGGGATTAGCAGAACCGTGTTGTCACGGGGAACGCTTTTGACACTTATGGATACATATTCAGTTGATATCATGCTCTTTTGTTTGCGGATGTCGTCGGTGTGAAATAAAAGGGGAGCTTGTAAGTCCATGAAATTATGTATGTGTGTTAAAGAAATGCCTGGGCCGCTAGCCTAAGCCATGCCTAATCATGGTGGAAACTTGCAGCATAACCATAGTGAGCAATCTGTGAAGCATCCTCAATAAAAACCTATGCAAATAGAAAATAAAGAGATTGCTGAGATGCTCACTGTATGCTTGCCTTGTCATTTTGGTTATGGGATAGCTCCTGTACCATGTGCAAGGGGTACCCCATTGGCGGTTCTTTATGATGCACATGTACTTATAATGACAAGAACTTACTGGTAACTAAAGTTGAGTAGCATGAGGAGCGGCCCTCGTACTCAAGGGACATGAGAATGCCAACTTATATTTCGTTAAGCATATACTCCATCTTTGTTCTTTAACCTTAATCACCAGAAGATGCTTATGATACGGGCAATGAGGGCTCAAAACTAGTAAGTACCATAATTTTTTGGAAGCTCTTTATGAACTTGAAATCCCTGCTTCCCTCTATGAAGGACCTTTCTTCTACTTCTAAGTTGACTCAGTAAACCTACTTCCTCTCTACCTCCAGCAAGAATTTGAGTTTTTGTGTTTCAAGCATTCATCTGATGATTTATTCAATCATGTTCTTCATCTCCCTTGTTTGCACAAAACTCTTATCTAAATGAGTATTACTTTGAAAGCCATCATTGTGAAAAACTTTTTTTTGAACAAAGAGTACTCCTGTTGTAAAACTTCTACAGAAGCTGGTTGTGAAACTGTTTGCCAGCTATTCTCTGACCAAGAACAAAGTTTGCCAATCCTAATTATGATTTATCTTTATGCATCTCTATTGTGACTCCTGTACTTGTTGCAAGCTAAGTAATATAATGGTGAGTTGATTTCTTCTATGAGTTGTGTAATTGTAAGTGTGATGCTTTTGTCCGTATTCTTTTATCAACACTTCACTCCATAAACCTATGGACATGTTTACTGATCTCAGTTTTCGCTTGGGGACAAGTGAAGGTCTAAGCTTGGGGGAGTTGATACGTCCAATTTGCATCACCATTCTATATCATAATTTTCCTCTATTCATTGATATATTTCATATTAAGAGGTGTTACTCATGTCTTTTCATCGGTTTTGCATGTTGGATGACTCTTGGAGTATGAACTGTCAGAGTCAGGATTCTGATGGAAAAGGAGGTGTTTTGATGCAATTTCGCGAAGATCAGAAAAATACCAGAAAAACTACGGAAAATCATATTTCCTAAGAACACGAAGAAAGACAGAAGGGGAGGCGAAGATGGGACACAGGTGGCCCACACACTCCTAGGTGCGGGCCACCCCTAGGACGCACCTACAGGGGCTATGGACCACCTGGCCCACCTCTGGCTCCGCCCTCTCACCTATATATTCTCCTCGAAACCCTAAAACACGAGGAGGGACCACAAAAAGATTCCTCCGCCTCTACGGGGCAGAAAACACCGAGAGAGAAAGTGCTCTCCAGCGGACAGATTTATGCCAGGGAAATTCCTTCCCGGAGAGTGGAATCGTCGCCATCAACACCATCATCAAGCTAGAATTCATCGGTATCATCACCTTCATCATCCACACCATCATCTCCACCAGCACCATCATCACCACTCCATCCCAACAACAATTGTGTTGAATACTTGCATAGTTCTTAGGTGAAACTTTCCCGATGTTGATTACTATTGTATTTGATGCTTGTGAGTGGCACCATTGGATTATTATTTATGTTCATATTTTTATTCATCACCATATAATCTTTGATCTTGACCCATATGATGTCTCGTGAGTAGTTCGTTTAGTTCTTGAGGACATTGGAGAAGTCATGTTGTTAGTAGTGGATTTGTGTTGAGATACTATTCAATGATTTAGTATTTAAGCTGTGGTGCTATTCTTCTAGTGGTGTCATGTGAACGTCGACTACATGATACTTCACCATTTATGGGCCTAGGGGAATGCATTTTGTATTTGGCTACTAATTGTGGGGTTTCTAGAGTGATAAAAACCTAAACCCCCGTTAGGACACCATTGCACAAGGACCGTAGGATCTCAGAGTTTAAGGCTGTGGTTAGGTTTATATCTTAATTGTTTTCCTGTAGTTGCGGATGCTTGCAGGGGGTTTAATCACAAGTATGTATTAGTCCAAGTAAGGTCGGTACATTAGCACAGGTTCACACACACAACACTTACAACAACAAAGAAGACTACTCAGCTATTTGAAGCGAAAGCACTTGACAGAATTCCCATGTGTCATCTAGAACGTTTGGTCCTCATTAGTATTTCCACCGGCTTGTCCTTTGCTAAGAAAGGATTGGGACACTTGCTGCAATTGTTTTCTGTCTTTATTACTTGCACTTTATTTCCTTGCTTTATTAGAAAACCCCTAAAAATCCGTTTGCTAAGTATTTACAGAGATTTCCTGCTCCATACCACTAATCAACACCTTCTGCTCCTCGTTGGGCTCGACAGTGGGGAAAGAATAACAAGGACTGGGATTCTCGGTCCAACATGATCATGAACCACATTGTGCACAATTCAGAGTTGATTCATACTCTAACCTTCGAGATTAAGGATTTGAGGAAACTGATTGAGGATCTTATCAAGGGAACACCACCACCACCGAAGGAGTAATTCTTCATCAGGTTTGGCATCCCCTTGGCTTGTTCCATGTTTGGGGGAGTGTCGCGGTATCACATCATTATATTTTATCTTTTACCCTTTTAGTAGAGCTATATCTTTGGTAGAAAAGTTATCTTATAGGTTGGTTTGCATGTGGAAGTATCTCTTTGTTAGTTGGCTATCTATGTATCCCTTGGTGTGAGTGCCTTTATTGAATATTAATGAGAAGTTTCATCTTTTATTTTTGCACTTCTTATTTTAGTTTGCAATCTCTATTATATGATTGATCTAGTCGATCAGTATTGGCATCACTTTGGGAGAATCAAGTAGATCTAAATTGGTTTTGGCAAACCGAGCTCTGGTTAGTAGCAACACTTTTTGAAGTTTGAAAGGAAAAGAAAAAAAGCTTACACGTATTTTGTATCATTTATTTTCTTTCTTTATTGGCTCTTAAGCTTAGTATTCTTTATTTAAGATATTTTGTGACTTAAAGGAAGATTGCATGTTTGACTTTATCACTTGTAGGTTTCTTAATTCTTTCAACTCTTTTGCTTGCTACCCAGCCTTGCTAGCCAAAAACCTGTTTTGAGAAGGCATACTTCTCATGCATCCAATCCCTTTGAACCAAAACCTGTGCCATTTGTGTCCACCATATCTACCTATTAGCGTTATTGCTATTCCAAGCAAATTCTCAAGCTTCATCTATCTTTGGAATTAAAAACTATTTTGTTATGTGAAAACTAGTTAGTAAAAAATATTTTGTTATGTGAACTACCTTATTTTCTTGCCGCTAATAAACTTGAACCATTGTGTCATCGAAGTTGTATATGCTTGCATCTATACGTTGGGATTAGCAGAACCGTGCTGTCACGGGGAACGCTTTTGACACTTATGGATACATATTCAGTTGATATCATGCTCTTTAGTTTGCGGATGTCGTAGGTGTGAAATAAAAGGGGAGCTTGTAAGTTCATGGAATTATGTATGTGTGTTATAGAAACGCCTGGGCCGCTAGCCTAAGCCATGCCTAATCATGGTGGAAACTTGCAGCATAACCATAGTGAGCAATCTGTGAAGCATCCTCAATAAAAACCTATGCAAATAGGAAATAAAGAGATTGCTGAGATGCTCATTGTCTGCTTGCCTTGTCATTTTGGTTATGGGATAGCTCCTGTATCATGTACACGTAGCATCGTTCACTTGCCGATCTCAAGATCGTGTACACAATCCTTCCGGCGCCACGTTCTGGCAGCGCTTCCACAGTCGGTCACACATTCGGTACTCGATGAAGACCTTCCTCTCCCTTGTTCTAGCAGGAAACGGAGGTTGTAGATCTCCTCATGATTCCAGTAGAACGACGGTGTGGTGGTGGAGGTGGAGGAATAGATCCTGTAGGGCTTCGCATAAAAAGGAGCAGGTATGGTGGGGGAGAGAGGACGTCGACGGCTAGGGCATAGGCCCTAAGGGGAGGAGGCTTCGACGGATTAGGGTGTAGGAAGCGACGACTTTGAGGGCTAGGGCACCGACGGCTTGGGGCATGGAGGCAACAACGACCTAGGGTTTGTCGGGTGGAGGGGTGGGGCACCCCCTCCCCTCCTCATACGGGTGCGGGGAGGCGGCAAGGGGAGTCCAAATCCTCCCCCAACTTCCTCTTGGCTGGCGGATTGGGGAGGGAGAGGGAAACCTCTCCCCTTTAGGTTTCCTCTCCTTCCTCCATAAGGACCTTGACTCTTCAAATTGGGATTTGATTTTTCAAACTAGAGTTTCACTAATCAAACTAGAGTTTGATTATCTCTTCCATATCCTTGGCCGACTTGACCTAGTGGTCTATGATCCTACCCCATTAGGGTATGGTGCATTCCAAGTACCCCCTCTGGGTGGTGGACCTTCTAGAACATTCTAGAAGCTTTTGGTTAAAACACCGAAAATATTTCCAAACCCCAGAAATTGACTTTCCTTATATGAAAATTATTCTCCAGACCATTCCGGATCTCCTCGTGATGTCCTAGATCCAATTCGAGACTCTCAACAACATTCGTTCTCCAACTGATATTCCATATCTACTAAACAACATATAATCCTTAAGTGTGTCTCCCTTTGGTTCGTGAACTATGCAGACATGATCGAGACACCTCTCCGATCAATAAACATTTGAGGAATCTGGAAATTGTAGGGTTCGCAACATAGAAAACAAAAAATTTCCTACAATGTGAACTAGGAACCAAGATCTATCTATTAGATACAAACAATGGGCAGATGTATATCCGTAGAGAACATACCCTTGAAGACCGACAAAGCTTAACGAGTTCAACTTTTGGTTGATGTAGACGATCTCTTGCCGATCTCAAGATAGAGAGGAAGTCCTAGCGCCGCAAATCAGCAGCGCATCCGTGCTCGCACACACGATCGAGGCACCGAGAAACCTCTGCCTCCTCGCTCCAACGATGCAGCGGAAGCACAACTCTTTCTTGCCGAATAGCCACCGAGAACATGTATCTCGCTAGTCCGAGAGCATGGGGGATAAATTCTAGAGGGGGAGAAAGATCCTTCACGAGGATGTGTAAGTGAGAAGTGAGGAGAGGGGTGCCTTTTATAGGAGGAGGGGGGAAGCCCAAGGGGGTGGCCGGCGCATGGGGGCTTCCCCCTTGCCCTCCCCTCTTCATGTGGGTGGACACTCCACTCACAAAAATCCATTCATATCCCTCCACTCAAAATCCCACTCAAACTTGCCATTAAATTTCCACCAAATTTAATGCAAACTCTCATTAAATAAATCTCTTTTATTTTATTCAGAATTTTGTCAATTACTTTAATGACAAATATTCACAAATAACCCCTTGCTAGAATTCTATTTCACATGCATAACCACTTTATGCAATTTCACCCGAAAACCTGTTTCGGTATCTAGTGAAATAAATTCCTGCACTTGTTCATTCTTTCGGCATGAAACTTTTGCTCCAATTGGATGTCGGTGTCTCTTAAGTGTGTCACCCTATGATTCGTGAATAATGCGGACATGATCGAGACCCCTCTCGGATCAATAATCAGAAGCGGGATCTGGAGACCCATACTGACTCCCACACATTCAACGATGACTTTCTTGTGATCGTCGGAACCTTTTTACTCTAGTATCTTAATCCCTTTGTTTCACGATATATTACATGTCCGAGATTCGATCATCGGTATCTCCATACCTAGTTTGATCTCGTTACTGACATGCACTCTTTTCTCGTTCCCGTGATATAACATTCTAGTGATCAAATCACTTGCTTGCAAGCTAATCAATGTGATCAAATCACTTGCTTGCAAGCTAATCAATGTGATTAGGATCACTTCGTAAGTTGTTATAGCAATATAAACTCAATGACTTTGATCGTAATGCTATAATTCGGATTAATGTTCGTCACACCATTACACTAATGTTGTGATCCCGTTATTAACAACGTCCAATGTCCATGATCAGGAAACCTTGATCATCATGTTAATCAACGAGCTAGTTTATGATAGAGGCATAACTAGGAACTTTCTGTTTGTTTATTAAAAACACATGTATTAATGTTTCCGTATTAATACAATTATAGAATGCAAAATAAACATCTATCTTATACTTGGAATACACATAATAAACACTTTATTATTGCCTCTCGGGGAATATTCCCTTCAATCTCCCACTTGCACTAGAGACAATAATCTAATTACATAATGATAAATCTAACACCCATCAAGTTCTGGTGTTGATCATGTTTTGCTCTAGGGAGAGTTTTAGTCAACGGATCTTCTACATTGATATCCGTATGTACTTTACAAATCTTTATATCTCCATCCTTGACATGCTCGCGGATGGAATGAAACCGGCGCTTAATATGCTTGGAATGCTTGTGAGACCTTGCCTCTTTGGCATTGGAAATGGCACCATTGTTGTCACAGTAGATCACCATTGGGTCCAACGCATTTGCAACCACTCCTAGTTCGGATATGAACTCCTTCATCCAAACTGCTTCCTAAGCCGCTTCTGGAGTAGCAACATATTCGGCCTCCGTTGTTGATCCCGCCACCACAGGTTGTTTGGAACTCCTCCAACTAACCGCTCCGCCATTCATGAGAAATACTTATCCGGATTGAGACTTAGAGTCATCCGGATCGGTGTCAAAGCTAGCGTCAACATAACACTTAGCGACGAGCTCTTCTTCATGTAGGGTTCGCAGCATAGAAAACAAAAAATTTCCTACAATGGGAACATCTAAGTACCAAGATCTATCTACTAGATATAAGCAACGGGTGGATATACATCCATAGAATACATACCCTCGAAGACCGAATAGCGTTAACGAGGTTGTACTCGTGGATGATGTAGACGAATGCTTGCCGATCTCAAGATCGTGATGAAGTCCATCTGGTCCAGCCGGTCCAGCATGATCAAGTCCAGCACCTCAAAGCAGTGGTGCATCCGTGATCACACACACGTACGGGTACCCCGACAACCTCCGCGCCCTCGCTCCAGCGAAGCAGCGGAAGCAACAAATCCTTCTAGAAAAAGCCACCGGGAACATGTATCTCGCTGATCCGAGACCATGGGGAAATTCTAAAGGGAGAGAGAGATCCTTCGCGAGGAGGTGTGTGAGACAAGTGAGAGGAGGGGGTCCTTTTATAGGGGAGGGGGAATCCCAAGGGGGCATGTCCGCCGGCCATAAAAACCTCTCCCTCATTCATGTGGTGGAAGCTCCACTCACATAAAAACCTCTCCACTCACAATTCCACTCACATGCATTAATTTTCCACCAAAATTAATGCAAGCTCTCATTTAAATAAAAATCTTTTATTTATTTATTCAGAATTTTGTTAATTACTTTAATTAACAAACATTCACATAAAACCCCTTGCTAGTCTTCCATTTCACATGCAAAACCAGTTTCAGCAATTTCAACCGAAACAGTTCCGGTGTCTAGTGAAATAAATTCATGCGCTTTCCTTTTCTTTTTCTGGCATATCATTTGATCCGAATGGTGTCGGCATCCCTTAAGTGTGTCACCCTATGGTTCGCGAATAATGCGGACATGATCGATACCCTTCTCTGATCAATAATCAGTAGCGGGACCTGGAGATCCATACTGACTCCCACACATTAAATGATGACTTATCTGATCGTGTGAACCTTTTATGCTAGTATCTTAATTCCTTTGTTTCACGATATATTACATGTCCGAGAATCGATCATCGGTATCTCCATACCTAGTTTGATCTCGTTACCGACATGCACTCTTTTCTCGTTCCCGTGATATAACATTCTAGTGATCAAATCACTTGCTTGCAAGCTAATCAATGTGATATCACCGAGAGGGCCCAGAGCATATATATCCGTCATTGGGATGAACAAATTCCACTCTCGATCCATGGGTCTCAACATAACACTTTAGTAGTTCTGAAGCCATCTTTATAATCACCCAGTTACGGTGTGACGTTTGATGCCATCGAGAAACTCTTCCGGTGTTAGTGATTGACATGATCTCATGGTCTAAGGATTAGGATCACTTCGTAAGTTGTTATAGCAATATAAAATCAATGAATTTGATCGTAATGCTATACTTCGGATGAATGTTCATCACATCATTACACTAATGTTGTGACCTCGTTATTAACAACATCCAATGTCCATGATCAGGAAACTTTGGTCATCATGTTAATCAACGAGCTACTTTATAAGAGAGGCATAACTAGGAACTTCCTTTTTTTATTAAACACACATGTATTAACGTTTCTGTATTAATACAATTATAGCATGTAAAATAAACATTTATCATAAATAAGGAATACGATAATAACCACTTTATTATGGCCTCTCGGGCATATTCCCTTCAGTCTCCCACTTGCACTAGAGACAATAATCTAGTTTGAAAACTTTGCGTATTGAACACCTATGGATTTCTGGTGTTCCATATACGCAACTGCAAGTGGTTAACATAATCTACGGATCTGATGCTTTCAGGTCCGTGTGTATTTGCATGTCTTTGCGTCTCCACGCATCACTCATTCTCCAATGAGATGGGATTGTATAAATTTGGTCTTTTGGTGTCACATCCCAAATTTTAGATTTGGTACTGAATATCATTCATGGCATTGCATCATAATCATCCATGCAAAATTTCAGTTGGAAATGATTCTGGCAAAACAATATTTTCAAAGCCTATTTTTAATTGCTACAATACACCTACAAGGGATTGTACCAAGGATTGTAATCCACTCAGTCAACACTACTAGGAAGGAGTACAAAAGGAACCTAGGTTGATCTCCTAGATTTTAGAAAAATTTAGAAAGAAATTTCACTCAATTTGGAGTTCATATGGAAAAGTTATGTCAGAAATTCAAAACAGAAATTGGAAAATAAAAAAAACAAAAAAAAAATGGCGCGCCAGCCTGCTGGGCCGCGCCGGCCCAACCGCGCAAGCCCGCAGGCGGTAGACAGCAGCCGGCAGCAGCCACAACACAGCGCGCGCGCGACAGATGGGGCCCAGCTGTCGACAGGTGGGGCCCAGCTGTCGGCGGCGCCGCCACCGTGTTCGACGCGGACTGCGCTCGCCGCCGTTTTCGCGTGGCCGTTCCGCGAGGGACTCCACCCGAGCCCCCTAAAGACCCCCTATCCTCGGCCTACCCCCCCCTCTCGAACTCCAACCGCGTGAGCCCACCCGACGCCGCCATTTTCGCCGCCCGCCGCCGCCGCCATCGGTAAGCCGACGCCGCCGCCCCTCGCTTCGCTCGCTTGCTCGCGAGCTTCGCCGCCGCCTACTGACCCTCGTCGCGCCTCTCTCCCCCTCTGTAGACGCCGCCGTCGCAGCGGATTGCTCGCCGGAGCCGCCGCACGCCTCCGGCCGTCGAACGCCGCCGCCCCCGCGCTCGCCGACCCGCGCCACCACCGCAAGGAGGTCCGTCCCGAGCTCGCCGACCCCGTGCACCACCTCGCCGCCGCCAGAGACCGCTGACGTCGCCGCCCGACCCTCGCCGCCGCCGCTTAGGTGAGCCACACCGCCGCCGGCCACCCCTGCCCTCCGATCGGCGATGGATGGCCCAGATCGGGCCATGGACTAGTCAGTCCGGGCGCTGACTGGTCAAACCGCCACGTCAGTGCCACGTAGGCATAGTCAACAGTCAAAGTTGACTGTTTAATTTTAATTCGATATATTTGACAGATTTTAGGTAAAACTTGTAAAATTCGTAGAAAATAATCTACTGGGCCAAAAATTACAAATAAAATATGTGTAGATTCAGTAACTCGTGTAGAATCTTGCTGTACCATTGTTTACACTTTTAAAGCCAGATTTTGTCCAGAATAATTAATTGTTGTAATGGCCTTTTTAGAGTAATTAATTCGTAGAAAAAGATCTTTAACCCCAAAAATTGCAAATAATATGTCCCTGGAATCAGTAGAACAAGGGGAATCTCAAGGTTAATTAAAAAGTTAGGCTTACAGTAATAAATTTTGTAGAATCTATTTAATGGTTATCTGCAGTATTTTAATTACTCAGGGATTTATATAAATCCTTTTTGAGAAATTCCAATTGGTATTGTTCCTATTTAGTAATGCCTACAGAGTACAATTTTTCCAAGATTTTAGAAATAGTAAGTTAATAGTAGTGAATTAATTGGGTTCTAGCTCTAGTATTGAGCATTATAAATTGCATACTAGTTTTCCTTGCGCTAAAAATATTTTCCATGCTTGCATACAGTAGCTTTACTGAATAAGATTATGTGGTGTTGATGTAGCATAAATCCACTTGTCATGCATGCATCTTGCATCATCTTTGTTTGCATATGATTGTGGATGGTTTGTTTATGATTGCAATTGTATCGTGTAGATTGTGACGAGTGCAACGCTTGCTCGTGTGTGGATTGTTCTTCCGACCGCTACAACCAAGGCAAGTAGATGCTACATTGTGCATGATGTTATCCTACTATTTTCATTGCATTGTCGTGTATTTTGTAGATGCATGTGTAGGATGATACTATCGCTATGCTATGTCCTATTATGTGGTAGGGCTTTCCTTGTAGATGAACCACCGTTGGTAGATGTGCATAGCCATGCTATGATGAACGAGGGATGGGTTACATCATTGAAAGTTGTTTATAAATGTGTTGGTTTGAAAAAACTAAAACAACTTAATCAATGAATCTCCTGGGTGTGATGGGATTGATAATTTTTGGTGGTATCATTGTGGAAAGGCATCCAGGTATCAAGAGAAAATGATTGGCTTCTTTATTGTGTAGCTTACTTGTGCAACCATGTGCCAATAATGGAATGGGCGGTTGGTTGGACTCAGTAGGTTGTGGTAACTCAAACCCACGTATCCAGAGATGTAGAGTTTTGGTAGGTTGGACCGGTGCGTGTAGGGTTTGGGGAGCTAATTACCAAACGGTCCCTTCTTGGACTTCTCCCTATCATCACCCAAAATGAGAGTGGTGGTACGAGCTGGGCTGGCCAAGTCACATGGGTAAAGTGTACTAACCCCTGTAGGGTGTATAATCTAATCGATTAGTCGTGTCCCCGGTTATGGACGTCTGAGTTGCTTGATATTGATTACATGACATGTTTCTCGCTCATTCTAATTTCATAATTGCTTTAATGTTGTTGTGTTAACTTAATTGGGATCTTTTCAAAGAAAATCAAAAACTGTTTATGAAAGTAGGACAAAGGTATTTGCAAATGCAAGCTAGCCACAGCTCCACTTGACAAATATGCATGTAGATGTTAGCACTATTGTCTCCTTTAATAGCTCTACTTGCCATACATTCCATGTATTGAACCTTCGGGGCTGCTACGTTTCATGTTGCAGGATATTCCGATTCTGAGTAATCGATTTACGCCACGGTACTCCACTCGGTACTTGTTCACTTGTGGGAAATTTGAAGAATGGGGGATTTGCTTTATTTATGTTGCTACCTGAATAATTTGAGCTAGCCTTGAGCTAAGATTTTATTGTAATAATGGTACTATAGATCTTTGTTATTTATGATACACGGATATTTTGCTATGTTATTCATCTTATTCTCTTGTGGGCCAATGAACTGATCCTGGGATTGGCATGTCACATAGAAGCTACGGTCTTTTCAGAACCGTGGTGTTACAAGATGGTATCAGAGCCCGTGTGTCAACTGTAGGATCGTGACCTAGGTTTGGATTATGAAGCCATAGAATTATTAAAGCCTAAGTTAACTCTGTCTTTCATCTTATGCCTTTCACTCTCGTAAATTCTTACCATATACTATTCTCACACTTTCCTCTTTTAATTACTAGATGGGAGAAGTCAGGACTGAGTATACAACCAATGAGTCACAAAGGCCCTTTGCAAGACATCTAGCACAGCTCTCGCAGTCATTGGGATCGCCACTACCCATGTTCAAGGGAAGAAGGTTGTACACCTATGGAAAAGGTGAGGACGCATGGGAGATCGCCACCTTAATCTTCAGGGATGCCTCCTTGCCAAACCCTGTGCAACTGATCTACACCAAGACATACTGCAACTGGGGACTTTGAATAAACTTGGCCTTGCATGAAGCCTTATCACGCCAGTGCCATCTTGTCCGACACCTGCTGCCAGCAGATTCACCCTATCGTGACTATGGGAGGTGTGATGAGGATGGGAACATTGTGGTTACCCCGGGCGACAGGAACAACATGCCACCCCGTCGGATGCACATATAGGACATGGAAAGGGAGAATGGAGCTGTAGCTGAGAAAGTGATGATGGTAAAGGAGATTGCAGACTTTGCCAGCAATGGTATGGTGGTCCAAGGACAGGAGATAGACACCTTGCATGAAGCTATGGGAGTTCTGGAGAATGCCCTGATAGGCAGGGATGCAACCATAGCTCAGCTTAATGGGACTGTGCAGGATAACACCCAGACCATACAATAGTTGCAAGGGACCGTTCAGGAAAGGGATCAAACTATTGAAGATATGGGAGCCCAGATTGCCGCTCTCCAAGCACAGCTGAATCCACCCTCTGATGATGACAATGGAGACGGTGGCAACAATAATGATGACAATAACAGTGGGAACGATGATGATGATGAGGACGAGGATGATGATGATGGAGACGATGATGGTGGAGGTGATGAAGCTGTTGCAGTTGCAGCAGAGAGTGAAGAAGAAGAGGAGGATCCAGAAGAGGTGGAGTTTGAGATTTCAAGTGATGACTCAGGAGAGGTGTACACTCCGCCGCCATGGTTGGATCATGGACAGAAGCGCCAACGCATGAGTGCAAGGACCTACCGCAACCTCTTCAAAAAGTAGATAGAAGTCCACCAAATAGTCTTCGTTAGGTAAAATCGTTAGGTATTAGTCTCGATCGATGTAAACTTAATTACTATTAGTTTAATAATTTTTAGTTGCTTATTTGTGTACTCCAATATCCCAGGATTATTTGTGCGAATTTTATGAAAGAGTTATGGCAAGTTTGGTTAATATCTGTGTTATTCCTGTTGTAGTTTTCTGATGATACAGCAGTACTGTACGATTTTTCATATTTTACTCGTATCTGGGAAAAATCTGAAAAAAATAGGGCTGGTGCGAAACTCTCTTTACTATATGCACAAAAATCATAAAAAATTTCTGACGAGTTTAAGTCAGGTATAAAAATTCGTGAACGCTGCTGGATTGTTCTGGCAGATTGCTGTTTTTAATGCTTTGTTGATCTAATGTGTAGATAACCATTGTCAACTCTTCCGAAAACTATTTCAGTAGATATATACTGCTAGGATAACCACTGGGATGTTGCTGGATCACTTTCTTGTTGATGTGTTGCTTGCTTGAGATTGTCTTCTATTGTTTGTTGTTGTTTGATCATAATGCATGGGTAGAATCCTGTTTTCGTAGTTGATTCTTTCTAAGCTTACCTGTGCTGAACCGCAGATGCCTCCCCGCCGTCAACCCACTGAGTTGGAGAAGCTCATGGCAGCCCAGGCATAGATGACCCAAGTTATGACCCAGTTCATGGAAGCTCAGAACAACAACAACAACAACAACAATGGGAACAACCAGCCTCAGGGAGATGCTCTCACTAAGTTTCTGAGGCCTAGGCCAGCTAAGTTCTCTACTCCAACGGAACCAATGGTTTCTCTCGACCGGTTGCGTTCAGTCAACAAGGATCTGGTGACTGTTGGGTGCACTGATGCTGAGAAGGTGAGGTTTGCCGCTCACCTACTGGAGGGACCAGCCGCTTCTTGGTGGGACACTTTTCAGATCACCCACCCGCTGGACACCGTGACTTGGGCAATGTTTGAGGAAGGTTTCAAGACCAACCACGTATCTTCAGGAGTTCTGAGCCTGAAGAGGAAGGAGTTTCGCAACTTGCGCCAAACCAATCGCACCGTGGATGAGTACATAGAGGAGTTCAACAACCTGTCTCGTTATGCACCTGAGGATGTTGACACCGATGCAAAAATGAGGGAGAGATTCCTGGATGGCCTCAGTGATGAGCTTTCAGTGCAGCTGGTGGTGGTTTATTGTCCCACTTTCCAGGAGCCTATGGACAAGGCCAGGATCTTAGAAGGGAAGCACAAGCAAGTGGAAAGTCGCAAGAGGAAGAGCAACAATCACCACTCTGGTTCTCACCACAAGTCTCGCACTTCTTATGATGGATACTCCAAGCATGGAGGGAGTGACCATGGGCACCATGGGAGCCATGACCACAACCACCATGGAGGAAATGGACATCACCATGATAACCACAAGAGCTACCATCACAGCCACAAGGGAGGACACACTCACCATTCTGGAGGACATAGTGGACATGACCGCAACCGTGATCGCAGCTTTGTGAAGAAGGATCTGAGTGAGGTGACATGCTTCAAGTGTGGCCAGAAGGGACATTATGTTGACAACTGTCCGGAGAGGAAGGGACTGAAGCCAAGCAACAACCAGAAGGCCACAGTGAACCACATAAACGTGGAGGAGATCCCGGATGAGCCTGATCTTGTGATTGGTAAGTTTCCAATCAACAATCATCCTGCACTTATACTTTTCGATACTGGTGCATCGCATTCATTCATATCAAGGGCATTTGTGGATAAGTATAAGTTACCTACGGAGTCTCTAAAAGGGTCTATTAGAGTGAGTTCACCTGGAGGGGATATGATAGCTAGTGCGGGATGTCGCGACCTAACTGTGAGGATTGGAGCACACAATTTTATTGCACATCTGGTAGTTTTGGAATCACAAGGTCTAGATGAAATACTGGGCATGGATTGGATGTTTATGCATGGGGGACACATAGATTGTGCACAGCGATCTGTTTCACTCAAAACCCCGGATGGTAAGAGAATTAGGTTCAAGTCGGCTATGCGACTGGGAAGGTGTAAGCTAAATTCTCTTAAGGGGGTTAGCATGGATACTGTGCCTGTGATTAAGGATTACCCCGACGTGTTCCCGGAAGAGCTGCCAGGGATGCCACCTGACAGGGATGTGTAGTTTCTCATTGATCTGATGCCGGGAACAGGACCTATAGCGAAGAGACCATACAAGATGGATGTGGATGAACTGAAGGAACTAAAACAGCTGAAGGAGCAGTTGGACAAGGGGTTCATTCAGCCTAGTTCGTCGTCATGGGGTGCACCTGTTCTATTTGTGGAGAAGAAAGAGAGCATCAAGAGATTAGTGGTGGACTATCGCTCTCTTAATGAAGTGACCATCAAGAACAAATACCCCCTGCCGAACATAAATGATTTGTTTGATCAACTAGAAGGAGCAAAGGTGTTTCGCAAAATTGATCTGCGATCGGGCTACTTCCAATTGAAGATTCGGGAGGAGGACATACCAAAAACCGCTTTCACTACTAGGTATGGTTTATATGAGTATACAGTTATGTCTTTTGGACTAACGAATGCCCTGGCATATTTCATGACCATGATGAACAAGGTATTCATGGAGTATTTGGACAAGTACGTGGTGGTGTTTATTGATGACATACTGATATATTCCAAGGATGATGCTGAGCATGAGAAACATCTGCGACTGATTAATGAGAAGCTGAGGGAACACAAGCTGTATGCCAAATTCAGCAAGTGTGAATTCTGGCTTAACACTGTAGGATTTCTTGGACACGTGGTGTCAGGAGAAGGATTCGCTGTTGATCCAAGCAAAGTGACTGCAGTAACTAAGTGGGAAGCGCCCAAGAATGTGGGAGATATTCGAAGCTTTTTGGGACTTGTTGGATATTACAGGAGGTTCATTGAAAACTTCTCCAAGATTGCTAAGCCGATGACAGAACTTCTGAAGAAGTAGAGGAAGTTTGAATGGACGGATGCGTGTGAAGCCAGCTTTCAGGAACTGAAGCGTCGACTAGTGACTGCACCTGTTCTGTGTTTACCAGATCTTCAGAAGGATTTCCAAGTGTACTGTGATTCTTCTCGACAGGGACTTGGGAGTGTGCTGATGCAAGATGGGAGAGTGGTGTCATATGCCTCGCGTCAACTTAAACACCATGAGAGGAATTATCCCACACACGACTTGGAACTAGCATCAGTTGTTCATGCGCTCAAAGTATGGAGGCACTACTTAATGGGAAAACACTATGATGTGCACACTGACCACAAGAGCCTGAAGTACATATTTACACAGAAGGAACTGACTATGATATGAATCCGTAATACCACCCAGGAAAGGCTAATGTAGTAGCAGATTCTCTGAGCCGGAAGGTCTATACCAATGGATTGACTGTTGGGGAATTGCCGAGGACTTATGCAAGCAATTCAAGGACCTTAGACTGGAGGTAGTGTCATAAGGATATTTGGCAGCAATGGAAGTCCAACCAACGCTACAGGACATGATCAGGAAGGCTCAGGTAGGAGACAAGGAAATGGAAGAGATAAAGGAAAAGATGAAGGAAAATCGAGAAAAGGATATTCGCGAGGATGAGCATGGTATCTTGTGTATGGAGATCGTTTGTGTGTGCCCAGCGACCCGGAGATAAAGAAGTTGATTTTGCAGGAAGCTCATAACTCGCCATACTCCATACATCCGGGCAATACAAAGATGTATATGGATTTGAAGGGCAAATTTTGGTGGAATAACATGAAGGGAGACATCGCCAAGCATATTGCCCTATGTGATGTGTGTAGCCGAGTGAAGGCGGAACACCAGAAGCCAGCAGGACTACTACAGCCATTGCTCGTGCCGGATTGGAAGTGGGATAGAGTGGGAATGGATTTTATCACAGGATTGCCCAGGACCAGGTCAGGATATGACTCCATTTGGGTAGTGGTTGACCATTTGACCAAGGTAGCCCACTTTATACCGGTGAAGACGACCTATACGAGTGCAAAGTTGGCCAAGATTTATATGGACAGGATTGTGTGCCTACATGGAGTTCCTAAGAGTATTGTATCTGATAGAAGCACCCAATTTACCTCACACTTTTGGCGCCAGCTGCACGAGTCATTGGGGACCAGGTTGGAGTTTAGCACAGCATTCCACCCACAGACTGATGGACAGACCGAGAGGGTAAACCAGATTTTGGAAGATATGCTGAGAGCTTGCGCTTTGGCTCATGGTTCTAGTTGGGATGATAATTTGTCGTATGATGAGTTTTCCTACAACAACAGCTATCAAACCAGCGTCAAGACGTCACCGTTCGATGTGCTATATGGGAAATGGTGTCGGACACCATTGCTATGGGATGGAGTAGATGAACGTCAGATGTTTGGACCTGATTTGATCAAGGACGCTGAGGAGAAGGTCGCCTTGATTAGGGACAGGCTGAAGGTAGCACAATCAAGGCAGAAGAGCTACGCTGATGCCAAGCGCAAGGAAGTATGAGATAGGTGATAGAGCATACCTCAGAGTGTCGCCACTTCATGGAATCAGGAGATTTGGAATCAAGGGTAAGCTGGCACCTCGGTTTATTGGACCATATTGGGTCTTAGCACGGAAAGGAGAAGTTGCTTATCAGTTGGAGTTGCCAGAAGCTCTGTCCGCTGTCCACAATGTGTTCCACGTGTCCCAGCTTAAGAAGTGCCATACGGAGATGGTGGATACACCACTGAGAGACACAGCACCACTAGAGGAGGTTCAGCTTGAGAATGACTTGACCTATGAGGAGAAGCCAGTCAAGATTCTCGAGACAGCAGAGAGGATTACCCATACCAAGACGATCAGGTTTTGCAAGGTGCAATGGAGCCACCACACCGAAGAGGAAGCCACTTGGGAGCGTGAGGATGACATCCGAGAGGACTACCCGCACTTATTTGCTAGCCACGCCGAATCTCGGGGACGAGATTCCTCTTAAGGGGGTTAGTCTTGTCACATCCCAAATTTTAGTTGGAAATGATTCTGGCAAAACAATATTTTCAAACCCTATTTTTAATTGCTACAATACACCTACAAGGGGTTGTACCAAGGATTGTAATCCACTTAGTGAACACTAGTTGGAAGGAGTACAAAAGGAACCTAGGTTGATCTCCTAGATTTTAGAAAAAATTAGAAAGAAATTTCACTCAATTTGGAGTTCATATGGAAAAGTTATGTCAGAAATTCAAAACAGAAATTGGAAAATAAAAAGAACAAAAAAAAATGGCGCACCAGCCTGCTGGGCCGCGCCAGCCCAACCGCGCCAGCCCGCAGGCGGCAAACAGCAGCCGGCAACAGCCACAGCACAACGCGCGCGCGACAGATAGTGCGCGCCACTGCCGCTGCCGGCCCCCGCTCGCCAGCCGCCTGCCAGCCATCGACAGGTGGGGCCCACCTGTCGGCGCCACCGCGGCCGTGTCCGACGCGGACTGCGCTCGCCGCCGTTTTCGCGCGGTCGTTCCGCGAGGGACTCCGCCTGAGCCCCCTAAAGACCCCTTATCCTCGGCCTACCCCCTCCTCTCGAATTCCAACCGCGCGAGCCCACCCGACGCCGCCGATTTCGCCGCCCGCCGCCGCCGCCATCGGTATGCCGACGCCACCGCCGCCCCTCGCTTCGCTCGCTTGCTCGCGAGCTTCGCCGCCGCCTACTGACCCTCGCTACGCCTCTCTCCCCCTCTGCAGACGCCGCCGTCGCCGCGGATTGCTCGCTGGAGCAGACGCCGCCGCACGCCTCCGGCCGTCGATCGCCGCCGCCCCCGCGCTCGCCGACTCGCGCCACCACCGCCAGGAGGTCCGCCCCGAGCTCGCCGACCCCGTGCACCACCTCGCCGCCGCCAGAGACCGCCGACGCCGCCGCCCGACCCTCGCCGCCGCCGCTCAGGTGAGCCACTCCTACCCTCCGATCAGCGATGGACGGCCCAGATCGGGCCATGGACTAGTCAGCCCGGGCGCTGACTGGTCAAACCGCCACGTCAGCGCCACGTAGGCACAATCAACAGTCAGAGTTGACTGTTTAATTTTAATTCGATATATTTGACAGATTTTAGGTAAAACTTGTAAAAATCGTAGAAAAAGATCTGTAACCCCAAAAATTACAAATAATATGTCCCTGGAATCAGTAGAACAAGGGGAATCTCAAGGGGAATTAAAAAGTTAGGCTTACAATAATAAATTTTTGCAGAATCTATTTAATGGCCATCTGTAGTATTTTAATTACTCAGGGAGTTATATAAATCCCTTTTGATAAATTCCAATTGGTACTGTTCCTATTTAGTAATGCCTACACAGTAGAACTTTTCCAAGATTTTACAAACAGTAAATTAACAGTAGTGAACTATTTGGGTTCTAGCTCTAGTATTGAGCATTATAAATTGCATACTAGTTTTCCTTGCGCTAAAAATATTTTCCATTCTTGCATACAGTAGCTTTACTAAATAAGATTATGTGGTGCTGTTGTAGCATCAATCCACTTGTCATGCATGCATCTTGCATCATCTTTGTTTGCATATGATTGTGGATGGTTTGTTTATGATTGCAATTGTATCGTGTAGATTGTGACGAGTGCAACGCTTGCTCGTGTGTGGATTGTTCTTCCGACCGCTACAACCAAGGCAAGTAGATGCTACCTTGTGCATGATGTTATCCTACTATTTTCATTGCATTGTCGTGTATTTTGTAGATGCATGTGTAGGACGATACTATCGCTATGCTATGTCCTATTATGTGGTAGGGCTCTCCTTGTAGATGAACCACCGTTGGTAGATGTGCATAGCCATGCTATGATGAACGAGGGCTGGGTTACATCATTGAAAGTTGTTTATAAATGTGTTGGTTTGTGAAAACTAAAACAACTTAATCAATGAATCTCCTGGGTGTGATGGGATTGATAATTTTTGGTGGTATCATTGCGGAAAGGCATCCAGGTATCAAGAGAAAATGATTGGCTTCTTTATTGTGTAGCTTACTTGTGCAACCATGTGCCAATAATGGAATGGGCTGTTGGTTGGACTCATTAGGTTGTGGTAACTCAAACCATGTGCCCAGAGATGTAGAATTTTTGTAGGTTGGACCGGTGCGTGTAGGGTTTGGGGAGCTACTTCCCGAACGGTCCCTTCTTGGACTTCTCCCTATCATCACCCAAAATGAGAGTGGTGGTACGAGCTGGGCTGGCCAAGTCACATGGGTAAAGTGAACTAACCCCTGCAGGGTGTATAATCTAATCGATTAGCCGTGTCCCCGGTTATGGATGTCTGAGTTGCTTGATATTGATTACATCACATGTTTCTCGCTCATTCTAATTTCATAATTGCTTTAATGTTGTTGGGTTAACTTAATTGGGATCTTTTCAAAGAAAATCAAAAACTATTTATGAAAGTAGGACAAAGGTATTTGCAAATGCAAGCTAGCCACAGCTCCACTTGCCAAATATGCATGTAGATGTTAGCACTATTGTCTCCTTTAATAGCTCTACTTGCCATACATTCCATGTATTGACCCTTCGGGGATGCTACGTTTCATGTTGCAGGATATTCCGATTCTGAGTAATCGATTTAGGCCACGGTACTCCACTTGGCACTTGTTCACTTGTGGGCAATTTGAAGAATGGAGGATTTGCTTTATTTATGTTGCTACCTAAATAATTTGAGCTAGCCTTGAGCTAAGATTTTATTGTAATAATGGTAATCTGGATCTTCGTTATTTATGATACACGGATATTTTGCTATGTTATTCATCCTATTCTATTGTGGTCCAATGAACCGATCCAGGGATTGGCATGTCACATAGAAGCTATGGTCTTTTCAGAACCGTGGTGTTACATTTGGTGAGACCTTTAGTTCCTTGGGGTTAAACCATGTCGATACTATTATCGTACAATATATCTTAAGTGTTAGCCCGTTGCGAACAACACCTTAGTTTGATAACAAACTACTTGACACAAATTCCCTCCTTTGCTTCTACTATAGCAGTCATATACTTAGCCTTTTGTTGTAGTATTCGTCACAATGTCTTAACTTTGGAATACATCCAAATCCATCATGAAAACTCCTTTCCATTTCATTGTGCCACTCATCGTTTAAATTGAGATAAACTTAATTTGTTTCTTGCGATAAAACTAGTATCAATGTAACGCTTTACAATGAACTATTTGTAATTGTTTGTCACCTCTACACAAATATATTCTTAGTTCTTCCAAAAGATCATAAGAATATCCTTACTATAGTCCAATGATCATTTTATGATTCAGTCTGGAATATGCTCATAACACTTAGAGCATAGGACATATCTGTATGTGTACATATCATGGTATCATTGATCAAAACATTCTCGTGATTTCACTCATCAAGTGTCAAAGCACTTGAATCTTGTTTCACTTATCAAGTGTTGATACACTTGAATCTTGATTCAATTCCTTTTCCATGCGACAAGAACCTTTTCTTGTAGTTTCTATATTGAACTCCTTCAATATCTCATATATGTACGTTTGGCACAACCATATTAGCGTCACAGTCTATCCACTATAGACATTCATGCTAAATATTCGGGTTTTGCCTAAGTATTTCATCGAAATGAAATTCTTAACCTTTGTCAATAAAAGATACATCATTTCTAATCAACAAGATGTCCTCCACAAAATGTATTAGAAATATGTCTTAGCGCTCCCACTTAATTTCTTGCAAATGCAAAATCTTCATCGTCTCCTGATGAAAACTCTTTTTCATCACGGTGAAGATTCCAACTCCGCGATGCTTACTTCAACCATTGAAGTTTGCATGCCCTTTTTAGCATCCTTTGAATTAACAAAACCCTTTGGATCGTGTCATGTACACGTCCTAGGTAACCATTCTATTAGAAGAACTTTTTTTGTTTATTCATCTACCATATAACAAATTATATGTAGTGGTTGCTACTTTAATCCGTCCAGACTAAATATCGCTATGAAAGATCAAATCTTGTCATAGTCAACTCCTTGAACATTTTCGTAAAATACTTTACCGATATGTCGACTATTTCATAGATGTCAAACATCCATGTTTGTTTCTTTATAGATCCAAATACGACCGATAGGTTTTTACACCTTTCTGGAGGGTCTTCCAAGTTAAAAACTTGATTTCTCGTGCATGGAACTATCACGAATTTTATGGCTTCAAGCCATTTGACGGAGTCAGGACCCATCATCGCTTCTTTGTAGTCGGTTCATCATTGTCAAACAATAATGATTTACTCTCAAATCTCAATCATTTGATTGTTTATCCGACCTTCTTGGTTCAATAGGAATTTTAGACCTCCGTGACCGCAACCTTTGAGACACATAAGCTATGAGCATTATGGCAGCCTCCAGAACCATTTCCGGTGCTGCGCAACTCAGCACATTTAGCTAAGGTTCGTTAACCTTATCAAAGTTCTATTGTCCTCCCACTTAACATTTATGAAAAATTTCTTCTTCAAGAAACTTCACATTTCAAGGGACAAACCCTTTTGTCCTCGGTGTTATGGAGGAATAACCAATTGTTATTCGAAATAACCTACAAAGACATTCTCATCCGACTTTGGTTGTAAACATCTTACTTATGTTTAGCATACCAAAATTTAAGAAATGACAACTTGGGTTTTACCCCAAACCATAACTCATATGGTGTCATTTCAACGGATCAAGATGGAGCTCTTTTCAGTGTAAAAAGCGGAAGTCTCTAAAGCTTTAATCTTTTTTAAAACATAATGGCAGTTTTATCAATAACACCTTTGATCCAACCATGTCAAACAAGGTTTCATTACAAATCTCAAACACTCCATATTCCTATGGTGTTTCGGGATATGTAAATCTAGGTGTTTTGCTAAACTTGTAACTCAAATAAATCCCTTTATGATAAAATCATAATTCATTTATTTTCTTGTTACACTTGTAACTCAAACAAATCCCTTATGATAAAATAATAAACCATTTATTTTCTTGTTACAATGATTTTCCACTTCATCTTGAAACTCTTTGAAACATTTTCAAATATTTCATACTTCATTCTCATTAAGTGAACATTCACTCAAATTTCAGGAGAAAGTATATGAAGTTGAAACCCATCGCTTACGACTATAAATAATGGACTACATACATCGATACGAATAAATTCCAATATTATAGTCGTTCGTTCTTCTTTGGCCTTTGAACGAAGTTTTTAATTATCCCGAGGAAAGTCTCACAAGCGTCACTTGATCAAATCAAAGACTCCAAAAATCCATGAATATGGAGATTCTTCATGTTTTCTTTACAATATAATTTAAACGGCGATGTCACTTCGTAAGTGATCTTTCAATCATTTGTCTTGCGACATTTTAGCATTAGGTTTTATGGATGTGATCTCTCCAACTAGATTTGTAAATCATCCATCTAATATGGAATATGGTAATTATTTGAACAACCTTTGTTCTCATAATACCTGATTTAAATAACAATTATTAAAACAAATCTTGAAGTCAAGCTTTGATGTCAACGAGAAACACAAACAACGGTTTGTTTGTTTTCGATGAACATCATCACATATTCTCTTGCTAGTTACTTAGGACATTGTGGTTCATGAATTGCGTCGTTCCGTATGAAATTTCATACCAACCAATTCGGTATCCAATACCCAAGAACCACATTGTTTAACAAGCAAAGAATACAACCATAACCTGTATATCATCTATATACCTAAATTGGATATTTCCAATATTTTCTTTTCTGCCAAATATATTTTATAGATTCTCTTTCAGCATTTCCTTTTCCTTTTTAAAAGAATCTATCAACATCAAAAGTGGCGCCATATACATGACACATAGTCCAAAGCGTGTATATTCAAATAATAATACCTTTGGACTTGCACTTTGAAGTAGATCACCATCATCAAAATGATCGGTATTCTATTAAAATCCATTCTTTAGTAATATTTTAGTGTAGTAAACACTTTACATACATCTTCTATTCATCGTTATCATGACGACTTTCATGATCAAGCTAATGTAGCTTATAAGGAGAATTGTGAGTGTAATGTTGCTTTCCAAAACCCTTTTGGATGATTAGGATGTCTAGAATCTCCAACCTTTGTAAATTCTCATCCTATATGAGAACACATATTATACTCTATCATATTGCAACCAAAACATTGTTTCAGATATCGTTATATCTGTCACACATGATGGTTTTTGAAACAATTCTTTCAGCTCCTAGATAAACTTGATATTAAAACAATCAAGAATCATGGAGGCAAACATGATACTTAAGATACTAACACTGGAATTGTTACTCTCGATTTAATACCAATTATTAAATTTCACGGAGTAAATAGAATTTTGCTGAAAGTTTGCAATAGGACTTTAAACTTTAGATTGACACTCAACACAATACGATACCAGTTCGTAAAGTATATATCTAGAATTCAATAGTTCTATTATCTCAATTACAACTATGCATAAGGTGGTGAACGAATGCCAATGACTACAAAAAATTATGCAAATTCACTTTGATTTAATTTATGATAAATTGAGTTCTACTAATCCAAATTAGAAATGAACTCCCACTCAAAAACGACATCCCCCGTGTCTTTTTGGTGATTACATGAACCAAATCCACTACACCAAGTCCGATCATCACGTGAGTCGGTGTAGCTTCAAAGGCGAGCATCAAATGGGCATCATATCTACTAGATGACTCATGCTTAACCTTTCGGTCCATGTTCCGAGGCCATGTCTGTACATGCTAGGCTCGCCAAGTAAGAACCTTAGTATTCGCGTGTGTAATTGTCTTACACCCGAGATATTCCTTGAAGCCTTGAAGTGACGAAACATTGTCGGTGCATACTTAAGGAAGAACACATTCTTATCTTGATATTTAAATGAGGGATCATATTATTATGCTAATAAAACGCTAAAATAGCAATATAAGATGCAATCAAACATCTCATGTTAATAAGTGAAATGATATGGTTCCCGCATATGATCTCCATCATGTGCACCGTGGTATGATCTCTATCATACCTTTATGTGTAAGGCCAAGGTCTATGGAACTTACACGCTATGTGTGTGGTAATAGTATCATCTCATACTTCTACTTACAACATCACCATATCATAACACTAGCCGAACAACAATCTAAACTAGACGCCTCTAATTTGTCCATTGCAAGTTTTACGTGGCTTAGGGCTTTCGAAGATAGAACCATTCTTACCTACGAACATGAACCACAACGAGGATACCAAATTGTTGACAACTCGTTGTAAATTAGATATTGACTATAGTAGGAGAGACAGACACCCGCTAGCCACTTTTGCAAACTAGTTGCATGTCAAGCGTGGAATATGTCTCATGTGCGAGGACATGTAAATTTTGTCCGGGCCGCTTCAACCCACTATGCCACCAATATCCAAAGTACAACTAAGAAGCAATAAAATGATCATCATCGCCCACATACTCATATGTGTACTACCCGTGCAAAGCATCTACGCATAGATCCGGCTCTGATACCACTGTAGGGTTCGCAGCATAGAAAACAAAAATATTCCTACAATGGGAACATCTAAGTACCAACATCTATCTACTAGATATAAGCAACGGGTGGATATACATCCATAGATTACATACCCTCGAAGACCGAATAGCGTTAACGAGGTTGTACTCGTGGATGATGTAGACGAACGTTTGCCGATCTCAAGATCGTGATGAAGTCCATCTAGTCCAGCCGGTCCAGCATGATCAAGTCCAGCACCTCAAAGCAGTGGTGCATCCGTGATCACACACACGTACGGGTACCCGACAACCTCCGCGCCCTCGCTCCAGCGAAGCAGCGGAAGCAATAAATCCTTCCAGAAAAAGCCACCGGGAACATGTATCTCACTGATCCGAGACCATGGGGAAATTCTAAAGGGGGAGAGAGATCCTTCGTGAGGAGGTGTGTGAGACAAGTGAGAGGAGGGAGTCCTTTTATAGGGAAGGGGGGCAGCCCAAGGGGGCATGGCCGCCAGCCATGGAGGGTGCCCCCACCTCTCCCTCATTCATGTGGTGGAAGCTCCACTCACATAAAACTTCTCCACTCACAATTCCACACACATGCATTAATTTTCCACCAAAATTAATGCAAGCTCTCATTTAAATAAAACTCTTTTATTTATTTATTCAGAATTTTGTTAATTACTTTAATTAACAAACATTCACATAAAACCCCTTGATAGTCTTCCATTTCACATGCAGAACCAGTTTCAGCAATTTCAACCGAAACAGTTCCGGTGTCTAGTGAAATAAATTCCTGCGCTTTCCTTTTCTTTTTCTGGTATATCATTTGCTCCTAATGGTGTCGGCATACCTTTAGTGTGTCACCCTACGGTTCGCGAATAATGCGGACATGATCGAGACCCTTCTCCTATCAATAATCAGTAGCGGGACCTGGAGATCCATACTGACTCCCACACATTCAACGATGACTTCTATGATCGTGTGAACCTTTTACGCTAGTATCTTAATCCCTTTGTTTCACGATATATTACATGTCCGAGATTCGATCATCGGTATCTCCATACCTAGTTTGATCTTGTTACCGACATGCACTCTTTTCTCGTTCCCGTGATATAACATTCTAGTGAACAAATCACTTGCTTGCAAGCTAATCAATGTGATATCACCGAGAGGGCCCAGAGCATATCTATCCGTCATCGGGATGAACAAATTCCACTCTCGATCCATGGGTCTAAACATAACACTTTATTAGTTCTGAAGTCATCTTTATAATCACCTAGTTACGGTGTGACGTTTGATGTCATCGAGAAACTCTTCCGGTGTTAGTGATTGACATGATCTCATGGTCTAAGGATTAGGATCACTTCGTAAGTTGTTATAGCAATATAAACTCAATGACTTTGATCGTAATGCTATTCTTCAGATGAATGTTCATGACATCATTACACTAATGTTGTGACCTCGTTATTAACAACATCCAATGTCCATGATCAGGAAACTTTGATCATCATGTTAATCAACGAGCTAGTTTATAAGAGAGGCATAACTAGGAACATCCTTTTTGTTTATTAAACACACATGTATTAACGTTTCCGTATTAATACAATTATAGCATGTAAAATAAACATTTATCATAAATAAGGAATACGATAATAACCACTTTATTATTGCCTCTCGGGCATATTCCCTTCACTTCACCTCCGTATACAAGAAACATATCCTTAGTTCTTTGTAAGTACTTAAGGATATTCTTGACCGCTATCCAGTGTTCCGAACCTGGATCCGATTGGTACCTACTAGTCAAACTAATAGCATGTGCCACATCCGGTCTTGTACATAGCATGGCGTACATTATAGAGCCTATGGCTGAAGCATAGGGGACTTTGTCCATTATCTCTCTTTCTTCCGCAGAAGCCGGACTTTGAGTCTTAGTCAATGTCTTGCCTTGCAACATAGGTAAGAATCCCTTCTTACTTCCGTCCATTTTAAACTTCTTTAAAATCTTATCAAGGTATTTACTTTGTGATAGCCCTATTAGGCGCCTATATCTATCGCTATAGATCTTTATGCCCAATATGTATGACGCTTCACCTAGGTCCTTCATTGAAAATTTGCTGTTTAAATAACTTTTAACACTGTTTAAAATATCTATATCATTTCCGATCAATAATATGTCATCCACATATAATATCAGAAATGCCACATTGCTCCCACTCACTTTCTTGTAAATACAAGCTTCTCCATAAGTTTGGACAAATCCAAACTCGTTGATCACCTCATCAAAGCGGAGATTCCAACTTCGTGATGCTTGCTTCAATCCATAAATGGATCGCTGAAGCTTGCACACCTTGTTAGAATCCTTAGGATCAACAAACCCTTTGGTTGTATCATATACAACTCTTCGTCAATATTACCATTGAGAAACGCGGTTTTGACATCCATCTGCCATATCTCATAATCGAAATATGCAGCAATTGCTAACATAATCCTAACTGACTTTAGCATCGCTATGGGAGAGAATGTCTCATCGTAGTCAACTCCATGAATTTGTCGAAACCCCTTTGCGACAAGTCGAGCTTTATAGACGGTCACATTACCATCAGCATCAGTTTTTCTTTTGAAAATCCATTTGTTCTCCACGGCCTTTCGATCGTGAGGTAATTCCACCAAGTTCCAAACTTGATTTTCATACATGGATTCCATTTCGGATTTCATGGCTTCTAACCATTTGTTGGAATCCGGGCTCATCATCGCTTCTTCATATGTCGCAGGGTCATCATTTTCATCAACCATGAAATTCATGACAGGATTTCCGTACAGCTCGGGAGCTGCACGCGTCCTGCTAGACCTGCGAGGTTCGGTAGTACTCTCTTTCGGAGTTTCATGATCATTATCATTAGTGTCACATCCCAAAATTTTCCAAATTTTGAAATGTGAAAAATAAATAAAGAAAAATAAATAATTGTTGAAATTTAGGGTGAAAAGAAACTTTTTGCTTCTAATTGGAAACATCAAAACCTTACTTAAAACAATTTTGAATGAGAAAGTGACAAACAAGATTTCAATAATTCAAATGCATGTCATGCATCATCATCTATAAGCACTTGCATTTTACCTATGGACAAAATTGATAAATCTAAAACCTAAACACTAATAAGAGAAATCACCATCAAGTTGAATACAGGACTATGGATATGTTCCATATAAAAATTTAGCAAAATCATTTCTATATAATCTGTAATGGTAAAGAACAATATTACAAAACCATGGGAATTGTTTTCACTCTATTTGGATCCATGGATAAAAACTTATGATTTATATAAGTTAAAAGAAAATATTCCAAGGTCAATAAAGCTCATAGCTAAAATTAATACTTAATTGCAAACAAATTAATTCTAAAGGATATATAAAGATAAATAATTATTAAGTAGAACTATACAAATTGGAATCGCCATTTTTAGAACTATAAATCAAAACATATGATTTATCTAAGATAGAAAAGGAAATAAGAGATACTACAAAGATAATTTAAGCCATGGACGAAATCCATAATTGAACGAAACAAAAAGTATACTTAAATGATATATAATAATAAATAATTATTTTATAAAACTTTACAAACTTGTTTGACCATTTTTAGAACTCTAAATCAAAAGATATGAAATAAACAAGAATTAAGAAAATATACTATATAGGCCTACGTGTCATGCTTAATTTCTAAATGAATTATATTTTATAAAAAAATATTATAAATACTCTAGTTGGAGTAAACTATTAGCTTATATTTTATATAATATTTTCTAAGAAGGTTTGATACAAATTTGAGTCAATTTAGAAGTTCAATCAATTGATATAAACAAAACAGAAAAAGAAAAGAAGAAATCGATTAAAAAAAAGAAGAGAAGCCCAGGACAGTCCAGCAGCCCACAATCCGAATCCCACCTCTCTATTTTTTCTCTTCCTTCCAATAATTTTGGGCCGCATTCTCTTTGGACCATCTAAATCGACCATCGTCTTCTTCCTATGTTCACGATCACGTAGAGAGACGTTTCTTCCATTGCCACTTCATTGATTCCCCTCCTCTTCCAAGGCATTCAAGTCCCCAAAACTGATCGCCATAAACATGAGATATATTGGAAATATCCTGGAGTAACCGTTCAGAGAATTTATTTTTCATTTAGATGTCTTATAATCTCCCAGTCCAGCGTGGTGAACCGAATGCCAATCGGTGGCATATGTCTCCCGATCTCCCTGCATAGAGCATATCAAGACGAACCGAGAGAAGCAGCGCGTACCTCTAGTTCTCCTCCTTCACCTTTGCTCCTAAACTTTCTCGAGAGGAGCTCTGTAGATCACATACCTACCATGCCAAGAATAGCCTAAAAACAGAGTTCATCGTCAGATCTTGTCTCCCTCGGTGAGTTTCTCGCCGATTCCTTCTACCATAAGACTAGTCTTGATGTTGTCTACCTTCAGGACATGATTGTTCATCATATTGTTGTAGTTGGTCATGCCGCCGACGTCGCACATTGCTCCATCCGTGGATTGCCGTCATCGTTGGAGACGAACGAGCTCTAAATCATGTCTAGTAGCACCGCATCGACGTCCTCTACGCCGTCCGCATATTCTTCTACTCCGGATGCGTCCCTAGCGACGAGAACGACAACGCCAAGCCCGTGTCCGCAAATCCGGCGAACTTCTCCGGCGAGCTTTTCCGGTGAGCCATCCTGGGCCATTAGATCTTCATCTAAAGGTCATCATAGATCACTTAAACAAAGGGGTATCCTTAAATTAGAATCTGCCAAGTGTCATATCTATTCCTATTTTCGGATTTTTAGACATAAGAACACACAAACTTGCAAAAATCATATCTTTAGTTCCGTATATCCAAATTTAGCAAATAATATGTCTATGGATTCACAAAAATGAGTAGAACCCAGTGCATACATAATTTGGTATTTTTTAGTCTGTTAAAATCGCGTTTTATACAGAACTATTTGTGTAGTATTTTGAGTATAAAAATTGTTGTGTAAATTATTTTTAAGTGAATCCTTTTGCAAATGGTTGTATATTGAACCCTTTGTACAGTAAGACCAAAATATAATTTTATTATAGTATAAATAATACCATGGAAATTATTTAGTGAGAACGTACTTTCCAAGTGTTAGAAATATTGCTAATTGCTACAATTGCACAAATGGTTGCATTTGTAATCTTGAAAATATAAAATGTTCAGAAATCACTTACTAATGTTCAGAACCTTGTTATAAAAATTTGTACAATAAAAATTGCCATCTTGCATGTTTGCATACTTTGAATGATTTTTGTGTTGTCGTTAGTATTGATCTTGTGATTGTTTTGTCTTGGTTGTTTTGCTTGATAGATTGTGTTGATTGTCAAGTGTGTTATTGCAAAGAGTGTACCAACACCACCAACTACTAAGGCAAGTGACACTATCATCCAATGTCGTACTATTTTCATTACACTTAGTGGATTTTGTAACATGCATGATAAGGACTACTATATTTTATGCTATGCTAAATCCTAATAGGATACCCCATATATATTCCTTAGTGAAAACATTGTAGTTGTAGTATGCTTAGCCCTGCTATATATTTGGGATGGGATACATGATATGACTATAGGAAGTATTGAAAAGATATATGTTTTATATAATAAAACAAGTTTTTAATGAACCACCTGGGTGGACAAGGATACTCAAGATTGTACAAGGTGGAAACAAAAGGAACCATGTTTATATGGCTATCTCTTTTTGTATGTGCACTAGAAGAAAACCACCCAGGGACTTAGAGATTGAACATGTTTCTCGTACAGTGGCTTCCGTGTACATCCACATGCTAAATGGGCTCTGGCTTAGTCAACTACATAGTGGAAGACCCATGCATTGGCATCTTCAGGTTAACTAGAATTGTGTAAGGGAACTTGAAACCCTACATTGGTGCCTAGATGACAAGCTAGCATTATGTATTGGGAGGACTTCTATGGAAAGACTTTCACATTCTCAATCTCCCAGTACTCCATCTTGGTGAGTACTTATCCAGTGGCCACTGGTGGCATCAAGATGAGATTTTGGCATGTGGGTAAAGTGTACAACTTCTGCAGAAGATCAAAATCCTAAGTACTTAGCCGTGTCCCCGGTTATGGACAATTCTGAGCCACTAAGGCCTAAAGCTATGGAAGATCTCGACATTCCAATTTCTCAAAGTTAAAAGTTGATGTTGACAACAAGGGATTAGAAGCACTTGGAGATTTCCAAGGAGTTCAGAAAGATTTTGACAAAAGATCAAAACTATTTTGAAAAGATAGGACAAAACTATATTGCTTTCTGCAAATGAGCCTAAACCCTACTTAGCCAAATATGCATGTAATGATAGGATCCACTTACTTCTACATAATAGTGAAACTTGCCAATACAATTCAAATGTATTGACCCTTGTGGCTGCAACTTATTATGTTGAAGGTTTGTTTGATGTTAAGTGTGTTGAATAGGATTACAAGTCTACAACCAACATGATTGCATGTGGCACTTTGAAGATGAAGTACCCCATGCTTTATAGATATTCTGCTGCAATGTAATGTGATAGCCAAATGAGCTATGTAAGATGTAATGAATTTTTTTATTCCTGGTTATAAAGTTGTATTATGACCTTTGTTTCTTGATATTACATCTTAACTGTGGATGCTATCTATTGATCCATGGACTAGCATTGTAAACACAGGGATCTCTACCTTATTAAAGGTTGGGAACCTTACAATTAGTTCCTTCTTCAACAGGTGAAGCCAACTCCAGAAAAACTTCCGGTGCTGCGCTACTCGCCATACTTTGAAGAGAAGGTTCAATAACCTCTTTGAGTTCTACCTTCCGACTACTCACACCTTTCGCGAGAAACTCTTTCTCTAGAAAGGATCCATTCTTTGCAACAAATACCTTGCCCTCGGATCTGTGATAGAAGGAATACCCAATAGTTTCCTTAGGGTATCCTATGAAGACGCATTTTTCCGCTTTGGGTTCGAGTTTATCCGGTTGAAGTTTATTCACATAAACATCGCATCCCCAAACTTTAAGAAATGACATCTTAGGTTTGTTTCCAAACCACAATTCATACAGTGTCTTTTCAACGGATTTAGATGGTGCCCTATTCAAAGTGAATGCAGCAGTTTCTAGTGCATAACCCCAAAATGACAACGGCAAGTCCGTCAGAGACATCATAGATCGAACCATATCTAATAAAGTACGATTACGATGTTCCAACACACCATTTCTCTGTGGTGTTCCGGCAGGTGTGAGTTGTGAAACAATTCCACACTCTTTCATATGAGTGCTAAACTCGTAACTTAGATACTCACCTCCATGGTCGGACCGTAGAAATTTGATCTTTCTATTACGATGATTTTCCACTTCATTCTAAAATTCCTGAACTTTTCAAAGGTTTCATACTTGTGTTTCATTAAGTAGATATAACCGTATCTACTCAAATCATCCGTGAAAGTAACAAAATAACGATATCCACCTCGCGCTGACACACTCATTGGACCACATACATCAGAATGTATGATTTCCAACAAATCTGTTGCCCGTTCCATTGAACCGGAAAACGGCGTTCTAGTCATCTTGCCCATAAGGCATGGCTCACATGTATCAAATGATTCAAAATCAAGTGATTCCAAAAGTCCATCTGAATGGAGCTTCTTCATGCGTTTAACGCCAATATGACCTAGACGGAAGTGCCACGTATATGCGGATATATCATCATTAAGTTTAATCATTTTAGCATCAACATTATGAATATGTGTAATATTATCATCGAGATCTAATAGAAATACACCATTCATCGTCGATGCATGACCATAAAAGATTTCATTCATATAAATGGAACAACCATTGTTCTCGGATTTAAATGAATAACAACTTCGCATCAAACATGATCCAGATACAATGTTCATGCTCAGTGCAGGCACTAGATAACAATTATTCAAGTTTATAACTAATCCCGACGGCAAATGGAGAGGCAGCGTTCCGACGGCAATCACATCAACGCTTGATCCATTTCCGACACGCATCTTGACCTCACCCCTTGCTAGCGGTCGCTTGTTACGCAGCCCCTGATTCGAGTTATAAATTTTAGCAACTGAACCGGTATCAAATACCCATGTGCTACTTCGAGCACTAGTCAAGTACACATCAATAACATGTATATCATATATACCTTTGTTTGCCTTGCCGGCCTTCTTGTCTGCCAAATACTTGGGGCAGTTGCGCTTCTAGTGGCCAGTCCCCTTACAATAGTAGCACTCGGTATCAGACTTAGGTCCAACTCGGGGTTTCTTTTCAGGCACGGCAACAGGCTTTCTGCCCTTACTTCCCTTCTGTTTTCCCTTCTTGTCTTTCTTGAAACCAGTGTTCCTATTGATCATCAACACTTGATGTTCCTTTTTGATCTCCACTTCTGCAGTTTTAAGCATTGACAGAAGATCGGGGAGAGACTTCTTCATGCCTTGCATATTATAGTTCATCACAAAGCTCTTATAGCTAGGTGGCAGAGACTGCAGAACACGATGGATGCCTAAGTCAATGGGAATCGTTATTCCCAAGGACACAAGATTATCGGCGTAACCCGACATCTTGAGTACATGCTCACTAACAGAGCTGTTCTCTTCCATCATGCAGCTTAAGAACTTTTCTGAAGCGTTGTAGATCTCTACAGCAGCATGTGTGTCGAAAATCATTTTCAACTCACCCATTGTATCAAATGCATTGCCGTTTTCGAAATGCTTTCGAAGTTCCGGCTCTAGCCCATACAATATGCCGCAATGAACTAAGTTATGGTCCTCCTGACGAGTCTGATAGACATTCTTCTCCTCGTCAGGGGCATCCTCAAAAGGTGGGGGGCCTAGTGGCGCTTCTAGCACGTATTGATTTTGTGCAGCAGAGAGGAGAATCCTCAAATTCATGGCCCATTCGGTAAAGTTTCTACTGTTTGTTGCAAGTTTCTCTTTCTCCATGAACACATTGAAATTAAAAGCAGGTGGTGCCATGTACAACAGAATTTTTAAAGTTTAGACTAAGTGTATGATAGATTGAGTTCAACTAATCCATTTTACGAATGAACTCCCACTCAAAAATGACATCCCTCGTGCCTTTTTGGTGATTACATGAACCAAATCCACTATACCAAGTCCGATCATCACGTGAGTCGGTATAGCTTCAAAGGCGAGCATCAAATGGGCATCATATCTACTATATGACTCATGCTTAACCTTTCGGTCCGTGTTCCGAGGCCATGTCTGTACATGCTAGGCTCGCCAAGTTAGAACCTTAGTATTCGCATGTGTAACTGTTTTACACCCGAAATATGGTCGTGGATCCAAGAACACCCGATCATCACGTGATGTCTTGGAGCGACGAAAACATAATCGGTGCATACTAAAGGAAGAACACATTCTTATCTTGATATTTAAATGAGGTATCATCTTATTATGCTAAAAAAGCGCTAAACAAGCAATATAAGATGCTATCAAACATCACATGTTTATTAGTGAAATGATATGGTTCCCGCATATGATCTCTATCATGTGCATCATGGTATGATCACTATCATACCTATATATGTAAGTCCAAGGTCTATGGAGATTACACGTTATGTATGTTGTAAGAGTATCATCTCATACTTCTACTGACAACACCACCATATCATAACACTAGCCCAGCAACAATCTAAACTAGACGCCTCTAATTTATCCATTGCAAGTTTTACGTGGCTTAGGGCTTTCGAGATAGAACCGTTCTTACCTACGAACATGAACCACAACGAGGATAACCAAATTGTTGACAACTCGTTGCAAAATATATATTAACTATAGTAGGAGAGACAGACACCCGCTAGCCACTTATGCAAACTAGTTGCATGTCAAGCGTGGAACAGGTCTCATGTGCGAGGACATGTAAAGTTTTTCCGGGCCGCTTCATCCCACTATGCCACCAATATCCAAAATTACAACTAAGGAGCAACAACATGATCATCATCTCCCACATACTCATATGTGTACTACCCGTGTAAAGCATCTACGCATAGATCCGGCTCTGATACCACTGTAGGGTTCGCAGCATAGAAAACAAAAAATTTCCTACGATGTGAACTATGAACCAAGATCTATCTATTAGATACAAACAACGGGCGGATGTATATCCGTAGAGAAAATACCCTTGAAGACCGACAAAGCTTAACGAGTTCAACTCGTGGTTGATGTAGACGATCTCTTGCCGATCTCAAGATCGAGAGGAAGTCCTAGCGCCGCAAATCAGCAGCGCATCCGTGCTCACACACACGTTCGAGGCACCGAGCAACCTCCGCCTCCTCTCTCCAGCGATGCAGCGGAAGCACAACTCTTTCTTGCCGAATATCCACCGGGAACATGTATCTCGCTAGTCCAAGACCATGGGGGATAAATTCTAGAGGGGGAGAGAGATCCTTCACGAGGAGGTGTAAGTGAGAAGTGAGGAGAGGGGTGCCTTTTATAGGAGGAGGGGGGAACCCCAAGGGGGTGGCCGGTGCATGGGGGCTGCCCCCTTGCCCTCCCCTCTTCATGTGGGTGGACACTCCACTCACAAAAATCCATTCATATCCCTCCACTCAAAATCCCACTCAAACTTGCCATTAAATTTCTACCAAATTTAATGCAAACTCTCATTAAATAAAACTATTTTATTTTATTCAGAATTTTGTCAATTACTTTAATGAAAAACATTCACAAATAACCCCTTGCTAGAATTCTATTTCACAGGCATAACCAGTTTATGTAATTTCACCCGAAAACCTGTTTCGGTATCTAGTGAAATAAATTCCTGCGCTTGTTCATTCTTTCGGCATGAAACTTTTGCTCCAATTGGATGTCGGTGTCTCTTAAATGTGTCACCGTACTGTTCGTGAACAATGCGGACATGATCGAGACCCCTCTCGGATCAATAATCAGAAGCGGGATCTGGAAACCCATACTGACTCCCACACATTCAACGATGACTTTCTTGTGATCGTCGGAACCTTTTTACGCTAGTATCTTAATCCCTTTGTTTCACGATATATTACATGTCCGAGATTCGATCATCGGTATCTCCATACCTAGTTTGATCTTGTTACTGACATGCACTCTTTTCTCGTTCCCGTGATATAACATTCTAGTGATCAAATCACTTGCTTGCAAGCTAATCAATGTGATATCACCGAGAGGGCCCAGAGTATATCTATCCGTCATCGGGATGAAAAAATTCCACTCTCGATCCATGAGCCTCAACATAACACTTTATTAGTTCCGAATCCATCTTTATAATCACCCTGTTACGGTGTGACGTTTGATGTTATCAAGAAACTCTTCCGGTGTTAGTGATTGACATGATATCATAGTCTAAGGATTAGGATCACTTCGTAAGTTGTTATAGCAATATAAACTCAATGACTTTGATCGTAATGCTATACTTGGATGAATGTTCATCACACCATTACACTAATGTTGTGATCCCGTTATTAACAACATCCAATGTCCATGATCAGGAAACCTTGATCATCTTGTTAATCAACGAGCTAGTTTATGAGAGAGGCATAACTAGGAACTTTATGTTTGTTTATTAAACACACATGTATTAATGTTTCCGTATTAATACAATTATAGCATGCAAAATAAACATCTCTCATATAGTTGGAATACACATAATAAACACTTTATTATTGCCTCTCAGGGCATATTCCCTTCAGAAATCCATTATGGCTCCCGCATATTTCTATGATTACATTGTGATCGAATGAACCATATACATACGATACCGATTCCCTTTGTCACGTGATACTTTACTTATCTGAGGTTTGATCGTCGGTATATCTATACCTAGTTCAACCTCGTTACCGATAAGTACTCTTTACTCGTTCCATGATATCTTATCCCTTGTGAACTAGTCACATTCTTGCAAGCCAATTGGATGACATTCCACCGAGAGGGCCCAGAGTATATCTATCCGTCATAAGGATGGAAAAATCCCACTCTTGATCCCTGTGCCTCAACACATACTTTTAGAATACCTAATGCCACCTTTATAACCACCCAGTTACAAAGTGGTGTTTGATGTCATTAAAGTATCCATCCGGTGATGGTGATTAACATGATCTCATGGTCAAAGGATTAGGTTACTATGTATTTGAAATCTTGTAGCAAACGAACTCTAAATGACTTGATATAATTCTACACTTACTATAGGAGTGTGTACATCATATCGTTCTCCTAATGACATGATCTTGTTATTAATAACATCTAATGTCCATGATTAGGAAACCATGATCATCTATTAATCAACAAGCTAGTTAAACAAGAGGCTTACTAGGGACTACATTTATGTTTACAAAACACACAAGTATTAATGTTTCGGGTTAATACAATTATAGCATGGGATGCAAACAAGTATTAATGTTTCGGGTTAATACAATTATAGCATGGGATGCAAACAAGTATTAATGTTTCGGGTTAATACAATTATAGCATGGGATGCAAACATTCATTATAAACACAAATATAAAATAATAACAACTTTTATTATTGCCTCTTGGGAATATCTCCAACTTAACTCACTTTCACTGGAGTCAATAATCTAGATTACATTGTGATGTACCTAACACCCACGACGTTCTGGTGTTGGTCATGTTTTGCCCTAGGGAGAGGTTTAGTCAACGGATCTGCCACATTCAGATCTGTGTGTACTTTGCAAATCTTTATGTCACCATCGTGGACATGCTCAGGAATAGCATGAAAACGTAGCTTGATATGCTTCAGCTTCTTGTGTGACCTTGGCTTTTGTGCATTGGCTATGGCACCCATGTTGTCACAGTAGATGGCCATTGGGTCCAACGCACAACCACACCAAGCTCCGTAATGAACTCCTTCATCCATGTCGCCTCTTATGAAGCCTCTGAAGTAGCTATGTATTCCGATTTAGTTGAAGATCTCTCGACAATGCTTTGCTTAGCACTCCTCCAGCTCACTACTACACCATTCAAAGTAAATACATATCTAGATTGCAACTTAGAGTCATCCGGATCGATGTTCCAACTAGCATCAATGGAACTGTTTACAACGAGGTATTCGTAACCTCCATAAGAAAGAACCATATCCTTAGTCCTTCTTAAGTACTTTAGGATATTTTTGACCGCTAACCAGTGATCTACTCCTGGATCACTTTGATATTTGCTAGTCAAACTAAAGGCATATGCAATATCTGGTCTTGTACACATCATGGCATACATGATAGATCCTATGGCTGGCATAGGGAGTTTTGCTTATCCTCTGTCTATCTTCTACCGTAGTTGTACTTTGAGTTTTACTCAAGGTTGTATTGGACAACAAGGGAAAGAACCATTTCTTGCTATCTTCCATTTCAAACCTCTTTAGAACTTTTTCCAAATATGTACTTTGTGAAAGCGCTATTAAGTGTCTTGATCTATCTCTATAAATCTTGATGCCTAATATGTATGCAGCTTCGCCAAGATCCTTTATTGAAAAACTACTATTCAAATAGTCTTTGACACTTTTAAGAATTTATAGATCATTCCCAATCAACAATATGTCATCCACTTTAAAATTCTACAGAGCTCCCACTCACTTTCTTGTAAATACAAGTTTCTCCATAAGTTTGTATAAATCCAAAGCTTTTGATCACCTTATCAAAACGTTGATTCCAGCTCCGGGATGCTTGCTTCAATCCATAAATGGATCGTTGAAGTTTGCATACCTTGTTAGCATCTTTAGGATCGACAAAACCTTTGGGTTTAAAATATACAACTCTTCATCAATGTCTCCATTGAGAAACGTTGTTTTGACATCCATCTGCCATATCTCATAATCATAAAATGCAGCGATTGCTAACAAAACCCTCACAGACTTTAGCTTCGCTACTAGTGAGAAAGTCTTATCGTAGTAAACTCCTTGAATTGGTCGGGACCCTTTCGTGAAAAGTAGTACTTTATAGATGGTTACATTACCATCAGCATATGTATTGTTCTTGAAAATCCATTTGTTCTCTACAGCCTTCCAGCCATCCAGTAAGTCCACCAAAGTCCACACTTGGTTTTACATGGATCCAATATTGGATTCATGCCATTTGTTGGAATCTAGGCTCATCATTGCTTCCTCATGCATCGCAGGGTCATTGGTATTGTCCACCAACATGACATTCATAATAGGATCATACCGATTAGGACCGGTACGAGTCCTTGTCGACCTACGAGATTCCATAGTAACTTTGTTCGTAGTTTCATGATAATTATCATTAGCTTCCTCTCTTATTAGTGCAGGCGACACAAGAAAATCTTCCGGTGTTGCACTACTCTAAAATCCGAGGGAAGGTTCGACAACCTCGTCGAGCTCTACTTTCCTTCCAGTCACTTCTTTCAATAGAAACTCCTTCTCGAGAAAGGATCCATTATTGGCAATGAAGATTTTGCCTTTGGATCTATGATAGAAGGTATACCCAATTGTTTCTTTAGGGTACCCTATGAAGACGTATTTTTCCGCTTTGGGTTCAAGCTTGTCGGGCTATAACTTCTTTACTTAAGCTTCGCACCCCAAACTTTAAGGAACGACAATTTAGGTTTCTTCCCAAACCACAATTCATATGGTGGCATTTCAACGGATTTAGGTGGTGCCCTATTTAAAGTGAATGTGGCTATTTCTAATGCATAACCCCAAAATGATAACGCTAAATCCATAAGAGACATCATAGAATGTACCATATCTAAGAGAGTTCGATTATGACATTCGGACACACCGTTGCGTTGTGGTGTTCCCGGAAGTGCCAATTTGTGAAAGTATTCCCCATTTCTTTAAATGCTTGCCAAACTCGTAACTAAGATACTCACCTCCATGGTCAGATCGTAGAAATTTAATATTTTTGTTATGTTGATTCTCTACTTCACTTTAAAATTCCTTAAACTTTTCAAAAGTTTCGGACTTATGTTTCATGAAATAGATATACCCATATCTACTCAAGTCATACGTGAAAGTAAGAAGATAATGATAACCACTGAGCGATTCCACACTCATCAGGCCACACACATCGGTATGTATGATTTCCAATAAGTCCATAGCTCACTCCATTATGCCAGAGAATGGAGTCCTAGTCATTTTTTCCATCAGACATGCTTCGCATCTTTCAAGTGATTCAAAATCAAGTGATTCAAGAAGTCCATTAGAATGGAGTTTCCTCATACGCTTCACTCCAATGCGACCAAGATGATGGTGCCACACGTATGTAGAATTATCATTCAATTTCAATCGTTTAGCATCTATATTATGAACCTGTGTATCACTAATATCAAAATTCAATAAGAATAGACCATCTATCATAGGCGCATGAACATAAAAGATATTACTCATCTAAATCGAACAACCATTATTCTCGAACTTAAACAAGTAACCATCTCGCAATGAACCAGATCCAGATATAATGTTCATGCTTAACACATGCACCAAATAACAATTATTTAAGTATAAAACTAATCCCGATGGTAGATGAAGAGGGAGCGTGCCGATAGAGATCACATCAACCTTGGAGCCATTTCCAACGCGCATCGTCACCTCGTCTCTCGCTAGACTTTGCTTATTCTGCAGCACCTATTTTGAGATACACATCAATAACATGTATATCGAATATACCTTTCTTCTTGATGTTGCCGTTCTTAAGATCTGCTAGGTACTTGGGGCAATTCCGCTTCCTGTGACCTTCTCTCTTGCAGTAAAAGCACTCAGTACCAGGCTTAGGACCAGCCTTGGGTTTCTTTGCAGGCGCAACAGCTTTCTTGCCGCCCGTCTTAACGTTACCCTTCTTATTAGGATTGCCTTGATTCTTGAAATTGGTGGTATTATTAACCATCAACACTTGGTGCTCTTTCTTGATATCCACTTCCATAGATTTCATCATGGAGAAGATTTTAGGCAACGACTTATCCATGCACTGCATGTTGTATTTTATCATGAAGTTCTTATAACTAGGTGGTAGTGATTGGAGGACACGATGAATACCCAACACATTAGGAATTATTATTCCCATATCTGCGAGTTTATTTGCGTACCCAGACATATTAAGCACATGCTTGCTAGCGGAGATGCCCTCTTACATCTTGTAGTTAAATAACTTCTCGGAGGCTTCATAGCTTTCATCATCCGCATGAGTCTCAAATATCATTTTGAGCTCATGGACAATATCATACGGCTTATAGTTCTCAAACCGCTTATGAAGCTCCGACTCTAAATCGTCCAAGATGGCTCACTGAACTGTGGAGTATTGATTCTTCCGAGTGAGGAAAACATTCTTCACCTCATCGGTAGCATCATCTGCAGGAGGGTCACCAAGCAGTGCATCTAGCACATAGGTCAATTGATCAACATCGAGGACAATCCTCAAGTTGTGGTCCATGAAGTTTCTTCAATTGTTTTTCAACTTTTCTTTCTCTAGGAACACATTAAAATTGATGGTAGGGTCCTCCATGATCTACAACATATTTACAGAGAGTTTAGACTAAGTTTATGAAAAATTGAGTTCATATTTAATACTTAAATTAACGGGTGAACTCCCACTCAAATAAACATCCCTCGCATATTCTTAGTGATCACATAAACCAAATCCACTACACCAAATCCGATTTATCACGAGAGATGATGTAGTTTCAAAGGCGAACAATCAACATTTTCATCTTATCAATCATATGAATCATGTTTTACCTTTCAGTATTTCGTCTTCCGAGACCATGTATGTACATGCTAGGCTCGTCAAGGTTAACCTTACTATGCGCATGTGCAAATCTAGCTTGCACCCATTGTATGAACACGTAGAATCTATCACACCCGATCATCACGTGGTTCTTTGAAATGACGAGTCTTAGCAACGGTGCCTATTAAGGATGAACACTTTATTACTTGATATTTACTGAAAGGGATCATATTATAATGCTACCGTCGCAATCTAAAAAATACATGATGCATAAAACGATTAACATCACATGCAATTCATAATATGTGATATGATATGGCCTTTCTTCTTGTGCCTTTGATCTCAATCTCCAAAGAACGAACATGATCTCCATCATCACCGGCGCGGCGTCATGGTCAATGGCGACGCTTCTTGGCTGTCCACCACTAAAAACAACTATTACAACTACTTTGATTTAAAGACAAGCATGTATAATCATAAGGCTCCTTCCAGTTGCAAACTTACAATAAGGATCATTGCATACATCATATATAATCACAATCATGGACTTATCACATCACAACACAAGCCCTGCAAAAACAAGTTAGACTCCTCTAATCTTCTTTGCATGTTTTACGTGGCTGGGGCTTTCGCATAAGAACCGTTCTAACTTACGAACATGAAACACATCGTTGATACAAGTATTTTTAAGTGCCTTTTGTAAATTGAATCGTCATTATGGTGGGAGAGACAGACACCTAGAAAACCACTTGTGCAATGCAAATTGCACGTTGAGTGTGGAGCAAGTCTGATGTATGATGACATGTAAGGTTAGCCCAGGCTGCTTCATCCCACCATCCCGCAAGTGGAAAGTACACAAAAATAAATCGACAACAAAATCATCAAAGCCCACAAAAACATTGTGTTCTACTCGTGCAATAGATCTACGCATAGACACGAATCTGATACCATCGTAGGGGTTCGTAGCATGGAAAACAAAAAAATTCTATCGCATGGACACACAAAAGCCAAGAACTAATCTATGAGATCGGTGTACGAATTCGTAGCATGGAAAACAAAAAATTTCTATCGCATGTATACACAAGCCAAGATATAATCTACTAGATCGGTGCAACGAGTTGATAGAGTACTAACCCTCGAAGATCGAAAGCGGCTAACGAGATTGGATTCTCATGGGTGATGTAGTCGTTCACTTGGCGATCTCAAGATCGCCTAGAAGATCCTTCTGGCACCGTGTTCCGGCACCGCTCCCGCAGTCGGTCACATGTTCAGTACTCGATGAAGACCTTCCTCTCCCTGGTTCTAGCAGGGTAGCGCAGGTCATAGATCTCTCCTCGCGATTCCAGTAGCACGACGGCGTGGTGGTGTAGTAGAGGGGAAATCCCGCAGGGCTTCACCTAAGCCAGAGCGGGTATGGTGTAGTAGAAGAAGGCCTCAGCGATCTTCGGTTTAGAGCCGAGGGGTGGTGGTGGCCGGAAGCTAGGGCATGTCCTAGGGGGCGACTTGGAGGAACCCTAGGCGGCGGCGACTTGAGAGAGGGAGGTGGCGCCCGACAAGGGTTTTGGTGTAGTAGGGCAAGGGGGCGCCCCTCCCCTCTATATATGAGAGGGAGAGGAAGTTTGGGGGTAGGGGAGTCCTCCCACAACTCGTCCTTGTGGTCGGCGGAAAGGGGAGGGAGGAATCCTTCCCTAGGTGGTTTCCTCCCTCCACTAGGAAACCATGTTGGGATTTCACTTTATCAATTTGGCGTTTGACTTTCAAACTAGAGTTTGATTTCTCTCTTCCCATTGCCCAGCCAAGTGACCTAGGACATGATACAACTATTCCACTTTGATATGATACTTCCATGTACCCTTCCCACTTCGGAGTGATAGACCTTCTAGACCCTTCTAGAACATTCCAGTGAAAACACCGATACCATTCCCATACTTCGGAATTGGACTTTACTTATATGAATCTTATTCTCCAGACCATTCCGGATCTCCTCGTGATATCCCGGATCCAATCTGAGACTCCGAGCAACATTCAGTCTCTTACTCACATTCCATATCTACTAAAAAACATCAAATCCTTAAGTGTGTCTCCCTACGGTTCGTGAATTATGCAGACATGATCGAGACTATTCTCCGATCAATAACCAATAGAGGAATCTGGAAATTCATATGGCTCCCACATATTTCTACGATTACTTCATGATCGAATGAACCATTTAGATACGATACCAATTTTCCTTTGTCTCGTGATACTTTACTTATCCGAGGTTTGATTGCCGGTATCTCTGCATACCTAGTTCAACCTCCTTAAGTACTCTTTACTCGTTCCTATGATATGTGATCCCTTGTGAGCCAGTCACATGTTTCCAAGCCAATTCGATGACATTCCATCGAGAGGGCCTAGGGTATATCTATTTGTCATATGGATGGACACATCCCACTCTTGATCCATGTGCCTCAACACATACTTTTAGAATACTCAATGTCACCTTTATAACACTAGTGCAGAACACCCCCTCTAATAGTGGTTCAGAACACCCTCTAACAACAGTTTCAGAACCTCTATTGAGAGTTTGGTGTTAGAGCCCCCCTTTAACAGTGGTTCTTATACGAACCGTTGTTAAAGAGTGGCGCACGTGGGGCTGCCGCAGCGCCCAGTCCCTCCCCTTTAATACCGGTTCGTAACATGAACCGGTGTTAAAGTTTCTCTACCGTGGAAGGAAAACAACATAAATCACTTCCGCGGTAGAGTTCTGTCGCCGCCCCATTTTGGGCGGATTTCTGCGGCGCGGCAGGGACGGTGGGGGGGAGGGGAGATCGATCGGGAGAGGTATACACATACATCGTCAGTACATATATACGAGTACATAAATAATTAATCAACTATTATTATACACAAACACGTTCAAGCATATATACAATATAACATCTCTGTACACGTTCATTTTGGATATCTAAAGAGTTCTCCGCCAGGCGTGATGACCTCATCAAGTATGAACCCCACCAATTCCTCTTGAATGGCTCGTATGCGGTCAAATGGTAGGAGTTTGTCCCGCATCCGTTCGATCTAAATATATATGAAGAATGGGGTAAATATATATATATATATATATAAGAATGAAACTCAACACAACTGATGTTAATAAAATAATGTTGTGTATACTTTGTTAACTTACTCTAAGTTGTTCTAGTGCGTCTTGGCCTATCGCACATATCGTGTTGCGAGTGAACTTGCAAACATAGTATCGACATAAGTTATTGCCAGGTCCCTGATGCACCCACTTTACGAGAATAGAGAGTTCAATCAAAATAATAATCAATAAATCATGATATAATGGAATTGGAAGCAGAATCAAAGAGATATGTAGACCTAGCTGGCTAGTATTAATTACATTTTGATCTATAAATTTTAGTTCTTCTGACCATTCACCCACGGCCCTACCCGTGAACCTTTTCCAAACCTTGTCCGGCAAAGAAAATGGATAAAGGAGTAATGTAAGATCCCTCCTTTATAAAGGAAAAATGATCCCTGTGATTGCAATGCTAGTCCCTGGATCAATGCTAGCATCCACAATTTAAGATGAAGTACACATAAACAAAGGTCATTATTACAGTCATTCCAGAGACAAACATAGTCTTTTACAACTCCATGGCCACAGGCCTAGTACAAGAGTTTAAATGAGTAAATAGATAAATAAATCTTCATCTTTATGTGCCACAGGCAAGCATGTTGAGTGTAGAATCATGACTCCTAATCATCATCAGAATAACCTGCAACATCACAAGTTACAGCCACAGTGGGTCAATACATTGGAATAGTATTGGCAAGTGATACCTTAGTAGAATATTGGTGGACTAGATACTATATGCATTTTGGCTAAGTGTAGCTTAGGCTTGCTTTGCTCAAAATAGGTTTTGCCTATCAGTTGAAAACACTAAGTTTTTCTTTGTCAAAACTTTTCCCAAGGAACCACCAATAGATATTGGGGTCCTTCACCCTTGTTCAACCACAAGTTTTACTTATAAATTTGGATGAGGAGATTCTTGATAGCTTCCATGTCTTGATGCTCAAATTGTCCAATACCAGGGACATGGCTAAGTACTTAGATTCTTCCATCTCAAGAGGTTGTGCACTTTACCCACAAGACTTGATTTTCACCAAGACAGGACCTTTCAGAAGCCTTCCCTTAGACCAAATGGACGCATTCCAACCTATCAACCCACTACCACCAACTGTCCAAATGGCTAAGTTATTGCAACCTATGTGATCCAGGCAGAGCCCATATTGTCAAGTGGCTGCACTAGAAGCTTCTTAACATTTAGCCTCTCAAATCCCTTTGTTCTTGGGTGGCTTTCCACAAGTGAGATAGACAGGGTAAACCATAGAAATGGGCCTTGTGTAACCACTCAACATAACCCATTCACAACCATTCCACCCAGGTGATTCATTCACTTAGTTGTTTTATTAACAAAAAACATAGTCCAAAGACTTAGAAATATTTATTCATAGCATGAACATGTATCCACCCTTGGTTACTACTAGCTAGGCTAAGCATGGCATAGATAAGCATCTTAACTTAGAAATTTCTAGCAATTCTACAACTACTAGGATTTCCCAAGCATAGCATATAAGCAAAATATAACCATGCAAGACTAGCAAAATATTTCTAATGCATAGTTGTAAAACATAGGGAGAAAATCATGAAGCACCACTTTCCTTGGTAGTTTGGAGATTAGCTACAATCCTCACAATCACAATCACTATTTGCACCAAAATCTACACATAAAATGATAACACCAAATCACATACAAAATAAATACAAGCAAAAATATATGAATGCATGCAATATGACATGTGATGATTTTCTACACAAAACAATACAAGTGCACAGTTCTGATTTATAAACAAGTTCAAAACTTGCCAAACAAACTTTATTTGAACATTAAATCATTTCTCAAATAATTATTATATCCAAACTATGCCTACACATGTTTCTATAAAAATAACCGTTTTAACAGAAACAAAACATTAAACACATTGCATATATGGAAAGGACTTTCTCTCCTGATTCCATTGATATAAAATTTGTCAAATTTGGACATGGGAATCAAAAGTTATGATTAAAAAAAGTTTAAACATCTAATAGATTCAAATTCTGATTTTAAATCTAAACCCTAGCAACGTGGCGTGTTCCTATTGGTTGGTACCGGTTCGGGCGGATCGATCAACGAGAGCCACACGATCTAAATGAATATGCACGGCCAGATCTAACACGTACCTCTTCGACACAGATCTAATATTATTCGTTAGATCTAAATCCTATGGCCCTAATCTAATTGACCACAGACGGGCGGCGCTAGCGGCGGCGACTGGCGGCGGCGTGTCTGTTAGAGCTGCTACCGGCGTTCTAGGTCGCGCGGGAGAGGGAGAAGGGGCTTACCAAGCTCGCCGTGTGCTGCTGATGCTCAAGGTGGCCTTCGTTGGCGAAGGGGCGCGCAAATGTGGTCGCTGGAGCTCGTCGGAGTCGTGCACGGCGTCGGGTGGTTGCAGACGAAGTGGTTGCCGACGATGGGCCTTCCTAGTACCAATCAGAGGCATCAGTAGCTGTGAAAGGACAAGGCGAACCTAGTCGTATGCGAGAGGGGTCAAGGGGCGCTCAGTGCTTACCGCAATCGATCACCGGAGAGGAAGGAAGCGTCGGGCACTTGCGGTCGTCGTCGTTGGCGAGTCTCCAGACGGTCCTAGCAAGCACCAATAGGATGAGAAGATGCGTATGGATGAAGTGAACAGTCTGGCAAACTTAGACGGCAAGGGGCGACGGGGTTTTATCGGAATCGTACGCCAGAGGTCGTCGGAGCTGCGGCAATGTGGGCAAGACTACGGGCAGCCTGGTGGCGTGGAGAGGAAATTGAGTGAGGGGAAATGCTCGCGGTGCAGAGAGGGTTAAATAGCCAGGAGGGGGGCGGCGATTACGCGCTGTATCAATGGCAATTAAGCAGGCAGTGACTGCGGTGAGGTAACGGCGGAGCGCCTCGGCCGCGCGTTGATTGGGGATGACGCTGACGTGGACGCAGGGTCCACTTGCCAGCGAGAAAAGGAAAGAAGAAATGGGCCCAAGCGGTCAGTGACTCAGTGGGTTTGCCTGCGAGTGAGAGAGAGAGAAGGGGGAACCCGGGTGGGCTTAGTGGGCTGGTTCTTCTGCTGGGCTAAATAACTTGCGCCGGCCCTTTTCCTTTTCTCAATTCAATTTTTATTTCTGATTTGATTTTCTAAAACCATTTTCAAACAAATTCAAAATCCAATTGAATTCAAATTTGTTCTGGGTTTTTGTAGAGTGTAACAATCATAAATCTGAGTGTAAAAACATATGGACCCCCTGTATTAGCTTGGTCTTATTGATCAAACAAAATAAATAGTGATATGGCACTAGATTTGATTTAAGTTTTGGAAATGGTTTTAAATTCACTTTTGTTTTGCAAATTTTTGGTTTAAGCAAACAGCAAGCAAGCAAGCAAAAAAATCTGAGAGTAACAAGTTCTGATTCATGAACAATGATCTCTCATTGGAGAGTAGCATTTGATTTAATGCTAATCACATAAAATAATGAGCTCATATGCTCCTGTTTTTTAATTGATTTTTGAAATGAAACTCTACATGATCAAGGATGCATGGATGATATGCATGAGTTTTGAAACATGATTTTAGGGATGTTACAAATCTAACCCCCTTATGGTGAATCTCGCCCTCGAGATTCGGGTTGGCTACCAAATAGGTGAGGGTGGTCTTTCCGAAGATCATCTTCTCTTTCCCAAGTTGCTTCTTCTTCGGAATGATGGTTCCATTGAACTTTGCAGAACTTGATAGTCTTAGTCCGAGTAACTCTTTTTGCAGTATCAAGAATCTTGATAGGTTTCTCTTCATAAGTGAGATCACTTTCCAATTGAACCTCTTCCAAAGGTATATTATCCTTGAAAGAAGTTTCTTCCATTTCTGGATGACATTTCTTAAGCTGACTCACATGAAACACATTATGAACTGCTGACAAAGACTCTGGCAATTCAATCTCATAAGCAACTTCTCCTTTACGACTCAGAATCTTGAATGGCCCAACATATCTTAGGGCCAATTTAACATTGACACCAAACGTCTTCACTCCACGAAGTGGTGACACTCTAAGATAGGCTCTATCACCAACTTCATAGGGGACTTCTCTACGCTTAGGATCTGCATAGCTTTTCTGTCGGGACTGTGCTATCTTCAATCTCTCCTTAACTAGCTTGACTTTCTCTTCATCCTCTTTGATAAGTTCTGGTCCGAACAAACTCCTTTCTCCCACACCATTCCATAGCAATGGGGTGGTACACTTTATCCCATAGAGAAACTCAAATCGTGCCATCTCAATACTGGCTTGATAGCTGTTATTATAAGAGAATTCTGCGTAAGGCAGACTTTCATCCCAACTGTCTCCATAGTCTAGAGCACATGCTCTCAACATATCTTCAACAATCTGATTAGTCCTTTCTGTTTGTCCATCAGTTTGAGGATGAAAAGCAGTGCTGAATTCCAACCTCGTTCCCAATGACTCATGTAGTTGTCTCCAAAAATGAGAAGTGAATTGTGTTCCCCTATCAGACATAATACTCTTGGGTACTCCATGTAGACACACAATTCTGTTCATATAGATCTTGGCTAACTTAGCACTTGTATAAGTTGTCTTCACGGGTATAAAATGAGCCACTTTAGTTAGGCGATCCACTACTACCCAAATAGAATCATATCCTGACCTGGTCTTTGGTAATCCGGTAATGAAATCCATACCAATCTTGTCCCACTTCCAATCAGGAATAGGTAGTGGTTGAAGCAATCCTGCTGGTTTCTGGTGTTCCGCCTTCACTCTACTACATACATCACACAAAGCAATATGTTCGGCAATGTCCTTCTTGAGATTATTCCACCAACATCTTTCCTTCATATCCATGTACATTATGGTGTTACCCGGATGGATGGAATACGGTGAGTTGTGTGCTTCCTGTAAAATCAGTTTCCGAAGCTTCGGATCTTGTGGAACACAGATACGTTTTCCATGCCATAAAGTACCCTGTTCATCTTCATGGAATCCTTTGGCTTTTCCTTTGCCAATCTTTTCCTTAATCTCTTCAATTTCCTTATCAGTCTTCTAGGCTTCTTTGATCTTGTACAACAAAGTAGGTTGAACATCCAAAGACATGAGATGCCCTTCAGGCATAATCTCCAATCTGAGATCTCTAAATTGGGAACACAGATCATCTGGAAATTCTCCCTTAGTAAGGCCATTCACAAAAACCTTACGGCTTCGCTACAACATTTGCTTTACCGGGGTGGTATTGCAAACTTAAGTCATAGTCCTTGATGAGTTCTAGCCATCTTCTTTGTCTCATGTTAATTTCCTTCTGGGTGAAAATATACTTCAAACTTTTGTGATCTGTGAACACTTCACATCGCTTTCCCAAAAGATAATGTCTCCATGTTTTGAGTGCATGGACAACAGAGGCTAACTCTAAATCATGAGTAGGTTAGTTTACTTCATGAGTTTTGAGTTGTCTCGAGGCATATACCACGACTTTTCCTTCTTGCATAAGTACTGCACCTAATCCATGATGAGATGCATCACAATACACTTGGAAATCTTTCTCTAAATCTGGAAGACACAAGACTGGTGCTGTCACAAGTCTCTTCTTTAATTCCTGAAAGCTGAGTTCACAACCTTCAGACCAAGTAAATTTCTTGTCTTTCTTTAGCAATTCTGTCATAGGTTTCGCTACCTTGGAGAAATTCTCAATGAACCTTCTGTAGTAACCTGCTAAGCCAAGGAAACTACGAACTTCTTTTATTGATTTAGGTGATTCCCATTCAGTCACAGATGAAACTTTAGCAGGATCAACTGCAACACCATCTCCTGACACAACGTGTCCAAGAAATCCAACATCATTTAACCAAAATTCACACTTGCTGAATTTTTCATATAACTTATGTTCTCTAAGCTTTTCAAGTATCAAGCGTAGATGTCCTTCATGCTCTTCCTTTCTCTTGGAGTAGATTAGAATGTCGTTGATGAATACGACAACAAACTTGTCAAGGAACTCCATGAACACCTTGTTCATCATATTCATGAAGTATGCTGGTGCATTGGTCAAACCAAATGGCATCAAGGTATACTCATACAACCCATACCTTGTGGTGAAAGTTGTCTTAGGTGTGTCTTGTTCCCTTATCTTAAGCTGGAAATAACCTAACCGGAGATCAATCTTTGAGAACACACAAGCTCCTTCTAGCTGATCAAACAAGTCATTGATTCTGGGCAAAGGGTATTTGTTCTTGATAGTTACCTCATTGAGTGAACGGTAATCTATGCATAACCTTTGACTTCTATCTTTCTTTTCTACAAACAAAACTGGTGCTCCCCAAGATGAGGAACTTGGTTGGATAAAACCTTTTTGCAACTGTTCTCCAAGCTTCTTCTTGAGTTCTTTCAACTCATCAACTGACATCTTTTATGGTCTTTTTGCTATTGGTCCAGATCCTGGTAGCAAATCAATAAGAAACTCCACATCTCTATCTGGTGGCATTCCCGACAATTTTTCCGGAAACACATCCGGATAGTCACTCACAATAGGCACACTGTCCATGCTAACCCCCTTAAGAGAATTTAGCTTACTCCTCTTTGATTCAAAGTTGGTCTTGAATCTAATCCTTTTGTTTTCTGGAGTTGTGAGTGAGACAGTATGGTTTGCACAATCTATCACTCCCTTGTGCTTAGTCATCCAGTCCATTCCCAATATAACATCGAATCCTTGGGAGTTTAGGATTATCAAGTTAACGGGAAACTTATACTTCCCAAACTCTATGACTAGATCATGACATCCTGAATTCACTATCATTTTTTCACCAGGAGAACTTACTTTTATAGGACACCCAATAGTTTCTACCGATAGTTCATTTCTTTCAACAAATGCTCTTGATATGAATGAATGAGATGCACCAGTATCAAAGAGAACAAATGCTGGAACAGAATTGAGTTTGAACTTACCAGCAACAGCATCAGGCTCCTCATAAATTTCCTCCACATTGATGTGGTTCACTTGTCCCTTCTGAAAAGGGTTGGGCTTGTTGGGTCCTTCAACTTTCTTTTCTGGGCATTCATTTGCATAATGCCCCATCTTCTTGCACTTGAAACACTCAACCTGACTAAGATCCTTCTTGACAGGCTGGCTTCCACTGCCACTTCCACTACCACTGTGGTGGCTCTTATATCCACCCTTGTGATTCTTGTACTTGTCATTGTCATGACTACGGTGATGCTTGTTGTCATGATGACGGTTGTGGTTGTGGTGCTTGTTGAATTTCCCATGTTTGTGGGATCCTGGAATCCCATTATCATCATAATGGGAACGTTTGTGAGACGATCCCGAGTTGTGCTTGTCAGAGTGCTTTCTCTTTCTGCTTTCCACTTGTATCATTTTGTTCTCCAAAATAGCAGCCTTGTCACAAAGAGACTGGTATGTGGGAACATAGGCCACAGCTAACTGCAGGTTGAGTTCATCATTCAACCCTTCAAGGAACTTTTCCTTCCTCTTAACATCAGTGTCAACTTCATCCGGTGCATAACGCGCTAGATTGTTAAACTCTTCAATATATTCAGCCACGCTGCGGTGGCGCTGCTTCAGGTTATGGAACTCTTTCTTCTTCAAACTCATCACTCCAGATGAGATGTGAGCAGTACGTAAACCATCTTCAAAGATAGCCCATGTCACATCCTCAATGGGAGTGGTTATTTGGAAGTTATCCCACCAAGTATCTGCTGGTCCTTCCAACAAGTGAGCTGCAAATCTGACTTTCTCTTCATCAGTACAGCCAACTGTTACCAAGTCCTTGTTCACAGAGCGTAGCCAATCATTGTCCATCATAGGATCAGTTGTTCCTGGGAACTTTGCTGGCCTCAATCTCAAGAACCTGGTAAGCATGTCAAAACCCGGTGGGTTGTTCTGATTGTTGTTGTTGTTGTTATTGTTGTTGTTGTTGTTGTTTTTGTTGTTGTTCTGGTTCTGGATGAACGTAGTCATCATCTTCATCAGCTGAGTCTGAGCTGTCATCATTTGCTGCATCTCAGGGGTGATGTTGTTGTTGTTGGGGTTGGGATTGGCACAACGGGGAGGCATCTGTGGTTTGGTCAATAGAGATAAGAATGAGATACCCATAGATGCTATCATGCAAAATACATCACATAAACATTCACCAAACATGCATCACAATAATAGTAGTTCAACAACATAAACGACAAGTTTGCAAAGTAAACACACCAATAGCAAGCCATCCACATGTTGGATGGTCATTGCGACACAATAAGAAGCATGATAAATAAATGATAAATGAGTAGTCATCACTACTCCTCGGCATCAACCTCCTCCTCAACAAATGTAAGACCTGCATTCTCCATAGCGGTCTTGTATTCCTTGACATTGGTGGTCAAGGTCTCTACTTTGGCTTTGAGAGCCCTCTTCTGAGAACGAAGCCTCTCAATCACAGTCTGCTGATGCTCGAGCTCGAAGTCCTTGGCCTCTAGTTCTGCAGTCATGTCTCGAATCCTCTTGTTCCTGTCTTGGACTCGCTTATCTTGACTCTTGAACTTTCTGTCCTGACTCTCGAACTTGGCCTCCATCTCCTTGACTATCTCATCTTGCTCCGCGAATAGCTTGTCCTTCTCACGAAGCTGCACCTGGAGTTCGTCATTGCTGAGCATGACGTTGGTCCTATTAGTGTCCACATGCCTAAGGAGAACCTCTAAGTCCTGGAGGTATAGACGAATCGGCTCTGCTGTCTCCCTCGAAGTGTCCTCGAAGTCAATGGCCTCACCATCCTCATCACGTCTACCGAAGGTGTGGAAGTGAGTACCTCTAACCTATCAAGAGTGTCTCCCTAACAGACGTCCAATCAAGTCCTGCATGACTACCTCTAAGCCTCTCTCCTTGTCATCGTGCATGAGATTGAAGATGATAGCCTCCGTGGTAGGCTCAGTCCGGCGTCCGGGCTGATTGACCTTGAAGCCCCAAAGGTCTTTCCTCTCAAACTTGGTGAGGGGAAGCACCATGATGGTAGGAAGAGGGAGATTGAGCAAACTAGTGAGCTCAATAATACGATGGCCAAAACGAGTTCCCTGGAACTCTTCAACGGTGCTGATGGTAACATTAGGCATCTATTTATAAGATAGAAAAATTTAGAATAAACATACATAGAGATGAATCACACAATAGAAGAACACATGCATAACTTTTTGAAAATCAATCACACAAATCATGGCATACATGAAACCATTACAAGCATTACAAGGTTCAACTTATTTCGAGCAACATTTTTGGAAAATAAAATGATAAGTGTGGTGGTCCAACTAACAAAGTACGCTTACAATCCCATTTCACTTGCCAAGTTGGCTAACAGGATATTTCTAGAGGCAATCTGTCTATCTTGAGCACATGACTCCATTAATAAGTCTATAATGTCTCCTCTTAAGGTTTGGTTGGTAGCCTCCAACTCTTGGGTATGTTTATTTTCTTCCTTAAGATCATTCTGGGTGTTGAGCATTCTGCACTTGACTCTATCACCAAGTTCTTTGAGGGCTTTCCAAGCTGCATCCCTTGCTGAATCAAAGAATGTAGTGTGCATCATTGTGTTGGTGACCATGCAGAATCCTGAGTCCTTGTGGTTGTCTTCCTTGTTTTTATACAAGTGAAGTTGCACCCACCAGTACTCAAATCCTTCATCCATCACAGGAAAACCTTTGTACACAGCTGCACCATGTATTCCCATTGCAACCATGAGGTCTTTGAGAGCCTTGGGGAATTCTGTCTCACATTCCAAAGTCATAGTCATGAGTGGTCCCTTACTTACGGCTTCGTTGATGGAGTTCATCTACAAATAGAGATGAGAAATAAGATTAGAAAAGTTCACGAGAAGAAAAGACAAGTGTGGAAGTTTGTCAAAAATGTTCCTTAGTGGTTTCCAATGCTAGGGTCATAATCCTACAGGAAACACAGTGCTCTGATACCATCTGTAAGATCCCTCCTTTATAAAGGAAAAAGGATCCCTGTGATTGCAATGCTAGTCCTTGGATCAATGCTAGCATCCACAGTTTAAGATGCAGTACACAGAAACAAAGGTCATTATTACAGTCATTCCAGAGACAAACATAGTCTTTTACAACTCCATGGCCACAGGCCTAGTACAAGAGTTTAAATGAGTAAATAGATAAATAAGTCTTCATCTTCATGTGCCACAGGCAAGCATGTTGAGTTTAGACTCATGACTCCTAATCATCATCATAATAACCTGCAACATCACAAGTTACAGCCACAATGGGTCAATACATTGGAATAGTATTGGCAAGTAATACCTTAGTAGAATATTGGTGGACTAGATACTATATGCATTTTGGCTAAGTGTAGCTTAGGCTTGCTTTGCTCAAAATAGGTTTTGCCTATCAGTTGAAAACACTAAGTTTTTCTTTGTCAAAACTTTTCCCAACGAACCACCAATAGACATTGGGGTCCTTCACCCTTGTTCAACTACAAGTTTTACTTAGAAATTTGGATGAGGAGATTCTTGATAGCTTCCATGTCTTGATGCTCAAATTTTCCAATACCAGGGACATGGCTAAGTACTTAGATTCTTCCATCTACAGAGATTGTGCACTTTCCCCACAAGACTTGATTTTCACCAAGACAGGACCTTTCAGAAGCCTTCCCTTAGACCAAATGGACGTGTTCCAACCTATCATCCCACTACCACCAACTGTCCAAATGGCTAAGTTATTGCAACCTATGTGATCCAGGCAGAGCCCATATTGCCAAGTGGCTGCACTAGAAGCTTCTTAACATTTGGCCTCTCAAATCCCTTTGTTCCTGGGTGGCTTTCCACCAGTGAGATACACAGGGTAAACTATAGAAATGGGCCTTGTGTAACCACTCAACATAACCCATTCTCAACCATTCCACCTAGGTGATTCATTCACTTAGTTGTTTTATTAAGCAAAATAATAGTCCAAAGACTTAGAAATATTTATTCATAGCATGAACATATAGCCACCCTTGGTTACTACTACCTAGGCTAAGCATGGCATAGATAAGCATCTTAACTTAGAAATTTCTAGCAATTCTACAACTAGTAGGATTTCCCAAGCATAGCATATAAGCAAAATATAACCATGCAAGACTAGCAAAATATTTCTAATGCATAGTTGTAAAACATAGGGAGAAAATCATGAAGCACCACTTGCCTTGATAGTTTGGAGAGTAGCTACAATCCTCACAATCACAATCACTATTTTCACCAAAATCTACACATAAAATGATAACACCAAATCACATACAAAATAAATACAAGCAAAAATATATGAATGCATGTAATATGACATGTGATGATTTTCTACACAAAACAATACAAGTGCACAGTACTGATTCATAAATAAGTTCAAAACTTGCCAAACAAACTTTATTTGAACATTAAATCATTTCTCAAATAATTATTATATCCAAATTATGCCTACACATGTTTCTGTAAAAATAACCATTTTAACAGAAACAAAACATTAAACACATTGCATATATGGAAAGGGCTTTCTCTCCTGATTCCATTGATATAAAATTTGTCAAATTTGGATGTGGGAATCAAAAGTTATGATTAAAACAAGTTTGAACATCTAATAGATTCAAATTCTGATATTAAATCTAAACCCTAGCCACGCGGCGTGTTCCTATTGGTTGGTACCGGTTCGAGCGGATCGATCAACAAGAGGCACACGATCTAAATGAAGATGCATGGCCAGATCTAACGCGTACCTCTTCGACACAGATCTAATCTTATTCGTTAGATCTAAATCCTACGGCCCTAATCTAATTGACCACAAACGGGCGGCGCTAGCGGCGGCGACTGGCGGCGGCGTGTCTGTCAGAGCTGCTACTAGCGTTCTAGGTCGCGCGGGAGAGGGAGAAGGGGCTTACCAAGCTCGCCGTGTGCTGCTGATGCTCAAGGTGGCCTTCGTTGGCGAAGGGGCGCGCAGAGGTGGTCGCTGGAGCTCGTCGGAGTCGTGCACGGCGTCGGGTGGTTGCAGACGAAGTGGTTGCCGATGATCTAGGCCTTCCTAGTACCAATTAGAGGCATCAGTAGCTGCGCAAGGACAAGGCGAACCTATTTGTATGCGAGAGGGGTCAAAGGGCGCTGAGTGCTTACCGCAATCGATCACCGGAGAGGAAGGAAGCGTCAGGCACTTGCGGTCGTCGTCGTTGGCGAGTCTCCAGACGGTCCTAGCAAGCACCAATAGGATGAGAAGATGCGTATGGATGCTGTGAACAGTCTGGCAAACTTAGACGGTAAGGGGCGACAGGGTCTTACCGGAATCGTACGCCGGAGGTCGTCGGAGATGCGGCGATGTGGGCAAGACTACGGGCAGCCTGGTGGCGTGGAGAGGAAATTGAGTGAGGGGAAATGCTCGCGGTGCAGAGAGGGTTAAATAGCCAGGAGGGGGGCGGCGATTACGCGCTGTATCAATGGCAATTAAGCAGGCAATGACTGCGGTGAGGTAACGGCGGAGCGCCTCGGCCGCGCGTTGATTGGGGATGACGCTGACGTGGACAATGTGGTGGTGGAGGTGGAGCATGACAATGTGGTGGTGGAGGTGGAGGAATAGATCCTCCAGGGCTTCGCCTAAGCCGGAGGAGGTATGTTGGAGGAGAGAGGCCTCGGTGGGAGGAGGCATCGGCGGCTTGGGGTGTAGGAGGCGGCGACTTGGAGGGCTAGGGCGCCGACTGCGACCTAGGGTTTGTCGGGTGGAGGGTGGGAACCCCTCTGCTCCTTATATGGGTGGGGGAGGAGGCAAGGGAGGTCAAGTCCTCCCCCAACTCCCTCTTGGCCGGTGAATATCCCCTTTAGGTTTCCTCTCCATCCTCCACAAGGACTTTGACTTTTCAAATTGGGATTTGACTTTTCAAACTAGAGTTTGACTATTCAAACTAGAGTTTGATTATCCCTTCCATATCCTTGGCCGACTTTACCTAGTGGTCTATGCTCCTACCTCATTAGGGTATGGTGCATTCCATGTACCCCCTCCGGGTTGGTGGACCTTCCAGAAAATTCTAGAAGCTTCCGTTCAAAACACCGAAAACATTTCCGAACCCAGGAAATTGACTTTCCTTATATGAATCTTATTCTTCAGACCATTCCGGATCTCCTCGTGATGTACTAGATCCAATCCGAGATTCTGAATAACATTCGGTCTCCAACTCATATTCCACATCTACTAAACAATATCGAATCCTTATGTGTGTCTTCCTATAGTTCGTGAACTATGCAGACATGATAGAGACACCTCTCCGATCAATAACCATTAGAGGAATCTAGAAATCCATTATGGCTCCCACATATTTCTATGATTACATTGTGATTGAATGTACTATATACATATGATACCGATTCCCTTTATCGCGTAATATTTTACTTATCCGAGGTTTGTTCATCGGTATCTCTATACCTAGTTCAACCTCGTTACTAAGAAGTACACTTTACTCGTTTCGTGATATGTTATCCCTTTGTGACCTAGTAACATGCTTGCAAGCCAATTGGATGACATTCCACCGAGAGAGCCCGGAGTATATATATCCGTCATATGGATTGAAAAATCCCACTCTTTATCCATGTGCCTCAACACATACTTTCAGAATACCTAATGACACCTTTATAACCACCCAGTTATGAAGTGGTGTTTGATGTCATCAAAGCATCCATCTGGTGATGGTGATTAACATGATCTCATGGTCAAAGGATTAGGTTACTATGTATTTGAAAGCTTGTAGCAAACGAACTATAAATGACTTGATCTCACGGTACACTTACTATAGGAGTGTGTCCATCATATCATTCTCCTAATGACATGATCTTGTTATTAATAACATCTAATGTCCATGATCAGGAAATCATGATCATCTATTAATCAACAAGCTAGTTCAACAAGAGGCTTACTAGGGACTACTTTTATGTTTACAAAAACACACAAGTATTAATGTTTCCGGTTAATACAATTATAGCATGGGATGAAAAATTCATCATAAACACAAAGATATAATAATAACAAGTTTTATTATTGCCTCTTGGGCATATCTCCAACATTGTCTGCCTCAGTAGCTTCTTTGGTGTTCTGTAACTCCAGTTCTGATTCAAGGCCATACTTGCTTCATATTGAAGTACTTGGATAGAGACCGATGTTCTTCACGAACATTGGCTTTCTATCATTGTTCTTGGAGAGTTAAAATCGCATAGCCTCAGGGGCAGAAAGTTCTTCTTCATCAGTGCCATTTTCTGAAACAGATGGAGCCATCTTCTTCTCAACGACTGCCTGCAGTTTGTGGAATAGAACTGGACATTAGGAAAAGAGCATGCAAATTACAACCACATTGTATACATTTCATAGTCAAAGAGGACATTGGATTTTACAAAGATGAAAAGTATCTTAGAGAACTTAGAATTGCTTCCTTAACTATGTCAGTGTAGCCAGTTTTCGGGCTATGATGCGTCTTTTTGAAGAGTTCAAAGGCATTATCCTTGCCATTGCACACAACCTCGTAACTACGAGAACCTGTTGCAGTAGGGTACAGAACATTCCTCCTGTTTTTCTTGTTTTGTAAACCAGTACTCTACACAGAAAAAAAAGAGAGCATATAGTATAAGAGGCAGTTCCAGTCAAACAAGTCAAACCCAAACAATAACAGTACAAGAGTAAGCACAAAGTGACCTGTTTCCTAGGGTTAGACCAAGTATCGACAATCTTATACCACTTCTCATTGGTGATGACACACAAGTATAGAGTGTCGATCCCAAACGAAGAGTAGAAGGTGTTGACTAGTGTTTTGGAGCAGGAAATCTCTGTAAATACTTAGCAAACGGATTTTAGGGTTTTTTTGATAAAGCAAGTAAATAAAGTGCAAGTAAATAAAGACAGCAAATAATTGCAGAAAGTGTCCCAATCCTTTCTTAGCAAAGGACAAGCCGATGGAAATACTAATGAGGACCAAACCTTCTCTAGGACACATGGGAATACTGCCAAGTGCTTTCATTTCATATAGTTGATTAATCTTCTTTGGTTTTATAAGTGTTGTGTGGGTGTACCTATGCTAATGTACTGACCTTACTTGGACTAATACATACTTGTGATTAAACCCCCTACAAGCATCCGCAACTATAAGAAAGCAATTAAGATAAAAACCTAACCACAACCTTAAACTTTGAGATCGTACACTCCCTTGTGCAAAGGTTTCCTAACGGGGGTTCAGGTTTCTATCACTCCGGCAACCCCACAATTAGTAGCCAAATACACAATGCATTCCCCTAGGCCCATAAATGGTGATGTATCATGTAGTCGACGTTCACATGACACCACTAGAAGAATAGCATCACAACTTAAATATTAAACCATTGAATAATACCTCAACACAATTCCACTACTAACAACATGACTTCTCCCATGTCCTCAAGAACTAAACAAACTACTCACGAGACATGATATGGATCAAGATCAGAGATGATATAATGATGGATAACAATCTTAACATAAACAATAATTCAACGGTTCCACTCACAAGCATCAACTACAATAGTAATCAACACCGGGAAAGTTTCCCCTAATAACTATGCAAGATTCAACACAATTGTTACAACGGGATGGAGTGGTGATGATGGTGTTGGTGGAGATGATGGTGTGGATGATGATGATCCCGATGAAGTCTAGCTTGATGATGGTGTTAATGACAATGATCTCCCCTCTCCGGGAAGGAATTTCCCGGTAGAAATCTGTCTGTCGGGGAACTCTTTCTCTCTCGGTGTTTTCCACCCCGCAGAAGCGGCGAAATCTTTCTGTGGTCGCCCCCCTGACTTTAGGGTTTTGAGGAGAAGATATAGACGAGAGGTCAGAGACAGAGGTCCTCTGTGGACGTGTCCAAGGGTGCCCCACTCCTAGGGGTGTGGGCCCTGTGTGGCCCAACCCCGTCTCCCCTTCTGGCATCCTTTGTCTTCTAGGAAAATATAATTTTATGTAGTTTTTCTAGTATTTTTCTGATCTTTGCGAAATTGCATCAAAACACCGCTTTTTTCCATCAGAATCCTGACTCCGGCAGTTCATCCTCCAAGAATAATCCAACATGCAAAAACAGATGAAAATACATAAGTATCACCTCTTAATATGAAATATATCAATGAATAGAGGTAAATTATGATTTAGAATGGTGATGCAAATTGTACGTACCACCCCCTCCAAGCTTAGACCTCGCTTGTCCCCAAGCCAAAACTGAGCTCGGTAAACATGTCGACAGGTTTATGGAGTGAAGTGTCGATAAAAATAATACGGACAAGAAGCATCACACTTACCAATACACAACTCATAGTAGAAAGCAACTCACCATTATATAACTTAGCTTGCAACAAGTATGAGAGTCACAATAAATATGCATAAAGATAAATCATAATTGGGATTGGCAAACTTTGTTCTTAGTCAGAGAACTGCTGGCAAACAGTTTTCAAACAAAGCTTTTGTAAAGAAGTTTATCGTAGGAGTAATTTCCTCCCATTTCATAGATTATCCATTCTTGAGCATCTTATACCATTCTTCAGCTCTTCCTTTTAATGATATAGAGAGTAACTTCTTATTCACCTATTCAGTTGTGATACCTGCACACTTAAACAATCCGCATAATTCATGGATACAAATCAAATGATCACCAGGATGGATAGTTCCATCCCCAAAATAATAATTATCCATAACATGATCCACAATACTTGTAGGTATCTTAAAAGGATCTATCTCAACAGGTGGTGATTCATCTACTACCGTAACAGTGGTAGTAATTTTCCCAAACAGGAAACCAAGTGGGTTATCCATATTGGAAACAAAGTAAGAAACAAAAATAAAAAGCAATACTTATAGTAGAAGTTTCCTTTACTAGTTCCACTCTTCAATGGCGCTTCACTCCCCGGCAACGGCGCCATAAAATAGTCTTGATGACCCATAAGTATAGGGGGTGTATCATAGTACTTTCGATAAATAGGATTTTCGATCCCAACGAGGAGCAGAAGGTGTTGACTAGTGGTTTGGAGCAGGAAATCTCTCTAAATACTTAGCAGATGGATTTTTAGGGGTTTTCTGATAAAACAAGGAAATAAAGTGCAAGTAAATAAAGACAGCAAATAATTGCAGAAAGTGGCCCAATCCTTTCTTAATAAAGTACAAGCCGTTGGAAATACTAATGAGGACCAAACGTTCTCGAGGACACATGGGAATACTGTCAAGTGCTTTTGTTTCATATAGTTGATTAATCTTATTTGGTTTTATAAGTATTGTGTGGGTGAACCTGTGATAATGTACCAGCCTTACCTGGAATAATACATACTTGTGATTAAACCCCTTGGAAGCATCCGCAACTGCAAGGAAGCAATTAAGATAAAAACCTAACCACAGCCTTAAACTCTGAGATCCTACACTCCCTTGTGCAAAGGTTTCCTAACGGGGGTTCAGTTTTCTGTCACTCCGGCAACCCCACAATTAGTATCCAAATACACAATGCATTCACTTAGGCCCATAAATGGTGAAGTATCATGTAGTCGACGTTCACATGACACCACTAGAAGAATAGCACTACAACTTAAATATTAAACCATTGAATAATACCTCAACACAATTCCACTACTAACAACATGACTTCTCCTATGTCCTCAAGAACTAAACAAACTACTCACGAGACATCGTATGGATCAAGATCAGAGATGATATAATGATGGATAACAATCTAAATATAAACAATAATTCAATGATTCCACTCACAAGCATCAACTATAATAGTAATCAAAACCGGGAAAGTTTCCCCTAAGAACTATGCAAGATTCAACATAATTGTTATAGCAGGATGGAGTGGTGATGACGGTGCTGGTGGAGATGATGGTGTGGATGATGATGATCCCGATGAAGTCTAGCTTGATGATGGTGTTGATGGAGATGATCTCCCCTCTCCGGGAAGGAATTTCCTTGGCAGAAATATGTCTGCCGGAGAGCTCTTTCTCTCTCGGTGTTTTCCGCATCGTGCGGCGGAACCTTTCTATGGTCACCCTCCTGACTTTAGGGTTTCGATGAGAAGATATAGGCGAGAGGGAAGATCCAGATGTGGGCCGGGCGGCCACAACCCCTGTAGGCGCGGCCCAGGCTAGCCCGCACCTGGGGGGTGTGGGTCCCTATGGCCCAACTCCGCCTCCCCTTCTGGCATCCTTCGTCTTCTAGAAAATATATTTTTCTGTAGTTTTTATGGTATTTTTTTGATCTTCGCGAAATTGCATCAAAACACTGCTTTTTCCATCAAAATCCTGACTCAGTCAGTTCATCCTCCAAGAATCATCCAACATGCAAAAACATATGAAAAGACATTAGTATCACCTCTTAATATGAAACATATCAATGAATAGAGGTAAATTATGATATAGAATGGTGATGCAAATTGGACGTATCAATTGGTCATGTGTTTCACTTCATCAGGACATTTCCTTGTTACTTGGTTCAAAGGGAAACTATCAAAATACTTATTCTTCATATGGTGGCGTTGATTTATTTCATTCCTCATAAACGGAAGGTCGCAATGCTTCTTCACGTCAAGAAGAGTTGTGTCCATGGAAAACTTTTGCTGAAGCAAAACATGGATCATCAACAATTGCATGAACATATAAACAGAAAGTTGAAGGAGAGCTGAGTTATAGAACATACAGAAACTATGCCTATGAATTCTGATTTCACATCCTCCTCGCCTTGTAATCTTTCTAGTGGAGGAAGATAGGCATGCGAGTCCTGACTATTATTGCACACTCCGTGGCAAACTTGGCAGCAACGTCCGGCTCGACTGGTCTAGTTCTTCCTGGAGGAATAGTACGTGAAAGCCTCCCTCCTTTGGACATCTTGGCAATCCTCTTCCCCAGGTTTTCTCCCTAAACACCACTTCACGGTCAACATGCAAAACTATATATTCAGAATGTCGGGTTGATGGCAGCTCAGATCACTGTAGATCTTCGTTGGGAGTACCCAAGAGGAAGGTGTGATGAGAACAACAGAAAGTCTTCCCTCAGTAAGAAACTATAGGGGTTCGTAGCATAGAAAACAAAAAATTCTACCAAATGAACACACAATCAAGATCTAATCTATGATCAAGCCAAGATCTATCTACTAGATCGGTGCAATAAGTTGATAGAGTACTAACCCTCAAAGATCCAAAGCGGTTAACGAGAGCAGATTCTCGTGGGTGATGTAGTTGTTCACTTGCCGATCTCAAGATCGCGTAGACGATCCTTCCGGTGCCGCGTTCTGGCAGCGCTCCCGCAGTCGGTCACACGTACGGTACTTGATGAAGACCTTCCTCTCCCTTGTTTCAACAGGCAACAGAGGTTGTAGCTCTCCCCTCGCGATTCCGGCAGCACGACGGCGTGGTGTCGGAAGTAGAGGGGAGATCCCGGAGGGCTTCGCCTAAGCCGGAGAGAGGATGGTGGAGTAGAGGGAGCCCTGGCGATCTAGGGTTTAGAGGGCCGAGGTTTAGAGGTAGCTAGCAACAAGAGTTTAGCTAGTCGGTAGCGGTTTAGAGGAGATCTAGATTGGTCGCAACTAGAGATGGGGGCGGTGGCCAACCTAGGGTTTCTTGGGTACCTAGGGCAAGGGGGATACCTTGGGGTGCGCCCCTACCCCTCCTTATATAGGTGGGGGCGTCCAAGGGTGTTCCCAACCCAGGTGGAAACCCTCCCTAACTTAGAAACCCTCCCCAACTCGGAAACCATGTTGGGATTTGACTTTTTCAAACTTCCTTTTTAACTTTCAAATTAGATTTTTATTTCTCTCTTCCAAGTGTCCAGCCAAGTGACCTAGGACATGATGCAACCATTACACTTTGTAATGACACATCCATGTACCCTTCCCCTTCCGGATCAGTGAACCTTCTAGACCCTTCTAGAACATTCTGGTGAAAACACCGGAATCATTCCCAAACTCCGAAATTGGACTTTCCTTATATAAATCTTATTCTGCAAACCATTCCGGATCTCGTCGTGATATCCCGGATCCCATCCAAGACTCCGAACAAAATTCGGTCTCTTTACTCACATTCCATATCTACTAAACAACATCGAATCCTTAAGTGTGTCTCCCTATGGTTCGTGAATTATGCAGACATGATCGAGACTCTTCTCCGATCAATAACCAATGGGCACCACTAGCGATCGGACGCCGATCCCTAGCTTCCCATAGGACTCCTTCCACACCACATGATTGTTTTCATCTTGGACGTGCAATAGGCCAGCAAAAGAAGCTCTGAAATTTTGCATGCAACCATTGTAATAATGTGCTAATGGCAATTCATTTCCTATAACTGCTCCCTTGATTTGCTCAAGTAATGCTAGCGATAGGAAACATGCTTTTTTCAACAAAAAAAAATACTTGCTTCCATGTGAAGAAAATTTGCTTCTAATTGTAGTCCACTATATTTTTGTTGAAACTTAATTTTGCTTCATACTATAAAAAATAGTTTGTTTCATACGAAATATCGTTTTTGACGCTAGTGAAATTTGCTTTTAATCTGGTACAAAATTATTCTCATCCGAAAAACTTTTTCTCCAGCTTACAACACATAGAGAAACTGTTTCTCAATTGAAAATTTTGCTTCAAGTGAAAATATTTTTTTATCAAACAAAAATCCGGCTTACACTGTTTATTTTGTCTCCAAAGCAAAATTTTTTTTGTTTCGATCCATAATAGAATTTGCTTCCTATAATTTGTTCAATCAAATACGACCACATGGCATGTGTGAAGCAATCTACCAAAAAATTGTTTCAATAACACAAATAGAGGAGTTGTTTCTAACATAATTATGGTTTCAGATAATACTGTATTTTTCTTATATTGGTTCTAAAATTTGCTTTGATATAACACTTGTTTGCTTCCAATTTATTTACATATTTTTGTTTCTAACGCACCTAGAATTTTTTCCTCATATATAGATTCCTTTTCAGTATAAATAAAAAAATTGATCTGAATAAATATTCATTTCCAATCTGGCAACAACGCTGTTTCCATCAACAACTTTTTTGCTTCTAGTATAATTACAGTTTGTCCCTATCAAAATGTATAGATTCTCCCGACATGCCGTAAAATAGGCAACATTCCACGTTTGCACTTGTTCTTGTTGTGTATGAAGGTGCATGCCTGCTGCTGGACATTGCTCCGCATCGCTCCTATTTGACTTTCGTAAGCACCAATCACGTGTCCCTTCATCGATTGTATTGTTGGAAGCTAGAACTAGTCATGCGTCTAGACCTCATACCTTGCAACGATGTTCTGGAGAAAAACAAATGGCAGAAACAATTAAAGAAGCATGTGTGACAAACCAACAGAAGCATATACGAGAATCTAAGGAAGCATGCCAAGTATGCAGCGCACACACCTTGCCACTGCGTCGTGGAGTAGGATGCTGCAACTACAATCATACACCAACTTGTCGTCCTTGCAGTTGTTGTTTTATCGTGGCATGGTCTCTGCCACCTGCTATGACGCAAGCCGCAGCTGCCGCATGTTGCCGATCCGATCTGTGTTGTCGAAGGAAGAGGGAGTAGACAAGGGAGATGAATGGAACTATGGAAGCACCTTGCTGGTCCTCCATGCCGACAGATCCTTCCCCAGGTTTGCCTGCTACGAACAGCCCTAGCCGTTGGGCCTTGGGGAGGCGGTGTTGACGGTGCTTCCACGTCGCTGAGTGGCAAAACGAAGCTGGGACGGAAGTGGGGCAACACTGAGCGGCGAAACGAGGAGAAGCACTGAGTGGAACGCTTGGCACAGGAAAGCAATTTAGGGAAGAACCAGTGAGACATAATTGTAGCAAAATTATCGGAAACCACCGGCCGTGGATTAAATGCTATTTGACTCATTTATTTACTGTCCATGAATTATATGATGCATACGATGAAACAAGGAATGAAGGGCATCGCACAGGTCCGACGATTTGCTAGAAATCGGACCATGATAGAAGTGTTTACCATAACCAATAGAGGAATCTGGAAATTCATATGCTCCCACATATTTCTATGATTAATTCGTGATCGAATGAACCATTTACATACGATACTTTACTTATTCGAGGTTTGATCATCGGTATCTCTGCATACCTAGTTCAACCTCTTTACCAATAAGTACTCTTTTCTTGTTCCCGTGATATGTGATCCCTTGTGAGCCAGTCACATGCTTGCAAGCTAATTGTATGACATTCCACCGAGAGGGCCCAGAGTACATCTATCCGTCATATGGATGGACAAATCCCAATGTTGATCCATGTGCCTCAACACATACTTTTCGAACACTCAATGCCACCTTTATAGCCACCTAGTTATGGTGTGGTGTTTGATGTCATCAAAGCATCCTTCCGATGATGGTGATTAGCATGATCTCATGGTCGAAGGAATTAGGTCACTATGTATGAGAAAGCTTATAGCAAGTGAACTATATTAAATGACTTGATCTTTATGCTACGCTTACCTATAGGAGTATGTCCATCACATAATTCTCCTAATGATATGACCATGTTGTTAATAACATCTCTATGTTCATGATCAGGAAACCATGATCATATATCAACCAACAAGATAGTTTAACAAGAGGCTTTACTAGGGACTCTTTTATGTTTACAAATCACACAAGTATTAATGTTTCTGGTTAATACAATTATAGCATGGTATGTAAACATTTATCATAAGCATGAAGATATGATAATAACCACTTTATTGTTGCCTCTTGGGCATATCTCCAATGGAAACCAAGGTTATTGAACTAGTAGGAGGAAGGAAACGACTCAAAGGTGTTGCTAGAAACTTGGAAACTTGCATAACACAAACTCAAGACTTTGCCCCAACGAATAGTGAGGTTGTCAATCTCACCGGTTTGCTAAAAACAAAGGGTTAACTGTAGGTGTGGAAGGTAATAGTGGTTTGTAGAAAGGTAAACAATAACAGTGGAAGATGTATCAATGGTAAAGATTAGACCGGGGTCCATAGTTCATTAGAGGTGTTCTCCTTAAGATAAACAAACATGGCATATTGGGTAAACAAATTACAGTAGGGCAATTGATAGGACTGAGCAAGGCATAACAATGCAATACTTGACATTCATGATCCTATGAGATTCGATTGGGAAATACAACAAGATACATCCAACTGCATCTATGACTAGTAATCCATCTTCAGGTTATCATCCGAACCCCCTACAGTATTAAGTTGCAAGCAACGTATAACTACTTTAAGCAAGGTGTGTAAGGTAAATAATCCACTTGTTCCATGAACAAGAGACCGTTGTTTTCTCCCTAGTAGAAATAGCACATCTACAACCTTAGAGATTTCTATCACTTCCCTTAGATTAAATAGAGGCATGAACCCACTATCGAGCATAAATATCCACTCTTGGAGTCACTAGCATCTACTTGGCCAAGATAGCTACTAGAAACGGAGAGCATGCAAGATCACAAACAACACAGACATGATAGAATTAATAAGACAAAACCATTAATCAATCTGACATAGTAATCCCAATATCCAATGGATCCTTGCAAACACAACATGCATGATTACAAATAGATGATCTTGATCATGAACGGAGCTCATAAGATCTAAACATGATATCACAAAGGAGGAGAAACAACCATCTAGCTACTACATGGACCCGTAGTCCAAGGTGGAACTACTCACGCTTCATACCGAAGGCTGGCATGATGAAGAAGAAGGCCTCCGAGATGATCTCCCCTCCGGCAGGGTGCCGGGAGGAACTTCAGATCCCCCCGATCTAGGGACGATGGTGGCGGCAGCTACGGACTGTTTCATGGAAGATTGATTAGGTACTTAGGGTTTTAATATCGGGGGCTCTTAATAGGCGAAGAGGCGAGGCAGGGGCACCGAGGGTGGCCGCACCCCCAGGCATGGGCCCAGCCTGTCCGTGCGGCCAGGGGGTGTGGCCCCCTCGTGGCTCTTCTCCATCTCGTACTCTGTCTTCGTGTTCTCCATGGTAAAATATTGACTTTGGCTTTTGTCCTGTCCAATTCCGAGAATATTGATTTCCTGCCTTTCTTGAACCACAAACAGAAGAAAACAGGCAACTGGCATTATGGCATCTTGTTAATAGGTTAGTACTAGAAAACATATAAAAACACCTCAAAGTGTAGACAAAGCAAATCAAAGCAAAGTAGATACTAAACAATCATGGAACATCAAAAACTATAGATACGTTTCCGATGTATCAAGAATCCCCAAGCTTAACTTCGGCTCGTCAGCGAGTAGGTAAGTGATAAAAATAATAATTTTTGAGGTGACATGCACCATCAAAATCAAGTTCAAACCATTTCCAAGTATTGAAAGCTAGGATCAAAAAACTCTAAATATGAGCATGAAAGATGGAGTTCTAATAGTAAGACAAAGTAACTATGCATGCAACATGAAATTTTACAAACAAAGATCGTGAATAACAATGCATTGAAAGCCGTTTGTTTGTTTCACATATAGAAAACATAGTATAGTAGCATTCATCTTGTCCCTCATGGAGTAGAAAATTGAAGCACAGGACACCTTCAAAGGTCATAAGAGTGACTAGAAACAAATAGCACAAGAATAAGCAATATCAACAATATGCATCAATCAATAAGTTTTGGGACAATGCACATAGAACTAAGAATGGAAGCTATGCTCTCTTAACTGGTGCCTAAGGATAGAAGGTGGAGACTCAATATAATAGTGGAAGAAAGTCCCTTCATAAAGAGGTAAGCAGGGATTTCATGTCTCAAAAAGATCTTCCAAAAATTATGGTACTTGTTAGCTTTCAGCCCTCATTGCACCTATCATAAGAATCATGAAGTGAGTAAGGTTAAAGTGAACAAACTATGGAGTATATGCTTGACAAAGTATAAGTTGGCAATCTGATGTCCCTTGAATACGAGGGCCGCTCCTCATGCTACTCAACTTTAGTCACATGCAAGTTCTTGTCATAGTAAGTACATGTGTATCATCGAGAACCGCCAAAGGGGTACTCCTTACACATGATACATGAGCTATCCCATAATCAAAATGACAAGGCAAGCAGACAATGAGAATACCAACAATCTTTTTATTTACCATGGGAAAATGGTGCTTTTTTCTCTCTTTCCTCTTTTCAATATGTCTCTTTTTTATAAGAAGAAAGCTTCATAGATTGCTCACTATGGTGATGCTATAAGTTTCCACCATGATTAGGCATGGCTTAGGCTAGCGGCCCATGCGTTTCTCTAACACACATACATAACTCCATGTACTTAGAAGCTCCCCTTTATTTCACACTGATGACATCAATATATAAATAGCATGATATCAACTGTGTACAATGTACAAGTGCAATGTTGAAAGCGTTCCCCATGATAGCACGGTTCTGCAAATTCCAACGTATAAGTGCAAGCATATACAACATAGATGACACAATGGTTCAAGTTTATTAGGGGAAACAAAAATAAAGTGTGCCTTAAGTTCGTGAGAGCTTTAGTGACTAAGTTTTCACATAACAAAAAGACTTTTTAATTGGAAGGTAGATGAAAAAAAGAATATACTTGGAATGGTGTAACACACCATGCATAGGAATTTATAGTGGAAACTTTGGAATAACTTGGTTTCTTGGGAGTTGGATGCATGAGTAGAGCTTACTCATACAAGTGGAGGCTAGCAAAAGACTGGGAGCGACCAATTAAGAGAGCAATAATGGCCATAATCGATCCTCTATATACCTAAGTTGAACAATTCTAGTCTTTTATGATGAGAGCCATGGCGACCACCCCACGACCTAAACCCTAAAACATTCCTCACTGGCGATCTCCCTGATCTCCGGTGATCTCACCCATCCACTCCAATCACCAGATCCAACCCATTCTCCTCTACATCCCTATAGTTTCTTTGTCTCAAACAATCCCTGATGATCCCCCCAACATGGCAATGGAAAATCTCCTACACCACGACGAAGGATCCTGATCATGGACGTCTGAAAGCGTATGATAGTGAGTTACATACCTGGAAACCTCGTGATTGGGTTGTTCTCATGAATTCCAAGGGCTCTCCCTTAGGGGGGAAATTCTTGGTAGATGGAGAAATGATACGAATTGGATCTACTGTTAAGATCTCAGATCACATTATTTCGGTCCTTTCTTGTCTTTCTAAGCCTATTACTGGAAGCACTGAGCCTTCTATGCATAATCCCATGGAGCATATTTCTATGAATCTGGATTTCTCTTTAGGTTATGATTTAAGAAATGATGTGAAGATCAAGTTTGGATCAACAGTTCATCCCTTGGGCAAGTCTAACCACTTTCTGATGGTGGTGTCTTTTGTCTGTTCAAAGTTTAAATTGGATGAATATTCTGTCAGTATGGCTTTGGAATCTTGTATTGGTGGCCTTAGCAAGGAGCTTGAAGTCTTTCAACTTTCTCATAGGGTTTTCAGAATTTCTATGGCTTCAAAATTTGTTGGTTTCATGATCAATGCGTTATGCTTGTCTTATTGCCATCAGTTTAAATGCTTCTTTAATTTATGGAGCAATGGAGGTCCTTTGTGGTGTAGGGAATTCAATGATTGGCAAAATGAATGCAATGAAGAATGGACAATAATTAGTCCTAATAAGAAGCGAACTGATTGGGCTTTAAATGCACTAAAGAAAAAGTCGGCTGCTCCCAGTATCCGAAAGTCAACATTTGGACATCATAATTATCAGGTGAAAAAACGAATTTGTTTTGCTATAGTGGAACGCTATGATGCTTGTAAAGGTTATGAATACCCTTCTAGTAAAGAAGAGGCTCTCTGTTATATGGAGGCTGGATATGATTGTCCACAAATTCGGAAAAAATCTAGTGTTATTCTACCTGCTGCTTTACACGAATCTATATCAAAAATAAACTTTGGTACTATTTCTTCTGTTGAACTGGGTGAATCATCAAAAAGTAGTTTTGATCCTTCCTCTGTTACTGATCCCAATAATAATTCTTTGGATGAGAATGTATCTTTTGAAAAAATGATTGATGACATGGTATATAAAGTTCTCAATTGTGGAAGATGTCTCTCTATGGGCCATAGTACCTCTCAATGTGTCAATGATATTTGGTGTCGGGCCTGCTTTCGTTATGGGCACATAAAGAAGGATTGTCTGAATTCCAAGAGCCAAGTTGGTAAACGCTGGGTTCAAAAGAAAAAAAATCACCTGATGGTTTGGACAAGGAGTCTATTATAGACAAGGTTGAATAGTGCATGGACTCTTCGACTTCGATATCCTCTCTGCACTCTTCGTGCATCGTCTCTAACACTTTGCCTTTAAAAAAAACCTACCCCAAATCCTCTGCCGAAGGTCCTCCCGACAACAATGGCAAACTTTCCACTGGATCTGACAAGGTGGATACTTGAAGGGCATCAGATCATCGACGATGGTCCAAATAGACTGTCGAGGACATACTACACACCCTCGGTGGTTCCGCCCCGCCGTCATGACCATATCTGCATTACCGAGCTTATGCCACCACCGCCGCATTAACATGAAGCCTTCTAGAGACAGTAGGTCAGGGATTTTATTGTTCATCAGTTGCGTAGGGCCGTCAACCATGTCTGTTTGGAGTTGGTCTCTTTGTCCTTTGCAGTCAGGCAACCAGATCAGCTCTGATTGATCATCCTCCATTCCAGCTTCATAATGGCATTTTGTGCGTTTTTTAGCGCATGATGATAGGCAAAATCATAGGGCTGAAGTGGGGTTCAGTACTGGATGGTTAATGTTTCTTGGTTTTCCTTTAGATTACAGAAACGATTATGACATTGCTAATGCAATTGGCACTTTTTGTAAATTTCTGCATTGGCATCAGGACCCCAATGTCCTTGAAAGAACAATGGTGTATGCCTCTTACCCAGCCATTACAAAGGTACCCACAGATGTTGTGTTTGGGTATTATGCTTCAGTTGGTGGAGTGAGGGAAGGATGGACCACAGTCTGTTATATCCTGACAACACAATTTGCTGATGCTCTGCCCAATGATGAGGATCCAATGCCTTTTGATGGAAATCCACATCGCATGCCTGGTTAGATGCATATGAATTTAAACAACTTTGTTGGACCATAGTATCCTCAAATTGGTTGGGATCAAAATCCCGAGCAAGGGCCACATGACCAAGGTGGAAACTTTCAGCCTGAAAACCAAGATATGCCAGATGAGGTGCAACATCAGGACCAGGGCAATGTAGCATAGCAGGAACAAGAGGTGGAGAAAATTGATGACTCCATTATCATTGATGGATCTGATGATTCAAGGGGGTATTTTATCAATGACAATGTGATGGCACACAATCAACTAATAATTAATAATGTTAGGATTTCCCATGTGGAAAGCATGTTTCTGCCATCTTCATATGGTCCTGTGATCCCACCAAGTATGCAGATGGATAAATTGCTACAGTTTATGATCCCTCACTTCTGTAAGCAGGTTCCTCCTTCTTGCTTGTCAGTTATTCAGACTTCCAATTCATTTTTGGAAAAAATAAATTGGCCTAGTGCTTTCAATAGCCAATGTGAGTGCTCTGTCACCTGGGATCATGAGAAGGATAAACACAGGATGAATATAAAAATAAGATCAATCAATAGAAGTTGTACTTCACCAAACAACAATGATCAGCATTTTATCCCTATGGACTTTAAATCCTCTTCACTCAGTGTTCCCAAGAGGACCAGAAAGGCTTACACAGAGCTCTCAACTATAGTAACAAGAAGTGCTGCAAAATCTAAAAAGCATGTGCATGCTAAGCCTCTTTTTGTGGGAAGGGATGATGCTCAGATTCACAGTTATCTAGTTAGGAGGAGTGTATGAACTGCTAATATGGATGTAGGTTTCAAAGTTTGCATTACAGCTGAAATACCAAGGACAAAAAATAAGGCATGGTCTGCCAAGCCATTACAGGAACCATCAGAATTTTTCATACCAATTCCTGTCCTCCAAAGGACAGGTAAAGACTTAGAGATTCCACCAGAAGAACTCTCCCGGGACAAGCTTATGGCTGATCCTTCCTCCAACAATGTCAAAAATTCCCCCAATGAAGAGTGATGCTAGCTTTTACCAGTGTGGTCTAGGGTCTGTGCTTCTAGTTTGTCATATCTTTATGTCTCCTTGTAATGAACTATTGGTGGTCATGTGGTCTTCTGTTGTATGTTGGCACTATCAGTTATCTGGTTTTCATGATGAGTCACTATCTATGTCAGTCCACAATTATTTCCTAAAGTTGGTACCTTGTTTTTGTTGTTGGTTTGTTGTGCATGCCAAATGGATGTTCTCACACAATGTTTTCCAATGGATAGTTTCTCTACTTTAAATCATGACTGGTTGGTCCTGTGTTGGAATGTCATAGGTTTAAATGATAAAGATAAAAGATTGGTTGTGTATAACAAAATTAATGAAAGTCATTGCTCAGTTGTTTGTCTTCAAGAGACAAAATGTGAATATTTTGACCATTATTTTATCAAAACTTTTTGTCCAAGACGGTTTGACCGGTTTTTTTTGCCCACTATGATGGTGCCTCTGGTGGCTTAATAGTTTTATGGAATAGCTCTGTTTTTGTGGACACTTTACTAGAAATGACAGACTCAGCAATAAGAATCAAGTTTTTCTCAACCCATAACTCAGATAACTAGACACTTGTAAATGTTTATGGACCTTGTAGAGGTTTGAAGAGGGATTTATTTGTACAGTGGTTATATGATCTAAATATCCCAAATTATGAAAAATGGTTATTATTGGGGGATTTTAATTTCATTAGATCACTAGATAATAGAAATAAGGAGTGGGCTGATCTCAATGACATCTTCCTGTTCAATAGCATCATTATTCATCTTTGTTTGTTAGAACTGCCTTTAAAGAGAATCCTTTGTTAGAACAATTGGATTGGTTTTTTACAACTCCTGGATGGACCTTGAAATTCCCCAACACTCTGGTCAATCCTTCATCAAAATCAATTTCTTACCATGTACCTTGTGTGGTTAGTATATCTACCACAATTCCAAGGGCAAAAAATTTCAGGTTTGAGAATATTTGGATTGAGCAGCCTGGTTTCTTTCAAGTAGTGAAACAAGCTTGGAAGCAACCTGTTAGGCAAGGACCCAATACTAATATCATTACTGCAAAATTTAAAAATCTAAGATATGCTTTGAATAGATGGGGGAAACGATTGTCGCACATTAAGATCCTGATTGATAAGTGTAATAAATGTATTTTTGAGCTGGATGATATTGAGGATAAGAGGCCCCTGAGCACACCGGAGTTAAACTTTAGAAATATTGTTAAATTATATCTCAAAAAGCTAATCAACACTCATTCTATTTACTGGAAAAACAGATGCACAATTAGATGGGACAAGCTTGGAGGGGAAAATACACAATACTTTCATGCTAAAGCCACAGAAAGATATAGAAACAATGTCATCAATCAAATTAAAGATGAGGATGGAAATATTTTGGTCCAACATAAAGAAAAGGCAGAGGCATTATGGAGTTGCTATAAAAATAGAATGGGGGTTTCTTTCCCTATTAAATGCAGGACAGATATATCTCACTTTGTACCAAAAGTGGATAACCTAGATTGCCTCTCTGAGGAGTTCAGTGCAGATGAAATTGAAGATGCTGTTAAATATATGAAGACTGATAAAGCTCTAGGGCCTGATGGTTTTAATGGGATGTTTGTGAAAAAGTGCTGGCACATAATTAAAGATGATTTCACTAAGTTATGTCATGATTTCCACAAGGGTCTAACTCCTCTTGCAAGCATTAATGGTTCTTTCATTACTCTAGTCCCTAAGAAGAACTCTCCTGAGTCTATCAATGATTTCAGGCCTATTTCTCTCACAAAAACATGTCTTAAATTCTTGACAAAATTGGCTGCAAACAGGCTACAGAAGCAAATAAAAAGGTGCATTCATGAGAACCAGTATGGATTCATTAAATGCAGAACAATACAAGATTATTTGGGTTGGAATTTTGAATATTTTCATCAATGTCATGCCTCAAAGAAACAGATTGTGGTAATAAAATTGGATTTTGAAAAGGCTTTTGACACAATTAAACATGATGCAATAATTAGAGTTTTGAAATGCAAGGGTTTTGATGATATATACATTGGATGGGTTAAAAAAATAGTAGCATCTGTCTCTTCAACTATATTACTGAATGGAGTACTTAGTAGAAATTTAATCTGTAAGCGAGGGGTTAGACAAGGTGATCCTCTATACCCTTTGCTATATGTTCTTGGGGGAGATTTGCTATAGAGCTTCATTAACAGGCCTTCAGCGAAGGAAGGTTAATGGCACCAATCACCAATAGAGGCACTAATGATTTTCCTATTGTGCAACATGCTGATGACAATACCATTATAATGCAAGCTGTTCCACAACAGTTACACACTCTCAGACAGATTCTTGAAGAATACACTGCATTCACTGTACTTAAGGTTAATTATCATAAATCTTCATTGATACCCAAAAATCTAACTGAGGATGAGGCTACCTCCATGGCTTTGGAAATTGGTTGTGTCACAGCAAAAATGCCTTTCACTTACCTTGGTCTGCCCATGGGGATTACAAAACCAACTATCAAAGACCTCTCTCCTCTGACTGACAGAGTTGAAAGAAGAGTTATAGCCTCAGCATCCTTTTTGTCTTATGGGGACAGACTTGTTTTGGTGAACTCTATGGTATCCTCACTACCTCTGCACTACATTAGTTCTCTAAGTGTCCCCAAGGGAATAATTGAAGATTTAAACAGAGCAAGAAGACATTGTTTATGGAGGAAGAGTAAGGATGATGCTAAATACAACTCTATGGCATCTTGGGAAATGATCAGTAAACCAAAAGACAAGGGTTGTTTAGGAATCATAAATCTTCAAATCCAAAATAAATGCCTGTTTATAAAACACTTGCATAACTTTTACAATAAAGCTGATCTGCCTTGGGTGAAATTAGTCTGGAACACATATTATCATGGCAGAGTACCTCACACTGTTACTATTTGTGGATCTTTCTGGTGGCATAGTATTATGAGTATGCATGAGGAATACCTATTACATTTCAAATGTTCAGTGGGATCTAGAGACACAGCTTTATTCTAGGTAGATAACTGGAACAACAACCTTCTCAACTCAACATATCCACATTTATTTTCACATGTACTTGATAAACACTGCTCTATTAAGCAAGCAATCTTAATCACTCAGATGTCTGAAGCTTTTCATCTACCAATATCTCCTGAAGCTAGTACTGAATTAAAACATGTACAATTGAAACTTGTCGGGGTTGTACCCCCAGATACCCCAGAGTTGGTGCATCAAGTTATTCGATAGAGTGCTAAATCAGTCAATTAAGAGACATGAAATATAAATAGAATAGAGAAAAAGAGAAGAAAAGTGCACTTGGGCCGACTCAGCATTTATTCGGCCCAAGTGAGAAGCCCCCAGGATCAGCTCTACACACAACAGGCCGAATTAAAGCCATAGGAGCCGAGTCAGCCAAAACCAGGGCATCTATGCCGGGTGGGCCGAACTAATCACCTCGGCCCACAACGCCACCTCCTCCTCCAGCCGAACCACTCCTCACCGAGTCGCCCGGGTGGGCCGGAACCAGCCGTCACGGGTCGGAAAACCCCGGTCGTCCTCGTCCTCCTCCCCCGGGTGGGCCGGCACGGACAGTTCAGCCCACCGCGGGGCCTCGTTCCACGAGTAGTCTCGAGCCAGGCTCCCCCCAACAGACCGTCGAATCATCCCGGGTGGGCCGAGATCGGCTAAGTCGGCCCACCGCGGAGCTCCAGCATCCAGCCGGGCCGGACGCTCCCCCTGGGCTGCAACCTGCTTCAAGAGACAAATCAGGTCTGACCCGGCTGGGCTGCTATATCCGGGCCGAATCATCCCCAGGCCAAATTATCTCCAGGCTGAGATGGGCTGTCTGCCCCAGGCCGAATTATCTCTAGGCAGGGCCGAATCTCCACCTCTTCTAGGTCATCTGGGCCGAGTTTCGATGATCAAGACGTCTCGTTATTCATCTCCAGGAGTCTCCACGGTCCCTACAACAATACGCCATCAGATCGAGACAAGACCAACAAGCATTGTGCCAGTCTTTGGAGCCCACCAGCTCAGACTAGCACATGACGTATGGAATATGCCCATGGCATCTAACAAGATGCTAGGGAATATGCCTGGCATCTCCAAAGATGCCAAGGCATATGCTCAGCATCTCTGGAAGATGCCCAGAATATGCCATTTAGATGCTAAGCGTGTAGCACAAGACTTGTCCCCTGAGCTCCCCTTTATAAGGAGCACCAGGGGGATCGTTCTAAGGGAGGCCCCAAAGGTCTCCTCCCCTCTCTGCTCACTAGGAGCTCTCCTTCTTCCTCTTCCTCCACTCTCACAGAGAGATCTAGATAGAAGCATATGAGATACAGCTCCAGGAGCGTGATTGTAGCCACAAGTATGGCAAGATTATAAGAGATTAGATGTATAGAATGAGTTGTTATCTCCACTTGAGAGCTTCAATCCACTATACGTTGTATTTCTCTTTCTTCATACGAGTGTGGTCTTCACTGCATCATCCCTCCTCGGATTCCTTCACGTCCATCGGCCCCAACTTTAGCCTACCCATGGCATATGCCGTGATACCACCACGACATTTGGCGCCCACCGTGGGGCCTCTCAGTGGCGTTGGTTGGGTTTCCATCCGGACGGGAGCATCTTCATCAACTTCTTCCTTGAAGGGCTCATTTAGCTCCACCAAGCGAACAGAGAACAAAGAGGTAAGCGTAGAGGCTCTCCAAGTCTGACTCATCAAAGCAGATAAGACTCAGCAAGAAGGACTCAAGCACTACTCCAAGCTTACTGGAAGTACCAGGTAACTCAGCAGGGCAGGTATGACTTAGAAAGACTCACTCAAACACTTCCCCAAGTATACTGTGAGTGCCAGATAACTCAGCCACCTACACTCAATCCTTCACCCCGGGGAGAAAATAACTTAACCCGGGGACTAGCCAACTTATCCGTAGAGTCACCTTTGGATTAAGAGAACATTATGTTGATTTAGATCTGTATTTGAGTCAGCTTATTTATAACTCGGATAGAAGTTGAATCAGCTTATTTATGATTCAGATAGAATTTGAGTCAGTTTATTTATGCTTTGGATTATCCTTTAACTCAGCTCACCAGCCAGCTTATTCGTAACTCGGATAGAATTTGAGTCACCTTATTTACGATTTAGATAGATTTTGAGTCAGTTTATTTATGCTTTGGATTTACATGTAACTCAGATCACCATCCAGCTTATTTATAACTCGGCCATAAGTTGAATCTGCTTATTTATGATTCAGATAGATTTTGAGTTAGTTAATTTATGCTTTGGATTGACCTGTAACTCAGCTCACTAGCCAACTTATTTATAACTCGGCCATAAGTTGAATCTACTTATTTATGATTCAGATAGATTTTGAGTCAGTTAGTTTATGCTTTGGATTGACCTGTGACTCAGCTCACCAGCCAGCTTATTTATATCTCGGATAGAATTTGAGTCAGCTTATTATGATTCAAATAGAATTTGAGTCACTCTGTTTATGCTTTGGATTATCCTTTAACTCAGCTCACCAGCCAGCTTATTGATAATTCAGATAAAATTTGAGTCAATTTGTTTATGCTTCAAATTAACCTTAAACTCAGCTCAGCAGCTTGTCTCTGATTCGGACTAACATTTGATTCAGCTTGCTAGGGTATATTATAATTCGGATTTATACTTGGACTCGGCGTACTAAGCATACCTCTGATTCGGGCAGAAGCTTGACTCAGCTCGCCAGATTGCCAGGTTATGTTTTGACTCGGATTGATGTTTCACTATCTTGCCAGGTTACCCCATATCTCGGACGACTATTGGCCAGCTTATCATATCTCGAATCTATATCGCATATCTACATCTCGAATCAGATCTCTCAGCGGTAGGCCCTACTATTATATCCCAAAACTTAATCTCGGATCTATATCTCGGATCCATATCAAAGGCATATTAACATCATCTCGCAAAATCAAGTTAAATCGCGGCAAATAGATGACTCGGGAGTCATATAACTCGGATTTTGAGCCAGATAACTCAGATTCGAGACATAAGTCAAATATGAGTAAAGTAACTCGGATTTGGAATCAGATGACTCGGATTTGAGTCATATAACTCGGATTTTGAGCCAGATAACTCAGATTCGATACATAAGTCAAATATGAGTAAAGTAACTCGGATTTGAGTCATATAACTCGGATTTTGAGCCAGATAACTAAGATTCGAGACATAAGTCAAATATGAGTAAAGTAACTCGAATTTGGAATCAGATGACTCGGATTTGAGTCATATAACTCGGATTTTGAGCCAGATAACTCAGATTCGATACATATGTCAAATATGAGTAAAGTAACTCGGATTTGAGTCATATAACTCGGATTTTGAGCCATATAACTCAGATTCGAGACATAATTCAAATATGAGTGAAGTAACTCGGATTTGGAATCAGATGACTTGGATTTGAGTCATATAACTCGGATTTTGAGCCAGATAACTAAGATTCGAGACATAAGTCAAATATGAGTAAAGTAACTCGGATTTGAGTCATATAACTCGGATTTGAGTCAGATGACTCAGACTTAAGACATAAGTCAATTTTGAGTAAAGTAACTCGGATTTGGAATTAGATAACTCGGATTTGAGTCATATAACTCGGATTTGAGTCAGATGACTCAGACTTAAGACATAAGTAAATTTTGAGTAAAATAACTCGGATTTGGAAACAGATGACTCGGATTATAACTTACCCAAAGAAGTTAAAAGAGTAGTGCCCAAGAAGTCCAAAAACTTACCCAAAGGGGTTATGACCAGTGCCCAAGAAGGCCAGAAGTCCAAAAACTTACCCAAAGGGGTTATGACCAGTTCCCAAGAAGGTCAGAAGTCCAAAAACTTACCCAAAGTGGTTATGACCAGTGCCTGAGAAGGCCAAAAGTCCAAAAACTTACCCAAAGGGGTTATGACCAGTGCCCAAGAAGGCCAGAAGTCCAAAAACTTACCCAAAGGGGTTATGACCAGTGCCCAAGAAGGCCAGAAGTCCAAAAACTTACCCAAAGGGGTTATGACCAGTGCCCAAGAAGGCCAGAAGTCCAAAAACTTACCCAAAGGGGTTACGACCAGTTCCCAAGAAGGCCAGAAGTCCAAAAACTTACCCAAAGGGGTTATGACCAGTGCCCAAGAAGGCCAGAAGTCCAAAAACTTACCCAAAGGGGTTATGACCAGTGCCCAAGAAGGCCAGAAGTCCAAAAACTTACCCAAAGGGGTTATGACCAGAGCCCAAGAAGGCCAGAAGTCTAAAAACTTACCCAAAGGGGTTATGACCAGTGCCCAATAAGGCCAGAAGTCCAAGAACTTACCCAAATGGGTTATGACCAGTGCCCAAGAAGGCCAGAAGTCCAAAAAACATACCCAAAAGGATTATGACCAATGCCCGACATAGACGGCCTGGTTTTGGCTGACTCAGCTCCTATGGCTTTAATTCGGCCTGTTGTGTGTATAGCTGATCCTGGGGGCTTCTCACTTGGGCCGAATAAATGCTGAGTCGGCCCAAGTGCACTTTTCTTCTCTTTTTCTCTATTCTATTTATATTTCATGTCTCTTAATTGACTAATTTAGCACTCTATCGAATAACTTGATGCACCAACTCTGGGGTACCTGGGGGTCCAACCCCGACACAACTGGATCAAGTCACTCTTCAACATACTAAACATGATGAATGGAAAAGTTTGAGCTAAAAAACAAGATATTATTTTGTCAGTGATATGTACAAGGGATATTTCAAGAACATACCAAATCATTTTCCATCACAGTGGATCTCGAGTAGTAAATGCACTTCCAAACATAAGTTCTTTGCCTGGCTGATAATCCACGATCGCATTAATAACAAAGATATGCTGCTTAGAAGGCATTGGAATGTTTCTAATAATCATAATTGTGTTCTTTGCCCTTGCCATACCCTTGAATACTGGTCACATTTATTTTTTGAATGTTATTTCAGTATGAGAATATGGACATATCTTCAGGTTGTCTGGGGTATAGGGTCTGGACCAGAGATTTTGAAACGTGCAAAACAGAAATTCAAGGGCCCATGCTTCATAGAAATTACTATCCTAGCCTGTTGGAATATTTGGAAGCAGAGAAATGACAAAATTTTCAAACGAATAAGACCTTCCTTCAGCTCTTGGAAATCAGGGTTTATCTGTGATGTTTCACTCCTAAAATACAGAATCAGAAAGAAGACCATCACAGATCTTAACTCCTAGATTGATTATTTTTTGTAATTTTGTATAGTTTTGTCTCTTTTTTGTTCTTTTCTTTTGTTTTAGGCTGGTACCTTGTACATAAGACTTCCTGCTTTATTTTAATAAAGGACTTTGGGGGGCTCCCCTGCAGTAAATATTAAATAATGGCCATAATCATGAAGAGCGACAAAACATTACTAACCAAAGCATAAAGTGGTACTACAAGTCAAGGACTAAATGATCACAGAGGCTATGGTGACTTATTCATAGTCTTAACTTGGTGTAAGCATGTGCCATGTCAACCCAAACAAAGCATCAAAGGAGAATACAACAATGCTATGCTTTTGTATGCTAAAACAACCCATGATTCCTTCAAGGCACATTAAGCAATCCCAATTGTTTGGAACAAGTCATGCTACAACAATAATCACTAAGAATAAAGTCAAAACAACATCCCAATGCTACCAACCAGATGGAGTGCTCTTGGAAGTAGTGCTTGAGTTTCTTGGCGGCCATGTACATACCATACACCAACTTCTAGTAGTTGGGGTAGTTCTGCTTGGAGAGTGATAGTACCTCGCTTAGGTAGTATACGGGGCGCTGGACCGGCTGGGCCTTCCCCTCTTATGGCTTTTCCACTACCAGTACCACGCCTACCACTCTGTTTGTGGCCGCGATGTACATCAGCATAGGCTCCTTTACTGCTGGTGCCGCTAGAATAGGTGGTGAGGTGAGCATGCGCTTGAGGTCCCGGAAAGCTTCGACTGCCTAAGCAGTCTAGACGAACTTGTTCGTCTTCTTCATCAGCTGGTACAAGGGGAGGGTTTTCTCACCCAGCCGGCTGACAAACCGGCTGAGGGAGTCCAGGCATCAGGTGAACTTCTGTATGTCATGCAGGCAGCACCATGCGCTCAATGGCTCTGATCTTTTCCAGGTTTCCCTCGATTCCTTGCTCAGAGACGAGGAAACCGAGGAGCTTGCCGACTGGGACACCGAACACGCACTTCTCCGGGTTTAGCTTGATCTGGAAACGGCGGAGGTTGTCGAATGTTTCCTTTAGTTCCTCGCACAGTGTGTGCCGCTCCTTGGTCTTGATGATGATGTCGACAACATAGTCGTGCACGTTTTTGCTAGTCTGCTTCTGCAGGCATTTCCGCATACAACGCTGATAGGTTGCTCCTGCATTTTTCAAGCCGAAGGGCATGGTGGTGTAGGAGTAAGCTCCATACGAGGTTTTGAATGATGTCTTTATTTGATCGGTTAAATTGAGCTTGATCTCGTGATAGCCCGAGTAAGCGTCCAGAAAAGACAAAAAAATCACATCCGGCAGTGGATTCGATTACTTGATCAATCCGCGCTAGAGCGAAAGGATCCTTGGGGCATGCCTTGTTGAGGCTGGTGTAGTCAACACACATGCACCATGTCTTGTTCTTCTGGAGCACCAGCACCGGGTTGGCGAGCCATTCCGGGTGGAAGACTTCCATGATGAAGCCGGCTGTGAGCAGCCGTGTAATCTCCTCACTGATGGTCCTTCTTTTTTCTTCTGGGAAGCAGCGTAAAGATTGTTTGACCGGCTTCGCGTATGGTCCAACATGAAGAGAGTGCTCGGCGAGCTCCCTCGGGACACCTGGCATGTCTTTGGGGCACCATGCGAAAATGTCATTATTCTCACGGAGGAAGTCGACGAGCGCGCTTTCCTATTTGCTGTCCAGGCCGTCTCCGATCAGGAGGAACTTTCTTGGGTCCTCCTCGTTTAGCAGAATCTTCCTTGTGCCTTGCGAGGGCTTAAACTGTGATTCTCCAGCTGGTTTAGGTTCTTCAGCCAGCATATCCTTCTGCAGAACCGCCACGTTCTGCATTATGACACGCTTCTCCTTAGCGATGATCATTGCTTCGGCTAGCTTGGAGCCGTCTGAGGCGCACTCGATCGAACGCTTGTAGCAGCCGTCAATGGTGATCGCTCCCTTTGGTCCTGGCAGCTTCATCTTGAGGTACGCGTAGTGTGGCAGTCCCATGAACTTGGTGAGGGCTGGGCTCCTTAGTATGGCGTGGTAGGCGTTGGAGAGGTTCACAACATCAAACCAAATTGGTTCGCGACGAAAGTTGTTCTCGCTGCCGAACATGACGTCTAGCCGGATCTTGCCGATTGGCGAGTGCGACAGACCTGGTACCGCTCCATGAAACGAAGTACTTGAGGGCTACAACTGGGACTCACTGATGCCGAGCCCCTCGAGGATGCTGCGGAACATGAGGTTGATGTTGCTACCGCCGTCGATCAGCACACGATAGAAACATCATGAGTTCTTCTTGGAGATGATGATGGGGTCGAGGACCAGCGTGTAGCTGCCAGGGTTTGGTAGCACAGCCGGCTAATCTTCCTTGCTCCAAAGTGATCGCCTGGTACGACCAATGCAGGTATTGGGGGACAGGAGGGACGATTGCATCCACCTTCGCCTCGCGCCTCCGCTTGGTGTGCTTTGTCTCCGGCTCCGCAAGGAATGTGTGGTAATTTCCCACTTGTCGTGGGTAACCGTCCTCGTCATCCTCATGGTGGTTTCGTCGCTCCCTATTGTCCGGTGGGCCTCCGGCTGGCGGTGGAGGTGGTGGTGAGAGCCGCCGGCTTCAGTCATCTTCTTCGTCCACCTGCACTAGAGTGTTGTGTGCTTCGCAGGCTTGCTGTCGCCGCTGTGGAACTTGCACGGCCCATCGAGCATGTACTCCATGGTGTACTTGGGCCGAGGCGGCCTATCATCCGGTCTCTACCTCCGGCTGCCGCCTACAGCCGGGTCCTCATGCACGACAACTACTTACTTGGTGCCGTACCAGCTATCCGGTTGGTCGTCTTTCCTATTGTCGTGGCGGTTGTCATGGCCGTGCCGCCTGGGGTGATGGTCGCCCTGCTGGATGCGCTCCGCCTGCTCGTCCATAGCCGCGTCATCCACCACGATTTGGCCTTGGTCATCCACCACGATGGGCTTCTTCATAGCCGCGTCGGCGGTGGCGTACTTGTCCGCGATAGCCATGACCTGGGCCATGGTTTGCGGGTCTGCCCGGATGAGCTTATGCTTCTGCATGGTGCCGTCTCGGCAACCATTGGTGAAGAAGTCTATCTTCTGGTGGTCGCGCACCCCTTCACACGAGTTGTGCATGCTGGTCCACCGGGTGAGGTAAGCGTGGTCGGACTCAACCTTGCCTTTCACGCAGAACTCTTGTATGTTCCGGTGAAGTTGCGAATGAAAGCTTCTTTGATGTCCAGCCAGACGTTGATGCTATTGTCGGGGAGGTTGTTGAGCCATGTTCTTGCCAAATCGATGAGCATGAGGGGGACGTAGCGAACGGCCAGGCGGAGATTCCTGTTGGCGATTCCCACCGCGGTAGTGTAATCCACAAGACAATCCGCCGGCTTGACCATGTCGTTATACTTCGGCGTGTCCCTTGGAAGCGACAATCCCTTCGGAAACGGCTCGTTTCGGATGCACAGGCCAAAACACTTAGGGCCAGCTGGACTTTCCTCTTCCAGCGCACATGACTACACCAGGAGGTCGATGCGCTCGCGCGTGTCAGCCGGTTCTCGGGGGATGAGCCGGCCCTTCAAGCGTGATGGAGGCAGGTCCTTGTTCGCGTCTGCTCCTTCATCCGGGGCGCACGTCTTCTTCCCTTGGGAATCTCCTGCTGTCGGGGCGCAGCTTACGCTAGAAGCAGCGGCGTTTCGGTTGTGGCGGCCACGGTTGCCGGATTCGCCACACGGGAGGCTATTTGGCCCGACTCCTCCTGGGAGGATGCCTGCTGATGCTTGATTCCCCCGTGCGCCGTCTGATCCGCGCCTTTGCGAACGACGATGTCTTGGGAGTTGCCCATCTGGCTGGGGGTGCCCTCGGCTTGCTGCTTGTTAGAGGTGGCGACGAGGATCTGGACGCGCTCCTTCTTGCGCCACACCTGCATGTGAATCAGCGGCACGGTCCAGCTCTGACGCTAGGTCGCGCCCCCAGTGCTCGATCTTCCTGGCAAAGTCGTGGGCCGCATTGTACTCATGCACGGTAGCATTCAGCTGACGCTGGTTAGCTGCAACCTTGGTGGCCTCCTCCAGGAGCTTCTAGCACGTCGCTTCGAGCACGGCCGCGGCGGCTGCCGGGTCCGTCTCGACGACGACCAAAGCGCGCAAGTGCTAGATGGAGGCAGTGAGCGGTTGCTCTTTCTCGGGCGCGGAGTTCTCTCCTCCCGCCCGGCGCTCCTGAGGCGTGTGACGGTTTTCGCGGGCCTTTACCACCATGACCTCGATGCAACCACTCACCATGGCCGGGCCGTTGGCGAGGGGCTGAGGGGCACGTCGAAGAAGGGGGTGACAATGCTAGGGAAAACCTTAGCGACAGTGGCGACGTAGACGCGGATGTCTCCAAAATGCATGATGGAGCCGTAGGCGGGGAAGGTGTTCCCGGCGAAGCATGCGGCGTTGTCGACAACGCAGTCGAAAGCGCCGAACGTGAGAACGAGGTCGGAGGCCACGTGTTCACCGGCGACCAGCAGAAGTCCCGTGCGGAAGATGATCCCAGCCGAAGCGCTGTGCCCCACGGTGAGCGCCAACTGTTGTGGTATGGAACACATCATTGCCATCGGGGATGGCTAAGAAGGGACACTCGGATGCAATCGGTGACTCACGCAACGGGTTGGGCATGGTAAACTGCAGACAAAGTGATGTACCTAGGTTTGGGGCCCTCTCGGAGAGGTAACACCCCTACTCCTACAAGATGAACTATGTAAGGGGGCAAATGCCCAATATAGGTGCTCATGGAGATGTTTCCTTAGCTACTAATGAGAGCTAGAGGAAGATAAGAACTAGCTAGTAGCACTTCTCTCCTTCTATTGTTGCCTACCTCGAACCCCAGCTCTACCCTCCCTTATATACTGGCCTGGGAGGGGCACGTCGAGGACGTGGGTGACCACGCTAGGGAAAAACCTCAGAAACAGTGGCGACGTAGACGCGGATGTCTCCAAAATGCAGGATGGAGCCGTTGGCGGGGAAGGTGTTCCCGGCGAAGTATGTGGCGTTGTCGACAACGCAGTCGAAAGCGCCAAACGTGAGAACGAGGCTAGAGGCCACGTGTTCACCGGCGACGAGCGGAAGTCCTGTGCGGAAGATGATCCCAGCCAAAGAGATGTGCCCCACTGTGGGCGCCAACTGTCGTGGTATGGAACATGTCAGTGCCTTCGGGGATGGCTAAGAAGGGACACTCAGATGCAATCGGTAGCTATCGCAACGGGTTGGGCAGGGTAAACTACAGACACATCGACGTACCCACGTTCGGGGCCCTCTCGGAGAGGTAACACCCCTACTCCTACAAGATGAACTATGTTAGGGGGCGAATGCCCAGTATAGGTGCTCCTGGAGCTGTTTCCTTAGCTACTGACGAGAGCTAGAGGAAGATAAGAACTAGCTAGTAGAACTTCTCTCCTTCTATTATTGCCTACCTAGAACCCTAGCTTTGCCCTCCCTTATATACTGGCCTGGAAGGGGCAGATTACAAATCGGGCCCTAGGGTTTACTGTTTGGATATGGGTCTACAGGACAGGGCCGGCTACAGGGCCTAGTCGGTGGGCCAGGATCCAGTCCGCCCTTCTTTCAGCGTCATCCTCTTCTTTAGCGGTCACCCGGGCTACCTTTGGGGCGTCACCCTTGCTTTAACGGTCACCCGGACTGCTTTCACCAGTCAGCCGACCACTTTGAACTGCATGATTCTAAAGGAGCAACCAAGTTTACACAAGGAGATGGAAGATTTCAGAATGGAATTTGTAAGATGAAGGAGTTTTACGGTACAAACGGCGTATCTTTGTGCCAGCAGACTTAGAATTGAAGCAAGCTATTTTGAAGGAAGCCCATGATACTCTTTATTCTATCCATCCTAGAGGAATGAAGATGTATCAGGATTTGAAGGAACAATTCTGGTGGCATAAGATGAAAAGAGAAATCGGAAGCTACATAGCAAAATGTGATATCTGTCAGAGAGTCAAGGAGGGACATCAGAACCCCGTAGGACTGTTGCAACCATTACAGATTACAGAATGGAAATGGGATTCCGTTGGAATGGACTTTATCACCGGTTTACCTACATCTAGTAGGGGGAATGAATCTATTTGGGTCATAGTTGATAGATTGTCCAAGGTCGCCCATTTCTTACCACTCAAGACCATTTACCAGAGTTCGAAACTAGCAGAGTTGTACATTGCTAGAATCGTTAGTTTGCACGGAGTCCCCAAGAACATTGTATCGGATCGAGGAACTCAGTTTATCTCGATATTTTGGAAGAAAGTCCAAGAAGGACTAGGAACAAGACTGGATTTTAGCACATCTTATCACCCTCTGACCGATGGACAAACAGAGCGAGTAAATCAAATACTCAAAGATATTTTGAGAGCCTGTGTGCTAGAGTATGGATCCAAATGGGAAGATTGCCTGCCTTTCGCAGAATTTTCATACAACAACAGTTATCAAGCCAGCTTGCAAATGGACCCATTTGAATTCATGTATGGAAGGAAGTGTCATACCACTTTGAATTGGTCGGAAGTAGGACAGAGTCAGATTTTCGGACCCGAAATCCTATGAGAAGTAGAAGATAAAGTTCACAAGATTTGTGAGCACCTCAAGACCGCCCAATCAAGACAGAAGAGTTAGGCCGATAAGAGACGTTGAGACCTCGCTTTCAATATCAGAGATTTTGTGTATCTCAAAGTGTCTCCTTTGAAAGGAATGCAACGTTTCCAGCTCAAAGGAAAATTAGCCCCCAGATATATTGGACCTTTCAAGATTCTGAATCGTCGAGGAGAAGTATCGTATCAACTAGAAAAGCCAGAGGATATGTCAGCTGTGCATAATGTGTTTCACATCTCGTTACTTCGCAAATTCCTAGAAGTCCCGGAGAAGACCGAAGTTTTCAAGAACATTGATAAACAAACCATAGAGATCAACGATGACATGGCATATCCCGAAGTACCCATCCGTATTTTGGAGGAAGCTTTCAGAACCACCAGGACCCAAAGCATCAAGTTTCTCAAGATTCACTGGAGCAATCACACTTAAGAAGAATCTACTTGGGAGCAAGAAGATTAGATCAAGACGGAGTTTCCCGATCTCTTTAAATCCTATTTTTCTTTTTCTCAAATCTCGGGACGATATTTTGTGTAAGGAGGGAAGTTTTGTAACATCCCAAAGATATTGATCAAGGTTATCAAATTCCAATCACCAAAATCAGGGTTAACAAAAACTTTTGTTAATTAAAACCATTATGAATGCATGTGTGTATGGGATGATTGTATGAATGCATGAATGGACTTGTGTGATTGTTGTAAATGGAAAGGAATGGTTTAAATATGAAAACAACATCATCTAAAACAATTCCAAGCAGAAACAAATCAAGAGAAATTCAAAAAAACAAACAAAACAAGCAAATGGTCATTTTTGCCAATCTTGCTCACTAGGCCACTTTATGTGTTTCTAGTCCAAGATGTCAAACAGAAACAATCCTATTTATTTTCACCCCTTTCTATACCAAGTGAAAGTGAACCCAAGCCCACCTTTCAAACTCACATAAACATTTGGCAACTTGATTCAAATGACAATTCAAAATTGAATCTATATCATATGTGAAGATCACCATTTCTCAAAACCCAACCAAACCAGTGCATCTTGAAAATTCCAAGCAACCAAAGAATACCTAGTATGTGACTAGTACACCCACCAATTTTCATCCAAAAATTCAAATTCAAATCTCTTTCGGCCATTTCATTAAACACCTTGTAAACACAAATCAAACAAAACATCAACACTATAGTGAGCAGTGTTTGTGCCTAACTTGTCTCCCCTCTAGCTCACATCACACTCTTATTAGATCATCTAGTTCATTTAACAAGCTCTAGCTCACTATAAGCTTGCCATTATCATCAATGGTGACCATTGTCGAGCCTAACTTGCCACCCTAATGTCGACAGCAAGCTAGGGGCCTCACCAAGCATAGCCACCTTGTCTGGGACACAAGACACCGTCCACCGCCACCCCCTATCGAATGCCCAAGCACTATCAGCCCCTGGACCACCTAGAACCGTCGCGCCCTATGCCTATGTGCCATGCCGAGAGCGCCAGAGAGCCGCGCTCGACACGCGAGCACAGACTGCACCCCACCCTTGCCGCTTGCGTGCGTGATCACCACCACCCCAAGAACCGCTTGGACATGCCCATTCGTCGTCGCGTGACCAGGAGAGCCCGTGCACCATTAAAATACCCGTCGGACCCGTCTAGAGCACCGCAACATTCTGACCAATTTGCACCACCCCACGCGTTGCCACCATGCCATTGATCTTCGCCAGGAGGCAGCGCACCGTCCCCTACCCATATCCATACCGTTATCTCACTATGACAACGACCACGGCGAGATCAACCCGCAACCTTCGGTCCCCTCTTCGCACTATTAATAGAGGCCTCCCCCATTTGATTTCAGCACACCATCTCACTCCCCTCTCTCTCAGAAGCACCCCACCTCATCCCCGTAGCAAGGCGAGCACCAGGTGGCTAGAATTTCGTCGGAGTCTGCCGCGGAGGAGGAGAAGAGGTGCCATCGATTGGAGCCGCCCTAGGAGGAGCTGCCAGTACCAGGAGGATCGCCGTCGTCGACTTTGTCGTTCGCCCCCATCACTGACCATCGCCGGAGCCCTGGTGAGCCCCACAGACCCCCACTAGCCGCATTAGAATTCTGTCTTGTCGGCGCTGCCCGAAGGAGACAACAAGCCCCAGCCATTGGATTAGATGTTAATAGCACGGTCTAGATTGCCCCGTACCCCTTCGCACCGCCTGTCTCGCTGACTGGTGGGGATAACCAGTTAAACCCCTATGCGCAGTTGGCCGGCCCAGTTACACTCCCGCGTGACCCAGTAGTTTGAATTTAGGTTTTATCAATTTAAGTTCAAACCTAGTTCTTCCTATAGATTCAAAAATCATTTCAGAGATACACTATACCAAATTGCATGAAACCAATTTTGCTAGAAAGGTATTGGAATTATTAATCCAAGCCCGTTGGATTCAAATCAGTTGGAATTGTAGATCACCTAGAGTAAAAATAACAAGGCAGAGACTTTTCTGCATTCAAACATTTTTCAAAATTTAACGACAAAAGCTTTTGAGTTGATTCCAACTGTCAAAAATCCCATTTAGTAAGACATTTTTTAATATATAAAAATATCTAGGTTTACTTGCAGAAATATTGGATAAGCAATAAAAGAATGCCCCATAGGCATTTCTAGTCACTTTATTTAATTAAAATAAAAGGGTTAAACCTTATTAAATTGTGACACCACTTTAAATCACATTCCCAAGTACTGAAATATGTGGTGATTACATGTGTCAACATGATCCCCTAATTTAGTTGGAGAATATTAAATCTTAATTAGTTTTTCAATAAGTAGAAATTACTTTTCTAAAATAAAATAAATAAAACAAGTGCTTTAATCGTTGTGATAATAGTGATGATGCTAGATCATCTAGTGTGAACCTTGGTGTGATAAATAGAATTAGTTAAGTATTGTTGGTGATTGTGTACCTCGTATTTATTTATAGACGCTACTACCGAACAAGGATACGAGGAGGAAGGAGAATACTACGAGGAAGAAGCCGAGGAGAACTTCCACCACTGTTGTGCACAAGGCAAGCAAACACTTGCAATTGTGAAAACAAATAACCTATGCTATGCATTAGGCATGCCTTGGTTATACCAAATGATTATACCAAACCCAGTTTTACTTGCAAGCTTAGTTTTTTATTTCTTTATCAAAGCTTTCTATTTGAGTTTACTTAGTGACTTGTAGATTTTGGAAAGATATTTAAAGGTAGCATAAAGAGCATAAAATTTGGCCTAAGTTAGATAATCTTGATGTCATCCTGAGGCATGAGATTGAATTTAGATCATTCACACTTGTTTACCACCCTGCATTAGTGTTTACCCCCACCTGTAGATGCTAGTGCTAAGCATAAAACTTGATCACTTTAGATGGGATTACTTGGTGAAAATGGTTATGAAAGCCTTAGAATGATGATTCATTCTACTGAAATGTTTTTACATGTGTTCTTGAACACCAGATAAATTTGATGATGAAAATGTTGAGGCATGAGCCTTAGCCCTTTATAAAACTGATGGTTGTCTGGATGCGATACCATTCCAATTTTACTGTACAACCACAATACCCGAAATTTGGGTAGGGCTTGACTGGAAGTTTATATACCTTAGTATGGGTTCCCTTGCGGCCAAGGTTTGAGTTGAGGCTACCTTGTGAAGATTTTCCACCTGTGCAGTTCCCAAGATGACAGTTGGTCATGGTTTGGAGGCCAAACTCATAGGAGAGGTGCCTATACTAGGGCTGTAATTGAAAGGTTAGGATTGATTATCCGCATACTGAGTATGGTGAATTCAGGATTGTTCCTAACGGATGTATTGAATATTGTGGTGAAAGTGTATCACCTCTGCAGAGTGTCAAACTATTCGAATAGCCGCGTCCGCGGTTATGGAAAGTTGGAGTGGCCATACTGTTCTGTCATCAGATGTTTGCAAAATGACTTATGAAATGAATCATGACTTTGACTTGACCACAAAAGGGTTGTGTTATGAAAAATCAAGTTCCCACTTTGGTGTTATAAAACTGTTAACTATCTTTATTTGCTTCTGAACTCAGTTAGAGATAAATCTGGCTTTTTGCAAAACAACCTAGAGCCCAGTACTTCCTACTCAAAACCACTTCACTTGTTAGTATTATTTTGCGAGTACTTAAAGAGTACTCATGGCTTTGTCCTTGGCTATTCCCGTGGCCAGACTATGAAGAGGACTATCAGGAGGATGGACCGCAGGAAGGTTACGATAACTAGGATCATCTCCCATCGCCAGCATTGCATGTGACCATGAAGTTGGAGCCTCGCCCATGCTACCGTTAGAATTACGTTATTCCGCTGCTATGATTGTATTCAGACTGGATCATGAGATCCTTTATATTGTTGTAATACCTTATGTATGGTTTGTAATGGACGATGTACCGTGATATCCAACCTGTTATGTCTCACAGGCATCTGGGATTGCGATGTATGGCATAACAGGCATCTGGGATTAAAAATTCGGGTGTTGACAATAGGCTATGGGGATGGTAGGGATTGGATGAGTTCTATCATGTAATTGAATAAGATTGTTAGGGCATGGTGCCTAATATATCTATTAGTGATATTTGACTTTGTTGCAACTTGTTGTGCTTAATGCTTGTCCTTAGGGCCCGAGTGCCATGATCTCAGATCTGAACTTATTATTGAATCATTATGATAGTATTGTTTGTGATCCTATCTGCAAGTTTTGTACACATATCATTGTCTGGATCCAAAGGCCATGAAGTGATAGAAATTGGGAGAACCTGAGGGGATGGCCGTGATGTGAGGATCACATGTGTTCACGGAGTGTTAATTCTTTGCTCCGGTGCTCTATTAAAAGGATCACCTTAATTTCCAGTAGTTCCCTTGAGGCCCCGCTGCAACGGGCTGGCAGGACAAAAGATGTTGTGCAAGTTCTCATTGCGAGCACGCATGACTATATATGGAGCACATGCCTATGATTGTTTAGTACTTGGATGATTATTCTTATTTATCTACAATTTCCCTAGATCTTGAAAGTTACATGTTTAGACTTGTCCATGCAACGCCCGTCCATCCATCCCTATGCCTACTGCGCTCATATCCTACTGTTTGCTACTAATGTTACTATTGCTCCTGTTTTGCTGATGTTGTTACTTTGTTATTGCTACTACAAAACTGTTGCTACTGATAAACTTCTGTGAGCAAGAACTATTTCTAGGTGTAGCTGAATTGACAACTCAGTTATTAAGGCTTGCAAGTATTCTTTGGATCCCCTTGTGTCGAATCAATAAATTGGGTAATACTACCCTCGAAGACTGATGTGATCCCCTATACTTGTGGGTCATCACTAAGAACTTTTAGTACCAATTGGGTTCATGCCATTTGGAAATACCAAACTCTCTGAAATCATTTATTAGTGGAAACAGGTACTTCTTGCATTTATTTTACCTAGAAAAGATGGTAATTCTTTTGGGCATAAGACCTTATATACAAGTTTGCAATGCACATAGGGAAATGTACAAATTTGGATCTATGAAATTTGGGTTGTTTTCCATTTTCAAACTGATTTAAACCAAACTGCACTTTCAGATCTGGAATTTTAATTAAAAGAAAAGTGGGGCTCAGGGGGTTTTGCGGGCCGGATCTAGGGCGAATTGGGACGCACAAGGGAGACACGGCCCACCCAGGCGGCGCTGTGCGGGCGCCGGGATTTTGAATCCCTCGCAACGGGGCCCAGCGGTTAGAAACCCGGGGCCACGTAGGGGTACCGAGCCTCGCGTGCCGTTTGATCCAATGAGGATAAATCATCGCGGCTCGTCGTCCTCCTCACGAATGAGCGTTAGAGGCAGGAACCCTAGCTCAGGACAGAGGGTATGTGGGAGGCTCACCTAAGGGCTGGGACACGGCTGGGAGTGGCGGAGATGAAGCAGCACTCGACAACGGCCCCGGTGATGGGCGGCACGGCCTGGTTCCGCGACTGGATCTTGCTCGCGCAAGAACGCCCGCGGAGCACGTTAAGGATCTCATCGAGATGGCGTCCATGGTTGCTGCATGTCAGAATAAGGAACACCGTCAGTACTAGTAGGAGGAGGGGAGCTCAGAAATGCAACATGCAGAGGGGGGAGAGGAGGGGTGGAGCTCGGGGCTTGATTTCTTTGAGAAGGCCGAAGTGCCTTCTCCTCCATCTCTCGGTTAAAACAGAGCAGGGGAATGAGGGAGGGAGCTCAGGGGAGGTCTAGTGGGGTGAGAGGAAGCAAATGGGGGGAGTGGTAGCAGGGTTGGTGGCCTCTAGCCTTTTATCCCGACGGGGTTGGGTGTAGGATGGACAATGTCCATGGAGGGCTTGAGAGGGGTAAATGGATAGGGATTGGGTCTTAGGCGTGGTGGAGTGGTCGTGTGGGACTAGTAGTTTGACCAGGGAGAGGGCGAATTGGTGGTGGGTTTTTATTGCCCAAGTTTTTTAGGATGCATGTCTTTCCCTCTCACTTACAAGCACATGGGACAAAAGAAAGGGTGGCCCTACTATAGTGCTACAGTGCTAGTCGACCAGAGGGGCTAGGGTTGTTGTGATGAAGTCTTTGGAAATATTTGATGGGGTTTGGATGGTTTTGATTTTGGCAAATGCTTGATTGGCAAAAGTGATCCAAACAATGGTTGTGAAGGAAGTTTGAAAATTTGCATTGAGGAATATTGGGAAATGGTACTGGTAGATAGAAGATGTCAACTCATCTCATCAATATTTATTTGGGATTTTCAAATGATTACAAGCCCATTTAAAAGCATTTATCCAAAAAATGTAGAAGTTGTTTCTAGAAGGTCATGTGATATTTTTACATTGGACAAGGTTGATTTTTGATGCAATATGGTCCTAAATACCATATTACACACTGGAGAATTTTATTGGAATTTATTGAGATGGAAAAGTATTTTTAAGGAATTATTTCTTGTTTCTGTCATTTAAGAAAAAGGGGAAAAGAAATAATAACGTATAGGGTATGAGGTAGAGAACTCAAATGTGCATTGAGTTGGCAAAGTGTTTTGGATAAAAACAAACTTGCCTTTATAGGAGAGGTTCGAGAATTTTGCAAAAATTAAGAATCTAAATAGTTTGAGGATCCAATAATTATGGTAATTATTTGGGGAATTATAATATCCATAGCAGATGACGTGAACTTGATTTATACATCATTTAAAACTTGGTTGTTGAAGATTAATGGTGAGAAGGGAAGAAAACTAGATTTGGGAGAATCTAGGGTTTGGATATTTATATGCCACCTAAACATGGTTGGATTTGTGAGTTCAGAGCTCACCTTGATATAAGGGATAGATGGGTGATTGGACCAAGTTATATATATGTTCATGGACACAATATTTGGGCTTGGTTGTATTTGAGGTGTTCTAGAAAAGATGGCAAACTTTGTTGAAAATAAGTCTGCCATAACAAAGTTGTCATGATGCCTCATAAACCATGGGGGTTTAAGAAGCACAAATGATGTACGACAATATGGGTCAAGTACATTCTCAAGAGTGCACATAGGTTGGAAAAGGTAGAGCTCCAAAGATTTAATCTAGGTAAGCATTCCACACTTAGCCATTTTGGCAGACTTAGGGTTTTAGACTAGATTACAAGAGGGAAACAATTAAGAGAGTGGCAAGGGTTTATCCTCTTCATCAAGTGGTTGATATTGAGGTATGGATTGGATGGAAGAGTTCCATGCTTGGATTGGGTCTTCATTGAGTTGGGAGCTATCAAAAAGGGATTATCTCTAGATTGATCTGATTAGGAGATGAGATAGCCACTCTGGTGGCTTAGCATAGATCTAGATTTGGATGCTTGGTTTGATATTAATGATCACCAACAAAGATTGGGTCCTAAGGGATGATCTACTAGCTTATATCACTCTAGTTACTAAGCAAACAAGGCAATCAGTAGATCAAGGCAATTCATCTAATCAAACTTGTCAAACTACTACAAAAGTTATCCTCAAGCCTATCTTGAGGTAAGCATGGGTGTTTTGAAGAGGTTGTCCTTTGAATTAAGGTAGGTACCTCTTGGTATCTCTACCAAGGTTGGAGGGAAAAGGTTTTTGGAAAGGTTTTTGGAAAAACTAGACATAAGAGTAGTTGAAGTTCTGTCTTGAAATCATAAGGAGATGATATGTACATCTCCATAGTTTCGGTAATGGAACTAGTAAATTTATTTGTTGTATCAAAATCATCTTGACTTAAGTTTTAAATGCCAGAACATTTGAGAATATGAAAGATGAGTCAAGACATCTCTTTTGTGAAATAGTTTTTGTCAACTAGGGTTGAGATGAGAAGTATATTACCTAATACACAATCAGTTGCATGAACACAAGCAAACAAGTAAACAAATATTGCAACATGTAACAAGAAAAAGTTTTTGTTCCCCCTGACTTTTTCCATTTTGACAACTATTCAGGGTTGCTGAAATTGGGATGTTACAGACCTTTCCCCTTAAAATAATCTCATCCTGAGATTAGGGAGGAGTAGGGTTGGGTGATAACATCCGCTTAGCAATTTCAGCGATGGAAATATAAGATGCTAAAAGGTTTCCAACAAACAAGAGTGGTCCGTTATGTGTCGGAGCTGAGTGGCTTCTGATTGAGCTGGTTAGATTAAACAAGTGAAAAAGATGAAGTATTTTCCCTTAGGACGATTTGAGGTAGGTTTAGCTTCACAAGGTCCTTCTTTCTTAAGGCAGGACAGTAGGTTGAGCCTTCCTGAATGCTTTACCAAGGTAGCCGACAAGTCTTGATGCACCGGGGTGTTGTCCTAAGGTATCTTCGGGTTCTGGAGAAGTGTCGATGGTCGTCCTTCTTGCAGGGTCGATGATTCGGATTTATAGGAGTGTTCATCACTTAACGATAACTTGTGTTCGACTCCAGGGTTCTATCAGGTTTTGGGTGGGAAAGACGTAGTATTCATCCCCCTTAATGCAACACTATGGGTTCTTGGTGGAGTCACTAACTTTCTTGATTGGCATCCTATGCTGATGTTGGGGAATGGCGTTGCACCTTTTTTCCGGAGGTGGTTATCTTTTTTCAACCTTGTATAATCCGCTTCGTGAGAGATGTCTGATACGTCGGAAACGTATCTATAATTTTTGATGTTCCATGCTTGTTTAGTATCTACTTTGCTTTGCTTTGTCTACACTTTGAGGTTTTTTTATATATTTTCTGGTACTAACCTATTAAAAAGATGCCACAGTGCTAGTTGCATGTTTTCTTCTATTTTTGGTTCTAGAAAAGCTAGTAAATAAATATTCTCGGAATTGGACAATACAAAAGACAAAGTCAATATTTCACCAAGGATAACACGGAGTCCAGAGGAGAGACGGAGGGGAGCCACAGGGCGGCCGCAACACCCCAGGCGTGGGCCCACCCTAGGCCGCGCATGGGCAGCGTCTAGGTGTAGCATCCCAAAAATATTAAACAAGGATCATCAAACTCTAATCATCAAAATTAGGGTTAAGAAAAACTTTCCCAACTAAAAATATGAAAGTATTCATATGTGTGTGTATTAAAATTTGGATTCTTTTGAATTGCCATGGTTCTGTGTTTCTTTGCTTGTAAAATGATTCTTAGGTGAAATAAACATCATCTAAACAATCCCCAAACTTTTCCAAAAGACAAACAACTCAAAATGAATAAATTAAGTGAATGGTCACTTTGGCCAAATTAACTCCCATGCCTACTTTGGCTATCTCTAATTTTCAAAACTCAAGAGAAACATGTATGGATCTTTGCACCCCTGTATAGTACTCATAAAAATTTACCAAGGCCCACTTTGTGATCATCCAAAAACATTCAAATGCTAAGTTTAAATGACAGTTTAAAATTGAATCTATCTCATATGGAAAGATCCCATTATTTCAAAAACAAACCAAACAAGCTCAATTTTCAAAACCCAAGCACCCACAGAATCCTCAACACATGCCTAGAACACCCACCAAAAATCTTTTCAAAATTCAAAAATAAATTTCTTGCGGCCATTTCATCAAACAATTGGAGACAGAAAATCAAGTTGGCCAAATTTCACTATTTTGAGAAGTAATTTGGCTAAGCATTGTTCACCATTGATCACACATGTCTCCCCCAGTGCCAACCAGTGCCTTGACCACCCCTAGCCCCTACCCATTGCACCATTCCAACCCGAAGGAACCCCTGCGAGCCAACCATGGCTAGCTAGCCAGAGCAATCACCAAGCCTAAACCCCATGTCTAGGAGGCACGCCACCGTCCACCGCCACCCCCTGTCCAGCGCTTGAACCCTGCTAGCCACTGGACCACACGTCCAAGCCATGCCAAACTTCTCTAAGAGCATGCCGAGAGCGTGCCAAAGCGCCACCCTCGACACACGCCCACAGACCGCGCGCCGCCCTTGCCTTGTGCACGCGTGATCACCACCACCCCAGCAACCCCGCAGACACGGACAACGCGCGCTGTGTGCCAGCAAAACCTCTGTCGGACCCTCCCAGAGCGTGGAAGCGTTCCGACCGATCAGAACCGCCCCACACCCCGCCACCACGCCGTTGAGCTTCGCTAGGGAACATAGAACCGCCCTCTACCGTCGCCCACGCTGATAGCTGCCTGTGCCGTCGACCACGAAGATCTCAGCTCACGCCCGTCGGTCCTCTCTCGCCACTATAAATAGTGGCCTCCCCTACTCGATATATTCACACCAGTTCGTTCCCCTATCTGTCAGAAACATCCCACACCCTTCCCCGGAGCAAGGGGAGCACCAGGTGGCCGGAATTTCACCAGAGTTCGCTGCTGCAGAGGAGGAGAGGCGCCGTCGATTGGAGCCGCCCTAGGAGGAGCTGCCGGATCCAGGAGAATCGCTGTCGTCAACTTCGTCATTCGCCCCCATCGCCGACCCTTGCCTGAGCCCCGGTGAGCCTCCCACGACCCCCACTGGGCCACTAGGGTTCGAGCTCGCTGGTGACATGTTCATCGTCGACGACGACCCTCAGCCGTTGATCGCCCTTCTAATCCAACGAACCACATCGCCCCGTACCGCTTCGCTTGTTATGAGCCACTGACGGGTGGAACCCCTTGTTAGCTGAGCCCCGCGTTGCAGAGTGACACTTGGCCTGCCCATTAACCTGTCCCGCGCAGCCCAACCGTTTGACTTTAGCTTTTTCTATTTTAATTCAAACACAATTCTATACCTATATTCAAAAATCAACCCAACTCGATTTATTGAACCAAATTGCATGAAACCAATTTTGTTAGAAAGGTACTGAAATTCTTAATCCAAGCCGGTTCGATTCAAACCATTTGGATCTGTAGATCAACCTTGGTAAAAAGAACAAGTCAGAATCTTTTGAGTTGATACCAACCATAATAGCTTTTGAGTTGATTCCAACTCTCAAAAATCACATTTGATCATACCTTTCAGAATATATAAAAACATATGGGTTTACTTACAGAAATAATGTTCAAGTAATAAAAGAATGCCACATAGGCATTTCTAGTCACTTTATTTATTTAAAATAAAAGGTTAAACCTTATTAAATAGTGACACCACTTTAAATCACATTCCCATGGACTGAAATATGTGGTGATGACATGTGTCAGCATGATCCCATGTTTGAGTTGGAGAATATTAAATCTTAAGTAGTTTTTCAATGAGTAGAAATTACTTTTCTAAAAATAAATAAGACAAATGCCTTAATCTTGTAATGTTAAGCGATGATGCTAGATCATCTATAGAACACCTTTTTGTGATGATTGAAAATAGTTAAGTATTGTTTGGTGATTGTGTACCTCGTATTTATTCATAGACGCTAGTACCGACCAAGGATACGAGAAGGAAGGAGGATACTACGAAGAAGAAGCCGAGGAGAACTTCAACCACTGCTCTGCTCAAGGCAAGCTTATACTGATACTTATGCAAGCCTTACTAACCAAGTTGACCTTGCAAGCTAACACTTGCAACTATGAAAGTTAGATAACCTATGCAATGCACTAAGCATGCTTGGTTGGACACATTTGATGATATCCAATCCTAGTTTTACTTGCAAGCTTTATACTTTATTCCTTTATCAAAGCTTTCTCTTAAAGTTTACTTAAGTGACTTGTAGATACTAGAAAGATATTTGAAGGTTGCATAAAGAGCATTAAATAGTGCCTAATCTAGATAATCTTGATGTCATCCTAAGGCATGAGATTGAGCTTAATTAATCTCCACTTATTTTACCACCCCTCATTAGTACTTATCTCATTTGTAGATGCTAGTGCTAAGCATAAAACTTGATCAACTTTAGATGGGAATACTTGGTGAAAATGGTTATGAAAACCTTGGAATCATGAGTCATTCCACTGAAATGTTTTGACATGTGTTTCCAAACACCAGATGACTTTGATGATGAAAATGTTGAGGCAGGAGCCTTAGCCCCTTTATAAAACTGATGGTTGTCTGGATGCGAAACCATTCCAATTTTACCGTATAACCACAATACCCGAAAACTGGGTAGCGCTTGACTGGAAACTTATATACCTTAGTATGGGTTCCCTGACGGCCAAGGTCTAAGCAGAGGCTACCTTGTGAAGATTGTCCACCTATGCAGTACCCAAGATGACAGTTGGTCATGATTGGGAGCCCAAACTCACAGGAGAGGTGCCTATACTAGGGCGTGTAATTGAAAGGTTAGGATTGATTATCCGCATACTGAGTATGGTGAATTCAGGATTTGTTCCCGACGGATGTATCGAATGTTGTGATGAAAGTGTACAATCTCTGCAGAGTGTCAAACTATTCGAATAGCCGCGTCCGCGGTTATGGAAATTTGGAGTGGCCATACTGTTTCCCCATCAGATGTTTTCAACACTAGTGCAGAGCCCCCCCTTTAACTCCGGTTGGGAGGGCCCTCTAACAGCGGTTACTCAACCATTGTTGAGGGTTCGGTGTTAGAGGGGGGGCCCCTTTAACACCGGTTCTTATACGAACCGGTGTTAAAGGGTGGCGCACGTGGGGCTGCAGCAGGGACTGGAACCGGTGTTAAAGGTTTTCTGTCGCGGCAGAGATTTAGGCCGTTTTCCACGGTAGACTTCTGCCTCTGCCCCGTTCTGGTCGTATTTCTGCGGGAGGGGGGCGCGAGGGGGAATCGATCGGGAGTGGTATACACATAAATCGTCATCGGTACATACGAGTACATGAATAATTAAGCAACTATTATTATACACAATCATCATCATCGGCACATACATCGTCATCGACACATACATCTTCATCGTTCATTTTGGTGGATATCTAAAGAGTTCTCCGCCAGGCGTGACGACCTCATCAAGTATGAACCCCGCCAATACCTCTTGAATGGCTCGTATGCGTTCAAATGGTAGGAGTTGGTCCCGCATCCGTTCGATCTGAATATATATATGAAGAATGGGCCGTCAATATATATATATAAGAATAAAACTCAACACAATTGATGGTAATAAAATAATGTTGTGGACTTTGTTTACTTACTCTAAGTTGTTCTAGTGCGGCTTGGCTCGTCGCACATATCGTGTTGCGAATGAACTCGCAAACATAGTACCCACATAAGTTATTGCCGTGTCCCTGATGCGCGCACTTTACGAGAATAGAGAGTTCACTCAAAATAATAATCAATAAAGCATGATATAATGGAATTGGAAGCTAGCTAGTATTACTTACATTTTGGTCTACAAATTTTAGTTCTTCTGACCATTCACCCACGGCCCTGCCCGTGAACCTTTTCCAAACCCTGTCCGGCAAATAAAATGGATAAAGGAGTAATTAATTACTTGTTGTCACGGAAGTTGCCGATCTAGTGCGATAATATGATTGAAATTACCTCTGGAGCATCTCTCTAAAGTCTGCTCATATCTCTTTTTCTTTTCGTAACGAGTCCATGACAAGGACTTTTCCTGAGTCGGGTTGAATGACTAGCAGAATAAAGTGGAACCTACGCACGCATAACTCATCATCAGTTACACTTAACATCGAGTAAGATGAAATAGAATGTGTACAAGAGAGAGGGTAACAGTACTCACGAGAAGTTGTAAGGCAATAGTATTTCCCTTTTGGTTTGTTGTCTCAGTAAAGACGTTAGCAAGTAATCTTCTGTTTGCCCGGGTTTGGTTTTTACCACTTCTTCATGAACTCTATTTGGGTCAACGAACCCAATGTCAAAAGGGCCTCCTTTCCTGCATTCCATAACCTTTTTCCTGCATAATAGTATATACATATATGGTGAGCATATATATATACATGCAATTAATGAAGTGAATGAGATGAGATATAAATTACAGAAATAGTACTTACACACAATAAAGGCTGATGGCAGCTTTGTCGAGTTCCTTATGATTGAATAGAAAATGCAAGTCTTGAATGTTGAAGTCGATCTCGTCGTCTCCGCAGAAGAAAATCCCATCTCTTATATGCGTCGTGATCCATTCTACCTTTCTCGTCTTGCAGAAATCAAGGTACCACTTGTGCAATTTTCGCATCTTTGTTGATAGATTCTTGAGCTCCTCTTTCTTGACGAGGAGACCAATAGGATGTCTCCCATGACGTTCAAGTATGCAATGTAAGCCATCCCCATCTCATTGGCCTTTCTTTGTAGCTCTGCCTCGTAATCATTTACGGGAGGAGCGTCCCGTGTGTCAAACATTTGGAGCGGGGCGCATGATTGGTTTTCCTGCTCTCCGAGTATGGGAACTGTTTTCTGGGGTGCCTCACGACTGCTACTTTCAGTCTCCCTACGGCGCCTTGCATCTGCCTTCAAAATCTGGCGCTCGTAGTCCGGCACAAGTGGGGTTTCAGGTTTCAAAAGATTTTTGTAAAACTTCTCCACCACCGCCGGATCTATTTTCTCCTTTGGCTCGGCCCGTCTAGGTGCAAAGAATTTCTTGACTTGTTCTTACGACATCCTATTGGTCTCCTCGTCGCTGCGATTCCACGGTAAAACCGGCAATGGCTTGGCGGAAGGCTGCGGGACGTAGTTTTTTGAACTCTTTGGCGTACGGTTTCCTGCGGATTTCTTTGTGGCAGTGCTACTGATGCTCTTCGTGGTAGTGCTCTTCCGCCTACGCTGAGGAGATGGCTGAAGCACCGGAGATGGCTGCCGCGCAGGAGATGGCTGAAGCTCCGGAGATGGCTGCCGCGCAGGAGATAGCTGAAGAGGCTCAGACTGTTGATACTGCGGAGACGGTGGGGGTGCCAGTGACCTCCAATTTGGAAGCACAATGTGTTCCTTCTTCCAAAGAATGGTTGTTTTCACTGCAAATTTGAGTTGAGTTTCCCCTTCACCTGTAGCATGGTCAAGCTGTGCTTCCTCATATTCCTTCACAACCTCATCCACCCCGACAATAGCATAGCCATCTGGAATCGGTCGGCAGTGGTAAGTTCCACCAGCTACAGGAGGTAAGGAATAACCGACAACCACCTTAGTGGATAAGCCCATTAATATCACATGCAGCTCAGCGTGTTCGCTCTCCGTGATCTCATCCATGGGGTATCGAGGACACGCCATTTCAAGCGTGGGCTGCACGTTCTCCGTGGAAGCCACACTGCTTTTCCGCGTAGAGTCTGGGCCGCCGGTAGCTTCCAAAGCAGGCTCTTCGTGCCGCTGAGATGGGCCGGTAGCTTGATGGCTCTGTTGTGCATTCACTCGCGCCTGCAGCGCCACAAGTGCATCTTCTATCTGTGTCATCCGCTCTGTACGCTCCTTTTCTTTTCTGCCGCGCCATCTGTAAGAGTCGCTCCAGTCGGCAAACCCATCCTTCCACGTCATACCCCCTGTGCCTCGTGCATGTCCAGGGTGTTCTACCGACGGCTCGTGTGAGCTGGTCATTCTCTCTGTCGGGATGGAAGGTCCTGGCGGATGTTTCCTTGTATGCCGTGATGAGTTCAGTGACGGGTTTGGCAAGGAGGGTTGGGAAGATACACAATCTTGTTTCTGGGTCCAACCTTGCCCCGATTCCGTAGAACCAAGTCATTGCACGTAGGTCCCAACCATCTGTCTGGGGTGTGATCCCTCTAGCGCGCAGGGCCTTCTCAGCTTCCTCCCACTTAGGCCTCTGAGATATGTAGCCACCTGACCCCGTCCTCTTGTGATATTCCTTCTTCAGGGCATAAAGCGTATTGGTTTCTGACCTCTTTTTAGCTATAGCACTTTTTTATATGTCTCAAATTAGGGCCAGTGAGGTCTTATCTTCGCATAATATGCGTCCTCGAAATTTGGAGTCTCGCCAGATTTGACAAATTTGTTCAATTTTGTCTTCCAGTTGTGGAAAGCGTCAGCCATCTTCTTTAGAGTCCACTCTTTGACATTTTCCTTTATAACCGGGTTGTTTTCATCCTCCTCTGGCGGAAGGGTGAAATTTACCAACAACGAATTCCAAAGCGTTTCTTTGGATCTGTCATCGACAAAGGTACCGTCTCCCTTCTTTGGCTTATTCCAATTTTCAATTATGATTGGGATTTGGTCCCTAACAAGAACTCCAGCCTGACGTACAAATTTGTCTGCGGCCTTCTTGGGCTCCATCGGCCTGCCATCAACACGGACTGCTTCGATCGTGAACTTTGCACGATCTTTCAACCGCTGGCTCGCGCCTCGCTTGCTCTTTTTCGTAGAAGAAGATGGTTGCTGGCTGGTCGATCCAGAGGGCTAAAAGAAGAAAGAAGCGTTAATTAATACATGTAGAAGAAGATTGTTGGTGGAAGTCAGCAAAGGCTTAATCAATGCATATACCTCGCCGGACTTTGTAACCACTAAATTGCGTTCGCCGGAGTCTTCATCTTCTCCATGACTAGTACTTGAGCTCTCGTCATCATGTCCCTCCAAGTTTAGATATTGTGAGGTGTCCTCATCAATAATGTTCTCCATTATTTCTTCTTCTTCAAGGTTTCTACTAAGTGGATCCATAGTTTCTAAAACAATAATATTATCTAGAGTAAGATTGTAAACATTCAAGTGGACTTGGATTCATACACAAATATACATATTATTCATACAAAAATACACAAATGAAATTAAAACCCTAAGGATGCTTGATAATTTTAAACGAGTTCCGAGGGATCCAAACCCTAATCAGGATGAAACTATGTTGCCCGCGAACCCGCCCCGCTTGACACCCTATCTATACTACTACTCCCTCCATAATTACATGCCATCTTAGTTTCGAGTTTCCCAATGTTAGTGAGATGTGCAATTGGTGGCACATTTTTAAAAATCAAATTCTCCGAGAAACACGTTCTCCTCTCAGACTCTATGGACCTTGTAATGAATTTTGTTAAGGGTTGTAACTAGAGAAATGTGAAATGCATATGTCATAGGATGAGGATGTTGTTGGGACAAGGGGATATGATACACTATATTAAAAAAGACAAGCAGGACTGGTGGGGAAATGGTTGCTCCTGTTGGACTGACGACATGGGGGAACTACTTCGTATCGCTTGTGACTGACCACGTCGGTGTGTTCTTAGGATGAAGATCATCTTCAATTTCGACGCATTCGCACCAACTGGTTTTAATAAGATGAGAAAGATTTGTAATAGTTTGGTGTTGATTTCAATAAAGTTCTTAATACTGTAAATACTAAATATGAAGACAAAAGTGCAAGATTACATATATTAGCAATGATGAGATCGCGCATGTAAAATAATCACCGACATATTGCTAGCAATATTTAAGCATACAAATATATACATATGAATTTCACAACTTGGACAACGGTACATTTTCCTAAAATACTACATCTATGATAATTAACTTGTTAAACAATATAATAGTAAAACCCAATTAAATTGGTATTATTTTGATACAAATATATACATATGAATTTCACAACCAACCAAGTGTGTTTATGAATTTCGGTGGGAAAAGATTTAAAAGAACACTAGACAAAACTTGTTTATGAACCAAGTGTGCATCATATGGCTCCGACGTACGGCTGCTCCGGCGAGGGAGAGGGTGAGGACGAGGACGCGGCGGCTCCGGCTCCGGCGCGGCTGCTCTCTGCGCGCGGCGCGCGCGCGGTGGCGGTGGCGGTGGAGGTCTTGGCGCGCGGTGGCGGTGCCGGCGAGGGCGAGGACGCGGCGCCGGCGCGGCTGCTCTCGGCGCGCGGCGCGCGCGGTGGCGGTGGCGGTCTTGGCGCGCGGTGGCGGTGGTAGTGGCGGTCTTGGCGCCGCCACGAGGGAACCCACGGACGATTCCTCCCTCACTCCGAGGGCGGTGGCGGCCGGCGGTGGCTTCTCTCTGCTCCGATGCGGTGGCGGCACTTCTCTCTGCTCCGGTGGCGGTTCGATCTGGCTCTGGGGGGAAGAAAGGAATGGGAAGACGAATTTAATACCCCCCTTTAACACCGGTTCGTGGCTGGAACAGGTGTTAAAGGGAGGGGGGATTCCGTTTCCTGCGTGCATTTATTACCCCCCCTTTAACACCGGTTCCAGCCACGAACCGGTGTTAAAGGGGGGGGTGCGCGCGGGAAACGAAATAAATGCGCCCCCCCTTTAACACCGGTTCGTGTCTGGAACCGTTGTTAAAGTGGGGGGCATTTATTTCATGCATTAAAGGGGCATTTTTAATTCAAAAAATATGATATGAATTTAGAAAATTCATATCTTTTTCATTCAACTCAGAAAAATATGAATAATATATCATAATTTTCAGAAAAATAATATCTATCCATTCATGTAAATAATTTTATATTTACTTTACATGAAAAATTTCAAAATAATTAAAACACTTACATATAAATTTTGATTATTCAATTCAAACAAAAATAAATTGTTAAATCCTAAAACTTTGAACATAAGAAATATTAAGCATCTAAAAATAAATCTAACCCTATTTTATTAGATCAAATCATATTTTAATGCCGCATCTTTTGTATTAACATTTTTGAATTGATTGGATATTTAAATGTCGCATCTTTTGTATACACTTGAATCTCACCAAGCCTCGCTCAACTTGCATTGTTTTTTTGATAAAATAGCATATTGTGAACCTAAAAATGATTTTTGTAAAAAATCATGAGCATCGTATCATGTACCTGTAGTTCATATCTGACCCACTTCCTGCCGATTCGGTAGGAATTTGTATTTTTCACCAGAGGTGGACGGAAAGGTTTCAGATCCCCCTTTTGGTACATTATGCATATAAGGTGGTCTAGTATTTTTGTAAAATGTGTTGGTGGTTTTTTGAATTAGCCATTTGGTGGTTGCTTCACAAAACCGTCCGTTTTTATGCTCGGAAAATGGAAAATGCCTTTTTGGTGCGATAAAAAGGAAAACTTCCTCTTGCAACATTGTTTCCCATGCCATGATGCACATGTATGCACAATATGAACATATTATCACAAATTATGCCTTGATTCTAGCCATAACATTGGTCATTTGACCCGAAAGCCAAGAAACCTCGAATGAGATAGGTAATTTTGTGAAGGTTTTTTCGAGACATAATCAATATACCAAGTTTGAGATTTTTACTTCTAACTATGTCACATAATATAACACCACGCGAAGGTTTCGCACTGTTTCGATCTTTTTTTATTTTTTTATCCCCGTTTTAAACTATCGACAAACTTTGTCGAACAACGGGCATGATGATTCTTAGCTCGGGGCCAAGCCTCGCTCAACTTGCATTGTTTTTTTTGATAAAATAGCATATTGTGAACCTAAAAATGATTTTTGTAAAAAATCATGAGCATCGTATCATGTACCTGTAGTTCATATCTGACCCACTTCCTGCCGATTCGACAGGAATTTGTCTTTTTCACCAGAGGTGGATGGAAAGGTTTCAGATCCCCCTGTTGGTACATTGTACATATAAGGTGGTCTAGTATTTTTGTCAAATGTGTTGGTGGTTTTTTGAATTAGCCATTTGGTGGTTGCTTCACAAAACCGTCCGTTTTTTATGCTCGGAAAATGGAAAATGCCTTTTTGGTGCGATAAAAAGGAAAACTTCCTCTTGCAACATTGTTTGCCATGCCATGATGCACATGTATGCACAATATGTACCTCTCAAAGGGGAACATATTGTGTAGAAATACAGGACCGAGAATGGCAATCTCTTCTACTAGGTGAACCAGGAGATGCATCATAATATTGAAGAAGGATGGTGGGAACACCAACTCAAAGCTGACAAGACATTGGGCCACATCTGTTTGTAACCCTGGTAGGCTTTCTGGATCGATTACCTTCTGAGATATTGCATTGAGGAATGCACATAACTTCACAATGGGTACTCGAACATTTTCAGGTAGAAGCCCCCTCAATGCAATCGGAAGCAATTGTGTCATAATCACGTGGCAGTAATGAGACTTCAGGTTTTGGAATTTTTTCTCTGCCATATTTATTATTCCCTTTATATTCGACGAGAAGCCAGACTGGACCTTGATACTGATCAGACATTCAAAAAATATTTCCTTCTCTGCTTTGGTAAGAGCGTAGCTGGCAGGAGTTAAGTGGCATCGTTTACCCTTCTCGTTCTCAGGATGCATAGGCTCTTCAGGGGCCTTCAGACGTTGCTGGTCCTGCCGTGATTCCGATGTATCTTTTCTCTTCCCATACACTCCTAGAAAGCCTAGCAGGTTCACGCGTCGATTGACTTCCAGGACCTTTTCCAAAGATTACTTCTAGGTCCTTGACCATACCAAATACCTCCTCACCGGTACGGAGGACAGGCTTCCTCCGGGGTTCTGCCAGACGTTTGAAATGCTTGCCTTTATTTCTTACTGGATGCAGGTTCGGAAGAAATCGGCGATACCCTAGGTACACAACCTTCTTACATTTATCCAAATATACACTTTCAGTATCATCTAAACAGTGTGTGCATGCATTGTATCCCTTGTTTGTCTGCCCTGAAATGTTACTAAGAGCAGGCCAATCATTGATGGTTACGAAAAGCAATGCTCGTAGGTCAAATGGCTCCCCTTTGTGCTCATCCCACATACGTACACCTGGTTTGGCCCACAGCTGTAAAATTTCTTCAACTAATGGCCTTAGGTACACATCAATGTCGTTGCCGGGTTGCCTCGCGCCTTAGATGAGCACTGGCATCATAATGAACTTCCTCTTCATACACAACCAAGGAGGAAGGTTATAGATACATAGGGTCATAGGCCAGGTGCTGTGACTGCAGCTCTGCTCACCAAAAGGATTCATGCTGTCTGTACTTAGACCAAACCTTAAGTTCCTTGCGTCATGTGCGAAGTCCGGGTACTCTCGCTCGACTTTTCTCCACTGTGACCCATCAGCAGGGTGTCTCAACATCGCGTCTTTCTTACGGTATTCCATGTGCCATCGCAACAACTTGGCATGCTCTTTATTTCTGAAGAGACATTTTCACCGTGGTATTATAGGAGCATACCACATAACCTTGGCGGGAACCTTCTTCCTAGGGGCCTCGCCCTCAACATCGCCAGGATCGTCTAGTCTGATCTTATACCGCAGTGCAGTGCATACCGGGCATGCATCCAAATTATCGTACTTCTCACCGCGGTAGAGGATGCAGTCATTAATGCAGGCATGTATCTCTTGCACGTCTAATCCTAGAGGGCAGACAACCTTCTTTGCTTGGTATGTACTGTCGGGCAACTCATTATTTCTTGGAAGAAGATTCTTCATTTTTACCAACAACTTTGAAAATGCGCTGTCAGTCACACCATTCTCTGCCTTCCATTGAAGCAAATCCAGTCTGGCACCTAGCTTTTTGTGGCCATCTTCGCAAGTTGGATACAACAATGTTTTCTGATCCTTTAACATCTGCTCTAGCTTCTCCTTCTCCTTTTCAGTTTCACATTCTTCCTTTGCATCAGTAATGGCCCGACCAAGATCGTCATCAGCGGGCCCATCTGATCCCTCTTGATCTTCATTATCTACCCCCGTTGCATTATCATCATATTTAGGATACATATTATGATAGTTGTCATCATCCTCTTCTTCTTCGTTGTCTTCCATCACAACCCCTTTTTCTCCGTGCTTGGTCCAACAATTATAGCTGGGCATGAAACTGGATCGAAGCAGGTGGGCGTGAATGGTTCTAGTATTTGAGTAGTCTTTCTTGTTCTGACAGTAAACACACGGACACCACATAAAACCATTGTGACCACGGTTTGCATTAGCCACAACGATGAAATTTATGAGGCCCATAATGTACTCGGAAGTGCGGCGGTCACCGTACATCCATTGTCGGTTCATCTGCATTAATAAATAGTATATATCAAAAAATAATAGGGAGATGACCATTTATATATATAGTACATCAATGACACATGAAAGGATAGTTGCTGACCTCGACCGAGACGGAAAGAGAAACAAGAAAACTTATTTTGAGCTCTCGGGCATTTCACCGAACACCTCTTGTGCATATGAAAAAAAACTAGCACTCTTCACACCCTCTTGCTAGGCTCCAAAATGTGAAAGAATGGAAGAGTGGAGTGTGTGTGGGCTGGGCTGGTGTCTTATATAGCCCCCCCTTTAACACCGGTTCAAGCCACGAACCGGTGTTAAAGGGGGGGCTACGTGGGCCACCTGTTGCAGGGTCCTTTAACACCGGTTCGTGGCATGAACCGGTGTTAAAGGGGGGCTCCTTTTTTGCCGCAGGGGCCACGCTGGTACGGCCCCCCCTTTAACACCGGTTCGTAGAAGAACCGGTGTTAAAGCCCTTTTTCGGGATCAACAAAAGACCTCGTTTCCACTAGTGCAAAATGACTTTTGAAATGAATTGAGATATTGATCTAACCAGAACAGAGTTGTGCTATGAAATTCAAGTTCCCACTTAGGTGTTATAAAACTTCAACTAGCATTATAGACTTCTGAACTTTGTAAGGTAAATCTGGATTTTTGCAAAACAACCCTAGAGCTTAGTGTCCTACTACAAAACCCCCCCTTAACTTGTTAGTATTAGTTTGTGAGTACTTAAAGAGTACTCATGGCTTTGTCCCTGGCTATTCCCGTGGCCAGACTATGAAGAGGAGTACCAGGATGATGAACCGCAGGAAGTTTACGACAACTAGGATCATCTTCCATCGTCAGCATTGCCTGTGACCCCGAAGATGGAGCTTCGCCTATGCTACCCTTATTATTACGTTATTCCGCTGCTTGAGTTGTATTAAGAACTGGATCATGAGATCCTTATTTGTGTAAGACCTTATGTATGGTTTGTAATGGATGATGTACTATGGTATCCAACTCTGTTATGTCTCGCAAAAATGGTAATCCTGGGATTGCGATGTATGGCATAACAGGCATCTGGGATTAAAAATCCGTGTGTTGACAAGTTGGTATCAGATCCATCCTGACCATAGGAGACCCTAGTTAAACTGGACGTTTGAATCAAAAACATAGTTTAAAAACCAAAGGAAGCAAGTATTTAAAAAAACTTACTCCCATTCTTATCACTTTGATTCTTTATGAAAATTCATGTTCCTCAAAAACTCTTGCAAAATACATAAAATTTGACACACTTGATCACTCTACTAACTTACTCATCCTATATTCTTATAGATGGACGTGAAGTACCGCAAATTTTATCAGCTGGGGAATGGAGGAGACCTCATCTTTGAGCGGGATTTGTACCAGCTTTCAGAACTTTTGGAGCGTCCGCACCCCGAGTTCTTCGGAGCTCAGCTCAATGATCAGGAAAGAGAAGATAGGCAGTGGATAGTTGTTGCAAGTCTCCGAGGAAAGATTGAACCACCCACTGTAGAGGGAATTCAGTTCACCTTAAGAGAGAACAACTGGCTCGATTGACTTGCCAGGGCCATGCAGGAAGCTCTTGCCCGTCTGTGTGGGCAGAGTATCAACCAGATCAAGGGTACCCGCTTTGAGTTTTGTCCAAGGGGTGATGCTATGGGATAACCACTGGAAGCCCCATACCACCACGAGCTGAAGACTCAGTTGGACCACCTTAACTTCATGATGTATGATCGTCAGCAGGAACTGGACAATGCCCGTGACTACTCCAACCACAAGTCTGCCATCATCAGGACGAATGATCAGACCATCGCCATGCTAGTGGAGGACCGCAAGTCTCGGCGCTGTAAGCTTTAAAAGAAGGAGCACATCATTGCTCGTCTTCGCCACCGTATCTATGATTTGGAGGAGACCATCCACGAGAGAGACACGCAGTTGGAGGAAAGGGAGAATGTCGGAGAAGATCTTCGTGGAGACCCGTACTCCTATCTCAGCGATGATGATGATTTTCTGGAGGATCAGGCCATGGACTTCTTCATCGATGAGGAGGATTTCTCCTTCATCGATGATGATGAGGATGATGAGGATGACGATTACACCGACTCCGAGGAGTAGTAGCACTTGACCACTAGCGTAGTGAGTTGTATTCGGTCCCACTATATCGTAGTTTCCATAATGGTTCTTAAAACCATATGTTTTTCCTTTGTTGTGGTGTATGTTGTATTGTGTGCTATGGTTGAATGAATGAAAAGAAAGTTGCTAGAAAATCCGAGTCAAACATTAAAATCTTTTCAATGTCCCGGAACCTTAGAAATTTCCCTCTTTTCTCATGATCTATCTAAATCTTCAGATTCCTCCCGGAGGAAGTGGTTCATCCCCGGACCCTATGTTGCAGATCCTGCAAATGTTGGTTTCTGACTGCGAAGCTGAAAGAGCAGAACATCAAGCTGAAAGAGCAGAACATCAAGCTGGCCCACAACAATCAAGGCCAAGGAAATCAGGACAACCATGGATCTAAGCTCAAGAATTTCCAGAACACCAACCCACCTGTTTTCACTAAGTCAGAAGAGCCCTTAGACACAGATGATTGGCTGCAAAACCATGGAAAACAATCTGGAAGTCGCAGAAGTGGAAGCTAACGAGAAAGTTCTGTTCGCCACCCACTATCTAGCCGGAGATGCAAGAGCATGGTGGGACAACGTTTGTGCAATGACCGGAGGACAGATGATGAATTGGGAGGAATTCAAGGTCAAGTTCAGCAGAACCCATGTGCCACCGGGTTTGATCAAGAAAATGAGAGATGAGTTCAGAGAACTGAAGAAAGGAAGGATGATTGTAGTGGAATACCGTGACAATTTCTTGTCATTAGCTAGGTATGCCCCGGATGAGATCGACACTGAAGCCAAGAAGAAATAGAGATTCTTGAATGGTCTGCACGATGAGATGCAGACGGTGTTGGTCAAAATCAACTTTGCTGATATTGAAGCCCTAGTCGACTCTGGCATCCAGATGGAAGGAAAGATCAACCAAGCCAATGAGAACCGCAAGCTCCGCATGATGCATCAGCCAGGAACCCATCATACCCCAAAGTATCGCCCTAACCCATCTCCAGGATTTGCCCCGAGAAACAACCGACCCCCTATGAACCGTCCGACCTATCCCAACCGTGGAAACCCAAGGCCCGGAGGAAATCACAACAACCCCAGCAACTCTGGCAATTTCAACCCTGCACCACCCAAGTTCAACAACAACAATGCTTCCGCCAACACCAACACTGCCCCGAGGACTGGAAGCATTGTTGTGCCTGTTGCAGCAAAGGACAAGTCGCAAGTGACTTGTTATGACTGTGGAAATAAGGGTCACTACTCCAATGAGTGCCCCAAGAAGAATGCCGCAACCCCCAATGCAAATGCCCCAGCACAGCAGCAGCGTCGTGTTCAGCCCGGAAGAAGGTTTGCCCCAGGGAATTCGCTCAACCGCAACGGCCTTCTTTTTCTCATGCATGCGGAAGAAGCCCAGGAAGCGCCAGCCATCGTGCTGGGTATGTTTTCTGTTAATTCAGTACTTGCTAGAGTGTTGTTTGATTCTGGTGCATCGCACTCATTTGTCACCGAAGAATTTGCATGCATTAGTAAGATTCAATCATCCAAACTGAAGCATGTTATGATTGTTCAAATTCCCAGTTTAACCACCAAAGCTAGGAAAATTTGCAAAGTCATCCCTATCTGAATCCATGGCATAAATTTTTATGCTAATCTGATAGTACTCGGAACTAAAGGTTTGGAAGTAGTACTAGGAATGGATTGGATGTCCAAACATAAAGGATTAATTGACTGTGCCAAGAAAGCCATAACCATGACCAGTACAGCCGAAATATCAGTCGAGCATGTATCTAAAACCTTACCTCGTCAATTCCAGTGCAACAAGAGTATATCCCAACCTACCATTGACCAAGTTCGGATAGTCTGTGAATACCCCGATGTATTTCCATATGTTTTGCCCGGTATGCCCCCAGATCGGGATATCGAGTTTATCATCGAACTAATCCGCGGAACAGGACCCATAGCCCAGAGACCATATAGTATGAACCCGTCTGAACTAGCGGAACTGAAGAAGCAACTATATGCCATGTTGTAAATTGGATTGATTCAACCAAGTGCGTCACCATGGAGATCACCTGTCTTGTTTGTGGATAAGAAGGATGGAGGTAACCGTTTGTGTACGGATTATCGGAAGTTGAATGATGTCACTATAAAAAACAAATACCCTTTGACCAAGATAGAAGATTTGTTTGATCAGTTGACCGGTGCCAAAGTGTTTTCTAAGATTGATCTTAGAACAGGCTATCATCAACTCAATATTCGCGCAGAGGATATTCCCAAGACTGCCTTTACCACCAGATATGGATTATATGAGTATACCATCATGTATTTTGGATTAACCAATGCCCCCGCTTATTTCATGAATCTCATGAATAAGATTTTTATGGACTTCCTGGATAAGTTTGTCATTGTTTTCATCGATGACATTCTGATTTATTCCAAATTGGAAGAAGAACATGATCTACACCTAAGGACCATTCTTGGAACCCTTAGAGAGCATCAGTTGTATGCCAAGTTTAGCAAATGTGAATTCTGGTTATAGGAGGTACGATTCCTCGGCCGCATTGTATCAGCCGGAGAAATTGCCGTTGACCCTGCAAAGGTGAAAGATGTAGAATATTGGCAAGCCCCAACCACCCAAACCCATGTTCGTGCATTTCTTGGATTGGCGGGATACTACCGCGAAGGATTCTCGAGTATCGCCAAACCCATGACCCAATTGCTGAAGAAGAACAAGAAGTTTGAATGGACGGACAAATGTGAAGCGAGTTTTCAAGAACTCAAGAGGAGATTGATTTCAGCCCCAATCTTAATCATGCCGGATATCTCAAAGCCCTTTGACGTTTATTCTGATGCATCCAAGATCGGTCTCGGATGTGTGCTAACGCAAGAAGGCAAAGTTATATCTCATCTATCTCGACAATTGAAGAAACATGAGCAAAATTACCCAACCCATGACCTCGAACTCGCAGCCGTAGTTTTAGCCCTGAAGACATGGAGGCATTACCTGATGGGAAACCGTTGTGAGATTTATTCGGATCACAAGAGCCTGAAGTATATAATCACTCAGAAGGAGCTGAACATGAGATAGAGAAGATGGATTGAGCTAATCAAGGATTATGATATGGACATTCACTATCACCCTGGTAAAGCCAACGTGGTAGCAGATGCCCTTAGCAGATTGCCGTGCCGCTTGAACTCCATGATTTTGAAGGAGCAACCAAGCTTGCAAAAGGAGATGGAAGATTTCCGAATGGAATTAGTGAGTGAAGGATTTTTGGCTAGCATAGAACTTCAACCCACTTTGATCAGCCAGATCAAGGAGGCGTGGAAAGGAAATGCTAGTATCAACAAAATCAAGAGTCGTATCGGTACTGGTAAAGTACCCGGATTCACGGAAGAAGAAGAAGGAGTTCTGTGGTACAAAGGACGCCTTTGTGTACCAACAGATTAGAGTTGAAAGAAGTTATTCTGAAGGAATCTCATGATAATCTTTATTCTATCCACCCCGGAGGAACGAAGATGTATCAAGATTTGAAAGAACAATTTTGGTGGCATAAGATGAAGAGAGAAATAGGAAGCTATATCGCCAAGTGTGATATATGTCAGAGAGTGAAGGCGGGACATCAAAGACCCGCTGGATTGTTGCAACCCCTGCAAATTCCGGAATTGAATGGGATTCAGTTGGAATGGACTTTATCACTGGACTGCCTACTTCTAGTAGGGGAAATGACTCTATCTGGGTCATAGTGGACAGATTGTCCAAAGTCGCCCATTTCTTATCAGCAAGACCACATATCAGAGTTTGAAGCTAGCAGAGTTATACATCGCTAGAATCGTCAGTTTACACGGAGTCCCCAGGAACATTGTATCTGATCGAGGAACTCAGTTTACCTTGAGATTCTGGAAGAAAGTCCAAGAAGGTTTAGGAACCCGACTAGATTCCAGCACAGCTTATCACCCCCAGACCGACGGACAAACAGAGCGAGTAAATAAAATACTCGAAGACATGTTGAGATCATGTGTGTTAGAGTATGGATCTAAATGGGAAGACTGTCTGCCGTTTGCAGAATTTTCATACAACAACAGTTATCAAGCTAGTTTGCAAATGGCCCCATTTGAATTCATGTATGGAAGGAAGTGTCGCACCCCTTTGAACTGGTCGGAAGTAGGAGAGAGTTAGATTTTCGGACCCGACATCCTAAGAGAAGCAGAAGAGAAGGTTCACAAGATTCATGAGCACCTCAAGACCGCCCAGTCCAGATAGAAGAGTTACGCCGACAAGAGATGTCGAGACCTCGCTTTCAACATAGGAGATTTTGTGTATCTGAAAGTGTCGCCATTGAAGGGAATGCAGCGTTTCCAACTAAAAGGAAAGTTAGCCCCCAGATATATTGGCCCCTTCAAGATTCTGAACCATCGAGGAGAAGTGTCGTATCAATTGGAACTACCCGAAGAGATGTCAGCCGTGCACAATGTGTTCCATATATCATTACGTCACAAGTGCCTCGAAGTTCCGGATAAGACGAAAGTGTTCAAGAACATTGATCATCGGACCATAGAGATGAACGATGACCTGACCTATCCTGAAGTACGCATCCGTATTTTGGAAGAAGCTTTCAGAACTACCAGAACCCGAAGCATCAAGTTTCTCAAGATTCAATGGAGCAACCACACAGAAGAAGAAACTACCTGGGAGCGCGAAGATCACATCAGGACGGAGTTTCCCGATCTCTTCGAATCCTAGGTAATCTTTTTCGTCCTTTTTCAAATCTCGGGACAAGATTTTGTTTAAGGGGGGAAGGTTTGTAACATCCCAAAAATATTAAACAAGGATCATCAAACTCTAATCATCAAAATTAGGGTTAACAAAAACTTTCCCAACTAAAAATATGAAAGCATCCATATGTGTGTGTATTAAAATTTGGATTCTTTTGAATTGCCATGGTTCTATGTTTCTTTGCTTGTAAAATGATTCTTAGGTGAAATAAACACCATCTAAAAAATCCCCAAACTTTTCCCAAAGACAAACAACTCAAAATGAATAAATTAAGTGAATGGTCACTTTGGCCAAATTAACTCACATGCCTACTTTGGCTATCTCTATTTTTGAAAACTCAACAGAAACATGTATGCATCTTTGCTCCCCTTGTTATTAATCATAATAAGGTACCAAGGCCCACTTTGTGATCATCCAAAAACATTCAAAAGTTTAAATGAAAGTTTAAAATTGAATCTATCTCATATGGGAAGATCCCATTATTTCAAAAACCACCCAAACAACTCAATTTTCAAAACCCAAGCACACACAGAATCCTCAACACGTGCCTAGAACACCCATAAAAAATCTTTTCAAAATTCAAAAATAAATTTCTTGCAGCCATTTCATCAAACACTTGGAGATAGAAAATCAATTTGGCCAAACTTCACTGTTTTGAGCAGTAATTTGGCTAAGCATTGTTCACCATTGATCACACATGTCTCCCCCAGTGCCAACCAGTTCCTTGACCACCCCTACCCCCAAAACATTACACCATGCCATGCCAACCCGAGGAACCCCTGCGAGCCAACCATGGCTAGCTAGCCAAAGCAAGCACCAAGCAAAAACACCATGTCTAGGACGCACGCCACCGTCCACCGCCACCCCCTGTCCAGCGCTTGAAACCTGCCAGCCACTGGACCACACGCGTAAGCCATGCCAAACTTCTCTGAGAGCATGCCGAGAGCGCGCCAGAGCACCATCCTCGACAGATGTCCACAGACCATGCACCGATCTTGCCGCGTGCACGCGTGATCACCACCACCCCAGCAACCCCCCAGACACGCCAGTTCGCCGCCGCGCGGACCACGATCGCTGTTCGCCAGCAAAACCTCCATCGGACCCGCCCAGAGCGTCGAAGCGTTCCGACCGATCAGCACCGCCCACACCTCGCCACCACGCCGTTGAGCTTCGTCAGGGAACATAGAACCGCCCCCTACCGTCGCCCACGCCAATAGCTGCCAGTGCCGTCGACCATGACGAGCTCAACTCGCGCCCGTCGGTCCCCTCTCGCCACTATAAATAGAGGCCTCCCCTGCTCGATTTCTTCACACCAGTTCGTTCCCCTCTCTCTCAGAAACATCCCACACCCTTCCTCGGAGCAAGGCGAGCACCAGGTGGCCGGAATTTCACCGAAGTTCGCCGCTGTAGAGGAGGAGAGGCACCGTCGATTGGAGCCGCCCTAGGAGGAGCTGCCGGATCCAGGAGAATCGCTGTCGTCGACTTCGTCGTTCGCCCCTATCGCCGACCCACGCCTGAGCCCCGGTGAGCCCCCCACTACGCCCACTGAGACGCTAGGGTTCAAGCTCGCCGGTGACATGTTCATCGTCGATGACGACCCTCAGCCGTTGATCTCCCTTCTAATCCAATAAACCACATCGCCCCATACCGATTCGCTTTTTATGAGCCACTGACGGGTGGAACCCCCTGTCAGCTGAGCCCTGCACTGCGGAGTGACACTGGGCCATCACATTAACCTGTCCCGCGCAGCCCAACTGTTTGAATTTAGCTTTTTCTATTTTAATTCAAACACAGTTCTGAACCTATATTCAAAAATCAACCCAGCTCTATTTAGTGAACCAAATTGCATGAAACCAATTTTGTTAGAAAGGTACTAAAATGCTTAATCCAATCCCGTTGGATAAACCATTTGGATCTGTAGATCAACCTTGGTAAAAATAACAAGGCATAAGCTTTTCTGCATTCAAACATTTTTCAAATTTCAACCATAATAGCTTTTGAGATTCCAACTCTCAAAAATCACATTTGATTATACCTTTCAGAATATATAAAAACATATGGGTTTACTTACATAAATAATTTTCAAGTAATAAAAGAATGCCACATAGGCATTTCTAGTCACTTTATTTATTTAAAATAAAAGGTTAAACCTTATTAAATTGTGACACCACTTTAAATCACATTCCCATGGACTGAAATATGTGGTGATGACATGTGTCAACATGATCCCATGTTTGTGTTGGATAATATTAAATCTTAAGTAGTTTTTCAATGAGTAGAAATTACTTTTCTAAAAATAAATAAGACAAATGCCTTAATCTTGTAATGTTAAGCGATGATGCTAGATCATCTATAGAACACCTTTGTGTGATGATTGAAAATAGTTAAGTATTGTTTGGTGATTGTGTACCTCGTATTTATTCATAGACGCTAGTACCGACCAAGGATACGAGGAGGAAGGAGGATACTACGAAGAAGAAGAAGCCGAGGAGAACTTCAACCACTGCTCTGCTCAAGGCAAGCTTATACTGATACTTATGCAAGCCTTACTAACCAAGTTGACCTTGCAAGCTAACACTTGCAACTATCAAAGTTATATAACCTATGAAATGCACTAAGCATGCTTGGTTGGACACATTTGATGATACCAAATCCTAGTTTTACTTGAAATATTTATACTTTATTCCTTTATCAAAGCTTTCTCTTAAAGTTTACTTAAGTGACTTGTAGATACTAGAAAGATATTTGAAGGTTGCATAAAGAGCATTAAATTTGGCCTAAGCTAGATAATCTTGATGTCATCCTAAGGCATGATATTGAACTTAATTAATCTCCACTTATTTTACCACCCTTCATTAGTACTTATCTCATTTGTAGCTGCTAGTGCTAAGCATAAAACTTGATCAACTTTAGATGGGAATACTTGGTGAAAATGGTTATGAAAACCTTGGAATAATCAGTCATTCCACTGAAATGTTTTGACATGTGTTTCCAAACATCAGATGATTTTGATGATGAAAATGTTGAGGCAGGAGCCTTAGACCCTTTATAAAACTGATGGTTGTCTGGATTCGATACCATTCCAATTTTACCGTACAAACACAATACCCGAAAACTGGGTAGGGCTTGACTGGAAACTTATATACCTTAGTATGGGTTCCCTCACGGCTAAGGTCTTTGCTGAGGCTACCTTGTGAAGATTGTCCACCTGTGCAGTACCGAAGATGACAGTTGGTCATGGTTGGGAGGCCAAACTCACATGAGAGGTGCCTATAGTAGGGCGTGTAATTGAAACGTTAGGATTGATTATCCGCATACTAAGTATGGTGAATTCAGGATTTGTTCCTAACAGATGTATCGAATGTTGTGGTGAAAGTGTACAATCTTTGTAGAGTGTCTAACTATTCGAATAGCCGCATCCGCGGTTATGGACAGTTGGAGTGGCCATACTGTTCCCCCGTCAGATGTTTTCAAAATGACTTGTGAAATGAATTGAGATTTTGATCTGACCACAACAGAGTTGTGATATGAAATTCAAGTTCCCACTTAGGTGCTATAAAACTTCAACTAGCATTCTTTGCTTCTGAACTTAGTAGAGGTAAATCTGGCTTTTTGCAAAACAACCCTAGAGCTTAGTGTCCTACTACAAAAACACCCTTAACTTGTTAGTATTAGTTTGCGAGTACTTAAAGAGTACTCATGGCGTTGTTCCTGGCTATTCCCGTGGCCATACTATGAAGAGGAGTACCAGGATGATGGACCGCAGGAAGGTTATGACAACTAGGATCATCTACCATAGTCAGCATTGCCTGTGACCCCGAAGATGGAGCGCCGCCTACGCTACCCTTATTATTACGTTATTCCGTTCCTTGAGTTGTATTAAGAACTGGATCATGAGATCCTTATTTGTGTAAGACCTTATGTATGGTTTGTAATGGATGATGTACTATGGTATCCAAATCTGTTATATCTCGCAAAAATGGTAATCCTGGGATTGCGATGTATGGCATAACAAGCATCTGGGATTAAAAATCCGGGTGTTGACACTAGTCCCCCTGGTCGTCCTCCTGCCTTGCCTCTTCTCCTATAAGAAGCCCCCGATGCCTAAACCCTACGTACCCGATCAACATTCCACGAAACCGTCTGTAGCCGTCGCCACCATCGTCCCTATATCGGGGGGATCTGAAGCTCTTCCCGGCACCCTGCCGGAGGGGAGATCATCCCGGAGGCCTTCTTCTTCATCATGCCAGCCTCCGGTATGAAGCGTGAGTAGTTTCACGTTGGACTACGGGTCCATGTAGTAGCTATATTGTTGTATCTCCTCCTTGTGCTTTCATGTCTCGATCTTGTGAGCTCTGTTTATGATCAAGATCTCATCTATTTGTAATCATGCATGTTGTGTTTGCGGGGATCCAATGTATATTGATATTACTATGTAAGATTGATTAATGGTTTTGTCTTATAGATTCTATCATGTTTGTGTTGTTTGTGATCTTGCATGCTCTCCGTTGTTAGTAGCTATCTTGGCCAAGTATTGCTAGTGACTCCAAGAGGGGGTATTTATGCTCGATAGTGGGATCATGCCTCTATTTAATCTAAGGGAAGTGACATAAATCTCTAAGGTTGTAGATGTGTTGTTGCCACTAGGGAGAAAACAACGGTCTCTTGTTCATGGAACAAGTGGATTGTTTACCTTGCACACTTTGCTTAAAGCAGTTGTCTGTTGCTTGCAACTTAATACTAGAGGGGGTTCGGATGATAACCCAAAGGTGGACTTATAGTCATAGGTGCAGTTGGATGGTGGTCTATGTATCTTGTTGTATTGCCCAATAGAATCTCATAGGATCATGAGGTCTAGTATTTCATTGTTATGCCTTGCTCAGTCCTGTCAATTGCCCTGCTGTAATTTGTTTACCCAGCATGCCATGTTTGTTTATCTAAGAAGAGCACCTCTAGTTAGACCCCGGTCCAATATTTACCATTGATACATCTTCCACTATTACTATTTACTTTCTACAAACCACTATCAACTTCCACACCATACAGTTAATCCTTTGTTACAACAACCGGTGAGATTGACAATCTCACTGTTCGTTGGGTCAAAGTCTTGAGTTTGTGTTATGTAGGTTTCCAAGTTGCTTGCAACACCTTTGAGATGTTTCCTTCCTCCTACTGGTTTGATAATCTCGGTTTCTTAGTGAGGGAAAACTTGCTGCTGCGCTGCATCACACCTTGCTCTTGGGGTTTCCCGACGAAGCGCTCCCACGTTGATAAAGCATCATAAAGCTTTTCCGGTGCCATTGCCGGGGAGGCTAAGGACGTCTTCACAAGGGTAGTCCTCCACAACCTTTCTCTTTACTTTGTTTTTGGTTGGCTTAGTTTATTTTGCTTGGTTTTTTTGCCTTTTTTTATCAAAAACTCCAAAAAATTAGTTTAGTTTGGTTTGCTTTCTCTTATCAAAAACACAAAAAATTAGTTCTTGCTCTAGTTGCTGCTGCTGTTGTTGGCTTGCTCCACTTTTGCCAATATGAAATCTGCTGAGAACACCAAGTTGTGTGACTTCAGTAGCACAAACAACAATGATTTCCTAAGCACTCCTATTTCTCCACCTTCTCCTGATGCTACCTTTTTTGAAATTAAGCCTGCTTTGTTGAATCTTGTTATGAGAGAGCAATTTTTTGGTGCTAGTTCTGATGATGCTGCTGCCCATCTCAATAACTTTGTTGAACTTTGTGAGATGCAAAAGTATAAGGATGTAGGTGGAGATATTATTAAGCTCAAATTGTTTCCTTTCTCCTTGAGAGGAAAAGTTAAATAATTGTTGCTATCCTTGCCTAGAAATAGTATTGATTCTTGGATTAAGTGCAAAGATGCTCTTATTGGAAAGTATTACCCTCCTTCTAAGATTGTATCTATGAGAAGTGATATTATGAAATTTAAACAACTTTATAATGAACATGTTGCTCAATCTTGGGAAAGAATGAAATCTTTGGTTAAGAATTGTCCCACTCATGGATACTGCTTGGATGATTATCCAGACTTTTTATGCAGGTTTGAACTTCTCTTCAAGACACCTGTTAGATTCAGCTGTTGGAGGTACCTTTATGACCATCACCTTGGGTGGTGCAACAAAACTCCTTGATAATATGACAGTTAATTATTCTGAATGGCACACTGAGAGAGCTCCACATGGTAAGAAGGTAAACTCTGTTGAAGAAACCTCCTCTTTGAGTGATAAGATACATGTTATTATGGCTATGCTTGTTAATGGAAAAGCTCCTTTAGATCCAAATAATGTTCCCTTAGCCTATTTGGTTGCTCAAGAATATCAAGTTGATGTGAACTTCATTAGAAACAACAATTTCAAAAATAATGCCTATATGAATAATTTTGGTAATAACAAAAATTATAGGCCTTATCCTCCTAATAATGGCAAGACCTATGGAAACTCCTACAACAATGCTAGAAGTTCCCCCTCTGAACTTCAAGTCATGCTCAAAAACTTTATTAGTAAACAAACTACTTTCAACAAGACTTTGGAGGAAAAGCTTTTGAATCTAGAGAAAAATATTTCCTCTTTGTCTGAAGCACAGTCCTCTTTGATTAATAAAATGGCTTCTAAACCTGAAACCATGGAAAGTACCTTTGCTCCTACTCATTCCATACAAGTTACTATTGATGAAAATGTTAGACTTTTAGACCAACTTCATGCTAAGTGGGAAAGGGAAGCTGAAATTGCTAGAAACAATAGTGTGTGCACCATCACCACCAATATGGATGTCACTAAACAACAAGAAGTCCCTATTCCTCCTCCTATAATGCCTAAGCCCAATGATTCTACTACTAGTGATGCTAAGTTTGATTTTGATCTTGATGGTTGCAATATTTCTGAAGTGATTATGTTCTTGTAAAAGCTTGATAGAAGTCCTAATACTAGTGATATGCATGTTGCTTTCACCAAACACATTACAGATACTCTTGTTAAAATTAAGGAAGAGAAGTTAAAACACAAAGCTTCTATTCCTAGGAAATTAGAAGATAGTTGGGAACCCATTATTAATATGCAAGTGAATGACTTTGATCTCAAAGCTTCATGTGATCTTGGTTCTAGTGTCTCTATTATGCCTAGGAAGATTTATGAAATGCTTGATTTTCCACCTTTGGAAGATTGTTATTTGGATGTCCCACTTAATGATAATGCTAAGAAGAAACTCATGGGAAGTATTAATGATGTTCTCATTATGGTTAACAATTCTTATGTCCCTGTTGATTTCTTTGTTTTGGATGTTGAATACAATGCTTCTTGTCCTATTACTTTCGGAAGACCTTTTCTTAGAACTGTTGGTGCCATCATTGATATGAAAGAAGGCACCATTAAATATAAAATTCCATTCAAGAAAGGTATTGAACACCTCGCTATGAGGAGAGAGAAGTTGCTTTTTGCTCCTCCTTTGAAAGCAAGGTTTGATGTTAATGCTTCTTCATTCGAAAATACTTGATTTCTTGCTTCTTGTGCCTAACTTAAAGGCGTTAAAGAAAAGTACTTGTTTCGAGATAATCCAAAAGTTTTCTTGAGTCTTGGAAGTTATTACTTCAGTAATGACCTCTCCTTATCCTTTTTGTTTGATCTTTGCGCCAAGAATGACCTCTAATGAGAGGGAAGTAAGATTTGGGGAGTTGTTGTCCCGAAACAGATTTTTGTGCATCACCATAAAAATTCGTGACAGTCTCTATAAGTCAGATAGAGCTAAAAAATTATGAATAAATCCCACAGTATGTTGCCTAACTTTCGTTAGTTCAACACTTGTTGATTTGAGCAACAGAAGGTCTTCGAAAAATTCGGTTTCTACCTGCTGGTCTGTTTTGACAGATTTCTGCCATTATTTGCATTTACTTCTTATTGATTCCTTTTTGGGTTATTTTTGTGAAATTGAGCTTTTTGAGGGAATTGATACAATATTTTGTGTTTTTAGTGAAAAGTTTTGCTGTTATAAAGCTAAACCCAAGGGTCTATTATCTTTTGAATACACTAATGTTGCTAATGAAGATTGTGTGAAGTTTTGTATGAAGGAAAAAATCCAGGAGTAGAGAGAGAATGATGTAATGAGATGAAGAATGGACAAAATCTCAAGCTTGGGGATGCCACCCTGGTGTCACCCCAAGAAATATCCAAGAGGTACAAGCGTCAAAGCTTGGGGATGCCCAAGGCATCCCCTTCTTCATCAATAAAAAGCTCAGGTCTTTCTAGACATTTTGTTTTATTGTTTCATGCACCATTGTGTTGTTCCTGGAGCGTATTAGTTTTCGTTTTGTTTTCTTAGTTTGCTTGAATAACTTAGTTTGGACCGCCGTTCTCGCTGTGTTGTTTCAAATAAGTTTATTGGTGTTGGAAAGGAGTAGAAAGTTCTTGCTTGAGTAGTGCAAGAGGAGCTTGCATTGACTGTGACTTAGACTTTAGCATGTCATGCTAGGTGTCGGTTTGACCTTATGCTTAGTGATTATTGCTGTATCATGACTTGTTCCAAACCATTGGGATTCCTTAGTGTGCCTTGAAAGAATCATGCGATGTTTTAGCATACAAAAGCATAGTATTGTGGTATTCTCCTTTGATGCTTTGTTTGGGTTGACTTGGCGCATGCTCACACCATGTTATGACTATGAAAAAGTCACCATAGCCTCTATGATCATTTAGTCCTTGACTTGTAGTATCACTCTATGCTTTGATTAGCAATGTTTTGTCGCTTTGCATGATTATGGCCATTATTGCTCTCTTAGTTGGTTGCTCCTAGTCTTTTGCTAGCCTCCACTTGTATGAGTAAGATCTACTCATGCATCCAACTCCCAAGAAACCAAGTTATTCCAAAGTGTCCACTATAAATTCCTATGCATGGTGTGTTACACCATCCCAAGTATATTCTTGTGTTCAGCTATCTTCCAATTAAAAAGTATTTTGTTATGTGAAAACTTAGTGATTAAAGCTCTCACAAACTTGATGGCATACTTTATTTTTCTTGCCCCTAATAAAATTGAACCATTGTGTCCTCTATGTTTTATATGCTTGCACTTATACGTTGGAATTAGCAGAACCATGCTGTCATCGGGAACGATTTCAACATTGCACTTGTACTTTGTACATAGTTGATATCATGCTCTTTTGTCTATGGATGTCGCCAGTGCAAAATAAAAGGGGAGCTTGTAAGTCAATGGAGTTATGTATTTTGTGTTAGAGAAACGCCTGGGCCGCTAGCCTAAGCCATGCCTAATCATGGTGGAAACTTGCAGCATCACCATAATGAGCAATCTGTGAAGCATCCTCAATAAAAAGATCGCTGAGATGCTCATTGTCTGCTTGCCTTGTCATTTTTGTTATGGGATAGCTCCTCTACCATGTGCAATGGGTACTCCATTGGCGGTTCTCTATGATACACATGTACTTACTATGACAAGAACTTAAAAGTGACTAAAGTTGAGTAGCCTGAGGAGCGGCCCTCATATTCAAGGGAAATGAGATTGCCAACTTATACTTTCTCAAGCATATGATAGGGGAAATAAGGGCTGAAAGCTAACAAGCATAATTTTGTAAGCTTTTTAATATTGAAACCCCTACTTCCCTTTATGAAGGGTCTTTCTTACACCATTATATTGAGTCTCCACCTTCTACCTCTAGGCACCAATTAAGAGAGCATAGTTACCATTCTTAGTTTTATGTGCATTGTCCCAAAACTTATTTATTGATGCATATTGTTGATATTGCTTGTTCTTGTGATATTTGTATCTAGTCACTCTTATGAACTTTGAAGGTGTCCTCTGCATCTATTTGCTACTCTATGAGGGACACAATGAATGCCACTATGCCATGTTTTCTATTTGTGAAACAAACAAACGTTTTTTCAATGCATGTTATTCATGATCTTTGTTTGTAGCCTTTCATGTTCCATGCATAGTTACTTTGTCTTACTGTTAGAACTCCATCTTTCATGCTCATGTTTAGAGTTCTTTGATCCTAGCTTTCAATGCTTGCAAATGGTTTCATCTTGGTTTTGATGGTGCATGTCACCTAAATAATTATTCTTTTATCACTTACCTACTCGAGGACGAGTAGGAGTTAATCTTGGGGATGCTTGATACGTCGGAAGCGTATCTATAATTTTTGATGTTCCATGCTTGTTTAGTATCTACTTTGGTTTGTCTACACTTTGAAGTGTTTTTAATGTTTTATGGTACTAACCTATTAACAAGATTCCACAGTGCCACTTGCCTATTTTCTTCTGTTTTTGGTTCCAGAAAAGCTAGTAAAGAAGTATCCTCGAAACTAGACGGGACAAAATCCGAAGTCAATATTTCACCGAGGAGAACACGGAGTCCAGAGGAGAGACAAAGGGGAGCCACAGGGCGACCGCACCCTCCTAGGCGCGGGCCCACCCTAGGCCATTCCTGGGCAGGGTGTGGGCCCCCCTGGCCGTCCTCCTGCCTCGCCTCTTTGCCTATAAGAAGCCCCCGATGCCTAAACCCTAAGTACCCGATCAATATTCCATGAAACCGTCTATAGCCGCCGCCACCATCGTCCCTAGATCGGGTGGATCTAAAGCTCTTCCGACACCCTGCCAGTGGGGAGATCATCCCGGAGGCCTTCTTCTTCATCATGCCAGCCTCCGGTATGAAGCGTGAGTAGTTCCACCTTGGACTACGGGTCCATGTAGTAACTAGGTGGTTGTATCTCCTCCTTGTTCTTTCATGTCTAGATCTTGTGAGCTCCGTTCATGTAAGACCCCACCTTTATAAAGGTAAAGGCCCCTGTGATTGCAATGCTAGTCCCTAGATCAAATGCTAGCATCCACAGTTTAAGATGAAGTACACATATACAAAGGTCATTATTACATCGTCATTATAGAGATAACATAGTCTTTTACAACTCAATAGCCAAAGGCTAGTACAAGAGTTCATAACATAGGTAAATAAAATAAAGTTTTTATCTGCATGTGCCACAGGCAAGCATTTTGAGTGTAGACTCAAAATCCTAATCCTCATCAGAGTAACCTGCAACATCATAAGTTACAGCCACAAGGGGTTAATACATTTGGAATTGTATTGGCAAGTGATACCTCAGTAGAATAGCAATGAGTAACATCTATATGATTTTGGATAACTGTAGCTTGGGCTTGCTTTTCTCAAAATAGAGTTTTCCTTATCAGTTGAAAAACACTAAATTTTTGTTTGACAAAAACTCCCAAGGAACCACCAATATACATTGGTGAACCTTTACCCTTGTTCATCCAAAAAATTTAACTTAGAAATTGGGATCAGGATATCCTTGATAGCTTCAATGTCTTGATGCTCAAATTGTCCGTTGTTGGGGACACGGCTAAGTACTTAGGTTTTACACTCTCGAGAGGTGGTACACGTTCCCCACAAGACTCGACATGCATCTATACGAGACCTTTTAGAAGCCTTCCCTTAGACCACCATGGAAGCGTTACATCCTATCACCCTACCAACAACTGTCTATCTGGCTAAGTTATTGCAACCTATATGATCAAGGCAGAGCCCATATGCCATGTGGTTGCACTAGAAGCTTCTAAACACTAAGTATCTCAAACCCCTTTGTTCCTAGGTGGATTTCCACAAGTGCGATACACAAGGTAAACCATAGACATGGGCCTTGTGTAACCACTCAACACAAACCATCATTCCATTCCACCCAGGTGATTCATTCACTTTAGTTGTTTTATTAAGAAAAAACACAAGTCTAAAGACTTAGCAAAATTTCCATAGCATGATTATATTCCACCCTTGTTTGCTACTAGCTAGGCTAAGCATGATATCATAACAAGTATCTTAAGTTAGAGAAAATTCTACTAAGACTACAACTACTAGGTTTTCCCCAAGCATAGCATATAGATACTTAGCAAAAATTTCATGCAAGGACTATTCAAAATATCACGAGTGCATAATGAAAAAATAATAGGAAAAATACAGGAAGCACCACTTTCCTTGGTAGTTGGGGGAGTATCAACAATCTTCACAATCACAATCACCACTAGCACCAAAATCGACACATAAAATAATAGCACCAAATTGACATTCCAATATTCAAGCAAAAAAAAATATTATGAATGCATGCAAATGCAATGAAATAATTTTTATATACTAAAAAAGTCAAGTCAACCAGTACTGAACACAAATCCAACTATTTACATTCTAAATAAACTTATATTTGCTTTAAAATCATTTTATAAATAATTTATATAGCCAAATTAAGTATCTATTTGATTCTGCAAATAAACCTAATTTTACAAAATCAAAATACAAATTAAATCCCACAGCTGTGTAGGTCTCATTTTTCTGAATCCAATGATATGTTATTTGCATTTTTTGGATAAACAGAACAAAGTTATGATTTTTACAAGTTGAAATCTCTAATAGATTCAAAAACAGATTCTAAATCTCAGAAACGTGGACGCATCTGATTGGCCCGTACCACTTCACACGGATCGTCCAAGATGGGCTATAGGATTTAAGATAGAACATGTGGCTCAGATCTAAGCGTGCCCCTTCATTAAGTGATCTAATCAGATCCACTAGATCTAGATCTAATGACGCTGGTTGCTTTGACCAAAGACTGGCGACGCACGTGGCTACAGTGGCAGCGGCACTCCGGCGTTTGCAGAGGGGGATAAGGTTTGTGCTATGGCTTACCAGCGTTTCTAGGTCGCGAGGAAGATCAACATGGCTTCGGCTTGGACAGGGGCGAGCTGCTATGGTCGCTGGGCTCATCAGAGTTGCGAGTAGAGTCGGTTTCGTGCGGGCGGCGACGGAGACGATGAACTGGGCCACCCTAGCACAAACCAGAAGCATCAGCGTGTGCACAAGGACTAGGCGAACATCATTGTTTGAACTAGAGGTTAGGGGGTGGTCGCATATTACCAGAATTTCTCGCCGGAGATGAGGGCGGCATCAGGTGTTCATGACGCTTGACGAAGCCGATGTTCTGGGGCAGTACAAGGCAAACCAAAGGAACAATAAGCTTCACAAAGACAAGGGAAGCACGATAGTATGAACTAGAGGGGGCGGGGTAGACGGTGCTCACCGGAATACCTCGTCGGAGTTCGTCGGACAATGTTGTTTCGAGCTCAAATGCGCGCATCCTGGTGGCGTTCTGGCGAGGAAAGTTGGGGGTAAATGACCGCGGTGCGGAGAGGTTTAAGTATCCAGCGAGGGCGAGGGAATCACACAGAGGATCAATGGAAATTAAGCCGGAAATCAACGCGGCGTTGATGGTGGAGGAAACGGGCAGCAACGGCGTCTGCGCGCTCGGGGTGGGGAAGATGCCGCTGAGCTAGCACGGGGCCACTGGCAGTGTCAGCGGGGTAAGGAGAGATCGAGTGAGAGAGAGGGGAGAGGCGAAAATGGCCCGGGTGAGCCGATGGGCTGTTTGTGGCTCTGGGCTGAATAGCTGGCGCATGTTTTTATTATTTTCATTTTGTTTTTATTTTTCTATTTGATTTTTCAAGAATGGTTTTGAAACCTTTTTCAAGTTTGTTTGAATTCAAATTTTCTTTAGGTTTTCATACAGTGAACCTTGCACTCTAAAGTGTGACAAACACACTTGACCACTTAAATTCACCTTGGCCCTTTGAAAAATAAAATAAAACCAAGCCACATATAATTAATAAAATGGGCATATTAATGGTTTTATTTGGATATTTGATTTGAAACTTTTTGTGCAAGACAAATATGACATGATAATATGAATGCAATGTATGCTTTTGTAATTCATGAATTTTGGTATGTTCTAAATATAACCCCCTTAAGATGAATCTCGCCCACGAGATTCGGATTGGCTAGCAAATAGGTGAGGGTGCTCTTTCCGAAGGTCATCTTCTCTTTCCCAAGTTGCTTCTTCTTCGGAATGGTGGTTCCAATGAACTTTGGAAAATTTAATAGTCTTGGTCCGAGTAACTCTTTATGTAGTTTCAAGGATTTTGATGGGTTTCTCCTCATAGGTGAGATCACTCTCCAACTGGACCTCTTCCAAAGGTATAGTATCCTTCAAAGAAGTTTCTTCCATCTCCGGATGGCATTTCTTCAATTGACTCACATGAAATACATTGTGAACTGCAGATAGTGATTCGGGAAATTCAATCTCATAAGCCACTTCTCCTTTGCGTCTCAAGATCTTGAATGTTCCAACATACCTTGGTGCCAATTTTTATTTGACTCCAAATCTCTTCACTCCACGAAGTGGTGAGACTCTAAGGTAAGCTCTATCACCTACCTCATAGGTGACTTCTCTATGCTTTGGATCTGTGTAACTCTTTTTTTGGTACTGTGCTATCTTCAATCTGTCCTTTACCAATTGGACTTTCTCTTCAGCTTCCTTGATCAATTCTAGTCCGAACAAATTTCTTTCTCCAACACCACTCCATAGCAATGGTGTCGTACATTTCCTTCCATAGAGAAATTCAAACGGTGCCATCTCAATGCTGGCTTGATAGATGTTATTGTAAGATAATTATGCGTAAGGCAAACTTTCATCCCAACTACCACCATAGTCTAGGGCACATGCCCTCAACATATCCTCCAAAATCTGATTGGTCCTTTCTGTCTGTCCATCAGTCTGGGGTGAAAAGTTGTGCTGAATTCCAATCTCGTTCCCAATGACTCATGCAGTTGTTTCTAGAAATGCGAAGTGAATTGAGTTCCTCTATTAGACACAATACTCTTGGGTGCTCCATGTAGACATACAATCCTGTTCATATAGATCTTGGCTAACTTAGCACTTGTATAGGTTGTCTTCACAGGTATAAAATGAGCCACTTTAGTGAGGCGATCTACAACAACGCAGATAGAGTCATATTCGGATCTAGTCCTTGGCAGTCTTATGATAAAATCCATGCCAATCTTATCCCACTTCCAATCATGAATAGGTAGTGGTTGCAATAATCCTGCCGGTTTCTGATGTTCCGCTTTCACTCGACTACACACATCACATAAGGCAATATGTTTTGCGATGTCCTTCTGGAGGTTATTCCACCAGAATCTTTCCATCACATCCATGTACATTTTGGTGTTACCTGGATGAATGGAATATGGTGAATTGTGTGCTTCTTGCAGAATCAGTTTCCGAAGCTCCGGATCTTGCGGAATGCAGATACGTTTTCCATACCATAAAGTACCATGTTCGTCTTCATGGAATACTTTAGCTTTCCCTTTTCGGATTTTACCTTTTATCTCTTCAATTTCCATGTCTAACTTTTGGGCTTCTTTGATCTTGTCCAACAATGTGGGTTGAACATACAATGACATAAGATGTCATTCACGTACAATCTCCAATCTGAGATCTTTGAATTGGGTACACAGATCATCTGTCAATTCTCCCTTATTAAGGCCATTCACATAAACCTTACGTCTTAAAGCATCCGCTACAACATTTGCTTTACCGGGGGGTATTGTAAACTCAAGTCATAGTCTTTGATGACCTCAAGACACCTTCTTTGTCTAATATTGTTTTCTTTCCGAGTGAAGATATACTTCAAACTTTTGTGATCTGTGAACACTTCACAACGCTTTCCCAAAAGATAATGTCTCCATGTTTTGAGTGCATGGACAACAAATCATGACCGGTGCTGTCACTAGTCTCTTCTTCAATTCCTGGAAACTTACTTCACAACCTTCAGTCCAGTTAAACTTCTTATCTTTCTTAAGTAACTCCGTCATGGGCTTAGCTACCTTTGAGAAATTATCAATGAATCTTCTATATTACCCTGCCAAGCCTAGGAAACTGTGAACTTCTTTCGCTGACTTGGGAGATTTCCACTCAGTTACAGCTGACACCTTTGCGGGATCGACAGCTATACTATCTCTTGACACAAAATGTACGAGAAATCCCACTTCACTCAACCAGAATTCACACTTGCTGAACTTGGCATACAGCTTGTGCTCCATGATCTTCTCAAGTATCAAACGTAAATGTTCTTCATGCTCTTCTTTGCTCTTGGAATAGATCAAAATATCGTTGATGAATACAACAATAAACTTGTCAAGAAACTCCATGAACACTTTTTTATCATGTTCATGAAATAGGCTGGTGCATTTGTGTCACATTCCAAAATTTTCCAAATTTTGAAATGTGAAAAATAAATAAACAAAATAAATAATTGTTGAAATTTAGGGTGAAAAGGAACTTTTTTGTTTCTAAATGGAAACTTAAAAACACATCTTGAAAAAACTTTGAAAAAATGGAATCCAACAAAATTCAAATAAAGTGAAATACATTCATCAAATGAATGTATCTTGAAATTCAAACTTGGAAAAAAATAAACCAAAACCTAAAACCCTAATGGAATAGATTATTTCCAAGATATCTCTAAGACTATAGATTTGATCCATATAAAAATCTATCAACAAACATTTATAAATGATCAGAATGATAAATAAAAATATTATAAAACTATAGAAATTGGTTTCATTTAATTTGGAGTCATGGATAAAATCTTACGAATTTAATAACATAAAGAAATTAAATTTCCAAGACTAATAAAAGCTCCTATCTAAAATCCATACCAAATTGTGAGAAAAAAATCCTAAGGGATTTAAAATGATAAACAAGTATTAAATAAAATTCTACAAATTGGAATCACCAAGTTTGGATCCACAAATAAAAGATATGGATTTTATAAGATAAAGAAAGAAATAATTAAATAAGGAATATTTAAAATCCAAATTAAAACTTGGCCAAGCAAATGAAATAATGATAAATCAAATAAAATAAAGGGATAAGGAATATTAAAATAAAATAATATGACATTAACCAAATTCTATTCTATTTGAATAAAGACAAAATCCCTAATAGAAATGATTAATTAAATCATGGGAAAATAATAATTGGAATTTGCCGAAGTGGAATAAAAGTTAGTTAATTAATTTAAATGGAATAAAGGAATCATTTAAATAAAAATTTATATGGAATTAAAACCATATTGATTTTATTGGAATAAATACAATTGCCCAATTAGAATGATTAATAAATCATATTAAAATTATTTCAAATAATTCAAAATGAATTATTTTACACCCTATTAAATAAATAAAACCTACTGAATAAGGTTTGGTGAAAAATTAGAATTCAAATAAGGGTTTGAAAATAAAATCAAAATCTTATTTGAATAAAAACAAGTGCCTAATTTAAATAAAGAATAAACCATAATTGAATAAAGGAAATATTCTAAAATGGTATTTAAAAACACATTTATAACAGTACTAAAGTATATTGAAACTTTGGAAAAGTTTTGAATTAAAATGAGGTTTGAAATCATCTGAACAAATTCAAAACAGAAAAAGAAAACAGAAAGCCCAACAGATCAGGCCCAGCAAGCCCAGTCCATCCTAGCTAGCCCATCTCTCTCTCCCCGCAGGAAAACGATTCACACCAGAAATCACACTCACTCAGTCACTGACGATTGGAACCCACCGCACCCTCTCTCTCTTTCGTTGACTAGCCGACCCCACTTTCCAGTCGTCGTCCTCACCGCGGACTCGTTCTTTTCCCCCTCACTTCCATTCTCTGTTAATTAATCCTCGAGTAAATTCGTGTAATTGTAGCGTTGATTCTGTCCGGTAACCTCACTCATTTAATCACCCCGTTCCCCTCTTCCTTTTCCCCCAGACATCACGCCACCGGACCCCCTAGGCTGCCCGAATCACAACCTCGAACTCCCTCTGCCCTATGATACTCCGGCACCGATTTCGGCCAGACACCGCCTCTCCTTGCCTCCCAGTTCACACGAGCATGCTTCCCATCATCTCATGCATCTCCCAGTACCACCCACTCCCTCGTGCGCGCCCCGGAGACTCGCCTCCGTCTCCAACTGAGCTCCACCGACAGCAAGATCAACTCCGGTGACCTCTCACCGTAGGTACAGACCGCGCCTCTCCCTCTCGATGATGCTTGTGTGTTCACCTCTCCCTTGAGAGCCTAACACTGCCTCTGGATTTCCTTTTCGTGCCTTGTAGCTTTGCCAACGTCGACGCCCGAGTACGCCTGTCATCAGTAGCATCTCCGGCGAGCAATTACCGACGCGACCGTGTGCCCCTGACCATACCAGGACGACCATGAGCTTCTCCACATCTCTGCGAACTTGGTAAGCCCTTCCCCTCTCTCTCTAGCCTCTTGTATCGCCGTCAACCTCACTGCCAGAGCACGCCGCCGCCAGCCACCATCGCAGTGCTGCCATAGTATGGTCAAAGCAATCCAGGCCTTTAGATTTAAATCATAAGGACACGTTAGATCCACTTAAGCGAAAGGGTAAGTTTGCATCTGAGCCGCACGATCCTAATTATATCCAACGCACCGCATCGTTTGATCCACGCGAACCGGTACCGACGAATAGAAATCAGCCACGTGGCATGTAGTTTGTTTTAAAAACCGAAACATTTCTATTATATATTTAAACTTGCAAAATTCATAACTTTTAATCTACATGTCCAAATTTCACAAACTTTATATCAATGGAATAAGGAAAAAGAATTATATCCAACCATGCCATTTTTTTAATGAAATGATTCTGGAAAATTAGTTGTTTTTGCAGAAACTTGTGTAGGCATATTTTGTGTATAAAATTTATTCTAAAAATGTTTTTAGGGTAAAATATTTTGTAAATGGATTGTTTTGAACCTACTGATCATAGAAACCAACTTGTAGATTTAAAAGTGTATTTTGTGGAGCTACAGAATAAATCATTGAATAAAAGCATTTCTAGTTAAATAAAAATATTGTTTATGTTTTAAAAATACTTTTTGAGTAAAACCTTTGGATAATGATTTGAATTAAACTCTCTGACCCTAAACTTCAAGTTTTAGGATTTAAAAATATATTTGGTGAACCCTAGAAAATTATTACTTTGTTTAAAGGGATTTCCAACAAAATAAAATATTGCTTTGATTAAAAATGGTTTTTAGATGAAACCTTTGGCAAATGGTTTTAGTATTAAACACATGACCTTAAAACACTAACATTTGTGTTTAAAAATATATTTGACAAACACTAGAAATTATTACTTTGATTTAAATCATTTCTAACAAAAAAATGATTTAAAGTGGCCATTTTCACTAACTCAATATCAAATGGTTTTGCCACTTTTATAAATGACCAATATGTGAGTTAAAATGTTTATAAACACTTATCAAAATAAAACAATCTTTGGCATGCTTGCATGCATTGCTATGTTTTTATTATTATGTGATGAATTGTTTGAATGCTAGTTTTGAATTTGTGCCTTGCTTGATTGAATTATAGTGAACTTTGAAGAGTGTGACTATTGCAAGATCAATGAGTGAACTTATATTCTCTACCAAAAAGTCAAGTGGTGCTTCATACTTTTGTCCTATTATTTTCACTATGCATTAGTGATATTTCTAAGTAGGTCTTCCATGGAATTTTCTAAGTATAAACTATTCCATGGGAAATCCTAGTAGATGAAACCTTAGTAGAATTTTCCTAAGTTAAGATTCCTACTACTAGCATGCTTAGCTTAGCTAGTAGAAAACAAGGGTGGTTTATATTCATGCTATGGAATATTTCTATGTCTAGGACTTGTGTTTTGTTTAATAAAACAACTATGTGAATGAATCACCTAGGTGGAATGATATTGCTTGGATGGATATTTGTTGACTGGTTACACAAGGCCAGGGGACTGGTGAACCTTGTGTATCACACTTGTGGAATGCCACCCAGGAACAAAGAGATTTGAGATGTCAAATGTTGAGAAGCTTCAAGTGCAACCACTTGGCATTATGGGCTCCGCCTGGATCATATAGGTTGCAATAACTTAGCCAAATGGACAGTTGGTGGTAGGGGATAATAGGTTTGGGAACGCGTCCATTCTGGTCTAAGGGAAGGCTTCTGAAAGATCTTGTCTCGATTCATGTCGAGTCTTGTGGGGAAGTGCACCACCTCTCGAGAGAGTAAAATCTAAGTAGTTAGCCTTGTCCCCGGCAATGGAAAATTTGAGCATCAAGACATGGAAGCTATCAAGGATCTCCTCATCCCAATTTATGAGTTAAAAAATTGTGGTTGAACAAGGGTAAAGGATCTTCAATCTTTGATTGGTAGATGCCTTGGGTGATTTTGACAAACAAAAACTTAGTGTTTTCAAATGATAAGGAAAATCTATTTTGAGCAAAGCAAGCCTAATCTCCACTTAGCCAAATGCATATAGATGATAGATACCACTATTCTACAATAGTATCCCTTGCCAATACAATTCAAATGTATTGACCCTTGTGTCTGTAACTTATTATGTTGTAGGTTTGTTTGATGTTAGTGAAGTGTGTTGATTAGGATTACAAGTCTACAACCAACATGATTGCCTGTGGCACTTTGAAGATGAAGGACTCCATGCTATATAGTTATTTATGCTGCATTGTAATGAGATAGCCAAATGAGCTATGTAAGATGTAATGAATTATTTTATTCCTGGTTATAAAGTTGTATTATGACATTTGTTTCTTGATATTACATCTTAACTGTGGATGCTAGCTATTGATCCAGGGACTAGCATTGTGAACACAGGGATCTCTACCTTATTAAAGGTTGGGACCTCTATAGATGGTATTAGAGCACTGTGTTGCCTCTAGGATTGTAACCCTAGGATTGGACAAAACCCCTTAGAAAAATAGGAGTTTTATTTGTTCCAAAACATATTTACAAACAATCTTGTAAACTCTTTTCTCAACCTTTTTGGTTTTGATTGTACATCTCTTCTATTTCAACTTGATGAGCAAAGACCTCAACATGAGCAAAGACTTCAACATGATCAAAGACTTCAACTTGAACAAAGGACTTCACCAACTCAAATGACTTCAACTTCAACATCAACAATGACTTCAACTTTAGTTTCACCAAGGACTTCAACTTGGACATCACTAAGGACTACAAGTGAGACAAGAATAATACTCAAGACTTGAACACTAAAGAAACATAACCTAGAAGGAACCATCATCACCTTTGAAGTTTTGTGACCAAGATACAAGAATTTATCCAAGGATATGATGATCTTTTTCATGAAGAAACAACCAAGAAGAATGGAATGATCTCAAGAAAACCATATAGTTGGACCACCATACTAGTGTTTAGTTTAGATCAAACACACCAACTTATGTGGTGTAGCAACAATATTTTGTTGCCTAAAATTGTGCTTGAACCTTGTTGTCTGAATGGAATGTTTGATTGTTGCTTTCACATTGCTTGTGTGAATTGTTGTGTGTGGTTAGACTTCTTACTTAGAAATCTTTTGACTATTCTAATCCCAATCCAACCCAAATAGATGACCTCTCCAAGGGACTCCAACATCAAGAATGGTAACACCAACAAACAAGAGATGCACATGAGATAAAAATCACTAGCAAACCAAACCCAGTTAAATCAAATGACAACTCAGTTTTTAGCCACCAACGATGATTTAGACCCAACCATGCAAAAGTTTTTGGAAATCCAATCCCAATTGTTGCAAGGGATGACCACTCAAATGATCAACATGAAAGACAACCTTTCCCAAGGAGTTTGTGACAACAATGATGTCAAGGATGATATTATAGAGGGAACTCAAGCTTGCAATATTTGTGGAGACATGGATCAAACTTCCAAAGAGCATGAAGATCGATGCCCTAATTTTGAAGAGAAACATCCAACTAAACAATGCCCCACATCTGAAGTGACTTGTTTCCTATGTGATGGAAATAATCATGTACCTATCCAATGCCCCATCTATCCTATAGTTCAACAAGTGAAACAAGAAGGAATGCATCAAAAATATGGAAAACCCCATGAGGAAACAACTTCTATCAAGAAGGATGAAGACAAGGGAAAACCTCAGATTACACCTCCATACATTAGGAATCACCTTGATGGACAAAAGAGGAAACATAGGTATTATCTAAGGAATCGTTCAAGGAACCGAGGAAGCTTTCCCAACATTGAGGTGAGATATGAAGAACATGAACTAGAGGAACTCCTAGCTTTGGAGAAACCCAAGAAGAAGAAGAATAAGGAAATTAGCCAAGTATGGTGTAACAATTGCAAAGAGCTAGGCCAATATATATCAACTTGTCCAGAGAAGATACGTGAAGAACTCAACCTTGTCACATGTTACAAGTGTGGTGACAAAGGAAATTATGCAAGCAATTGTCCAGAAAAGGAGAAGTACAAGACAAGCAAGCCTATGAGGGATCTTAGCCTTGTCACATGTTTCAAGTGTGGAAACAAAGGACACTATGCAGATGTCTGTCCAGAGAAGTTTCATCAAGACCTCAAGTAAGCCAAGATGCAATATAGATAAAAATCTTTTTAAGGGTGGTAGTACCCTAGTTATTTTGAAGCCAACTTGTCACCTCTAGCCTTCCCAAATCTCGGGACGAGATTTCTTTTAAGGGCAGTAGCCTGTCACATCCCAAAATTTTCCAAATTTTGAAATGTGAAAAATAAATAAACAAAATAAATAATTGTTGAAATTTAGGGTGAAAAGGAACTTTTTGTTTCTAAATGGAAACTTAAAAACCCATCTTGAACAAACTTTGAAAAAAGGGAATCCAACAAAATTCAAATCAAGTGAAATGCATTCATCAAATGAATGTATCTTGAAATTCAAACTTGGAAAAAAAATAAACCAAAACCTAAAACCCTAATGGAATAAATTATTTCCAAGATATCTCTAAGACTATGGATTTTATCCATATAAAAATCTATCAACAAGCATTTATAAATGATCAGAATGATAAATAAAAATATTATAAAACCATAGAAATTGGTTTCATTTATTTTGGAGTCATGGATAAAATCTTATGAATTTAATAAGATAAAGAAATTAAATTTCCAATACTAATAAAAGATCCTATCTAAAATCCAAACCAAACTGTGAGAAAAAAATAATCCTAAGTGATTTAAAAGGATAAACAAGTATTAAATAAAATTCTACAAATTGGAATCACCAAGTTTGGATCCACAAATAAAAGATATGGATTTTATAAGATAAAGAAAGAAATAATTAAATAAGGAATATTAAAAAGACAAATTAAAACTTGGCCAAGATAATGAAATAAAGATAAATCAAATAAAATAAAGGGATAAGGAATATTCAAATAAAATAATATGACATTAACCAAATTATATTCTATTTGAATAAAGACAAAATCCCTAATAGAAATGACTAATTAAATCATGGGAAAATAATAATTGGAATTTGACCAAGTGGAATAAAAGTTAGTTAATTAATTTAAATGGAATAAAGGAATCATTTAAATAAAAATTTATATGGAATTAAACCCATATTTGATTTTATTGGAATAAAGACAATTGCCCAATTAGAATGATTAATAAATCATACTAAAAATATTTCAAATAATTCAAAATGAATTATTTTACACCCTATTAAATAAATAAAACCTACCGAATAAGGTTCGCTGAAAAATTAGAATTCAAATAAGGGTTTGAAAATAAAATCAAGATCTTATTTGAATAAAAACAAGTGCCTAATTTAAATAAAGAATAAACCATAATTGAATAAAGGAAATATTCCAAAATGGTCTCTAAAAACACATTTATAACAGTACTAAAGTATATTGAAAGTTTGGAAAAGTTTTGAATTAAAAAGAGGTTTGAAATATTTTTAACAAATTCAAAACAGAAAAAGAAAAAGGAATCAAAATAAAAAAATGATGAAACAACCCAACCCAATAGACCAGGCCTAGCAAGCCCAGTCCGGCCCAGCTACCCCATCTCTCTCTCCCCGCAGGAAAACGATTCACACCAGAACTCACACTCACTCAATCGCTGACGATTGGACCCCACCGCACCCTCCATATCTTTTGCTGACTAGACGACCCCACTTGCCAGTCGTTGTCCTCACCGCATACTCGTTCTTTTCTCCCTCACTGCCATTCTCTGTCAATGAATCCTCGAGTAAATTCTTGTAATTGCAGCATTGATTCCGTCTGGTAACCTTGCTCATTTAATAGCCCCATTCCCCTCTTCCTTTTCCCCCAGACATCACGCCACTAGAGCCCCTAGGCTGCCCGAATCACAACCTCGAACTCCCTCTGCCCGATGATACTCCAGCGATGATTCCATCCATACACCGCCTCCACTTGCCTCCCAGTTCCCACGAGCATGCTCCCCATCATCCCCTGCATCTCCCAGTACCACCCACTCTCTCTCGCGCTCCCCAGAGACTCGCCTCCACCTCCAACCGAGCACCACCGACATCAAGATCAACTCCGGCGACCTCTCCCCGTAGGTACAGACCACACCTCTCCCTCTCAATGAAGCTCGTGTGTTCACCTCTCCCTTGACCGCCTAACACTGCCTCTGGATTGCCTTTTCGTGCCTTGTAGCATCGCCAACGTCGACGCCCGAGTACGCCCGTCGTCAGTAGCATCTCCGGCGAGCAATTACCGACGCGAGCGTGTGCCCCTGACCATAGCACGACGACCTTGAGCTTCACCACACCTCTGTGAACTTGGTAAGCCCTTCCCCTCTCCCTATAGCCTACTGTATCGCCGACAACCTCACCGCCAGAGCACGCTGCCGCCATCCACCGTCGCAGTTCTACCAGAGTATGGTCAAAGCAATCCAGGCCGTTAGATTTAAATCGTAAGGACACGTTAGATCCACTTAAGCGAAAGGGTAAGTTTTCCTCTGAGCCACACGATCCTAATTATATCCAACTCACTGCATCGCTTGATCCACGCGAACCGGAACCGACGAATATAAATCAGCCACGTGGCATGTAGTTTGTTTTAAAAACCGAAACATTTCTATTAGATGTTTAAACTTGCAAAATTCATAACTTTTAATCTACACGTCCAAATTTTACAAACTTTATATCAATGGAATCAGGAAAAAGAATTCAACCCAAGCATGCCATTTGCTTAATGAATTGCTTCTGGCAAATTAGTTGTTTTTGCAGAAACTTGTGTAGGCATATTTTGTGTATAAATTTTATTCTAAAAATGTTTTTAAGGTAAAATTTTTTGTAAATGGATTGTTTTGAATCTACTGACCATAGAAACTAACTTGTAGATTTAAAAGTATATTTTGTGAAGCTAAATAATAAATCATTGAATAAAAGCATTTATGGTTAAATAAAAAGATTTTTATGTTTTAAAAATGCTTTTTGAGTAAAACCTTTGGATAATGATTAGAATTAAACTCTATGACCCTAAACATCAAGTTTTAGGATTTAAAAATATATTTGGTGAACCCTAGAAAATTATTACTTTGTTTAAAGGCATTTCCAACAAAATAAAATATTGCTTTGATAAAAAAATGGATTTTAGAAGAAACCTTTGGCAAATGGTTTTAATATTAAACACTTGACCTTAAAACACTAACATTTGTGTTTAAAAATATATTTGACAAACACTAGAAATTATTACTTTGATTTAAATCATTTCTAACAAAAAAATGATTTAAAGTGGCCATTTTTACTAACTTAATATCAAATGGTTTTGCCACTTTTATAAATGACCAATAGGTGTGTTGAAATGTTTATAGCCACTTTTCCAAATAAAACAATCTTTGGCATGCTTGCATGCATTCCTATGTTTTTATTATTATGTGATGAATTGTTAGAATGCTAGTTTTGAATTTTTGCCTTGCTTGAATGAATTGTAGTGAACTTTGAAGAGTGTGACTATTACAAGATCAAGGAGTGAACTTATATTCTCTACCAAAAAGGAAAGTGGTGCTTCATACTTTTGTCCTATTATTTTCACTATGCATTAGTGATATTTCTAAGTAGGTCTTGCATGGAATTTTCTAAGTATAATCTATGCCATGGGAAATCCTAGTAGATGAAACCTTAGTAGAATTTTCCTAAGTTAAGATTCCTACTACTATCATGCATAGCTTAGCTAGTAGAAAACAAGGGTGGTTTATATTTGTCAACACCCGGATTTTTCAATCCTAGATGCCTGTTATGCCATACATCGCAATCCCAGGATTACCATTTTTGCGAGACATAACAGAATTGGATACCATAATACATCATCCATTACAAATGATACATAAGTTCTTACACAAATAGGGATCTCATGATCCAGTTCTTAATACAACTTCAAGCAGCGGAATACGTAATAATAACGGTAGCATAGGCGAAGCTCCATCTTCGGGGTCACAGGCAATGCTGACGATGGGAGATGATCCTAGTTGTCGTAACCTTCCTGGGGCCCATCTTCCAAGTACGCCTCTTCATAGTCTGGCCATGGGAATAGCCAGGGACAAAGCCATGAGTACTCTTTAAGTACTCGCAAGCTAATACTAACAGGTAAAGGGGTTTTTGGATAATAGGACACTAGGCTCTATGGTTGTTTTGCAAAAGCCAGATTTATCTCTACTAAGTTCTGAAGCTAGTCACAATTTTATAACTCCTAGGTGGGATCTTGTAACTCAGGTCACAACTCTGTTGTGGTCAAGTCAAAGTCTCAATTCATTTCACAAATCATTTTGAAAAGTCTCACGGGGGAACAGTATGGCCACTCCAACTGTCCATAACCGCGGACGCGGCTATTCGAATAGTTTGACACTCTGCAGAGGTTTTACACTTTCACCACAACATTCGATACATCCGTCAGGAACAAATCCTGAATTCACCTTACTCAGTATGCGGATAATCAATCCTAACCTTTCAATTACACGCCCTAGTATAAGAACCTCTCCTATGAGTTTGGCCTCCCAACCATGACCAACTGTCATCTTGGGTACTGCACAGGTGGACAATCTTCACAAGGTAGCCTCAGCTCAGACCATGGCCGTGATGGAGCTAATACTAAGGTATATAAGTTTCCAGTCAAGCCCTACCCAATATTCGGGTATTGTGGTTGTACGATAAAATTGGAATGGTATCGCATCCAGACAACCATCAGTTTTATAAAGGGCTAAGGCTCATGCCTCAACATTTTCATCACCAAAATCATCAAGTGTTCGTAAACACATGTCCAAAACATTTCAATAGAATGATCCATCATTCCAAGGTTTTCATAACCATTTTTCCACCAAGTAAACCCATCTAAAGTTGATCAAGTTTTAGGCTTAGCACTAGCATCTACAGGTGGGGGTAGTACTAATGAGGGGTCGTAAACTAGTGGAGTTTCAACTAAGTACAACCTTATATCTCAGGATGATATCAAGGTTTCTAACTTAGGCCAAATTTTATGCTCTTTATGCAACCTTCAGAATATTTCTAGTATCTACAAGTCACTTAAGTCATCTCTAAGTTAAAGCTTTGATAAAGAAATAAAGTAAGAAGCTTGCAAATAAAACTAGGATTGGTTTATCAAGTGGGTATGATCACATATGCTTAAAGCATATAGTAGGCATAGTAACAAGCAAGTATTTGCTTGCACAAAATCAGTATAAGCTTGCTAAATTGCAAGTGTTAGCTTGCATAGGTCAAGTTTATTAGTAAGGCTTGCCTTGTGCAGAGTAGTGGTTGAAGTTCTCCTCGGTTTCTTCTTAGTAGTATCCTCCTTCCTCCTCGTATCCTTGGTCGGTACTAGCGTCTATGAATAAATACGAGGTACACAATCACCAAACAATACTTAACTACTTGCAATCATCACATACAAGGGTCCTATAGATGATCTAGCATCATCTCTAACCTTACAAGGTTAAGGCTTGATTTAATTCCTTTTATTTTTAGAAAAGTAATTTCTACTCATTGAAAAACTACTTAAGATTTAATATTCTCCAAACCAAACATGGGATCATGTTGACACATCTCATCACCACATATTGTAGTCCAAGGGAATGTGATTTAAAGTGGTGTCATAATTTAATAAGGTTTTACCCTTTTATTCTAATTAATTAATGTGGCTAGAAATGCTTATGTAGCATTCTTTTATTACTTGAACATTATTTCTGCAAGTAAACCTATATATTTTTATATATTCTGAAAGGTATGGTTAAATGTGATTTTTGAGAGTTGGAATCAACTCAAAAGCTATTATGGTTTAAGTTTGAAAAATGTTTGAATGCAGAAAAGCTTCTGCCTTGTTATTTTTACCATGGGTGATCTATAGATCCGAATGACTTGAATCCAATGGGCTTGGATTCAGCATTCACAGACCTTTCCAACAAAATTGGTTTCATTCAATTTGGTGCAATGAATCGATCTGGGTTGATTTGTGAAGTTGGGTACAGAAGTGTGTTTGAATTGAAATAGAAAAAGTTTAATTTGAATAACTGGGCTTGGAAGGAAAAGTTAATGGGCCGGCCTGCTAAGCGCAGTGCTCCCGCGGGCTGCTTAAGTGGGTGTCCCCACTCGTCAGTGACATGGGGCTGGGCGAAGCGGTATGGGGCAACGTGGATCATTCGATCTAGTTCTAATCCAACGGCTGGGAGTCATCGTCGACGCGAGAACGAAACCTAGCATGGCCAGTGAGGGTTCATGGGGGCTCACCGGGGTACTGGCGAGGGTCGGCGAGGTGGGCGAACGACGAAGTCAACGACGGCGAATCTCCTGGTACCGGTGGCTTCTCCTGGGGCGGCTCCAATCGCTGGCTCCCTTCTTCTCCAGAGGCGGCGGGCTCCGGTGAAATTCCGGCAGGGTGGTGCTCGCCTTGCTCTGAGAACAGTGTGGCACGATCAGTGAGGAGAGGGGAGTGAGATGGTGTGAAGAAATCGTGCGGGGGTGGCCTCTATTTATAGTCGAGCGAAGGAACCGTCGGGGCGCACAGTGAGCTCGTCGGGGGCGAGGTTACATGCGGCTAATGGCATGGGCAAGGGTAGGGGACGGTGCGATGTCTCCTGGCGATGCTCAACGACATGGTTTCGAGGCATGGGGCGTTGTGGTTTGGTCTGGAATGGGCGGTGCTCTACGCGGCAGAGGCAGCGTCTTCGACGGCGGGCGGTGGCTGTGCGGAACGGGGCGGCAAACGGGGATGTTTGGTGGTCTCCTGGGTCGGTGGGGATTGTGTGTGCACGCGGTGAGGGCGGCGCGCGGTCTGTGGGCGCTGGTCGAGGGTGGTCCTCTGGCGCATGCTCGGCTTGGTCTCTGGCGGTCTGGGCGCGACTTGTGCGCGTGGTCCAGGGCTTGGCAACGCTCGCGGCTAGGACAGGGAGTGGCGGTGGACGGTGGGCTGCCTCCCAGACAAGGTTGGCATGGCTAGTTCTTCCTCTAGCCTGCTGTCCACAATGGGGTGACAAGGGGGTTCTCGGCTGTTCACCATTGATGGCAATGGCAAGCTCACAGGGGTGCTAGTCCTTAGTTAAACTTCCTAGATGATCTACTGAGCTGGGTGTGAGCTAACTAGGGAACAAGTTAGGCAAGAATCACTGCTCACAATAGTGTTTGATGTTTGTTTGATTTGTGTCTGCAACCTGTTTGATGAAATGGCCGCATGAAATGAAGTTTTGAATTTTGAAAAGATTTTTGGTGGGTTTGCTAGATTGGTGCTGGTGAGTCTACAGATGCTTGGGTTTTGAAAGTTGAGCTTGTTTGAGTGGTTTTTGAAAAAGTGGGTTCTTCCCTTGTGATAAAGATTCAATTTTGAATTGTCATTTAAACTATGCATTTGAAAGTTTTTGGATGATCACAAAGTGGGACTTGATACTTTGTTATGAGTACATTCAAGGGGTGCAAAGATCCAGAAAAGTTTCTGTTAGGTTCTGAAAGTTTGAGACAGCCAAAGTAGGCATGAGAGTTAAATTGGTCAAAGTGACCATTCATTTAATATATGTGTTTTGATTTACTTGTCTTTAGGAAAAGTGTGGGAAATGTTTTAGATGATGTTTATTTCACCTAAGAAACATTTTACAAGCAATGAAACAAACAAACAAGGTGGTTTTAAAAGAATTCAAAATCCATGCATACACATATGCATGCATTCATAATTTTATTTAGAAAAGTTTTTGTTAACCCTAATTTTGATGATTAGAGTTTGATGATCCAAGCTTAGTATTTTTGGGATGTTACATTTCAGTTTGGTTGGTTGAATTTTACTACTGCATGCAAATTCTTCGGTGACAAATGAATGCGATGAACTAGAATCAAACAACACTCTTGCAAGTACTGAATTAATAGAAAACATACCCAGCACGACGTCTGGCGCTTCCTGAGCTTCTTCAACATGCATGAGAAAAAGACAGCCATTGCGGTTGAGTGAATTCCCTGGGGCAAATCTTCTCCCTGGCTGAACACGACGCTGTTGCTGAGCTGGGGCATTGGCATTGGGGGCTGTAGCATTCTTCTTGTTGGGGCACTCGTTAGAATAGTGGCCTTTATTTCCACAGTCATAACAAGTCACTTGTGACTTGTCCTTGGCTGCGATAGGCACAACATTGCTTCCAGTCCTCGGGGCAGTGTTGGTGTTGGCGGTAGCATTGTTGGTGTTGAACTTGGGTGGGGAACGGGTGAAATTGCTAGAGGTGCCGGGGTTGTTGTGATTTCCTCCGGGTCTAGGGTTTCCACGGTTGGGATAGGTCAGACGGTTCATCGGGGGTCTGTTGGTTCTTGGGGCAAATCCTGGAGATGGGTTGGGGCTGTACTTTGGGGTCTGATGGGTTCCTGGCTGATGCATCATACAAGGCTTGAGGTTCTCATTGGCTTGGTTGATCTTTCCTTCCATCTGGATGGCAGAGTCGACAAGGGCTTCAATATCTGCAAAGGGGATATTGACTAACACCGTCTGCATCTTGTCATGCAGACCATTCAGGAATGTTTCTTTCTTCTTGGATTTGGTGTCTATCTCGTCCGGGGCATACCTAGCTAATGCCAAAAATTTGTCACGGTATTCCACTACAGTCATCCTTCCTTGCTTCAGCTCTCTGAACTCGTCTCTCATTCTCTTGATCAAACCTGGTGGTACATGGGTTCTAATAAACTTGACCTTGAATTCCTCCCAGGTCATCATCTGGCCTCCAGTTAATGCGCGAACACTGTTCCACCATGCCCTGGCATCTCTGACTAGATAATGGGTGGCGAACAGGACTTTCTCGTTGGCTTCCACTCTGGCGACTTCTAGGTTATTTTCCATGGTTTGCAGCCAATCATCGGCGTCTAGGGGTTCTTCTGACTTAGTGAAAACAGGTGGGTTGGTATTCTGGCAATTCTTGAGCTTAGATCCATGGTTGTCCTGATTTCCGTGACCTTGGTTGTTGTGGTCTAGCTGGGCTATCTGTTGCAGAGTGGCTAGGTTGGCTTGACGTTCCGCTCTTTCAACTTCGCGGTCAGAATTCAACATTTGCAGGATCTGCAACATCGGGTCCGGGGCTGAACCACTTCCTCCACGTGGCATATGAAGATTTAGATAGATCATGAGAAAAGAGGGAAATTTCTAAGATTTCGGGGACTTTGAAAAATTTTAAAGGTTTGACTCAGATTTTTCTAGCAACTTGCTTTTTCATTCATTTATTCATAGCACACAGTACAACACACCACAACAAGGAAAAACAGATGGTTTTAAGGACCATTCTGAGAACTACGATACAGTGGGACCGAATACTACTCACTACGCTAGTGCTCAAGGGCTACTACTCCTCGGAGTCTGTGGCTTCGTCATCTTCATCATCATCGATGATGGCGAAATCGTCCTCATCGGTGAAGAAATCCATAGCCTGATCCTCCAGAAAATCATCGTCATCGCTGAGATAGGAGTAAGGGTCTCCATGAAGATCCTCTCCGGCATTCTCCCTTTCCTCCAACTACATGTCTCTCTCGTGGATGGTCTCCTCCAAAGATGAGATGCGGTGGCGAAGATGGGCAATAATGCGCTCCTTCTTGTCGAGCTGACGGCGGCGAGACTTGCGATCTTTTGCTATCATGGCGATGGTCTGATCCTTTGTCTTGATGATGGCAGACTTGTGGTTGCAGTAGTCACATCAGTTGTCCAACTCCTGCTGACGATCATACATCATGAAGCTAAGGTGGTCCAATTGAGTCTTCAGCTCGGGGTAGTATGGGGCTTCCAGTGGTTGTCCATTTCCGTCACGCCTTGGGCAAAACTCAAATGGAGTACCCTTGATCTGATTGATTCTCTGCCCACATAGACGGGAAAGAGCTTCCTGCATTGCTCTGGCAAGTCCATCGAGCCAGCTGTTTTCCCTCAAGGTAAACTGAATTCCCTCCGCAGTGGGAGGTTCAATTTTTCCTCGGAGACTTGCAACAATTAGCCACTGCAGATCTTCACCTCCTTGATCATTGAGCTGAGCTCCAAAGAACTCGGGGTGCGGACGCTCCAGAAGTTCCGAAAGCTGGTCCAAATCCCTCTCAAAGATAAGGTCTCCTCCATTCCCCAGTTGGTAAAACTTGCTGTACTTCACGTCCATCTATAAGAATAGAGGATGAGTAGATTAGCAGGGTGATCAAGTGTGTCAAAATTTTATATATTTTGCAAGAGTTTTTGAGGAACATGAATTTTTATGAAAGAATAAAAGGGATAAGAATTAGAATAAGTTTTTGTAAATATTTGTTTTCTTTGGTTTTGAAACTAAGTTTTTGGTTCAAACGTCCAGTCTAACTAGGGTCTCCTATGGTCAGGATGGCTCTGATACCAACTTGTCAACACCCTGATTTTTCAATCCTAGATGCCTGTTATGCCATACATCGCAATCCCAGGATTACCATTTTTGCGAGACATAACAGAATTGGATACCATAGTACATCATCCATTACAAACGATACATAAGTTATTACACAAATAGGGATCTCATGATCCAGTTCTTAATACGACTTCAAGCAGCGGAATACGTAATAATAACGGTAGCGTAGGCGAAGCTCCATCTTCGGGGTCACAGGCAATGCTGACGATGGGAGATGATCCTAGTTGTCGTAACCTTCCTCGGGTCCATCTTCCAGGTACTCCTCTTCATAGTCTGGCCATGGGAATAGCCAGGGACAAAGCCATGAGTACTCTTTAAGTACTCGCAAGCTAATACTAACAGGTAAAGGGGTTTTTGGATAATAGGACACTAGGCTCTAGGGTTGTTTTGCAAAAGCCTGATTTATCTCTACTAAGTTCTGAAGCTAGTCACAATTTTATAACACCTAAGTGGGAACTTGTATTTCATATCACAACTCTATTGTGGTCAAGTCAAAGTCTCAATTCATTTCACAAGTCATTTTGAAAAGTCTAACAGGGGAATAGTATGGCCACTCCAACTGTCCGTAACCGCAGACGCGGCTATTCGAATAGTTTGACACTCTGCAGAGATTGTACACTTTCACCACAACATTCGATACATCCGTCAGGAACAAATCCTGAATTCACCATACTCAGTATGCGGATAATCAATCCTAACCTTTCAATTACACGCCCTAGTATAAGCACCTCTCATGTGAGTTTGGCCTCCCAACCATGACCAACTGTCATCTTGGGTACTGCACAGGTGGACAATCTTCACAAGGTAGCCTCAGCTCAGACCTTGGCCGTGAGGGAGCTAATACTAAGGTATATAAGTTTCCAGTCAAGTCCTACCCAATATTCGGGTATTGTGGTTGTACGATAAAATTGGAATGGTATCGCATCCAGACAACCATCAGTTTTATAAAGGGCTAAGGCTCATGCCTCAACATTTTCATCACCAAAATCATCAAGTGTTCGGAAACACATGTCCAAAACATTTCAATAGAATGATCCATCATTCCAAGGTTTTCATAACCATTTTTACACCAAGTAAACCCATCTAAAGTTGATCAAGTTTTATGCTTAGCACTAGCATCTACAGGTGGGGGTAGTACTAATGAGGGGTGGTAAACTAGTGGAGTTTCAACTAAGTACAACCTTATATCTCAGGATGATATCAAGGTTTCTAACTTAGGCCAAATTTTATGCTCTTTAGGCAACCTTCAGAATCTTTGTAGTATCTACAAGTCACTTAAGTCAACTCTAAGTTAAAGCTTTGATAAAGAAATAAAGTAAGAAGCTTGCAAATAAAACTAGGATTGGTTTATCAAGTGGGTATGATCACATATGCTTAAGGCATATAGTAGGCATAGTAATAAGCAAGTATTTGCTTGCAAAAAATTAGTATAAGCTTGCTAAATTGCAAGTGTTAGCTTGCATAGGTCAACTTGATTAGTAAGGCTTGCCTTGTGCAGAGCAGTGGTTGAAGTTCTCCTCGGCTTCTTCTTCGTAGTATCCTCCTTCCTCCTCGTATCCTTGGTCGGTACTAGCGTCTATGAATAAATACGAGGTACACAATCACCAAACAATACTTAACTACTTGCAATCATCACACACAAGGGTCCTATAGATGATCTAGCATCATCTCTAACCTTACAAGGTTAAGGCTTGATTTAATTCCTTTTATTTTTAGAAAATTAATTTCTACTCATTGAAAAACTACTTAAGATTTAATATTCTCCAAACCAAACATGGGATCATGTTAACACATGTCATCACCACATATTTTAGTCCATGGGAATGTGATTTAAAGTGGTTTCACAATTTAATAAGGTTTTACCCTTTTATTCTAATTAATTAAAGTAGCTAGAAATGCCTATGTAGCATTCTTTTACTATTTGAACATTATTTCTGCAAGTAAACCTATATATTTTTATATATTCTGAAAGGTATGGTTAAATGTGATTTTTGATAGTTGGAATCAACTCAAAAGCTATTATGGTTTAAATTTGAAAAATGTTTGAATGCATAAAAGCTTCTGCCTTGTTATTTTTACCATGGGTGATCTATAGATCCAAATGACTTGAACAAAATTGGTTTCATTCAATTTGGTGCACTGAATCGATCTGGGTTGATTTTTGAAGTTGGGTACATAAGTGTGTTTGAATTGAAATGGAAAAAATTTAATTTGAATAACTGGGCTGCGCGGGAAAAGTTAATGGGCCGGCCTACTAAGCGCAGTGCTCCCGCGGGCTGCTTAAGTGGGTGCCCCACTCGTCAGTGACACGGGGCTGGGCGAAGCGGTATGGGGCAACGTGGATCGTTCGATCTGATTCTAATCCAACGGCTGGGAGTCATCGTCGACGCGAGACAACGCCGGCGAGAACGAAACCTAGCGTGACCAGTGGGGGTGCTGGGGGATCACCGGGGTACGGGCGAGGGTGGGCGAGGCGGGCGAACGACGAAGTCGACAACGGCGAACTCAGGGGTGGTCGCGGCAGCTCCTGGGGTGGACGAAATCGATGGCTCCCTTCTTCTCTAGAGGCGGCGGGCTCCGGTGAAATTCTGGCGGGGTGGTTCTCACCTTGCATTGAGAACGGTGTGATACGATCAGTGAGGAGAAGGGAGTGAGATGGTGTGAAGAAATCGAGCGGGGGTGGCCTCTATTTATAGTCGAGCGAGGGGACCGATAGGGCGCAAGGTGAGCTCGTAGGAGGCAATGTTACAGGCGGCTACTGGCATGGGCAAGGGTAGGGGACGGTGTGGTGTCTCCTGGCGATGCTCAACGACATGGTTTCGAGGCATGGGGCGGTGCGGCTTGGTCTGGAACGGGCGATGCTCTGTGCGGCAGAGGCGGCGTCTTCGACGGCGAGTGGTGGCTATGCGTCACAGGGCGGCGAACGGGGATGTTTGGCGGTCTCCTGGGTCGGTGGGGATTGTGTATGCACGCGGCGAGGGCGGCGCGTGGTCTGTGGGCTTCGGTCGAGGGTGGTGCTCTGGCGCACGCTCGGCATGGTCTCTGGCGGTCTGGGCGCGGTTCGTGCGGGTGGTCCAGGTCTTGGCAACGCTCGCGGCTGGGACAGTGAGTGGCGGTGGACGGTGGGCTGTCTCCCTAACATGCTGGCTAGGCTTGCTGCTGCTCCTAGCTTGCTGTCGACTATGGGGTGGCAAGGGTGTGCTCGGCTGTTCACCATTGATGGCAATGGCAAGCTCACAGTGGTGCTAGTGCTTGGTTAATCTTGCTAGATGATCTACTGAGCTGGTTGTGAGCTAAATGGGGAACCAGTTAGGCAAGAATCACTGCTCACAGTAGTGTTTGATATTTGTTTGATTTGTGTCTGCAACCTGTTTGATGAAATGGCCGCATGAAATCAAGTTTTGAATTTTGAAAAGATTTTTGGTGGGTTTTCTAGATTGGTGATGGTGAGTCTGCAGATGCTTGGGTTTTGAAAGTTGAGCTTGTTTGGGTGGTTTTTGAAAAACTGGGATCTTCCCATATGATAAAGATTCATTTTGAATTGTCATTTAAACTATGCATTTGAAAGTTTCTAGATGATCACAAAGTGGGACTTGATACTTTGTTATGAGTACATTCAAGGGGTGCAAAGATCCAGAAAGGTTTCTGTTATATTTTGAAAGTTTGAGACAACCAAAGTAGGCATGGGAGTTAAATTGGTCAAATGACCATTCATTTAATATATGTGTTTTGATTTACTTGTCTTTAGGAAAAGTGAGGGAAATGTTTTAGATGATGTTTATTTCACCTAATAAACATTTTACAAGCAATGATACAATCAAACAAGGTGGTTTAAAAGAATTTCAAAATCAATGCATACACATATGCATGCATTCATAATTTTAATTAGAAAAGTATTTGTTAACCCCAATCTTGATGATTAGAGTTTGATGTTCCAAGCTTAGTATTTTTGGGATGTTACAATATTCATGACATGGAATATTTCTAAGTCAAGGACTTGTGTTTTGTTTAATAAAACAACTATGTGAATGAATCACCTGGGTGGAATGGTATTGCTTGGATGGATTTTTGTTGAGTGGTTACACAAGGCCAGGGGACTCGTGTACCTTGTGTATCACACTTGTGGAATGCCACCCAGGAACAAAGAGATTTGAGATGTCAAATGTTGAGAAGCTTCAAGTGCAGCGACTTGGCATTATGGGCTCTGCCTGGATCATATAGGTTGCAATAACTTAGCAAAAGGACAGTTGGTGGTAGGGGATGATAGGTTTGGGAACGCGTCCATTCTGGACTAAGGGAAGGCTTTTGAAAGATCTTGTCTAGATACATGTCGAGTCTTGTGGGGAAAGTGCACCACCTCTCAAGAGAGTAAAATCTAAGTACTTAGCCGTGTCCCCGGCAATGGACAATTTGAGCATCAAGACATGGAAGCTATCAAGGATCTCCCCATCCCAATTTCTAAGTTAAAAACTTGTGGTTGAACAAGGGTAAAGGATATTCAACCTTTGATTGGTAGATACCTTGGGTGATTTTGACAAACAAAAACTTAGTGTTTTCAAATGATAAGGAAAATCTATTTTGAGCAAAGCAAGCCTAAGCTCCACTTAGCGAAATGCATATAGATGATAGATACCACTATTCTACCACAGTATCACTTGCCAATAAATTTAAAATGTATTGACCCTTGTGGCTGTAACTTATTATGTTGCAGGTTTGTTTGATGTTAGTGAAGTGTGTTGATTAGGATTACAAGTCTACAACCAACATGATTGGCTGTGGCACTTTGAAGATGAAGGACTCCATGCTATATAGTTATTTCTGCTGCATTGTAATGAGATAGCCAAATGAGCTATGTAAGTGTAATGAATTATTTTATTCCTGGTTATAAAGTTGTATTATGACCTTTGTTTCTTGATATTACATTTTAACTGTGGATGCTAGCTATTGATCCAGGGACTAGCATTGTAAACACATGGATCTCTACCTTATTAAAGGTTGGCACCTCTACAATTTGTCAAACCAAATGGCATCACTTTGTACTCATACAACCCATACCTAGTGGTGAAGGCAGTCTTAGGTATGTCTTGCTCTCTAATATTTAGCTGAAAGTAGCCTGATCGGAGATCAATCTTTGAGAACACATGGGCTCCTTCTAACTGATCAAATAGATCGATGATTCTAGGCATGGGATACATGTTCTTTATAGTCACCTCATTGAGTAAACGGTAATCTATGCATAACCTTTGAGTTCTATCCTTCTTCTCAACAAACAGAACTGGTGCACCCCAAGATGAAGAACTTGGTTGAATAATTCCTTTCTGCAACTGTTCTCCAAGTTGTTTCTTGAGTTATTTCAACTCATCAACTGACATCTTGTAGGGTCTCTTTGCTATTGGTCCTGATCCTGGCAGTAAGTCAATCAGAAACTCCATATATCTATCTGGTGGCATTCCTATCAACTCTTCTACAAACACATCCGGATACTCTTTCACAATTAGCACACTATCTGTGCTAACCCCCTTAAGAGAATTTAGCTTACTCCCTTTAGATTCAAAGTTAGACTTGAACCTAATTCGTTTCTTCTCCAGGGTTGTGAGTTTAACAGTACGATTGGCACAATCTAGTACTCCCTCATACTTAGTCATGCACTCCATGCCCAAAATAACATCCAATCCTTGTGATGGGGATATGCCTACCGGGGTATACCCAGCAGGACGTTTCCTACTGGCCCAGGCGCCAGCGAGTGGGCCTGCGGGACGGCGACTGGATCAAGATCTGGCATGGACTCAAGCGACTGGAAGCTGAAGGCCCAGAAGCATAGATAGGCCCAGTCGGATTAGGGTAAAGAATCGCTGAAACCTTAACTGATTCGGTTGAGATCTGTAACCCTAGGGAGGTGAGTCTATATAAACCTCCCTAGAGGACAAATAGAGGATACGTTCCATCATACACCCCAGCGACTCGCCGCCTAGCCGTCGAGCTCGCCCCATTGTACTCTCACCATAATACAATCTAACAGGAGTAGGTCTTTACCCTCCGGGGGGCCGAACCTGGGTAAACCCTTGTGTCTCAGACCTCATCTCGCACCGCAGATGGCTGTTCGCCCTTGCACCATGTTCTACTACTCGCTGTCGATTGCAGCATCTGCCTTGGTCATTACCACGATAGTGGCACCCACCGTGGGGCCTGGCCAGTCAGGCCGGTGTTTTGCGGCGAGATCCAATCTGCCCATCAACGAGACGATCGCCACTGGCCGCATGATCGTGATCGGCGAGATGCTCCAGATCCTGCCGAGCAGCTACGTCCCGGCGGCGCGACCCATCACGCATAGCATGATCCTGCCGGTCGGCACGATCATCCTCTTCGTCGGCCTCACCGACATCATCGTCTCGGAGGACTCGGCTCGCATCCGCGAGTCACCGCCACGCGACCGGCTTTCTGAGAGTCAGGTCCGCACGATCCACCGCCTCGCCTCCGAGTACGACTTGTCCCACAACAATGTGGCCGAAACCACCGCGGCCGTGGAAGACGCGACCCTCAACGACGACACCGATTCGGCGACCCCGGCGTCACTCGCCGGATACATTGTCGCCGCGTCACCCGCGGGCTCCATCACCCAGGTCTCCAACATCGGAGACTTCGAGGATCCCTCTATCCTCGAGATCTTCGACTTTGACTCCGGTTCGGAGAACTCCACTGACCTCCATGACGGAACCGGCCGCCACGCCGCGACCTACATGGCGACTGGCGCCGACCCGCCGGAAGATCCATTCTCCACGCCGATCCCTCCCAACGCGACGGCAACAGAGGTCGAGGAACTCCGCCTGAAGCTGGCGGAAGCAGTCCGCAAGGAACAAGCCGAGCGCGAAAAATTTCGCCTCGAGCAGGTGACAGCGTAGGAGCTGTCGCGCCTGAACCCCACCGTCCAGGGGCACGCCCTGAATTTCGACGACGAGAACGACCCGGCCCGCGCGGCCGAGTGGGCAATCTGCGAGAACGCGCCACCAGGAGGAAGCACTCGGCCCCCACCAGGGGCAACGGACAATGGCGCCCCGCCACCACCCAAGCGCGCACCCCCCAGGGACCATCCAAGGATCGTGGTCTCCTCACGGGAGCGAGACGTGAACGGCCTCCCGCTGTTCTCCACACCAATGGACAACCTCGTCGCGGGCCGAGCAGCAGTTGACAACATCGCAACCACTAGTGAAGGCGCCCTGCAGATCCAGTACGCCAAGGCCCTGCTCGCAAAGGCGGTCGAGCAAAAAAACGCAGGCGTCGACTCACAGGGTCGGATGTATTCGCGTTCAACGGGCAGTCGAGCAGCCTCAAGCGACCGCCCCATGGCGGAAAATACCCTCAACTGCCCGCCACCCGAACCACTACAGCTCCAACACTGACCCGCGAACACGGCACTCTCCACCAACGACCCCCGGCCGGCGACCAACTTCGTCATCGCCAACGGTCAACCCATCAACGCCCGCACCCACATCATCAACAACCAGAGCTGGCGCGCACGCATGCCCGACGACCTGCGGCACACCCTCACCAACCGCCGCGACGGCGAGTCGAGGGGGTCGCTAAGACAACTCGGGCCCCGGTGCTTCGGACCGATGATCTGAGGCGAGAGATACCCGGTGAACTTCAAAGCTCTGAAGGAAATAGATAAGTACGACCCCTCGTACGATCCCTCCGTGTGGCTGGATACCTACCTCATGGCGATGGGGATTGCCGGCCACACCGATCTACTAGCCGCCCGCTACCTTCCCCTGATGATGGAGGGGGCGTGCAGGCAGTGGATTAACACTCTTCCCGCGGATAGCATCGACTCCTGGGAAGAGATGCGCGACGCCTTTGTCAGGCACTTCGAGGGTTCATACACCCGCGCCACCACCATCGAGGACCTGGAACGGTGCGACCAGGGACCTTGCGAGTCGACCCGCAGCTGGGTCCAACGGTGGCAAGACATGTGGTATAACGCGTTCGGCATCCACCCAGACACCGCGATCCACTACTTCAAGACCTCGTGCCGCTACGAGCTCCTGGTCACCAAGCTCAAACCAGCGTACCGCACACTCGACAACATACCGGATCTCCTGGAGATCGCAAAAAGGTACGCGGAGGAAGACCCAAACCAAGAAACCGAAGACGAGTCAGGAGGACAACGCTGCACGAGCGGCCAGGATAACGGGAGACGACCCGATCTACGCTATAGCAACACTCGCCTCAACGGCGAGCGTCGCAGTGACGGGCGAGTCAACTTCGTCGCCAACGCTGGATATGGGCAGCGCGAGCCCAAGATCTTCCGCCGTGACGGGGGACAACGCCGCGACAGTGGCAACTACAAGGCGAAGCCGAGGTTCGACCCCGCGGCCCTTCTTAACCAACCTTGTGTATTTCACAGGAGGGAAGGAAAGCCCGCTACGCACACAACCGCCGACTGCCACTCTCTCAAGGAGATCGAGAAGGCACGGCTTGCGCGGGAAGACCCCGACAACAACCCGCGAAACAGCGGAAAATTCGGCAGCGTCGCCAGCTCGCTGCACACCTTCACATGCTTCAACACGAACCGCGAGAAGAAGGTCATCGCCCGCGCCGTCGCCATCAACGCGGTGGCCCAGGTGGACATCTCCTAGTTCCTCAACTGGTCTAAGCAACCAATCACTTGGAGCCGCCAGGACCACTCGCCACGGATCGAGTACCTAGGCCGAGTCGCTCTGGTGGTCAAGCCCAAGGTGGGAGACTACTGGCTCCCCAAGATATTGATGGACGACGGCACTCCATCAACATCCTGTACCTGGACACCTTCAGGCGACTATGGCTCCCACAGTCGATGATCAAGACGACCTACACCACGTTCCACGGCATCGTCCCCGGTCGGAAGGCATACCTGATTGGCAAGGTGACGCTGCCAGTCACCTTTGGCACACCGGCAAACTTCCGCACCGAGCGGATCGTCTTCGAGCTGGTGCCCTTCAATAGCCCCTACCACTGCGTCCTGGGGCGCCAGGCGTTCGCCAAGTTCATGGCAGCGCCCCACTATGCGTACAACGCGATGAAGCTACACGGCTCGTGCAGCGTCATCACCATCCACGGCGACCCCGACATGGCCGCCGAGTCCAAGGCCAAAGGAGCCGAACTCGCCGACGCCATCATCGTGGCAGAGGCCAACCACGCCGACGAGCTCGCCAAGTACGCGAGCGGGGTCAACAACGACGACCCCACCATACTCAAGAAGCCCAACTCGGAGGGCGGCAACACCACAGCCTTCGAGGCAACGACGCATACCCACACCGTCGAACTGGTCCCAGGCGACTCCACCCAGACGGTGACGAGTTCCTCCATGAGAACAGGGACATCTTTGCATGGAAGCCCTCTGACATGCCCGGTGTCCCTAGGGAACTCGCTGAGCACAAACTCAACCGACCCCAAAGTGCGACCTGTCAAGCAGTCGCTGCGGCCCTTCAATGAAGAGCGCCGCCGAGCCATCGCCGAGGAGGTGCAACGTCTACTCGCTGCAGGCTTCATCCGGCCAATCAAGTACTCCAAGTGGCTGGCAAACCCAGTCCTGGTCGAGAAGAAAAATGGGACCTGGAGGATGTGTATCGATAACTCAAACTTAAACAGCGCCTACCCGAAGGAGCAATTCTTCCTCCCGCGGATCGACCAAATCATCGTTTCCACCGCGGGCTCGGAGTCGCTATGCTTCCTCGACGCCTACTCTGTGTACAACCAGATCAAAATGGCCGTTGAGGACGAAGAGAAGACGGCGTTCATCACGCCATTCGGAGCCTTCTGCTACACTGCCATGACCTTCGGCCTCAAGAACGCCGGGGCGACCTACCAGCGGTGCATGCAGGAGTGCCTTGCGATTCAAATTGGCCGCAATATCCACGTCTACATCGACGACGTGGTGGTAAAGTCCGCTCGCCAGAGCGACCTACTCGCTGACCTGGCGGAAACATTCGCCAACCTGCGGAAATACAAGTTAAAGCTAAACCCAGGCAAATGCACCTTCGGTGTACCAGCGGGGCAGCTACTGGGATACGTTGTCTCCAAGCGCGGGATCGAGGCGAACCCCACCAAGATCTACATGATCGCTCGACTCGGCATACCCGAGTGTCTGTGCGACGTCCAAAAGCTGGCCGGGCGAGTCGCGGCTCTCAGTCGCTTCATCCCCCGGTTGGGCGAAAAGGCGATGCCCCTCTACCGCCTGATGTGCAAGAACCCCACCTTCCATTGGGACAAGGAGGTCGATGATGCGCTCCGCGACCTCAAGAAGGTGCTACTCGCAGCACCGCTACTCGCTACCCCCATCGACAAGGAACCCATGCTAGTCTACGTCGCGGCTTCCGAGCGCGTCGTAAGCGCCGTCATGGTCGTCAAACGACCAGAGGAAGGAAAGGAGCGCCCGGTGCAGCGACCAGTGTACTACATCAGCGAAGTCCTCACCGAATCGCGCCAGCGCTACCCGCAATACCAGAAACTGGTATACACGGTCTTCAGAGCACCCGGTAATGGTCATCTCCTCAGCACCGTTGCAGGACATCATCCGCAACCGTGAGGCGACCGGGAGAGTCGCCGAGTGGGCCGTCGAGATCGGCGTCCACAACATCAAGTACAAGCCATGCAAGGCGATTAAGTTGCAGGCTCTCGCGGACTTCATCGCCGACTGGGAGGAGGCCCAGCAGCCAGAAAAGTTTCCATACCTCCATTACTAGAGCTTACACTTCGACGGCTCCAAGAACGCGGACGGCGCAGGAGAAGGGATCGTGCTAACTTCTCCGAAGGGCGACAAGCTCCGCTACGTCCTCTGCCTCGACTTCACCCCCTGCACCAACAACATGGTTGAGTATGAGGCGCTACTCCACGGCATGCGAGCAGCCAAGGAGATGAACGTCAACCGCCTGCGCTGCTATGGATACTCCGACCTCGTCGCCGGGCAAGTCTCTGGCACCTGCGATGCCGTCTCCCCCACCATGGCGGCATACCGCCAAGCAGCGGACAAGCTGGGTGGACACTTCGCAGGCTACTCCGTCGAGTGGATTGACAGGCGGAAGAATGAGGAGGCCGATGCACTCTCTCGCACCGGCTCGGCTCGACTCGCACCACCCGCCGGCGTCTTCCTCGACACCATCACCAAGCCTTCCGTATCTCCCCCAAGGGAGATCGACGTCGGAATCCCGCTGCAACCAGAAGCAGCCCTGGTCGCACTTATCACCGATCCAGACGACTGGACCGCGTCATACATTGCCTACTTGGATGGAGGCACCCTGCCAGCGGACGAAACGGACGCCCGGATGATAGCACGCCGCTGCAAATCCTTCGTCATCATCAACGGCGAGCTCCACAATCGCAGCATGACCGGCGTGTTCCAACGCTTCGTTCGACCCGCTGAAGGACGCAAAATCCTCCAAGACATTCACTCCGGCGACTGCGGCCACCATGTCGGCGCCCGCTCTCTGGTCGCAAAGGCTATGCAACACGGCTTCTACTGGCCCACCGCACACGCAGGCGCTATCGACATTGTCCATCGGTGCGTCGGATGCCAGAAATACGCCAACCATACCCACATGCCGAGCTCGGCGCTCAAGACAATCCCCATCACCTGGCCATTCGCCGTTTGGGGCATGGACATGGTAGGCCCTTTCAAGAAGGACCCCTCCGGCTTCACCCACCTCCTGGTCGCAGTTGACAAATTCACAAAATGGGTGGAGGCCAAGCCAGTCCGCAAATGCGACGGGAAGACCGCCACCAAGTTCCTACGCGAGCTCATCTATCGCTACGGGTTCCCAAACAGCATCATCACGGACAACGGCACCATCTTCACCAAAGGAGCCATGGCCGAGTTCTGCGAGGAACACCACATCCGACTCGACCTCGCTTCAGTCGCCCACCCGGAGTCCAACGGCCAGGCGGAACGCGCCAACCAGAGCATCCTCCATGGCCTGAAGCCACGGCTCCAAGTACCACTCGAGTGCACCACTGAGTGCTGGGTCGAGGAGCTACCCTCCGTCATCCGGGGCATGGGCACCTCCGTCAACAGGTCGACAGGGTTTACACCCTTCTTCATGGTGTACGGCGCCGAGGCAGTCATGCCCACCGACCTCGAGAACTACTCACCAAGGGTGGTCAACTACACGGAGGATGCAAACGAACTCGCACGACAAGACGGAGTCGACCAGCTCGACGAGGCACGCGACCTAGCTCGCTCTCGCACCGCCATTTACCAGCAAGGGCTCCGCCGCTACCATAGCCGGCGAGTAAGGACTCACACTTTCCAGGAAGGCGACCTGGTACTACGCCTCATCCAGGACAAGAAGGGCATGCACAAGCTCTCCCCTCCTTGGGAGGGACCATTCGCCATCGGGCGAGTCCTAGGCAACGATGCCTACTACCTCACCGACGTCCGAGGAGACGGGAAACTCGACGTCAAGCGGCCGTGGAATGTAAACCTCCTACGGAAGTTCCACTCCTAGAACTCCATACATGTACTCTCCACCTGCTATGAACTAAAACAGATCGGTTACCGCAAAGTGCGTCTAGTCTCAATGTCTTGTGCCTCTCGCACTCGTAATAACAGCGTTAAGCTATTCGCAGAAGTCAACCTCTGGTAAAGCGACCGACATGGCCATGTAGTGCGGTACGAGGGCACTGGGAGACCCTAGGCCTTGTAACATCCACAAAAAACGCCAACCCGGAGCCCCATTGGAGTCGCCTAGCTCGACTGGCTTAACGAGCCAAGACAACTGCCCTCGCTCCTCACAGCGACCAAAGTCCTCCGCATCCTTGGCACAGCGACTCGAACGGCCAAATACCACGCTCGGGGACTGACGTCCAGTCAAATACGAGCGGCTAGGGAAAAACGCCCAGTATGAGAGCATGCCCAGGATTCGCCATGCGAGTGATCCTTCGGGTCAGGAAGGAGTGACGTGCTTACCTTAACGCGCTTAGTCCTCGCCTACCTTGGAACTGCGACTAGAACCACCAAGTACCACGCTCGGGGACTCGGCTACACGACCTCGTTCGCGCACGGGAAACCGATCAAGTAAAGAGCACCCAAGGGAGTCGCCCTGCGACTGGCTCTTCGAGCCCTGTCGAGTCGACCTCAATCCATTAAAAATTCGCAAACACATAATAAACAAGGTAAACCCCATAAAAAGGGCGGACATGCTCGGGGACTCGTCCAATCAACATTCAAATCGCGAAACAAATGACAAAACAACACGAATTTCCATTATAGCAGAACAAAGTCGTTCCAAAATACAAGAAAAGTTCAATGGCTATATTTTACTAACGCCCCAGGGCACAACGCTTCTACTCTGCAGGTTTCGACGCCGACTCGCCGCCACCCCGTCGGTTGCGAATGAAGGGCACGTACGGGTTCGACGGGTACGTCGTCAACTCTCCCGCCATCGCCGCACGGAACGGATGCTCGACTTTGAAGTCCAGATGCTTTGGTTCGGGGTCGTTGGTGGCGACAATCATCTCTTGATAGGGGGGGAGGTCGCCCATCTCCCAAACAAGATCGGAATACACCGCGGCCCGATCCGTCAGCTTCAGCACCTCGGCAATCTCCACAGAGCCCGTGGACGAGGGGTAGCCGCTCGTCACATCGTCGAGGTCGAAGTCCTCCTGGAAATGGGCAAGCCCAAGGCTGAGCGCCGTCGCCACCCACGCCATGAATTCGACGACTGATGGAGCCTTCTCCAGGTAGCGCCATACCTCGACGAGGTCTCTAGGAATCGCTTCCGCGGGCGATATCTCCTGAAGATATGCCCGAATGCAAGTCGCAGACAACACGGCCGAGTCGACCAGAGTGCTCACACACTGCCGCGCGTCGTATGACTGCGCCTCCTCCGAGCTATCAATAATCCGGCCTGTGGACAGAAGCCGGCAGTGAGTACACCTACGACTCCACAACGCAGCTATTGCAGGCAGAGGAAAGAGGAAGAAAGGTTTACCAATTAGCGGACTGCAGAGGCCCTTGATGAAGATCTGAAGCAAGGAGAAGTCGTTCTGCAGCCCAACAATGAGTGCGTCAAACACTTTCCGCTCTTCAGTGGCAGACGTAACAGCAGCTTTCGCTCGCCCCTTCGCCGAGCTCGCCTCCGCCTTCGCCTCCTTGAGCTCACGCTCCAGATCAGAGATTTCGCATCTCGGCCGTACTCAAAGCAGATTGAGCCGCCGTCAGGTCACCCGCCGGGACAAGGCCCCGACGGACCTCCTCCGTGTCGGCTGCAATTGCTTGGAGTCCCTTGTTCGTCTCCTGGACGGCAACGAGTTCCTTCTCCATGTGACACTTTGCTACAAGCCGATCGGCCAATTCGCGTTGCAGGCCCTACGCACAAACTAAACCGTCAACGACATTGAATATCCAAAGTGCCCACCCGCTGAAATTCAGCGACTAGGCACTCGAGGACTGGACGCTACAAAAACATTAAGAATCCAACCACTGAAATTCAGTGGCCCGATCCTCGGGGACTACTGATGGGGATATGCCTACTCGGGCGCCAGCGAGTGGGCCTGCAGGACGACGACTGGATCAAGATCTGGCGTGGACTCAAGCGAATGGAAGCTGAAGGCCCAGAGGCATAGATAGACCCAGTCGGATTAGGGTAAAGAATCGCTGAAACCTTAACTGATTCAGTTGAGATCTGTAAACCCTAGCGAGGTGAGTCTATATAAACTTCCCTAGAGGACGCATAGAGGATACATTCCATCATACACGCCAGCGACTCGCCGCCTAGCCGTCGAGCTCGCCCCATTATACTCTCACCATAATACAATCTAGCAGGAGTAGGTCTTTACCCTCCGGGGGCCGAACCTGGGTAAACCCTTGTGTCTCAGCCCTCATCTCGCACCGCAGATGGCTGGTCGCCCTTACCCCATGTTCTACTACTCGCTGCCGATTGCAGCATCTGCCGTGGTCATTCCCACGACACCTTGGGAATCTAGGATTATCAAACTAACTGGAAACTTATATTTTCCAAATTCTATCACTATATCATGACATCCAAAGTTCATAATCATCTCTCCACCGGGAGATCTTACTTTTATAGGACACCCAATAGTTTCACTTGGAAGTACATTTTTATCAACAAATGCTCTTGATATGAATGAATGTGATGCGTCGGTATAAAAAAGAACAAGTGTTGGAAAAGAATTTAACTTGAACTTACCAGCTACAACATGAGACTCTTCATAAATTTCTTCCACATTGATGTGGTCCACTTGTCCTTTATTAAAATGGTTGGGCTTGTTGGCTCCTTCAACTTTCTTTTCTGGGCATTCATTTGCATAGTGCCCAGTTTTCTTGCATTTGAAGCACTCAACCTGACTGATGTCTCTTTTTGCAGGCTAACTCCCATGATCATTTCCACTATGGTGGCTGTTGTGTCCACTCTTGTGGTTTTTATACTTTTCATTGTCATGACTGTGATGACGCTTGGTGTCATGGTAATGGTTATGGTTGTGGTGGCTGTTATACTTCCCATGCTTGTGGAATCCAGAACCTCCACTATTATCATTATGGGAATGCTTGTGAGACGATCCAGAGCTGTGCTTATCAAAGTTATGCTTCCTCTTCCTACCCTCAACCTGTTTCATCTTGTTTTACAAGATGGTGTCCTTGTCACATAGTGATTGATATGTTGGGACATAGGCAACAGATACCTGCAGGTTCAATTCATCATTCAATCCTTCGAGGAACTTCTTCTTCCTCTTGGCATCAGTATCAACCTCATTCGGTGCATAGCGTGCCAGATTGTTGAACTCCTCAATGTACTCAGCCACACTGCGGGTACGCTATTTCAGATTGTGGAACTCTTTCTTCTTCAGGTCCATCACTCCTGATGAGATGTGGGCAGTGCGGAAACCATCCTCGAAGATATCCCATGTCATATCCGCAAGGGGAGTGGTGATCTAAAAGTTATCCCACCAGGTTGCTGATGGTCCTTCAAGTAGATGTGCTACGAACCTGACCTTTTCTTCATCGGTGCATGTTGCCTGTCAAAACCCACCGGCGAGCAGCGACGAGCAACACGAAGAGCCGGGAGGCTCCCAGGACTGCTGGTGGGCCCTGGTCCCTCGGGCAACGGCCCGCAAAACTCCGGCACATGTCCTGGCTGGTGCAAGGGCGTGCCACCTGACCTATACCTGGTCAGGAAGGTGATGGATTGCTTCGATTAGTTTCCTGCATGGCAAACAAGTATACGTAAAATTCGAGCCGCGACCGGCTCCCAGGTTTCCCTGTGAATCGGCTCCTGGAGCCGATTATCCCATGGTTCTGCATTAGATCTACGATAACATGGGGTTTTGCTTCATCAATGCAAGTTAAATCGATCGACGACAGTTTAACATTTTCACCACATAATTGGAACATCCTACACGTAATTGAGCCTGGTAGACATAAAAGATGATAGAAAACTAACCCTAGAGAAGGCCTAACAACCGACGTAAAGTCAATTCCCGGAACAACTCCTCTCGAATTGGCAAACCATATCCTTACATACTACTGGATCGTTCAACCCGTTTGTAAGGCCTGACCATGTGGATATCAAACTAAACCTTGGAAAACAAGGCATAACTATAACAGATCAAATCGACTGAATAAAGATCAAGCAAGGTGCTACCCTTACACCCAAAAAAGGTGCAAAGGCAGCGAGATAAATAAAGGCAGCATAACTAAGTAATCATAACAAAAAGGTACCGATGCTAGCCTAAACAAATCTATGATAACAGTATTACTCGCCATCAACAAGGCTTCAGCACGAGTAACACTAAATAACGCATAAGCAGATACTGCCTAGATCGCAAGATGCGATCTAGGCAGCATGACACTTACCCGAGAAAAACCCTAGAAACAAGGGGTGGCGATGCGCCGAGATTGTGTTTGTTGTGAACGTGATCGTCCTCCTTTCTCAATAACCTTAGGTACATATTTATAGTCCGGAGACTCTCTATCTTTGGAATAACCCTAACAACTCTATCTCTTACTTAAACCGAAACGTAACCTACCATAATATACAGATACACGGGCAATTTAGCCCAAATCCACGCACAAAGCTGATCCAGCAATACGTTGCATATATGTATCCTCCAAGCCCATCTTGATTACGGCCCATCTCCTTCTTTGGCCAAAATGTGGCGATAACACATGCCCCCCTGGTTTTGGCAATAATAATTCCATCTCCTTCTGTTTTTTTTTCTTTTTTTATCGGGTTACGCGTTGCAGAGCAGAATCGTCACACCGCCCCCTCATCATGATGCCTTGTCTTCTCAACTTCTCCGCAGTGCATGATTTGACCGTTTTGGCACCACATTATGGAAAACTGCTATGGCATTGAACCACCTCCCACTATTCCCCTTATTTAAATTCATCTGAGCAGTTTGCAACCCCATCCTCTTCCATTAGCCAAAAAACCCTCTTTCTCCGCCATGGCCTCCTCTTCTTCCTCCAAATCATCCGGCCTTTCCTTCCAATCTTCCAACACAATGAGCGACCGGGAGCCGACGCCGGAGCACCCGCCAATGGAGGCGTACGAGGCTCTCGCCCCACAATGGTGGGACGAGAGGGACTGGGACTTCGCCGCCTGGTCAGAGGACGACGAGTCCTTGACCAATGGCGAGGAGGGCCTCCAGTTCCTTGTCGACGAGGAACTGGAGGCGGAGAGCGCCGACGACACCGTGTCCTGGGGCGAGGACATCGAATCCTCCGACGAGGAAGAGGAAGCGGAGGAGGACACCTCCTCCGACGAATACCCGCCGGTGAAGCGCTTCCGCGCCGGGTCCAGCGAGGACACCGACGACGACGACGAGGACGAGGAGGCCCCCGCTGACAACTTCAGCAGCAGCGGCGAAGACTACGCCGGCAGCAGCGCCGATGATAGCGAATACGACGACGGCGAAGACAGCGGCGACGGCACCGGCTTCTAGATTAGGAACTAGTAGTAGTAGTACTACTAGTAGATTTCCATTTGTAATCAATCGGCTTCATTGTACACACCCGTCTTTTGAATCAACAAAGATTGCTTTCCCAATTCGATTTTGCCGATAGTCAAAATACGTCAACGTTCCAGAAGCCGATAGTAATGTATCGGCTTTCACCATACTGCGCTCATATGGTCAACCAAGTCAAAGCCCAAAGAGCCGATGGTAACACATCGACTTTCCCCACAAACGTTGACAAGGTAAAATTTGGTCGCATATTTAGATAAATCTGAGCGGCCACTTTCCAATTTCAAACGGTAGCCTGCGACCCTCTTCAAAAAGGCTAACCCAGATCTCCAATTGCCTCACCGAACAGGTCGAGCTTACAGCGACAAGCACCGTCGATCCCCAATCGCATATATCCATCTTCTCCGGCAAACTAGATGGCAGAATCGTCCAATACCAAGACAGCGGTCTCTGGTCTGAAGGTACGCTTGCTCCTCGCAGTCTGAACACGGTGCTAGAATTAATAGCAAACACCTGAATTAATGCTTTATTCCACCGTTAAATTTCTAGGTTTCAGACATCCTGCTGTCGCATCCTTCTCTCCCAAATTCTCTCTGTCTTGGCCCCCGTACAGAATCTAGTCCTGCCCATCTGATCTCTTGCGAGGCAAACAGAATCCTCTTCGTAAGCCAAAACCTAGATTTGAATTCTTGGGCCGACTGCTTGCGAGCCTGGCCTAATCCTCCTCAACATTGGGTCTCTTGGTACAGCAGGGTAGCCAAAACTTACCAATCCCAATGGGAAACCACGGGAATAGCCGATGCCTTGTATTTGTCATTGTCTCCCCTTGAGAAACATCAAAATCTTCTAAAAACCATCGGCTATTTCTGGTCCGACGCTCTGAACTGCTTCATGTTCGGTCATGGCCCCATGACACCAACTCTGTTAGACGTGGTGATGATTACTGGTCTGGACGTTACATCACCCAGCCCTTCTGCTTTTAAGCTGACAAAGGTCCCCTACAAGCTCTCTTCTAAAACAGACTGCACGAGCTGGGGTGCCTATCTGCAAAGCCACATGAAAACTAAAGGTCCTGTCACAGAGAAAGAACACACGGCTTTCCTCAACTTCTGGCTGGAACATTTCATATTCTGTGGCCCTTCCCTTGCTCCAACCAAGAATTATATCTCCTTGGCCTACGAACTTGCCAGAGGCACTCAACTTGGCATCGGCAAACTGTTCCTTAGAGAAGTCTATCGATATCTCTAGTTGATGTCTGTCAAACTATTCTCCGGCATAGCAGTCAAAACAGGAGGTCCTTGGTGGTTCATTCAGCTATGGTCTCAGTTGTATTTTCAAAACCATGTCCCAAACTTCCCCCTTTTGGCGAGTTGCACCTTTCCAGATGCCAAAGGGAAGCAGATCCGATGCACCAGCTACGGCCAAGCTCTGTATAGACTGCCAGGTAGCAAACTGATCCCTCAGGAAGCATCCAAGTGGTTCAGCATTTTCTTCCAAGGCCTGGACAATCCCATCTTCTTTCCTTACACGGAAGAATCGGAACATTTTGAAAATCCAATCTCCTTCAGGCTAGACAACTTTGCCGATGACACCAGCACTCGGCAGCTATTTTCCACTGTGATCCGTCCCTGCTTCCTTCCAGTTGGCATGAGCACATCCAACAGAATAATCAAGCCTGGATACGAATTCTACCAGCGAGTCATAGTGGCTCGGCAATTTGGCCTTGGACAAGTACCTCCCCATTTCTTTCTCCACCATCTTACAGAGAGCAGAGCTGACCTGCCCGATCCTCTCACCAGTCAAAGGTGTTATTCCTTCTTCGATGCTCTGACCATCCCAATTCCTAACAACCTCATCTTCACTTCATCAACCGATGGTTTTGAGAACTGGTGGTCGATGTGGAAGACTCATGCCTTCAGGAGAGCTCTGGGACCGTTGCTGGAACAACTCGATGCTGAATATGATATCCCCGTAGAATAGGTACTATTACTTGTAAATTTTCTTGATGCAGCTCACAAATGATTCTTCTAATAACCCGCTCTGTCTCCTTGCAGCAACAAGATGGTCCTGAACCTACACACGGTGATGGATCCCCCTTCGAATTCTTCCCACCAGCTCCTGTGATCCTTTTCTGCAAAAACTCGCCACCTTTGAAAAAGGTCGTGATGCAGAACCAGCCGATATCACCACAATCGGCTTCCAAGATCCAAGCAACTTCTGGGTCCGCCGCCTCTCGAGTTCCAACTAAAACAAGAACGGCGGTGAGGAAGGTAGCTGCCAGGAAGACTTTGAGGCGCCGGAGCCCTTCTCCAGAAAGTTCGCATGTACGCTGATCCATGCCTTGGTCGATCTCTTTCATCCTTGCAAACATGCTTGTGTTTACTAGCTCTCCTTTTCTTACAGGGTTCCATCGAAGACACCTCCAGCGGGGACGCACAATCCAACCGAGGAGAATCGGGCCCAACAGACTCTGAGAGGACCACCACGCCGAGCCAGCCAGATTTGCCACCATCGGCTCCCAGGAAAAGGCCGGTTCCTGCCCCTACTGCCCCCCGAGCATCATTCGAGGTGGGGCTAGCTGTGAGCCCCAAGAGGGCTCGCAAGGGACTGCAAACTTCTTCGTCGAGCCAGGAGGTTTCGAAAGTCATCAACCTCGATGCTCTTACCAATTGTTTCTTTTTTTATCGGCCGATTCATCACTATTTACATCGGCTAAGCACCTTCCATGCAGATGACTGACACTTCTAGTGGGAAAGCCGGGGAAGTGCCGATGCCTTTCGCAAGGCTGGATCTAGTAATCCCTGAAGGTGCAGATGAAACGGTTACCACTTTGGCCAAGCCCCCAGCAACAACACACAAGCCGATTGTCTCGTCATCTGCTATCCCCTTGACCTTAGGAGAGGTACGTTCGCTTCATTCGGCTCTTCCTTCCATGTTGGACGCATACTGACGCCATTTCGGCCTGCCAGGGTTGTGATATCTCAGGCCTGCTGACGTTCGACCCTGAATCCATCGAACCAACTCTCTCTGTCGCCACCGATGAACCACGAGCAAGGGCTGTTCTACCTCAATTCCAGCGTCTCAAAGCCTTGCTGTCTTCCCCGATCGAGAAGTTGATCGAGGGTTCTGAAGAGGTGAAGAGTGTTCTTGCCGAAATCAAGGACCAACTCCCAGTAGCACTGCAGGTGAAGCTTTGGCCAGTTGTAACTCTGTCTTTCTACGGGTCAACGGTGAAGTTGGCTCGTGAGAGGATTAATCTGCGCCGCGCCCAACTCCCACTGAAGGCCAATATTGCAGACAAATGTCAGCAGCTCAACGAGAAAAAGGCGTCTCTGGATGCCAAAACTGACACCTCTGTGAGCACCGCCGAGCTTGCATCCTTAAAAAGGAACTGGGAGATCTTGAAGAGAAGGTCCGGGCGACTAAACAGCTCATTCGTGACAAGGAAGCATTCATCGCCTGCTCCCAAGACGAAGCGGAAGGCCTCAAAGCTCAACTGAAGACTGATCTGGCGGAAATACGTGCCCTGAACAGGCAGCTAGTGATGGGCAAGGACGAAGATGACGAAGCCGAGATCGCTGAGGTGGATCGTGTCCGCGCTGACGCCCTCCACGCCTTCGAGGCATTCCTTCAGTAGCTTATTCATGTAAACTGACACCTGCTCGTAGCAGTTTGAACCTCTAGAGTCGATGGCTGTGCATCGGCTATATATATTTTCTTTGATTTTATTGGCCGATTTCATGTATCGGCCCCCATATTTCACTGTCCATCATCCCACATGCTTGGGAAATATTTCTTGAGATGCTGACCGTTGACAGCCACTGGGAATTTCACGCCGTCCAGCTCCTCAAGCATGTACGCGTTCCCCCTTAAAACTTGATCGACCATGTATGGCCCGTGCCAATTTGGAGACCATTTACCATATGCTGCATCCTTAGTCCCCAATGGCAATACAGCTTCCCATACCAGATCGCCAATGTGGAACTCCTTTGGTCTCACCTTCTTATTATATGCACGAGCTACCTTGGCCTTGTTCTCTTTGATTTTCTCAAGCGACCACAACCTAAGCTCAGTTAAATCCTCAACACTGTCACTCATCAGGGCCGCATATTCTTCAGTTGTTAGATCGTTCTGAAAAGTGACACGTCTCGATCCAGCCGTAATTTCCCAGGGCAATACGGCTTCTTGTCCATAGACTAGATGGTATGGCGAGGTTTTTATCGCTCCATGACATGACATGCGATAAGCCCATAAAGCCTCTGACAAAACCTCGTGCCAACGCCTAGGGTGCTCATCGACTTTCCTCTTGATCAGCTTGATAAGGCTCTGGTTGGACGCTTCAGCTTGCCCATTTGCTTGAGCATAGTATGGGGATGATCGGATCAGCTTAATTCCCGTGTCCTCACAGAACTTTCTCAATTTCGTGAGAAATGAAGACCGAACCTCCATCGGTCGTGATAGTTTGGGGAATCCCGAATTTATGAATGACATGTTCTTTCACAAAATCGATAACATCCTTCGAGTTCACTGACTTCATAGGGACGGCTTCCACCCATTTAGTGAAATAATCCGTAATGGCCAAAATCCACATGTGGCCTTTGCTTGATGGAGGATTGATCTTGTCAATCATATCCATGCCCCAACCTCGAAATGGCCAAGGCTTGATGATGGGGTTCATTGCTGACGCGGGTACCGTCTGAATTTTTCCAAATTTCTGACATGCTTGACACCCTTTGTAGTACTTAAAACAGTCCTCAAGCATGGTGGGCCAATAAAACCCTGATCGCCTGATCAACCATTTCATTTTGTGAGCCGATTGGTGAGTTTCACAGGCGCCTTCGTGTACCTCGTGTAGGAGCCGATTGGCCTCGGTTGGCCCCAGACATTTGAGCGGTAACCCTTCCAGAGTCCTGTAGAACATGTCGTCCCCAATAAGTACATACTTCATGGCTTTGTACCTTATCCGTTTAGGTGCCCCCCGAGCCGAATCTTTCAAGTAATTGAAGATATCAGCTCTCCAGTCGTCGGCCTCCAGGAACTGTACCTGAACATCAGCTCCCTCTGCTACGTCCTTGTAGCCTGAAGCCATTTGTGCGAGATCATTCGCCTCGGTATTCTGCGATCGCGGGATCCAGTTCAAGTTTATGTACCGGAACTGTGCCATCAGCTCATGGCATTGCAACCATAATGGGAAGAGCGACTCTCTCTCGCACTTGTATTCCTCCGTGAGTTGGGAAATCACCAATTTGGAGTCTCCAAAAATTTCCACTGCTTCTGCTCTAACTTTGATGAGCAACTCCATTCCCTTGCGTATCGCCTCATACTCAGCGACGTTTTTGGTGCTAGGGGTAGATAGCCTGATGGAGAAGGAATATGTTGCCCCCCGGGGCGACACGAGTAGAATGCCGATGCCGCAACCATCATCACAAACCGATCCATCGAAAAACATAGCCCACGCTCGTATAGACAGCGCTGCTATATCGGCGTTGATTCTTTCAGCAATAAGATCGGCCAACGCCTGACCCTTAACCGCTTTCGCGGGTTGATACCGGATATCAAATTCCGATAATTCAAACATCCATTTGCCGAGTCGGCCTTTCAACATAGGAGCCGATAGCATATGCTTTATGACATCTGATTTGCATATAATGATAATCTCCGCTGAGAGCAAGATGTGGCGCAGCTTGGTGCAGGTGAAAAACAGGCAGAGGCACAACTTATCGATCTCAGGATACCTTGTCTCTGCATCCAGCATCCTTCTGCTGATGTAAAACACAACTCGCTCCAGACCATCATGAACATGCACCACCTCCGAGGCGATGGACGTATCAGCTACTGACAAGTAAATGTAGAACGGCCTATCTGGCTGGGGCGGAACCAACACTGGCGGCTTCGTTAGATATTCTTTGATCTCGTCGAAGGCTCGTTGTTGTTCTGTACCCCAGCGGAACTCCTCATCAGATTTAATTTTCACCAGTCCCATCAACGGCTCTATTCTTCCTGACAGATTGGAGATGAATCTTCTGACGAAGTTGATCCTGCCGATGAGAGACTGCAGTTCTTTCTTCGTGGTAGGTGGCTTCATTGTTCGCACTGCCTCCTGACTTTTCAGGCTGATCTCAATTCCGCGTTCATGGACCAAGAAACCCAAGAACTGACCGGCCGTTACACCGAAGGCACACTTCTTTGGATTCATCCGTAGGCCGAATTTTCTTGTTCGGTCCAGGACGCGTTGCAGATCGCCCAGGTGTCCTTGTACTGAAGCAGACTTGACCACCACGTCATCGATATAAATTTCCACCGGCTTGCCGATCAGATCATGGAAAATGTAATTCATGGCTCTTTGGTATGTGGCGCCGGCATTCTTCAGTCCAAACGTCATGACTACGTATTCAAACAACCCCACCGAACCTGGGACTCTGAATGCAGTCTTGTGTATATCTTCCGGAGCCATAAAAATTTGGTTGTAACCGGCATTGCCATCCATGAAGCTCAAGACCTTATGACCAGCAGCTGCGTTGATTAATGTCTCTGCCACCGGCATCGGATACTCATCCTTTGGAGTGGCTTTATTGAGATCCCGAAAATCTATGGCAACACGCCAGCGGCCATCTTTTTTCTCTACAGGTACGATACTAGAAATCCACTCAGCATACCTGCATGGCCTGATTAACTTAGCTGTCAACATTTTCTCGATCTCTTTCTTGACTTCTTCCAGAATTTCGGCCTTCATCTGTCGTGCTCGCTGCTGGAATGGCCGAAATCCTTTTTTAAGCGGGAGTCGGTGCTCAATGATGCTCCTGTCTAACCCGGGCATCTCTGTATAGTCCCAGGCAAAGCAATCTGGATATTCTTTCAACAAAGCTATCATCGGACCCCGCAGATTCGGATCTAACTTCTTGCTGATAAATGTTGGTCGCGGCTTATCCCCAGGACCGATGTCAATTTCCTCTAGCTCATCAGCGGAGGTAAACCCATACCCTAGCTTTCCGTCACCCGCTAAATCGATGCTAAACACGGGGCAAACAGTTGGTGAGGATAACAAAGATAATTTGGGCCGATTGCCGGAATCGGCCCCCTTTTTGATTGCATTAGTCAAGGTAGGTTTACAACTTATTTGTGCTCTACAATGGCAGGGAATCTCCCTACTACGACTGCATGACCTGTTTGTCGTAATACTACTGCTTTTTATGTTTTGTGGCCGATCGCAGGGATCGGCCATACCACGTACGATCGTGGATTTTGCTACTCTGTCAGGCCAGTGGATAAGACCAGCATCACCCCGTTTTTTGTAGCTTCAATGCGCTCACAGCCGTCTAGACTGACTCCAGAGATCGGCTCTTGGTCTTCTGCCTCCCAGATGTTCATGCCAGCTATGGAGATCTCGATCGAATCATCTGCATGAATGACCTCCACTTCATCTCCATCCCACTGTATTAGGCACTGGTGCATCGTGGATGGAATGCAGCAGTTGGCGTGAATCCAATCCCTCCCCAGCAAGACAGCGTAGGTGCTTCTGCTGTCAACGATGAAGAATGACGTAGGGATGGTTTTTCTGCCCACGGTCAGATCCACGTTCAGAACACCTTGCGTCTCTGAAGTTTGGCCGTTGAAGTCGCTTAACGTGACGTTGGTTTTGATCAGATCTGCAGTGGAGCGTCCCAAACGCCGTAGCATGGAGTATGGCATTATATTGACTGCCGCTCCCGTGTCAACCAACATCTTGCGGACAGGCTGCCCATTGATATAACCTCGCAGGTACAGAGCTTTCAGATGTTTGCAGCCCTTCTCTTGTGGCTTTTCAAAGATGACCGGCCGTGGGCCGCAGTCAAACTGTGCCACTGGTAGTTCTTTGGTTCTTGGAGCGCAAAACTCTGACGGAAGTGTGAACACCATGTTTGTGCCAGCCGATGTCTTCGCATCGGCTTTCACTGGTTTGGGGCGCCACTCTTTCCTTTTCGGACGAGCCTCCGTTTCCAAGGTTTGCCGAACTTTCACGGCCAGATCGGGCCGTGCTTTCCTTAAAGCGTGGAGGTACTGCGCTTCGGCTTCCTCCAAGATACGCAGTCGCTGGAGTCTACGCTTTTGGGTGTGTCTGAGTCCATCGGGACACCACCTTGGCCGGTGATATCTGTCTTCTTCTTCTTTACCCTTTGGCTCCTCGAGATCTTTTGCTCGAGATGACTCCTCTTGCCTGTTCTGAGGCGGGAGAGGCCCTAGACGCTTGAACACTGAAACTGGACCTGTGTCATCCTTCTGCTGTCCACATTCCGGGAAGTTGTCGACTGTAGGCAATCGGCTCATTCCCGCATCCCAGCAATACTTGAAGAAAGGACAATCCCAATGTTTATCCACGCCTTCCTTTTCCTTTGACGTTCCCCTAGCGAGGTGCTCATATCCTTCATCATCTCTATCGTGCCGGCGACGTCGGTCATACTGACGCTCATACTTGTTAAGGAGATGCGTGGAGTGTGGCTTCTGATATCGCACGCTTCTCACTTGCTCCTCGGTTTAATACCGTCTTTCATCATAACGGGGCCGGTCCCGTGGACCAGCCTCCTCTCTTTCTTCGCCCCGAGAGCGACCGCCTTCCTCCTTATATGTGCCATGGCGGTACACAGGCCCTGCCATATTAACATCGAACGAGAAATCTAACTGACGCCTCGTGGAGTGGCTGTGTTCTACCATGTTGACGCCGGGAAACGGGTTTGTGTCTACTTTCATGGCGAATTGCCCAAGGATCAGACGGCCTTGTTCTATCGCCGTTTGGATCTGGCGACGTAGCTCTTTGCAATCATTGGTGGTGTGGGTGAACGAGTGATGCCACTTGCAGTATGGTCTCCCGTTCATCTCTTGAGCCGTAGGGATTTTATGGCCTTCGGGTAACTTCAGCTGCTTTTCTTTCAGCAGTAAATCGAATATCTGCTTAGCTTTTCTCACATCGAAGTCGAACCCTTTTGCAGGCCCTTGCTGTTTTACCCATTTGCAGGACACAGGATCTACCCCCCGAGCCCATTCAGCCATGGCCACCTCCTGGTCTTGTACAGGATCCTCTTCTTCTGTATCGACCAGGCCTATCGGACGTTTGAACTTGTCTTGGTACAACTCAGGGTGGCGCTGTTCATACATTGTTAGTTTCTGGGCCATGTACGCCAATGAATTGTATTCTACTTGGAAAGCCAGATCCTTGATAGGTGCTGAGAGACCCAACACTGCCAGCTCGACTGCTTCTTTCTCAGTTAAACGAGCCGAATAACATCGGTTCTTGACAGTCCCGAAACGCTGAATGTACTTGGCTACCGTTTCTCCCCGCTTTTGTCGCACCTGCGCTAGATCTGCAATGCCAGCCTCGGTAGCTTCTGAATGATACTGAATGTGGAACTCCTCTTCCAGTTGCTTCCAGGTCTGGATCGAATCCGGTGGCAACGAGGTGTACCACCCAAAAGCTGGTCCTGTCAGAGATTGCGCAAAGAACCTTACGCATAACTGATCCTATGCTGAAATCATGCCTAACTGCGCCAGGTATCGGCTCACATGCTCGATCGAGCTCGACCCTTCTGATCCGCTAAACCTTGAGAACTCAGGGAGCCTCTACTTGGGTGGCAGCGGAATCAGATCAAACTCGTTGGGGTACGGCTTGGAATAGCCGATTGTCCTTCTCTTCGGCACGAAGCCGAACTGGTCTCTCAAGATGGTACAGATTTGCTCCACCGTTTGATCTGCAGGGGCTAAATTCTCATGACTCGTTCCGGTGGCATACTTGAATAGCCATGCCGGTTTATCAACATCCATCCCAGACATCCCTGCTCCAGAAATACCTGCTCCCGAAGCCCCTGCTCCAGAACCTCCTGCCCCAGAAATCCCTGCGGTTGCAATCTGGTTCGTGCGCGTCAGGCTATTGCAGTCCGGCACGTAGGTGCACACATATCCATGTGGGATTTCTTTAGGTGGTTCAAACAGGAATTGGCAATCGCCAGGGTCGCCTCCAACCTTGTAGACGACGTACGTCGGTACCCCTGGTGGCTCCGGAGCTGCAAGCGTGAATGGCAGTTGTGGCCTGGTCTGGAGCGGTCTTTCTCCCTGGTGAGTCCCTAGAGTAGGCCTCGACGGAGAGTACTGATGTTTCATGATCTCCTAAACTACGCGAACCGCGACGCGCTCGAAAGCGTTCACTAGGCTCTCAGAATGGCGGTGAAGAGAATGAGCCACCATGTAATTGACTTCCTGTCGCAGAGCTCTAGTGCGCTCCTCTGAAGGAACAGACAGATCCACCTCATCAAGAGAACCTTCGGGTGAGAACCCTTTCCACCTGATGCCATGCTTACGGGTCCTCTCAAAAGAGCCGATGAGATCGGCTTCGAAGAGAGCTTTGATATCATCATACTTCGCCTTGTGCTCATCAGGCAAATCGTCGTACATGACCGGTCTGCCCTCCATCGCAGCGTCGGATGTTGATGCAGACGTTTTTGAATGTCCCACCGGGCGTGCCAGAATGTGTTGCCTGTCAAAACCCTGGACTGCTGGGAGGCTCCCAGGACTGAGCGACGAGCAACACGAAGAGCCGGGAGGCTCCCAGGACTGCTGGTGGGCCCTGGTCCCACGGGCAACGGCCCGCAAAACTCCGGAACACGTCCTGGCTGGTGCAAGGGCGTGCCACCTGACCTATACCTGGTCAGGAAGGTGATGGATTGCTTCGATTAGTTTCCTGCATGGCAAACAAGTATACGTAAAATTCGAGCCGCGACCGGCTCCCAGGTTTCCCTGTGAATCGGCTCCTGGAGCCGATTATCCCATGGTTCTGCATTAGATCTACGATAACATGGGGTTTTGCTTCATCAATGCAAGTTAAATCGATCTACGACAGTTTAACATTTTCACCACATAATTGGAACATCCTACACGTAATTGAGCCTGGTAGACATAAAAGATGATAGAAAACTAACCCTAGAGAAGGCCTAACAACCGACGTAAAGTTAATTCCCGGAACAACTCCTCTCGAATTGGCAAACCATATCCTTACATACTACTGGATCGTTCAACCCGTTTGTTAGGCCTGACCATGTGGATATCAAACTAAACCTTGGAAAACAAGGCATAACTATAACAGATCAAATCGACTGAATAAAGATCAAGCAAGGTGCTACCCTTACACCCAAAAAAGGTGCAAAGGCAGCGAGATAAATAAAGGCAACATAACTAAGTAATCATAACAAAAAGGTACCGATGCTAGCCTAAACAAATCTATGATAACAGTATTACTCGCCATCAACAAGGCTTCAGCACGAGTAACACTAAATAACGCATAAGCAGATACTGCCTAGATCGCAAGATGCGATCTAGGCAGCATGACACTTACCCGAGAAAAGCCCTAGAAACAAGGGGTGGCGAAGCGCCGAGATTGTGTTTGTTGTGAACGTGATCGTCCTCCTTTCTCAATAACCTTAGGTACATATTTATAGTCCGGAGACTCTCTATCTTTGGAATAACCCTAACAACTCTATCTCTTACTTAAACCGAAACGTAACCTACCATAATATACAGATACACGGGCAATTTAGCCCAAATCCACGCACAAAGCTGATCCAGCAATACGTTGCATATATGTATCCTCCAAGCCCATCTTGATTACGGCCCATCTCCTTCTTTGGACAAAATGTGGCGATAACAGTGCAGCCAACAATGACTAAGTCTTTGTTCACGGAATGTAACCAGTCATTGGCTACCATTGGATCAGTTGTTCCCGAGAACTTGGCTGGCCTCAGCCTTAGAAACATGGTGAGCATGTCAAAAGCTGGTGGGTTGTTGGGATTGTTGTTGTTGTTGTTATTATTATTGTTCTGATTCTGATTCTGATTAGCCATGAACTGGGTCATCATCTGCATCAGTTGAGTTTGAGTTGTCATCAACTGCTGCATCTCGGGATTGACATTATTGTTGTTGTTGGTTGGGTTGGGATTGGCACAACGGGGAGGAATATGTGGTTTCAATAAGGATAATTAATGAGATATAACCCATAGATGCTATGCACAATACATCACAAAACAACAAACACGATAAACAACCATAAGGTAAACATAGAGTTTAAACAATGTAAATAACAAGTTTGGAAAAGTAATCATAATAGCAAGCCATCCACATGTTGGATGATCATTGCCACTCAATAAATCAAAGGATGATAGATAAATCGGTAGACGAATAGTCAACTACTCCTCCATGTCGACCTCCACGTCCACAAGAATAAGTCCGGCTATCTCCATAGCTGACTTGTACTCCTCCACGCTGGTGGTAAAGGCCTCAGTATTCGCGCGAAGAGCTCTCTTCTGCGAGCGAAGCGTCTCTCTTACTCCCTGCTGAGTCTCTAACTCGAAGTCCTTGGCCTCTATCTCGGCCCTCATGTCCTTGATCTTCTTGTTCCTGTCCTAAACTCTCTTCTCCTAATTCTTGAACTTCTTGTCCTGGGTCTCGAATTTGGCCTCCATCTTCTTGACGATCTCGTCTTGCTCCGCGAAGATCTTGTCCTTCTCCCTCCACTGAACCTAAAGCTCGTCATTGCTAAGAATGATGTTGGTCCTATCCATGTCGAGGTGTCTAATAAGACCCTCGAGGTCCTGGAGGTACAGACGAACTGGCTCTATGATCTTTCTAGTAGCGCCCTCATACACCAATGCCTCTCCATCCTCGTCACGTCTCCCGAACGGGTGGAAGTAGAGGCCTCTAAGCTCGGTGGAGTGGCGTCCGCAGAGGCGTCCGAGTAGCTCCTACATGACTACATCTAGACCCTTCTCCTTGTCATCGTGCATCAGCTTGAAGGAAATCTCCTCTGTGAGTGGCTCCGTCTGGCATCCAGGCTGTGTGACTCTAAAGACCGAAAGATCCTTCCTCTCGAACTTGGTAAGCTGGAGTGCCTTGATACTAGGAAGTGGGAGGTTGAGCACTGATACGTCAGAAACGTATCTATAATTTTTGATGCTCCATGGTTGTTTAGTATCTACTTTTCTTTGCTTTGTCTACACTTTGAGGTGTTTTTATATCTTTTCTGGAACTAACCTATTAACAAGTTTCCACAGTGCCAGTTGCTTGTTTTCTTCTGTTTTGGGTTCCAGAAAGGCAGAAAATCAATATTCTCGGAATTGGATCGGACAAAAGCCAAAGTCAATATTTTACCGTGAGGACAGGAATCCAGAAGACGAGACGGAGACGTGAACCAGGCTGGCCAGACCCCCCCTAGGCGCGACCAGGGGTGGGCCCACGCCTAAGCAAGGTGTGGCCCCCCTGGTTGCCTCCTGGCCTCGCCTCTTCGCCTATAAGAAGCCCCCGATACAGAAACCGTAAGTACCCGATCAAAACTCCACGAAACCTTCTGTAGACTCCGTCACCGTCGTCCCTAGATCGGGGGGATGTGAAGTTCTTCCTCGAACCCTGCCGGAGGGGAGATCATCCTGGAGGCCTTCTCTCCGGTATGATGCGTGAGTAGTTCCACCTTGGACTATGGGTCCATGTAGTATCTAGATGGTTATATCTCCTCCTTGTGCTTTCATGTATAGATCTTGTGACCTCTGTTCATGATCAAGATCTAATCTATTTGTAATGATGCATGTTGTGTTTGCGGGGATCCGATCGATATTGATATTACTATGTCAGATTGATTAATGGTTTTTTCCTTATGATTCTATCATGTATGTGTTATTTGTGATCTTGCATGCTCTCCGTTGTTAGTAGCTATCTTGGACGAGTAGTTGTTAGTGACTCCAAGAGGGGTATTTATTCTCGATAGTGGGTTCATGCCTCTAGTTTCCAAGGGAAGTGACAGAAATCTCTTCGTTTGTAGATGTTCTGTTGTTACTAGGGAGAAAACAACGGTCTCTTGTTCATGGAACAAGTTGATTGTTTACCATACACACTTTGCTTAAAGCGGTTATATGTTTCTTGCAACTTAATAGTGGAGGGGGTTCGGATGATAACCTGAAGGTGGACTTCTAGTCATAGATGTAGTTGGATGGTGGTCTATGTATATTGTTGTATTGCCCAATCGAATCTCATAGGATATTTTTGTATAGTATTGCATTATTATGCCTTGGTCAGTTCCTGTCAATTGCCCTGCTGTAATTTGTTTACCCTTCATGCCTTGTTGTTTATCTAAGGAGAGCACCTCTAGTGAACTATGGACCCCGGTTCAATCTTTACCACTGATAAATTTTCCACTTTTACTTGTTTACTTGCTGCAAACCATTACCTTCCACACAATACGTTTAATCATTTGTTATAGCAAACCGGTGAACTTTACGACCTCACTGATTCATTGGGGCAAAGTCTTTAGTTTGTGTTATGCAGGTCTTCGCATTGCTTGCAACACCTGTGTGGCGTTTCCTTCCTCCTACTGGTTCGATAACCTCGTTTTCTTACTGAGGGAAGACTTGCTGCTGTGCTGCTTCACACCTTGCTCTTGGGGTTCCCAACAAAGCGCTCCTACATCAACTCAGCGCTGCATCAAGCCTTATCTTGCGCCTTTGCCGGGTGGTTAAGGACGTCTTCACTAGGGGAGTCCTCCACTTCCTTTCTCTTTACTTTGTTTTTAGTTTGCTTAGTTTCTTTTTCTTGGTTTTGTTTGCATCTTTTTTAAAAACCCCAAAAAATTAGTCTAGTTTGGTTTGCTTTTTTTATTCAATAACACAAAAAAATTAGTTCCTGCTCTAGTTGCTGCTGCTGTTTTTTGGCTTGCCCACCTTTTCCAAAATGAACTCTGCTGAGAACACCAAGTGGTGTGACTTCACTAGCACAAATAACAATTATTTCCTTAGCACTCCTATTGCTCCATCTGCTCCGGATGCTACCTTTTATGAAATTAAGCCTGCTTTGTTGAATCTTGTGATGAGAGAGCAATTTTATGGTGTTAGTTCTGATGATGTTGCTGCCCATCTCAATAACTTTGTTGAACTTTGTGAGATGCAAAAGTATAAGGATGTAGATGGAGATATTATTAAACTCAAGCTTTTTTCCTTTCTCCTTGAGAGGAAAATCTAAAGAATGGTTGCTATCTTTGCCTAAAAATAGTATTGATTCTTGTACTAAGTGCAAAGATGCTTTTATTGGAAAATACTATCCTCCTGCTAAGATTATATCTATGAGAAGTGATATTATGAAATTTAAACAACTTGATAATGAACATGTTGCTCAAGATGGGGAAAGAATGAAATCTTTGGTTAAGAATTGTCCCACTCATGGACTCACTGCTTGGATGATTATCTAGACTTTTTATGCAGTTTTCAACTTCTCCTCAAGAAACCTATTGGATTCAGCTGCTGGAGCGGTACCTTTATGAGCATCACTTTTGGTGCTGAAACTAGACTCCTTGATAATATGATGGTTAACTACTCTGAATGGCACACTGAGAGAGCTCCACATGGTAAGAAGGTAAATTCTGTCAAGGAAACTTCCTATTTGAGTGATAAGATTGATGTTATTATGGCTATGCTTGTTAATGGGGAAGCTCCTCTAGATCCTAATAGTGTTCCCTTGGCCTCTCTAGTTGCTCAAGAAGACCAAGTTAACGTGAACTTCATTAGAAACAATAATTTTGGCAACAATACTTATGGTAATTATAGGCCTTATCCCCATAGTGGAAATGCTTATCATGGTAGATCTGGAATGCCTAGCGAAGAAAGGATTCTAGATCCACTAAGAATTTTATGCATATGCAATATGAGCAAAATTAGATTTTCACTAAAACTATGGATGAACAATCTATTATCTTGAAAAACATTAGTCATCTGCTTGAGAATCTGAATAGAGAAATTCCTAGTTTACAGTCAAAAAATTTGAGTGTTGAGAAATATATATCCTCTCTATCTGAAGCTCAGTCCTCCTTGATTAATAAAATGGCTGCTAGAACCTGAAAACATGGAAAATACCTTTGCTACTTCTCATGCCATATAAATTATTATTGATGAAAATGTTAGGTTGTTAGCTCAACTTCATGCTAGGTGGGAAAGGGAAGCTGAAATTGATAGAAACATGTAGAGGTCCCAACCTGATAAGGTAGAGGTCCCTGTATTTACAATGCTAGTCGCTGGATCAGTAGATAGCATCCACAGTTTAAGATGTAATATCAAGGAACAAAGGTCATATTACAGCTTATAACCAGGAATAAAATAATACATTACATCTTAGATAGCTCATTTGACTATCTCATTACAATGCACAAGAAATATCTATATAGAATGGAGTCCTTCATCTTCAAAGTGCCACATGCAATCATGTTGGTTGTAGACTTGTAATCATATTCAACACACTTCACTAACATCAAACAAATCTACAACATAAGTTACAGCCACAAGGGTCAATACATTTGAATTGTATTGGCAAGTGATACTATGGTAGAGTAGTGGTATCTATCATCTATATGCATTTGGCTTAGTGGAGCTTAGGCTTTATTTTTTCAAAATAAGGTTTTCCTTATCAGTTGAAAAACACTAAGTTTTTGTTTGTCAAAATCACCCAAGGAACAACCAATAGAATTGGTTAACATTTAACCCTTGTTCAACCACAAGTTTTTAACTTAGAAATTGGGATGACGAGATCCTTGATAACTTCCATGTCTTGATGCTCAAATTGTCCATTGCCGGGGACACGGCTAAATACTTAGATTTTACTCTCTCGAGAGGTGGTGCACTTTCCCCACAAGACTCGGCATGCATCGAGACAAGATCTTTCAGAAGCCTTCCCTTAGACCAAATGGACGAGTTCCAATCCTATCACCCCCTACCACCTTCTGTCCATCTGGCTAAGTTATTGCAACCTATATGATCCTGGCAGAGCCCATATACCATTTGTTTGCACTAGAAGCTTCTCAACATTTGACATCTCAAATCTCTTTGTTCCTGGGTGGCTTTCCATAAGTGTGATACATAAGTTTTCCCCAGTTTATTGGACTTGTGATACACAAGTTTTCCCTAGTTTACTGGACTTGTGTAACCATTCAATATATCCCATTCTCACCATTATACCCAGGTGATTCTTTCACTTAGTAGTTTTATTAAGCAAAAACATAAGTCAAAAGACTTGGCAAAAATTTCATAGATTGTGTATATAATTCACCCATGTTTACTAGTAGCTAGACTAAGCATGATATCAACTAGTATCTTAAATTATAGAATAATTCTATCAAGACTACAACTACTAGGATTTCCCATACCATAGCATATAGATACTTAGCAAAAATTCCATGCAAGCTCTATACAAAATAATACTAATGCATAGTCAAAATAATAGGACAAATACATGTAGCACTACTTGCCTTTTTAGTATATAATATAGGTTCACTCCTTGATCTTGCAAATGTCACAATCTTCAAAGTACACTACAAGTCAATCAAGGAACAAATTCAAAAATAACATTCAAACAATTTCACCACATAAAATAATAAAAACAAGGCAATGCATGCAAGCATTCAAAAGATTGTTTTATTTGGAAATGTGGTTTATAATAAGCTATAAACATTTTAAAACACCTATTCGTCATTTATAAAAGTGGCAAGACCATTTAAAATCAAGTTAGTGAAAATGGGCCATTTAAATCATTTTTGTTTTGCTAGAATGATTTAAATCGAAGTAATATTTTGTGGAGTTAGACAAATATGTTTTTAAACACAATGTTAGTGTTTAGGATCAAAAGTTTTTAAAGAAAATCCATTTACAAGAGATTTCACCCAAAAATCATTTTTAAATCAAAGCAACATTTTATTTTTCTAGAAATGCCTTTAATCAAAGTAATCATTTTCCAATGTTAAAAAATATATTTATAAACCCAAAAGTTTCTGTTTCTGGTCAGTAGGTTCGAATCAAATCATTTGCAATAGACTTTAACCAAAAATCATTTTTAGAATAATTTTTATGCTCAAGATAGGCCTAGAAATGTTTATGAAAAAACGCCCTATTTTCCAGAAAAAAATGCTAAACTAAAGGAATGGTTACAAAGGTTTCTTTTTCCTTATTCCAATGATATAAAATTTGCAAATTTTGAACGTGTAGACCAAAAGCTATGAATTTTCAAAGATAATCATCTAATAGATAAAAATTTGTTTTTAAAACAACAGGCAGGCCCACGTGTCTTGTTTTCATTCGCTAGTACCGGTTCGCACGGATCGAGCTATGCAGTGCGTTGGATTTAACTGAGATCGCACGGATCATATCAGCCCATACCGATTCAGTTAAGTGATCTATCCTACCGCTTGGATCTAGATCTAACGATTGAAATTGACTTGGCCAGTAACTGGCGGCGCTGCGACGGCTGCGCGGCGGCGACGCTCGGGATTTTACGTTGCCGGCGAAATAGGAAGCGAGAGAGAGAACGAAGGGTGTTACCAGACTCACAGGGTCACGCTGATACTCGACTTGGTCGCCGCAGGGACAGGGGCGCACGATGATGCTGGCGATTGCTCGCCGGAGTTGCTACTGGCGACGGGCATGCTCGGCATCGTCGTTGGCGAGGCTACAAGGCATGGTAGGACTATCTAGAGGCAGTGTTAGGCACGCAACGGAGAGGTGAACACACGAGTGTCGTCGATAGGGGGAGGCGCGGTCTGTACTTACGGGGAGGGGTCACTGGAGTTGACGCAGACATCAGTGGCACTCGGACTTGGTCGTTGCCGACACTCTGGCGCTCGCGCGGGCGAGAAAAAGGTACTGGTAGATGCGCCTGGTGCTGGTGAGAACGCTCGTGCCGTTTAGGGGGCGGGGAGGGTCTGGTTTGGCCAGAATTTGCACTGGAGGTTGCCGGAGACAGCGGTGGTTCGAGGTGGAATCAGGGGAGCCTGTTGGCTCTCGCGGTGTGGTGTTAGAGGGGAAAGAGAGAGGAGACAGGGGTGCTTAAGTAGGGCATGGTCGCGGGCGAATTACTAGCGTGATTGATGTGAATTGATGAGGTTTAACCACAGGCAGAAACGGCAGCGATGTGAGGGGAAAGAACTGGTCGCGCTGGAGAAGATGCTGAGCTAGCGATGGCGTCCGCTGTCAGCGAATGAGAGGTGGTTACGGTGGGGTCTCTAGGTCAGTGGCTATGCGGTTTCGTTCGCGAGTGAGAAGAACAGTTTGGGGGAGAGAGAGGTGCCGGGTGGGCTGGTAACGGGCTCATTGGGCCAGGGAGCTGGGTAGGATTAGATGGGCTGCTTTGTTTTCATTTGTTTTCTTCTCTGATTTCTTTTTTCCTTTTTCATTTCTGATTTCCATTTGAATTTATTCAAATGATTCAAACACCTGTTTGAATTCAAATATTTATCACATCTTTTCAGTATGTTACTACTTATTATTAATGTGTTTTAAAGTCCATTTTAGAATAATATATTTTATTATTTTATGGTTTATTATTTATTTAAATTAGACACTTGTCTTTATTTAAATAATATTTTAAATATGGTTCCAATCCGTATTATTTTATTTAAATTATTTAAACATCTGTTTTAAATTCAAATGTTTATCAAACCTTTTAAGTAGGTTTTATTTATTCATTGGTGTGTTTAAATAATCCACTTTGAATTATTTCAAATATTTTAATATGATTTAATATTTTTTTAAATTGGGCATTTGTCTTTATTCAAATAAAATCCAATATGGTTTTAAACTCATATAAGTTTTATTCAAATAATTCTTTTATTCTTTTTAAGTTAATTAGTTAACTTTTTAATCCACTTTGGCTAATTCATTTATTATTTTCCCAATATTTGATTAATCATTTATTTTAGGGATTTTGTCTTTATTCATAACAAATATGGTTCAATAATATTCCAATAATATTTATTCCCGTATTTTATTTGGATTATTTTTATTCCTTTTTCTTATGGATTTAATTCAAGTTTTAAATTGTATTCTAAATAATTTTATTGGGATTTATTATTTAATTTAGGCAATTTGGCTTTATTTAAATAAAATTGGATATGGTTCAATCCTTATGATTTTATTTAAATAATCTTTTACTCCTTTTATTATTCAATAACTTCCATTTGTTTATGGATTTGGCCAAGATTTAATTTGGCTTTTAAATATTGCTTATTTATTTATTTCATTATCTTATCGAATCCATATCTTTTTATTTATAGATCCAAATTTGGTGATTCCAATTTGTATAATTTTATTTAATATTTTTTACCTTTATAAATCCATTTAGGATTAATTTGCTCACAAATTGTCATGGATTTTAGCTAGGAGCTTTATTAGCTTTGAAATTTATTTTCTTTATCTTATTAAATTCATAAGTTTTTATCCATGGCTTCAAATCAAGTGAAACCAATTTCTATGGTTTTATAATATTTTTGTTTATTATTTTTGATCATTTATAAATGTTTGTTACTGAATTTTATATGGATCAAATCCATAATCTTCGAGAGATCTTGGAAATGATTTTCTTCCATTAGGGTTTTGGTTTATTTTCCCAAGTGTTTATATTCAAGATTCTTTTCATGCATAAAATGCATTTGATCTTTGGAAGTGATTTCTTTCATTAAGATTTGGGGTTTTGGTTTAACTATTCCAAATGTTTAAATTTCAAGATACATTCATTGATGAATGCATTTCACTCGATTGAAATTTTGTTGGATTCCCATTTCATTCAAATTTCTTCAAGAAGAGTTTCAAAGTTTCCATTTAGAAGAGAAAAGTTTCTTTTCACCCTAAATTTCAACAATTAATTCTTTGTTTATTTATTTTTCACATTTCAAAATTTGGAAAATTTTGGGATGTGACAGGCTACCACCCTTAAAAGAAATCTCGTCCCGAGATTTGGGAAGGATAGAGGTTACAAGTTGGCTTCAAAACAACTAGGGTACTACCACCCTTAAAAAGGTTTTCAACTAGACTACATCTTGGCTTACTTGGGGTCTTCATGAAACTTCTATGGACAGTTGTTTTCATAGTGTCCTTTGTTTCCACATTTGAAACATGTGATAGTGCTGATGTCTCTCATAGGTTTTCTTGTCTTATCTTTCTCCTTTTTTTGGACAATTTGATGCATGATGGCCTAGTTACTTGCATTTTTGGCACAACACTTGGCTAATATCCTTCTTCTTCTTTGGTATCATTGCCTCTTGTTTGTTTGCTTGGTTATTCTTCTTTTTTGGACATTCATAGGCATAGTTTCTCATATCTTTGCAATTTTAAAAATGCACCTGGATAATGTCTTTCTTGCTAGGGTTGGGGCATTTCTTCTTCTTGGGTCTCTCCAAAGCTAGGAGTTCATGTAGTTCATGTTCTTCATACTTCACCTCAAAGGTGGGAAATCTTTCTCTCTTCTTGGGGCAACCACTAGAGATGTGGCCTTCTTCTCCACATGAGTATCAACACTTTGTGGTCACTTTGGATGTGGCCTTATGAAGTATGGTTCTGATTTTGTCTTTATCCTTCTTGGTAGAAGTTGTTCCTTTATGGAGGTTTCCGAACATTTGAGGCATTCCATCTTGCTTCATTTGTTGAACTATAGGATAGATAGGGCATTGGATAGGGACATGATCATTTACTTCACATAGGAAACAAGTAACTTGGGATGTGGGGCATTATTTAGTTGGATGTTTTTCTTCACAATTAGGGCATTGGTCCACATGTTCTTTGTAAGTGTGTTCCATGTCTCCACAAATATGAAAGCTTGAGTTCCTTCTATAATATCATCCTTGATATCAAAGTTGTTATAATCTCCTTGTGAACGGTTGCTTCTCATGTTGATCATTTGATGGGTCATCCTTTGCAAAAATTGGGATTGGGTTTCCAAAAAAATTTGCATGGTTGGGTATAACTCATTGTTTTTGGCTAAAAACTGAGTTGTCACTTGATTCAACTAGGCTTGGGTTGCTAGTAGTTGTTCTCTCGTGTGTATCTCTTGGTTGTTGTTGTGGTCACCATTCTTGGTGTTGGAGTCTCTTGGAGAAGTCATCTCTTTAGGTTGGATTGGGATTAGAGTAGGCAAAAGATTTGCTAGAGAAAGAAGTCTACTCACACACAACAATTCACACAAGCAATGTGCAAGCAATCACAATCAAACATTCCACTCAAACAACAAAGTTCAAACAATTTTTAGGCAACAAAATATTTTTTCCTACACCACATAAGTTGATGTTATCAATATATGATCTAAACTAAACACTAGTATGGTGGTCCAACTATATGGTTCACTTGAGATCATTTCATTCTTCTTAGTTGTTTCTTCATGAACAAAATCATGGATTCCTTGGAAAAAATTCTTGCATCTTGGTCACAAAATTTCAAAGGTGATGATGGTTCCTTCTAAGTTGTGTTTCCTTAGTCTTCCAAGTATTGAGTATCATTTATTGTCTCAGTTGTAGTCCTTAGTGATATCTAGGTTGAAGTCCTTGGTGAAACTAAAGTTGAAGTCATTGGTGATGTTGCTCATGTTGAAGTCTTTGTCCATCAAGTTTGAAAAGGGAGATATGCAGAATCAAAACCAAAAAGGTTGAGGAAAGAGTTTAAAAGATTGTTTGTAAATAATTTTGAACAAATACAACTCCTATTTTTATATGGAGTTTTGTCCAATCCTAGGGTTACAATCATATAGGCAACACAGTGCTCTGATACCATCTGTAGAGGTCCCAACCTGATAAGGTAGATATCCCTGTGTGTACAATGCTAGTCCCTGAATCAATAGCTAGCATCCACAGTCTAAGATGTAATCAAGGAACAAAGGTCATATTACAACTTATAACCTGGAATAAAATAATACATTACATATTAAATAGCTCATTTGGCTATCTCATTACAATGCAACAGAAATATCTATATAGCATGGAGTCCTTCATCTTCAAAGTGCCATAGGCAATCATGTTGATTGTAGACTTGTAATCCTATTCAACATACTTCACTAACATCAAACAAATCTGCAACATAATAAGTTACAGCCACAAGGGTCAATACATTTGAATTTTATTGGCAAGGGATACTATGGTAGAGTAGTGGTATCTATCATCTATATGCATTTGGCTAAGTGGAACTTAGGCTTTCTTTGCTCAAAATAAGGTTTTCCTTATCAGTTGAAAAACACTAAGTTTTTGTTTGTCAAAATCACCCAAGGAACAACCAATAGGATTGATTAACCTTTAACCCTTGTTCAACCACAAGTTTTTAACTTAGAAATTAGGATGAGGATATCCTTGATAGCTTCCATGTCTTGATGCTCAAATTGTCCATTGCCAGGGACACGACAAGTACTTAATTTTACTCTCTCGAGAGGTGGTGCACTTTCCCCACAAGACTCGACATGCATCGAGACAAGATCTTTCAGAAGCCTTCCCTTAGACCAAATGGACCCGTTCCAATCCTATCACCCCCTACCACCTTCTGTACATCTAGCTAAGTTATTGCAACCTATATGATCTTGGAAGAGCCCATATACCATGTGGTTGCACTAGAAGCTTCTCAACATTTGACATATCAAATCTCTTTGTTCCTGGGTGGCTTTCTACAAGTGTGATACACAAGTTTTCCCCAGTTTACTAGACTTGTGATACACAAGTTTTCCCCAGTTTACTCGACTTGTGTAACCACTCAACATATCCCATTCTCACCATTCCACCCAGGTGATTCTTTCACTTAGTAGTTTTATTAAGCAAACACATTAGTCAAAATACTTAGCAAAATTTTCATAGCTTAAATTAGAGAATAATTCTATCAAGACTACAACTACTAGGATTTCCCATAGCATAGCATATAGATACTTAGCAAAAATTCCATGCAAGCTCTATACAAAATAATACTAATGCATAGTCAAAATAATAGGACAAATTCATGTAGCACCACTTGAATTTTTAGTAGAGAATATAGGTTCACTCCTTGATCTTGAAAAGGTCACACTCTTCAAAGTTCACTACAAGTCATTCAAGGCACAAATTCAAAACTAACATTCAAACAATTTCACCACATAAAATAATAAAAACAAGGAAATGCACGCAAGCATGCAAACGATTGTTTTATTTGGAAAGGTGGTTTCTAATAGGATATAAACATTTTAAAACACCTATTGGTCATTTAAAAAAGTGGCAAAACCATTTAAAATCAAGTTAGTGAAAATGGGCCATTAAAATCATTTTTATTTTGCTAGAATGATTTAAATCAAAGTAATATTTTGTGGATTTAGCAAAATATGTTTTTAAACACAAAGTTAGTGTTTAGGTTCAAAATTGTTTAAAGAAAATCCATTTACAAGAGGTTTCACCCAAAAAACATTTTTAAAACAAAGCAACATTTTATTTTTCTATAAATGCCTTTAATCAAAGTAATCATTATCCAATGTTAACAAAATATATTTATAAACCAAAAAGTTTGTGTTTCTGGTCAGTAGGTTCAAATCAAATCATTTGCAAAAGATTTTACCCAAAAATCATTTTTAGAATATTTTTATGCTCAAGATAGGCCTAGAAATGTTTCTACAAAACACCCTATTTTCCAGAAGCAAAATGCTAAACTAAGGGCATGGTTGCAAAGGTTTCGTTTTCCTGATTCCAATGATATAAAATTTGCAAATTTTGGATGTGTAGATCAAAAGTTATTAAATTTTCAAAGTCAATCATCTAATAGATAAAAATTTGTTTTTAAAACAACAGGCAGGGCCATGTTTCTTGTTTTCATTTGCTGGTACCGGTTCGCACGGATCGAGCTACGCGGTGTGTTGGATTTAACTGAGATCGCACGGATCAGATCAGCCCATACCGATTCAGTTAAGTGATCTATCCTACCGCTTGGATCTAGATCTATCAGTTGATATTGACTTGGCCAGTAACTAGCGGCGCTGCGACGGCAATGCGGCCGCAATGCTCGGGCGGTGACATTTCCGGAGAAATAGGAAGCGAGAGAGAGAACGGATGGCGTTACCAGACTTGCAGGGTCACGCTGATACTCGACCTGGTCGCCGCAGGGACAGGGGTGCACGGTGCTGCTGGCGATTGCTCGCCGGAGTTTTCTACTGGCGATGGGCGTGCTCGACGTAGTCTTTGGCAAGGCTAGAAGGCATGGTAGGACAATCCAGAGGAAGTGTTAGGTGCGCAAGGGAGAGGTGAACACACAAGCGTAATCGAGAGGGGGAGGCATGTTCTGTACTTACGGGGAGGGGTCGCTGGAGTTGACGCAAACAACGGTGGCGCTCGGACTTGGTCGTTGTCGACGCTCTAGGGCACGCGCGGTCGAGAAAAATGTACTGGTAGATGCGCCTGGTGCTGGTGAGCACACTCGTGCAGTTTAGGGGGCTGGGGAGGGTCTGGTTTGGCCGGAATTTGCACTAGAAATTGCCGGAGACAGCGGTGGTTCGAAGTGGAATCAGGGCAGCCTGGTGGCTCTCGCGGTGTGGTGTCTGAGGGGAAAGAGAGAGGAGGGAGGGGTGCTTAATTAGGGCATGGTTGCGGGCGAATTACTGGCATGATTGATGCGAATTGACGAGGTTTAACCAAATGCAGAAACGGCGGTGAGGTGAGGGGAAAGAACTGGTCTCTAAAGAAAACGCTAAGCTGGCGATGGGGTCCGTTGTCAGCGAATGAGAGGGGGTACGGTGGGGTCGCTAGGTCAGTGGCTGTGCGGGTTCATTCACGAGTGAGAAGAACGGTTCAGGAGAGAGAGGTGCCGGGTGGGCTGGTAACGGGCTTGTTTGGCCATGGAGCTGGGTAGGATTAGATGGACTACTTTGTTTTCATTTTTGTTTTCTTTGTGTTCTTTTTCCTTTTTTATTTCTGATTTATGATTTGAATTTATTCAAATGATTCAAACACCTGTTTGAATTCAAATATTTATCAAATGTTTTCAGTAGGTTACTACTGATTATTAATGTGTTTTAAAGTCCATTTTAGAATAATTTCTTTTGTTTTTTATGGTTTATTATTTATTTAAATTAGACACTTGTCCTTATTTAAATAAGATTTTAAATATGGTTCCAATCCATATTATTTTATTTAAATATCTGTTTTAAATTCAAATGTTTATCAAACCTTTTAAGTAGGTTTTATTTATTCATTAGTGTGTTTAAATAATCCACTTTGAATTATTTTAAATATTTTAATATGATTTAATATTTATTTAAATTGGGCATTTGTCTTTATTCAAATAAAATACAATATGGTTTTAAACACATATAAATTTTATTCAAATAATTATTTTATTATTTTTAAGTTATTTATATAACTTTTTAATCCACTTTGGCTAATTCCTTTATTATTTTCCCAAGAATTGATTAATCATTTATTTTATGGATTTTGTCTTTATTCATAATAAATATGGTTCAAGTCCATATAAGTTTTTATTCCAATAATCTTTATTCCCTTATTTTATTTGGATTATCTTTATTCCATTTGCTTATGGATTTAATTCAAGTTTTAAATTGTCTTCTAAATAATTTTATTGGGATTTATTATTTAATTTAGGCAATTTTTCTTTATTTAAATAAAATTGGATATGGTTCAATCCTTATGATTTTATTGAAATAATCTTTTACTTATTTTATTATTCAATAACTTCCATTTGTTTATGGATTTGGCCAAGATTTAATTTGGCTTTTAAATATTCCTTATTTATTTATTTATCTTATAGAATCCATATCTTTTTATTTATATATCCAAATTTGGTGAGTCCAATTTGTATAATATTATTTAATATTTTTTTACCTTTTTAAATCCCTTGAGGATTAATTTTCTCACAATTTGTCATGGATTTTAGCTAGGAGCTTTATTAGCTTTGAAATTTATTTTCTTTATCTTATTAAATTCATAAGTTTTTATCCATGGCTTCAAATCAAGTGAAACCAATTTCTATGGTTTTATAATATTGTTTATTATTTTTGATCATTTATAAATGGTTGTTGCTGAATATTATATGGATCAAATCCATAGTCTTAGAGAGATCTTGGAAATGATTTTCTTCCATTATGGTTTTTGGGTTTTGGTTTATTTTCCCAAGTGTTTATATTCAAGATTATTTCCATGCATAAAATGCATTTGATCTTTGGAAGTGATTTCTTTCATTAAGATTTGTGGTTTTGGTTTAACTTTTCCAAATGTTTAAATTTCAAGATACATTCATTGTTGAATGCATTTCACTTGATTGAAATTTTGTTGGATTCCCCTTTCATTCAAAAAATTTCTAGAAGGGTTTTGAAGTTTCCATTTAGAAGAAAAAAGTTTCTTTTCAACCTAAATTTCAACAATTATTTATTTGTTTATTTATTTTTCACATTTCAAAATTTGGAAAATTCTGGGATGTGAGAAAACAATAGTGTGTGCACCATCACCACTAAACCACAAGTAGTCCCTATTCCTCCTCCTACTATGCCTAAGCCTATCGATCCTACTACTAGTGATGCTAAGTTTGATTTTGATATTGATGGTTGCAATATTTCTGAAGTGATTATGTTCCTACAAAAGCTTGCTATAAGTCCTAATGCTAGTGATATGCATGTTTCTTTCACTAAACACATTACAGATGTTGTTGTTAAAATTAAGGAAGAGAAGCTAAAACACAAAGCTTTTATTCCTAGGAAAGTATAAGATAGTTGGTAACCCATTATTAATGTGCAAGTGAATGACTTTGATCACAAAGCTTCATGTGATCTTGGTTCTAGTGTCTCTATTATGCCTAGGAAGATTTATGAAATGCTTGATTTGCCACCTCTGGAAGATTGTTATTTGGATGTCCCACTGAATGATAATGCTAAAAAGAAACTCATGGGGAGCATTAATGATGTTCACATTATTGTTAACAATGCTTCTGTCCCTGTTGATTTCTATGTTTTGGATGTTGAATACAATGCTTCTTATCCTATTACTTTCGGAAGACATTTTCTTAGAACAGTTGGTGCCATCATTGATATGAAAGAAGGCACCATTAAATATCATTTTCCATTCAAGAAAGGTATTGAACGCTTCCTTATGAGTAGAGATAAGTTGTTTTTTGCTCCTCCTTTGAAAGTAAGGTTTTATATCAATGCTTCCTCATTTGAAAATACTTGATTATTGTTGCTTCTTGTGCTTAACTTAAAGGCATTAAAAAAGTAGTTGTTGGGAGATAACCCAAGAGTTTACTTGAGTCTTGGAAGTTATTACTTCAGTAATAACCTCTCCTTATCCTTTTTGTTTGCTTTTTGTGCCAAGAATAACCTCTAATGAGAGGGAAGTAAGATTTGGGGAGTTGCTATCCCGAAACATATTTCTGTGCTCCACCAAAAACATTCGTGAGGAGTCTCTGTTACTCGGATTGAGCTCACAATTTATGAATAAATCCCACAGTTTGTTAGATAACTTTCGTTAGTTCAACACTTTTTATTTGAGCAACAAAAGGTCTTTGAAATAATCGGTTTCTACCTGCTGGTCTGTTTTGGCTGATTTCTGTCATTATTTGCATTTGCTTCTTATTGATTCCTTTTTTAGTTCTCTTTTGGGGATTTGAGCGTTTTGAAGGGGTTAGTACAGTATCTTGTGTTTTTAGTGAAAAGACTTGTTGTTCCAAAGCTTTTCTAGAGGTCTAATATCTTTTGAATAAATTAATGTTGCTAATGAAGATTGTGTGAAGTTTTGTATGAAGGAAAAAATTTCAGGTGTAGAGAGAGAATGATGTAATGAGATGAAGAATGGACAAAAGCTCAAGCTTGGGGTTGCCACTCCGGTGTCACCCCAAGAAATATCCAAGAGGTACAAGCGTTGCATTGACTGTTACTTAGACTTTAGCATGACATGCTAGGTGTTGTTTTGACCTTATGATTAGTTATTATTGCTGTAGCATGTCTTGTTCTAAACAATTGGTATTTCTTAGTGTGCCTTGAAGAAATTATGCATTGTTTTAGCATGCAAAAGCATAGTATTGTGGTATTCTCCTTTGATGCTTTGTTTGGTTTGACTTGGCACATGTTCACACCATGTTATGACTATGACACGTCACCATAGCCTCTATGATCATTTAGTCCTTGACTTGTAGTACCACTCTATGCTTTGATTAGTAATGCTTTGTTTCTCTACATGATTATGGCCATTATGCTCTCTTAGTTGGTTGCTCCTAGTCTTTTGCTAGCCTCCACTCGTACGAGTAAGCTATACTCATGCTTCCAGCTCCAAGAAACCAAGTTTTTCCAAAGTGTCCATTATAAACTCCTATGCATGGTGTGTTACACCATTCCAAGTATATTCTTGTTTTCAGCTATCTTCCAATTAAAAACTATTTTTTTATGTGAAAACTTAGTGATTAAAGCCCTCATAAACTTGATGGCACACTTTATATTCTTTGCCCCTAATAAACTTGAACCATTGTGTCATCTATGTTGTATATGCTTGCACATATACGTTGGAATTAGCAGAACCGTGCTATCACGAGAAACGTTTTCAACATTGGACTTGTACTTTGTACTCAGTTGATATCATGATCTTTTGTCTATGGATGTCACCGATGTGAAATAAAGAGGGAACTTGTAAGTCCATGGAGTTTGTATTTTGTGTTAGGGAAACGCCTAGGCCACTAGCCTAAGCCATGCCTAATCATGGTGGAAACTTGCAGCATCACCATAGTGAGCTATCTAGGAAGCATCCTCAATAAAAAGTTGTGCATATAGTAAATAAAAAGATCGCTGAGATGCTCGTTGTCTAGTTGCCTTGTCATTTTGTTTATGGGATAGCTCCTGTAGAATGTCCAAGGGGTACCCCGTTGGCGGTTCTCTATGATATGCAAATACTTACAGTGACAAGAACTTACAAGTGACTGAAGTTGAGTAGCATGAGGTGTGGCCCTCGTATTCAAGGGACTTGAGATTGCCAACTTATACTTTGTCAAGCATATACTCCATCTTTGTTCACTTTAACCTTAATCACTTCAAGATGCTTATGATAGGGGCAATGAGGGCTGAATACATGTACCATAATTTTTGGAAGCTCTTTTTGAAACTTGAAATCCCTGCTCCCTTTGTGAAGGGCCTTTCTTCCACCGTTATTAAGAGAGCATAGTTGTCATTCTGTGTGTAGTGTACCAAAGATTATTGATTGATGCGTATTGTGATATTACTTGTTCATGTGCTATTTGTTTATAGTCACCCTTGTGAACTTTGAAGGTTTCCTATGCATCTATTTTCTACTCCATGAGGGATAAGCTGAATGCCACTATGCCATGTTTTCTGTATGTGAAACAAACAAACGTTTTTCAATGCATGTTATTCATGATCTTTGTTTGTAGCCTTTCATGTTGCATGCATAGTTACTATGTCCTATTGTTAGAAATCCATCTTTTATACACATGTTTAGAGTTCTTCGATCCTAGCTTTCAATGCTTGCAAATGGTTTGATCTTGGTTTTGATGGTGCATGTCACCTCAAAAATTATTCTTTTTATCACTTACCTACTCGAGGACGAGCAGGAGTTAAGCTTGGGGATGCTTGATACGTCGGAAACGTATCTATAATTATTGATGATCCATGCTTGTTTAGTATCTACTTTTCTTTTCTTTATCTACAGTTTGAGGTGTTTTTATATCTTTTCTAGAACTAACCTATTAACAAGTTGCCATAGTGGTAGTTGCCTGTTTTCTTCTGTTTTTGGTTCCAGAAAGGCAGAAAATCAATATTCTCGGAATTGGATGGGACAAAAGCCAAAGTCAATATTTTACCATGAGGAAAACGAATCTAGAAGACGAGACGGAGATGCGAACCAGGGCGGCCAAACCCCCCCTAGGCACAGCCAGGGGTGGGCCCGCGCCTGGGCAGGGTGTGCCCCCCCTGGTCGCCTCCCGGCCTCGCCTCTTCGGCTATAATAAGGCCCTGATATAGAAACCCTAAGTACACGATCAAAGCTCCACGAAACCTTCTATAGCCGCCGTCACCCTCGTCCCTATATCAGTGGGGTCTCAAGTTCTTCCCGGCACCCTACCAAAGGGGAGATCATCCCAGAGGCCTTCTCTCCGGTATGATGCGTGACTAGTCCCACCTTGGACTATGGGTCCATGTAGTAGCTAGATGGTTGTATATCCTCCTTGTGCTTTCATGTATAGATATTGTGAGATCCGTTCATGATCAAGATCTAATCTATTTGTAATCATGCATGTTGTGTTTGCGGGGATCCGATGGATATTGAGATTACTATGTCAGATTGACTAATGGTTTTGTCTTTATGATTCTATCATGTCTGTGTTGTTTGTGATCTTGCATGCTCTCCGTTGTTAGTAGCTATCTTGGCCGAGTAGTTGCTAGTGACTCCAAGAGGGGGTATTTATGCTCGATAGTGGGTTCATGCCTCTAGTCTGCAAGGGAAGTGACAAAAATCTCTTCGGTTGTAGATGTTTTGTTGCTACTAGGGAGAAAACAACGGTCTCTTGTTCATGGAACAATTTGATTGTTTACCTTACACACTTTGCTTAAAGCGTTTGTCTGTTGCTTGCAACTTAATACTGGGGGGGGGGGTTCATATGATAACCTGAAGGTGGACTTCTAGTCATAGATGCAGTTGGATGGCAGTCTATGTATATTGTTGTATTTCCCAATCGAATGTAATAGGATCTTTTTTTCTAGTATTGCATTATTATGCCTTTCTCAGTTCCTGTCAATTGCCCTGCTGTAATTTTTTTACCCTTCATGCCATGTTTTTTATCTAAGGAGAGCACCTCTAGTGAACTATGGACCCCGATCCAATTGTTACCATTGATACATCTTCCACTGTTACTTGTTTACTTGCTGCAAACCATTACCTTCGACACAATACGTTTAATACTTTGTTACAGCAAACCGGTGAGCTTGACAACCTCATTAATTCATTGGGGAAAAGTCTTGAGTTTGTGTTGTGCAGGTCTCCGCGTTGCTTGCAACACCTATGTGGAGTTTCCTTCCTCCTACTGGTTCGATAACCTGGGTTTATTTCCGAGGGAAAACTTGTTGTTGTGATGCTTCACAACTTGCTCTTGGGGTTCCCAACGAAGCGCTCCTACATCAACTCAACATTTCATCAAGCACACTAGTGAACTGCAAAGATACATGAACCAAAACGAGTTCCATTGAACTCCTCGACAGTGCTGATCACAAAGCTAGGCATCTAATGTAAGATAGATAAATATTAACAACACAAGTAAGAGAAAACAAGACAATAAAAAGATAGCAAAAAGTATACAATCATCCTAAATCATACAAGTCATGGCATACAAAGTCTGCCACAAACACTAAGGTTCAAATATAACTTAGACAAAAAAATTGCGAGAAAACAACAAGTGTGGTGGTCCAACTAGCGGAGTATGTTACAATTCTCACTCATATGCTAAGCCTATGATATCTTCCCTTAGACGTTCTATGGCGGTCTCTAAGTCTTGGGTATACTTCTTCTCTTCCTTAATGTAATTTTGGATGTTGAGCATTCTATACTTGAATCTTTCACCAAGCTCCTTGATATCATTCCAAGCTGTATTTCTTGCTTAGTCAAAGAATGTTGTATACATTTCCGATTTGGTTCCCATATAGAATCCCGACTCTTTGTGGTTGTCTCCCTTGTTTTTGTACAAGTGAAGTTGCACCCACCAATATTCTTGTCCTTCATCCATCACAGGGAATCCCATGTACACGGCCTCACCATGTATCCCCAAGCTGACCATAAGGGTTTTGAGTGCTGTGGGAAACTCCGTCTCACATTCTAAAGTCATGGTCATGAGTGGTCCCTTCTCGAAGAATTTGTTAATGGCGGCCATCTACAAATTGAGATGAGAAAGAAGATTAGAAGGGTTTACGAGAAGAAAAAAACAAGTGTGGAATTTGCAAAGAGTTGCATTTTTCCTTAGTGGTTTTCTTAGTCTAATCCAACCTAGGGTCATAATCCTACAGGCAACACAGTGCTCTGGTACCATCTGTAAGACCCCACCTTTATAAAGGTAAAGACCCCTGTGATTGCAATGCTAGTCCCTGGATCAAATGCTAGCTTCCATAGTTTAAGATGAAGTACACAGTTACAAAGGTCGTTATTACATCGTCATTCCAGAGATAACATAGTCTTTTACAACTCAATAGCCAAACGCTAGTACAAGAGTTCATAACATAAGTATATAAAATAAATTCTTCATCTTCTTGTGCCACAGGCAAGCATGTTGAGTGTAGACTCATAACCCTAATCCTCATCAGAGTAACCTTCAACATCATAAGTTACAGCCACAAGGGGTCAATACATTTGGAATTGTATTGGCAAGTGATACCTTAGTAGAATAGCAATGACTAACATCTATATGATTCTAGCTAAGTGTAGCTTAGGCTTGCTTTGATCAAAATAGAGTTTTCCTTACCAGTTGAAAAACACTAAGTTTTTGTTTGACAAAAACAACCAAGGAACCACCAACAAACATTGGTGAACCTTTACCCTTGTTCATCCACAAATTTTAACTTAGAAATTGGGATGAGGAGATCCTTGATAGCTTCAATGTTTTGATTCTCAAATTGTCCGTTACTGAGGACACGACTAAGTACTTAGGTTTTACCGTCTCAACAGGTGGTGCACTTTCCCCACAAGACACGACATGCATCAAGACGAGACCTTTCAGGAGCCTTCCCTTAGACCACCATGGACGCATTCCATCCTATCACCCTACCACCAACTTTCCATCAAGCTAAGTTATTGCAACCTATATGATCAAGGCAGAGCCCATATGCCATGTGGTTGCACTAGAAGCTTCTAAAAACTAAGTATCTCAAACCCCTTTGTTCCTAGGTGGATTACCACAAGTGTGATACACAAGGTAAACCATAGACATGGGTTGTGTGTAACCACTCAACACAAACCATCAGTCCATTCCACCCAGATGATTCATTCAATTTAGTTGTTTTATAAAGCAAAAACACAAGTCCAAAGAGTTAACAAAATTTCCATAGCATGATTATATTCCACCCTTGTTTGCTACTAGCTAGGCTAAGAATGATATCATAACAAGTATCTTAACTTAGAGAAAATTCTATTAAGACTACAAATACTAGGTTTTGCCCAATCATAGCATATAGATACTTAGCAAAAATTTCATGCAAGTCCTATTCAAAATATCACTAGTGCATAGTCAAAAAATAATAGGACAAATACAAGAAGAACCACTTGGCTTGTTATTTGGGGGAGTAGCAGCAATCTTCACAATCACAATCACCACTAGCACCAAAATCTACACATAAAATAATAACACCAAATTCTCATTCCAATATTCAAGAAAAAAATATTATGAATGCATGCAAATGCAATGAAATAACTTTTCTATACTACACAAGTCAAGTCAACCAGTACTTAACACAAAACCAACTATTTACATTTTAAATAAACTTAAATTTTCTTTTAAATCATTTTCTAAATAATTTAGATCACCAAATTGAGTATATATGTGATTCTGCAAATAAACCTAATTTTACAGAATGAAAATACAAATTCAAGCCCACAGTAGTGTAGGGCTCATTTTTCTGAATCCAATGATATCTTATTTGCATTATTTGGATAAACAGAACTAAAGTTATGATTTTTACAAGTTTAAATCTCTAATAGATTCAAAAATAGAGTTTAAATCTAAATCTCAAAAACGTGCTGGTTGATTTGACCAAAGACTGGCGGAGCGCGTGGCTACAGTGGTGGCAGCGCGACTGGCGAAAGCGCTCCGGCGATTACAGAGGGGGATAGGAGATGCGCTGTGTCTTACCAGCGTTGCTAGGTCACGAGGAATCTCAACATGGCTTCAGCTTGGATACGGGCGAGCTGTTGTGGTCGCTAGGGCTCGTCAGAGTTGCGAGCAGAGTTGGTTTCGTGTGGGAGGCGACAGAGACGATGAACTGGGCCACCCTAGCACAAACCAGAAGCATCAGCGTGTGCACAAGGACCACGCGAACATCATCGTTTGAACTAGAGGTCAGTGGGTGGTCGCATATTACCAGAATTGCCCGCCAGAGACGAGGGCGGCGTCGGGTGTTCATGGCGCTTGACGAAGCCGATGTTCTGGGTCAGTACAAGGAGAACTTCTTTCTTCCTTGGAGGATGCGGCTTCCAGAGGTCTCTTCCGGTTTCTTGATCATGGCTTGACTCCTTTGCTAGACTTCCAGAGTTTCCTTGCGATTCAGGATGGCTTGTACACGATGAAGATCCATTTGGGTGTGGCAGTATTCATCTGCAACAGCGGTGAAGAGCTCATTTCCAGAATAGCTATATCGGGCTTGTAGCTACACTGCGGGGAAGGTCAAGCTAGGATCTTGGGATTGTCCGGATGAGTCAACGCTTCCTTTGAGGGGTAGATAGAAGGTTGTCGGCAACCTGATTTCAGGAAGAACATCACAAATGCGAAATAGTGCCTCTCTTGCGGCCATATCGAGAGCTAGCACTAGGGTTGGCATTCGAAGTCAAGTGGCATAAACGGGTTCTCCTGATACTTCATACTTTGGAGGAATGGTAACTTGTCCTAGATATAGCCCGGTTACCAGTCCTTTGTGAAGAGTATACGTGGGAGGTTGAGTGTGTGGCATCCCGCAAAACCACTACTAGAAAATCGCGTTGTTTTTGTGCATTGCATCATCATGACCGCATGCTCATGTCATCATGCCACATTGCATTTGAGCATCGTCATCATCTTGCATTTGCTTGCATAAAACTATTTTTGTTTTCAAACGCCCCATTTTAATTAAATAAAATGTTTAATTATTTTTAGGGGGCAGCCGTACCGGGCCGATCCGACCCAGTCGGCCACCCCCAGTACAGAAACCTGCCTGCCTAATCCCTTTTCTACCTAGTCCTAACCTACCCAGCCACTCCCAGCCCTCCACCTCACCTCCCCAGTCCACCTCACCCCCTGGACCCCCAATTCCCTACCCACCTGCCACCTCACCAATCCCTAATCCACTCCCTGCCTCACCCTGGCCACACACGCAACACACACCACGCACACTGCACGCACTCACCCACCCGCGCCTGCCCAACCCCCTCTCTCTCTTCCCCTGGGCCCCACCCTGCGCCAGCCGCACCCCCGGCCCCGCTCCGGCCCCACCACTCCCTCTCTCCTCCCTCACACGCACTCACGCACACACCTCCCTGCCATCGGGCCCCACCCCGCGTGGACCCGGCCCCGCGCGACCCACATCCTCCCTCGCGCCCCCTCTCCCTCACCGCGTCTTCCCCACCCGCGCCGTGTCGACCCCGCCTCGCCGCCAGCTCGCCCTCCCCGGCCGGCCAACCTCTCGGTCCTCCTCTCCTCCTTGCCCCACCGTCCTCCGCCGGCCTCTGTCCGCCGCCGCCTTGCGGGCTCTTCCCCGGCCGCCGCCTCCTCTGGCCGTGGCCGAGCATGCACCGCGCCTCCCGTCCTCCGTCCACCGCCTTCGGTGCTCCTCCCGGCCGCCCCCGGTCTCCTCCGGCGCCGCCTCCCTCTCCTCTGCGCCGCGCCCTCCTCTCGCCGGCCAAGCTCGCCTCGCTCCCCCCTCTTCCTCCGCGCGAGCCCCGCGCCTGCCGCCGCCTAGGAGCCCCGCCTCCGGCCGCGCCTCCTCCCGCCACCGCGGCCTCCACCCCGCCTCGCCGCCGGCGCCTCCCTCCGCCCGCGTCCGCCCTCGACCTCCCCAGTAGCTCCTCTTCCACCGAGCGGACGCCGTGCCTCCTCGTCCGTCAGGCCGGCGCCGCCGCGCACCAAGGGCGCCCTGACGTTCTCTGGCTCGCTCGCGCCCGCGTCGTCCCTGCTCCGACCCATCGGCCTCCGCCTCCTTCCAGTGCGTAGGCGCCGCTGACCGCCCTGCTGCATGCCTTCCGTTTTTTTGCGTGTGCCCGTGTTTTTGGCTGCGAGATAGCGGAGTGTTTTGTGTTCTGAGGGTTTGACCCCGTGTGACCAAGAACGACTCCGTCAAGATCTTCTCGAAGCTGAAACCACAAGATCGTCTTCCCGTAGCCGGAAACCCCGAAGCCGATCCCGGTGATTCGAAGGCCACACCAAGACCTTCCTGGAGACCGAAGACCGTACCAACCGGTGGCACTCGACGAACCTCCGGCAAGATCTTCGACATGGACAAGATCTACCGCTGACCCGACCAAGATCCGAAGGCCGATCCCGCCGACGCCAAGCGCTGCAACGACATCGAACCGTCAAGTCAAGTTCATCCTCGGACAAGACCGACAATTGCACATGATAACCCAAGAGCGACATGAGGCCCCGACAAGATCTACCTCCGTTGTCCGAGACCGATCCCGTTCTCCCCGTCGAACCCTGAGTCCGGACCCCGAACCCCTCGAACCCCAAGATCTTCCGAACCCAGATGTGTGACCCCTTTTCCTGAGACCCTTATTTTGTAAATAACATACAAGTTGTTGCATATTTAATTGTTCAGGCACGCATACTTGTCATGTGGTTTGGGGGCCTTATGCCGATTCACCTTATAATTAAATATGGGGTCCATATGCGGGCAAATCTAGTCTTATATTGGCCTCATTTAAATTTGTGCATCGAACCGTTGTCATATCTTGCCTTGTTAAAACAACATTTAAAATGCGGGGTATCTAAATAACTTGAACCGTTTAATTAAATGTCGGGACCCCGGTTCCGCTTAATATGGCCTAATTGCATCGCATCCTTGCCATGTCATACATCATACATGCATCATGCCCGATCTTTGCCGTAGTATTAAATAGTGCATCCGGTGTTTATTCTAGTGTTTTGGTTCTTCGCGGATAAGGCCATTGAGTTGATGCGAGTGTCGACCCGATCTTCGGTTGAACCTTCGGCAATGTTTTCAGGCGAGCATCTCCCCCTTTCTACCTATCTTACTTTTATAGTATTTATTCCCTCCTGTTGATCTATTGCTATCTGTGTTGCGATGCTCTAGTTGTCGTACCCGTGATATCCCTTGCAGCCTTATATTGCCTTGGACACCTCCTATTACCTGTTGTTTGGTAGATAGTTGGACTTGCGCGTCTTAGTCGCTTGCTCAAGTGTTGTTGCGTGTCGTCAAGTACCACAGTTGTTGGAGTATTGCCGTGTGTTTATTGTTGGAGATGATCATAACTTTAATTACTGTATAACAACTAAAATTGAAGTAGGTAAATGCAGAGGCACAGGTGGGCAATAGATGTTATTTGGTTGTTAACCGTCCACTTGTGTCCCGTAGGACCCCGAGTACTTGATACATGTTCCTTGAATATTCGCGCTATCCACATCCGGGAGGATTATGGGACCCCCTGAGCCAGAGCTTGATTCATTCTTATTTCTTGGGGCCACAAACTAGTTTGAGGTTTTATTTACGATCCTGTACTTATGCCATGCTTTACTGCTTTATTTACGATTGTGCGAGGAGCACCTGTACTGTTTAGGTAAGCGGAGTGTTTTCGCGGTATCGACAAGCCTAGTCACATTTTCGGGTTCCCAGTCATTTACAGCCACTGACGCAAACCTTGAGTTCGTCTTGGAGTCAGCTAACTTCGTTGCGGGTAGCTTAATGGGGTGGCCCCCTGAAATATTTCTGAATCTTGTGATTGCTTTGTCGTGAAGGCCTCGTTGGGTTTTGATTTGGTTTTTTCGAGGTTGATCGAGTATGTGTTGCTATTTGTGCACCCCTGCAGGGTAAAACTTTCTGAAAGCCGTGTCCGCGGTTATGGACGACTTGGAGCACAGTATCTCGATCATAGACAACTATAACTAAAGTAGTGGTATAAATTTGACTTTGTAATGACTAGTAATCAGCTTCACTATAATGGAATGGCTAAATAAAACTGCCAACAATTGCTTGCTTGGGTTGTCACTTGCGACCATTGTATCTGACTAGTAAGTATTGCAACTATAACGGAATGGCTAATTAAAAGTGCCAACAACTGCTGGGTTTTGGGTTATCTCATGCTAATTGTATTAGACTAGTAAGTGTCGCAACTACAACGGAATGGTTAACTAAAACTGCCCACTACTTATCTTATCAGGATGACTATCTATACCTGACTAGTAATTGCTGCAACGATAACTGAATAACTAAAACTGCCAACTGCGTGAGTTCCTCGGTTGACTTCCTCATTTGGTCTTGAGGGGGAAACACCAGGATGGGTTTGTTTGATGGTAGCATCAGGTTGGTTCCGAATAGGTCTTTCTTATCTCTCTTTGATAGCCGACCGTTGTATCGAGTCTCTATAGGTTGTTAGTGCATGCTGCCGCTGCCGCTTCAGTCCACCATACCTATGTAGGCGAGGACCGCCGAATTCTAGCCTCGCCGTGTACTGGCCTCAGTACTGACCGCTCTCTCTTTTTCCTTTGCCCTTCGTCGGAACCCCTTTTGTTTAAGCAGGTTTTGAGATCGACGTCGTTAGCAGGGTTACCCTTCCGGCTTGGCCTGGGCAGGGTTATGGACGCCATTGGTTATTCTTCCGGGCTCTTAGCCCCATTTGCATCTTGTCCGTAGTCGGACGCTCTATCATTTTCAAGGTGATTTGGGATCTTTGTATATTATATCCGTATTCTTGACTCATTGAGTCGCTGTTGTATATATATCTGTTCTATGGGTCCCATCGAGAACTGTTGTGTAATGTTATTACTTCGTTTTCCACCCGCACGAAAGTGCCTGGTGGGCACCTTTGAATCGTTTCTATGCGGGTTTGGCGGAAAGCGCTGAAACTTGCATAGGGTCGATTCTGAGGGTGTTACAGAGTGTATGTGCAAAGCTGCAGGGATTCCCAGAGGAGCATGTGGAACCCTGCGCTTAACCATGATTCGTCAATGGGTTCCATCTTCACAAGCGAGGGTTTTGGGTTAGGGGTGGAGTTAAACAGATAGATGCAGAGTTATCAAGGTATATGGTTAGTATGAAACACAGGTACGTCTTTGGGTTCCTCTGATGAATCTCGAACTGGTGTTTGGAGCAGGTTGTTGGATGGAAGATCTTTCCTGAATTATCTTCTCATAGGCGGTCTTCTGAATTTGAGTGGAAAGACACAGTCTTTCCACCTTAGAACCGTAGTTGGGGTCGTCGAGGCTGGGGTAGGTCCTTCGTCTTGGAGCAAGGCGCGACGCTTGAGTTGGGGGGTCTTAGAGTGATTCCTTATTGCGACTACCTTTCTATGGTGGTTACCTATCAAAGTCGTTAGGGTTAACTCGGGGTTGTTTTAGGGGGCGATTAGAACTAGGCACAAATAGGGGTTATCTGAGATTTCTATAGGTGGTCATATTGCTGAGGAGACGTTTCTAGTTAGGGGTTATGGCTAATGAAAGGTCGTGGCGTTAGACACAAACGAGGTGGTCATACAATAGGATCGAGTGATTCGAGGGAGACAAGTAACACTCTCCAAGCATCATATAAGCACATGAAAAACAAACAAGTCATAACGTAGATACTAAGGGGTGACTACGCGTCATAAAAGGGGAATCCTATACTGGGGATATTGGCCCTAGGTACGGACTTCACGGGTGTCTTTACTTCTTTCTTGCCATCTAGTGTCGTCGGTGTCGTACTTGATAGATTTGGCGGCGATGAAGGACTCCGTTGGTAGGGAAATCTTGTAGTGTCTTTCGTCATTGGTAGCTCCTTTGGTTTGCTTGTTTCGGTATCTCTTCATCTCGGGATCTCCGTCTCATAGTCTCCAAGTCGGACTTTGTTTTTGAAAACGGAACAGTTGAAGTAGACGATATATAGAGGAATTCATTTTCAAATAGTTTAAGTCAGAGAAGGTGAGATAAGAAATTCTTCGAAAAAAGCTTTTAAGAAATAGTTTTCAAAAACCGGTGTTTTCAGAAATAGGGGTTGTCCTGTCTAAAGTCCATGCTAACTAAGGTCTCCTATAGTCAGGATGGCTCTGATACCAAGTCTACGGCACCCCGGATTTACAGTCCGAGAATACCCGTTATGCATACAAGTCATGTTCCCATGATCAGTGCGCCATGAGCATAACCGACCAATATCATTACAACATTCAGAAACTTTACAAATAAAAATCTTACATAGTTGACATTATGGCGATCACAACACAAACAGCGGAAGTCTTAAAGCGCAGAGCCCATGTCATGCCTTAACCTACAGGCAGCTGACTGGGAAGACGGCCTAGCTCGCATAGACGTCGGCAACCTCCATCGCTCCTCTTGCTTCTGAAAGTCTGGCCAAGTAAATATCCAGGGACAATGTTAGTGAGTACTTTGAATGTACTCGCAAACCACCTTAAAAGAACAATAATAAATGATATGAAATATGGCTGTAGTAGGCAGGCTCCATAAGAGGTTCTTTTATAAACTAGTTTCTCTTGTAGATATAGCATGTCTCCATATCTTTGTTGAAAAAGTTTGGTAAAACATTTTGGAAACCTTTTTGAAAAGTTTTAAGAAAACACTAGGATTGGGTCACCCATTTGTTTTTCCTTCCGGTCATCCCATCATCAAACTCCTTCCTCCATTTTTTAGACCATCCTATGGTCAAAGCATTTTCAAGATATTGCTTCTCTGAAGTAATTTTTGAAATCAAAACCATCACCCGCCAGCAGCCACCGTCACAACCGTCCATGACCGATGTCAACACCCAGATTTTTAATCCCAGATGCCTGTTATGCCATACATCTCAATCCCACGATTACCATTTTTGCGAGACATAGCAGAATTGGGTACCACAGTAGATCATCCATTACAAACCATACATAAGGTCTTACACAAATAGGGATCTCATGATCCAGTTCTTAATACAAATTCAAGCAGCGGAATACGTAATAATAACGGTAGCGTAGGCGAAGCTCCATCTTCGGGGTCACATGCAATGCTGATGATGGGAGATGATCCTAGTTGTCGTAATCTTCCTGAAGTCCATCCTCCAGGTACTCCTCTTCATAGTCTGGCCATGGGAATAGCCAGGGACAAAGCCATGAGTACTCTTTAAGTACTCGCAAACTAATACTAACAAGTGAAAGGGGTTTTTGATAATAGGACACTAGGCTCTAGGGTTGTTTTGCAAAAGCCAGATTTATCTCTACTAAGCTGAGAAGCAAGAGAAGCTAGTCACACTTTTATAACTCCTAAGTAGGAACTTGTATTTCATATCACAACCCTGTTGTGGTCAAGTCAAAGTCTCAATTAATTTCACAAGTCGTTTGAAAACATCTGACGGAAGAACAGTATGGCCACTCCAACTGTCCATAAACGCGTACGCGGCTATTCGAATAGTTTGACACTCTGCAGAGATTGTACACTTTCACCGCAACAGTCGATACATCAGTTAGGAACAAATCCTGAATTCACCATACTCAGTATGCGGACAATAAATCCTAACCTTTCAATTACACGCCCTAGTATAACCACCTCTCGTGTGAGTTTGGCATCCCAACCATGACCAACTGTCATCTTGGGTACTGCACAGGTGGACAATCTTCACAAGGTAGCCTTAGGTCAGACCATGGCCGTGAGGGAACTAATACTAAGGTATATAAGTTTCTAGTCAATCCCTACCCAATTTTCGGGTATTGTGGTTGTACGATAAAATTGGAATGGTATGGCATCCAGACAACCATCAGTTTTATAAAGGGCTAAGGCTCATGCCTCAACATTTTCATCACCAAAATCATCAGGTGTTCGGAAACACATGTCAAAACATCTCAGTAGAATGATCCATCATTCTATGGTTTTCATAACCATTTTCACCAAGTATTCCCATCTAATGTTGATCAAGTTTTATGCTTAGCACTAGCATCTACAAGTGGGGATAAGCACTAATGGGGGATGGTAAACTAGTGGAGTTTCCACTAAGTTCAATTTTATGCCTTAGGATGACATAACGATTATCTAGCTTAGGCCAAATTTTATGCTCTTTATGCAACCTTCAATATATCTTTCTAGAATCTCCAAGTCACTTAAGTCAACTGTAAGTTAAAGCTTTGATAAAGAAATAAAGTAGAGGGCTTGAAAATAAAACTAGGATTGGTTTATCAAGTGGATATGATCACATATGCTTAAGTCATACAGTTGACATAGTAGAAGGTAAGTATTAGCTTGCCTAATTGCAAGTATAAACTTGCATAGGTCAACTTGATTAGTAAGGCTTGCTAAATTGGAGTATCTTGCAAGTGTTAGCTTGCATCAATATCAGTATAAGCTTGCCTTGTGCAGAGCAGTGGTTGAAGTTCTCCTCAGCTTCTTCTTCGTAGTATCCTCCTTCCTCCTCGTATCCTTGGTCGGTACTAGCGTCTATGAATAAATACGAGGTACACAATCACCAAACAATACTTAACTAGTATTCATCACACACAAGGGTCCTATAGATGATCTAGCATCATCACTAACATTACAAGATTAAATCTTGGTTTAATTCCTTTTATTTTTAGAAAAGTAATTTCTACTCATTGAAAAACTACTTAAGATTTAATATTCTCCAAACCAAACATGGGATCTTGTTGACACATGTCATCACCACATATTTTAGTCCATAGGAATGTGATTTAAAGTGGTGTCACAATTTAATAAGGTTTTTCTCTTTTTTTTAATAAATTAAAGTGGCTAGAAATGCCTATGTGGCATTCTTTTATTAATTGGTCATTATTTCTGTAAGTAAACCTATAGGTTTTTATATATTCTGAAAGGTATGATCAAATGTGATTTTTGAGAGTTGGAATCAACTCAAAAGATATTATGGTTTAAATTTGAAAAATGTTTGAATGGAGAAAAGCTTCTGCCTTGTTATTTTTACCATGGATGATCTACAGATCCAAATGACTTGAATCCAACAGGCTTGGATTCAGCATTCCCAGACCTTTCTAACAAAATTGGTTTCATTCAATTTGGTTCACTGAATCGACCTGGGTTGATTTTTGAAACTGGGTACAGAAGTGTGTTTGAAATAAAATGAAAAAGGTTAAATTCAAATAACTGAGTTGCGCGGGAAGCGATACTGGGCCGGCCTGCTAAGCACAGCGCTTACGCGGGCTGGTTAAGTCGTTGTCCCCACGCGTCAGTGAGACATGGGGGTGCCAAGCGGTATGTTGCGATGTGGTGCGTTCGATCTGGTTCTAATCCAACGGCTGAGGGTCATCGTCGACGTTGGGCAACGCCGGCGAGACAGAAACCTAGCGCGGCAGGTGGGGGTCATTGGGGGATCACCGGGGCTCAGGCGAGGGTCGGCGAGGCGGGCGAACAACAAAGTCGACAACGGCAAACCTCCTGGTACCGGCAGCTTCTCCTGGGGCGGCTCCAATCGCCGGCTCCCTTCTTCTCCAGAGGCGACAGGCTCCGACAAAATTCCGGCGAAGTGTTGCTCGCCTTGCTTCGGGAACGGGGTGGCACGATCAGTGAGGAGAGGGGAGTAGAATGGTGTGAAGAGTTTGAGCTGGGGTGGCCTCTATTTATAGTCTCGACGACGAGACCGAACGGGATGGGCAGACGATAGTGGCGACATGACTACGGGCGGCTAGAGCCATGGCCGGCGGTGGCGATCGCTTGGTGGTCCCCTGGCGATGCTCTATGGCTTTAATGCGCGCGTAGGGGCGGTGCGGTTTGGTCTGGAACGCGCGATGCTCTGCGCGGCAGAGGCGGCCTCTTTGACGGCGAGCGGTGGCTGTGCGGCATGGGGCGGCGAACGGGGATGTCTGGCGGTCTCCTGGGTTGGTGGCGATCCTGTATGCACACGACGAGGGCGGCGCTTGGTCTGTGGGCGTCGGTCGAGCGTGGCGCTCTGGCGCATGCTCGGCATGGTTGCCGGCGAGCTGAGCGCGGTCCGTGCATGTGGTCCAGGGTTTGGCAACGCTCGCGGCTGGGACAGGGTGTGGCGGTGGACGGTGGGCTGCCTCCCAGACAAGGTTGGCACGGCTAAATCTCCTTCTAACTTGTTGTCTCCACTGGGGTGGCATGGTGAGCTTCGGCTGTTCACCATTGATGTCATTGCCCAGCTTATAGTGAGGCTAGTGCTTGGTTTAACTTGCTAGATGATCTACTGAGATGGTTGTGAGCTAGATAGGGGACAAGTTAGGCTTCAATCACTGCTCACAATAGTGTTTAAGATTTTGATGATTTGTGTCTGCAAAGTGTTTGATGAAATGGCCGCAAGAATTCAAGTTTTGAATTTTGAAAAGATTTTTGGTGGGTGTGCTAGGTTGGTGCTGGTGTGTCCGTAAATGCTTGGGTTTTGAAAGTTGAGCTTGTTTGAGTGGTATTTGAAAAAGTGGGATCTTCTCATATGATAAAGATTCAATTTTGAACTGGCATTTAAACTATGCATTTGAAAGTTTCTGGATGATCACAAAGTGGGCCTTGATACCTTGTTATGAGTACAATCAAGGGGTGCAAAGATCCAGAAAAGTTTCTGTTAAGTTCTGAAAGTTTGGGACAGCCAAAGTAGGCATGGGAGTTAAATTGGTCAAAAGGACCATTCCCATATTTTATTTGTTTTGATTTATTTGTCTTTGAGAAAAGTCTGGGAATTTTTTAGATGATGTTTATTTCACCTAAGAATCCATTTACAAGCAAAGGAACACACAAACAAGGTGGTTCAAAAGAACACAAAATTGGGATGTATACACACATGCATGCTTTCATATTTTTATTTAGAAAAGTTTTTGTTTACCCTAAATTTGATTCTTAGAGTTTGATGATTCAAGTTTAGTATTTTTGGGATGTTACAACCGAGGACTCAGTTGTTCGAATAGATTTACATTGTACAGAGGGTTGTACACTATACCCACACCATTCGATTACCCTTCCCCGATCTACACTGATCGTGGGTCGAATAACCAGTCAAGACCTTCCGGATGCCCTCTCTGATACAAGTGCCTACCCTATGAGGTTAATCCCCTCAAAACCGGGACGCCCTATATAGTTACCAGCCAACTAGAGCATGTTTTGCACCTTTATGGGTATGCGCTTTCAATGAGGGGCTCATAGTATCGCGTGGAGGCCCAGACACCCTTTGTTCCTTCTCCCGGCCGATGCTACACATAGACTGTTTGGACGAAGAAGGCCCACCCTCCAGGGATTGTTTGCCCCTGTAGTAGTGTGAGATACCTATACCAGATTAGACAAACTTCCATCCCAACCCCGTCCCATTCCAGAGTAATTTGGTTGCACGGGTTAATTGTTCTGGACTAGAAAACTGCACAGCCCAACGTGTTTCGTAAACATTTTTTCCCCATCATCCGTCCAACCATTTTTTAAAAACCAAAACCTTTCTCATTTTTCCAAATCACTTGGTAGGCCAGACCTCACGAAGGTGTTCAAATGAAAAAAATGGTAAACCTTTTTCCGAGGTCTTCCCATCCCATAATTTTTGCTTCGGCTAAAACGGGGTTTCCAAAGGGGCAATGTGTTACACACCATCTACCATACTAGGGGAAAGTAGGTGTCGTCAAAGGGGGTTGTACTTAATAGTACAAAGGGTAATTAGCTGGAGGAGCCAAGCCACTACCATATATAAAATCATCATAAGTAAAACAATGAAATTTCATAAACAGTAGATAAAACATGCATAAGTAAAATGGTAGGATAAGGGATTATTAGCAAGAAGGTGGATTTCCTATGACCATCTAGATGTCTCGTGACTTCTTTAGAATGCCAAAATACCAATAATCATAATAATAAGAAAAACCCGATGCTTCCTTCTTCTCAGTGTCACACAATCGTAATTATTGTCGTTATTGAGCAAACATGCAAGCGAACAACACCACCATCAATACAATACACACAAGCATCTGTCAACACCCGGATTTTTAATCCCAGATGCCTCTTATGCCATACATCGCAATCCCAGGATTACCATTTTTCGAGACATAACAGAATTGGATACCATAGTACATCATCCATTACAAACCATTCATAAGGTCTTACACAAATAAGGATCTCATGATCCAGTTCTTAATACAACTTCAAGCAGCGGAATACGTAATAATAACGGTAGCGTAGGTGAAGCTCCATCTTCGGGGTCACAGGCAATGCTGACGATGGGAGATGATCCTAGTTGTCGTAACCTTCCTGGGGTCCATCCTCCAGGTACTCCTCTTCATAGTCTGGCCACGGGAATAGCCAGGGACAAAGCCATGAGTACTCTTTAAGTACTCTCAAAGTAATACTAACAAGTGAAAGGGGTTTTTGATAATAGGACACTAGGCTCTAGGGTTGTTTTTCAAAAGCCAGATTTATATCTACAAAGTTTAGAAGCAACGAATTCTAGTTGAAGTTTTATAACACGTAAGTGGGAACTTGTATTTCATACCACAACCCTGTTGTGGTCAAGTCAAAGTCTCAATTCATTTCACAAGCCATTTTGTAAAAAATTGACGGGGGAACAGTATGGCCACTCCAATTGTACATAACTGCGGATGCGGCTATTCGAATAGTTTGACACTCTGCAGAGATTGTACACTTTCACCACAACATTCGATACATCCGTCAGGAAAAAATCCTGAATTCACCATACTCAGTATGCGGATAATCAATCCTAACCTTTAAATTACACACCCTAGTATAGGCACCTCTCCTGTGAGTTTGTCCTCCCAAGCATGACCAACTATCATCTTGGGTACTGCACAGGTGGACAATCTTCACAAGGTAGCCTTAGCTCAGACCTTGGCCGTGAGGTAACTAATACTAAGGTATATAATTTTCCATTCAAGCCCTACCCAATCTTCGGGTATTGTGGTTGTACGATAAAATTGGAATGGTATCGCATCCATACAACCATCAGTTTTATAAAGGGCTAAGGCTCATGCCTCAACATTTTCATCACCAAAATCATCTGGTGTTCGGAAACACATGTCACAACATCTCATTAGAATGATCCATCATTCTAAAGTTTTCATAACCATATTCACCAAGTATTCCCATTTAATGTTGATCAAGTTTTATGCTTATAACTAGCATCTACAAGTGGGGGTAAGCACTACTAGTGGAGTTTAACTAAGTTTAATCTCATGCCTTAGGATGACATCAATATTATCTAGCTTAGGCCAAATTTTATGCTCTTTATGCAACCTTCAATTATCCTTCTAGTATCTACCATTTATTCCCGTAACTCTAAGTAAGAGCTTTGATAAAGTAATAAGCTTGCGAGTAAAATTAGGATTGGATATCATCAAATGTATCTAACCAAGCATGCTTAGTGCATTGCATAGGTTATTTAACTCTCATAATTGCAAGTGTTATCTTGCACATTCAACTAGTAGCATTAGGCTTGCCTTGTGCAGAGCAGTGGTTGAAGTTCTCATCGGCTTCTTCTTCGCAGAATCCTCCTTCCACCTCGTATCCTTGGTGGGTACTAGCGTCTATAAATAAATACGATGTACACAATCACCAAACAATACTTAACTACTTGCAATCATCACACCAAAGGTTCCTATAGATGATCTAGCATCATCACTAACATTACAAGATTAAAGTTTGGTTTAATTCCTTTTATTTTTAGAAAAGTAATTTCTACTCATTGAAAAACTACTTAAGATTTAATATTCTCCAAACCAAACATGGGATCATGTTGACACATCTCATCACCACATATTTTAGTCCATGGGAATGTGATTTAAAGTGGTGTCACAAGTTAATAGGGTTTTACCTTTTTATTTTAATTAAATAAAGTGACTAGAAATGCTTATGTAGCATTATTTTATTACTTGAACATTATTTCTTTAAGTAAACCTATATATTTTTATATATTCTGAAAGGTATGGTTAAATGTGATTTTTGAGAGTTGGAATCAACTCGAAAGCTATTATGGTTTTAATTTGAAAAATGTTTGAATGCAGAAAAGCTTCTGCCTAGTTATTTTTACCAAGGATGATCTACAGATCCAAATGAATTGAATCCAGCGGGCTTGGATTCAGCATTTCGAGACCTTTCTAACAAAATAGCTTTCATTCAATTTGGTTCACTGAATCGACCTGGGTTGATTTTTGAAACTGGGTACAGAAGTGTGTTTGAAATAAAATGGAAAAGGTTAAATTCAAATAACTGGGCTACGCGGGAAGTGATACTGGGCCGGCTTGCTAAGAACAACGCTTACACGTGCTGGTTAAGTGGCTATCCCCACGCGTCAGTGAGACAGGGGGTGCGAAGCGGTATGGGGTGATCACTACTAGAAAAAGGCCTATTCGTGGCGCACCTGAAAAGGCCTTCCGTGGCGCACTAGCAGTGCGCCACAGGCCTCGCGCTACGGCTATCTCGTAGCCGTGGCGCACTGCATGGTGCACCACGGTTATATCGAGATAGGCGTGGCGCACTACCAGGTGTGCCACGGGTAGGGGTACAGGTGCGCCACGGATGTTTTTTTCAAAAATCAAAAAAAATGCAAAAAACACCCTCGTTTTGAATTGAAAAGCAATCGGGTCCGCATCGCCGCCGTCGTGTTGCCTCGCTGGAGCATGGTGGCCGTGGCCACGACCTACCACCGCAGGGAGGTGCGGGAGGCCGTGGACGTGCTACTCCTCGCCGGCATCGAGGAAGAGAGGGAGAAGGAGGTGTGGCTAGAGAAGGGAGGAGGTCGCCGCAAGGAGAAGGAGGTCGTCAGCGGTTATCGGAGCTCGTCGTCGCTCTTCGTGACTGCAAGGAGGAGGAGGCCGCAAGGAAGGAGGTCGTCGCCGTCGTGACTGCAAGGAGGAGGAGAAGGTCGCCGCCGTCATCGCCATCGTCACTGCAAGGAGAGGAGGATGCCGAAGCAAGGAGGAGGAGAAGGCCACCGTCGCCATAGTCAGTGCAAGGGAAGGAGGAGAAGGAAAGGAGGAGGAGGAGGAGGAGGAGGAGGAGAAGGGAGAAGGAAAAGGAGGAGGAGAAGAGAGAAGTAAAAGGAGGAGGGAGGAGAATGAAAAGGAGAAGAGGGACGGAATAGGGGTAGGTGGGCGGGGTGGTGATTCAAATTTGAATCCCGCCCAAGCTTATCCGTGGCGCACTAGGTGGTGGTACGCTACGGGTAAGTTGCCCTCTATTTTTTTTTCTGCAGGAAAAAACGGTCTTTTGACCGTAACTTTTTACTCTTTTCGAATTTGGAAAATATAAAAAATCGCTAAACAACCAGAGGTGGTTGCGAGCGGATGCGAAATCTCGTTCTCGTCATTTTGGTATATTATATGATTTTTTTCGATATCGTATGCAAAAGTTACGGCCTTTTTACCGTGGCATGACTTTTTTTTGCAAATAAAGTCAAAACTCATGTTTGTTAATTTTACTAGAAGCTATACCACATTACCTACCTAAATATGAAAGGATTTAATTTTTTGAAGTGTTTATCATTTTCTTTAATTTTTTGCAAAGCCTTAAAAGGCGATCTGCGGGGGGGGGGTGTGTGGAGTTGGTGCAGGATAGTTAGGTGTAGGGCACTAGGGCAAGGTGCCCTTCTACTAAGTTTATACATCCGTGGCGCACATGCCATAGTACTCCACAGATGTGTCTGGCCGTTTCACAGCAGAGAGGGGCATGCGCTTAGGCGTAGCGCACCCCCTCCATGTGCACCACGGTTGACACTAACAACCGTAGCGCACCTACCCTAAGTGCGCTACGGATGTTTGGCGTGCGGCCAAGAGGGCCCTGGCCCACACACATCTGTGGCGCACTATGGTCATGTGCGCCATGGTTGTTCTAGTTACTAGTTGGGCACTGCCCATAGATGAGCCACGCCTGTTTTAGCCGTGGGGCACTTCAACCATGTGAGCCACGGATGTGCTGATTACCTATAGCCATTTTCCTAGTAGTGGATGTGGTACGTTCGATCTGATTCTAATCCAACGGCTGAGGGTCATCGTCGACGTAGGGCAACGCCAGCGAGACAGAAACCTAGCGCGGCCAGTGAGGGTCGTTGGGGGCTCACCGGGGTTCAGGCGAGGGTCGACGAGGCGGGCGAACGACGAAGTCGACGACGGCGAACCTCCTGGTACCGACAGCTTCTCCTGGGGCGGCTCCAATCGCTTGCTCCCTTCTTCTCCAGAGGCGGCAGGCTCTGGCAAAATTCTGGCGAAGTGCTGCTCGCCTTGCTCCGGGAAAGGGGTGGCACGATCAGTGAGGAGAGGGGAGTAGAATGGTGTGATCAATTCGGCTAGGGGTGGCCTCTATTTATAGTCACGACGGCGAGACCGAACGGGATGGGCAGGAGGCGGTGGCGACATGGCTACGGGCGGCTAGAGGCATGGCTGGTGGTGGCGATCGCTTGTTGGTCTCCTGGCGATGCCCTATGGCTTTAATGTGCATGTAGGGGTGGTGCAGTTTGGTCTGGAACACGCGATGCTCTGCACGGCAGAGGCGGCGTCTTCGATGGCGAGCAGTGGCTGTGCGGCATGGGACGGCGAACGATGATGTCTGGCGGTCTCCTGGGTCAGTGGCGATCATGTATGCACGCGGCGAGGGCGTCTCACGGTCTGTGTGCTTCGGTTGAGTGTGGCGCTCTGGCGCACTCTCGGCATGGTTGACAGAGGCACGGCGTGGCATTCCTGGGTGCTCTGGTCGATGTCTTCGAGCCAGGGCTGGTCGAGAGGGGGCGGTGAGGCATGGGTGATCTCCCAGACAAGGTTGGCATGGCTAGTTTCTCTCCTATCTTGTTGTCTACACTGGGGTGGCATGGGTGGCTTCGGCTGTTCACCATTGATGGTATTGGCAAGCTCACAGTGAGGCTAGTTATTAGTTAAGATGGTTAGATGATCTACTAAGGCTAGTAGTGTCCAGAGAGGGAACAAGTTAGGCTCAATTCACTGCTCAAAACAACGTTTTGATTTTATTAGATTTGTATCTGCAAGGTGTTTGATGAAATGGCCGCAAGAATCCAAATTTTGAATTTTGAGAATATTTTTGGTGGGTGTTCTAGGTTGATGCTGGTGAGTCTGCATATTCTTGGGTTTTGAAAGTTGAGCTTGTTTGAGTGGTTTTTGAAAAAGTGGGATCTTCCCATATGATAAAGATTCAATTTTGAACTGTCCTTTAAACTATGCATTTGAAAGTTTCTGGATGATCACAAAGTGGGCCTTGATACTTTGTTATGAGTACAATAAAGGGTGCAAAGATCCAGAAAAGTTTCTGTTAAGTTCTGAAAGTTTGAGACAGCCAAAGTAGGCATGGGAGTTAAATTGGTCAAAATGACCATTCCCTTATTTTATTTGTTTTGATTTACTTGTATTTGAGAAAAGTTTGGGAATTGTTTAGATGATGTTTATTTAACCTAAGCATCCATTTGCAAACAAATAAACACACAAACAAGTTGGTTCAAAAGAATTCAAAATGAAAGGCATATTCACATGCATTCTTTCATGTTTTTATTTTAGCAAAGTTTTTGTTAACCCTAAATTTGATGATTAGAGTTTGATGATCTAAGTTTAGTATTTTTGGGATGTTACAGCATCAAACCATACAGAAAACAAACAAGTAATACAAAATACAATTCGGTAGGTTTGGAATAATAGATTTAGAAAGATTGGAAAGTGTCTTGGAGCATTTGAAGGAAATCTTTATTGGTTTTATAGTCTAGAAACTAGATAGTAGAGGGGTTCTGGTCCAAGGACATATTAAGTAGGATATCATGGTATAAAAATAATATCTTCAGATAGGTAATGATAAAATCAAACCAAAAAAGTGGTTTCACTATTTTATCAATTACCATTGATTTATAGTGATTTTTATAGTGAATAAAACAATAGTTTTAGTAAATAATTCACTAGAATTGTTCTGGAGTTCCAAAAAATATTTCCTTGGGTGATTAGGTATGATTTGATGGAATGATTCAAGAGGAGTTGGAATCAACCTAAAATGATTACCAGAATGCCCTCAGGAAAATCCCAAAGGAAGTACTGGATGGGTTTTGTCGTTTTCATCTGATTAAATTTATAAGTGATTTTGATGTGATTCCATAAGCACAAGTTAGGTACTTTGAATACCTTTCTGTAGAAGTTGGAATCATCCTTTTTGGATTTACAAAAATAATGGTATGAATTTATTGGTGAATTATCCCTGCACATAAAAGATTAATTCACCAAAATTCAAAGAGAGCTCAATAAATGTTTGGCTCCTGGGTTTTGATAAGTATGGGTACGTGGATGTCCATAGAGTTGTAATTAGGTCAAAACCGTTTGTGGTTTTGTCTAGAGAATTTTATAAAGGAATAAAGGCCTTGTTTTTGCTATTTTTACTAAAGGGAAACTAGGAAGTCATTTTATGTGGGGCCAGCGGAACATGCAAGGTATGGCTAAGACCTTTCACTACCAATCGGGTTCATGCCATTTGGAAATACCAAACTCTCTGAAATCATTTATTAGTGGAAACAAGTACTTCTTGGATTAATTTTACCTAGAAAATATGGTAATTATTTTGCGCATAAGACCCTCTCTACATGTTTGTAGAAGCACACATGGACATGTACAAATTTGGATATATCAAATTTTGGTCGTTTTCCATTTTCAAACTGATTTAAACAGAACTCGTGGGTTAGCTCATGGGTTAGAAGAGAGAAGATCATGGGGGTAAGCTTGTGTTGAATAAGACTCTCAAGGCACCTTACAAGAAACCTTTTATCAAGAAGAATCCCATAACAATAAGTCGGGAGAAATTGTCTTGATCACTCATGAAGAATAATCCTCCGACAATGAAGATGATGAAGATGAGGAAGAGGAAACTTCTCATGGTGTGGCTGCTCTAGCCACCATCTCTACTCCAACATTCTCACTCTTCGATTCTCCAAATGAGAACTCTCCCACCAAGAACGTCACTTGCCTTATGGCAAGAGGAACAGAGGTATCCTCATCATCCCGATCTACTCCCTTAGATAATGATGAAATTGATGATGATATGTCTCTTGATGTTAAAAAGGAATTAATTGCCTTTGATGAGTTTATGACTAACGTAGAAGGAGATGCTAAGTTACATTTTGGAAACATCCTAGATCAACTTTCACATACTCAAGAGCTTCTAGATGTAAGATGTAAACTTGGACATGAACACATGATTGAGCTAAAGGCTTTAAACAATGCTCTAGAAGAAGAACAAGAAACTAGGTTGTCACTTGAATTAAAACTTGAAGGGCTTGATGAGGCCAATGACATTATAGTTAACAAACTCATCAAAGAGCGTGATCATGCTATTGCTAAATACAAAAGTTCTAAAAAGGACAAGATTGAGTTTGGTGTGGTTCATGAAAAACTTGCCGAGGACTTTAGGTTGCTTAACAAGGCCCACAAGGCTTTGGAGAGTGAACTCTTGTCACTCACAAAGTCCCATGAAACGCTTCAAACTCAATTGGCCAATATTCCTTCACCTAGTAACTTCATTCCATCTAGTAGTACAACTATTCTTGAAGAGAATGCTAGGTTGAAGGGGGAGCTTGCTAAGGCCACATTTCCACAAGGCAACAAGTCCATGGATGATCTTTTGAGTAAGCAAAGGCCTAGTGGTGATAAAGGGGGCATTGTATTTGTCTCCAATTCTAAGAAGAAGAAGAAGAAGAAGAAGAACAACAACAAGAAGAAGAAGGCCAAGCCCACACAAGAAACTAACAAGGCCATCGTGGGTAGTAAGACCACAAGTGGTAAAACTATGTCTCATGATGACTTTGCGGGTAGTGCTAACCCTCACTATGTTCTAATGCGTGATTATTATAGTGATGTGTATGCACAATATGTTGGTCCATTTGATGGTTATATTGCTTGGTATATTTGGGTTCCCAAGACCCTTGTTGCTAACAAAAGAGGACCCATTGAAAAATGGGTACCTAAAAATTAGCTTGATCTTTTGTAGACTTATTCTTCCGGAGGGTCAAAGTGGGTGCATGATAGTGGTTGCACAAGTCATATGACCGGAAGCTCATCTATTGTCAAGGACTTAAAGCCAAATGATGATCAAATCACCGTGACTTATGCCGAGAAGTCAAAATCTAAGTTATTGGGTTTTGGCAAAGTTGTGGTTTCTCATGACATTACACTCGTGAACGTCATGCTTGTTGAGACCCTTGGGTACAATTTACTTTCAGTCTATGCTCTTGGAAAGATGGGTTTTTCCGTCTTTTTACATAATGATCTTGTGGTCCTCATGTGGAGCAAGTCTCTCAAGGTCGCTTTCGTTGGGTATGTCGAACATGACTTGTATGTGGTGGACTTTTTGAGGCAAGCCACTACAAGTGGGATGTGCTTATTCGGAAAGGACGATGTGGGTTGGTTATGGCATCACCGACTGGCCCATGTCAATATGAGAACTTTGCAAAGTCTCCACAAGGAGGGCCATATTGTTGGACTAAAAGAAAATGTTTCCTTTGCCAAAGATCGTGTTTGCAGGGCATGTGTTCTAGGGAAGATGCATGATGCTCCTCACAAGCCTAAGAACCGCATCAAGTACACCAAGATCTTGGAGCTCCTCCACGTGGACCTCTTTGGTCCTCCATCTCATGCACGTCTTGGTGGGAAGAAATATTGCTTGGTGATTGTTGATGACTTTTCAAGATACTCTTGGGTTTATTTCTTCAAATTGAAGAGTGAGACTCAAAAGACCTTGATCGACTTCATCAATTTGGTCCAAAGGCAATACAATGTTCCCATGTTGATCATTAGAAGTGACAACGACACCGAGTTCAAGAACTACACCTTGAATGATTTCCTTAGTGATGAGGGGATTAAACATCAATATTCCGCCGCATACACCCCTCAACAAAATGGCGTGGCCTAAAGGAAGAACCGGACTCTTATTGAGATGGCTAGGACCATGTTGGCAGAGTTTAAATCTCCATACAACTTTTGGGCCGAAGCCATTTCCACTACTTTCCATGCTTCAAACCGGCTCTACCTCCGCAAAGAAATCAACAAGACTGCATATGAAATTCTTACCGGTAACAAGCCCAACATATCTTACTTCCGGGTGTTCGTTTGTAAGTGTTTCTATCACATAAAAGGTGTTCGTTTGTCTAAATTCGAGTCTAAAGCATGAGAGGGTATTTTAGTTGGCTATGGTCTCGAATCTCACACTTATAGAATCTATGATAAGCTCTCTGGAGCCGTCATAGAATCTTGTAGTGTGACCTTCGAAGAATATGATGGTCCCCAAGGAGGGCGTGTTGATGCTTGTGATGCATATGATCAAATGCCTCAGGATGCCATAGGAAGAATGGCTGTGGGATATATCTGCCCCGTTGAGGAACCCCTTATGGCGGATCGAGAAGAACTATGCTCCATTGAAGTAGAGCCCTCATCTTCACAACCTCAACATGCTCCATCCACCGAAGAGGACATTGACTCAAGCCAAAGACAAGATGAGGACCCTCAACATGGTGATCAAAGTGACAACTCTAGTCAAGGGGAGCTTGGTCCATTCGACGGATTGTCAAGTGGTGCCAAGTCAATTTCTCAAGGAATATCCGTACAATCTGCTTTGAGACAAGCTCAAATTGACGCTAGAAGAGCACTTGATCAAGACCAAGGTCAATCTTTGCCTCCCAGTGTAGATGATGATTCCAATGATGATCAAGGTCAAGATGATGGTCAAGACGAGGATCAAAATGATGAAGAGTGTCCCCCAAGAAACAACACGAAGATCCACGCTCGTCGCGAAGATAGAAAGGAAAGAATGTTGGAATTAATATTCCACTCTCTACAAAATGTTGTTGGTGATCTAAGGAAAGGTATTTCCACAAGAGAACAATTGAAGAGGTTCAGTGAACACCAATCACACATCTCCATGATTGAACCAAATAAAGTGTGGAAAGCACTTGAAGATTCGGATTGGTTAGAAGCTATGCACAAAGAACTCAACAACTTTGAGAGAAACAAAGTATGGAAGTTAGTAGAGAAGCCAAAGGATTGCCGCAATGTTATTGGAACAAAGTGGATATTCAAGAACAAGCAAGATGAGCATGGAATCATAGTAAGGAACAAATCTAGATTGGTTGCACAAGGGTTCTCTCAAATTGAAGGCATTGACTATGGAGAGACATATGCACCCGTGGCTCGCCTTGAGTCCATTCGTATCCTTATTGCTTATACGGCACATCATAACTTCAAGTTGCAACAAATGGATGTAGAAAGTGCATTTATTTATGGTCCACTAAATGAATTGGTATATGTTAAGCAACCCTCAGGATTTGAGGACCCCAACTTCCCAAACCATGTCTACAAACTTGATAAGGCGCTCTATGGGCTCAAGCAAGCCCCACGCACGTGGTATGAGCACCTTAGAGAGCTTTTGTTTGACCGTGGATTTGAGGTTGGGAAAATCGATCCCACTCTTTTTACTAAGAAAGTCCATGGGGATCTTTTTGTATGCCAAATATATGTTGATGATATTATCTTTGGCTCTTCTAACAAAGCTTTTAATGATGAATTCTCAAAGCTTATGACTAGTAGGTTCCGGATGTCTTTGATGGGGGAGTTGAGAGTATTTCTTGGTTTTGAGATCAAGCAAGTTAGAGGAGGGACATTCTTCAATCAAGCCAAGTATACTCAAGATATGCTCAAGAGATTCAAAATGCAAGATTTAAATGGAGCTCCTACTCCCATGGCTACAAAGATTCATCTAGAACAAAATCCAAATGGTAAAGATGTCGATCAAAAGGTATACCGGTCTATGATTGGTTCTTTGCTTTACCTTTGTGCATCTAGACCTGATATTGTTTTGAGTGTAGGTGTGTGTGCAAGATCTCAAGCGGCTCCTAAAGAAAGCCATTTAATGGCGGTCAAGAGATTCTTTCGATATTTGGTTCATACCCCATTTTATGGTCTTTGGTATCCTCGAGGCTCAACATTTGCTCTTTGTGGATACACGGATTCATATTGGGCGGGTGACAAGGATGATAGAAAATCAACATCCGGGGCTTGCCAATTCCTTGGTAGGTCCTTGGTATGTTGGTCTTCCAAGAAGCAAAATTGTATATCTCTCTCCACCGCCGAAGCCGAGTATGTGGCAGCTGCTAGTGCTTGCACCCAATTGCTATGGATGAGGAAAACTTTAAAGGAATACGGTGTCCATTGTGACAAAGTGCCTCTTCTATGTGACAATGAAAGTGCCATCAAGATTGCCTACAACCAAATATCAACTTGCCGATATCTTCATTAGAGATCATGTTGCTCGAGGTGATATTGATATTCGCCATCACTTCATTAGAGATCATGTTGCTCGAGGTGATATTGATCTATCATATGTATCAACCAAATATCAAATTGCCGATATCTTCACGAAGCCACTTGATGAAGCAAGGTTTTGCCACTTGATGAAGCAAGGTTTTGCCATTTGAGAGGTTGGCACTTACTCATGTTTGTCATTTGCTTTATTCTAGTCTCTTGGAGCTTTTCTGAACATTTTTTGAATCCCTATTGCTCTTGTTGGTTCTTCACAGTTTGATGTCTCAACCCAAGCCCTATACCTATCTTAAACACCATCTATCTCTAATATATGTCCCCAAACACTTTTCCTGGAACTTTTGGTCGAGGAGGACCAGAGTCTCCGGTGTACAAACACCGGAGTCTCCGGTCCAGACGGTTTCTGTCACTTAAAGAAGGGGGGTCGGGGTGAACTGGGACAGCAGTTCACCATTCTTCACCCCGTCCCCTACCTCCAACCCCAACGCCCCCTCTTCCAAAAATCGTCCCCGGAGGTCAAGAAGCCCCCGGGATCCGCCGTGCCGCCGGCCAACCTTCCCCTCTCCTCCATTGGGTCATTCCCACCGGAGGAATTGATCCCATGGACAGATCTGGTACCTCTCCTCTATTTTTCTCCTAGGGTTCATCTCTAGATATGTTTTTTGAGGATTGATGTTGATTTGTCCATTGGAATCACTTGTTTGCGTGCACTCTAGTACTTTAGCCTTGTTGCATTGCCCGATCTACTAGATTCACCCTCACCAGCATCTTCCTATCTCATACCCGAGCCCCCTGACCGGAGATTCCGGACTTAGGTCCGGAGACTCCGGTCCAGGCCGGAGACTCCGGTCTGAGCCAGAGACTCCGGTATCAGGTGCGGAGACTCCGGTGTTGGGTGAATCAAAATAGTCCAGAAATGCATCAAAGCTCTTGTACTGCATCTTTGGGACATATATACTCATCTCGATGCTATCTCCCTCACTGTTGTTCATAGGTGATGGTTCTAGTCGTCCTCGTCGTACCAAGGCAAAGTCCCAAAGGGGCAATCCTCGCTATGATGAAGCTCAGGGTCAGTTTATCGTGCCTCCGTCCAACCGGAAACAGCGGGCACGTGATGCAGCTTACATGAAGAGGGATCAGGAGAGGGCTGAACGGGAGGACCGTGCCAAGAGGGCCAAGTATGACAACCTGCAGACCTTAGCCAAAATGTCTAAAGAGGAGTACCGTGAGCTGAGAAAGACAGATTTTTTTGGCTACCTCGTACCAGTGAGGACCCTCGTTACTGGAGGAAAGAACAGGCTGTGTTCATGAAGGATGTGTATGGTGTACTCACCAGATCACCTGTCTGCCCTCAGAAGTTCATGAGTGTTGAGCAAATGCGCCAGAGCGCTTACTTCAATGATGCCCTGTGGATCAGTGAGAAGCTGGGTCTCTACAACTTGATGGAGTTGCATGAAGACTGCAATGTCCATATTGTCCAGCAGTTCTATGCCACAGTTGTGTTTGGGTCTGATCTTGACCGGACCATGGTGTGGATGACTGGCACCACTCGCTGCACGGCTGCATTTCATGACTTTGCCAATGTCATTTTGAGACCTTTCATGGAGTATCCACTCTTGTGGGACTGCACATGCACTCAGCTACTTTGGGTGAGAACAAGCTGGCACCTCTGTATGATGATGGTGTTGTGGGGGGTTCCAAGGGACTCAAGACCCTCTACAACCTTATGCCGAGGATCTTCCGTCACACTATTGCACCAAGTGCTGGAAATGATGGTGCAATTAAGGGTGGGCTTGTCAACCTCCTGTACCATACTCACCGGATCTTCAATGCTGGACCTGAGGCAGATGCTACACCTATTGACGTGATGGACTTTATCTTCGAGGAGATGTTCCATGCCATTCTTTACAAGAAGTCTCCTCCATATGCACCCTTGGTTATGATGCTCATCAACTCCCAGGAGCATGATTCTCCATATGGCATACCACCGCACCTCACCGAGCACACTCTGGTTTCACTGCAGCAGAAGGGGCATATGGGGCCTGCTTCGAGGCGTCGCTATGGGGATAATGATGAGGAGATTGAGACGGAGAGGGATCCCTCCCCACCTAGAGTTTGGAGGAAGAATGCCTCCAATGACCCTATGCCTACTATGACTCGAGACTATGTGCATGAGAGGGTCAAGAAGGCCAGCTTTTGGGAGAGGACCCTTTGTTGTATGAATGTCGACATACGCAAGCAACAACATGCATCCTACCAAAGCAACCGCCGCATTGAGAAGCTCCTCAAAGAGATCAAGGAACAGGGTGCTGAAGATAATGAGGAAGGTGAAGATGAATACAATGATGAGCATGGGGCTCAGCAGTCCATAGAGTCTGATCATACACTCTCATTTGGGGCATGGAATGCCCAACAGGATAGTCTGGTGGATTGGAAGACGTTTGCTGATGTCAGCTCAGGTTTTGGGTAACAGGGTACTTCCTCTTCTCGCCATCACGGCAAAGGGCCTGCTATCCCTGAAGACGATGATGATGACTATGATCAGGATGATGGTGACCAGGAGGAGGATGAGGATGAAGAGGATGACGATGACTACTGAGCAGTTGGGGGCGCTAGTGTAGGTCTTTTCCCTTTTTGGCGTTTCGATGCCAAAGGGGGAGAAGACATTCTCATCGGTTTGCATGGACTTGGGATTTGAGACTATCTGTCCTTATTTGCCATTTTCGAACTTGAACTTTATGTGTGTTATCCATTATTCATGTGGTTGTGTGACTATGACTATGTGCTTGTGTGCACCATCTATTGTAACTCATGTGAGACTTATGTGTGCTATCGTTGATACTATCCATCTTACATGTTTTACTTAATTATCTTTCTACACATAGTCAGGGGGGCCACTTTTATATGCTATTCCATGCAAATCAATTGTTGTCATCGAACACCAAAAAGGGGGAGACTGAAAGGGCATTTACTGTCATAATCACTTTTGGTGTTCGTTAACAACAAGTAGATCATTTTACAGTTTGTCACTGTCCACAGGTTGGTATTATGATAGATGAATAACACCCTCACTCTTGGGAAAAGACCACATTCAGATGCCAATGTTCTGGAAACTCTAGACCGGAGTCTCCGGTGTGGTCCGGAGTTTCCGGTTCTGGCTCCGGTGGTGCCTCCCAGGATCTGGCTGGGACATTCTGTCTGGGGGTCCGGAGCCTGCACCGGAGGTTACTCCGAAGTCTCCAGACTTTGTTCAGTCCGAAGAATCTGGTGTTGCTGGGGCAGGATTGGTCTGCGTCAGTCAGATGGGCAGTCCGGAGGCTGGTCTGGAGATTGGCTGGAGTTTCCGGTGTAGACCGGAGTCTCCGGTCTGACTTTTGTTCAATGGTCAGAAAACGGTTCATGGAGGGGGTTGCCTATAAAAAGGGACCCTTATCTTCTTCCTCTAGCTTCTCGAGCTGCTCAAGAACACCAACCCCATTAGAGCCACCAAATCTACAAGATCTCTTCATCCAACCATCCAAAGTCATTGATCTTTGGAGAATCGAAGGAGGAGGCCTTGATTTACATCTTCACCAAGAGAGATCTTCATTTCCCCCTCATTCACTTGAGCGCCCCCAAGCTCTAGTGTTTCATTGGAAACCCTAACTTTGATTTGGTTCTTACAAGCTTGTCTTTGATTTGTCTTGGCAGCTTGCTTGTATTTGGGAGCCTCCAATTCAGTTGTGGATGTGTGCCCCGAACTTGTTGTAAAGGTGCCGGCTTCCACCTCGAAGGTTGCTGATATAGTGGAAGGTGAATCGAGCCCGTTGGGGTGAGGTTCATCGGAGAACAAGGGAGGCCTCTCGTGGCGTTGGTGGTTTGAAACCACCCCCTCTCCAAACGTAGACGTACTTCCCCTCAAAAGGAAGGAACTATGGGAAAAAAATATTTGTGTCTCCGCGTCCACTCCTTTGGTTACTTCTATCCTTTACCGCACTTTACTTACTTGTTCTTGCTTAGTGTTGTGTTTGCTTGTGCTTGATTGACATATAGGTAAATTCACCATAGTTGCATATTCTAGAGAATTTACCTTTCTTGTCAAACCCTAATTTGAAAAATAGTAAAATTTGAAGTAGCACCTATTCACCCCCTCCCTCTAGGTGCCCATACGATCCTTTCACGTGGCAACGGGCCCCAGCGGTCAGTGACCCGAGGCCGCGAAGGGGTACTGAGCCTCACGTGTTGTTTGATCTATTGAGGATCAACGGCCACGGCTCATCGTCCTCCTCTCGAAAGAGTGCAGACGGCAGGAACCCTAGCTCACGACGGAGGGTATGGGGGAGGCTCACCTGAGGGCTGGGACACGGCGGGGAGTGGCAGAGATGAAGAGGCGCTCGACGGCGGCCCTGGTGGTGGTCGGCATGGCCTGGTTCCACGACTAGATCTTGCTCATGCGAGCAAGCCCGCGGAGCACGTTCAGGAGCTCACCGAGATGGCATCCATGGTTGCTTCATGTCATCATAAGAAACACCTTCAGTACTATAAGGAGGAGGGGAGCTCAGAAACGCAACATGCAGAGGGGGAGAGAGGAGGGGTGGAGCTCGGGGCTCGATTTCTTTAAGAAGGCTGAAGTGCCTTATCCTCCATCTCTTGGGCAAAACATAGCAGGGGAGCGGGGGAGGGAGCTCAGGGGAGGTCTACTGGGGTGAGAGGAAGCAAATGGGGGGAGTGGTAGCGGGGTTGGTGGCCTCTATCCTTTTATCCCGAAGGGGTTGGGTGTAGGATGGACAACGTCCATGGAGGTCTTGAGAGGGGTAGACGGACTGGGATTGTCTCTTAGGGGTGGTGGAGTGGTCGTGTGGGACCAGTAGCTTGACCAGGGAGAGGGTGAATTGGTGGTGGGTTTTTATTGCCCAAGATTTTTAGGATGCATGTCTTTCCCTCTCACTTACAAGCACATGGGACAAAAGAAAGGGTGGCCCTACTGTAGTTCTATAGTGCTAGTCGACCAGAGGGGCTAGGATGGCAAATGCTTGATGGGGTTTGGATGGTTTTGATTTGGGCAAATGCTTGATTGGCAAAAGTGATCCAAACAATGGTTATGAAGGAAGTTTGAAAATTTGCATTGAAGAATGTGGGGAAATGGTACTGGTAGATAGAGGATGTCAACTCATCTCATCAAGATTTATTTGGGATTTTTCAAATGATTACAAGCCCATTAAAAATCATTTATCCAAAAAGTGCAGAAGTTATTTCTAGAAGGTCATGTGAAATATTTACATTGTACAAGGTTGTTTCTTGATATGATATGGTCCTAAATAGTATATTAAACATTGGAGAATTTTATTGGAATTTATTGATATGGAAAAGTATTTTTAAGTAATTATTTCTTGTTTCTTACATTTAAGAAAAAGGGCAAAAAAGATATAATAAGGAAGCTCAAAAATATTTATTTTGAGTTTGAAAGATAGGGTATGAGGTAGAGAACTTAAATGTTCATTGTGTTGGCAAAGTGGTTTGGAGAAAAACAAACTTTCCTTTATAGGAGAGATTTGAGAATTTTGCAAAAAATTAAGAATTTAAATAGTTTGAGGATCCAATAATTAATGGAATTATAATATCCAAGGTAGATGATGTGAAATTTATTTATACATCATTTACAACTTGGTCGTTGAAGATTAATGGTGAGAAGGGAATAAAACTAGATTTGGGAGAATCAAGGGTTTGGATATTTTTATTGCACCTAAACATGGTTGGATTTGTGAGTTCAGAGATCCCCTTGATATAAGGGATAGATGGGTGATTGGACCAAGTTATATAGATGATCATGGCCACAAGATTTGGGCTTGGTTGTATTTGAGGTGTTCTAGAAAAGATGGAAAACTTTGTTGAAAATAAGGTTGCCATAACAAAGTTGTCATGATGCCTCATAAACCATGGGGGTTTAAGAAGCACAAAGCTCCAATGGAAACAAGTGAAGTGGGGGTTGATAGGCCCTTATTAGTAGGTCATAACCATGCAAGGAGTTGTTCAAGGGGAGGTAGCATATATATGTGAGCTTCTGCCAGAGTATTCAAGATGATAACATTTGCAGAAAATATTATTGTCTTGACTACAAAACCATCATCGATGTGTGGAACCTGGATGGATTAGCCAAGGGCAAGAGTGGGATTTGGTATTAATAATTATGTACTACAACATGGGTAAAGTACATTCTCAATAGTTCCCATAGGTTGGAAAAGGTAGAGCTCCAAAGATTGAATCTAGGTAAGCATTCCACACTTGGCCATTTTGGCAGACTTAGGGTTTTAGACAAGATTACAAGAGGGAAACATTTAACAGAGTGGCAAGGGTTTATCCTCTTCATAAAGTGGTTGATAATGAGGTATGGATTGGATGGAAGAGATCCATGCTTGGATTGGGTCTTCATTGAGTTGGCAGCTATCAAAAAGGGATTATCTTTGGATTGATCTGATTAGGAGATGAGATGGCCACTCTGGTGGCTTAGGATAGATCCAGATTTGGATGCTTGGTTTGAGATTGATGATCACCAACATAGATTGTGTCCTAAGGGATGAGGTACTATATTAGCTCACTCTAGTTCCATAGCAAACAAGGAAATCAGCAGATCACGAAAATTCATCTAACCAAACTTGTCAAACTACTACTAAAGTTATCCTCAAGCCTATATTGAGGTAATAATGGGTGTTTTGAAGAGGTTGTACTTTGAATTAAGGCATGTACCTCTTGGTATCTCTACCAAGGTTGGAGGTAAAAGTTTTTAGGAAAGGTTTTTGGAAAAACTAGAGGTAAGAGTAGTTGAAGTTTTGTCTTGAAAACATAAGGAGATGATATGTAGGTCTCCATAGTTTTGTTAATAGAACTAGTAAATTTATTTGCTGAATCAAAATCATCTTGACTCAAGTTTGAAATGCCAGAACATTTGAGAATATGAAAGATGAGTCAAGACATCTCTTTTGTGAAATAGTTTTTGTCAACTAGGGTTGAGATGAGAAGTATATTACCTAATACACAATCAGTTGCATGTACACAGGCAAACAAGTAAACAAACATTGCAACATGTAACAAGAAAAAGTTTTTGTTCCCCCTGATTTTTGCCCTTTTGACAACTATTCAGCGCCTCTTCTTACTTCCTTCTATAAAGGCTTTAAAGTTAATGCTATTATAAGAACAAGAGTTGATAGATCAAGAATTGATATTTTAAGAATTAATAGATCAAGGATTGATCACTCCACAATGGTGATCAATAGATATTATAATGAGGTTCAAGATATGATACTGATTAGTATGGAAAGAAAGATATGTGGTGAATGGTCTTGACTTGATTTCCTTCCTACTTAATACAACTAAAGAGTTAAAGTTAATTATTACCATGATGCTCACTGTAGGAATGTATAAGGTCAAGATTTAGTTATTAGATTATTGTTACTTGAGTTAGATACTTAACTTTGTATTCATGAGTTGTTGTAATGAATAATATGATATGATCTCTTAAGGATCAGATATTAATCATTAAGCAATGTGTGGTGTTTTAGTTTTATTACATTTTATCTACCCTTAGATCAAATTATCTTTACCCAAAATAAGGTTTTAGCAAAGGTCATATTGAAACTTATCGCAGTAAACTTGATGATCTACTTCAATTACATCAAGTTAAGATAAGCTTCAATCACTTTGACAAGTTTTATTCAAAAGCGAGAAAATTATTCGGATTTTCGATGCATGAATGCAATGCACACATCTGAGTTCAGCTTATTTCTAAGATCTAATACTGGGATGCTACAGACTCTCCCCCTTAAAATAAACTTCGTCCCCGAAGTTCGTACACTCTCTCGTTTTAGAATGAGGAATTGCCTTGTATTGGTTACGACATTTCTCAACTCCATGGTAACCTCAAATGGTAATAATTGTAGTGTCCCATATCTAAATCTTTTTCCTTGAATTCTCATCATACTTGGCAATCTCCAACTTGTTGTCTCTAATAACCCAAAGTTAGTCTCTTAGGGATATGTCCTTATTATTGAATACATAAATTGGAGTCTCTTCTTTAGTTCATTTACCTTTTTAGGTATTCTAATCCAACTACTTTACTTGATCATCGAGCTTCCTTACTATAGTATTTAAGGTTTGGGAAGTCTCACTAAAACAGGGTTTTAAATTTTATTAGACAATAGTTGTGGCCAAAAACCTATATTTGGTTTGTGTTTGTATGATTTATACTAGTAATCCTTCCAAATATTGGTTTTGAACACATTTAGTCCATACCCATCGAAATTTCTTGTTCCTCTACACATGTTCAATTGGATGTGCTTTATTCCCTTTTAAGGATCACTTAAGTGTTGGTTACTTTAGAATTAGTCTATTAGGATTAATCTATCTTATCACCTTTAGGCTTTTATCTTATCAAGATTTAGATAATCTTTTGTTATTACCTTAAGTAATTCTTCAATTTACATTTATTACTTATCTTATACTCTAATCCCTACTATCTTGAAGTATGCTTTGATATTTCATCCAGACATACATCCGAAGCTACTTCTATAATTATGTCTTCTTTTAACCTTATGAAAATAAGACTTAATGTTGTAATAGTTTAATACTTCTTCTCCAACCTTTACTCGGAGATTCAGATAACAATACTTCTGTTTAATTGTTTTCTCTCCCCCTTGGGGATTTCTAATGGATTTAAATTGACTATATAGTAACATTGGCTCTATTAGGATGTTTGTGTCTGTTCAGCTTATACTCTACCTCTTTAAGGTTTCATGAAAGAACTTACAGTATACCCACACAATTGTGGATGTCCGAAATAGATCTTCCAAGATTATTTGTATTATTTACTGTTTGGACATTCTCTCTTTGGTAATCCTCATTTCACGAAACGTCTTGGAAAACGACCGCTTTAATTTTTATACTCCTTTATGTCTTACATAACTTAGGCCAAGTTTTATGATCTTTATGGTACACTAAGATGATCTGGTTAACTAAGTCAACCAAATACCAGCTACAGACCAAATAATAGCTGCGGACCATCCTAGGGTGTATGTATTACCCTATGGGTTTTCGACGTACTACTGGCATTCTCTCTAAATTCTTAGAGCTTGAATACAATTTTGATTCCAAAACTACTTGTTTGCATCTTTTCAGGATACTTCCATGAACCTGGTATGACTACTTCATCAATTCCTTAGCAACGTCACCTACTTTGTGTGAACTTAAGTTCATCACTTCTTGTTGCTCCATACATTTTCTACACTAATCTTCCTTCTTATTGCTGACTAATAATTATCTGAACTTGATCCATCCTTCAAATTGCGTTGATACTCCTTATACTTTGCTTCACTCTTCATGTAAGTCTCTGGGACTCGTCACTGCCTTACATGAATTCCCTTTTCTATATAGGTATATAATATCAAGTAATAACTTGATGATCCAACATGCATTTCCACACCAAGTCAAACTTCATGAATAGATCTAGTCAATAAAGAAGATCCAAGAAAAAACATTAAATCCAAATGTGGTACATATAACACACAATATTCTAAGCCCGTAATATAGTAGTTGAGTATAACATCTCTAGAATTCAGGCTTAGCTATGTACTATATGACACCTCCTCATATAGGTTTACATCGTGATACTTATCACTTAAATGGTCAAACTATTCTCTATCCCAATATTTACCCAAATTGTTCCATTGCAATAGGATACTTTTAATCAAAGTGGTCTCTAAATAGTTACACCAACTTATTATTTCTCTTTTGTAATGTCTAAATATATCCAACCTTTCATTATTTAATAAACTAACCTCACATGATCTCTCAAAAAGGCTAATTATAATCTATTTAATACCTGAAACCAAAGCTTATCGAACAATTTTTAAAAGCTATTACTTCTGTCATGATTCTACATTGTTCTTTTCTTACTTTATTTTAAGATTAAGTATTAAGTACTTGACATACTTACACTTGCATCATGGTTTCGGAGCTAATCTCACCATGATGACTCTACTTCTTATTATTCTATCTTGGATTCTTAGTTCTCAACCAAATTCCACTTCATCACGTAGAATTTTCAAGTGAATACACATGATTTTCTACCCACGACATTTATTCATGCTCTAATGGTCTTTATTATGTTGTCTATGATTTTCAATTAATCAATAAGATTTAACTATCATACATGAGTTCTATAGTTAGGCTACACCATTTAAAATACTTAATGCAACATCCTAAACTTAGTCATAATCTACTTTGATGTTTTTAACTTGATTAAGACATCTCAATGATTTTCTCACTTCTTAGAACTAATACTATATCGAGACAAGATGGATAACTACTTCTAAGAAAGATGATTTTAGCATTGTGTGACAAAGTTATCCTCAAGTGGATACTCATCACAAGTTATAAGAATATTTGGTTTAGATAAGATGACTTTATATAGTCACTATCCAACCTACAGATCTTCCTAAAAGGGTTTTAATCCTAAGGTCAAAGCATATGTTCTGATACCAGCTGCGGTGACCCAGCATACCACTACATGATGTAGTATACTATAGTTGTTGACATAACACCAATGAAACACCGTTCACTAGTATTATATCCCTTATAGTGGTTCAATAGAAATACAGCAGGTCCAAGACACGACTATAGGTTACAACTCGACTCTTTACAGAAGATCCAGAGAACACTCTAGGTTAAATAGAGAAAAAGAAACATCTTAAAAAGAAGAATCAGAAATAATAAACTCATAACAATCATACTAATAGACTAGTATCTAAACTATTGGGCTTGCATTGTTGTGTTTGCAATACTCTATAAAAATATGTTCTATGGATAGAGATTATATTCCTATCTAATAAGCAACTTCGTCGTCACTTTAGTTCAGGTATATGTTGACTTCCTTGACTTTATTGAAGACCTTGATCTGTTGATGATGATTCCCTTGAGCATAAGTTGATGTAGACGTCGTATGTATTAGCTTCAAAATCTAGCAAGGGTTAAAAAGATGCGTTGAATATTGTAAGACCCCACCTTTATAAAGGTAAAGGTCCATGTGATGCAATGCTAGTCCCTGGATCAATAGCTAGCATCTACAGTTAAAATGTAATATCAAGAAACAAAGGTCATAATACAACTTTATAACCAGGAATAAAATAATTCATTACATCTTGGTTTTTGGTTGAGTGGTTACACAAGGCCCATGGCTATGGTTTACCTTGTGTATCTCACTTGTGGAAAGCCACCCAGGAACAAAGGGATTTTAGTGGCCAAGTGTTGAGAAGCTTCTAGTGCAGCCACTTGGCAATATGGGCTCTGCCTGGATCACATAGGTTGCTAGAACTTAGCCATTTGGACAGTTGGTGGTAGTGGGAATGATAGGTTGGAGCGCGTCCATTTGGTCTAAGGAAAGGCTTCTGAAAGGTCCTGTCTTAGGAAACCAAGTCTGGTGGGGAAAGTGCACAACCTCTACAGATGGAAAAATCTAAGTACTTAGCCAAGTCCATGGCAATGGACAACTTGAGCATCAAGGCATGGAAGCTATCAAGAATCTCATCATTCCAACTTCTAAGTAAAAACTTGTGGGTGAACAAGGGTGAAGGACCTCAATGTATATTGATGGTTTCTTGGGAAATTTTTGACAAAGAAAAACTTAGTGATTTCAACTAATATGAAAAACCTATTTTGAGCAAAGCAAGCCAAGCTACACTTAGCCAAATTGCATATAGTAATGTAGTCCACTTAAAATTTACAAAGGTATCACTTGTTAATACTATTCCAAAGTATTGACCCACTGTGGTTGTAACTTGTGATGTTGTAGGTTACTCTGATGAGGATTAGGTGTCATGAGTCTACACTCAACATGTATGCATGTGTGTCACATCCCAAATTTGAGATTTGGTTCTGCATATCATTCATATCATCGCATCATGCTTTTCCATGCAAACCGTCGATCGAAGTGAGTCGGCGAAACGCTATTTTCAAAACCCTATTCTATTTCGCTACGAGGCTCCTACGGGAGGCAATAGAAGAACTAGTGTTGCCACCCTTGTAGCATAGTGTTTTCGCTCAACCCTTGACCCAAGATTGTTCCCCTCGATTTTACAAAACCGTAGGAGCAAGAATCTCTCGATTCGGAGCTCGTACGGAGAAGTTGCGGCCGTTTTATGAAAATATCGGAAAACGGTCCGAATTTTTGGACCGATTTCCGAGTCCGCGTCTAACTCTGCGCCGAATCGGAGTAGGACCCGTGAAGGGCCCCACAAAAGAGTCCTCCCGGCCTCGGGAACCGCACCCCGCCCCGCCGCCTCCTGCCTGCCCGCGATCACCCGCCCCCTCCTTGTTCCGCGCGCCCGCGCCGCCATCGGGAACCGCTCCCGATCGCCGCGCCGCCGCGCCTTGGACCCCGCGCCTCGCAGTCGGCCGCCGATCCCCGCTGCCAGCAGGTACTGCGCCGCCGCCCTTTCACCCCGCCGCCGCGCGCCTACCCCGTCGCCGCGACGCGCCTCGCCCTCGCAGCGACCGCCGCCACCGAGCCGCCTCCCGCCGCTCGCCATCGCCGCCTTGCGGCTGCGCCTGCAGCGCCCGCGGCCAAGCGCCGCCGCGCCGCTCCCGCCTCCGAGCCGCCTGCTGGCGGCGGGGCGCGCCGTTTTGCGCGCCGCGTTGACGATCTTGAACCACGCGCTGAACGTTTCCCCTACAGCGCAGGTAACACCGTCGCCGGAGTCGATCGCCGCACCGTCCGGAACTCGCCGCCGTCCGTTTCGCCGTTCTTTTCCGGTAAGCCTGCAGCCACCGTCAGATCTCAGATCAGCGGTTCAGATCAGTAGTTGATCGGTCAGACTCGGGCGTTGACTAGTCAGACGCCCAGTCAGCAGACGCGTTGACTGGTTAATTTCGTTAATCGTTTTATTTGACAGATTTCGGTAGAATCTTGTAAATTGCGTAGAAATTAAACCGCTTGGCCAAAAATTGCAAATAAAATATGTGTAGATTCAGTGAGTTGTGTAGAATCTCGCTCTACCTTTGGTTCAGGCTTTTGCAGGATGGTTTAGTACAGTTCAATCAAATAGGTTAGTGGCCTTTTCGGAGCAATAAATTCGTAGAAAAAGATCCATAGCTCCAAAAATCGCGTATGGTATGTCCCTGGATTCAGTGGAACGAGGGGAATCTCATCGTGGATTAAAAAGATAGGCTTACAGCAAAAACTTCTCCAAAAACTGTCTAGTGGCTTTCTGCAGTGTTTTAATTACTCGGGGAGTTTTATAATTCCTTTTTGAGTAATTCCAATTGGTACTGTTTCTAATCAGGATGCCTATGCGGTAGAATTTTCCCAAGATTTTACAAACAGTATACTACCGGTAGTGAATTATTTAAGTTATAGCTCTAGTTTTGAGCATTACTTTTTGCGTAATAGTTTTCCTAGCGCTAAAACTATTTTCCATGCATGCAATCAGTACCTCTACTGATTTCTAATATGTGGTGCAGCTGTAGCACCAATTCACTTGCCTTGCATACCTTCATGCATCATCTTTGTTGCATATGCTTGTGGATTGTTTGTTTATGATTGCAATTGTATCGTGTAGATTGTAACGAGTGCAACGCTTGCTCGTGTGTGGATTGTTCTTCCGACCGCTACAACCAAGGCAAGTAGATGCTACTTTGTTCATGATATCGTCCTACTATTTTCAATGCATTGTCGTGTATTTTGTAGATGCATGTTTAGGATGATACTATCGCTATGCTATGTCCTATTATGTGGTAGGACCCTCTTTGTAGATGAACCACCGTTGGTAGATGTGCTTAGCCATGCTATGATGAACGAGGGCTGGGTTACATCATTGAGACTTGTTTCTAAAAGTATTGGTTTGTGAAAACTAAAACAACTTAATCAATGAATCTCCTAGGTGTGATGGGATTGATAATTTTTGGTGGTTTATTGCGGAAAGGCACCCAAGTATCGAGAGAAATTGATTGGCTTATTTATTGTGTAGCTTACGTGTACAACCATGTGCCAATAATGGAATGGGCGGTTGGTTGGACTTAGTAGGTTGTGGTAACTCGAACCCGCGTATCCAGAGATGTAGAGTTTTGGTAGGTTGGACCGGTGCGCGTCGGGATTGAGGAGCTACTTCCCGAACAGTCTCTTCTTGGACTTCTCCCTATCATCACCCAAAATGAGAGTGATGGTACGAGCTGGGCTGGCCAAGTCACATAGGTAAAGTGTACAAACCTCTGCAGGGTGTATAATCTAATCGATTAGCCGTGTCCCCGGTTATGGACAACTGAGTTGCTTGATATTGATTCCATGACATGTTTCTCGCTCATTCTAATTTCCTAATTGTTTTAATATTGCTGGGTTAACTTAATTGGGATCTTTTCAAAGAAAATCAAAAAATATTTATGAAAGTAGGACAAATGTATTTGCAAATGCAAGCCAGACATAGCTCCACTTGCCAAATATGCATGTAGATGTTAGTACTATTGTCTCCTTTACTAGCTCTACTTGCCATACATTGCATGTATTGACCCTTCGGGGCTGCTACGTTTCATGTTGCAGGTTATTCCGATTCCGAGTAATCGATATAGGCCACGGTACTCCACTCGGCACTTGTTCACTTGTGGGCAATTTGAAGAATGGAGGATTTACCTTATTTATGTTGCTACCTGAATAATTTGAGCTAGCCTTGTGCTAAGCTTTTATTGTAATAATGGTACTCTGGATCTTCGTTATTCATGATACACGGATATTTTGCTATGTTATTCATCTTATTCTATTGTGCGCCAATGAACCGATCCAGGGATTGGCATGTCACATAGAAGCCACGGTCTTTTCAGAACCGGGGTGTTACAGGATGGTATCAGAGCCCGTGTGTCGACTGTAGGATCGTGACCTAGGATTGGATTATGAAGCCATAGAATTATTAAAGCCTGTATTAACTCTGTCTTCCATCTTATGCCTTTCACCCTCGTAAATTCTTACCATATGCTATTCTCACACTTTCCTCTTTTACTTGATAGATGGGAGATGTCAGGACTGAGTATGTCACCATGGTGTCACCAAGGCCCTTTGCAAGGCAGTTAGCTCAGCTCTCCCAGTCATTGGGATTGCCACTGCCCATGTTCAAGGGAAGAAGGCTGTACACCTATGGATATGGAGAGGATGCATGGGAGATCACTACCTTCATATTCAGAGATGCCGCCTTGCCAAACCCCGTGCACTTGATCTACACCAAGGCATACTGCAACTGGGGACTTGGAATCAACTTGGCCATACATGAAGCCCTGTCTCGCCAGTGCCATAATGTCCGACACCTACTGCCAGCAGATTCACCCTACCGTGACTATGGGAGGCGTGATGAAGATGGGCACGTTGTGGTTACCCCGGGCGACATGAACAACATGCCGCCCCGTCGGAGGCACATAGAGGACATGGAAAAGGAGAATGGAGCTCTAGCTGAGAAAGTGATGATGATAAAGGAGATTGCAGATTTTACTAGCAATGGTATGGTGGTCCAAGGACAGGAGATTGACACCTTGCATGAAGCTGTGGGAGTTCTGGAGAATGCCCTGATAGCCAGAGATGCAATCATAGCTCATCTTCATGGCACTGTGCAGGAGAACACCCAGAACATACAACAACTGCAAGGGACCGTCCAGGAAAGGGATCAAACTATTGAAGCTATGACAGCCCAGATTGCCGCTCTCCAAGCACAGCTGAATCCACCCTCTAATGATGACAATGGATATGATGGCAACAATGGGGATTATGATGACAGTGAGAACGATGATGATGATGAAGACGAGGATGATGATGATGGAGACGATGATGGTGGAGGAGATGAAGCTGTTGCAGTTGCAGCTGAGAGTGAAGAAGAGGAGGATCCAGAAGAGGTGGAGTTTGAGATTTCAAGTGATGATTCAGGAGAGGTGTACACTCCGCCGCCATGGTTGTACCGCGAGCCGAAGCGCCAACGCATGACCGCAAGGACCTACCTCAACCTCTTCAAGAAGTAGATAGAAGTCCACCAATTAGTCCATGTTAGGCAAATTCGTTATGATTAGTCTCGATCGATGTGAAACTTAGTTCATGTTAGCTTAAGAGTGTTTAGTTGCTTATTTGTGTACTCCAATATCCCAGGAATTATTTGTGCGAATTTTTATGAAAGAGTTATGGCAATTTTGGTTACTATCTGTGTTACTTTCGCTGCAGTTTTCTGCTGATACAGCAGTACTGCGCGATTTTTCATATTTTTCTGGTAACTCGGAAAAATCTGAAAAACATTGGGCTGATGCGAAACTCTCTGTACTATATGTGCAAAAATCAGCTAAATTTTCTGACGAGATGAAGTCAGGCGAAAAAATTCGCGAACGCTGCTGGACTGTTCTGCCAGATTGCTGTTTTTGTTGTTTAGTTGATCAACTGTTTGGTTAACCATTGCCATGTCTTGTAAAACTATTTCAGTAGTTATATACTGCTAGGATAACCCCTGGGATGTTGCTGGATCACTTGTTTGTTGATGTGTTGCTTGCTTGTGAGTGTCTGCTATTGTTTGTTGTTGATTGATCATATGCATGGGTAGAATCCTATTATCGTAGTTGATTCTTTCTAAACTTACCTGTGCTGAACTGCAAGAGAAAGAGTAACAATCACCACTCTGGTTCACACCACAAGTCTCGCACTTCGTTTGATGGATACTCCAAGCATGGAGGGAGTGACCATGGGAGCCATGACCGCCACCACCATGGAGGCGATGGACATATTTATGACAACCATAGGAGCAACCACCACAGCCACAAGGGAGGACACTCTCACCACTTTGGAGGACACGTTGGACATGACCGCAACCGTGATCGCAGATTTATGAAGAAGTATCTGAGTGAGGTGACATGCTTCAAGTGTAAGCAGAAGGGACACTATGCTGACAACTGTCCAGAGAGGAAAGGACTGAAGCCAACCAACGGCGAAAAGGCCACAGTGAACCACATGAATGTGGAGGAGATACCGGATGAGCCTGACCTTGTGATTGGTAAGTTCCCAATCAACACTTACCCTGCACTTATACCTTTCGATACTGGTGCATCGCATTCATTCATATCAAGGGCATTTGTGGATAAGTATAAGTTACCTACTGAGTCTATGAAAAGGTCTATTAGAGTGAGTTCACCTGGAGGAGATATGATAGCTAGCGCGGGATGCCGCGACTTGACTCTGAGGATTGGAGCACACAACTTCATTGCACATCTAGTAGTGCTGGAATCATAGGGATTAGATGTTATTCTGGGTATGGATTGGATGTCTATGCATGGGGGACACATAGATTGTGCACAGCGAGCTGTTTCACTCAAAACCCCGGATGGTAAGAGAATTAGATTCAAGTCGGTTGCACGACCGAGAAGGTGTAAGCTGAATTATCTTAAGGGGGTTAGCATGGATACTATGCCAGTGATTGGGGATTACCCCGACGTGTTTCCGGAAGAGCTGCCAGGCATGCCACCTGACAGGGATGTAGAGTTTCTTATCGACCTGATGCCGGGAACAGGACCTATAGCAAAGAAACCATATAATATGGATGTGGATGAGCTGAAGGAATTGAAGAAGCAGTTGAAAGAGCAGCTGGAAAAGGGATTCATTCAGCCTAGTTCGTCGTCATGGGGAGCACCTGTTCTGTTTGTGGAGAAGAAAGATAGCAGCAAGAGATTAGTGGTGGACTATCGCTCGCTGAATGAAGTAACCATCAAAAACAAATACCCTCTGCTGAACATAAATGATTTGTTTGATCAACTGAACATGAGGCAAAGGAGATGGTTGGAACTTATCAAGGATTATGATATGAATCTGCAATACCACCCAGGAAAGTCCAATGTAGTAGCAGATGCTCTAAGCCGGAAGGGTTATGCCAATGGTTTGACAATTGGTGAATTGCCAGAGGATTTGTGCAAGAAATTCAAGGACCTTAGACTGGAGGTAGTGTCTGAAGGATACTTGGCTACAATGGAAGTCCAACCGACGCTACAGGACAGAATCAAAAAGGCTCAAGTAGGAGACAAGGAAATAGAGGAGATAAAGGAAAAGATGAAGGAGAATGGGGAAAAGGATATTCGCGAGGATGAGCATGGTACCTTGTGGTATGGAGATCGTTTGTGTGTGCCCAGCGACCCGGAGATAAGGGAGTTGATTCTGCAGGAGGCTCATAACTCGCCATACTCCATACATCCGGGCAACACACAGATGTATATGGATTTGAAGAGCAGATTTTGGTGGAACAACATGAAAGGAGATATCGCCAAGCATATTGCCCTATGTGATGTATGTAGCCGAGTGAAGGCAGAACACCAGAAGCCAGCAGGACTGCTACAGACATTGCCTGTGCCGGATTGGAAGTGGGATAGAGTGGGAATGGATTTTATCACAGGACTGCCCAGGACCAGGTCAGGATATGACTCTATTTGGGTAGTGGTCAACCATTTTACCAAGGTAGCCCACTTTATACCGGTAAAGACGACCTACACGAGTGCAAAGCTGGCCAAGATCTACATGGACAGGATTTTGTGCCTACGGAGTCCCCAAGAGTATCGTATCTGATAGAGGCACCCAATTTACCTCGCACTTCTGGCGCCAGCTACACGAGTCACTTGGGACTCGATTGGAGATTAGCACAACGTTTCACCCACAGACAGATGGACAAACCGAGAGGGTGAATCAGATTTTGGAGGACATGCTGAGAGCTTGCGCCTTGGCTCATGGCTCTAATTGGGATGAGAATTTGCCGTATGCGGAGTTTTCCTACAACAACAGCTATCAAACCAGCATCAAGACGTCACCGTTCGATGTGCTGTATGGGAAACGGTGTCGAACACCATTTCTATGGGATGGAGTAGGAGAAAGTCAGTTTTTTGGACCTGATTTGATCAAGGACTCTGAGGAGAAGGTCGCCTTGATTAGGGACAGACTGAAGGTAGCACAATCAAGGCAGAAGAGCTACGCTGACGCCAAGCGCAAGGAAGTGGTGTATGAGATAGGAGATAGAGCATACCTCAGAGTGTCGCCACTTCGTGGAATCAGGAGATTTGGAATTAAGGGTAAGCTGGCACCTCGGTTTATTGGACCATATCGGGTCTTAGCACGCAAGGGAGAAGTTGCTTATCAGTTGGAGTTGCCAGAGGCTCTGTCCGCTGTTCACAACGTGTTCCACGTATCCCAGCTGAAGAAGTGCCATCCGGAGATGGCGGATACACCATTGAGAGACACTGTACTGCTAGAGGAGGTTCAACTTGAGAATGACTTGACCTATGAGGAGAAACCGGTCAAGATTCTGGAGACAGTATAGAGGATTACCCGTACCAAGACGATCAGGTTTTGCAAGGTGCAGTGGAGCCACCACACCGAAGAGGAAGCCACTTGGGAGCGTGAGGATGACATCCGAGAGGACTACCCACACCTATTTGCTAGCCGTGCCAAATCTCTAGGACGAAATTCATCTTAAGGGGGTTAGTCTTGTCACATCCCAAATTTGAGATTTTGTTCTGCATATCATTCATATCATCGCATCATGCTTTTCCATGCAAACCGTCGATCGAAGTGAGTCGGCGAAACGCTATTTTTGAAACCCTATTCTATTTCTCTACGAGGCTCCTGCGGGAGGCATTAGAAGAACTAGTGTTGCCACCCTTGGAGCATAGTGGTTTCGCTCAACCCTTTACCCTAGATTGTTCCCCTCGATTTTACAAAACCTTAGGAGCAAGAATCGCTCGATTCGGAGCTCGTACGGAGAAGTTGCGGCCATTTTATGAAAAGATCGGAAAACGCTCCGAATTTTTGGACCGATTTCCGAGTCCGCGTCTAACTCTGTGCCGAATCGGAGTAGGACCCGTGAAGGGCCCCACAAAAGAGGCCACCCGGCCTCGGGAACCGCACCCCACCCCGCCGCCTCCTGCCTGCCCGCGATCGCCCGCCCCCTCCTCGTTCCGCGCGCCCGCGCCGCCCTAGGGAACCGCTCCCGATCGCCGCGCCGCCGCGCCTTGGACCCCGCGCCTCGCCGCCGGCCGCCGATCCCCGCCACCAGCAGGAACTGCGCCGCCGCCCTCTCACCCCGCCGCCGCGACGCGCCTCGCCCTCGCAGCGACCGCCGCCACCGAGCCACCTTCCGCCGCCGCGCCGCTCCCGCCTCCGAGCCGCTTGCGCGCTGCACGCGCTAGCTGCAGCCGCCGCCGCTGTTGCTTGTGTCGCCTGCCGCGCGCGCTTCTGCGCTGGCGCCGTCGCGCTACGCCGACTCGCTGCTGTGCGCTAGTGCGCCTTCGCGCGCGCATCTACCTCGCATGCATGCACGCCGTTTTGCGTGCCGCATTGACGATCTTAAACCGCGCGCTGAATGTTTCCCCTACCACGCAGGTAATACCGTCGCCGGAGTCGATCGCCGCACCGTCCGAAACTCGCCGTCGTCCGGCCACCGTCAGATCTCAGATCAGCGGTTCAGATCAGTAGTTGACCGGTCAGACTCGGGCGTTGACTAGTCAGACGCCCAGTCAGCGCCCAGTCAGCAGACGCGTTGACCAGTCAACAGACACAATTGACTGGTTAATTTCGTTAATCGTTTTAGTTGACAGATTTTGGTAGAATCTTGTAAATTGCGTAGAAATTAAACCGCTTGGCCAAAAATTGCAAACAAAATATGTGTAGATTCAGTGAGTCGTGTAGAATCTCGCTGTACCTTTGGTTCAGGCTTTTGTAGGAAGGTTTAGTACAGTTTAATCAAATAGGTTAGTGGCCTTTTCAGAGTAATAAATTCGTAGAAAAAGGTCCGTAGCTCCAAAAATTGCGTCTGATATGTCCCTCGATTCAATGGAACGAGGAGAATCTCATCGTGAATTAAAAAGATAGGCTTACAGTAAAAACTTCTGCAGAAACTGTCTAGTGGCTTTCTGCATTGTTTTAATTACTCGGGGAGTTTTATAATTCCTTTTTGAGTAATTCTAATTGGTACTGTTTCTAATCAGCGATGCCTATGCGGTAGAATTTTCCCAAGATTTTACAAACAGTATACTACCGATAGTGAATTATTTAAGTTCTAGCTCTAGTTTTGAGCATTACTTTTTGCGTAATAGTTTTCCTAGCGCTAAAACTATTTTCCATGCATGCAACCAGTGCCTCTACTGATTTCTAATATGTGGTGCAGCTGTAGCACCAATTCACTTGCCTTGCATACCTTCATGCATCATCTTTGTTGCATATTCTTGTGGATTGTTTGTTTATGATTGCAATTGTATCGTGTAGATTGTGATGAGTGCAACGCTTGCTCGTGTGTGGATTGTTCTTCCGACCGCTACAACCAAGGCAAGTAGATGCTACTTTGTTCATGATATCGTCCTACTATTTTCAATGCATTGTCATGTATTTTGTAGATGCATGTTTAGGATGATACTATCCCTATGCTATGTCCTATTATGTGGTAGGACCCTCTTTGTAGATGAACCACCGTTGGTAGATGTGCTTAGCCATGCTATGATGAACGAGGGCTGGGTTACATCATTGAGACTTGTTTCTAAAAGTATTGGTTTGTGAAAACTAAAACAACTTAATCAATGAATCTCCTGAGTGTGATGGGATTGATAATTTTTGGTGGTTTATTGCGGAAAGGCGCCCAGGTATCGAGAGAAATTGATTGGCTTCGTTATTGTGTAGCTTACGTGTACAACCATGTGCCAATAATGGAATGGGCGGTTGATTGGACTTAGTAGGTTGTGGTAACTCGAACCCGCGTATCCAGAGATGTAGAGTTTTGGTAGGTTGGACCGGTGCGCTTCGGGATTGAGGAGCTACTTCCCGAACAGTCTCTTCTTGGACTTCTCCCTATCATCACCCAAAATGAGAGCGATGGTACGAGCTGGGCTGGCCAAGTCACATGGGTAAAGTGTACAAACCTCTGCAGGATGTATAATCTAATCGATTAGCCGTGTCCCCGGTTATGGACAACTGAGTTACTTGATATTGATTCCATGACATGTTTCTCGCTCATTCTAATTTCCTAATTGTTTTAATATTTCTGGGTTAACTTAATTGGGATCTTTTCAAAGAAAATCAAAAATTGTTTATGAAATTAGGAAAAATGTATTTGCAAATGCAAGCCAGACACAGCTCCACTTGCCAAATATGCATGTTGATGTTAGTACTATTGTCTCCTTTACTAGCTCTACTTGCCATACATTCCATGTATTGACCCTTCGGGGCTGCTACGTTTCATGTTGCAGGTTATTCCGATTCTGAGTAATCGATATAGGCCACGGTACTCCACTCGACACTTGTTCACTTGTGGGCAATTTGAAGAATGGAGGATTTACCTTATTTATGTTGCTACCTGAATAATTTGAGCTAGCCTTGTGCTAAGCTTTTATTGTAATAATGGTACTCTGGATCTTCGTTATTCATGATACACGGATATTTTGCTATGTTATTCATCTTATTCTATTGTGCGCCAATGAACCGATCCAGGGATTGGCATGTCACATAGAAGCCACGGTCTTTTCAGAACCGGGGTGTTACACTGTGGCACATGAAGATGAAGACTTATATTTATTTACTTATTCAAACTCTTGTATTAGGCCTGTGGCCTTGAGTTGTAAAGAATATGTTATCTCTGAAATGGATGTAATAAATGACCTTTGTATCTGTGTACTTCATCTTACACTGTGGATGCTAGCAATGATCCAGGGACTAGCATTGCAATCACAGGGATCCTTTTCCTTTACAAAGGAGGGATCTTACAGATGGTATCAGAGCACTGTGTTGCCTGTAGGATTATGACCCTAGGAATGGAAACCACTAAAGAAAAATTTGCAACTACTTCTACACTTGTCTATTCTTCTCGTAAACTTTTCTAATCTTCTCTCTCATCTCTATTTGTAGATGAAGTCCATCAACGAAGCCGTAAGGAAAGGACCACTCATGACAATGACTTTGGAGTGTGAGACAGAATTCCCCAAGGCTCTCAAGGACCTCATGGTTGCATTAGAGATACAAGGTGCATCTTTGTACAAGGGTTTTCCAGTGATGGATGAAGGAGTGGAATACTGGTGGGTGCAACTTCACTTGTATAAAAACAAGGAAGACAACCATCAGGAAAAAGGATTCTGCATGTTCACCAATTCAGTGGTGCACCCTACATTCATTGAATCAGCAAGGGATGCAGCTTGGAAGACCATCAAAGAACTTGGTGATAGAGTCAAGTGCAGAATGCTCAACCTCCAAAATGACCTAAGGAAAGAGAAGGAACATACCCAAGAGTTGGAAGCTACCAACCAAACCTTAAGAGGACACATTATAGACTTAGTAATGGAATCATGTGAGCAAGATAGGCTGATTGCTTCTAGAAACATTGTGTTAGCCAACAGATCCAATGAGATAGGATTGTAAACATACTTTGTTAGTTGGACCACCACCTATCACCCTATTTTCCAAAATGTTGCTTAAAATAAGATTGAACCTTGGTTGTTGTAATGGTTTCATGTATGCATGACTTGTGTGTTTTGCTTACCAAGGATGTGTATGTGATGTTATGTCTTTTGTTTTATCTTGATTTGTGTTGTTCTAACTTTTCTATCTTATAAATAGATGCCTATTACCATCAGCACTGTTGAGGAGTTCCAGGTTACCCGCTTTGGTCCTCGTATCGTTGATCTTACCACTTTGCTCAATCTCCCTCTTCCCACCATCATGGTGCATCCCCTCACCAAGTTTGAGAGGAAGGACCTCTGGGGCTTCAAGGTGAACCAGCCCGGACGCCAGACAGAGCCTACTACGGAGGCCATCGTCTTCAAGCTTATGCACGATGACAGGGAGAGAGGCCTTGAGGTAGTGATGCAGGATCTGATAGGACATCTGCTAGGGCGACACTCCCGACAGGTTAGAGGCAATCACTTCCACGTATTCGGAAGACGTGATGAGGATGGAGAGTCCATCGACTTCGAGGACGATTCGAGGGACGCAGCAGAGCCGATACGCCTGTACCTTCAGGACTTAGAGTCTCTCATTAGGCACGTGGACACAGACAGGACCAATGTCATGCTCAGCAACGATGAACTCCAGGTGCAGCTTCGCGAGAAGGACAAGCTCTTCGCACAGCAAGACGAGATAGTCAAGGAAATGGAGGCGAAGTTCGAGACCCAGGACAGGAAGTTCAAGAGTCAGGAGAAGCGTGTCTAGGATAGGAACAAGAAGATCCGGGACATGACTAAACAACTGCAGTCCAAGGACTTCGAGCTAGAGCAGCATCAGTCGGTGATCGAGAGGCTTCGTTCCCAGAAGAGGGCTCTCAAGGCCAAGATAGAGTCCTTGACCACTAGCATTGAGGAGAACAAGACCGCGATGGAGAACGCAGGTCTTACCTTTGTCGAGGAGGAGATTGATGCTGATGAGTAGATTTGACTACTCGTTTATCTTTTATTATCATACTTGTTATTTGAGAACTTCTTATTGGACCATCCGACATGTGGATGGCTTGCTACATGTGTGTTTTACTTTGTGAACTTGTTATCTTGTTGTTGAACTTTTATCTTTGTGTTGCATGCTTGTGTTTGCTTATGTGATGTAATGTGCATGAAAGCATCTATGGGTATCTCATTCTTATCTCTATTTGAACAAACCACAGATGCCTCCTCGTCGTGTAAACCCCAACCCCAACAACAACAACAACAACAACAACAACATCACTCCAAAAATGCAACAAATGATGACTGCTCAAACACAGCTGATGCAGATGATGACAACGTTCATCCAGAACCAAAACAATAACAACAACAACAATAACAACAACAACAACCCTCCGGGCTTTGATATGCTTACCAGATTCCTGAGATTGAGGCCAGCAAAGTTTTCAGGGACGACTGATCCCATGGTGGCCAATGATTGGCTACGTTCTGTAAACAAGGACTTAGTAACCGTGGGCTGTACGAATGCTGAAAAAGTCAGATTTGCAGCACATCTGCTGGAAGGGCCAGCCGCCACTTGGTGGGACAACTTCCAGATCACCACTCCCATAGATGAAGTGACATGGGCTATCTTTGAGGATGGCTTTCGCACTGCTCATATCTCATCAGGAGTGATGAGTCTGAAAAAGAAAGAGTTCCACAATCTGAAGCAGCGCCACCGCAGCATGGCTGAATACATTGAGGAGTTCAACAATCTGGCGCGTTATGCACCGGATGAAGTTGACACTAATGCCAAGAGAAAGGAAAAATTTCTTGAAGGCTTGAATGATGAGCTGAATCTGCAATTGGCTGTGGCATATGTTCCCACATATCAGTCACTCTGTGACAAGGCTGCTATTTTGGAGAACAAAATGAAGCAAGTTGAGAGTAGAAAGAGGAAGCACTCCGACAAGCACATCTCGGGATCGTCTCACAAACGATCTCGATGACAGTGGAATCTCAGGATCCCACAAGCATGGGAAATTCAACAAGCACCACAACCACAACCGTCATGACAACAAGCATCACCGCAGTCATGAAAATGATAAGTACAAGAACCACAAGAGTGGACATAAGAGCCACCACAGTGGTAATGGAAGTGGAAGTGGAAGTCAGCCTGTTAAGAGAGACATCAGTCAGGTTGAATGCTTCAAATGCAAGAAGATGGGGCATTATGCAAATGACTGCCCTGAAAAGAAAGTTGAAGGACCTATCAAGCCCAATCCTTTCCAAAAAGGACAGGTGAACCACATCAGTGTGGAGGAGGTCTATGAGGAGCCTGATGCTGTTGCTGGTAAGTTCAGACTCAATTCTATTCCAGCATTTGTTCTTTTTGATACTGGAGCATCGCATTCATTCATATCAAAAGCATTTGTTGATATAAACGGGTTTCCAACTGAAAACATTGGGTGTCAATAAAAGTTAGTTCTCCGGGTGGAGATATGATAGTAAGTCTTGGATGCCGGATCTAGAAATAGAGTTTGGAAAACATAAATTTCCAGTGAGTCTGATAATCCTATTCCCAAGGACTGGACGTCATATTGGGAATGGATTGGATGGCTAAGTATGAAGGAGTACTAGATTGTGCCAATCGTACTGTTGCACTCACAACCCCGGAAAGAAAAAGAATTAAATTCAAGTCCAACTTTGAATCCAAAGGAAGTAAGCTAAATTCTCCTAAGGGGGGTAGCATGGACAGTGTGCCAATTGTGAGTGAGTATCCGGATGTTATTCCGGAAGAATTGCCGGGAATGCCACCTGATAGAGATGTGGAGTTTCTTATAGATTTGGTACCAGGGTCTGGACCAATAGCAAAGAGACCATATAAAATGTCAGTTGATGAACTGAAAGAACTCAAGAAACAACTTGGAGAATAGTTGCAGAAAGGATTTATTCAACCAAGTTCTTCATCTTGGGGAGCCCCGGTCTTGTTTGTGGAGAAGAAAGATAGAAGTCAAAGGTTATGCATAGATTACCGTTCACTCAACGAGGTAACTACCAAGAACAAATATCCTTTGCCTAGAATCAATGACTTGTTTGATCAGCTAGAAGGAGCCTGTGTGTTCTCAAAGATTGATCTCTGGTCAGGCTATTTTCAACTCAAGATAAGAGAACAAGACATACCTAAAACAGCATTCACTACAAGGTATGGATTGTATGAGTATACCATAATGCCCTTTGGCTTGACAAATGCTCCAGCATACTTCATGAATATGATGAACAAGGTGTTCATGGAATTCCTTGACAAGTTTGTTATCGTTTTCATCGATGACATCTTAGTCTACTCCAAGAGCAAAAAAGAACATGAAAGACATTTATGTTTAATATTTGAGAAATTAAGAGAGCATAAACTTTATGCCAAATTCAGCAAGTGTGAGTTCTGGTTGGAGGAAGTTGGTTTTCCTGGTCATGTTATGACAAAGGATGGTGTAGCATTTGATCCTGCTAAAGTTTCAGCTGTGACTGAATGGGAATCTCCCAAGTCAGTGAAGGAAGTCCGTAGTTTCCTTGGCTTAGCAGGTTACTACAGAAGGTTCATTGAGAATTTCTCTAAGGTAGCTAAGCCCATGACTGAATTGTTAAAGAAAGACAAGAAGTTTGCTTGGTCTGAAGGTTGTGAACTCAGCTTTCAGGAGTTAAAGAAGAGACTTGTGACAGCACCAGTCTTGTGTCTGCCAGATTTGGAAAAAGATTTCCAAGTATATTGTGATGCATCTCATCAAGGTTTGGGTGCAGTACTTATGCAAGATGGTAAAGTTGTGGCTTATGCCTCGAGACAACTCAAAACTCATGAAGTAAACTATCCTACTCATGATTTAGAGTTAGCCGCTGTTGTCCATGCACTCAAAACATGGAGGCACTATCTTTTGGGAAAGCGTTGTGAAGTGTTCACAGATCACAAAAGTTTGAAGTATATCTTCACTCAGAAGGAAATTAATATGAGACAAATGAGATTGATAGAATTTATCAAGGACTATGACTTAAGTTTGCAATACCACCCCGATAAAGCAAATGTTGTAGCAGATGCTCTAAGTCGTAAGGTATTTGTGAATGGCCTTACCAAAGGAGAATTGCCAGATGATTTGTGTACCCAATTTAGGAAACTCAGATTGGAGATTGTGCCTGAAGGACATCTCATGTCTTTGGATGTTCAACCCACTTTGTTGGACAAGATCAAAGAAGCCCACAAGATTGATAAAGAAATCGAAGAGATTAAAGAGAAGATTGGCAAAGGAAAAGCCAAAGGGTTCCATGAAGACGAACAGGGTACTTTATGGCATGGGAAACGTATCTGTGTTCCACAAGACCCGGAGTTGCGGAAACTGATTTTGCAAGAAGCACACAACTCTCCGTATTCTATTCACCCGGGTAACACCAAAATGTACATGGACATGAAAGAAAGATTTTGGTGGAATAATCTCAAGAAGGACATCACCGAACATATTGCCTTGTGTTATGTGTGTAGTAGAGTGAAAGCGGAGCATCAGAAACCAGCAAGTTTGCTTCAACCACTACCTATTCCTTATTGGAAGTGGGACAATATTGGTATGGATTTCATTACCGGATTACCAAGGACCCGGTCAGGATACGATTCTATTTGGGTAGTAGTTGATCGCCTAACTAAAGTGGCTTATTTCATACCCGTGAAGACAACATATAGAAGTGATAAATTAGCCAAAATCTACATGAGTAGAATTGTATGTCTACATGGAGTGCCCAAGAGTATTGTGTCTGATAGGGGAACTCAATTCACTTCCCGTTTTTGGAGACAGTTACATGAGTCATTGGGAACGAGGTTGGAATTCAGTACTGCTTTTCATCCTCAAACCGATGGACAAACAGAAAGGACTAATCAAATTCTTGAAGACATGTTGAGGGCATGTGCCCTAGACTATGGAGCCAGTTGGGATGAAGGTCTGCCTTACGCAGAATTTTCTTATAACAACAGCTATCAAGCCAGCATTGAGATGGCACCGTTTGAGTTTCTCTACGGAAGAAAATGTACCACCCCATTGTTATGGAATGGTGTGGGAGAAAGAAGTTTATTCGGGCCAGATCTTATCAAAGAAGCCGAAGAGAAGGTCAAGTTGGTTAAGAACAGGTTGAAGATAGCACAGTCCCGACAGTAAAGCTACGCGGATCCTAAGCATAGAGAAGTCACCTACGAAGTTGGTGATAGATCCTATCTTAGAGTGTCACCACTTCGCGGAGTGAAAAGATTCGGAGTCAAAGGAAAGTTGGCACCAAGATATGTTGGGCCATTCAAGATTCTGAGTCGCAAAGGAGAAGTTGCCTATGAAATATAACTGCCAGAATCTCTATCAGCTGTCCATAATGTGTTTCATGTGAGTCAGCTTAAGAAATGTCATCCAGAAATAGAAGAAACTTCTTTGAAGGATACTATACCTTTGGAAGAAGTTCAACTAGAAAGTGATCTCACTTATGAAGAGAAACCTATCAAGATTCTTGAGACTGCAGAAAGGGTCACAAGGACAAAGACTATCAAGTTTTGCAAAGTGCAGTGGAATCATCATTCCGAAGTGGAAGAAACATGGGAAAGAGAAGATGATCTTCGGAAAGACAACTCACCTATTTGCTAGCCAATCTGAATCTCGAGGGCGAGATTCACCTTAAGGGGGTTAGATTTGTAACATCCCAAAAATCATGATTTCAAAGATTGCATATCATTCATGCATGCATATAGAATTGAGATCAATTTCAAACTCATTTCAAGAAAACAGAAGGACATAATGCTATCATTTTATGTGAGCAAACTTAAATCAAATGACCATCCTCATTTGAGAGATTAGTGTTTTAAAACCAAGTTTGTTTGCTTCCTTGTTTATTGGATTGAGTGTGGAATTAGAACAAAATTTTACAAAATAGAAATGGTTTCAAAAACCATTTTCAAACATTTGCAAACCAAGTGCAATGTCCCTGTTATTTTGTTTTTCCAAAAATGACCAAGCCAACTCAAAGTGACCACTTGATTTTATGCCAAGTTTTGTGACTGTTGCACACTGCAAAAATCCAGAAAAGATTTGAATTCAAAAAAAGAGTTTGAATTCATTTGAAACTCAATCCAGATAATCAAATCAGAAAAAGAAAAGGAATAAAGAAAAGAAAAAGGGACGGCGCTACTAATCTGGCCCATCAACAGAAGCAGCCCAACTAGCCCACCCGGGTCCCCTCTCTCTCTCTCGCACGCGCAGAAGCACCCACGCAGTCACTGACGCTCGGACCCCACTTCCTCTCTGCTTAGTTCGCTGACAAGCGGGCCCTCTCCACGTCACTCATTCTTCCCCAAATCGCGCCCGCAGACCACGTCGCCACTGCCGTTGATGCCGGTAATGGCGCGGCGTAATTAGCCTTGATACCGCGAGCGTTTCCTGTCATGCTTCAGCCTATTTAAACCACACCCCGGCGCGGTAATTTTCCCCCACACTACACTCTTTGCTCGCCACCAGGCTGCCCCTATTTCGCGTTACACCGCCGCAGCTCCGACGAACTCCGGCGAGATATTCCGGTAAGACCCCGTCGCCCCTTGCTGCCTAAACTCGCCAGTACGATCTCCGCGACCATGCGCATCTCCTGACCCCTCTGGTGCGTGCTAGGAACATCCAGAGCCTCGGCAACGTTGGCGACCACACGAGACAGACGACCCCATCAACTCCGGCGACCAATTGCGGACTCCGAGCGCCCCTTTCCACCTCTTGCATACGAGGTTGTTCGCCACTGTCTTGCGCGTCTCCTAATCCATCTGGTTCGTGCTAGGGCGACGCGAAACCTCGACAACGACTTCGACAGCAACCACCCGACGCCGTGCGCAACTCCGACGAGCTCCAGCAGCCCCTGCCGTGCGCCCCTTGCCAAGCCACCCCCACGTTGAGCTTCGCCTCGTCCCTGCGGTTCTGGTAAGCACACTCTCCCCTCCCCGGACGACCTAGAACGCCAGCGCCGCCGCTGATAGACGCGCCGCCGCCAGTCACCGCCGCTAGCACCGCTAGTCTATGGTCGAGGCAACAGTAGCCGTTAGATGTAGATCTGGCGGTTTAGATTAGATCCGAGCGAATCATTTTCTTCGAATCTGGCGCGTTGGATCTGACTTGATCCGACGGCGCGGAAGGGTGATCCTGAGAGAAGCGATATCGACCAATAGGATAGCGACGCGTGGCTAGGGTTTAGTTTAAAAACAGAATTTGAATCAGATTTATATCCAAATTTGATTTGCTTGTAACTTTTGATTTCCACGTTAGATTTTAGCAAATTTTATACCGTTCGAATCAGGAGAACAAGGCCTTTCTGTTTATGCAATGTGTTTAGTGTTTAGCTTCTGTTAAAATGATTTTATTTGCAGAAACTTGTTTAGGACTATTTTGAGTATATGAATTGTTTAGGAATTGTTTTAGTGTCAAATAAACTTGGTTTAGCAATTTTTTGACTTTTTTATGATTCAGTACTATGCACTTGCTTGGTTGAGTTTTAAAAATCATCACTTAGCATTTTTCATGCATGCATATGTATTTTTGTTTGTATATATTGTGTGTAATTGTTGCTACCATTCTTTGTGTAGACTTTGGTTCTAGTGATTGTGATTGTGAAGAGTGCTAGTCTCCCAACTACCAAGGCAACTGGTACTTCATGAATATTTCTATCCCTATATTTTTATTTCAAGCATTAGAAATATTTTGCTAAGTCTTGCATGTTACTATTTTTGCCAAATGCCATGTTGGGAAATCCTAAGTAGTTGTAGAATTGCTAGGAAATTTCTAAGTTAAGTTACTATCTATGCCATGTTTAGCCTAGCTAGTAGCAAAAAAGGGTTGGTAAAATATACATGCTATGGTGAAAATATTTCTAAGTCTTTGGACTTATGTTTTTCTTAATAAAACAACTAAGTCAATGAATCACCTGGGTGGAAAGGGACTTGATTGGTGGTTTTTGGTTGAGTGGTTACACAAGGCCCATGTCTACGGTTTACCTTGTGTATCTCACTTGTGGAAAGCCACCCAGGAACAAAGGGATTTTAGTGGCCAAGTGTTGAGAAGCTTCTAGTGCAGCCACTTGGCAATATGGGCTCTGCCTGGATCACATAGGTTGCTAGAACTTAGCCATTTGGACAGTTGGTGGTAGTGGGAATGATAGGTTGGAGCGCGTCCATTTGGTCTAAGGAAAGGCTTCTAAAAGGTCCTGTCTTGGGAAACCAAGTCTGGTGGGGAAAGTGCACAACCTCTGCAGATGGAAAAATCTAAGTACTTAGCAAAGTCCATCGCAATGGACAACTTGAGCATCAAGACATGGAAGCTATCAAGAATCTCATCATTCCAACTTATAAGTAAAAACTTGTGGGTGAACAAGGGTGAAGGACCTCAATGTCTATTGATGGTTTCTTTGGAAAAGTTTTGACAAAGAAAAACTTAGTGATTTCAACTAATACGAAAAACCTATTTTGAGCAAAGCAATACAAGCTACACTTAGCCAAATTGCATATAGTAATGTAGTCCACTTAAAATTTACTAAGGTATCACTTGCCAATACTATTCCAAAGTATTGACCCACTGTGGATGTAACTTGTGATGTTGCAGGTTACTCTGATGAGGATTAGGTGTCATGAGTCTACACTCAACATGTTTGCCTGTGGCACATGAAGATGAAGACTTATATTTATTTACTTATTCAAACTATTGTATTAGGCCTGTGTCCTTGAGTTGTAAAGACTATGTTATCTCTGGAATGGATGTAATAAATGACCTTTGTATCGGTGTACTTCATCTTAAACTGTGGATGCTAGCAATGATCCAGGGACTAGCATTGCAATCACAGGGATCCTTTTCCTTTACAAAGGAGGGATCTTACACTGGTGGACGACAACCATGGAGCGGCGTCATTGACCTTGATGCAATGCCGGTGATGATGGAGATCATGTTCGTGCTTGAAGATGGAGATCGGAAGCACAAGTAGAAAGGCCATATCATATCACATATTATGAATTGCATGTGATGTTAATCCTTTTATGCATCTTGTATTGCTTAGTTCACGACGGTAGCATTAGAAGATGATCCCTCAAGCACACAATTTCAAGTTTTAAAGTGTTCATCCTTAGTAAGCACCGTTTCTAAAGCTCGTTGTTTCGAAGCACCACGTGATGATCGGGTGTGTTAGATTCTGCGAGTGTATACAACGTGAGCAAGCCAGATTTGCTCATGAGGAAGCTAAGGTTTGATCTTGATGAGCCTAGCATGTACAGACATGGTCTCGGAACACAGATCACCGAAAGGTAAAGCATGAGTCATATAGTAGATATGATGAACATGTTGATTGTTCGCCATTGAAGCTACATCAACTCTCGTGATGATCGGTTTTGATGTGGTGGATTTGGTTCATGTGATCACTAAAACAATCCGAGGGATATTGTTTTGAGTGGGAGTTCAACAGCAATATGATTAAAAGTTGAACACTATTTATCATAAATTAAATCAAAGTGAATTTGCATAGTTGTTGTAGTCATTGGTATCCGTTTACCACCTTGCGCTTAGTTTTACTTGAGATGATAGAAGTATAGAATTCTATTTAGTTACTTTATGAACTGGTATCGTATTGTTTTGAAGTGTTAATCTAAAGTTTAAAAGTCCCATTGCATACTTTCAGTAAGTTCCGGTTACTCCATGAAGTTTAATAGTTGGTATTAAATCAAGAGTAACAATTCCAGTGTTAGTATATAAGTATCATGTTTATCTCCATGATTCTTGATATTCAAAGGATTGTCTTAATATCAAGGTTATCTAGGATCTGAAAGAGTTGTTTCATAAACCATGATGTGTGGAAGATATTGTGATATCTGAAACAAAGTTTTGGTTGCAACATGATAGAGTATAATATGGCAAAAGTCATGTTTTCATATTTGATGAGAATTTGCAAAAGGTTGGAGACACTAGTTGTCCTAATCCTCCAAAAGGTTTTGGAAAGCAAAATTATACTCGCGATTCATCGTTATAAGCTAAAAGTAGCTTGATCATGGATAATTCCATGATAAGGGTGAATATTTGATGTAGGTAAAATGTTTACTACACCAAGAGATTACTAAAGAAAGGAATTTGAAAGAACACCAAACGTTTGATGATGGTGATCTACTTCAAAGTGCAAGTCCAAAGACATTGGTATTTTACTATACATGCTTTGGACTATGTGTCATGTGTATGGCTCCACTATTGATGTTGATAGATTCTTTCAAACAGAAAAAGAAATACTGAAAGAGAATCTCATAAATATATGGCAGAAAAGAAAAGACTAGAATTTTTCAGTTTAGGTATATAAAGCATATACGTGTTATGGCTATATTCTTTGCTTGTTAAACAATGTGGTTCTTAAGTATTTGATACTGAATTTGTTGGTATGAATCATCATACGAAACAACAGAATTCATGAACTACAATGGCCTAAGTAACTAGCAAAAGAATATGTGATGATGTTCATCGAGAACAAATAAAGGGTTATTGTGTTGCTCGTTAAAAGCTTGCCTTCAAGATTTGTTTTATTAGGTATTATGAGAACAAAAGGGTTGTTCTAATAATTGCCGTAATCCAAAAAAGATGGATGATTTACAAATTTCGTTGGAGAAATCGCATCCATAAAACTAGTGCTAAAATGTCGAAAGACAAATTGATTAAAAGATCACATAGGAAGTGACATCGCCGTTTAAATTATATTGGAAAGAAAACATGAAGAAACTCCATGTGGATGGAATTTTGGAGTCTTTTGATTTCTGATCAAATGATGCTTGTGAAACTTTCCTAGAGATAATTAAAACTTCGTCCATAGGCCAAAAGGGAACGAATGACTAGCTTATTGGAACTTGTACATATTGTTGTATAAAGTCCATTATGTGTAGCCAAGAGCGATGGATTTCAACTTCATATGATTCCTCCGAAAATTTGAGTGAATATATGAATATTTACTTAATAAGGATGAAGTATGAAACATTTGAAAAGTTCAAAGATTTTCAAGATGAAGTGCAAAATCATTGTAACAAGAATATAAATAGTTTATGATAAGATCATAAAGGAAGATATTTGAGTTAAAAGTTTAGCATAATACCTAAGATTTAAGGAATCGTTCCATGGATTTGCATTTTTCAAAACACCATAAGAGTATGGAGCATTAGAGATTTGTAATTAAACCTTGTTTGACATGCTAAGATCAAAGGTGTAATTTCATAAAACTGCCATTATATTTTAAAGATTAAAAGCTTTAGAGACTACCATTTTTCCACTGAAAAGAGCTCCATCATAATCCGTTGAATTGACACCATATAAAGTTATGGTTTGGGATAAAACCCAAGTTGTCCTTTCTTAAACATTGGTATGCTATGCATAAGAAAGATGTTTGCAACCAATGTCGGATGAACCTATCTTTGTATGTTATTTCGAATAACTGTTCCTCCATAACATCGGAGAAAAAAGTGTTTGTCGCTTAGAACGTCAAGTTTCTTTGAGAAGGAATTTTTCGTGAAAAGTGAAGTGGGAGGACAATAGAACTTTGATAAGGCTAAAAGAACCTTAGCTATATGTGCAAAGTTGCGTAGCGCCGAAAAGTGTTCCGGAGGCAGCAACAATGCTCATGGCTCATGTGCCTCAAAGGTTGTGGTTACGGAGGTCAAAGTTTCTATTGAACCAAGTAGGTCGAGTAAACAATCAAATACCAAGATTTGAGGGTTGAATAATTATTTGAGAATAATGAACGGACTACATGCAAAGAAGCGATGATGGGCCCTGACTTTTCAAAATTGCTTGAAGCCATAAAATCCGTGATAGTTCCATACACGAGAAATCAAGTTTTTGAACTTGAAGGACCCTCAAGAAAGGTGTAAGACCTTATAGTTTTGTTTGGATCTATAAATAAATAGACATGGATGTTGCACATCTATGAAATAGTCGACATGTTGGGAAAGAGTTCACAACAATGTTCAAAGGTTGACTATGACAAGATTTGATCTTTCATAGCGATATTTAGTCTAGACGGATTAATGTAGCAACCACTACATATAATTTTGTTATGTGGTTAATTGAATAAACAAAACAAGTTCTTCTAATAGAATTGTTACCTAGGACATGTGCATAACGCGGTCCATAGGGTTTTGTTAATTCAAAGGATGCTAAAAGCATATGCAAACTTCAATGGTTGAAGTAAGCATTGCGGAGTTGGAATATTCACCATGATGAAACTGTTAAAGGAGTTTAAATTCGTCGGAGACGATGAAGATGCTTGCATTTGCAAGAAATTAAGTGGGAGCGCTAAGACATGTTTCTAATACATTATGTGGAAGACATATTGTTGATTGGAAATGATGTATCTTTCGTTAACACATATTAATAATTTCATACCGATGAAAGACTTAGGCAAAACCCAAATATTTGGCATCAATAGACGCTAATATGGTTGTCCCGAAAGTACATAGATGATGTATTGAATGAGTTTAATATAGAAACTACAAGAAAGGTTCTTGTCGCACAGAAAGGATTGAATGAGTTCAATATTGATGATATATTCAAGTGTATTGACACTTGGTAAGTGAAACAAAGATTCAAGTATAGATTGATACTTGATGTATGAAATAACAAAGAGTATTTATATCAATCATACTGTGATATTTACAAATCCAGATATGTCCTATACTCTAAATGTTATGAGCATATACCAGAATGATTCATAAGATGATCATTGGACGATAGTAAGGATATTCTTATGATCTCTTGGAAGAACTAAGAGAATATTATTTGTAGAAGTGACAAATAGATGGTTAGTTCATTGTAAAAGTACTACATTTATACTAGTTTTGTCACAAAGTACAAATTAAGTTTATCTCAATCTAAACTAAGGGTGGCACAATATAATGGAAAGTAAGTTCCATAATGTATTGGGATGAGTTCCAAAGTTAAGATATTGTGACAGATACTACAACAAAAGGGCTATGTATATAACTGCTATAATAGCAGCTAAAGAGGGCATTTGTGTCAAGTAGTTTGTAATCAAACTAGGTGTAGTTCACAGCGGGATAATACTATGAAGATATATTGTACTACAATATTATCAACATGTTTTCACCCCAAAGAACTAAAGGTCTCACCAAAGGACCAAAATTATACCAAGCCATCTCATTAGAGAATGAGTGATGCGTAGAGACACAAAGACATGCAATTACACACGGACCTGGAAGTGTCAGATCCGGAGATCAGTTGACCACTAGCAATCGTGTACATACAACACCGGAAAGCCATAGGTGTTGAATACACAAAGGTTTGAAACTAGATTATTGACTCTAGTGCAAGTGGGAGACTGTTGGAGATATGCCCAAGAGGCAATAATAAAGTGGTTATTATCATATCTTCATACTTATGATAAATGTTTACATACCATGCTATAATTGTATTAACCGGAAACATTAATACTTGCGTGATTTGTAAACATAAAAGAGTCCCTAGTAAAGCCTCTTGTTAAACTAGCTTGTTGATTAATATATGATCATGGTTTCCTGATCATGAATATAGAGATGTTATTAACAACAGGGTCATATCATTAGGAGAATGATGTGATGGACATACTCCTATAGTTAAGCGTAGCATAAAGATCAAGTCATTTAATATAGTTCATTTTCTATAAGCTTTCTGATACATAGTAACCTAATTCCTTCGACCATGATATCATGCTAATCACCATCACCGGAAGGATGCTTTGATGACATCAAACACCACACCGTAACTGGGTGGCTATAAAGGTGGCATTGAGTGTTCGGAAAGTATGGGTTGAGGCACATGGATCAAGAGTGGGATATGTCCATCCATATGACGGATAGATATACTCTGGGCCCTCTCGGTGGAATTTCATCCAATTAGCTTGCAAGAATGTGACTGTTTCACAAGGGATCACATATCACGGGAACGAGAAAAGAGTACTTATCGGTAACGAGGTTGAACTAGGTATGCAGCGATACCGATGATCAAAACCTCGGATAATTAAAAAATCGTGAGACAAAGGGAAATTGTATCATATGTAAGTGGTTTGTTCGATCGCAAAGTAATCGTAGAAATATGTGGGAGCCATATGAATTTCCAGATTCCTCTATTGGTTATTGATCGGAGAAGTGTCTCGATCATGTCCGCATAATTCACGAACCGTAGGGAGACACACTTAAGGATTCGATGTTGTTGAGTAGTTATGGAATGATGAGAAAGAGACCGAATGTTGTTCGGAGTCTCGGATGGGATCCGGGATATCACGAGGAGATCCAGAATGGTCCGGAGAATAAGATTCATATAAGGAAAGACCTGTTTCGGAGTTGGGGAATAATTCCGGTGTTTTCATCGGGAATGTTCTAGAAGGGTCCGGAAGGTCCGGCACTCCGGAGGGGAAGGGTACATGAATGTGTCATAACAAGTTGGAATGGTTGCATCATGTACTAGGTGTCATCGCTGAGCAAAATAAAGGGATAAATCAAATCCTAGTTTGAAAAGTCAAACGCCAATTTGAAAAGTCAAATGGCAAGTTTGCTTGGTGGAGGGAGAGTAGGAAACCTACTTAGGGAGGAAGTCCTACTCCCTCCACCCGCCGGCCAAGGACGAGGAGTTGGTGGAGAACTCCCTCCTCCCAACCGCGCCTCCCTCCCACCTATAAAAGGAGGGGCAGGGGTGCCCCTCTTCCCTACACCTCAAACCCTAGCTTTGGCGCCTCCACCTCCAAGTGCAGCCGCCGCCTAGGGTTTCCCCTCCAACTCGGCGAGTTGGGGATGTCCCCAAGCCCTAGACGCCGGCCAAGCTTCCTCCCTTGGTTCCTCTAAACCCTAGATCGCCAAGGCATCTCTTATAGTCCACCATACTTGCTCCGGCTTAAGGCAAAGCCCTACGAGATCTCCCCTCTACTTCCGGTACCACGCTGTCATGCTGCCGAAATCGTGAGGAGAGTGCTACAACCTCCGCTGCCTGCTGGAACAAGTGAGAGGAAGGTCTTCATCGAGTACCGAACGTGTGACCAACTGCGGAAGCGCTGCCGGAACGCAGCGCCGGAAGGATCGTCTACGCGATCTTGAGATCGGAAGTGTACGACTACATCACCCACGAGAATCTGCTCTCGTTAACCGCTTTGGAATCTTCGAGGGTGAGTTCCTCTATCGACTCGTTGTTACAATCTAGTAGATAGATCTTGGCTTGTTTGTTTGCATGCGATAGAAATTTTTTGTTTTCCATGCTACGAACCCCTACACAGTAGTTCCTGAGAACTTTGCAGGCCTCAGTCTTAGGAATCTGGTGAGCATGTCAAATCCTGGTGGAATGTTCTGATTGTTGTTGTTGTTGTTATTGTTGTTATTTTGATTTTTCATAAAATTGGTCATCATCTGCATTAGTTGTGCCTGTGCTGTCATCATCTGCTGCATCTCGGGGGTGACATTTTTGTTGTTTGGGTTGGGGTTGGCACGTCGAGGAGGCATCTGTGGTTTTCATAAGGATAAGAATGAGATACCCATAGATGCTTAACATGCACAATACATTACATGGACAATCACCAAAACAAGCATCAAAATAATCATAAGGTTCAACGACATAAACAACAAGTTTGAAGAAATAAACACACCATAGCAAGCCACCCACATGTTGGATGGTCATTGTAACACCACGGTTCTGAAAAGACCGTAGCTTCTATGTGACATGCCAATCCCTAGATCGGTTCATTGGCCCACAATAGAATAAGATGAATAAGATAAAAAATATCCGTGTATCACAAATAACGAAGATCCAGAGTACCATTATTACAATAAAAGCTTAGCTCAAGGCTAGCTCAAATTATTCAGGTAGCAACATAAATAAAGCAAATCCTCCATTCTTCAAATTGCCCACAAGTGAACAAGTGCCTAGTGGAGTACCGTGGCCTAATTCGATTACTCAGAATCGGAATATCCTGCAACATGAAACGTAGCAGCCCCGAAGGGTCAATACATGGAATGTATGGCAAGTAGAGCTATTAAAGGAGACAATAGTGCTAAAATCTACATGCATATCTGGCTGGTGGAGTTGTGGCTAGCTTGCATTTCCAAATACCTTTGTCCTACTTTCATAAACAGTTTTTGATTTTCTTTGAAAAGATCCCAATTAAGTTAACGCAACAACATTAAAGCAATTATGAAATTATAATTAGCGAGAAACATGTCATGGAATCAATATCAAGCAACTCAGATGTCCATAACCGGGGACACGGCTAATCGATTAGATTATACACCCTGCAGGGATTAGTACACTTTACCCATGTGACTTGGCCAGCCCAGCTCGTACCATCACTCTCATTTTGGGTAATGATAGGGAGAAGTCCAAGAAGAGACCGTTCGGGAAGTAGCTCCCCAATCCCGACGCGCACCGGTCCAACCTACCAAAATTCTACATCTCTGGATACGCGGGTTCGAGTTACCACAACCTACTAAGTCCAACCAACCGCCCATTTCATTATTGACACATGGTTGTACACGTAAGCTACAACATAAAGAAGCCAATCATTTTCTTTTGATACCTGGGTGCCTTTCCGCAATGATACCACCAAAAATTATCAATCCCATCACACCCAGGAGGTTCATTGATTAAGTTGTTTTAGTTTTCGCAAACCAACACATTTAGAAACAACTTTCAGTGATGTAACCTAGCACTCGTTCATCAAAGCATGGCTAAGAACATCTACCAACGGTGGTTCATCTACAAGGAAAGCCCTACCACATAATAGGACATAGCACAGCGATAGTATCATCCTACACATGCGTCTACAAAATAAACGACAATTCATTGAAAATAGTAGGATAATATCATGAACAAGGTAGCATCTACTTGCCTTGGTTGTAGCGGTCGCAAGAACAATCCACACACGAGCAAGCGTTGCACTCGTCACAATCTACACGATACAATTGCAATCATAAACATTACATCCACAAGCATATGCAAACAAAGATGATGCAAGATACATGCATGACAAGTGGATTGATGCTACAGCAGCACCACATAATCTTATTCAGTAAAGCTACTGAATGCATGCATGGAAAATAATTTTATGCAAATTATAATGCTCAAAACTAGAGCTAGAACCCAAATAAATCACTACTTATCACATACTGTTTGTAAAATCTTGGGAAAATTCTAGTGTGTAGGCATTACTGATTAGGAACAGTACCAATTGGAATTTCTCAAAAAGGAATTATATAACTCCCTGAGTAATTAAAATACTGCAGAAAGCCACTAAATAGTTTCTGCAAAAGTTTTTACTGTAAGCCTATCCTTTTAATTCACTTTGAGATTCCCCTTTTTCTATTGAATCCAGGGAAAAATTATTTGCAATTTTTGGAGTTACAGATCTTTTTCTACGAATTAATTACTCCAAAAAGGCCATTAAATCTTTTAATTAATCTGGACAAAATCTTGCTGCAAAAGTGTAAAACAATGGTACAGAAATATTCTACACGACTTACTGAATCTACACATATTTTATTTGCAATTTTTGGCCCAGTAGATTAATTTCTACGAATTTTACAAGATTCTACTAATTTTTGCAAAATCTAAACAGATTTTAAATCAAGAGGGAATATTCCAGGAATATTCCCTGCTGACTCAGCGCGGGTTGACTGGCCAGCCAGTCAACCACGCGGTCTCCACGCGATCTGGGTCGTAGATCGAGGATCCAACGGCCAGGGAGGGGTGGCGGCGGCGGTGCTTACCGGCGAGGTCGGCGGCGAGGCTCGGGCGGCGTCGGCGGGGTTCTGGCGGTGGCGGAGGACGGGACGGGTCGGGGAAGTGGCGGTGGACCTTGCCGAGGTGGCGGCGAGGCTCGGGCGGCGTGGAGTCGATGGCGGCGGGCCGCTGAAGCGCGGGTGGCGGCGCACGGCTCCGGCGAGGTCGTCGGGGCGGCGTCAGGCGTCTCCTTCACGGAAGAAAGGGCGGGGCGAGTCAGTCGACGACCAAGGCGCTCCCTACGGCGAAATCGGGGCGAGGGGAGCTCGGGACCGAGCTCTACCGAGCGATGGCGGCGGCGACCTCCAACTCTTGCGAGGAATTGCACACGGGTGGCGGCGCGTTGGCGAGGGTTTTCGGGGGGTTCTGGACGAGGAGGGCGAGGGCTTTAAGGGGGTGCTCGCAGTGCGCGTAGAGACGCTCGGATTCGTGATGTGCCCGTCTCGGCGTCCGTGTCGCCGCGACGCCACGCTGGCGCGCGCGGGTCCCAGGTGGGAGCGGCTGGGGGAGGCGTTGGCTGCTTTGGCGGCAGCGGCTATCCGCCGCGCGGGCAGCGCGCAGGAGCGGCTGCTGGCTGCTGCGCTGGGGGAGGCGCTGGCTGCCTGCACGGAAGTAGCACAATCTTTTCAAACCGAAGTTTTGTATGGAAGACCATGATGCAATGACATGAATGATATGCAGAACCAAATCTAAAATTTGGGATGTGACAAGACTAACCCCCTTAAGATGAATATCGTCCTCGAGATTCGGCGCGGCTAGCAAATAGGTGTGGGTAGTCCTCTCGGATGTCATCCTCACGCTCCCAAGTGGCTTCTTCGGTGTGGTGGCTCTATTGCACCTTGCAAAACCTGATCGTCTTGGTATGGGTAATCTTCTCCGCTGTTTCCAGAATCTTGACCGGCTTCTCCTCATAGGTCAGGTCCTTCTCAAGCTGAACCTCCTCTAGTGGCACAGTGTCCCTCAATGGTGTATCCACCATCTCCGGATGGCACTTCTTCAGCTGGGACACGTGGAACACATTGTGGACAGCGGACAGAGCCTCTGGCAACTCCAACTGATAAGCAACTTCTCCTTTGCGTGCTAAGACCCGATACGGTCCAATAAACCGAGGTGCCAGCTTACCCTTGATTCCAAATCTCTTGATTCCACGAAGTGGCGACACTCTGAGGTATGCTCTATCACCTATCTCATGCACCACTTCCTTGCGCTTGGCGTCAGCGTAGCTCTTCTGCCTTGATTGTGCTACTTTCAGCCTGTCCCTAATCAAGGCGACCTTCTCCTCAGCGTCCTTGATCAAATCAGGTCCAAACAACTGACGTTCTCCTACTCCATTCCATAGCAATGGTGTACGGCACCATTTCCCATACAGTACATCGAACGGTCACGTCTTGATGCTGGTTTGATAGCTGTTGTTGTAGGAAAACTCAGCATACGGCAAATTCTCATCCCAACTAGACCCATGAGCCAAAGTTCAAGCTCTCAGCATGTCCTCCAAAATCTGATTCACCCTCTCGGTCTGTCCATCAGTCTAGGGGTGGAACGCTGTGCTAAACTCCAATCTAGTCACCAATGACTCGTGCAGCTGGCGCCAAAAGTGTGAGGTAAATTGGGTGCCTCTATCAGATACAATACTCTTAGGAACTCCATGTAGGCACACAATCCTGTCCATGTAGATCTTGGCCAACTTTGCACTCTTATAGGTCATCTTCACTGGTATAAAGTGGGCTACTTTGGTCAAATGGTCGACCACTACCCAAATGGAGTCATATCCTGACCTGGTCCTGGGCAATCCTGTGATAAAATCCATTCCCACTCTATCCCACTTCCAATCCGGCACGGGCAATGGCTGTAGTAGTCCTGCTGGCTTCTGGTGTTCCGCCTTCACTCAGCTACATACATCGCATAAGGCAATATGCTCAGCGATGTCTCCCTTCATCTTGTTCCACCAGAATCTGTCCTTTAGGTCCATATACATCTTCGTATTGCCCGGATGTATGGAATACGGCAAGTCATGAGCTTCCTACAGAATCAGCTTCCTTATCTCCGAATCGTTGGGAACGCACAAACGATCTCCATACCACAAGGTTCCTTGCTCATCCTCACGGAATTCCCTTGCTCGATCCTTCTTCATCTTTTCCTTTACTTCATCAATCTCTTTGTCTCCCACTTGAGCCTTCCTGATTCTGTCCTGTAGTGTTGGTTGGACTTCCACTGCTGCCAAGTATCCTTCTGACACTACCTCCAGTCTAAGGTCCTTGAATTACTTGCACAAATCCTCGGGCAATTCCCGAACAGTCAATCCATTGGCGTAAACCTTCCGGCTCAGAGCATCTGCTACTACATTGGCCTTTCCTGGGTGGTATTGCAGGTTCATATCATAGTCCTTGATAAGTTCCAACCATATCCTTTGCCTCATGTTTAGTTCCTTCTGTGTAAATATATACTTCAGGCTCTTGTGGTCGGTGTACACATCACAGTGTTTCCCCATCAAGTAGTGCCTCCATACCTTGAGCGCATGAACCACTGATGCTAACTCCAAGTCATGCGTGGGATAATTCCTCTCATGGTGTTTAAGTTGCCGCGAGGCATATGACACCACTCTCCCATCTTGCATCAGCACACTCCCAAGTCCCTGTCGAGAAGCATCACAGTACACTTGGAAATCCTTCTGAAGATCTGGTAAACACAGAACAGGTGCAGTCACTAGTCGACGCTTCAGTTCCTGAAAGCTGTCTTCACACGCATCCGTCCATTCAAACTTCCTCTCCTTCTTCAGAAGTTCTGTCATTGTTTTAGCAATCTTGGAGAAGTTTTCAATGAACCTACTGTAATATCCGGCAAGTCCCAAAAAGCTTCGAATCTCTCTCGCATTCTTGGGTACTTCCCACTTAGTTACTGTAGTCACTTTGCTTGGATCAACAAAGACTCCTTCTCCTGACACCACGTGTCCAAGAAATCCAACAGTGTTAAGCCAGAATTCACACTTGCTGAATTTGGCATACAGCTTGTGTTCCCTCAGCTTCTCCATAATCAGTCGCAGATGTTTCTCATGCTCAGCATCATCCTTGGAATATATCAGTATGTCATCAATAAACACCACCACGAACTTTTCCATGTACTCCATAAATACCTTGTTCATCATGGTCATGAAATATGCCGGGGCATTCGTTAGTCCAAAAGACATAACTGTATACTCATATAAACCATACCTAGTAGTGAAAGCGGTTTTTGGTATGTCCTCCTCTCGGATCTTCAATTGGAAGTAGCCCGATCGCAGATCAATCTTGCTAAACACCTTTGCTCCTTCCAGTTGATCAAACAAATCATTTATGTTCGGAAGGGGGTATTTGTTCTTGATGGTCACCTCATTCAGCGAGCGATAGTCCAGCACTAGTCTCTTGCTGCTGTCTTTCTTCTCCACAAACAGAACAGGTGCACCCCATGACGACGAACTAGGCTGAATGAATCCCTTGTCCAACTGCTCTTTCATCTACTTCTTCAATTCCTTCAGCTCATCCACATCCATCTTATATGGTCTCTTTGCTATAGGTCCTGTTCCCGGCATCAGATCGACAAGAAACTCCACTTCCCTGTCAGGTGGCATCCCTGGCAGCTCTTCCGGGAACACATCAGGGTAATCCTTAATCACAGGCACAGTATCCATGCTAACCCCATTAAGAGAATTCAGCTTACACCTTCCCGGTCGCACAGCCGACTTGAACCTAATTCTCTTACCATCCGGGGTTTTGAGTGAAACAGCTCGCTGTGCATAATCTATGTGTCCCCCATGCATAGACATCCAATCCATACCCAGAATAACATCTAACCCTTGTGATTCCAACACTACCGGATGTGCAATGAAATTGCGTGCTCCAATCCTCACAGTTAAGTCACGGCATCCCGCGCTAGCTATCATATCCCCTCTAGGTGAACTCACTCGAATAGACTCTTTCATAGACTCCTTAGGTAATTTATACTTATCCACAAATGCCCTTGAAATGAATGAATGTGATGCACCAGTATCGAAAAGTATAAGAGCAGGGTGAGTGTTGATTGGGAACTTACCAATCACAAGGTCAGGCTCGTCTGGGATCTCCTCCACATTCATGTGGTTCACTGTGGCCTTCTGGTTGTTGGTCGGCTTCAGTCCCTTCCTCTCCGGGCAGTTGTTAGCATAATGTCCGTTCTGGCCACACTTGAAGCATGTCACCTCACTCAGATCCTTCTTCACAAAGCTGCGATCATGGTTGCGGTCATGTCCACCGTGTCCTCCAGAATGGTGAGAGTGTCCTCCCTCGTGGCTGTGGTGGCTGCTCTTGTGGTTGTCATGGCGATGTCCATCGCCTCCATGATGGTGGCGGTCATGGCTCCCATGGTGCCCATGGTCACTCCCTCCATGCTTGGAGTATCCATCATAAGAAGTGCGAGACTTGTGGTGAGAACTAGAGTGGTGGTTCCTGCTCTTTCTCTTGCGGTTTTCCACCTGCTCGTGCTTCCCTTCCAAGATTCTGGCCTTGTCCATAAGCTCCTGGAAAGTGGGGCAATAAACCACCAGTAGCTGCACTGAAAGCTCATCACTGAGGCCATCTAGGAATCTCTCCCTCCTTTTTGCATTAGTGTCAACATCCTCAGGTGCATAACGGGACAGGTTGTTGAACTCCTCAATGTACTCAGCCACAGTGCGGTTGGTTTGGCGCAAGTTGTAGAACTCCTTACTCTTCAGGATCAGAACTCCTGAAGACACGTGGTTGGTCCTGAAACCTTCCTCAAACATTGCCCAAGTCACAGTATCCAGCGGGCGGGTGATCTGAAAAGTGTCCCACCAAGAAGCGGTTGGTCCCTCCAGTAGGTGAGCGGCAAACCTCACCTTCTCAGCATCAGTGCATCCAACAATTACCAGATCCTTGTTGACTGAACGCAACCAGTCGAGAGCAACCATTGGTTCCGTTGCAGTGGAGAACTTAGCTGGCCTTAGCCTCAGAAACCTAGTGAGAGCATCTCCCTGAGGCTGGTTGTTCCCATTGTTGTTGTTGTTCTGAGCTTCCATGAACTAGGTCATAACTTGGGTCAGCTGTGCCTGAGCTGCCATGAGCTGCTCCAACTCAGTGGGTTGATGGCGGGGAGGCATCTTCGGTTCAACACATGTAAGCTTAGAAAGAATAAACTACGAAAACAGGATTCTACCCATGCATTATGATCAAACAACAAGAAACAATCGCAGACAATCTCAAGCAAACAACACATCAACAAACAAGTGATCCAGAAACATCCCAGGGGTTATCCTAGCAGTATATATCTACTGAAATAGTTTTAGAAGAGTTGGCAATGGTTATCTAAACAGTTGATCAACAAAGCATTAAAACAGCAATCTTCCAGAATAGTCCAGCAGTGTTCACGAATTTTTATACCTGACTTAAGATCGTCAGGAATTTATGCTGATTTTTTCACATACAGTACAGAGAGTTTCTCACCATCCCTATTTTTTTCAGATTTTTCCCAGATACCAGTAAAATATGAAAAATTGTACAGTACTGTTGTATCAGCAGAAAACTACAGCAGGAATAACATAGATATTAACCAAACTTGCCATAACTCTTTCATAAAATTCGCACAAATAATCCTGGGATATTGGAGTACACAAATAAGCAACTAAACACTCTTAAACTAATAGTATCTATGTTTTACATCGATCGAGACTAATCCTAACGATTTTCGTAACGAGGACTATTTGGTGGACTTCTATCTACTTCTTGAAGAGGTTGCGGTAGGTCCTTGCACTCATGCGTTGGCACTTCTGTCCACGGTTCAACCATGGCGGCGGAGTGAACACCTGTCCTGAGTCATCACTTGAAATCTCAAACTCCACCTCTTCTGGATCCTCCTCTTCTTCTTCACTCTCTGCTGCAACTGCAACAGCTTCATCTCCTCCACCATCCTCGTCTCCATCATCATCATCCTCGTCCTCATCATGATCATCGTTTCCACTGTCATCATCATCATCATTGTTGCCACCATCTCCATTGTTATCATCAGAGGATGGATTCAGCTGTGCTTGGAGAGCGGCAATCTGGGCTGCCATATCTTCAATAGTTTGATCCCTTTCCTGGACGGTCCATTGCAACTGTTGTATGGTCTGGGTGTTATCATGCACAGTCCCATTAAGATGAGCTATGGTTGCATCCCTGCCTATCAGTGCATTTTCCAGAACTCCCACAGCTTCATGCAAGGTGTCAATCTCCTGTCCTTGGACCACCATACCATTGCTGGCAAAATCTGCAATCTCCTTTGTCATCATCACTTTCTCAGCTAGAGCTCCATTCTCCCTTTCCATGTCCTCTATGTGCCTCTAACGGGGCTGCATGTTGTTCCTGTCGCCCGGGGTAACCACAATGTGCCCATCTTCATCACGCCTCCCATAGTTACGGTAGGGTGAATCTGCTGGCAGTAGGAGTCTAACAAGATGGCATTGGCGAGACAGGGCTTCATGTATGGCCAAGTTAATTCCAAGTACCCAGTTGCAGTATGTATTGGTGTAGATCAGATGCACAGGGTTTGGCAAGGTGGCATCCCTGAAGATGAAAGTGGTGATCTCACATGCATCCTCACCATATCCATAGGTGTACAGCCTTCTTCCCTTGAACATGGGAAGCGGCAATCCCAATTACTGCGAGAGCTGTGCTAACTGTCTTGCAAAGGTCCTTGGTGACTCCATTGTTGCATACTCAGTCCTGACTTCTCCCATCTATCAATTAAAGAGGGAAAGTGTGAGAATAGCATATGGTAAGAATTTTACGAGTGAAAGGCATAAGATGAAAGACAGAGTTAATATAAGCTTTAATAATTCTATGGCTTCCTAATCCAATCCTAGGTCACGATCCTACAGTCGACACACGGGCTCTGATACCATCTTGTAACATCACGGTTCTGAAAAGACCGTAGCTTCTATGTGACATGCCAATCCCTGGATCGGTTCATTGGCCCACAATAGAATAAGATGAATAACATAGAAAAATATCCGAGTATCACAAATAACGAAGATCCAGACTACCATTATTACAATAAAAGCTTAGCTCAAGGCTAGCTCAAATTATTCAGGTAGCAACATAAATAAAGCAAATCCTCCATTCTTCAAATTTCCCACAAGTGAACAAGTGCCGAGTGGAGTACCGTGGCCTAATTCGATTACTCAGAATCAGAATATCCTGCAACATGAAACGTAGCAGCCCCGAAGGGTCAATACATGGAATGTATGGCAAGTAGAGATATTAAAGGAGACAATAGTGCTAACATCTACATGCCTATGCTGGTGGAGCTATGGCTAGCTTGCATTTACAAATACCTTTGTCCTACTTTCATAAACAGTTTTTATATTTTCTTTGAAAAGATCCCAATAAAGTTAACCCAACAACATTAAAGCAATTATGAAATTAGAATGAGCGAGAAACATGTCATGGAATCAATATCAAGCAACTCAGATGTCCATAACCGGGGACACGGCTAATCGATAAGATTATACACCCTGCAGGGATTAGTACACTTTACCCATGTGACTTGGCCAGCCCAGCTCGTACCATCACTCTCATTTTGGGTGATGATAGGGAGAAGTCCAAGAAGAGACCGTTCGGGAAGTAGCTCCCCAATCCCAACGCGCACCGGTCCAACCTACCAAAATTCTACATCTCTGGATATGCGGGTTCGAGTTACAACAACCTACTAAGTCCAACCAACCGCCCATTTCATTATTGGCACATGGTTGTACACGTAAGCTACAACATAAAGAAGCCAATCATTTTCTCTTGATACCTGGGTGCCTTTCCGCAATGATACCACCAAAAATTATCAATCCCATCACACCCAGGAGGTTCATTGATTAAGTTGTTTTAGTTTTCGCAAACCAACACATTTAGAAACAACTTTCAGTGATGTAACCCAGCCCTCGTTCATCAAAGCATGGCTAAGCACATCTACCAACGGTGGTTCATCTACAAGGAAATCCCTACCACATAATAGGACATAGCATAGCGATAGTATCATCCTACACATGCGTCTACAAAATACACGACAATGCATTGAAAATAGTAGGACAATATCATGAACAAGGTAGAATCTACTTGCCTTGGTTGTAGCGGTCGGAAGAACAATCCACACACGAGCAAGCGTTGCACTCGTCACAATCTACACGATACAATTGCAATCATAAACAAACCATCCACAAGCATATGCAAACAATGATGATGCAAGATGCATGCATGACAAGTGGATTGATGCTACAGCAGCACCACATAATCTTATTCAGTAAAGCTACTGAATGCATGCATGGAAAATAATTTTAGCACAAGGAAAACTATTATGCAAATTATAATGCTCAAACCTAGATCTAGAACCCAAATAAATCACTACTGTTCACATACTGTTTGTAAAATCTTGGGAAAATTCTACTGTGTATGCATTACTGATTAGGAACATTACCAATTGGAATTTCTCAGAAAGGAATTATATAACTCCCTGAGTAATTAAAATACTGCTGAAAGCCACTAAATTGTTTCTGCAAAAGTTTTTACTATAAGCCTATCCTTTTAATTCACTTTGAGATTCCCCTTGTTCTACTGAATCCAGGGACATATTATTTGCAATTTTTGGAGTTACAGATCTTTTTCTACGAATTAATTACTCCAAAAAGGCCATTAACTCTTTTAATTAATCTGGACAAAATCTTGCTGCAAAAGTGTAAAACAATGGTACAGCAAGATTCTACACGACTTACTGAATCTACACATATTTTATTTGCAATTTTTGGCCCAGTAGATTAATTTCTACAAATTTTACAAGATTCTACTAGTTTCTGCAAAATCTAAACAGATTTTAAATCAAGAGGGACTATTCCAGGAATATTCCCTGCTGACTCAGCGCTGACTCAGCGCGGGTTGACTGGTCAGCCAGTCAACCACGCGGTCTCCACGCGATCTGGGCCGTAGATCTAGGATCCAACGGCCAGGGAGGGGTGGCGGCGGCGGTGCTTACCGGCGAGGCTCGGGCGGCGTCGGCGGGGTTTCGGCGGCGGCGGAGGGCGGGACGGGGTCGGGGAAGTGGCGGCGGACCTTGCCGAGGCGCACGGCTCCGGCGAGGTCGTCGGGGTGGCGTCGGGCGTCTCCTGCACGGAAGAAAGGGCGGGGGCGAGTCAGTCGACGACCAGGGCGTTCCCTACGGCGAAATCGGGGCGAGGGGAGCTCGGGACCTAGCTCTACCGAGCGATGGCGGCGGCGGCGACCTCCAACTCCGGCGAGGAATTGCGCACGGGTGGCGGCGCGTGGGCGAGGGTTTTCGTGGGGTTCTGGACGAGGAGGGCGAGGGATTTAAGGGGGTGCTCGCGGTGCGTGGAGAGACGCTCGGATTCGTGCCGTGCCCGCATCGGCGTCCGTGTCGCGGCGACGCCATGCTGGCGCGTGCGGGTCCCAGGTGGCAGCGGCTGGGGGAGGCGCTGGCTGCTTGGGCGGCAGCGGCTATCCTCCGCGCGGGCGGCGCTCAGGCGCGGCTGCTGGCTGCGGCGCTGACTGGGTCGGCGCGGCCCAAAAGGCAGGCGCGGCTGCGCTGCTCCTTTCTTTTTTTTTGTTCTTTTCTTTTTCTAATTACTATTTTAGCTTTTCCACCGTAACTTCCTCATACGAACTCCGAATTGGGCGAAATTTGTCTCTAAATTTTTGTAAAAACAGAGGATCATCATAGGATCCTTTGTATCAACACCACTAGCTTCCAAATAGGGTGGAAATACAACCCTAGTATACCCTCTTGTAGGAGCATTATAGCAAATCAAAATAGGGTTTGCAAATATCGTTTCGCCGGTATCTTTTCAAACCAAAGTTTTGTATGGAAGACCATGATGCAATGACATGAATGATATGCAGAACCAAATCTAAAATTTGGGATGTGACAGTCATTGCGACTCAATAATCATAAGCATGGTAAATGAAAGATAAATGAGTAGTCATCACTACTCCTCTGCATCAACCTCCTCATCAACAAGCGTAAGACCTGCATTCTCCATAGCGGTCTTGTATTCCTCGACAATTGTAGTCAAGGCCTCTATCTTGGCCTTAAGAGCCCTCTTTTGTGAAAAAAGTCTCTCAATCACACCCTTCTTATGCTCGAGCTCGAAGTCCTTGGCCTCTAGTTCTGCATTCATCTCTCGAACCCTCTTGTTCCTGTCTTGGACTCTTTTCTCTTGGCTCTTGAACTTCCTGTCCTGGCTCTCATACTTGTCCTCCATTTCCTTGACTATCTCGTCTTGCTCCACGAAGAGCTTGTCCTGCTCACAAAGTTGCACCTAGAGCTCATCATTGCTAAGCATGACGTTGGTCCTATCAGTATCTAGGTGCCTAATAAGAACCTCTAGGTCCTAAAGATACAGATGAATCGGCTCTGCCGTCTCTCGAGCAGCATCCTCGAACTCAATAGCCTCACCCTCCTCGTCGCGTCTTCCGAAGGCGTGAAAGTAAAGACCTCTAAGCTCTCTGGAGTGCCTCCCTAACAGACGCCCAAGTAAATCCTGCATGACTACCTCTAAGCCTCTCTCCTTGTCGTCATGCATTAGCTTGAAAGTGATAGCCTCCGTGGCTGGCTCAGTCTAGCGTCCTGGCTGAGTAACTTTGAAGCCCCAAAGGTCCTTCCTCTCAAACTTGGTGAGGGGAAGCGTCATGATGGTAGGGAGAGGAAGGTTGAGCACACTCGTGAGCTCAATAAGACGAGTGCCAAAACGAGTTCCCTTGAACTCTTCAGCCATGCTGATAGTAACATTAGGCATCTATTTTATAAGATAGAGAAAAGTTACAATCAACATCAATAGAGAAAAATCACAAGACAAAGTATCACAAGCATATCTTTGGCAACAATCACACAAGTCATGTCATACATAAATTCATTATAAGCATCGAAGGTTCAACATAACTTAGACAAATTTTTTGGAAATAAAACGATAAGTGTGGTGGTCCAACTAACGAAGTACATCACAGACCGAACTCACTTGCCAAGTTGGCTAACAAGGCATCCCTAGAGGCAATCTGTCGATCCTGATCACATGACTCCATTGCTAAGTCTATGATGTCCTCTCTTAAACGTTGGTTCGTAGCCTCTAACTCTTGGGTATGCTTCTTTTCTTCCCTAAGGTCATTTTGGGTGTTAAGCATTCTGCACTTGAGTCTATCACCAAGCTCCCTGATGGCCTTCCAAGCTGCATCTCTTGCAGAGTCAAAGAATGTGATGTGCATTACTGAGTTGGTGACCATGCAGAATCATGATTCCTTGTTGTTGTCTTCCTTTTGTTTGTACAAGTGAAGTTGCACCCACCAGTATTCTACTCCTTCATCCATCATGGGAAATCCTTTGTACTGAGCTGCACCATGTATTCCCATGGAAACCATGAGGTCCTTGAGGAACTTGGGGAATTCTGTCTCACACTCCAAGGTCATAGTCATGAGTGGTCCGTTCCTCACGGATTCGTTGATGGAGCTCATCTACAAATAGAGATGAGAAAGAAGATTAGAAAAGTTTACGAGAAGAAAAGACAAGTGTGGAAATTGTTGAAAAAATTTCCTTAGTGGTTTCTAATCCAATCCTAGGGTTATAATCCTACAGGAAACACAGTGCTCTGATACCATCTGTAAGATCCCACCCTTATAAAGGTAAGGATCCCTGTGATTGCAATGCTAGTCCCTAGATCAATTGCTAGCATCCACAGTTTAAGATGAAGTACAAAAGAAACAAAGGTCATTATTACAACGTCATTCCAAAGATAACACAGTCTTTTACAACTCCATAGCCATAGGCTAGTACAATAGTTTAACTTAACAATATAATAGAAGTCTTCATATTCATCTTCCATAGGCAAGCATGTTGAGTGTAGACTCATAACCCCTAATCATCATTAGAGTAACCAGCAACATCACAAGTTACAGCCACAGTGGGTCAATTCATTGGAATAGTATTGGCAAGTGATACCTTAGTAGAATATTAACATCTAGTTACTACATGAATTTGGCTAAGTGTAGCTTAGGCTTGCTTTTCTCAAAATAGGTTTTACCTATCAGTTGAAAACACTAAGTTTTTATTTGACAAAATCTTCCCAAGGAACCACCAATAGAAATTGGTGAACCTTCACCCTTGTTCAACCACAAGTTTTAACTTAGAAAATTGGAATGAGGAGATTCTTAATAGCTCCCATGTCTTGACGCTCAAATTGTCCAATACCAGGGACATGGCGAAGTACTTAAATTCTTCCATCTGCAGAGGTTGTGCACTTTCCCCACAATACTTTATTTTCACAAAGACATGACCGTTCAGAAGCCTTCCCTTAGACCAAATAAATGTGTTCCAACCTATCATCCCACTACCACCAACTGTCCAAATGGCTAAGTTATTGCAACCTATATGATCCAGGCAGAGCCCATAATGCCATGTGGCTGCACTAGAAGGTTCCTAACATTTGGCATCTCAAATCCCTTTGTTCCTGGGTGGCTTTACACAAGTGAGATACACAAGTTAAACCATAGAAATGGGCCTTGTGTAACCACTCAACACAAACCATTCTTTCCATTCCACCCAGGAGTTTCATTCACTTGGTTGTTTTATTAAGCAAAACATGAGTCAAAGACTTAGAAATGTTTCTCATAGCATGAATATATAATCCACCCTTGGTTGCTACTAGCTAGGATAAGCATGGAAAAAGCAATTATCTTAACTTAGAGGAAATTCTAAAAATTCTACAACTACTAGGATTTCCCAAGCATAGCATATCAATACTTAGCAAAATATTCATGCAAGCCCTATACAAAATAATTCTAATGCATAGGTAAAAATGTTGGGACAAAAATATATGAAGCACCACTTTCCTTGGTAGTTGGGGGAGTAACAAAAAACTTCACAACCACAATCACTATTAGCACCAAAATTTACACATAAAATGATAGCACCAAATTCACATATCAAATATATACAAGCAAAAATATATGAATGCATGCAAATGCCATGTGATGATTTTCTACACCAAACAAGACAAGTATATAATAATGAATCATAAACAAAACAAATACACACTAATTAAACCTTATTTAGTATTTAAATCATTTCTCAAATAATTTCTATACTCAAAATAAGCCTAAAAATGTCTCTGCAAAAATAATCCATTATACAGAAGCAAAACATTAAACACATTGCATGGTTCTATATAATTCTTTCTCCTGATTCCAATGATATAAAATTTGCAAAATTTGAACATGTGGATCAAAAGTTATGAATTTTGCAAGTTTGAACAACTATTAGATCTAATTTCTGATTTTAAATCTAAACTCAGGCCACGCGGCAGCGTCTGATTGGATGGTACCGGTTCGGGCAGATCACGCTAGCGAACCGTTGGATCTAAGTAACTGCGCATGGCCCAGATTAAAACATAACGCTTCGCTACAGATCTAATCGCGGCCTTAGGATTTAGATCCAATGGATCAGATCCATCTGACCACGAAGTGGCGGCGCAAATGGTCACTGGCGGCGGCAGCGCTTCTATCAGCGGTGCTCCGGCGAATACAGGAGGGGCTGGGGGTTGTGGTGTGGCTTACCAGACTCGCAAGACCACGAGGAAGCTCGAGATGTTTCTGGCGTGGATAGGGGCGAGTTGATGTGGCCGTGGGAACTCGTCGGAGGTGGGCAAGGAGGTGTGCAAGGCTACGGAGAACATGATAGCATCCAGGAGAAGGCAAGGGGCAGTCGGGCTTTACCTAGATTGCTCGTCGGAGTCGAGCGGTGGTTCTGTCGCTTGCGGAAGCGAACGGGGACGGCGACCTAGATCACTAGAAGACAAACAAATGGCATGAGAAGGTGTGCGTGGACACGAGGGTCTCAATCGTTTGAACCAGAGGCAGAGGGGCGGTCGGAGATCACCGTAATCGCACGCCGGAGTTCGTCGGGCAGCGGCGGTTCGAGATCGAATGCTAGCAGCCTGGTGGCGATTACTGGGTGGGGTTTGAGGGGAAATTGTCTCGACGGTGTGGGGTTTAAGTATGGGCTGGGCGAATTATTGGCGAAATCAAAGGAATTGATTCGGTTTAAATTCGCGAGGTAACGGGCGGCGACGACGTGTTCATCGCGCGGGTTCTAGGGAGGACGACGACGACGTGGCGTTGGGGCCACTGTTCAGCGTCTGGTGGGTTGGTTTGACACGGGTGAGAGAGGGTAGATGGGGAACTAGCCCGGGTGGGCTTAGTGGGCTGGATTCTGTGTTGGGCATAATTGGCAGCGTCGGCCTTTTCTTGTTTTCTTTATTCTTTTTCTTTTTCTGTTTGGATTTCCAGGAGTCCTTTTCAAATGATTTCAAATATGTTTGAATTCAAACTCTCTCTGGATTTTTATAAAGTGAAACTTGCACATTATTTGCTACACAACAATGTTGTACACTTGAGTTTGCATTGGCACATTGGAATTTTAAATAAATAATGCTTTTATCAAATGTTTAGTAAAGACATAAAAATGGTTTTAAATTTATACTTTGTTTTGAAATCCTTGTCCAAGCTTTGGAAAACATCAATCAAACTTAGGATCAAATATCTTTGATTTTAAAACAAATAATCTCATACTAGAGAGTAGCATTAGGTCAAAGCCTTGCTTACATAAAATGATAGATCACAAGTTTCTGATTTTTGAGGAAAAGTTCCTAAGATGAGTATGAATGCATGCATGATGTGCAAACTTTCAAAACATGATTTTTGGGATGTTACAATACGACGTAAGAATCACTGGCGACATTGGTTGTTAAGTCCTAGATAATATGTTTCTTTACCACCGGAACTTTCATAGTAGATTATTACCTCTTGGTAGATAACCTATAATCATATTATTATGAAAATAGTGTTTTCTGAACTTTTTGAAATGCAGGTGATGACAACACTGGATTTGCAAAATATTTGATAGAAAATAACAAAAAGGACATGAGTAAGTGTGAACTTGCCTTTTGTGATTGCAAGATTATGCACTCACGGTCTTCGAGAAAATATAAGATACAATATCTGAAAACAACATCATTGGTCTAGTAAAGACTAATGTTTAAATAAGCAAGATCCTATTATGCATAATTACTGTAATGCAATTTGATAAATTCGAATCCCCGAAATAAGCATTGATATGGTTTGGGATGCCTCACTTCCTCACTAGGCCGATAATGGGATGCTTCTAGGTGCACCTGGCGGTAGATAGGAGAGGAGAAAATCTGGGCCAGCCTACTGGCTCGGGCCAGGTCTTTTTTTCTGTTTTCTTTTCTATTTTCTATTTTAGTAATTTGTTTTCAATTTGAATTTCCACATTTTTAAAACACCAGAACTTCTATATAGTATTTAAAATATTCCAAAGGCCATTATACTAGTTGGTTTCCCTAATCATTTTGGTATATTTCAATACTCATTAATATCTAGGAAATTATTAATTTAATAAATTAAATAGTAATTAGGGTTTTAGGAATTCATGATAATAATTTATTATACAAATATTCTTATTTTCACCATGATAATTGTAATGATAATAATTTAAGTTGGTGAATGATATGCAGAGAATATATTCATCCTTGGCACCATTTATTAACCATTTTATATGGTGGTTTCAAAGTCTAGGTTTCTTAAAGTTTGAAACTTTCTTTACTCAATTTCACAAAAATTCTATTCATAACTATCCTATTTACCTTCAAAGTAAGCATGGTTATTTTCTTAACTAATGGTTCATTACCATCTGAAGTGTGATTATTGTCTTGCTAGAATTTATCATATAAGGATTTGTAGCAAGAATTACTTAAGTGATCTGCTATTGAGAAGTATTATTACAAGCCATTGTGGAAATAGGATGATTGATCAAACATATGAGAAATATATTAAGTTTGGTTATAGAATTAAGGTGGAATGTTTACCAGGAATTCCTATCTTCCCTACTTCATAAGTATATACTTCTAATTAAGGAATTCCTTTCCTAGATATATTACTTCTTCGTATCCATCATCATGTGTTAACATGATGATCTTTACTTCACAAGTATATTCTTATCAATACTTCCTCCTTCTAAATCCAATGATCTTGACACTAGAGTTCTACATGATTTCCTCATAGGAATATCTCCCACTTCTAGAATTCTTCTGATGAATCCAACTCCACTTTAATGTTTACACTCTTACTTCACAAATTACTTTGTAATCTCACTTATAAATCTTAGAAGCTTGTTATGACCCACAAGTATAGGGGATCGCAACAGTCTTCGAGGGTAGTACTACCCAATTTATTGATTCGACACAACGGGAGACAAATAATACTTATCAGCCTTAACAATCGATTTGTCAATTCAGCTGCACCTGGAAATAGTCTTCCTCACAGAAGTTTATCATTATAAATAGCAAAGTAACAAAAGCAGTAAAATAAAGGCAGTAGTAACAATAGTAGAAAATAGTAGGATATGAGTGCGGTAGACATAGGGATGGATGGACGGGCGTTGCATGGACAAGTCTAAACATGTAAGTTCAAGATCCAGGGCAATTGCAGATAAATAAGATAAAGCATCCAAGTACTAAACAATCATAGGCATGTGTTCCATCTATAGTCATACGTGCTCGCAATGAGAACTTGCACAACATCTTTTGTCCTGCCAGCTCGTTGCAGTGGGGCCTCAAGGGAATCTACTGGCAATTAAGGTAGTCCTTTTAATAGAGCACCGGAGCAAAGCATTAACACTCCATGAACACGCGTGATCTTCACATCATAGCCATCCCCCTCCGTCTGTCCCAATTTCTATCACTTTGGGGCCTTTGGATCGGACAATGATATGTGTACACAACTTTTAGATAAGATCACAAACAATACTATCATCATAAATCAATAATATGTTTATATATGAGATCATCGCACTCGGGCCCTAGTGACAAGGATTAAGAATAACAAGTTGCAACAAAGTCAAATAGCACTAATAGAGATACTAGGAACCATGCCCTAACAATCTTATTCGATTACATGATAGAACTCATCCAATCCCTACCATCCCCATAGCCTACAGCGGGGGATTACTCACTCATGGATGAGGGAAACATGTATGGTTGATGGAAAGGCGTTGTTGATGATGATGGCGATTATCCTCTCCAAATTATCCGTCCTAGCAGGGTTCCAGAATAAAGTTTCTGGTTCCGAATCGCGGTTTCTGGTGGTGGCGGCGCAGCGGAACTCTTTCTAGAAAAATGTCGAACCACCCTGAGTTTTTAGGTTAGAAGGCAACTTATAGGTGAAGACGGAGGCCGAGTGGGTGCCTGAGGCGGCCACACCCCCTCCAGGCGTGTCTAGGCGTGGCCCGCACGGTAGGGGGTGTGGGTGTCAACACCAAGATTTTTAATCCTAGATGCCTGTTAGGACATACATCGCAATCCCAGGATTACCATTTTTGCGAGACATAACAGATTGGATATTACATTACATCATCCATTACAAACCATACATAAGGTTCTACACAATAAAGGATCTCATGATCCAGTCTTAATACAATTCAAGTAGCGGAATAACGTAATAATAACGATAGCGTAGGCGAGGCTCCATCTTCATGGTAACAAGCAATGCTGGCGATGGGAGATGATCCTAGTTGCCGTAACCTTTGTGGCATCCCGCAAAACCACTACTAGAAAATCGCGTTGAATTTGTGCATTGCATCGTCATCTTCATGCATTGTTTGACTGCATTATTTGAAAAGCCTAGTTTTGAATTGTACAAAACCCCTATTATTTTCAAACACAAAACCCCGATCGCATCGGAGATTTTATTTGTCTAAAAACCGTTTGCAAAATGGCCTTATTTTAATTTAAACGCGACCAAACAAACATACTTTTGAAAACAGCTCCCTCTAAATCCTAGTCCCACCCAATCTATTCCTACCCACCAATCCCAGGCTGCCACCTCCCCCTCTCACCCCAAACATACCCACCTGCCACCTCATCCATCCAGCTCCCTCTCTCTCTCTCTTTTCTCACCCTAGCCATCCTACCCTCTCTCCCTCTTCCCCACCGACACATGGACCCCACCAGCTAACCCCCCCTCTCTCTCCCCCTCCTCCCCGCCTGGCCCACCCGCCACGTGGCCCCGGCCCACCTAACCCTCACCCAGCCGGCCACAGCCACCCCACCTCCTGCGTTCACACACGCGCCAACCGCCCCGCGCCCCTCAGCCCCGCCTCGGGCCCCACCCCGCGCGACCGCTGTCCCCCCACCCGTCTTCTTCCTCCCTGGACCCTTCTCTCTCCCCGAACGCCCCCTCACCGCCCCGAGCACCCGTCGTCGCCCAAGCCCCGCCGTGCCGCCCCGCCTCGCCGCGCGCGGCCTCCTCCTCACCCCGCGTCCGGCCGCTCTCGCCTCCGCTCGCCGGAGCCCGCAACGCGCCGCCTCCGCGCCCCTCGCCGCTCCATCACCCGACCCTGCCGACCTTCCCCTGGCGCCGCCCCAGAGCCACCTCCGCCGCGCTCGCCCCGCCCCCAGCAACCGCCTCCGCCGGCGATCCCGTGTCGCGCGCGCGCCGCCCCGACGAGCCGCGTCGCCCCGCCTCCGCGCCCCTCCCCTCCGGCCGCGTCCGCCGCCGCCGGTGCGCCGTCCCCGAGCCCCTCGCCTACCTCGCCGGCCCCGCACCCACGTCGTCCCCGCGGCCCCCCGAGCCGCCCCGCGTCTGACCACCTCGTCCGCTGAGCCGCCCGGCCCAAGCCTGCCTCGGCGGGCCCCTGCCAGGCCGCGCGGCCTCCGAGCTCCTTGTGTCGGTCTGCTGCAGCGAGGGCGTCCCCAGCGCGACGTGCCCGCCTCCCTTGTCGGTTCAGCGAGCCACCGCTCCGCCTCCGCCCAGCTTGCGTCGGCCCGTGTTCCGTCGTCGCCGATGTCACCGCCTCCACCCGTGCAGGTCCCTGGGTAGTACCAAGTGGTGCTAAGTGAATTGGCGTGGAGATGACAAGATCGACACCAGTATTCGGACCCCGCAAACCCCAAGTTCCCTCTCGCCAAGATCGTCATCGGGACCAGAGGAACCCCCGGACAACGAGCTCAGCACCGACAAGCTATCGAGATCCCGAGTGCTTCTTCGTGGAAGCTAGGGGCGAAGGAGCCGAGTTTGACAAGATCTCCCTCGCGTAGCGCCGAGCCCCGGACCCGGAGTTCCCCGGACACCAAGAACTACCGACGATCCGACCAAGACCCGAAGGCCGATCCCGTACCCGGTGCTGCGTCAAGATCTCCTTCTCGAACCCCGATGACGCTACGTTCTTCGCCATAGAGCAACAGGGACTTCGACAAGACCAGAAACGTCAAGAACTTCATCCTGACTGCCAAGACCGAATCGGTTGCGCGGGCCCGACAAGACCTTCGCAACGGCAAGATCGACCCCGTGGGACCCGACGTGATCTGCATGACGACAAGAACAGTACCGACCAGAACGAATCCAACGCGCCCCGGCACCTAACCAAGCTCGGCTTCCCGGATGCAACAAGACCTACCTCCGTGGCCCGAGAACGATCCCGGAGTCCGAGAACGATCCGTCGAACCCTGAACCCTGAGACCGACCCCGAACCCCGGAACCCCCAAGATCGTCGAGACCCTAATGTGTGAACCTTCCCGAAACCCTATTTCATAACATAATATCAACTGTTGCATATTAATCATTCATTTTGCATGCATCCTTGCCTGTGGTCTGGGGGCCTTATGCCGATTCACCTAATAATTCAATATGGGGCCATATGCGGGCAAATCCAGTCTCATATTGGCCTCATTTAAATTGAGGTAGCGAACCGGTACCATATTTTGGCCATGTTAATACAACATTTAAAGTGCGGGGTAGATAAATAACTTGAACCATCTAATTCATTGTCGGGGCCCCGGTTCCGCTTAATCTTGACCTATTTGCATCGCACCTTGCCATGCCATACATCATACATGCATCATGCCGATCTTCTGCCGTGTATTAAATATTGCATCCGGTGTTTCTTCTAGTGTTTTGGTTCTTCGCGGATAAGGCCGTTGAGTTGATGTGAGCTTCGCCCCGATCTTCGGTTGAACCTTCGACAATGTTTTCAGGCGAGCATCTCCCCCTTTCTACCTATCTTACTTTTATAGTCTTTATTCCCTCCTGTTGATCTATTGCTATCTGTGTTGCGATGCTTTAGTTTCCGTACCTGTGATATACCGTGCAGCCCTATATTGCCTTGGACACACCCTATTACCTGTTGTTTGGTAGATAGTTGGACTTGCGCGTCGTAGTTGCTTGCTCAAGTGCTGATGTGTGTCGTCATATGCCACAGTTGCTGATGTATTGCCGCATGTTGATGTTGGAGATGATTCTAGTTTTACTTATCGTCACTTTAATTCCTGTTTAACAACTAAAATTGAAATAAGCAGAGGCATCGGTGGGCGATAGATAATATTTGGTTTCCGAACGCCCACTTGTGTCCCGTAAGACCCCGAGTACTTGATACCTGTTCCTTGATTTATCGCGCTATCCACATCCGGGAGGTATATGGGACCCCCCTGAGCCAGAGCTTGATTCAGTCTTATTTCTTGGGGCCACAAACTAGTTTGAGGTTTTATTTACGATCCTGTACTTATGCCATGTTTTACTGCTTTATTTACGATTGTGCGACAGATATCACACTGTACTGTTTAGGAAGGCGGAGTGATTACGCGGTATCGACACCCCGAGTTTTCGGGTTCCCAGTCGCTTACAGCCATTGTCGCAGACCTTGACGCCGTCTCGGAGCTTGCTTACTCCGTTGCGGGATCTACTCAAAGGGGTGGCCCCCTGAAATATTTCTGAATCTTGTGATTGCTCAGTCGTGAAAGCCTCGTTGGGTTTTGATTTGGTTTTTCCGAGGTTGATCGAGTGTGTGTTGCTATTGGTGCACCCCGGCCGGGTAAAACATTCTGAAAGCCCTGTCCGCGGATATGGACGACTTGGAGCACAGTATCTCGACCATAGACAAGCATAACTAAAGTTTATTGCTATAAATTTGACTTTCTAATGACTAGTAATCAGCTTCACTATAATGGAATGGCTAACTAATACTGCCCACAATTGCTTGTTGGAGTGTCGCTTGCGACCATTGTACCTGACTAGTAAGTATTGCAACTACAACGGAATGGCTAAGTAAAAGTATCAACAACTGCTGGGTTTTGGGTTTATCTTATGCTAATTGTATCTGACTAGTAAGTGTTGCCACTATAACGGAATGGTTAACTAAAAGTGCCCACTGCTTACTTTATCAGGACGATTACCTAAACCTGACTAGTAAAGTGCCGCAACTATAACTGAATAAGTAAAACTGCCAACTGAGTGCGTTCCTCGGTTGACTTCCTCGTTGGTCTCGAGGGGGAAACCCCAGGATGGGTTTGTTTGATACTAGTATCAGGTTGGATCCGAATAGGTCTTTCTTACCCCTCTCTGATAGCCGCCAGTTGTATCGAGTCTCTATAGGTTGTTTATTGCATGCTGCCGCTGCCGCTCAGTCCACCATACCTATGTAGGCGAGGACCGCCGAATTCTAGCCTCGCCGTGTACTGGCCTCAGTACTGACGCTCCTCTTTTCCCTTTGCCCTTTGTTGGCACCCCTTTTTTTTAGCAGGTTTTTGAGATCGACGCCGTTAGCAGGGTTACCCTTCCGGCTTGGCCTGGGCAGGGATATGGACGCCATTGGTTATTCTTCAGGGCTCTTAGCCCCATTTGCATCTTGTCCGTAGCTGGATGCTATATCGTTTCAAGGTGATTTGGATCTTTGTATATTATATCTGTATTCTTGACTCGTTGAGTCGCTGTTGTATATATCTGTTCTGTGGGTCCCATCGAGGACTGTTGGGTAATGTTATTACTTCGTTTTCCACCCGCACGAAAGTGCCTGGTGGGCACCTTTGAATCGTTTCTATGCGGGTTTGGCGAATTTTGCTCAAACTTGCATAGGTCCGATTCTGAGGGTGTTACAGAGTGGTATCAGAGCTCAGCAGTTGCGATACCCCACAAGTCCAGCCTGTAGGATAACCTAGCTAACGGCCGAAGTAGAGTGTCAAAACTATTTTTGAAAATCGGTTGGATAGTTCTGATTAGGTCTGAATTTTACTCCTTACCCCTCTGCTATTCTCCTCTTATCTCGACGTGTTTTGAATCTGCTCTCTTATCTTTTCTTCGAGTCCAGGAATTTCTCGTGGTTGGGTTCCGTCGTACCTTCAGGGTTTCGCTTCCTCCTTTGATAACGGTGTTCCACCATCCGGTGTCAAGCTGCCTGATGAATCCGTCCACGGTGTTACCATTCTTTGTTCTTTGTTTGTGCCTTCCGGTGTTTTCCGACACGACGGCATCATCTACGCCAGATCCGATGAAGAGTCTGCATCACTCCTTTGTTTCTGAACCTCGCTTGTCGAGATCTTCAGTCTGACTCCGAGAGTTGGTTGCATAATCCGCCTATTCGTGTGCAGAGTAATGGTTTGAGTGCGGGATGGAGTAGCTACCATACCACTACTCTTATCATTCGCTCTTGTACGCCGAATCAGTGGATCTAGCAGTTTTACTCCGTCCACGGAAGTTAGGGGTGGCTTATTTGCTGATACCTCTACCTTTGACCTGTTGTTCCCGGAGTGTTCTCGCGACGGTCACGGACAACGACCTCTTGTTAGTGGTGTCGCGAGGATCTACACGAAGCGCGAAGGATCATACGCCGACCCTCCTTCCGGTACCATGAGGCGGATCTCGAGGGCGAGATCCATCGTTAGTGGTGTCGAATTGTGGCATCCCGCAAAACCACTACTAGAAAATCGCGTTGAATTTGTGCATTGCATCGTCATCTTCATGCATTGTTTGACTGCATTATTTGAAAAGCCTAGTTTTGAATTGTACAAAACCCCTATTATTTTCAAACACAAAACCCCGATCGCATCGGAGATTTTATTTGTCTAAAAACCGTTTGCAAAATGGCCTTATTTTAATTTAAACGCGACCAAACAAACACACTTTTGAAAACAGCTCCCTCTAAATCCTAGTCCCACCCAATCTATTCCTACCCACCAATCCTAGGCTGCCACCTCCCCCTCTCACCCCAAACATACCCACCTGCCACCTCATCCATCCAGCTCCCTCTCTCTCTCTTTTCTCACCCTAGCCATCCTACCCTCTCTCCCTCTTCCCCACCGACACATGGACCCCACCAGCTAACCCCCCCTCTCTCTCTCCCCCTCCTCCCCGCCTGGCCCACCCGCCACGTGGCCCCGGCCCACCTAACCCTCACCCAGCCGGCCACAGCCACCCCACCTCCTGCGTTCACACACGCGCCAACCGCCCCGCGCCCCTCAGCCCCGCCTCGGGCCCCACCCCGCGCGACCGCTGTCCCCCCACCCGTCTTCTTCCTCCCTGGCCCCTTCTCTCTCCCCGAACGCCCCCTCACCGCCCCGAGCACCCGTCGTCGCCCAAGCCCCGCCGTGCCGCCCCGCCTCGCCGCGTGCGGCCTCCTCCTCACCCCGCGTCCGGCCGCTCTCGCCTCCGCTCGCCGGAGCCCGCAACGCGCCGCCTCCGCGCCCCTCGCCGCTCCATCACCCGACCCTGCCGACCTTCCCCTGGCGCCGCCCCAGAGCCACCTCCGCCGCGCTCGCCCCGCCCCCAGCAACCGCCTCCGCCGGCGATCCCGTGTCGCGCGCGCGCCGCCCCGACGAGCCGCGTCGCCCCGCCTCCGCGCCCCTCCCCTCCGGCCGCGTCCGCCGCCGCCGGTGCGCCGTCCCCGAGCCCCTCGCCTACCTCGCCGGCCCCGCACCCACGTCGTCCCCGCGGCCCCCCGAGCCGCCCCGCGTCTGACCACCTCGTCCGCTGAGCCGCCCGGCCCAAGCCTGCCTCGGCGGGCCCCTGCCAGGCCGCGCGGCCTCCGAGCTCCTTGTGTCGGTCTGCTGCAGCGAGGGCGTCCCCAGCGCGACGTGCCCGCCTCCCTTGTCGGTTCAGCGAGCCACCGCTCCGCCTCCGCCCAGCTTACGTCGGCCCGTGTTCCGTCGTCGCCGATGTCACCGCCTCCACCCGTGCAGGTCCCTGGGTAGTACCAAGTGGTGCTAAGTGAATTGGCGTGGAGACGACAAGATCGACACCAGTATTCGGACCCCGCAAACCCCAAGTTCCCTCTCGCCAAGATCGTCATCGGGACCAGAGGAACCCCCGGACAACGAGCTCAGCACCGACAAGCTATCGAGATCCCGAGTGCTTCTTCGTGGAAGCTAGGGGCGAAGGAGCCGAGTTTGACAAGATCTCCCTCGCGTAGAGGCGAGCCCCGGACCCGGAGTTCCCCGGACACCAAGAACTACCGACAATCCGACCAAGACCCGAAGGCCGATCCCGTACCCGGTGCCGCGTCAAGATCTCCTTCTCGAACCCCGATGACGCTACGTTCTTCGCCATAGAGCAACAGGGACTTCGACAAGACCAGAAACGTCAAGAACTTCATCCTGACTGCCAAGACCGAATCGGTTGCGCGGGCCCGACAAGACCTTCGCAACGGCAAGATCGACCCCGTGGGACCCGACGTGATCTGCATGACGACAAGAACGGTACCGACCAGAACGAATCCAACGCGCCCCGGCACCTAACCAAGCTCGGCTTCCCGGATGCAACAAGACCTACCTCCGTGGCCCGAGAACGATCCCGGAGTCCGAGAACGATCCGTCGAACCCTGAACCCTGAGACCGACCCCGAACCCCGGAACCCCCAAGATCGTCGAGACCCTAATGTGTGAACCTTCCCGAAACCCTATTTCATAACATAATATCAACTGTTGCATATTAATCATTCATTTTGCATTCATCCTTGCCTGTGGTCTGGGGGCCTTATGCCGATTCACCTAATAATTCAATATGGGGCCATATGCGGGCAAATCCAGTCTCATATTGGCCTCATTTAAATTGAGGTAGCGAACCGGTACCATATTTTGGCCATGTTAATACAACATTTAAAGTGCGGGGTAGATAAATAACTTGAACCATCTAATTCATTGTCGGGGCCCCGGTTCCGCTTAATATTGACCTATTTGCATCGCACCTTGCCATGCCATACATCATACATGCATCATGCCGATCTTCTGCCGTGTATTAAATATTGCATCCGGTGTTTCTTCTAGTGTTTTGGTTCTTCGCGGATAAGGCCGTTGAGTTGATGTGAGCTTCGCCCCGATCTTCGGTTGAACCTTCGACAATGTTTTCAGGCGAGCATCTCCCCCTTTCTACCTATCTTACTTTTATAGTCTTTATTCCCTCCTGTTGATCTATTGCTATCTGTGTTGCGATGCTTTAGTTTCCGTACCTGTGATATACCGTGCAGCCCTATATTACCTTGGACACACCCTATTACCTGTTGTTTGGTAGATAGTTGGACTTGCGCGTCGTAGTTGCTTGCTCAAGTGCTGATGTGTGTCGTCATATGCCACAGTTGCTGATGTATTGCCGCATGTTGATGTTGGAGATGATTCTAGTTTTACTTATCGTCACTTTAATTCCTGTTTAACAACTAAAATTGAAATAAGCAGAGGCATCGGTGGGCGATAGATAATATTTGGTTTCCGAACGCCCACTTGTGTCCCGTAAGACCCCGAGTACTTGATACCTGTTCCTTGATTTATCGCGCTATCCACATCCGGGAGGTATATGGGACCCCCCTGAGCCAGAGCTTGATTGAGTCTTATTTCTTGGGGCCACAAACTAGTTTGAGGTTTTATTTACGATCCTGTACTTATGCCATGTTTTACTGCTTTATTTACGATTGTGCGACAGATAGCACACTGTACTGTTTAGGAAGGCGGAGTGATTACGCGGTATCGACACCCCGAGTTTTCGGGTTCCCAGTCGCTTACAGCCATTGTCGCAGACCTTGAGGCCGTCTCGGAGCTTGCTTACTCCGTTGCGGGATCTACTCAAAGGGGTGGCCCCCTGAAATATTTCTGAATCTTGTGATTGCTCAGTCGTGAAAGCCTCGTTGGGTTTTGATTTGGTTTTTCCGAGGTTGATCGAGTGTGTGTTGCTATTGGTGCACCCCGGCCGGGTAAAACTTTCTGAAAGCCGTGTCCGCGGATATGGACGACTTGGAGCACAGTATCTCGACCATAGACAAGCATAACTAAAGTTTATTGCTATAAATTTGACTTTATAATGACTAGTAATCAGCTTCACTATAATGGAATGGCTAACTAATACTGCCCACAATTGCTTGTTGGAGTGTCCCTTGCGACCATTGTACCTGACTAGTAAGTATTGCAACTACAACAGAATGGCTAAGTAAAAGTATCAACAACTGCTGGGTTTTGGGTTTATCTCATGCTAATTGTATCTGACTAGTAAGTGTTGCCACTATAACGGAATGGTTAACTAAAAGTGCCCACTGCTTACTTTATCAGGACGATTACCTAAACCTGACTAGTAAAGTGCCGCAACTATAACTGAATAAGTAAAACTGCCAACTGAGTGCGTTCCTCGGTTGACTTCCTCGTTGGTCTCGAGGGGGAAACCACAGGATGGGTTTGTTTGATACTAGTATCAGGTTGGATCCGAATAGGTCTTTCTTACCCCTCTCTGATAGCCGCCAGTTGTATCGAGTCTCTATAGGTTGTTTATTGCATGCTGCCGCTGCCGCTCAGTCCACCATACCTATGTAGGCGAGGACCGCCGAATTCTAGCCTCGCCGTGTACTGGCCTCAGTACTGACGCTCCTCTTTTCCCTTTGCCCTTTGTCGGCACCCCTTTTGTTTAAGCAGGTTTTTGAGATCGACGCCGTTAGCAGGGTTACCCTTCCGGCTTGGCCTGGGCAGGGATATGGACGCCATTGGTTATTCTGCAGGGCTCTTATCCCCATTTGCATCTTGTCCGTAGCTGGACGCTATATCGTTTCAAGGTGATTTGGATCTTTGTATATTATATCTGTATTCTTGACTCGTTGAGTCGCTGTTGTATATATCTGTTCTGTGGGTCCCATCGAGGACTGTTGTGTAATGTTATTACTTCGTTTTCCACCCGCACGAAAGTGCCTGGTGGGCACCTTTGAATCGTTTCTATGCGGGTTTGGCGAATTTTGCTCAAACTTGCATAGGTCCGATTCTGAGGGTGTTACAACCTTCCTGCTGATAGTCCTCTTCATAGTCTGGCCATGGGAATAGCCAGAGACAAAGCCATGAGTACTCTTTAAGTACTCGCAAACTAATACTAACAAGTGAAGTGGTTTTTGGAATAGGAAATACTAAGCTCTAGGTTGTTTTGCAAAAAGCCAGATTTATCTCTACTGAGTTCAGAAGCAAAGAAAGCTAGTTGAAAGTTTTATAACACCTAAGTGGGAACTTGAATTTCATATCACAACTTTGTTGTGTTCAAGTCAAAGTCATAAATCATTTCATAAGTCATTTTGAAAATATCTGACAACGGAATAGTATGGCTACTCCAACTGTCCATAACCGCAGACGTGGCTATTCGAATAGTTTGAAACTATGCTGAGGTGTTACACTTTCATCACAACATTCGATACATCCGTCAGGAATAATCTTGAATTCACCATACTCACTATGCGGATAATCAATCCTAACCTTTCAATTACACGCCCTAGTATAGGCACCTCTCCTGTGAGTTTGGCCTCCCAACCATGACCAACTGTCATCTTGGGAACTGCACAGGTGGACAATCTTCACAAGGTAGACTCAGCTCAAACCATGGCCGCAAGGGAACCCATACTAAGCTATATAAATTTCCAGTCAAGCCCTACCCAAATTTTGGGTATTGTGGTTGTACGGTAAAATTGGAATGGTATCGCATCCAGACAACCATCAGTTTTATAAAGGGCTAAGGCTCATGCCTTAACATTTTCATCATCAAAATCATCTGGCGTTTTCAAGACACATGTCAAAACATTTCATTAGAATGGATCATCATTCTAAGGTTTTCATAACCATTTTCACCAAGTATTCCCATCTAAAGTGGATCAGGTTTTATGCTTAGCACTAGCAACTACGGGTGGGGGTAAACACTAATAAGGGGTGGTAAACAAGTGTATCTTATCTAAGTTCAATCTCATGCCTCAGGATGACATCAAGATTATCTAAGTTAGGCCAAGTTTTATGCTCTTTATGCTACCTTCATATATCTTTATAAATCTACAAGTCACCAAGTAAACTCAAATAAAAGCTTTGATAAAGAAATAAAATACTAAGCTTGCAAGTAAAACTAGGATTGGGTATCAAGTAGTTTAAGCTTGCAAGGATTAGCTTGCTAAGTCAACTTGTATAGTGAGGATTGCAAGGTTGCAAGTATAGGCTTTCCTTGTGCAGAGCAGTGGTTGAAGTTCTCCTCGGCTTCTTCCTCGTAGTATCCTCCTTCCTCCTCGTATACTTGGTTGGTACTAGCGTCTATAAATAAATACGAGGTACATAATCACCAAACAATACTTAACTACTTCTATTTATCACGCCAAGGTTTTCACTAGATGATCTAGCATCATCACAAACATCACAAAGATTAAGGCAATAGTTTTACTTCCTTTATTTTAGAAAAGTAATTTCTACTCATTGAGAAACTACTTAAGATTTAATATTCTCCACCTAAAACATGGGATCATGTTGACACATGTCATCACCACATATTTCAGTACTTGGCAATGTGATTTAAAGTGGTGTCACAATTTAATAACGTTTAAGCTTTTATTTTAGTTAATTAAAGTAATTAGAAATGCCTGTGAGGCATTCTTTTATTACTTGACCATTATTCCTGCATGTAAACCTATATATTTTTTATATATTCTGAAAGGTATGGTTAAATGTGATTTTTGAGTGTTGGAATCAACTCAAAAGATTTTGTGGTTGAATTTTGAAAAATATTTGAGTGCAGAAAAGCTTCTGCCTTGTTATTTTTACTATAGGTGATATACAAATCCAAATGACTTGAATCAAACGGGCTTGGATTAAGGATTCCAGTACCTTTCTAACAAAATTGGTTTCATGTATTTTGGTTCAGTGAATCGAGCTAGGTTGAAATTTGAATCTAGCTACAAAACAAGGTTTGAAACTAAAAGAATAAATCTAAATTTGAATTGCTGGGTTGCGCGGGATGTGAAATGGGTCGGCCCACTGCGCACAACGCGCTCGCAGGCTGGTTAAGTTGATGTCCCCACTCATCAGTGAGACAGAGAGTGGCGAAGCAGTATGGGCGATTAGGGTCTTAGGATTAGAAGCTAGATCTACGGCTGAGGTTCATCGTCCACGCCTGAATAGGACGCGGCGAGGTCGAACCCTAGCGCGGCCAGTGGGGGTCTACGGGGGCTCAACGGGGCTCCGGCGATGGTCGGCGATGGGGGCGAACGACGAAGTCGACAACGGCGATCCTCCTGGTACCGGTGGCTCCTCCTAGGGCCGCTCCAATCAACGACACCCTTCTCCTCCAGCAGGGGCAAGCTCCGGTGAAATTCCAGCCACCTGGTGTTCGACTTGCTCTAGAGATGAGTGGGTACGATCAGTGAGAGGTGGGGAGTGAGATGGTGTGGATAATTTGTGTTGGGTGGCGCTCTGGCGCGCTCTCGGCACGCTCGCAGAGAAGATGGGCGCGCTCGGGTTATGTGGTCTAGGGGCTGGCAGTGCTCGAGGCTTGAATAGGGGGTGGTGGTGGACGGTGGTGAGTGTCCCAGACAAGGTTGGCGAGGCTAGAGAAGCTTCTAGCTGGCTGGCGACATTGGGATGGCAAGGGTGCTCTCGGCATGCTTGCCATTGATGGCATGCTCTGCTTTACAGTGAGCTAGAGGGGTTAAACAAGTTAGATGATCTACTGAGAGTGTAGTGTGAGCTAGATAGGGGACAAGTTAGGCCAAAATTACTACTCGCTATAGTTTTGAATGTTTGTTGGTTTCGTGTTTGCAAGGTGTTTGATGAAATGGCCGAAAGAGATTCAAATTTGAATTTTTGATTCAAACTTGGTGGGTGTGTTGGTTATATACTAGGGAGTCTCTGGTTAGTTGTAAAGGTCAAGGGGTACTAGTTTGGCTGTGTTTTGAAAATAGGTGATCTTCACATATATTAAAGATTCAATTTTGAAATGTCATTTGAATCAAGTTGCCAAAAGTTTATGTAAGTTTGAAAGGTGGGATTTGATTCACTTTTACTTGGTATAGCAAGGGGTGAAAAGAATTGGAAATTTTTCTGTTGAAATCTTGGACTAGAAACACTAAAATTGGCCTAGTGAGCAAGATTGGCAAAAATGACCATTTGCTTTATTTGTTTTGTTTTTTATTTTCTCTTGAGTTGTTTCTGCTTGGAATTGTTTTAGATGATGTTGTTTTCATATTTAAACCATTCCTTGCTATTTAGATCAATCCCACAAGTCCATTCATGCATTCATGCAATCATCACATTCACACATGCATTCATATTGATTTGATTAACAAAAGTTTTTGTTAACCCTAATTTTGGTGATTGGAATTTGATAATCATTGTTCAACATTTTTGGGATATTTCAGTGGGCCCATCAGGATCCTACTCCGTCTCTTGTTCTGGCTCCATGAGTCTTCTGGTGAAATAGGATTTTTCGCATATTTTCCTGGATTTTCCTGATAGTTGATTTTCTGCACAAAAACTAGACACCAAGGTTATTCTGCTAAAAACAGCGTCAGTCCGTGTTAGTTGTATCCAAATCACACAAGTTTAGAGGAGATACAATAGCAAACATGTTCGGGAAAGTAGATACGTTTTGGACCTATCAACTCCCCCAAGCTTAGCTTATTGCTTGTCCTCAAGCAATTCAGTTGAAAACTGAGTGCGATAAAAGAAGTTTCACGAATACATTTGCTTCATATGATGTATATATTCACATCACATGAGTAGATACTTAGACAATTCATAATAAGTGGTATGCAACTAAGTATACTCAATAGTCATTGCAATCTATGAAGATATTCCAACCCAATAACAATAAGTAGCATGAAACATAAACATAAGCAACATTTCAATGCTCATAAGAAGGTATGATAGAGTGGTATATCGCTTGCCTTTGATAGTGGAGCAATCATAATTGTCAAGGCACCTCTGAAGTTCAAGTGAAGACTAGAAGTAAAGATATCAGAGATACAAGCATTAAAGTCATGACATAATTAACCAAGTTTGGAGACAAGCACATTACACTAAGAATGACAACTATGCTCTCAAGAAGGTGCTCATAGAATAAGTGGTGACTCAACAAGGAAGTGAAAAGGTTTTGAAAAGTTTGAAAAGCTTCCGAATGCTGAAAGTATGGTACTCATTAGCTTTGAGCTCTCATTGCCCCTATCATAGACATCTTTAGATGGTTAATGGTGAAAGTGAGGTCCAATATGAGTTATATGCTTGACAGACTATAAACTGGAAATCTCATCTCTCTTGAATACGAGGGCCGCTCCTCATGCTACTCAACTTTAGTTACTGGCAAGTTCTTGTCATAGTAAATACATGCGTATCATAGAGAACCTCCAACGGGGTACCCCTTGCACATGATACAGGAGCTCTCCCATAATCAAAATGATAAGGCAAGCAGACAATGAGCATCTCAGTGATCTCTTTATTTGCTATTTTCATAGGTTTTTATTGAGGATGCTTCACATATTGCTCATTATGGTTATGCTGCAAGTTTCCACCATGATTAGGCATGGCTTAGGCTAGTGGCCCAGGCATTCCTCTAACACATATATATAACTCCATGAACTTACAATCTCCTCTTTTATTTCACATCGACGACATACGGGAAAAAAAGAGCATGATATCAACTAGGTACAAAGTATAGGTGCAATGTTGAAAGCGTTCCTCGTGACAACACGGTTCTGCTAACTTCGAGCCTATAATTTGCAATCATATAACTTTCATGGACAGTCACAATGGTTCGGGTTTATTAAGTGCCGAAATAAAGTGTGCCATCAAGTTCGTGAGAGCTTTACTAAATAACTTTCTCAAAACAAGCCTACCCATGGTGGACCCTGTGGACCTTGCGATTTGATCAGTTCTGCCATCTTTATCTGGTCGAGATTTAGCCTCGCATCATCCGGATGGAGATTTCTGCCTCCGATTGCCGAGTATACATGATCCGACAATTCATACCCATCATTTACCATTGCCGAGTAACCATCATTGTTTCTATTGGCGTTTGGGTCTGCAGGTTGATGCACTGCTTTTCCCGCGCTTTGCTGTCTCTTTTTGGGTTGGGCCGGCGGAGGATTCAGATCTTGGTTTCCTCCTCCTGCCGAGTGAGTCCAACGCCTAAGTTGAGGTGCAAAGTTCTGCCCCTCGTTGTCATTTCTTTGTGCTGCCTGCCTTTCTCGGCCAGCATTTTCCTGGTTCTCATTTCCCTGAACGACATTTCTTCTTGTTCCCTGCGTAAGGGCCGGGTTTCCTTGAACCACTGTCGGGTCATAAGAAATCATCTGGTTGTTCCTTCCTGAATCCACACTCTTTTCTTTTCTCAGTCTTGGCGCCACTCCCGGTGAGGAGGCAGTATTGCCTGGATTGGAGTTGTCGTGTGAACCAGTTGTGACCTTCCAGCTATAGCCGGATTTGCCCTGTAGTATGCTTCATTCAACATTCCTACTGCTCTCACCAACTCATTGACTCGTTCCTGTTGTTTTCTATTTGCTTCACTGTCAGATGGGGTAACTCTGCCATTGCTGCCTCTGCGGCTCTCAAATTTGTTGCTACAGTGTTGTATGTCGGCCGCATGGCTTTTTAGTTGTTGTTTTCTGGTGTTATCTTTGACGTTGCATCCACCTATTCTTCATTGAGATTTCTGCCTCTCAGCCTTGTTGCATCAAGTCGGGTCTTAGTGCCCTTGACTCGATTTGCTGAGTTGAGCTCTCGAATTTTGATATCCACATCCTGCTGTAACTGTGCTAATTCCTTTGCATTCTCCAAGACTTTTATCCTGGCCTCCTCTAACTCGGCCTGCACACGCGCCTAGTAGCATCTAGGAAAGGACCTAATGAACCACTTGCATCAAGCACATTAGAAGTAACATCATGAGTATAAGAAGCAATTTTAGATTCAGCAATAGTAGAAGTGTGTGTAGAATGTGTATGTGGTGGTGGTGTGACAAGCTTACTTATAATAGACGGTGAATCAAGAGCAACAGAGCTGTTTAGAATTGTACCTATTCTTGTAGTGGATGATAAAATAGGAAACTTTCCATCACGAGACTTCCCCATGATGAAAGGAATAGCAGTGAACAATAATAGATCCAAGTGAACTTACAAATACAGCTATGCTCCCCGGCAACGGCGCCAGAAAATAGTCTTGATGACCCACAAGTATAGGGGATCGCAACAGTCTTCGAGGGTAGTATTACCCCATTTATTGATTCGACACAAGGGGAGACAAAGAATACTTATAAGCCTTAACACCTGAGTTTTAAATTTAGCTGCACCTAGAAATAGTCTTGCTCATAGAAGTTTATCAGGAGCAACAGTTTTGTAGTAGCAATAGCAAAGTAACAGCAACAGTAAAACAAAGGCAGTAGTAACAATAGTAGCAAACAGTAGGATAAGAGTTCGGTAGGCATATGGATGGATGGAAGGGCGTTGCATGGACAAGTCTAAACATGTAACTTCAAGATCTGGGACAATTGCAGGTAAATAAGATAGGCATGTGTTCCATCTATAGTCATACATGCTCGCAATGAGAACTTGCACAACATCTTTTGTCCTGCCAGCCTGTTGCAGCGGGGCCTCAGGGGAATCTACTGAAAATTAAGGTGCTCCTTTTAATAGAGAACCAGAGAAAAGCATTAACACTCTATGAACACACGTGATCCTCACATCACAGCCATCCCCTCCGACTATCCCAATTTCTGCCACTTTGGGGCCTTTGGATCCGTACGACGATATGTGTACACAACTTGCAGATAAGATCACAAACAATACTATCATCATAAATCAATAATAAGTTCAGATCTGAGATCATGGCACTCCGTCCCTAGTGACAAGCATTAAGCACAACAAGTTGCAACAAAGTCAAATAACACTAATAGAGATATTAGGAACCATGCCCTAACAATCTTATTCGATTACATTATAGAACTCATCCAACCCTTACCATCCCCATAGCCTACAACGGGGGATTACTCACTCATGGATGAGGGAAACATGGATGGTTGATGGAGAGGCGTTGTTGATGATGATGGCGATGATACTCTCCAAATTCCCCGTCCCGGCAGGGGCCAGAACGGAGTTTTTGGTTCTGAATCGCGGTTTCTGGTGGTGGCGGTGCAGCGGAACTCTTTCTGGAAAAACGTCGTACCCCCCCTGAGTTTTTAGGTCAGAAGACAACTTATAGGTGAAGAGGGAGGCCGAGGGGGTGCCTAAGGCGGCCACACCCCCCTTCTAGTGAAATAGGATTTTTGGCATATTTTCCGGGATTTTTCCTGATAGTTTATTTTCTGCACAAAAACTAGACACCAAGGTAATTCTTCTGAAAACAGCGTCAGTTCGTGTTAGTTTTATCCAAATCACACAAGTTTAGAGGAGAAACAATAGCAAAAGTGTTTGGTAAAGTAGATACGTTTTGGACGTATCAGCTTGTCACTAAAGCCTTTCATAAACTTCTCATATCTACACTTGATTATATCAAACTACTAATGGTAACCTTAAAACTAACAAGTAGTTACTTTTAATTCCATTGATACACTTCCTTTATCACCCATCACTAATATTCCTATAATGTATGTATATATAAAATCCTACTTTCCTCAATCGCTTACTATTCTTTAAAAGGAATAATACTACTTTTATAACTCAAGGTTGTTCTAGCATTATCTTAGTCATACTATCTTATCTTTAGTTACCTCAATAACTCAAATTCCAACTTCACACTATATTAATGTGACTTGTCATGACCAACCTAGGATAAAATATCTATACTAGGTGTTAATCATGTTTTATCCACTAATGTCACTTATACATCATATAATCAATCACTCTTAGTGACTTAAGGATGATCATTATAATCCTTTGATCATTTGTGTCTTAGGTTTCCAGTTGGCTAATCAAGGCTTTTATCAATACAACTTACAGTTGTATTTTACTTATCTTCTCAGTATGTCTATCTGACTAGGACATATTATCCATTGACTATGCCTACTTGATCCAATAAAATTACTCATTGGTAACTATATTTAGATTTCATCCTAATAATCTTCTTTGTTACCACATATATCTTTATTTCAGATAAATCCTATATCCATTCAGGAGTGAGTTAACTCCATCAGCTTTCTTATTGAATTGATTCTCTTCAAACACTCCCATCCATAGATGATTTCTAAAACTAGCATTACTACTTACCTCTTCTTACTTCCTTCTATAAAGGCTTTAAAGTGAATGCTATTATAAGAACAAGAGTTGATAGATCAAGAATTGATACATCAAGGATTGATCACTCCACAATGATGATCAACACACTACTAGGAAAACGGCTATAGGTAATCAGCACATCCGTGGCTCACATGGTTGAAGTGCCCCACGGCTAAAACAGGCGTGGCTCACATGTGGGCAGTGCCCTACTAATAACTAGAACAACCGTGGCGCACATGACTATAGTGCGCCACAGATGTGTGTGGGCCAGGGCCCTGTTGGCCACACACTAAACATCTGTAGCGCACTATAGTCATGTGCGCCACGGTTGTTAGGGTCATCTGTGGCGCATGTGTGCCTGGTTGTTAGGGCCCTGTTGGCCACACGCCAAACAGTAAACCGTGAGTGTAGACTAGTAAAAGCCTGACTGTGAAGCCATGGTAATAATAATACTAGGACTTAATCCTGATACATGTCAATGTAAGGAGAGATTGGTGAATTTTAATCTACCGTGTCCTTTGCGTGTGGCATTACATTATTGTTTGTTACCGGTGTATCCCTCGCTGTACACATACCCATCTAACAGAGAGGAATCGCCTCTAGGTAATGCAAAATATTTATGCTTGGTTTTTAGTTGCTGTCAATTGCTGTCAATTGCTGCTGTCATGACAAAATTAAGTAGTAAAAGAAAACCTGGCTGTCAATTGCTGCTGTCAGTTGACAGAAACATGTATGCTTGGGTTTTAGTTGCTGCTGTCAATTTCTTGGGTTTTATTTGCTGCTATCAATTATTTATTTGTAGTAAAATGGAACTTTGATGTCATTGTGCTTGTGCTTGTATATGAAGCACTTTATTATGTGTGTATGCAGGTTCTTGTATGAAATGAGTCCCGATTCTTGCCGGAATGTTGATTAACTTCCGTTTCGGCAGAAATTGGGCACTCCTAGTTTAAGAAAATTAGCAAAGGTCATGCCGGATTTTTCCGTGCATTTAACCAATTATTTGTTTTTTATTAGTGCAAAGATGTGTGACAACGACGAGGCTGGATGTTCTAAGCGCATCATCGCTGAAGGAGAACTCAGACCTCCAAATAAACAATTGACATTCTGGGAGGCGGCCCAACAGCTATAAGACGATGAAGAATACCATCCTTCGGAGAGCGAGGATGATGAGATGGAAGACGTGGAGGAAGAAGCCGAAGGAACGGCGGACGATGAAACCACTGATGGCGGCGAGGGCACAGGGAGTGGTAGCAACCCTCCTAAGAAGAAGAAGAAGAAGTCGAAGCATTCCCACGCCACGTATTTTGACTCGGGGAGTCTAGAAAACAAGAAAAACTACGACAAGATCAAGGAAGTTCTGGATGATGCTCTCACTGGCTTTGCCTCGACGGAAGGCACCAGCTTCGTGCGTAAGAAGGTCAAGTTCGGCAGGCACGTCTTCAACCACGTAACAGAGTTCCCCTGCGTGAAGCAGCCGGAAAACAGTAAGAAGGAAGCCTACTACGCACTCCATCACATGAGGGCGTTCCTACTTGACCAGCAGAATTCTACGGTGCCAGATCATCTCAAACAGTGGGCCGAAGCAAAGGCCAAGATCAATGATTCGGATATTAGACAAGAGATGTATCGCATCCAGCAGCAGTTTGGGGCAATCATCTTTCGTGATGTCATGACTTCGGGGGGGATCTTATACGGAGGAAATATCCCGAATAACTGTGACATAGAAGATCGCCTAGAGATGTAGGGTGACTATAGGAAGTTCATGACGAGACAGGGCATCCTCCCGTTCCCTAAGCCGAGCCAGAAGGCTTGATGTTGGCCTAGTTGTAGTTGCAAACTATAGATGACCTTTGTGTGTGTGTGTGGACGACAAGTGTACTTATCTTACTAGGTTTATGAATCACCGCTTACTTATTTTGCTTATTATTATTATATATCAATCAATGCTTGGTTTTTTGCTTACTCTTTGGTCCTTCTTTTTTTCCTTACTCTTTTTTCCTTGCTTATTATTATTATATATCAATCAATGTAGTAATGCCGATGATTGAAATGTTGTGGCACACTATATATGTGAATGTGCTACGACGGGATAGTTAGCCTTGTGATATGCACAAGTCCAGGAATTGTGCAGCCTACTTGGCTGACTGTTCTGTCGTAGCATATTCCTGTGTCCAACGACCTAGCTAGTTATATATGAGGCATTCTTTTCGAGTTATTTTTGTCTTTTTCGAGAATATGCCAATGATTGAAATGTCGTGGCACAATATATATGTGAATGTGCTATGACAGGATTGTTAGCCTTGTGATATGCACAAGTCCAGGAATTGTGCATCATACTTGGCTAACAGTCCCGTCATAGCATATTCCTGTGTCCAACGACCTAGCTAGTTATATATGAGGCATTCTTTTCGAGTTATTTTTGTCTTTTTCGAGAATATGCCGATGATTGAAATGTCGTGGAACAATATATATGTGAATGTGCTATGACGGGATTGTTAGCCTTGTGATATGCACAAGTCCAGGAATTGTGCATCCTACTTGGCTAACAGTCCCGTCATAGCATATTCCTGTGTCCAACGACGTAGCTAGTTATATTTGAGGCATTCTTTTCGAGCTACTTTGGTCTTTTTCGAGAATAATACCGATGATTGAAATGTCGTGGCACACTATATATGTGAATGTGCTACGTACGATGGGATTGTACGCCTTGTGCTATGCACAAGTCCAGATGTTGTGCATCCTACTTGGCGTACGGTTCCATCGTAGCATATTCCTGTGTCCAACAACCTAGTTATATATGAGGCATGCTTTTTGAGTTTGCTCTTTTTGATTTAAGAGTACTTTCTATAAGTGTATCTTCATATGCGACTTTAATTATACATGTTTTTTCAATCACCGGTTAGTTATTATTGTCAACTTGTAGATGACGTGGTACGTCATGTACAAGGGACGGGTTCCCGGAGTCTACGATGATTGGGAAGACTGCCGGAGACAGGTGCACCGTTTCAGCGGAAATAGCTACAAAGGGTACAACACTATGGCGGAGGCGGAAGCTAGATACACGCGCTATCTAGCGGTAGTTAGGACAAGGAACCGGATGAAGACCTACACCTTCGTCGCGGCGGTGATCATGCTTATCTTCTTTGGTTATTTATCCCGCGTTTGTGTCTAGCTAGCTAGTTTAGATGTCTAGGCGAGCTTTCGAGATCTAACTTGTTCGATCGACACATGTATTCGCATGTCACCAACTACTACTTTGTAACATGATCAAAACAATGTAACTTAGACTATGTATTCATGTATGAGACTTATCTATATGTATTTGTTTCAATCTTGTTTTTCATATTGAGTATTTATATATATAATTGTATATCTTGTATATGTGTGTGTATATCTGCTGTAATATTGTATATAATCTGTATTGCATATAATCTGGCTTGGAAATTTAAAAAAACAAAAAATACATCTGTGGCGCACATGGTCGACCTTCTGTGGCGCACTACACCTAAAGCGCACCATGGAAGTTTAGTGGCGCACTAGGTAGTGCGCCACAGAAGATCCAAGGGGTAGCGCACCATGCAAAACTTCTGTGGCGCACTAGGAGGTGCGCTACGCCTATCTCTACACAACCGGCAGTGCACCACGGCTGAGAGATAGCCGTATCGCAAGGCCCGTGGCGCACTGCAGGTGCGCCGCAGATGATGGTTTTAGGTGCGCCACTAAAGGCCGTTTTCCTAGTAGTGACAAATGTTAGAATGAGGTTCAATAGAGATGATACTAATTAGTATGGAAAGAAATATATGTGGTGAATGGTCTTGACTTGATTTCCTTCCTACTCAATACAACTAAAGAGTTAAAGTTAAGTATTACCATGATGCTCATGGTAGGAATGTATAAGGACAAGATATGTCAAGATTTAGTTATTATATTCTTGTTATCTGAGTTAGATACTTAACTTGGTATTCATGAGTTGTTGTAATGAATACTATGATATGATCTCTTAAGGATCAGATATTAATCATTAAGCAATGTGTGGTGTTTTATTTTTATTACATTTTATCTACCCTTAGGACAAATTATCTTTACCCAAAATAAGGTTTTAGCAAGGTCACATTGAAACTTATCGCGGTTAACTTGATGATATACTTCAATTCCATCAAGTCAAGAGAAGCTTCAATCACTTTGCCAAGTTTTATTCAAAACCGCGAAAATTATTCGGATTTTCTATCCATGAATGCAATGCACACATCTGAGTTAAGGTTATTTCTAATATTTAATGCTGGGATGTTACAATCATCCAATTATATGAATCTGTATCTACCAAGGAGATTGCGGAACCATATTGGTCATACAAAGAAAATAAGTAGATTCCTATCATGACATGAACATTCAAACTGCCACATTTTCATCATTGACCAGATGTATATTGTGAAAATCATAAGATTATCCCTTATCACTAACATAGCTTTGAAAAACAATAATTCGGGCCTCATACTAACAAATCACACATAAGTAAATAAGATAATCGAACATATAGCAAGAAGCATCTGCAACCAATGTGTTTGTACAGAACACGTGCTATATGCACATTATCCCATGGACACAGATAGTGCCACACTCTAATCATTGGACAAATGCATGTGAGGAAAACAACTACAACCAATATATATTTTGGGCTTCATAGTAAGATAGCAAACACAAGTCAATGAGATGAATCTGCAATAAAGCATAGTGGTTTTACAAAGACACTAGGTATATGTAGATCATCTCATCAACATTCTAAGTGCCACATCTTCAACATTGGCACTAATTTGGGGCATAATATTGTCCATTTCCACTAACATAGCTTTAGAAAACAACAATTTGGGGCATTAATTTGGTGACTACTACAAGATCATAAAGTGGCCTAGACAGCAACACCGATCCGCTGCCCTAGAACAAGGCGGTGACATGGCGAGCAAGATCCATCACCAGGGAGCTAGATGGAGCATGGATGCGGTGAAACCAGACGAGGAGGTGACATGGTGAAGGGCGGTAGGTTGAGGAGCACTTACATTGGTGACCAAGATGCAGCCGTCCTCGTTGGGGAGGGAATGGGATTCGATTGGCACAGGGGAGGGTATTTGGTTGGAGCCGGCGAGGGGAGGGAATTTCGTCGTCGCTGGAGAGGGTTTTCCTAGGAATGGGAGGTGAGTGAATTTGGTCGAGGTGGGGACAAGGAAGGGAAAGCGACTAAGGACCCAAATCACCCAATGAGAAGTAGGGACCAAGCTGGAGATGACTAATGGCCTCAATCGCACCACACCTCCCCGCACTAGTCCGCACTACACCAGACCACACCATACGGCGTTGTCTCTGGCGCAACTCCACCACTATCCCTGCTGCATCTCGGTTGCCGTAGTGGAGGAAGAGGGATAACATGGGGATGCGTGCGCTGGCAGGAGAGGGCGATGTTGTGGACTAGGTACATTTGGTATTCCTCCCTGAATCTGTTCTGGATAGGGTTCTAGCAGTTTGGGTGAATTTAAGATTTCCCTCACTTGTTCTGCGGAGTTGGGTTGGAATCGACGGTGAACTACCAATTTACATCATAGATCAAGAGATCGGTGGGAAGGATCTAGATCCTATTTGGAGATTCCCGTGGAACCATGTTCCTGCTAGGAAGGTTGCCTCCTATGGTGCCATTTCTTGTACTGGATGGAAAAACCATGGCCAATAGAGTTGTAGAGAATCCTTTCCCAGCTATGTAAGAAGGCATATGATAAGATGTTGCTTGAGATGAGGCTGGCAGATAGAGACACGGATCTGCAGTTATATAAATCAAGGTTGAAGAAAATGACAAAAGAAATGGAATGCAAGCATGTTTGGTTCATGTTGATGCTTAGTGTGGCAGTGACTTTAGGATGTTTTCTTTTTTTGTTGTTGGAAATTGTGGATATAATGGTTAAGTTATTCATGTACTCTTTATTGGCTTTGAATTGAGTTTCATGATAACTATCAGAACTTCTGAGAAGAAATGATCATCAGTAACTGCGAAGAATGATCTTTTGTTGGTTGTTTAGTTAGCTATCTAGCTAGTAAGTTATGTTCAGTATTATTGAGAAGTATATCTTTAATTTTTTTCTACCAAACTTGTTGCAACTAGGAAAAATCAAGGTTGCAAGTAATTATTGTGTGTATTTATCTTCTGTTGATTTTAGACATGTTGCAACCAGGAACAACCATGGCTTTTAATTTATATATTGTTGCAAAAACTAGGAACAATCATGTGTGTTTCTCAAAGATTCATACTAAAATATTTTTAAAATATGGAAATATGTGCAACTAGGAACAATCATAACTGAAATTAACTACTTAAAGGTGTGGATGATATATATAGGTACTAGTTAAATATGTTCGCTCACAACCACCACATAGTACTTAGATATAATAGTACATACTTAATTACATAACAAACAATAATATATCCTAGGGAAAGCAGAGGCAACAGGTGGCAGCAACAGGAAACGCATGAGGCAGCGACAGGAAGTATGCAGAGGGATCTAGTTTGAGCCCCTTCTGTTCCTCCTGGGAGCAGTCGCAGAGCGATTGCATCGAGGTTGGCATACTTTCCCAAGTACACCATGAAGGCAGCATGCTTTGCCTTCGTATGACATGGATGCCATTGTACTCCGTAGGAAAAGCCCCTGGCATGCTACACGATTATGTTCAGGTCTTCTGCAATGATTCTGCAATAGAAGGGGCACTTGTACCTGTCGAGAGCTCGGCGGAAGGGAAACTTCCCACTCCTCATCTTCTTTAGAATGTCCCCATTTTTGCATGCCTGGACGTCATGCCTTCATAGACATTGCTATCTTCTTCCTGCGAATTACCAAGCAAAGATAAGAAGTCAAAGAATGAAATTTATTACTACCAGAAAACCATGAGGCCAAACATAAATTAATTATAGAATGTGTATGCACAAGTTGAACCATCTTTGAACAAAACTAGACAATTAACATAGATTTTTTTGCATGCATATATGAGTGCTATGTAAAATCATACTCCCTCCATACTAAAAACATTTCACAATTTTTTGTCAAATTTGAATGAATATAGCTAGACACGTATTAGTGTATAGATAAATCCAAACATCACAAAAATCTACTAGACATCCTTTTTTAAGACACATGGGGTAATTCTTTTCATGCATCTTATCGGCAAATTGGCACAACAAAAAGTAGTTATGACTAACAGCTACTCCTCTAGTCCATATGAACGGCATCAACTTTGTCTAGATACGAATGCATCTAGTCTAAATACTTAACTAGATTCATACGAATATAGATAAAGATGAGGCCATTATTATATGGATAGGAGGGAGTAGTTTATTGATGATGTGTAGCTCAGATCACTGTAGAGCATGTTGGGAAACCCCAAGAGGAAGGTATGATGAGAACAGCAGCAAGTTTTCCCTCAGTAGAAACTAAGGTTATCGAAGCAGTAGGAGGAAGGAAACTACCCAAAGGTGTTGCTAGAAACTGGGAAACCTGCACAGCACAAAATCAAGACTTCGCCCCAACGAACAGTAAGGTTGTCAATCTCACCGGTTTCCTGAAAACAAAGGATTAACTGTATGGTGTGGAAGGAAATGGTGGCTTGCAGAAAGTAAACAGTAACAGTGGAAGATGTATCAATGGTAAACATTGAACCGGGTTCCATAGGTCACTGGAGTTGTTCACCTTAAGATAAACAACATAACATGCTGGGTAAAAAAATTATAGCGGGGCAATTGATAGGACAAAGCAAGGCATAACAATGCAATACTAGACATTCATGATCCTATGAGATTTGATTGGGCATTACAACAAGATACATAGACCGCCATCCAACTGCATCTATGACTAGTAATCCACCTTCATGTTATCATCCGAACGGCCTCCAGTATTAAGTTGCAAGTAACAGATAACTAGTTTAAGGAAGGTGTGTAAAGTAAACAATACACTTGTTCCATGAACAAGATATTGTTGTTTTATCCCTAGTAGCAACATCACACCTACAACCTTAGATATTTCTGTCACTTCCCCATATTAAATAGAGGCATGAAACCACTATCGAGCATAAATACTCCCTCTTGGAGCATTAGCATCTACTTGGCCAAGATAGCTACTAGAAATGGAGAGAATCTAAGATCTCAAACAACACAGACATGATAGAAACAATAAGATAGAATCATTAACCAATCTGACAAAGTAATCTCAATATCCATCGGATCCCCGCAAACACAACAAGCATGATTACAAATAGATGATCTTGATCATGAACGGAGCTCACAAGATCTAAACATAGTAGCACACCGGAGGGGAAACAACCATCTAGATACTACATGGACCCGTAGTCCAAGGTGGAACTACTCACGCTTCATACCAGAGGCTGGCATGGTGATGAAGAAGGCCTCCGAGATGATCTCTCCCCTCTGGCAGGGTGCCAGGAAGAGCTTTAGATCCCTCCCGATCTAGGGACAATGGTGGCCGCGGCTACAGACTGTTTCCTGGAAGATTGATCGGGTTCTTAGGGTTTAGGTATCGGGGGCTTCTTATAGGCGAAGAGGGAGGACGAGGGGGTGCCCGAGGCAGCTGCATCCCCCCCAGGCGCGGGCCAAGCCAGGCTTCACGGCTAGGGGGTGTGGTGTAACACCCTCAGAATCGGCCCTATGCAAGTTTTAGCGCTTCCCGCCAAACCCGCATAGAAACGATTCAAAGGTGCCCACCAGGCACTTGCGTGCGGGTGGAAAACGAAGTAATATCATTACACAATAGTCCTCGATGGAACCCACAAAACATATATATACAACAGCGACTCAATGAGTCAAGAATACAGATATACAATACAAAGATCCAAATCACCTGGAAAAACGATACAGCGTCCGAGTACGGACAAGATGCAAATTGAGATAAGAGCCCTGGAGAATAACCAATGGCGTCCATAACCCTGCCCAGGCCAAGCCGGAAGGGTAACCCTGCTAACGACGTCGATCTCAAAACCTGCTTAAACAAAAAGGGGTGCCGACAAAGGGCAAAGGAAAAAGAGAGCGGTCAGTACTGAGGCCAGTACATGGCGAGACTAGAATTCGGCGGTCCTCGCCTACATAGGTATGGTGGACTGAAGCGGCAGCGGCAGCATGCACTAAACATCCTATAGAGACTCGATACAACTGTCGGCTATCAGAGAGAGATAAGAAAGACCTATTCGAAACCATCCTGATTCTACCACCAAGCATACCCATCCTGGTATGTCCCCCTCGAGACCAAACGAGGAAGTCAACCGAGGAACTCACACAGTTGGCAGTTTTATTTATTCAGTTATCGTTGCAGCAATTACTAGTCAGGTATAGATAGTCATTCTGATATAATAAGCAGTGGGCACTTTTAGTTAACCATTCCATTGTAGTTGCACACTTACTAGTCAGATACAATTAGCATGAGATATCCCAAAACCCAGCAGTTGTTGGCACTTTTATTTAGCCATTCCGTTGTAGTGGAGCTGATTACTAGTCATATCGGATAAAAGTTAAATTATAACAATAAACTTTAGTTATAGTTTTCTATGATCGAGAACTGTGCTCCAAGTCGTCCATAACCGCGGACATGGCTTCTCAAAAAGATATAACCCTGCAGGGGTGCACCAAAGTTTCCACACGCACCTACACCCTTGTTGTCAGATCAGGTAGGTACAAGATCACAAAACATACACCCAACGGTATGTCAACGGGGTTTCGGACACGACGTTTCCCAGACCCAAAGCAAGCACATGGGGGCCACCCCACTAAGCTACCCGCAACGAAGTCGGCCGTATCCGAGACGGACCCAGGGTTTGTGACGACGGCTGTAAACGACTGGGAACCCGAAAGTGTGACTGGGCTTGTCGATACCGCGAAAACGTGGCACGGGGTTCCAAAACAGTACAAGCACTCCACGCGCAATCATAATAAAGCAGTAAAGCATGGCATAAGTACAGGATAGTAATAAAGCCCCAAACTACTTTGTGTTCCCCGGTACAGTTCTTTGAAATTAGGTACTAATTGATGGGGGTGCCAACACACCCCACCTGTGGTTAGCGAGCTCGATCTCGGAATAGGTGTCAAGAACTCGGGGTCCTACGGGACACCGGTGAGCGGTTAAAAACCAAATATTGTATATTACCCACCGGTGCCTCTGCATTTACCTACTTTCAATTTTAGTTATTAAACAGTGATTAAATCCATGATCATCTCCAACATTAAACATACGGCAATACTCCAATAAATGTGGTACTTGACTACACGCAACAGCACTTGAGCAAGCGACTACGACACGCAAGTCCAGCTATCTACCAAACAACAGGTAATAGGATGTGTCTAAGGCAATATAAGGCTGGAAGGGATTTCCCGGGTACGAAAACTAGAGCATCGCAACACAGATAGCAATAGATCAACAGGAGGGAATAAATACTATAAAAGTAAGATAGGTAGAAACGGGGAGATTGCTCGCCCGAAAACATTGCCGAAGGTTCACCGGGGATCAAGTCGACACTCGCATCAACTCATCGGCCTAATCTGTGAAGAAGCAAAGCACTAGCAGAAACACCGGATGCAATATTTAATACTACGGCATAAGATCGGGCATGATGCATGTATGATGTATGACATGGCAAAGATGCGATGCAATTAGGCAATATTAAACGGAACCGGGATTCCGACATTTACTTAGATGGTTCAAGTTATTTAGATACCCCGCAATTTAAATGTTGTATTAACAAGGCAAAACATGTCACCGGTTCGATGCACAAATTTAAATGGGACCAATATTAGACTAGATTTGTCCGCATATGGAGCCCATATTTAATTATGAGATGAATCAACATAATTCCCCCAAACCACACAATGTATGCAAGCATGAACAATTTAATATGCAAAAATATGGATGTCATATATATTGTAAAAATAGGGGAGGTCTCGGAAAAAGGGTCACACATGGGGACTTAGCGATCTTGGTATCCAAGGGTTCGGGTTCGGGTTCCAGGGTCTCGGCCATCGGATCCGTGACGAAGGTCATGGCGGTTCCGAGGGGGAGACCTTCGGTACTGGCATTGTTCTTCGATGGCGATCTTGACTTGGAACCGGTACTATCTTCGGATGGCGCGGGCTTGGATCATCTCGGGCCAAACTGGTGTGTTCGAGTAGCAACAATGCCGACACCACCATCTTGTCCCACAAACACATCTTCTAGTCTTGATCGGATCAACATCCAGACATCTCCATGTATGTACTTCACTGGAACCCAGCACATCAAGGCAAGGATACTGTTGGGCCTCTTCGATGCATGTCGTGCTTGCATCTGGAACAGGTACGCGGATGTGCAGCTCCTGGCTTTGAGGAAGAACACGACGGAGGAATCTCTGCAGGGGTCTACGAGGACCGGCACCCTGGACGGAGGTGTGGAACAGCAGCCTGTCGACGACAGGCAGAGCTTGCTGCTGGGGATGGGGAAGGGGGTTGGGCCGGTGGTCACACTGGCACAGAGAACTCGGGACAGTCCCATGGCGCGGTCGAGGACGACAGGGGACGGCGGAGCTCTGCGACGCGCAGAGGGCGACTGGGAGGGAGCTTGCACGGCGGAGAGAGGATGCGGGGTCGAGCTGATCGGCCTGAGCGAGGCCCCTGGCAGCACGGCGGCGGAGGACCATAGGGGAGGCACGGGCTCAGGCGACAAGGGTCCAGCGAGCGGATGGCCTGGCCAAACAAGGTCGACAGCGACCGGTTCCGCAGGAGGGAACGACGCGGGGAAGCTCTAGGGAGAGAGGTGGCGGCTCGGATTGGTGAGGGGCGATGCGGGCGAGGCGAGAGGGCCAGGGGAGAGACGCAGCCCAGAGGGGTTCCTGGCGGCGGCGTGCTCGATGGTTGGAGGGGATGCGGCGGCGGGGGATCCCGGCATCAGAGAGGAGGCCCGACGAGGTTGTTGCAGGGGCGACATCGGCGTCGAGCGGGAAGGAGAGGACGCAAGGCACCGGCGGCGCGCGGACTCGCAGACGGGAGGAGGCCGACGAGCTCGGGCGGCGGCACCTGGCGGCGGGGCAAGGCGGGGGTGCGGGCGAGCCTGGCGGCATCCCGGGAGGAAGGAGAGCAGCAGGGAGGGGACGCGGGGTCGGGGTGCTTTCCGTGAGGGGCGAGTGGGTGGGCCAGGGGCATTGTGTCGGGGCCTGGTTGCGTGCGTGGGAACTGGGGTCGGGGTGGGGCCAACGGGCGTGCGTGGTGGTGTGCTAGCGGCGGCTGGGAACGGGTGAGGGAGTGGGATTAGGGGTAGAGCTAGGGTTTGGGTTAGAGATAGGTCTGGTTAGGGTTTGGGGTAGGGATTAGGTTGGGCCGGTCAGGGTGGTAGGTGGCCTGGCTTTCGGGCCGGGCTGCCTCCCCGATCAAAACAGTTGTATTTAATTTATATTTTGTAAACGCTTTTATAAATAATTTTTAGGCAAATAAAAGATCTGGACAGGCCGAACCTTAAACTTTGAAATAATAGGGGGTAATGTAGAAAGAAAAAATAGGGTTTTGGGAAAATAGTTTTTAAGCAAATAGATGCATGATGTTATGATGATGCATAAAATATTATCTAACACGCGATTTTCTAGTAGTGGATTTCCCGGGGTGCTACAATTCGACACCACTAACAATGGATCTCGCCCTCGAGATCCGCCTCATAGTACGGGGAAGAAAGCCGACAGTCTGAATCTTCTCGCTTTGTGTAGATCTTCGCGACACCACTAACAAAGACTCCTGCTCCATCTTGAAAACGGCGATACCACCAACAAGGGGTTATGGCTCACGTTCATAGAGAGAACACTCCGGGGAAAACAAAGGACGAAGGTAGAGGCATCAAAAGATATGGCCACCTCTAACTTCTAGGAGAAGAGGAAAAGTTACATTGATCCACTAGTTCGATGTACAAGAGTGAACAGTAAGAGTCGGGTAGGGTGATCAGTCCATCCCGTACACAAACTATTAACTCCGTACATGAGTAGGAAAATCACTTTCCAAATTAGAACGAAGATCTCGATAGGCGATGTTCAGAGAACGAAGGAATGATGCAAGTTCTTCCTCGGATCAGACGCAGATGATGTCATCGCATTGGAAACCACCGGGAGATACAAAAGAAATCGTATGAAAGACACAATGATTAGGTTCCGCAATGGTTCCATTGGCATGAACAACACATGCTCAAGGTATACTGCAACTTCACCAATGCTCGTCCTTCTCATATGTTTTTCAACGATACAGATATCCAGCAAGGTACACATATAGATAAAGAGTTCAAGAACAAAAGATTAGATGAAGGGTACAACAGACAAGATGCAGATTTGATGATCGTAGCACCACCGTTATAAAAGGGAGAAAGCGAAACCCTGAAGGTACGACGAAAACCCAACCGCGAGAAATCCTGGACTCGAAGAAAGATAAGAGAGTAGATTCAAAACACGCAGAGGTAAGAAGAGAATAGCAGAGGGGTAAGGAGTAAAAGCAGACCTAATCAGATCTATCCAACCGATTTTTCCAAAATAGTTTTGACACTCTATACCGTCCGTTAGCTAGGTTATCCTACAGGCTGGACTAGTGGGGTATCATAACTGCTGAGCTCTGATACCACTCTGTAACACCCTCAGAATCGGCCCTATGCAAGTTTTAGCGCTTCCCGCCAAACACGCATAGAAACGATTCAAAGGTGCCCACCAGGCACTTGCGTGCGGGTGGAAAACAAAGTAATATCATTACACAATAGTCCTCGATGGAACCCACAAAACATATATATACAACAGCGACTCAATGAGTCAAGAATACAAATATACAATACAAAGATCCAAATCACCTGGAAAAACGATACAGCGTCCGAGTATGGACAAGATGCAAATTGAGCTAAGAGCCGTGGAGAATAACCAATGGCGTCCATAACCCTGCCGAGGCAAAGCCGGAAGGGTAACCCTGCTAACGACGTCGATCTCAAAACCTGCTTAAACAAAAAGGGGTGCCGACAAAGGGCAAAGGAAAAAGAGAGCGGTCAGTACTGAGGCCAGTACACGGCGAGACTAGAATTCGGCGGTCCTCGCCTACATAGGTATGGTGGACTGAAGCGGCAGCGGCAGCATGCACTAAACATCCTATAGAGACTCGATACAACTGTCGGCTATCAGAGAGAGATAAGAAAGACCTATTCGAAACCATCCTGATTCTACCACCAAGCATACCCATCTTGGTATGTCCCCCTCGAGACCAAACGAGGAAGTCAACCGAGGAACTCACACAGTTGGCAGTTTTATTTATTCAGTTATCGTTGCAGCAATTACTAGTCAGGTATAGATAGTCATCCTGATATAATAAGCAGTGGGCACTTTTAGTTAACCATTCCATTGTAGTTGCACACTTACTAGTCAGATACAATTAGCATGAGATATCCCAAAACCCAGCAGTTGTTGGCACTTTTATTTAGCCATTCCGTTGTAGTGGAGCTGATTACTAGTCATATCGGATACAAGTCAAATTATAACAATAAACTTTAGTTATAGTTGTCTATGATCGAGAACTGTGCTCCAAGTCGTCCATAACCGCGGACACGACTTCTCAAAAAGATTTAACCCTGCAGGGGTGCACCAAAGTTTCCAAACGCACCTACACCCTTGTTGTCAGATCAGGTAGGTACAAGATCACAAAACATACACCCAACGGTATGTCGACGGGGTTTCGGACACGACGTTTCCCAGACCCAAAGCAAGCACATGGGGGCCACCCCACTAAGCTACCCGCAACAAAGTCGGCCGGATCCGAGACGGACCCAGGGTTTGTGACGACGGCTGTAAACGACTGGGAACCCGATAGTGTGACTTGGCTTGTGGATACCGCGAAAACGTGGCACGGGGTTCCAAAACAGTACAAGCACTCCACGCGCAATCATAATAAAGCAGTAAAGCATGGCATAAGTACAGGATAGTAATAAAGCCCCAAACTACTTTGTGGCCCCCGGTACAGTTCTTTGAAATTAGGTACTAATCGATGGGGGTGCCAACACACCCCACCTGTGGTTAGCGAGCTCGATCTCGGAATAGGTGTCAAGAACTCGGGGTCCTACGGGACACCGGTGAGCGGTTAAAAACCAAATATTGTATATTACCCACCGGTGCCTTTGCATTTACCTACTTTCAATTTTAGTTATTAAACAGTGATTAAATCCATGATCATCTCCAACATTAAACATACGGCAATACTCCAATAATTGTGGTACTTGACGACACGCAACAGCACTTGAGCAAGCGACTATGACACGCAAGTCCAGCTATCTACCAAACAACAGGTAATAGGATGTGTCCAAGGCAATATAAGGATGCAAGGGATTTCCCGTGTACAAAAACTAGAGCATCGCAACACAGATAGCAATAGATCAACAGGAGGGAATACATACTATAAAAGTCAGAAAGGTAGAAAGGGGGAGATTGCTCGCCTGAAAACATTGCCGAAGGTTCACCGGGGATCAGGTCGACACTCGCATCAACTCATCGGCCTAATCCGTGAAGAAGCAAAGCACTAGCAGAAACACCGGATGCAATATTTAATACTACGGCATAAGATCGGGCATGATGCATGTATGATGTATGACATGGCAAAGATGCGATGCAATTAGGAAATATTAAACGGAACCGGGATTCCAACATTTACTTAGATGGTTCAAGTTATTTAGATACCCCGCAATTTAAATGTTGTATTAACAAGGCAAAACGTGTCACCGGTTCGATGCACAAATTTAAATGGGACCAATATTAGACTAGATTTGTCCGCATATGGAGCCCATATTTAATTATGAGATGAATCGACATAATGCCCCCAAACCACACAATGTATGCAAGCATGAACAATTTAATATGCAAAAATATGGATGTCATATATATTGTAAAAATAGGGGAGGTCTCGGAAAAAGGGTCACACATGGGGACTTAGCGATCTTGGTCTCCAAGGGTTCGGGTTCGGGTTCCGGTGTCTCGGCCATCGGATCCGTGACGAAGGTCATGGCGGTTCCGAGGGGGAGACCTTCGGGACTGGCATTGTTCTTCGATGGCGATCTTGACTTGGAACCGGTACTATCTTCGGATGGCGCGGGCTTGGATCATCTCGGGCCAAAGTGGTGTGTTCGAGTAGCAACAATGCCGACACCACCATCTTGTCCCACAAACACATCTTCTAGTCTTGATCGGATCAACATCCAGACATCTCCATGTATGTACTTCACTGGAACCCAGCACATCAAGGCAAGGATACCGTTGGGCCTCTTCGATGCATGTCGTGCTTGCATCTGGAACAGGTACGCGGACGTGCAGCTCCTGGCTTTGAGGAAGAACATGACGGAGGAAGCTCTGCAGGGGTCTACGAGGACCGGCACCCTGGACGGAGGTGTGGAACAGCAGCCTATCGACGACAGGCAGAGCTTGCTGCTGGGGATGCGGAAGGGGGCTGGGACGGTGTCACGCTGGCGCAGAGAACTCGGAACGGTCCCATGGCGCGGTCGAGGACGACAGGGGACGGCAGAGCTCTGCGACGCGCAGAGGGCGACAGGGAGGGAGCTTGCACGGCGGAGAGAGGATGCGGGGTCGAGCTGACCGGCCTGAGCGAGGCCCCTGGCAGCAGGGCGGCGGAGGACCATAGGGGAGGCACGGGCTCAGGAGACAAGGGTCCAGCGAGCGGATGGCCTGGCCAAACAAGGTCGACAGCGACCGGTTCCTGGCGGAGGCGCGCTCGATGGTTGGAGGGGATGCGGCGGCGGGGGATCCCGGCATCAGAGAGGAGGCCCGGCGAGGTTGTTGCAGGGGCGACAGCGGCGTCGAGCGGGAAGGAGAGGACGCAAGGCACCGGCGGCGCGCGGACTCGCAGACGGGAGGAGGCCGGCGAGCTCGGGCGGCGGCACCTGGCGGCGGGGCAAGGCGGGGGTGCGGGCGAGCCTGGCGGCATCTCGGGAGGAAGGAGAGCAGCGGGGAGGGGACGCGGGGTCGGGGTGGTTTCCGTGAGGGGCGAGTGGGTGGGCCAGGGGCATCGTGTCGGGGCCTGGTTGCGTGCGTGGGAACTGGGGTCGGGGTGGGGCCAACGGGCGTGCGTGGTGGTGTGCTAGCGGCGGCTGGGAACGGGTGAGGGAGTGGGATTAGGGGTAGAGCTAGGGTTTGGGTTAGAGATAGGTCTGGTTAGGGTTTGGGGTAGGGATTAGGTTGGGCCGGTCAGGGTGGTAGGTGGCCTGGCTTTCGGGCTGAGCTGCCTCCCCGATCAAAACAGTTGTATTTAATTTATATTTTGTAAACGCTTTTATAAATAATTTTTAGGCAAATAAAAGATCTGGACAGGCCGAACCTTAAACTTTGAAATAATAGGGGGTAATGTAGAAAGCAAAAATAGGGTTTTGGGAAAATAGTTTTTAAGCAAATAGATGCATGATGTTATGATGATGCATAAAATATTATCTAACACGCGATTTTCTAGTAGTGGATTTCCCGGGGTGCTACATGTGGCCTCCTCGAGGCCCTCCTTCGTCTCGTCTTATGGCTTTTGTCCCATCCAATTCCAAGAATATTCATTTTCTGACTTTTCTGGAACCCAAAACAACAGAAAACAGGCAACTTGCATTGTGCCATCTTGTTAATAGGTTTGTCCTAGAAAACATATAAAAATACCTCAAAGTGTAGACACAGCAAAGCAAAGTAGATACTAAACAAGCATGGAACATACAAAATTATAGATACGTTTACGACGTATCAAGCATCCCCAAGCTTAATTCCTACTCGTCCTCAAGTAGGTAAGTGATAAAAATAATAATTTTTGAGGTGACATGCACCATCAAAATCAAGACCAAACCTTTGCAAGCACTGAAATCTAGGATCAAATTACTCTAAACATGATCATGAAAGAAGAAATTCTAACAATAAGATAAAGTAACTATGTTGCAACATGATAGGTTACAAACAAATATCATGAATAACAATGAATTGAAATATGTTTGTTTGTTTCACATATATAAAACATAGCATAGTGGCATTCAACTTGTCCCTCATGGAGTAGCAATAAATTCATAGGACACCTTCAAAGTTCACACGGGTGACTAGATACAAATAGTTCAAGAGCAAGCAATATAAACAATATGAATCAATCAATAAGTTTTTGGACAATGCACATAGAACTAAGAATGGCAACTATGCTCTCTTAATTGGTGCCTAAGGATAGAAGGTGGAAACTCAATATAAAAGTGGAAGAAAGGCCCTTCATAAAAGGGCAGAAGGGATTTCAAGTCTCATAAAGAGCTTCCAAAAATTATGGTACTTGTTAGCTTTCAGCTCTCATTGCCCCTATCATAAGCATCTTGAAGTGATTAAGGTTAAAGTGAACAAACTATGTAGTATATGCTTGACAAAGTATAAGCTGGAAATCTCATGTCCCTTGAGTACGAGGGACGCTCCTCATGCTACACAACTTTAGTCACCGGTAAGTTCTTGTCATAGAAAGTACATGTGTATCATAGAGAACCTCCAATGGGGTACCCCTTGCACATGATACAGGAGCTATCCCATATCAAAATGAGGCAAGAAGACAATGATCAACTCAACAATCTTCTTATTTACCATGGGAAAATGGTGCTTTTTTCTCTCTTTCCTATTTTCAATATGTCTATCTTTTTTATAAGAAGAAAGCTTCTGTAGCGGTCCCAACCTTTAATAAGGTAGAGATCCCTGTGATTGCAATGCTAGTCCCTGGATTAATAGCTAGCATCCAGAGTTAGCATCCAGAGTTAATATGTAATTCTGTAGCGGTCCCACCTTGTTTCCTTTGTTGAACTATGGAATAGATGGGGCATTGGATAGGGACATGATTATTTCCTTCACATAGGAAACAAGTAGCTTGATATGTGGGGCATAGATTAGTTGGATGTTTCTCTTCACAATTAGGGCATTGATCTTCATGCTCTTTGGAAGTGTGATCCATGTCTCCACAAATATTGCAATCTTGAGTTCCTTCTATAATATCATCCTTGACATCATTGTTGTCACAAACTCCTTGGGGAAGGTTGTCTCCCATGTTGATCATTTGATTTGTCACCCTTTGCATCAATTGGGTTTGGGTTTCCAAAAACCTTTGCATGGTTGGGTCTAACTCATTGTTGTTGGCTAAAAACTGAGTTGTCACTTGGTTCAACTAGGTTTGGGTTACCAGGAGTTCTCTCATGTGCATCTCTTGGTTGTTGTTGTCACCATCCTTGATGTTCGAGTTTCTTGGGGTAGTCATCTGTTTGGGTTGGATTGGGATTAGAATAGGCAAAGATTTCTAAGGAAATAATTCTAATCACACACATCACGATTCACACAAGCAATGTGCAAGCAATCACAAACAAACATTCCACTCAAACAACAAATTTCAAGAACATTTTTAGGCAACAAAATATTTTTGCTACACCACATAAGTTGGTGGGTTTAAACTAATCTAGATATGGTGGTCTAACTATATGGTTCACTTGAGATCATTCCATCCTACTTAGTTGTTCCTTCTTGAGTAAGATCATTGTATCCTTGGAAAAATCCTTGTTTCTTGGTCACAAAGCTTCAAAAGTGATGATGGTTCCTTCTAGTTTATGCTTCCTTATTCTTAAAGTATTGAGTATCATATCTTGTCTCACTTGTAGTCCTTAGTGATGTCCAAGTTGAAGTTCTTGGTGAAACTAGAGTTGAAGTCTTTGGCCATGGGGGAGGCTTTGTCCATCAAGTTTGAAATAGAAGAGATGTAGAATCAAAACCAAAAAGGTGGAGGAAAGAGTTTACAAGATTTTTTGTAAATAAGTTTTGAACAAATACAACTCCTATTTTTCTAAGGGATTTTGTCCAATCCTAGGGTTACAATCCTACAGGCAACACAGTGCTCTGATACCATCTGTAGCGGTCCCAACCTTTAATAAGGTAAAGATCCCTGTGATTGCAATGCTAGTCCCTGGATCAATAGCTAGCATCCACAATTACGATGTAATATCAAGAAACAAAGGTCGTATTACAACTTTATAACCAGGAATAAAATAGTTCATTACATCTTACATAGCTCATTTGGCTATCTCATTACAATGCAGCAAATATAACTATAGCATGGAGTCCTTCATATTCAAAGTGCCACAGGCAATCATGTTGGTTGTAGACTTGTAATCCTAATCAACACACTTCACTAACATAAAACAAACCTGCAACATAACAAGTTACAGCCACAAGGGTCAATACATTTGAATTGTATTGGCAAGTGATACTATGGTAGTATAGTGGAGTCTATCATCTATATGCATTTGGCTAGGTGGAGCTTAGGCTTGCTTTTCTCAAAATAGATTTTCCTTATCATTTGAAAACACAAAGTTTTTGTTTGTCAAAAATTTCCCAAGGCATCTCCCAATAGAAATTGGTGATCCTTCAATCCTTGTTCAACCACAAGTTTTAACTTAGAAATTGGGATGAGGAGATTCTTGATAGCTTCCATGTCTTGATGCTCAAATTTTCCTTTGCCAGGGACATGGCTCGGTACTTAGATTTTACACTCTGCAGAGGTGGTGCACATTCCCCACAAGACTCGACATGCATCAAGACAAGATCTTTCAGAAGCCTTCCCTTAGACCATAATGGACGCGTTCCAACCAATCATCCCCTACCACCAACTATCCATTTGGCTAAGTTATTGCAACCTATATGATCCAAGCAGAGCCCATAATGCCAAGTGGCTGCACTTGAAGCTTCTCAACATTTGACATCTCAAATCTCTTTGTTCCTGGGTGGCATTCCACAAGTGAGATACACAAGGTAAACCATATAAATGGGCCTTGTATAACCACTCAACACAAACCATTCTTTCCATTCCACCCAGGTGATTCATTCACTTAGTTGTTTTTATTAAACAAAACACAAGTCCTTGACTTATAAATATTCTATAGCATGAATATAATCCATCCTTGTTTTCTACTAGCTAAGCTAAGCATGATAGTAGTAGGAATCTTAACTTAGGGAAAATTCTACTAAGGTTTCATCTACTAGGATTTCCCATGGCATAGTTTATACTTAGCAAAAATTCCATGCAAGTCCTACTTAAAAATTTCACTAATGCATAGTGAAAATAATGGGACAAAAGTATGAAGCACCACTTGCATTTTTGGTAGATAATATAAGTTCACTCCTTGATCTTGCAATAGTCACACTCTTAAAATTCCATTACAATTCAATCAAGCAAGGCATAAATTCAATCTACCATTCAAGCAATTCATCACATAGAATAATAAAAACAAAGCAATGCATGTAAGCATGCCAAAGATTGTTTTATTTGGAAAAGTGGTTTCTATTAGGTTATAAATATTTGAAAACACCTATTGGTCATTTATAAAAGTGGCAAAAACCATTTGATATTAAGTTAGTGAAAATGGCTACTTTAAGTCATTTTTGTTTTGCTAGAAATGATTTAAATCAAAGTGATAATCTCTAGTGTTCGAAAAATACATTTTAAAACACAAATGTTAGTGTTTTAATGTCAAGTTTTTATTTTCAAAACCATTTGCAAAAGGTTTTTACTTATAAACCATTTTTAAATCAAAGCCATATTTTATTTTGTTGGAAATGCCTTTAAAATAAGGGAATAATTATATAGAGTTCACCAAATATATTTTTAAATCCTAAAACTTGGTGTTTTGGGTCAGAGATTTTAAATCAAATCGTTTTTCTCATAAATCATTTTTAAACCATAATCAATAATTTTATTTAGTTAGAAAAGCTTTATTTCAAAGATTTATTCCTTAGCATCTCAAAATATGTTTTTAAAACCAAAAGTTGGTTTCTATGGTCAGTCGATTCAAAAAAATCCATTTGCCAAAGATTTTACCCTAAAAAAAATTTTAGAATGAATTTTATACTCAAATTATGCCTACATAAGTTTCTGCAAATACAACCAATTTTCCAGAAGCAATTCTTTAAACAAAGTGCATGGTTGGATAGAGTTTGTTTTGCTGATTCCATTCATATAAAATTTGCAAAATTTGGACGTGTGGATTAAAAGTTATGCAATTTACAAATTTGAACATCTAATAGAACAAATTATGTTTTTAAAAGTAGAGTCTGGCCACGCGCCGTGTTCTGATTGGGCGAAAACGGTTCACGCAGGTCAGCTGCTATAGAGCGTTGGATCTAACTGAAATTGCATGGTGCAGATGGAGCATACCGGTTCGTTTAAATAACTCTATCTACGCCACAGGATCAAGATCCAACGGCCGCGGTGCGAGTGACCACGAATGGGCGGCGCTGGAGGCGGTGGTTGGCGGCGACGAGCTCTGTCTATGGCGTCGGATTAAAAGGAGTGGCTCACCAGGTTCGTGGGATCGTTGCGATGCTCAACATGTTCGTGAGGAGGCAGGGGCGAACGGATGCAGTGGGAATTCCTCGCCGAAGATGCTCCTGGCGTCGGCACGTTCGGGAGTCGTCGGAGGCGAGGTTGTAGGTCACGCATGAGTGATTGGCGAGCACCTGGAGATGCAAGAGACACAGGCAAACAAAACGACATGATTCACTGGTCGAGGGGCGCACGGAGTCGAGTTCTAGCGCTCACCAGAGTTGCGGGGGTCGTCGGTGGCGCACTGGTGAAGACGTTGCCGATGTTCTGGAACGCGCGCGAGTGGGCTAGTGTCACTGGGAGGTGCGTAGGGAGATGGGGAGCAATCCAGTGGATACTGGGAGAGGAGAGGTGGCTGGAGTTGCCAGAATTTGGCCGGAGTAGTTCGTCGGGGCAGTGGGGTTGTAATGAGAAATCAAGACAGCCTGGAGGCAGAGAGGGATGGGCAAGTGAGGGGAAAGGGAGAGGGGGACTAGGCACTTAAGATAGCAAGGTCACTGACGAGATTAACTAGCGCGTTAATGGATATTGACGCGAGTTTTCAACGGCCAGAAATGGCAGCGAGGTGAGGAGTGGTTCGCGCGACGTTGAAGACGACGACTGATGGGTGGGGGCGCTTCGTCTGCGAGGTGAGTGGGGGGTAGGTGGGGTTCAGCGTTTAGTGACCATGCGGGTAAAAGTAGCGATGTGAAGTATTTTCCTGGGGGAGAGAGGTGGGCTGCTGGGCCTGGTTTGCTAGGCTGGGTTCTATTTTTTTGTTCTGATTCATTTTTCTTTTTCTATTTTCTTTTCTATTTTGAATTTGTTTAAACATTTCAAACCTTCCAAACTTTTCAGTAAGTTTTTAATATGTTTTAAACATGCATTTAAAGTACTTTTTAAGAAAAATTCCTTTATTTATTTTTGGTTTATATTTTATTTAAAAAGGGCACATTCCTTTATTAAATAAGATTTACTTAAATTCTCAAACCCTTATTTGAAATCAAAATTTCACCAAACCTTTTCAGTAGGTTTATTTATTTAATAGGGTTTTAAATAAATAACTTTGAATTATTTAAAATATTTTAATATGATTATTAATCATTTAATTTGAGCAATTGTCTTTATTCAAATAGAGATAGAATTTGGTTAATGACACCTTATTTTATTTGAATATTTGCTATCCTTCTATTTTATTTGGATTTGGATTATATTCATTCCATTTGCTTATGGATTAGGCCAAGTTTTAATTTGGCTTTTAAATACTCCTTATTTATTATTTCTTTCTTTATCTTGTAAAATCCATATCTTTTTATTTATAGATCGAAACTTGGTGATTCCAATTTGTATAATTTTATTTAATATTTTTTTGTCCTTTTAAATATATTTAGGATTATTTTCCCACCATTTGGTATGGATTTTATATAGGATCTTTATTAGCTTTGGAAATTATTTCCTTTCATCTTTTTAAATTCATAAGTTTTTATCCATGGTTCCAAATTAAGTGAAACCAATTTCTATGGCTTTATAATATTTTTATTTATCCTTTTGATCACTTATAAATGTTTTGTTGACAAATTTTATATGGATCAAATCCATAGTCTTAGAGAGATCTTGGAAATGATTTTCTCCCATTAGGGTTTTAGAGTTTTGGTTTATTTTCCAAGTGTTTAAATTTTAAGATGCATTTATGAAGAATGCATTTCACTTGATTTGAATTTAGTTGAATTAAAATTTTATTCAAAGTTTGTTCAAGATGGGTTTTGATGTTTACACTTTGAAACAAAAAGTTTCTTTTCACCCTAAATTTGAACAATTATTTATTTTTTTTATTTTTTTTCACATTTCAAAATTTGGAAAATTTTGGGATGTGACAGCTTCATAGATTGCTAACTATGGTGATGCTGCAAGTTTCCACCATGATTAGGCATGGCTTAGGCTAGCGGCCCAGGCGTTTCTCTAACACACATACATAACTCCATCGACTTACAAGCTCCCTATTTATTTCACACCGACGACATCCGCAAACAAAAGAGCATGATATCAATTGGGTACAATGTACAGGTGCAATGTTGAAAGCGTTCCCCATGACACAATGGTTCAACTCTATTTAGGGGCAAGAAAAATAAAGTGTGCCATCAAGTTTGTGAGAGCTTTAATTGGAATGGTGTAACAAGTTTAATTTAGAACATAGATAAAACAATAATATAATTGGAATGGTGTAACACACCATGCATAGGAATTTATAGTGGAGACTTTGGAATAACTTGGTTTTTGGTAGTTGGGTGCATGAATAGAGCTTACTCAACACAAGTGGAGGCTAGCAGAAGACTGGGAGCGACCAACTAAGAGAGCAATAATGGCCATAATCATGCAGAGCGACAAAACATTACTAATCAAAGAATAAAGTGGTACCACAAGTAAAAAACTAAATGATCATAGAGGCTATGGTGAATGGTTCATAGTCATAACATGGTGTGAGCATGTGCCAAGTCAACCCAAACAAAGCATCAAAGGAGAATACCACAATACTATGCTTTTGTATGCTAGAACAACGCATGATTCTTTCGAGGAACATTAAGCAATTCTAATTGTTTGGAACAATTCATGCTATAGCAATAATCACTAATCATAAGGTCAAAACAACATCTACCATGACATGCTGAAGTCTAAGTCACAGTCAAAGCAAGATCCTCCTTTACTACTAAATCAATAACTTCCTAGTCCTTTCCAACACCAATCAACTTATTTGAAACAACACGGCAAAAATAGGGGTCCAAACTACTTTATTCAATAAAACTAAGCAAACAAAAACCAAAAACGAAAACTAAGACGCTCCAAGAACAACACAATTGTGCATGGAACAATAAAAATGAAGTGTCTAGAAAGACTTGAGATTTTTATTGATGAAGAAGGGGATGCCTTGGGCATCCCCAAGCTTTGACGCTTGTACCTCTTGAATATTTCTTGGGATGACACGGGGTGGAATCCCCAAGCTTGATTTTTTGTCCATTCTTCATCTCATTACATCATTCTTCCTTTACACCTCAAAATTTTCCTTCATATAAAACTTCACACAATCTTCATTAGCAACATTAGTGCATTCAAAAGATAATAGACCTTTGGGTTTAGTTTAAAAACATAAAAACTTTTCAATAAATATACAAGCTACTATAAAAATTCCCTCAAAGACCTCAATTTCCCAAAAAGAACCTATATACAAGCTACTATAAATATTAACTATCACTGTTTTTGATCAATGCTTTGTTCCCTTTTTTCACCCTAATCTCATCCCTTGTCTCCCCCAGTGACCACACCGCATTGACACAAGATAGAACCCCACCCTTTTCACCATGCCGTGCCACCCAAAGCCACCCCTTGCCAGCCGACCATGGCAAGCTAGCAGGATCCATCGCAGCGCCTAGCCACCATGTCTAGGAGGCAGCCCAACGTCCACAGCCACCCCCTGTCGAGCCCTCAAAAGCGCCCAATGTCTCTCCGCCATGCCGAGAGCACGCCAGAGCGCCGCTTCTGACACGCTCGCACACGCCGTGCCTCACCCTCGCCGATCATGCATGTAATCACCACGACCCCAGGAACCTCCCAGACCTCCCCGTTCACCGCCGCGCGACCAATAGCACCCGTGTGTCATCAAAACCACCGTCGGTGCCGTGCAGAGAGTCGACCGTTCCCGACCACTCTCGACTACCCCTTTCCGCGCCATCAAGTCCTTGAGCATCTCCAGGAGACTGCGCACCGTCCTAGCGTCCGAGCCATGCCGTTAGCTCACTGCACCATTGACCCCGACGAGCTCTGCCCATGCCGCACTGCCTCTCTTGTTCGTCTATAAAAGGAGGCACCACTGACCCTTCCCCGGAGCAAGGCGAGCACCAGGTCACCGGAATTTCACCGGAGTCTGTCGTGGAGGAGGAGAAGAGGAGCCGTTGATTGGAGCTGCCCCTAGAGCTGCTGCAGCCACCGTTCGAACCGCCGTCGTCGACAACGTTGTTCGCCCCCAACGCCGACCCTAGATGGAGCCCTGGTGAGCCACACACGACCCCCACCGCCACATCTCGTCGGCGCTGCCCGACGAAGACGACACACCCCAACTGTTAGATCAGGTTCTAATCGTAGGGCTCAGACTAAAGCGTACAACTTCGGATAAAATGATCCGCTAATGCGTGGGACACCCATGTCAGCAGCCTGCCGCGCGCTGCGCTATGCGCAGTGGGCCGGCCTAGTTAATTCCCGCGCGACCCAGTTAATTCAAATTAGATTTTTCCATTTAGTTCAAACTCTAGTTCTGTCATTAGATTCAAAAATCGATTCAGAGAGATTCACAAAACCAAATTGCCTAAAACTAATTTTGCTAGAAAGGTATGGAAATTGTTAATCCAAGCCCATTGGATTCAAACCATTTGGAATTATAGATCACCAATAGTAAAAATAACAAGGCGGAGACTTTTCTGCATTCAGACATTTTTCAAAAATCAACCATAATGCTTTTGAGTTGATTCCAACTCTCAAAAACCACATTTAACAAGATCTTTCAGAATATGTAAAAAGATTCTAGGTTGACTTTCAAACCATTTGGAATTATAAATCACCAATAGTAAAAATAACAAGGTGGAGACTTTTCTGCATTCAAACATTTTTCAAAAATTAACCATAAATGCCTTTGAGTTGATTCCAACTCTCAAAAATAACATTTGACAAGATATTTCGGAATATGTAAAAATATTCTAAGTTTACTTACAGTAATAACGGACAAGTATTAGAAGAATGCCCCATAGGCTTTTCTATTCACTTTAATTAATTAAAATAATAAGGTTAAACCTTATTAAACTGTGACACCACATTAAATCACATTCCGAAGTATTAAAATATGTGGTGATGACATGTGTCAACATTATCCCCTATTTTAATTGGAGAATATTAAATCTTAAGTAGTTGTTCAATGAGTTGAAATTACTTTTCTAAAATAAAATAAATAAGACTAAGTCTTTATTTCATGTGATAATTTTGATGATGCTAGATCATCTAGTGTGAACCTTTGTGTGCCAAATAGAAGTAGTTAAGTATTTTTTGGTGATTGTGTAGCTCGTATTTATTTATAGACGCTAGTACCGACCAAGGATATGAAGAGGAAGGGGACTACTACGAAGAGGAAGCAAAGGAGAACTTCAACCACTACACTACTCAAGGCAAGCTACCACTTGCATGTTACCTATGCAAGATAATACTTGCAAGCCCCACAATACCAATTAACCTATGAAATACATTAGGCATGCTTTGGTTATGCAACTTTTATTATACCAAATCCTAGTTTACTTGCAAGCTTTATTCTTTTATTTCTTTATGAAAGTTCTTTAGTACTTTTAGTTAGTGTTTGTGATGTTTTGGAAGGATATTATAAGTAGCATAAAGAGCATAAAACTTGGCATAAGTTAGATAAAACTAGATATCATACCAAGGCATGAGATTAGACTTAGATAAGTCACACTTGATTAGCACCCCTCATTAGTGATTACCCTCAACTTTAGTGGCTAGTGCTAAGCATAAAACTTGATCACTTTGGATGGGAATACTTGATGAAAATGATTAGAAAACCTTAGAATGATGAGTCATTCTAAGGAGATGTTTTGACATGTTTTATGAACACCAGATGATTTGATGATGAAAAGGTTGAGGACTGAGCCTTAGCCCTTTATATAACTTATGGTTGTGTTTGGATGAGATACCATTCCAATATTACCGTACAACCATAATACCCAAATTTGGGTAGGGATTGACTGGAAGTTTATATATCTTAGTATGGGTTCCCTTGCGAAAGAGTTTTGAGCTGAGGCTACCTCGTTATGATTGTCCACTGGTGCAATTCCCAAGATGACAGATGGTCATGGTTGGAAGGCCAAACTCATAGGGGAGATGTCTATACTAGGGTGTGTAATTTAAAGGTTTAGGATTGATTATCCGCATAATGAGTATGGTGATTCAGGATTGTTCCTAACAGATATATCAAATGTTGTGGTGAAAGTGTACCACCTCTGCAGAGTGTCAAACTATTTAAATAGCCGCGTTCGCGGTTATGGACAGTTGGAGTGGCCATACTGTTCCATCGTCAGATGTTTTCAAAATGACTTGTGAAATGAATCATGACTTTGACTTGACCACAACAGGGTTGTGAGAGTGAAAGCTAAGTTCCCACTTAGATGTTGTAGCACATTAAACTAGTTTTATTTACTTATAAACTCGGTTAGAGATAAACCTAGATTTTTGCAAAACAACCTAGAGATTACGATTCCTACTTGAACCACTTTACTTATTATTGATAGTTTGCGAGTACTTAAAGAGTACTCATGGCTTTGTCTCTGGCTATTCCTATGGCCATACTATGAGGAGGACTACCAGGATGATGGACAACAGGAAGTCTACGTAAACTAGGATCATCTCCCATTGTCGGCATTGCCTGTGACCCTGAAGATGGAGCTTCGCCCATGCTACCGTTATTATATTATTCCGCTGCGTTGATTGTATTAAGACTGGATCATGAGATCCTTTACTTGTAAGTCCTTTATTATGGTTTTTAATGGATGAAGAACTATGGTACCAATCTGTTATGTCTCGCAAAAATTGTAATCCTGGGATTGCGATGTATGGCATAACAGGCATCTGGGACTAAAAATCCGGGTGTTGACAAGTTGGTATCAGAGCCATCCTGACCATAGGAGACCCTAGTTAGAATGGACGCTTGAATCAAAAACTTAGTTTCAAAACAAAATAAGTGAGTATTTATGAAAACTTATTCTCATTCTTATCACTTAGATTCTTTCATGAAAATTCATGTACTTCAAAAATTCTTGCAAATCCTACATAAAATTTGACAAACTTGATCACTCTACTAACTTACTCATCCTATATTCTTATAGATGGATGTGAAGTATAGAAAGTTCTATCAGTTGGGAAATGGAGGAGAGCTCATCTTTGAGCGTGATTTGGACCAACTCTTGGAACTTCTTGAGCTCCCGCACCCTGAGTTCTTCGGAGCCCAGCTCAATGATCAGCAAGGAGGAGAATTACAGTGGCTGATTGTTGCAAGTCTCAAAGGAAACATTGAGGCACCCACCTGTCACATCCCAAAATTTTCCAAATTCTGAAATTTGAAAAAAAAAACAAACAAAATAAATAAAGGATGAAATTTAGGGAGAAAATAAACTTTTTGTTTCTAAATGGAAACATCAAAACCTTACTTAAACAAAAATAATAATTTTGAATGAGAAAGTGGCAAACAAATTTTCCAAAAAAAATGCATGCCATGCATCTTCGTCATGGAGCATTTGCATTTAAAATCTTGGAAAGATTGAAACCCCAAAACTTAAACCCTAATAAGAAAATATTCATATCAAGTTCAATTTAATACCTTGACTATATTTAATATTACATTTTAGAAAAACAATTCCAAGTAGATCAATAATGATAAAGAACACATATATTTTAATTATATAGATTAGATTGACCCGTTTTGGAACCCTATGGAATATATAAGTTGAAGGAAAATTAAGAAATAAAAACCACTTGAGCCAAGATGCAATATTATGAATTTTATATAAACGTTTTTTAATATGAAACAGTACAAAAATATTCTATTTTGAATAAGCTACCTACTGGTTTATTATTCATAATTTCTAAAATGTTTTTGAAATCAACTTGTAAATCAAATCAAATAGAAAGAAAGAAAAACAAAAGAATGAGAAGAAGAGAATATGTATATAACCAAATAAAGCTGGGTAGCCAACCGTAATTTTTATTTTGTTGGTATCTCTATTTTGTTTCTTTTTCCCTTAATCTTTTTCTAAGACGCATTTGTTTCTGACCCAATTACCGAATTATCTAGCCACACAGACTGGCCGTTGCTTCTTCTTCCTCTTGTACACATGAACCTACAGCTAACAGGAACACGTACGGACAACCATGGCGCCTCAAAACAGCTTGGCACAAAAACGAAAAATATTCTCCATTTAACCATGGTTTTATTCATGACATTAAAACCCAAATTCAGTGCACCTTAAGTCCTTAATCCCAATAATGATCATCATGGTAGAAACTTGATAGAAACACACAACCCACTCTCCTCCCACTCATCCAAGCTCTTCCTTCCCTGTAAAAGAGCCTATGATCCTCCCTTCCTCACACTTCACCACTCCATCTTACGACGTCCTAGCGCTTCCCTTGAAGAATACTAAATTCTGCACCGAAGTTCGTCGGCCCCCGTGATTTCTGACAACCGTGGCGAGGTATACACGGGGATCAGGCCCCTATTCTGCTCCCATTCGTTTTCTGTTGTCCATGCACATCTTCTTTCCATCTAAATCGACCAATTTCATAGATGAAGATCACCCTTGACCTTGACGAGCACCCGACGATGTCGTTGGTTCAGCCGTCCGCGGCCACCTCTTGGAAACGCTTCGAAGGACCGACGAGGCAGTCATCATCTTCACCGTGTCGAGCGAAACATCGCCCGAAGTTTCCCGTGTCTGAAGGTCTCCATGTCGGCATCACTATCGACTGCTCGAGCTATCGTCGTCGTATTCCCGTCAGGCTTGCCTCCTTCCGATCCGTAAGTTTATTTTTTTCCCTTGACCAACCGACTGAAACGTGCTTGTACCATTGTCCCTGTCTGGCGAATGTGAGCGAGCAAAACAAATTAGTGGCGTTGGTTCTCATGTCTATCTGATTGCTTTTCTTTTCAAATTGAAGGGATGCAATAAAATCTCTCCAGAACGTATGACTGGTTCATCGTGCAATAAAGTCTCTTTTTTTAAAAAACTAATAAAGTCTCTTTGTTTGACTTGTTCATCGTGAAAAAAAACCCATGTGCATCCCTATTATATGTTTACACTTGCCTATCTACATGTTCTGACTAATTTACCTTTAGACTCCAACGTGATAGTTTATCTTTGATCATATTCCTTGAACTGAAAATAACTCGGCACGTTAATGACTTGTGGCACAGTCTCGTAGGCGCCTCATCGCGTAGCGATCGAGGTATTTATTTTAGACATAAGAACGTAGAAACTTGTAAAATTCATAGTTTAAGTTATGTTTATCCGAATTTAGCAAATAAGATGTCTATGGATTCACAAAAACGAGTAGATTACAGTGGAACCATAATTTGGTATTTTTGAGTCGGTTAAAATCACGTTTTATACAGAACCATTTGTGGAGTATTTTGTAACATCCCAAAAATCATAGTTTCAAAACTCATTCATATCACTTTGCATCATTCATTCATTTAGGGTTTTTCTCAAAAATCATTTAGGAATGGAATATGAGTTATGATTTCATGTGGGCAAATTGTCCCAATTGAACATCATCCTGTTGAAATTTGAATGCTTAAATACTTCAAAGCTTGCCTTCATTGATGAAAAGATTAGGAAAATTTTTTAAACCCCAAAGATTTCAAATTTTGAAGTAAATACTAAAATCCATTTCAAATGTTTGCAAACAGGAACAAAACCCTAATTACTATTAAAACCAAGCTGGACCAAGCTTTGCAATGAAACCACTTAGTTTTGTGACTGTTTTAAATCCACAAAACCCTACAAAAATTTCCAAGGCAATCTGATTTCAAAAAGGATTTGAATTCATACCAAAATTCATACCAGAAAATGGAAATAGAAAAAGAAAAGAGCATCTGAATAAAAAAGGGCCACACGGCTAGGATCTGGCCCAGCAGAAGAACGAGCCCAGTAAGCCCACCCGGGGACTTCTTTTTCTTCTCACACGCGCGAGCACACGCGCTGAGCCGCTGACAGCCAGACCCCACCAGAATCCTGCGCGTATCACTGACAAGCGGGCCAACCCCACGTCAGCGTCGTCTCCACCCGCACGACGCATTCATCCCCAAATCAACACGGGCGTTTCTGGTCTTGATTCGTGGCATCAATTCGAGTTATGGGCAGGATGATTCTCACTCGCGACAAGGCTATAAGAAACCCCTCTGTCCCCTCTCTCTTTTCCCCAAAACCCCAAGCACTGAACGCCCCCAGGCTGCGCGCATTGCTCTCTGCAACTCCGCCTCTCCGACGACTGCGCCGGCGAATTCCGGTGAGTCTCGAGTTTCCCCCAGTCTCGCGTTCACGCTATCTTGTTCAGAGAACCCCTGTGCATCTTCTGACGCTCGCCGTTTGCTTTCGCATGAACCCTAGCGTTGGCAACGTCGACGACTGACCGCCACCGTCTCCTTCAAGAACTCCGACGACCTCCCTTCGTAAGTAACCACCGCCCCTTGACCTCTGACTGATACGCCCTGAATCCACTTCGTTTTGCGCATCTGACAGTACCCCTGAATTGACTTAGCGCGACGAGGAACCTCGCCAACGTCGACAACTGACCGTGGCAGACGCGTTCGCGAACTCCGGCGAGCAATCCCCATAAGTTTCGAGCGCCCCTTGCTTTCTTGTTCACCCGAGCATGTTCGTAGTTGTCCTGCGCATCGTCTAAACCCTTTAGTTCATGCTCTGGCAACGCAGAACGTCGGCAGCGACTCCGACGACCCCCACCTGACGCCAGACGCAACTCCGACGAGGTCTAGAGCCCATCTCCGAACGCCCCTCCACAAGCCAGTACCACGACGAGCTTCAGCAGCCTCCGGCGAACCTGGTAATACCCCTCTCCCTCTCGCGGGCGACCTAGAACGCCGGCACCGCCACTGACTGACGCGCCGCCGCCTATCACCGCCGGCAGCGCCGCTCGTTTTTGGTTAGAGGAATCTTAGCCGTTAGATCTGGATCCTACGCGTAGAAACACTTCACTTATCGAAGGGGTAAGGACAGATCTGAGCCGCGCAACGTTAGTTAGATCCAACGGCTCAGAAAGGTGATCCAGTGCGAACCGGTACGCGCCAGTAGAAACGCGACGCGTGGCAAGGTTTAGATTAAAAACAGAATTTAAACCTGATTTTGATTCAAACTTCAAATGTTTATAACTTTTGAACCACACGTTGGATTTTTACAAACTTTATACCATTGGATTCAGTGAAACAAGACCATTCTGAATATCCACTTTATTTAGCATATAGTAACAGTTAAAAATGATTTTTATTATGGAACATGTTTAGGACTATTTTAGATATAGTTTTATTCTTGAATATTGTTTTGGGCCAAATAAGTTTAGTTGGCAAACTTGTGTCTTGTTAGGTTTCTGTACTCATGAACACATTTGGTTTAATTTTCAAAAAAATCACCACTTAGTAGATTCTTGCATGCATGCATTCATATTATTTTTGGTTGTATATATATATATTGTGTGTAATTGTATGCTATTGTTTCTTGTGTAGATTTTGTTAGTGATTGTGATTGTGAGGAGTGCTACTCTCCCCATTACCAAGGCAAGTGATATTTTCATGAATTTCCTGTCCTAAGTTTTATACTTGCATTAGATATTTTGCTAAAGTAAATGCATGATATTTTGCTTAGTGCTAAGATGGGAAATCCTAAGTAGAGTGAAGTAGTGGAAAGGCTAGAGAAATTCTCCTAAGTTAAGATACCATACCTTGCTTAGCCTAGCTTATAGTAAACAAGGGTGGTGCACATTTATATGGTATATGATAAAAATATTCTAAGTCAAGAGACTTATATTTTCTTAATAAAACAACTAAGGCAAATGAACCCCTGGGTGGAATGGAAAGATTGGGTTACGTTGAGTGGTTACACAAGGCCATGGACTTGGGTTGTGTATCTCACTTGTGGAATGCCACCCAGGCACAAAGGGATTTGGAGGCCAAGTGTTGAGAAAGCTTACAGTGCAACCACTTGGCAATATGGGCTCTGCCATGATCATATAGGTTGCTAGCACTTAGTCACTTGGACAGTTGGTGGTAGATGGGATGATAGGATGGAGCGCGTCCATTTGACTAAGGAAAAGCTTCTGAAAGGTCCTGTCTTGGGAAACCAAGTCTGGTGGGGAAAGTGCACAACCTCTGCAGATGGAAAACCTAAGTACTTAGCCTTGTCCAAGGAAATGGACACTTTTGAGCATCAAGACATGGAAGCTACAAGAATCTCATCACTCCAACTTCTACAATAAAATTTGTGGGTGAACAAGGGTGAAAGACCCCAATGTCTATTGGTGGTTTCTTTGGGAATGATTTTGACAAAGAAAAACTTAGCAGTTTCAACTAATAGGAAAAATCTATTTTCAAGCAAAAGCAAGCCAAGCTACTCTTAGCCAAATTGCATATAGTTATATAGTCCACTTAAAAATATACTAAGGTATCACTTGCCAATACTATTCCAAAAGTATTGACCCTCTGTGGCTGTAACTTGTGATGTTGCAGGTTACTCCGATGATGATTAGGAGTCATGAGTCTACACTCAACATGCTTGCCTGTGGCACATGAAGATGAAGACTTGTGTTTATTTATTTGTTCCATAAAACTCTTGTATTAGGCATATGGCCATGAGTTGTAAAAGACTATATTTTATCTCTGGAATGAATGTAATAAACGACCTTTGTATCTGTGTACTTCATCTTAAACTGTGGATGCTAGCATTGATCCAGGGACTAGCATTGCAATCACAGGGATCCTTTCCTTTATAAAGGAGGGGTCTAGCAGATGGTATCAGAGCACTGTGTTGCCTGTAGGATTATGACCCTAGGATTGGAAAACCACTAAGGAAAAGTTTTTCAACTGCTTCTACACTTGTCTATTCTTCTCGTAAAACTTTCCTAATCCCTTTCAAACTTCATTTGTAGATGAATTCCATCAACGAAGCCGTGAAGAAGGGACCACTCATGACCATGACCTTGGAGTGTGAGACTGAGTTTCCCAACATTCTCAAGGACCTCATGGAGGCAATGGATGCTCATGGTGAAGCCGTGTACAAGGGCTTTCCAGTAATGGATGAAGGAGTGGAGTATTGGTGGGTGCAACTTCACTTGTACAAAAACAAGGAAGACAACCACAAAGAAAAGGGGTTCTGCATGTACACCAACACAACAATGCACACCACATTCTTTGAGTCAGCCAGGGATGCAGCTTGGAGGACTATCAAGGAACTAAGTGCTAGAGTCAAATGCAGAATGCTCAACCTCCAAAAGGACTTAGAAAAAGAGAAGGAGCTTACTCAAGAATTGGAGGACAACAACCAAGAAATAAGGGGAGATGTTATAGACTTAGTGATAGAGTCAAGGGAGCAAGATTGGTGGATTGCCTCTAGGAACATTGTGTTTAATAATAGATCCCGTGAGATTGGATTGTAAGGACACTTCGTTAGTTGGACCACCACTTATCACCTTATTTTCAAAAAGATATTTTAAATAAGTATGGTCCGTGAATGATGAAATGAACACATGTATGCATGACTTGTGTGACAATTATTTTTCTTGGGTATGTATGTTTGTCTTGATTTATCTTGAATTGCGTTGTTCTAACTTTTTAATCTTATAAATAGATGCCTGTTGCCATCAGCACTGTTGAGGAGTTTCGAGTTACTCGTTTTGGTTCACGTATCATTGAGCTTACCACTCTGCTTGACCTCCCTCTACCTACCATTACGGTGTATCCACTCACCAAATTCGAGAGGAAGGACCTCTGGGGCTTCAAGGTGACCCAGCCAGGACGCCAGACGGAGCCTACCACAGAGACCATCGTCTTCAAGTTGATGCACGATGACAGGGAGAGAGGCATGGAGGTAGTCATGCAGGACCTGATAGGACGATTGTTAGGGCGTCACTCCCGACAGGTTAGAGGTACTCACTTTCACGTCTTCGGAAGACGTGATATTGACGGAGAGTCCATCGACTTTGAGGACGACTCGAGGAGCACCGCGGAGCCGATACGCCTTTACCTTCAGGACTTAGAGACTCTTCTCAGACACGTAGATACGGACAGGACGAACGTCATGCTAGGTAATGACGAGCTTCAGGTGCAGCTTCGCGAGAAGGACAAGCTTTTTGCGCAGCAGGATGAGATGATCAAGGAGATGGAGACAAAGTTCGAGGCTCAGGACCACAAGTTCAAGAGTCAAGAGAAACGCGTCCAGGATAGGAACAAGAGGATCCGGGACATGACCGAGGAGCTGAAGTCTAAGGACTTCGAGCTTGAGCAGCAGCAGATGGTTATTGAGAGACTTCGCTCCCAGAAGAGGGCTCTCAAGGCCAAGGTCGATTCCTTGACCACTACGATTGAGGAGAACAAGACCGCGATGGAGAACGCAGGTCTTACCTTCGTCGAGGAGGAGATTGTTATTGATGATTAGACCTGACTACTCGTTTATCTTTTTATTCATACTTGTTTCTGCGAAGTTGTTATTGGACCATCCGACATGTGGATGGCTTGCCACTTGTGTGTATCACTTCATGAGCTTGTTATGTGGTTGTTGAACTTTTATTCATATGTTGCTTGTTGTGTGTTTGCTTATGTTGTATTGTGCATAAAACATCTATGGGTATCTCATTCTTATCTACTTGAACAAACCACAGATGCCTCCCCGTCGCGCAAACCCCAACCCCAACAACATCACCCCAGAAATGCAACAAATGATGAATGCGCAAACCCAGCTTATGCAAATGATGACAACGTTCATCCAAAACCAGAACAACAACAACAACAACGACCCCAACAACAACAACAACCCTCCGGGTTTCGATATGCTCACAAGATTTCTGCGACTGAGGCCAGCAAAGTTTTCGGGAACAACTGATCCTATGGTAGCCAATGACTGGTTACGTTCTGTGAACAAAGACTTAGTGACCGTGGGCTGCACGGATGCTGAAAAGGTCAGGTTTGCAGCACATCTGCTGGAAGGACCAGCCGCCACATGGTGGGACAACTTCCAAATCACCACTCCTATTGATGAGGTGACTTGGGCCATATTTGAAGATGGATTTCGCACAGCTCATATCTCATCCGGGATAATGAGCCTTAAAAAGAAAGAATTTCACAACCTGAAACAGCGCCACCGCAGCGTGGCAGAATATATAGAGGAATTCAACAATCTGGCGCGCTACGCACCGGATGAGGTTGATACTGATGCCAAGAGAAAGGAAAAATTCTTGGAAGGCTTGAATGATGAGCTGAACCTACAGTTATCTGTAGCATATGTTCCAACTTATCAGTCTTTGTGTGACAAGGCTGCTATTTTGGAAAGTAAAATGAAGCAAGTCGAGAGTAGGAAGAGGAAACACTCCGACAAACACAGCTCGGGATCGTTTCACAAACGATCTCACTATGATGACAGTGGCAGCTCAGGATCCCATAAACATGGGAAATTCAACAAGCACCACAACCACAACCGTCATGACAACAAACAGCACCGTAGCCATGACAGTGATAAGTACAAGAACCACAAGGGTGGACATAAGAGCCACCACAGTGGAAATGGTAGTGGAGGTGGAAATCAGTATGTTAAAAAGGACATCAGTCAGGTTGAGTGCTTCAAATGCAAGAAGCTGGGGCATTATGCTAATGAGTGCCCTGAAAAGAAAGTTGAAGGACCTAACAAGCCAAATCCTTTCCAGAAGGGACAAGTTAACCACATCAATGTGGAGGAGATCTATGAGGAACCTGATGCCGTTGCTGGTAAGTTCAGACTCAATTCAATTTTAGCATTTGTACTCTTTGATACCGGTGCATCTCATTCATTCGTATCAAAGGCATTTGTTGATAGAAATGGGTTTGCATCAGAAAACATTGGGTGTCCAATGAAAGTTAGTTCTCCGGGGGAGACATGATAGTAAGCCTTGGATGCCGGGATCTCACCATAGAGTTTGGAAAACATAAATTTCCAGTAAGCCTGATAATCCTAGATTCCCAAGGATTAGACGTAATTATGGGAATGGACTGGATGGCTAAATATGAAGGAGTATTAGATTGTGCCAATCGTACCGTTACACTCACAACCCCAGAAGGAAAGAGAATAAAATTTAAGTCAAACTTTGAATCCAAAGGAAGTAAGCTGAATTCTCTTAAGGGGGTTAGCATGGACAGTGTACCAATAGTATGTGAGTATCCGGATGTGTTTCCGGAAGAGTTACCAGGAATGCCACCTGATAGAGATGTGGAGTTTATGATAGATTTGGTGCCAGGATCAGGACCAATAGCTAAGAGACCGTACAAAATGTCTGTTGATGAATTAAAGGAGCTCAAGAAACAACTAGGAGAACAGTTACAAAAAGGGTTTATACAACCAAGTTCTTCATCTTGGGGAGCCCCGGTATTGTTTGTGGAGAAGAAGGATAGAACACAAAGATTATGTATTGATTATCGTTCTCTCAACGAGGTTACCATCAAGAACAAATATCCTTTGCCAAGAATCAACGACTTATTTGATCAGTTAGAAGGAGCATGTGTATTCTCGAAGATTGATCTTCGGTCAGGCTATTTTCAACTTAAGATAAGAGAGCAAGACATACCAAAAACAGCATTCACCACAAGATATGGATTGTATGAGTATACTGTGATGCCTTTTGGTTTAACCAACGCTCCAGCATACTTCATGAATATGATGAACAAAGTGTTCATGGAATTTCTTGACAAGTTTGTGGTCGTTTTTATCGACGATATCCTAGTCTACTCCAAGAGCAAGGAAGAACATGAAAGACACTTGCGCCTGATACTTGAAAAGTTAAGAGAACATAAACTTTATGCCAAATTCAGCAAGTGTGAGTTCTGGTTAGAGAAAGTTGGATTTCTTGGTCATGTTATGACAAAGGATGGTGTGGCAGTTGATCCTGCCAAAGTATCAGCTGTGACAGATTGGGAATCACCCAAGAATGTGAAAGAAGTTCGTAGCTTCCTTGGCTTAGCAGGGTACTACAGAAGGTTCATAGAAAATTTCTCGAAAGTTGCTAAGCCTATGACAGAATTACTAAAGAAGGACAAGAAGTTTGCTTGGACTGAAGGTTGCGAAATCAGTTTCCAAGAATTGAAAAAGAGACTTGTAACAGCACCAGTTTTATGTCTGCCTGATTTGGAAAAGGATTTCCAAGTGTATTGTGATGCTTCTCATCAAGGTTTGGGTGCCGTACTTATGCAAGAGGGTAGAGTCGTAGCTTATGCTTCGAGACAACTCAAAACTCATGAAGTAAACTATCCTACTCATGATTTGGAGTTAGCTTCTGTCGTCCATGCACTCAAAACATGGAGACATTACCTTTTGGGAAAACGCTGTGAAGTGTTCACCGATCATAAGAGCTTGAAGTATATCTTCACCTAGAAAGAAATCAACATGAGACAAAGAAGATGGCTAGAACTTATCAAGGATTACGACTTAAGTTTGCAATACCATCCCGGTAAAGCAAATGTAGTAGCAGATTCTCTAAGTCGTAAGACATTTGTAAATGGCCTTACAAAAGGGGAATTGCCAGAAGATTTGTGTAAGCAATTCAAGGAACTCAGATTGGAGATTGTACCAGAAGGGCATCTCATGTCCTTAGATGTTCAACCCACTCTTTTGGACAAGATCCGAGAAGTTCAGAAGACTGATGAGGAAATTGAAAAGATTAAAGTAAACATTGGTCTAGGGAAAGCCAAGAGTTTTCATGTTGATGAACAGGGTACTTTATGGCACGGGAAACGTATATGTGTTCCACAAGACCCAGAGTTGCGGAAACTGATCTTACAAGAAGGTCACAACTCTCCATATTCTATTCACCCAGGAAACACCAAGATGTACATGGATATGAAAGAAAGATTTTGGTGGAACAATCTCAAAAGAGACATCGCCGAACATATCGCTTTGTGTGATGTGTGTAGCAGAGTCAAAGCGGAGCACCAGAAACCAGCAGGTCTGCTTCAACCACTGCCTGTTCCTGAATGGAAGTGGGAAAATATTGGTATGGATTTCATTACCGGATTACCAAGGACCAGATCAGGGTATGATTCCATATGGGTAGTGGTAGATCGCCTAACAAAAGTGGCTCATTTTATACCTGTGAAGACCAGCTATACAAGTGCCAAGTTAGCAAAAATTTACATGAGCAGAATTGTATGCCTTCATGGAGTGCCAAAGAGTATTGTGTCTGATAGAGGAACTCAGTTCACATCTCACTTTTGGAGACAATTACATGAATCCTTAGGAACGAGATTAGAATTCAGCACTGCTTTTCATCCTCAAACGGATGGACAAACAGAAAGGACCAATCAAATTCTTGAGGATATGTTGAGAGCTTGTGCTTTAGACTATGGAGCAAGTTGGGATGAAAGTTTACCTTATGCAGAGTTCTCCTACAACAACAGTCATCAGTCTAGTATTGGAATGGCACCATTTGAGTTACTCTATGGAAGGAAGTGTACCACCCCATTGTTATGGAATGGTGTGGGCGAAAGGAGTTTATTTGGACCTGATCTTGTCAAAGAAGCCGAAGAAAAAGTCAAATTGATTAAGGACAGGTTGAAGATAGCACAAACCCGACAGAAGAGCTACGCGGATTCTAAGCGTAGAGAAGTCACCTACGAAGTGGGGGATAGAGCTTATCTCAGAGTATCACCACTCCGTGGAGTGAAAAGATTTGGAGTCAAAGGAAAGTTGGCACCAAGATATGTTGGGCCATTCAAGATTCTAAGTCGCAAGGGAGAAGTTGCATATGAAGTGGAATTACCAGAATCTCTATCAGCAGTCCATAACGTATTTCATGTGAGTCAACTTAAGAAATGTCACCCAGAAATGGAAGAGTCTTCTTTGAAGGATACCATACCTTTGGAAGAAGTTCAACTAGAAAGTGATCTCACTTATGAAGAAAAGCCTGTCAAGATTTTAGAGACCGCAGAGAGAGTCACCCGGACCAAGACTATCAAATTTTGTAAAGTACAATGGAACCATCACTCCGAAGAGGAAGCAACATGGGAAAGAGAAGATGATCTTCGGAAAGACCACCCTCACCTATTTGCTAGCCAAACCGAATCTCGAGGGCGAGATTCATCTTAAGGGGGTTAGATTTGTAACATCCCAAAAATCATAGTTTCAAAACTCATTCATATCACTTTGCATCATTCATTCATTTAGGGTTTTTCTCAAAAATCATTTAGGAATGGAATATGAGTTATGATTTCATGTGGGCAAATTGTCCCAATTGAACATCATCCTGTTGAAATTTGAATGCTTAAATACTTCAAAGCTTGCCTTCATTGATGAAAAGATTAGGAAAATTTTTTAAACCCCAAAGATTTCAAATTTTGAAGTAAATACTAAAATCCATTTCAAATGTTTGCAAACAGGAACAAAACCCTAATTACTATTAAAACCAAGCTGGACCAAGCTTTGCAATGAAACCACTTAGTTTTGTGACTGTTTTAAATCCACAAAACCCTACAAAAATTTCCAAGGCAATCTGATTTCAAAAAGGATTTGAATTCATACCAAAATTCATACCAGAAAATGGAAATAGAAAAAGAAAAGAGCATCTGAATAAAAAAGGGCCACGCGGCTAGGATCTGGCCCAGCAGAAGAACGAGCCCAGTAAGCCCACCCGGGGACTTCTTTTTCTTCTCACACGCGCGAGCACACGCGCTGAGCCGCTGACAGCCAGACCCCACCAGAATCCTGCGCGTATCACTGACAAGCGGGCCAACCCCACGTCAGCGTCGTCTCCACCCGCACGACGCATTCATCCCCAAATCAACACAGGCGTTTCTGGTCTTGATTCGTGGCATCAATTCGAGTTATGGGCAGGATGATTCTCACTTGCGACAAGGCTATAAGAAACCCCTCTGTCCCCTCTCTCTTTTCCCCAAAACCCCAAGCACTGAACGCCCCCAGGCTGCGCGCATTGCTCTCTGCAACTCCGCCGTCTCCGACGACTGCGCCGGCGAATTCCGGTGAGTCTCGAGTTTCCCCCAGTCTCGCGTTCACGCTATCTTGTTCAGAGAACCCCTGTGCATCTTCTGACGCTCGCCGTTTGCTTTCGCATGAACCCTAGCGTTGGCAACATCGACGACTGACCGCCACCGTCTCCTTCAAGAACTCCGACGACCTCCCTTCGTAAGTAACCACCGCCCCTTGACCTCTGACTGATACGCCCTGAATCCACTTCGTTTTGTGCATCTGATAGTACCCCTGAATTGACTTAGCGCGACGAGGAACCTTGCCAACGTCGACAACTGACCGTGGCAGACGCGTTCGCGAACTCCGGCGAGCAATCCCCGTAAGTTTCGAGCGCCCCTTGCTTTCTTGTTCACCCGAGCATGTTCGTAGTTGTCCTGCGCATCGTCTAAACCCATTAGTTCATGCTCTGGCAACGCAGAACGTCGGCAGCGACTCCGACGACCCCCACCTGACGCCAGACGCAACTCCGACGAGGTCTAGAGCCCATCTCCGAATGCCCCTCCACAAGCCAGTACCACGACGAGCTTCAGCAGCCTCCGGCGAACCTGGTAATACCCCTCTCCCTCTCGCGGGCGACCTAGAACGCCGGCACCGCCACTGACTGACGCGCCGCCGCCTATCACCGCCGGCAGCGCCGCTCGTTTTTGGTTAGAGGAATCTTAGCCGTTAGATCTGGATCCTACGCGTAGAAACACTTCACTTATCGAAGGGGTAAGGACAGATCTGAGCCGCGCAACGTTAGTTAGATCCAACGGCTCAGAAAGGTGATCCAGTGCGAACCGGTACGCGCCAGTAGAAACGCGACGCGTGGCAAGGTTTAGATTAAAAACAGAATTTAAACCTGATTTTGATTCAAACTTCAAATGTTTATAACTTTTGAACCACACGTTGGATTTTTACAAACTTTATACCATTGGATTCAGTGAAACAAGACCATTCTGAATATCCACTTTATTTAGCATATAGTAACAGTTAAAAATGATTTTTATTATGGAACATGTTTAGGACTATTTTAGATATAGTTTTATTCTTGAATATTGTTTTGGGCCAAATAAGTTTAGTTGGCAAACTTGTGTCTTGTTAGGTTTCTGTACTCATGAACACATTTGGTTTAATTTTCAAAAAAATCACCACTTAGTAGATTCTTGCATGCATGCATTCATATTATTTTTGGTTGTATATATATATATTGTGTGTAATTGTATGCTATTGTTTCTTGTGTAGATTTTGTTAGTGATTGTGATTGTGAGGAGTGCTACTCTCCCCATTACCAAGGCAAGTGATATTTTCATGAATTTCCTGTCCTAAGTTTTATACTTGCATTAGATATTTTGCTAAAGTAAATGCATGATATTTTGCTTAGTGCTAAGATGGGAAATCCTAAGTAGAGTGAAGTAGTGGAAAGGCTAGAGAAATTCTCCTAAGTTAAGATACCATACCTTGCTTAGCCTAGCTTATAGTAAACAAGGGTGGTGCACATTTATATGGTATATGATAAAAATATTCTAAGTCAAGAGACTTATATTTTCTTAATAAAACAACTAAGGCAAATGAACCCCTGGGTGGAATGGAAAGATTGGGTTACGTTGAGTGGTTACACAAGGCCATGGACTTGGGTTGTGTATCTCACTTGTGGAATGCCACCCAGGCACAAAGGGATTTGGAGGCCAAGTGTTGAGAAAGCTTACAGTGCAACCACTTGGCAATATGGGCTCTGCCATGATCATATAGGTTGCTAGCAATTAGTCACTTGGACAGTTGGTGGTAGATGGGATGATAGGATGGAGCGCGTCCATTTGACTAAGGAAAAGCTTCTGAAAGGTCCTGTCTTGGGAAACCAAGTCTGGTGGGGAAAGTGCACAACCTCTGCAGATGGAAAACCTAAGTACTTAGCCTTGTCCAAGGAAATGGACACTTTTGAGCATCAAGACATGGAAGCTACAAGAATCTCATCACTCCAACTTCTACAATAAAATTTGTGGGTGAACAAGGGTGAAAGACCCCAATGTCTATTGGTGGTTTCTTTGGGAATGATTTTGACAAAGAAAAACTTAGCAGTTTCAACTAATAGGAAAAATCTATTTTCAAGCAAAAGCAAGCCAAGCTACTCTTAGCCAAATTGCATATAGTTATATAGTCCACTTAAAAATATACTAAGGTATCACTTGCCAATACTATTCCAAAAGTATTGACCCTCTGTGGCTGTAACTTGTGATGTTGCAGGTTACTCCGATGATGATTAGGAGTCATGAGTCTACACTCAACATGCTTGCCTGTGGCACATGAAGATGAAGACTTGTGTTTATTTATTTGTTCCATAAAACTCTTGTATTAGGCATATGGCCATGAGTTGTAAAAGACTATATTTTATCTCTGGAATGAATGTAATAAACGACCTTTGTATCTGTGTACTTCATCTTAAACTGTGGATGCTAGCATTGATCCAGGGACTAGCATTGCAATCACAGGGATCCTTTCCTTTATAAAGGAGGGGTCTAGCATATTTTGAGTATAAAAATTGTTGTATAAATTATTTTTGAGTGAATCCTTTTGCAAATAGTCGTATGTTGAACCCTCTGACTAGAAATATCAATATAAGAAATTAAACATATAATTTTATTACAGTAGCATTAATCCTATGAGTATAGCCTTTTTCTAGTAATCGAAAACGCTACTAAATAATCTTTTTGCACAAAATGTTGGATTAGGCATCAAACCTATATAAAACAGTCGGTAAAATATTTTTAGTGTTCAGAACCTTGCTATAAAAATTTCTCAAATAAAATCATCTTGTTTCATGCTTGCGTGCATTTCATTGTATTCTTGTGATTGTTTTGTGATGCTAGTTTTGAATGTGTGCTTTTTGCTTGATTTAATTGTAGTGAACTTTGAAGAGTGTGACGATTGCAAGGTCAAGGAGTGAACCTAGTTTCTCTACTAAACAGGCAAGTGGTGCTTCATACTTTTATCCCATTATTTTCACTATGCATTAGTGATATTTCTAAGTAGGACTTGCATGAAATTTTTCTAAGTATAATCTATGCCATGGGAAATCCTAGTAGATGAAACCTTAGTAGAATTTTACCTAAGTCAAGATTCCTACTACTATCATGCTTAGCTTAGCTTAGATAGTAGAAAACAAGGGTGGATTATATTCATGCTATGGAATATTTCTAAGTCCTTGTGTTTTGTTTAATAAAATAACTAAGTGAATGAATCACCTGGGTGGAATGGAAAGAATGGTTTGTGTTGAGTGGTTACGCAAGTCCAGTATACTGGGGAAAACTTAGGCATTACCAAGTCCAGTATACTGGGGAAAACTTGGTATCTCACTGGTGGAATGCCACCCAGGAACAAAGAGATTTGAAATGTCAAATGTTGAGAAGCTTCAAGTGCAGCCACTTGGCATTATGGGCTCTGCCTGGATCATATAGGTTGCAATAACTTAGCCAAATGGACAGTTGGTGGTAGGGGATGATAGGTTGGAATGCGTCCATTCTGGTCTAAGGGAAGGCTTCTGAAAGATCTTGTCTCGATGCATGTCGAGTCTTGTGGGGAAAGTGTACCACCTCTGCAGAGTGAAAAATCTAAGTACTTAGCCGTGTCCTCGGCAATGGACAATTTGAGCATCAAGACATGGAAGCTATCAAGAATCTCCTTATCCCAATTTCTAAGTTAAAAACTTGTGGTTGAACAAGGGTTAAAGGATCTTCAATCAATGATTGGTCGATGCCTTGGGTGATTTTTGCCAAACAAAAACTTAGTGTTTTCAAATGATAATGGAAAATCTATTTTGAGCAAAGCAAGCCTAAGCTCCACTTAGCCAAATGCATATAGATGATAGATACCACTATACTACCATAGTATTACTTGCCAATACAAATCAAATGTATTGACCCTTGTGGCTGTAACTTATTATGTTGCAGGTTTGTTTGATGTTAGTGAAGTGTGTTGATTAGGATTACAAGTTTACAACCAACATGATTGCCTGTGGCACTTTGAAGATGAAGGGCTCCATGTTATAGTTATTTCTGCTGCATTGTAATAAGATAGGAAAATGAGCTATGTAAGATGTAATGAATTATTTTATTCCTGGTTATAAAGTTGTATTATGACCTTTGTTTCTTGATATTACATCTTAACTGTGGATGCTAGCTATTGATCCAGGGACTAGCATTGTAAACACAGGGATCCTTACCATTATAAGGGGGGATCTTACACCACCTCAGAGGGAATCCAATTCACATTAAGAGAGAACAACTAGCTGGACAGACTCGCCAGGGCTATGAAGGAAGATCATGCCCGTGTGTCTGGGACAAGCATAAATCAGATCATGGGTTCTCGCTTTGAGTACTACGCAAGGCGTGATGCTATGGGACAGCCATTGGAGCTACCAGGTCACCCGGAGTTAAAGCATCAAGTAGATCGTCTTGAGTTCATGTTCTATGATAGGAAGAAGGAACTGGACAACGCCCGAGCATATGCCAACCACAACTATGCCATTGCCGTCAAGAAGGACCAGACCCTCGCCATCCTTGCAAGGGAGCGCAAGTCATTTCGCCATACGCGTGACAAGAAGGATCGCATCATTGCCCGCCTTCGTCACAGAGTGTCAGACTTGGAGGAGACCATCCATGAGCGGGATATGCAGCTTGAGGAGAGGGAGAATGCAGGGGAAGATATCCGTGGAGACCCTTACTCCTACCTCAGTGATGATGATGCCTTCCTGGAGGACCAAGCCATGGACTTCCACACTGATGATGACGATTCCGCCTTCATCGATGATGATGATGAAGACACCGATTCTGATGAGTAGTCACACTATATCACTTTAGTAGAACTCACACCTACGCTAGTTATCACTATTTGTCAGTTTTATCAGGTCCCATTGTATCGTAGTTTCACAAAATGGATCTTAAAACCATCTGTTTCCTTATTGTGGTGTGTCTGTATTATGTGCTATGAATGAATGAATGAAAAGCAACATACTAGTTAGCAAAACCAGAGTCAAAACTCAAAGTTTAAAAACTTTCAAAAACAAACCCATGAACCTTAAAAATTTCCCTTTTGTCTCATGATCTATCTCAATCTTCAGATGCCTCGCGGAGGAAGTAGCTCATCCCCGAACCCAATGCTACACATCTTGCCAATATTAGTTTTAGACCGTGAAGTTGAAAGAGCCGAACGTCAAGCCAACCTAGCAACCCTTCAACACATAGCTCAGATGGACAACAATAATTAAGGCCATGGAAACCAGGACAACCATGGATCCAAGCTCAAGAACTTTTAAAACACCAATCCACCCATCTTTAGTAAGTCTAAAGAGCCATTAGATGTGGATGACTAGCTGTAGACCATGGAGAACAACTTAGAAGTCGCGGGAGTGGAGGCCAATGAGAAAGTACTATTTGCCACCCATTATGTGGCAGGAGATGCAAGAGCTTGGTGGAATTTTATTCGCACCATGAATGGAGGACAGATGATGACTTGTGATGAATTCAAACTCAAGTTTAGCTGAACCCATGTTCCACCGGGTTTAATCAAGAGGATGAGAGATGAATTACGAGAATTGAAGCAAGGGAGGATGATAGTAGTTGAGTACCGTGACAAATTTCTGTCATTAGCTAGGTATGCACCAGATGAGATTGACACTGAAGCCAAGAAGAAAGAGAGATTCTTGAATGGTCTGCATGATGAGATGCAAACAGTATTAGTCAACATTCCTTTCGCTGACATTGAAGCCTTAGTGGATTCTGCAATCCAGATGGAAGGCAAGATCAACCAAGCCAATGAGAATCGCACGCGTAGAATGATGCATCAACCAGGAACCCACCATACCCCAAAGTATCGCCCCAACACGTCTATAGGATATGCCCCAAGAAACAATAGACCCCCGATGAACCGTCCAAACTATCCCGACCGTGGAGGAGGAAACCCAAGGCCCAGAGGAAACCATAACAACAACCCCGGTAACTCCAACAACTTCAATTGTGCACCGCCCAAAGTCAACAACCCCACCAACACCAATACTTCCCCATGGACTGGAAGCAATGTCGTGCCTGTTCAAGGAAAAGACAAGTCTCCGGTTACTTGTTATGAATGTGGAACCAAGGGTCACTACTCTAATGAGTTCCCCAAGAAGCTTGCAGTAGCCACCAATGTGAATGCCCCAGCTCAGCAGCAGCGCCGTGTTCATCCTGGAAGGGGATTTTCCCCAGGGAACTTGCTCAACCGCAATGGTTGTCTATTTCACATGAATGCTAAAGAAGCCAAGGAAGCGCCAGATGTCGTTATGGGTATTTTTTCTGTTAACTCAGTACTTGCAAAAGTTTTGTTTGATTCTGGAGCATCGCACTCGTTTGTTACAGAGGAATTTGCATGCACTAGTAAGATTCGACCAACAAAATTGAAGCATGTTATGATAGTTCAAATACCTGGTTCAACCACGAAAGCTAAACAAATTTGCAAGGCCGTACCTATCAGAATCCATGGCATAGATTTTTATGCTAATCTAATAGTACTCGGAACCAAAGTTTTGGAAGTTGTACTAGGAATGTATTGGATGTTGAAACATAAAGGATTAATCAACTGTTCCAAGAAAGCCATAACCATGACTAGTACCGCTGGAGTATCAGTAGAGCATGTATCTGAAACCTTGCCCCGTCAATTCAAGTGCAACAAGAGTCTAGCCCAACCAACCATTGACCAAGTCAGAGTAGTGTGTGAATATTCCGACGTATTCCCAGATGTTTTGCCCGGTATGCCCCCAGATTGGGATATTGAGTTTATCATTGAACTAATCCCTGGAACCGGACCCATAGCCCAGAGACCTTATAGTATGAACCCATCTGAATTAGTGGAGCTGAAGAAGCAACTGGATGCTATGCTGGAGATAGGCCTGATTCAACCAAGTGCGTCGCCATGGAGATCACATGTCTTGTTTGTGGATAAGAAAGAAGGAGGTAACCGTTTGTGTACGAATTATCGGAAGCTGAATGATGTCACCATTAAGAACAAGTATCCACTGCCAAAGATAGAAGATTTGTTTGACCAGTTGACCGGTGCCAAAGTGTTTTCTAAGATTGATCTTAAAAATGCTTATCATCAACTCCAGGTTCGCGCAGAGGATATTCCAAAGACTGCCTTTACCACTAGATATGGACTGTATGAGTACACTGTCATGTCTTTCAGATTATCCAATGCCCCCGCTTATTTCATGAACCTCATGAATAAGATTTTTATGAACCTCCTGGATAAGTTTGTTGTTGTTTTGATCGATGACATTCTGATCTATTCCAAATAAGAAGAAGAACATGAGCTACACCTAAGGACCATCCGTGAAACCCTTAGGGAGCATTAGTTATATGCCAAGTTTAGCAAATGTGAGTTCTAGTTACAGGAAGTAGGATTCCTCGGACATATCGTGTGGGCCGGAGGAATTACCGTCAACCCCGCCAAGGTTAAGGATGTTGAAGAATGGCAAGCCCTGACCAATCAAACCCAAGTTAGTGCATTTCTCGGATTAGAGGGATACTACCGCAAGTTCGTAGAAGGATTTTCGAGCATCGCAAGACCCATGACCCAATTGTTGAAGAAAGATAAGAATTTTCAATGGACGGACAAATGTGAAGCAAGTTTCCAAGAGCTTAAGAAGAGATTGATCTCAGCCCCAATCTTGATTATGCCGGATATTATGAAGCCTTTTGATGTGTTTTGGGACGCATCCAAGATCGGTCTCGGATGTGTGTTAATGCAATAAGGCAAAGTTATATCCTATTTATCCCGACAACTGAAGAAACATGAGCAAAATTACCCTACCCATGACCTCGAACTAGCAGCCGTAGTTTTAGCCTTGAAGACATGTTGGCATTACCTCATGGGTAACCATTGTGAGATAATTTCGGATCACAAGAGCCTGAAGTATATTTTCACCCACAAGGAGCTGAATATGAGGCAAAGGAGATGGATAGAGTTAATAAAGGACTATGATCTTGACATTCACTATCACCACGGCAAAACCAATGTAGTAGCAGATGCTCTTAGCATATTTCCGTGTCAATAGAACACCATGATTCTGAAGGAGCAACCAAGTTTGCACAAGGAGTTGGAAGATTTCAGAATGGAGCTGGTTAGTGAAGGATTTTTGGCTAGCATAGAACTTCAACCCACTTTGATCAGTCAGATCAAGGAGGCACAAAAACGAAATTCTAGTATCGACGGAATCAAATGTTGTATTGGTACAGGGAAGGTACCCGGATTCACCGAAGATGAAGAAGGAGTTTTGTGGTACAAATGACGTATCTGTGTGCCAGCAGATTTGTAATTGAAGAAAGCTATTTTGAAATTAGCCCATGATACCCTTTATTCTATCCACCCCGTAGGAACGAAGATGTATCAGGATTTGAAGGACCAATTTTGGTGGCATAAGATGAAGAGAGAAATCGGAAGCTATATAGCCAAGTGTGATATTTGTCAGAGAGTCAAAGCGGGACATCAGAGATCTGCAGGACTTTTGATACTATTGTAGATTTCAGAATGGAAATGGGATTCAGTTGGAATGGATTTTATCACCGGTTTTCCTACATCTAGTAGGGGAAATGACTCTATTTGGTTCATAGTGGATAGACTTTCCAAAGTAGCCCGTTTCTTACCAGTCAAGACCACTTATCAGAGTTCGAAGATAGCAGAGTTATACATTGCTAGAATAATTAGTTTGCATGGAGTCCCTAAAATCTGGGTGTTGACACGATCCAAAGGTGTTGCTAGCAACTTGGAAACCTACACAACACAAACTCAAGACTTTTCCCCAACGAACAGTGAGGTTGTCAATCTCACCGGTTGCTAAAAAAAGGATTAACTCTATGGCGTGGAAGGTAATGGTGGCTTGGAGAAAGTAAACAGTAACAATGGAAGATGTATCAATGGTAAAGATTGGACCAGGGTCCATAGTTCACTAGAGGTGTTCTCCTTAAGATAAACGACATAACATGTTGGATAAACAAATTATAGCGGGGCAATTGACAGGATAGAGCAAGGCATAACAATGCAATACTAGACATTCATGATCCTATGAGATTTGATTGGGCATTACTACAAGATACACAGACCTCCATCCAACTGCATCTATGACTAGTAATCCACCTTCAGGTTATCATCCGAACCCCTCCAGTATTAAGTTGCAAGCAACGGATAACTGCTTTAAGCAAGGTGTGTAAAGTAAACAATACACTTGTTCCATGAACAAGAGATTGTTGATTTCTCCCTAGTAGCAACAACACATCCACAACCTTAGAGATTTACGTCACTTCCCGCCATTAAATAGAGGCATGAACCCACTATAGAGCATAAATACTCCCTCTTGGAGTCACTAGCATCTACTTGGCCACGATAGCTACTAGAAACGGAGAGCATGCAAGATCACAAACAACACAGACATGGTAGAATCAATAAGATAGAATCATTAACCAATCGGACAGAGTAATCTCAATATCCATTGGATCCCCGCTAACACAACATGCATGATTACAAATAGATGATCTTGGTCATGAACGGAGCTCACAAGATCTAAACATGGTAGCACAAAGGAGGAGAAACAACCATCTAGCTACTACATGGACCCGTAGTCCAAGGTGAAACTACTCATGCTTCATACCGGAGGCTGGCATGGTGATGAAGAAGTCCTCCGTTATGATCTCTCCCCTCCGGCAGGGTGCCAGGAAGAGTTTCAAATCCCCCCTGATCTAGGGACGACGGTGGTGGCGGCTACGGACTGTTTCGTGGAAGATTGATCGGTTCTTAGGGTTTAGGTATCGGGGGTTTCTTATAGGAGAAGAGGAGGCCAGGCTAGGCGCGCGGCCAGGGGGTGTGGATTCCTAGAGGCCCTCCTCCGTCTCGTCTTCTGGCTCTGTGTTCCCCACGGTAAAATATTGACTTTGGCTTTTGTCCCGTCCAATTCCGAGAATATTCATTTTCTGACTTTTCTGATACCAAAAACAACAGAAAACAGACACTTGGCACTGTGGCATCTTTTTAATAGGTTAGTCCCAGAAAACATATAAAAATACCTCAAAGTGTAGACAAAGCAAAGCAAAGTAGATATTAAACGAGCATGGAACATTAAAAAATATAGATACGTTTACGACGTATCATTTATTCAGTTTGAACAATAAGAATTTGTTAGTACTAAATAAATATACTCGGTTATTTAGGAATTCAAGAATTTGGTTCAGAAATACTCACTATAAATGGACAACATATCATACATATGTATCATTCGAATGCATCTGTTCAGATACATACACAACTTACTATAACAGATATTGGAAGATCCATTATTTAACATATATAGATAAATATATATATATATGAGTCCACTTGAACAAACTAAAACCAAAAATTAATGTGTTAAATCTATGAACCTTACTTTTGAACTACATTGGCCTTTAAGTTACAAAATATTAAATTTCAGTTATTAGACAATCAGGAGTTCGTATGATAAGTATATTCATGCCTTTTATCGTGCAAATCAAACTACATTGGCCAATATGAACTCAACGTAATATCTAAATGCCACATGAAATTATAGCACTAGAACGTACATTGGTTCAAATCAAACTACAAATATGGGCCTGGAAGTACTACTAGGGTAGATGAAAGCAAACTAGCTAGAAAATATGCGCATAGAACTACATACTAGGGGAAAATCAAAACAAACTATAAAATATGCGCATATAGAACTAATAGGGCAGATCAAAACAAATATTTTAATCAAACTACAAAGTCGCTGACCTTCTTCTCGAATGCAAATGTATCAGTGGGTTCATCATCCTCGTTGTTGTTGCTGAAATCATAGACGAACTGCTGCACCACCGGATCTGCAACCATTGCTTCTTCCTCATCGACCTTCACTGCTTCCTGCTCAACGAGGACCTTTGCTTCCTTGCCAACCACTGATCTTGTTCTCTTCATCATCGTGCCGGTGGTCTTTCTCTTGCAATGGTTTCTTTTTATTGAAAAGAGTGGAGTGGGGGAGGCGATGTGGCCTATGGTCCTTTAAATGCTCCTGGGAGACGATGGGACAGTTGGGCGGTGGGAGCGCACGAGTTTACGGTTTTCTTTTTTTAGGGGGAAGGGGAAACGTATGTGCGGAATATGGGAACATTAAAGCAAACTATGTCATGGTTGCGGTAATGACCTAGATCATTTTTCTTTAAACCCATGAATCCTCGAAGGCGGTAGGTGATTTCTGTGAACACTTTTTTAGGATAAACCTCGTATGCCTTGTCTGTTATTTTTGCCTTCAACTAGGCAACATAAAATGACAATGTGCGTAGGTTTCACATTTTTTTATTTATTTTTTAATTTTTTAGGCCGGTTTCAAAATTCTGCCGAGATCCGTTGTGATGAGGGCATCCCTACTATTGATACACTCGGTACTCCTACGACAATATTACATGGACCTCTCGCTAGAGCTTATGCACAGCTAGTCAATTATTAGGTACTTTCATTACTAAAAACTCTTCCTAATATAAATGAGAATATGATGCTGCCTAAATCAGACGTGTTTATGTTACATAGAAATGATGGATCTAGCAAGGAGGAAAGGGACAAGCATTAGAGAATGGGTGTGCATTGAAAATTCCACAAGCATGTGAGGATTGACGAGGACGCTGCGAGTGGAGATTTCAGGACTTTGAAGCCACCATAATACTGCAAAGGATGCTTGGATAATTTTTTAAAGACAAATTCTCATATTATTCGTCCAAGAATTTATTTGGTGTTACGTCACTGTATTTAATGGGCCAAACCCATGTATTTTTGAGCTAGATAATATAGGGATTTTTTGGAGGCTGTTTGAGTGGAAGAAGGCCCATCTAGAGGTGTTTTCGGCTAACTCATTAGGGTTGGACGAAAATCCCCTCTCTTCCTCCATATAAACCCCTCCCAGCCGTCATTAGAATTCAGATTTTGTTTAGACTAAAAATTTGCCATCGTCGCAACTACACCAAGGCTTGAGTGTCGCAGAGGCTTCTTGTACTTCGCACCTATACAGGATCCCACATTTTCAATAAAGCTTTTATCTATATCCGCAATATCTTGATTGCGATATTAGTTTTTACTTGTTCTCGATTTCAGGTAGAAATTAAGACCCTCGCTGGTCAGGCTGATCGTGCTTCTTCAAGATCGGTAACCTTCGGAAGATTGTCTTAGCGATTGCATTGACACTCGTGCTCGCATGTGTAGTCAGATCGTCAAGCCGAAACTCCACCAAATCGACTATCACCATCTTATCAAAAAATCAGACACCTTTTCCATATCAGACTTTAGGTTGCTCGGCGAGATTTTACTGTTTTCGTAGTTAGATTTGTTTTTACCTACAGTCCAGAAAAAGCCCACAAAAAAATCCTTGTCCCAAACCCAGTCTTAGCCTTTTCGCTTTGATCACCCTAGTTTTGTTTTATTGAATTTTCGTTGCATGGTTCGCTGAGTTGCTGGTTTTAGTGTCTAGTATTTTAAAGTTTCGAGTTCTAATCACGTTTTGTTAAATCATTGTTGCATCTGTTATGATCGATTCATCACTAGTGCACACGTACCCCTCTAACACCGGTTTGGAGGACCCTCTAACACCGGTTATAGAACCGCTATTGCGGTTTTGGTGTTAGAGCCCCCCCTTAACACTGGTTCTTATATGAACCGGTGTTAAAGGGTGGCGTACGTGGGGCTGCCGCAACGCTCGCCCCACCCCCCTTTAACACCGGTTCGTGTTCGGTGTTAGAGCCCCCCCCCCTTAACACTGGTTCTTATATGAACCGGTGTTAAAGGGTGGCGTACGTGGGGCTGCCGCAACGCTCGCCCCCCCCCCCCCCCCCCCCCCTTTAACACCGGTTCGTAACACGAACCGGTGTTAAAGGTTCTGTGCCGCGGCAGGAAAAAGAGATAAATCTCTGCCGCGGCAGACTTCTTCCGTGGCAGGAAAACGGCATAAATCTCTGCCGCGACAGAGTTCTGCCCCTGCCCCGTTCTGGGCGTATTTCTGCGGCGCGGCGGGGACGGGGAGGGGGATGGGGAATCTATCGGGAGCGGTATACACATACATCGTCATCGGTACATACGAGTACATGAATAATTAAGCAACTATTATTATACACAAACATCGTCATTGTGTGGTATTCTCCGTAAACGTTGAAGCATCAAGTACAAGACAAACACGTTCAACCATATATACAACGTTCATTTTGGTAGATATCTAAAGAGTTCTCCGCCAGGCGTGACGACCTCATCAAGTATGAACCCCGCCAATTCCTCTTGAATGGCTCGTATGCGGTCAAATGCTAGTAGTTGGTCCCGCATCCGTTCGATATGAATATATATGAAGAATGGGGTCAATATATATATATATATATATAAGAATAAAACTCAACACAATTGATGGTAATAAAATAATGTTGTGTACTTCGTTTACTTACTCTAAGTTGTTCTAGTGCGGCTTGGCCCATCGCACATATCGTGTTGCGAATGAACTCGCAAACATAGTACCCACATAAGTTATTGTCGTGTCCCTGATGCGCGCACTTTACGAGAATAGAGAGTTCAATAAAAATAATAATCAATAATGATATAATGGAATTGGAAGCAGAATCAAAGAGATACGCAGAACTAGCTAGCTAGTATTACTTACATTTTGGTCTACAAATTTTAGTTCTTCTGACCATTCACCATCGGCCCTGCCCGTGAACCTTTTCCAAACCCTGTCCGGCAAAGAAAATCGATAAAGGAGTAATTAATTACTTGTTGTCATGAAAGTTGCCGATCTAGGGCGATAATATGATTGAAATTACCTCAGGAGCATCTCTCTAAAGTCTGCCCATAGCTCTTTTTCTTTTCTTAATGAGTCCATGACAAGGACTTTTCCTGAGTCAGGTTGAATGACTAGCAGAATAAAGTGGAACCTACGCATGCATAACTCATCATCAGTTAAACTTAACATCGAGTAAGCCGAAACAGAATGTGTACAAGAGAGGGTAACAGTACTCACGATAAGTTGTAAGGCAATAGTATTTCCCTTTTGGTTTGTTGTCTCAGTAAAGACCTTAGCAAGAAATCTTCTGTTTTCCCGGGTTTGTCTCTTACCACTTGTTCATGAACTCTATTTGGGTCAACAAACCCAATGTCAAAAGGGCCTCCTTTCATGCATTCCATAACCTTTTTTCTGCATAATAGTATATATATAAATATATGGTGAGCATATATATATACATGCAATTAATGAATTGAATGAGATGAGATAGAAATTAAAGAAATAGTAATTACACACAATAAAGGTTGATGGCAGCTTTGTCGAGTTCCTTTTGATTGAATAGAAAATGCAAGTCTTGAATGTTGAAGGTGATCGCGTCGTCTCCGCAGAAGAAAATCTGATCTCTTATATGCACTGTGATCCATTCTTCCTTTCTCGTCTTGCAGAAATCAAGGTACCACTTGTGCAATCTTCGCATCTTTGTTGGTAGATTCTTGAGCTCCTCTTTCTTGACGAGATTCTTCCCATACTTCCATGGCTGTATGGGGTTGGCATCGCCTTTGGGCAAGTTGTCTCCCATGATGTTCAAGTATGCAATGTAAGTCATCCCCATCTCATTGGCCTTTCTTTGTAGCTCTGCCTCGTAATCATTTACGGGAGGAGCGTCCCGTGTGTCGAACACTTGGAGCGGGGCGCATGATTGGTTTTCCTGCTCTTCGAGCATGGGAACTGTTTTCTGGGGTGTCGCACGACTGCTAATTTCAGTCTCCCTACGGCGCCTTGCATCCCCCTTCAAAATCTGGCGCTCGTAGTCCGGCACATGTGGGGTTTCAGGTTTGAAAAGATTATTATATGTGGCATCCCGCAAAAACCACTACTAGAAAATCGCGTTGTTTTTGTGCATTGCATCATCATGACCGCATGCTCATGTCATCATGTCGCATTGCATTTGGGCATCGTCATCATCTTGCATGTGCTTGTATAAAACTATTTTCGGAAAAACCGATTCTTGTTTTCTAAACACCCCGTCTTTATTCAAACGCAAACCCGGGTCTCCGGAATATTTTGTTTTGACCAACTATGTTTTGCAAACGGTGCATTTAGAATTAAATAAAATATTATATTATTTTAGTGGGGCAGTCGAACGGGCCGAATGACCCGAACAACCACCCCAGAAAATACAAACGGCCCATCCATAATCCTACAGCTACCAACCTATCTACCCACACCCCTTTGGCCACCTCACCCCGGCCAACCCCGTCGCGCCACCTCATCTCTCCTTCCCCCCCACCCAATCAGATGCTGCCACTTGGCCTCCCTCCCTCTCTCTCTCACCCTCCCCACCCACACAACACACACCACACAGCAACCACCCACCCACACGACGCACTCACGTACGCACACAGCACACACGCACCGTCCGGTCCCGCGCCCTGGGCCCCACACCTGCTGCCCCCCCCACCACCGCTCCCTCCCCCGTCTTCTTCCTCCTGGCGCCCCGCACACCTTCCCCCTTCCCTGCCCTCTGCGCCCGCGCGCCGGCGAGCCGCGTCAGCTCGCCGCGGCCCTCCACCTGCTCCGGCCGCGCCGTTCCCGGGCCTCCCCTCCGTCCTCGCCGTCCCGCGCTCGCCCGCCCCTCCGGCTCCGCCCCGAGCCCGCCCCTCGCCGGCCCTCCTCCCTCTCCTCTTCGGCGCCGCCTTCTCCCACCCTCGCCGCGCCACCGTCCGGCCGCCCCCTCCCTCCAACCTCCGCCCCCCGGCGCGCACCTGCCCCGCCCGCCGGCCTCCCTACCGCCCTCCGCTCGCCGCTCCGCCTCCCAGGTGCCCCGGCTCCTCCCCGTCGTCGACCTGCTCGCCCCGCCGCTCGCCGGTTCCGTCCCCGGCCACGCCTCCCCTCCGCGCCCCAGCTCTCCCTCCTCCGCCGCGCGTCGCCCCACGTCGCCTGCACCGCCCGCGAGCTGCCCTCGTCGCCGCCTCTGCCCCGGCAGCCGCCAGTCGTCTCCCTCCGCGCCGCCGGGCACCCGACCCCCCTGCTTCCGCGTGGCCACAACGTTCCGAGTATGTACGTGTTGGTGCTTGTATGTGTCCTGGCGATGAGGTACTAGGAGCAGAACCAAAGTGTTCCTGTGGGTGTGGTGTTTGCAGAAGTTTGGACACGTACATCGACTGCCTTCGCCCTGGTGCTGACAAGAGGAAAAATGCGCTAAGAACAGATGTGCGGATCTGTCCGATTGATGACCAGGACGGACCCGAAGACCACCGACAAGATCTCCGTCCTGGACTCCAAGATCTGCCTCCCGGACATCGAGCGCCAAGATCTCCTCACGGAGTCCGAAGCGGTTCCCGGACCCAAGTTCGTCGAGACCCCTGACCCGAAGACCGATCCCGGCGCGCCCGAACCCCGTCAAGACCCCGAATCCTCTCGGATCCGAGGACCGAAGATGGCCGGAACGCCAAGACCGACCCGATACACGGGCCCGACAAGACCCTCGCAATGGCAAGATCGGCCCCGTGGGACCCGACAAGACCTTCGCGACGACAAGAACGGTACCGACCAGAACGAATCCAATGCGCCCCGGCACCGACCCAAGTCCTGCTTCCCGGATGCAACAAGATCTACCCCAGTAATCCGAGAACGATCCGTCGAACCCTGAACCCTGAGACCGACCCCGAACCCCGGAACCCCAAGTTCGTCGAGACCCTCTAATGTGTGAACCTTCTCCCGAGCCTTATTTTATAAATGCTAAATAATAAACTTGTCGCATATTAAATTGTCATTCTCGCATGCATATCATTGGTTTGGGGGCCTTATGCCGATTCACCTAATAATTAAATATGGGGCCCATATGCGGGCAAATCTAGCCTTATATTGGCCTCATTTAAATTTGAGTAGCGAACCGGAGATATATCCTGTCTTGTTAAACAACATTTAATTTGCGGGATAGATAAACAACTTGAACTATTTAATTAATTGTCGGGACCCCGGTTCCACTTAATATGACCTAATTGCATCGCACTTTTGCCATGCCATGCATCATCTCATAAGCATGCCGATCTTTTGCCGTAGTATTAAATAGTGCATCCGTTGTTTCTTCTAGTGCTTTGCTTCTTCGCGGATAAGGCCGTTGAGTTGATGTGAGCTTCGCCCCGATCTTATGTTGATCCTTCGGCAATGTTTTCAGGCGAGCATCTCCCCCTTTCTACCTATCTTACTTTTATAGTATGTATTCCCTCCTGTTGATCTATTGCTATCTGTGTTGCGATGCTCTAGTTTTCGTACCCGTGATATCCCTTGCAGCCTTATATTGCCTTGGACACACCCTATTACCTGTTGTTTGGTAGATAGTTGGACTTGCGCGTCGTAGTCGCTTGCTCAAGTGCTGTTGCGTGTCGTCAAGTGCCACAGTTGTTGGAGTATTGCCACATGTTGGATGTTGGAGATGATCTCGGCTTTAGTTTTCGTTCACTTTAATTCCTGTTTAACAACTAAAATTGAAGTAAGTAAGCACAGGCATCGGTGGGTGATAGATAACATTTGGTTTCCGAACGCCCATTTGTGTCCCGTAGGACCCCGAGTACTTGATACATGTTCCTTGATTTATCGCGCTATCCACATACGGGGAGTATGGGCCCCCCTTAGCCAGAGCTTGATTCCGTCTTATTTCTTGGGGCCACAAACTAGTTTGAGGTTTTATTTACTATCCTGTACTTATGCCATGCTACTGTTTATTTACGATTGTGCGAGGAGCACACTGTACTGTTTAGGTAAGCGGAATGTTTTCGCGGTATCGACAAGCCCAGTCACACTTTCGGGTTCCCAGTCGTTTACAGCCATTGACGCAAACCTTGAGTCCGTCTCGGAGCTTGCTTACTTCGTTGCGGGTCTACTCAATGGGGTGGCCCCCTGAAATATTTCTGAATCTTATGATTGCTCTGTCGTGAAGACCTCGTTGGGTTTTGATTTGGTTTTTCCGAGGTTGATCGTGTGTGTGTTGCTATTTGTGCACCCCGGCCGGGTTAAAACTTTCTGAAAGCCGTGTCCGCGGTTATGGACGACTTGGATCACAGTATCTCGACCATAGACAAGCATAACTAAAGTTTATTGCTATAAATTTGACTTTATAATGACTAGTAATCAGCTTCACTATAATGGAATGGCTAATTAATACTGCCCACAATTGCTTGTTTGGAGTGTCGCTTGCGACCATTGTACCTGACTAGTAAGTATTGCAACTACAACGGAATGGCTGAATCAAAGTACCAACAACTGCTGGGTTTTGGGTTTATATCATGCTATCTTTATCTGATTAGTAAGTGTTGTAACCATAACGGAATGGTTAACTAAAAGTGCCCACTGCTTATTTTATCAGGATGATTATCTATATCTGACTAGTAATTGCTGCAACGATAACCGAATAAATAAAATTGCCAACTGTGTGAGTTCCTCGGTTGACTTCCTCGTTTGGTCTCGAGGGGGAAACACCAGGACGGGTATGTTTGGTGTTAGCTTCAGGTTGGATCCGGATAGGTCATTCTTACCCCTCTCTGATAACTGCCAGTTGTATCGAGTCTCTATAGGTTGTTCAGAGCATGCTGCCGTTGCCGCTCAGTCCACCTTACCTATGTAGGCGAGGACCGCCGAATTCTAGTCTCGCCGTGTACTGGCCTCAGCACTGACGCTCCTCTTTTTCCTTTGCCCTTTGTTGGCACCCCTTTTGTTTAAGCAGGTTTTGAGATCGACGTCGTTAGCAGGGTTACCCTTCCGGCTTGGCCTGGGAAGGGTTATGGACGCCATTGGTTATTCTTCAGGGCTCTTAGCCCCATTTGCATCTTGTCCGTAGTCGGAGGCGACCATCTTTTAAGGTGATTTGGATCTTTGTACCGTATATCTGTATTCTTGACTCATGGAGTCGTGTTGTATATATATCTTTTCTGTGGGTCCCATCGAGGACTGTTGTGTAATGTTATTACTTCGTTTTCCACCCGCACGAAAGTGCCTGGTGGGCACCTTTGAATCGTTTCTATGCGGGTTTGGCGGGTTTCGCTAAAACTTGCATAGGTCCGATTCTGAGGGTGTTACATTATAAAACTTCTCCACCACCACCGGATCTATTTTCTCCTTTGGCTCGGCCCGTCTAGGTGCAAAGAATTTCTTGACCTCTTCTTTCGAGATCCTATTGGTCTCCTTGTCGCTGCGATTCCACAGTAAAACCGGCAATGGCTTTGCGGAAGGCTGCGGGACGTAGTTTCATGAACTCTTTGGCATACGGTTTCCTGGGGATTTCTTTGTGGCAGTGCTAGTGATGCTCTTCGTGGCAGTGCTCTTCCACTTAAGCTGAGGAGATGGCTGAAGCGCCAGAGATGGCTGACGGGCAGGAGATGGCTGGCGCGCCGGAGATGGCTGGCGCGCCGGAGATGGCTACCGTGCAGGAGATGGCTGAAGCGCCGGAGATGGCTGCCGAGCAGGAGATGGCTGCTGCGCAGGAGATGGCTGAAGCGACTCAGACTGCTGACGCTGCGGAGACGGCGGGGGTGCCAGTGGCCACCAATTTGGAAGCACGATGTGTTCATTCTTCCAAACAATGGTTGTTTTCACTGCAAATTTGAGTTGAGTTTCCCCTTCACCTGTAGCATGGTCAAGCTGTGCTTCCTCATATTCCTTCACAACCTCATCCACCCCGACAATAGCATAGCCATCTGGAATCGGTCGGCAGTGGTAAGTTCCACCAGCTACAGGAGGTAAGGCATAGCCGACAGCCACCTTAATGGATAAGCCATTTAATCTCACATGCATCTCAGCGTGTTCGCTCTCCATGATCTCATCCACGGGGTATCGAGGACCCGCCATTTCAAGCGTGGGCTTCACGTTCTCCGTGGAAGCCACGCTGCTTTTCCGGGCAGAGTCTGGGCCGCCGGAAGGTTCCAATGCAGGCTCTTCGTGCCGCTGAGATGGGCCGGTAGCTTGCTGGCTCTGTTGTGAATTCACTTGCGCCTGCAGCGCCACAAGTGCATATTCTATCTGTGGCATCCGCTCTGTACGCTCTTTTTCTTTTCTTCCGCGCCATCTGTAAGAGTCGCCTCACTCGGCAAACCCATCCTTCCACGTCATACCCCCTGTGCCTCGTGCATGTCCAGGGTGTTCTTTTTTACCGATGGCGTGTGTGAGCTGGTCATTCTCTTTGTCGGGATGGAAGGTCCTGGCAGCTGTTTCCTCATATGCCGTGATGAGTTCAGTGACGGGTTTGTCAAGGAGGGTTGGAAAGATACACTATCCTGTTTCTGGGTCCAACCTTGCCCCGATTCTGTAGAACCAAGTCTTTGCACGTAGGTCCCACCCATCTGTCTGGGGTGTGATCCCTCTAGCGCGCAGGGACTTCTCAGCTTCCTCCCACTTAGTCCTCTGAGATATGTAGCCACCTGACCCCGTCCTCTGGTGATATTCCTTCTTCTGGGAATTTAACGTATTGATTTCTGACCTCTTTTTAGCTATAGCACCTTCCTTATATGCCACAAATTTGGGCAAGTGAGGTCTTATCTTCGCATAATATGCGTCTTCGAAATCTGGAGTCTCGCGAACTTTGACAAATTTGTTCAATTTTGTCTTCCAGTTGTGGAAAGCGTCAGCCATCTTCTTTAGAGTCCACTCTTTGACCTTTTCCTTTATAACCGGTTTTTTTTCATCCTCCTCTAGCGAAAGGGTGAAATTTACCAACAGCGAATTCCAAAGCGTTTCTTTGGATCTTTCATCGACAAAGGTACCGTCGCCCTTCTTTGGCTTATTCCAATTGTCAATTATGATTGGGATTTGGTCCCTAACAAGAACTCCAGCCTGACGTACAAATTTGTCTGTGGCCTTCTTGGGCTCCATCGGCCTGCCATCAACACGGACTGCTTCGATCATGAACTTTTCACGATCTTTCAACCGATGGCTCGCGCCTCGCTTGCTCTTTTTCGTAGAAGAATATTGTTGCTGGCTGGTCGATCCACAGGGCTAAAAAAAGAAAGAAGCGTTAATTAATACATTTACATATATACAAATCAATCGGTGCCAGTCAGCAGAGGCTTAATCCAAGCATATACCTCGATAGACTTTGTAATCACTAAAGTGCGTTCACCGGAGTCGTCATCTTCTTCATGACTACTTGAGCTATCATCATGTCCCTCCAAGTTCAGATATTGTGTGGTGTCCTCGTGGATCATGTTCTCCATTATTTCTTCATCTTCAAGGTTTCTACTGAGTGGATCCATAGTTTCTAAAACAAAATATGATCACACAAATATCAGTAATACATCTATTGAAATGTGAGGGTACATTTACTTCTATTAATTAACTTGTCATGAAAGTTGATTAACATAGCATGATTATTATAATGCTATATTGACAACGAGAGGTGGCGGCGCTAGGGCGAGAGCGGGGTCAGGATGCGTGTGGGTGTGCGTTCGAACCAGCACGACGTGGGCTCAGCGAGGACAGAGAAGGTCAGGGTCGACGGCATAATGGTGGCGGTGGTCGACGGCATAATATTATCTAGAGTAAGAGAGTAAACATTCAAGTGGACTTGGATTCATACACAAATATACATATTATTCATACAAAAATACACAAATAAATACACAAATGAAATTAAAACCCTAAGGATGCTTGATCATTTTAAATGAGTTCCAAGGGGTCCAAACCCTAATTCGAAGAAATCCCGGATGCATATGAGAGGGGTCCAAACCCTAGGGCGCGCGAGGTAGCGGGTTTGCCTTAGCGTGATGCGGCCTACCTAAAACGGGTGGCGCCACTACCTAGGGGTCACCGGAGCGACGTTAACGACAATGGCCAGCGGCGGCGCTTGCAGAGCAGCGAGGTGACGACCCTAAACTAATACTAACTATAAAATACAATAAATAACCCTTAACAAAATACACTAAACTACACTAAATAAATAACTCTAAACTAAATAACCCTAAACTAATAACCATAAACTAAATAAACCCTAAACTAATAACCCTAAACTAAATAAACCCTAAACTAATGCTAACACTAAACTACTAATAATATACAATAACAAGTAGAAATCTATTGCGAATCCACATATAATAACCCTAAACTAATACTAACCCTAAACTAATAATACAATAACAAAATTCTAATAATAACTACACACTTAATTATAACTAATTAATAACTACTACCGATGGGGTCGGCCGGCGGGGTCGGCGGGGAGTGGCGCGCGGCACCGGGCGAGGACGGCGGGGTCGGCGGCGAGTTGTGGCGCGCGGCGCCGGCCGGAGGCTCCGCGAGTGGACGGGCGAAGGCGCCGCTCCCGAGAGTTGCTGGCGCAGCGACGCGGTGGCAGCTCCGCGAGTGGACGGGGGGCAGCGGACGACACGGACGCGGTGACGGGCGGCGGTGACGGCGGCGGACGGCGAAGGTCGGGCAGCCTGGTGGCTCTGCTCTGCTCCTCCGCCGCGGCTCTGCTCTCCTCTATGCGCTCGATCAATCTGGCTGGGGGGAGGAAGAGGAACACATTCATTTATACCCCCCCTCTAACACCGGTTCCATCCAGGAACCGGTGTTAAAGGGGGGGATTCGTTTCGCGCCCGCACCCCCCCTTTAATACCGGTTACAGCCACGAACCGGTGTTAAAGGGGGGAGTGTGCACGTGCGAAACGAAATAAATGATCCCCCCCTTTAACACCGGTTTGTGGCTGGAACCGGTGTTAAAGGGGGGCATTTATTTCATGCATTAAAGGGGTGGGGCATTTATAATTCAACAAATAGGCTATGAATTTAGAAAATTCATATCTTTTTCATTTCAACTCAAAAAAATATGAATAATATATCATACTTTTCAGTAAAATAATATCTATCCATTCATGTAAAAACATTTTATATTTACTTTAGATGAAAATTTTCAAAATGATTAAAACACTTACATAGAAATTTTGATTCTTCAATTCAAACAAAAATAAAATAGTCAAATCCTAAACCTTTGAACATAAGAAATATTAAGCATATAAAAAGTAATCTAACCCTATTTTATTAGAACAAATCATATTTTATTTTGTATTAACATTTTTGAATTGTTTGGATATTTAAATGCCGCATCTTTTGTATACTTTGGAATCTGACAAAGCCTCGCTCAACTTGCATTGGATTTTTGATAAAATAGCATATTGTGAACCTAAAATGATTTTTGTAAAAAATCATGAGCATCGTATCATGTACCTGTAGTTCATATCTGACCTAGTTCCTGCCGATTCAGTAGGAATTTGTCTTTTTCACCAGAGGTGGACGGAAAGGTTTCAGATCCCCCCGTTGGTGGTTTTTGTAAAATGTGGTGGTAGTTTTTTGAATTAGCCATTTGGTGGTTGCTTCATAAAACCGTCTGTTTTTTATGCTCGGAAAATGGAAAATGCCTTTTTGGTGCGACAAAAAGGAAAACTTCCTCTTGCAATATTGTTTGCCATGCCATGATGCACATGTATGCACAATATGGCCACATTATCACAAACTATGCCTTGATTCTAGCCATAAATTGGTCATTTGACCCGAAAGCCAAGAAACCTCGAATGAGATAGGTATTTTGTGAAGGTTTTTTTGAGACATAATCAATATACCCAGTTTGATATTTTTCCTTCTAACTATGTCACATAATATAACACCACGCGAAGTTTTCGCACTATTTCGATCTTTTTTTAATTTTTTATCCCCGTTTTAAACTCTCGCAGACTTTGTCGAACAACGGGCATGAAGAATCTTAGCTCGGGGCCAAGCCTCGCTCAACTTGCATTGGATTTTTGATAAAATAGCATATTGTGAACCTAAAAATGATTTTTGTAAAAAATCATGAGCATCGTATCATGTACCTGTAGTTCATATCTGACCCACTTCCTGTCGATTCGGCAGGAATTTGTCTTTTTCACCAGAGGTGGACGGAAAGGTTTCAGATCACCCCGTTGGTACATTGTCCATATAAGGTGGTCAAGTATTTTTGTAAAATGTGGTGGTGGTTTTTTGAATTAGCCATTTGGTGGTTGCTTCACAAAACCGTCCGTCTTATGCTCGGAAAATGGAAAATGCCTTTTTGGTGCGACAAAAAGAAAAACTTCCTCTTGCAACATTCTTTGCCATGCCATGATACACATGTATGCACAATATGGCCACATTATCACAAACTATGCCTTGATTCTAGCCATAACATTGGTCATTTGACCCGAAAGCCAAGAAACCTCGAATGAGATAGGTCATTTTGTGAATGAGATAGAACTAGAATTAAAATACAAAATGCAACTAACAGTAAGTTACATAAAGCAAGACTGAAAATTAAGATACATAAAAGAACTGAAAATTAAGATACATGGCCAGATTAAGTCACAATCGGCCGAACTTGTTTCAGAATGTTGGAGTGATTCAGTCATGCTCCTGCCTACAACTGTAATACTCGCCACTTTAGTCGTCGTACTCGCTACCGCCGTCGTCGCTGTCGTCGTCGGGGTCGCTGTAATTGAACCTTGAAGGTTGAGTACGCGTGGGCTGGACTTGAGGGTAGCGCAGACGAGGGTTAGAGTCGACGGCTGTGTCGTAGGCCATGACGGTCTGGAGAGTCCGACCGCGCTACCATAGCCGACGGCCGGCCTCATTGAAGTTCGGAGAAGGTGGGCCATCCTCCTCGTGCCTGGCGAGCGCCCTCTCACGCCGATCCCCGAAGAAGGCTTTCCAAGTAGGGAAATAGTCGGGATGCCATCTGGGATTCCTCCGCTGCTCCGGCGTGAGCTCGAAGTAGTAGTGGTTCGTGATGGCCATCCGAAGCACCACACCTAGAGGGACAGGAGGAACCGGCACGCCTCCGGCGCTCAGCATTGTAGCACCCCGGATAAAACCACTACTAGAAATCGCATGTTGTTTTACTTTGTGCATCATCATGACATCATCATGCATATCCTCGTATAATTATTTTTCGCTAAAACCCTATTTTTATTTTTCGAATAGTCCCCTCCTTTTATTTCAAATTAACACATAGTCTTTCTAAATATTAGATATGTCTAGAACTATCTAGAAAATCTTTTATTAAGACTAAAACAAACAAATTTTACTTATAAATGTTTTATTAAATCGGGGGAGACAGCCCGACCGTTGGGCCAAGCTACCTACAACCCCGCTGGCCCAGTCCAGTCTAGAATCCCCAAACCCTAATTCCCCTAGCCTACCTACTCCTTCCCTCCACTCAGCCGCCATCCCTCCGCCGCCATCCCCGTTTCCCTCGTTCCAAAGACCGTCCCGACCCAGGTCCCTCTCTCGCGCATGCCACCCACCCCACTCCCTTGACCGCTTCCACATCCCCCCTCGCGAATCCCCCTCTCTCTCGTTCCTGGTCCCACCCGCTTCTCCCCCGAGCCCGTAATCACCGCCGCTCACATCGCCTCTCCCCCTCGCACCCTCACCTCCCTGCAATCCCCGGCCTCACCGCCGCCCGCGAAGCTCTGCCCGGTCGTATCCCCGTCGATCGCTGCCCACCTCTTCCCCGACCGCGCGATGCACCCTTGGTGCCCTGCCTGCTCTCCTCCTCCTCTCGGTTTCCCTCGCGACGAAATAACCGCCGCCGTCGCCAACCTCTCCCTCCCTGCAGAGCTCCTTCTGCCGACGGCCTCCTTCTCCCGCGGTCGTGCCCTGGGAGCACCGCCGCCACCAGCGCGTCCTCCGGCCCTGCATCGGCCCCGCCCCCCCCCCCCCCCCCCCCCCGCTGAGCTGCTTCCTTCCCGAGCGCTTCTTATGCCCCTTCCGCCATGTCCGGGAGCCCACGGTCGGCCTACCTCTCCCGCGGGCGCTGCCTCTCTCTGCTTCCTCGCGTCGCCCGGCGTCCTGGTCCCCATTGTTTGGGCCGCGCGTACGAGCTCCCCTCTAGCCTTGCAGGCCCCAAGATCGTCTCCTTGTCCGTCAATGTGAGCATGTTTGTTTGACCCTGCTGCAGGTGATAGATGGGCCACCAAGGTTCTGTTTTTTTGGCACGATCGGGGATTTCCGTGTTCTGTGACCATGTGTGCATACCGTCCCTGTTCCTGCACATCTTGCCCGAACTTGTTGTCGGTACCGCAGATCCATCTTGAATCCCAGCTCTCTGTGTTTTACCGGAGCCAAACAAGTTTTTTTTGCTGAACCTAATCTGACGCTGCAAATCGATGATCGGGAGGAACTTGTAGACTATCGATGTCACGTCAGGACCCAAGATCGCCACCGACACTAGAGAACCTAATCAAGGACGCCACGGTCTTCACCGTGGAACACATGTTTCCCTCGACAGAACCGAAGACCAATCCTGGCGAGATCGAGCTCGAACCCTATCAAACCCAAGACCCCGGAACCCGAAGACGCCAAGTTCTCCTTCATGGATCCGAAGCCGATCCTAGACCCGAAGACCGATCCCCGAACCCTCGGAGCCACCAAGATCATCCGAACCCAGATGTGTGAATCTTTTCCCGAGCCCTATTTTATAAATGCTATATATAAAACTTGTTGCATATTAATTGCTCATCTCGCATGCATATCATGTGGGTTGGGGGCATTATGCCAATTCATCTCGTAATTAAATATGGAGTCTATATGAGGGATATCTTTGTCTTATTCCGGACTCCATTTAAATTGGTGTAGCGAACCGGTGCTATCTTGTGCCATGTTAAGACAACATTTAAAATGCAGGGTAGCTAAACAACATGAACCACCTAAATATTTGTCGGGACCCCGGTTCCGCTTAATCTTGCCTAATTGCACCGCACCTTTGCCATGTCATACGTCATACATTCATCATGCCCGATCTTTTTCCGTAGTATTAAATAGTGCATCCGGTGTTTATTCTAGTGTTTTGGTTCTTCGCGGATAAGGCCGTTGAGTTGATGCGAGTGTCGACCCGATCTTCGCATGAACCTTCGGCAATGTTTTCAGGCGAGCATCTCCCCCTTTCTACCTATCTTACTTTTATAGTATTTATTCCCTCCTGTTGATCTATTGCTATCTGTGTTGAGATGCTCTAGTTTTCGTGCCCGCGATATCCCTCGCAGCCTTATATTCCCTTGGACACATCCTATTACCTGTTGTTTGGTAGCTAGTTGGACCTGCGCGTCGTAGTCGCTTGCTCAAGTGCTGTTGCGTATCGTCAAGTACCACAGTTGTTGGAGTATTGCCGCATGTATAATGTTGGAGATGATCATCGCTTTAATTATTGTTTAATAACTAAAATTGAAAGTAGTTAAATGCAGAGGCACAGGTGGGCAATAGATGTTATTTGGTTCTTAACCGTCGATTTGTGTCCCGTAGGACCCCGAGTTCTTGACACCTATTCCGAGATCGAGCGCGCTAACCAAAGGTAGGGTGTATGGGCACCCCCATCGATTTAGTACCTGATTCCAAGTACTATACTGGGGGCCACAAAGTTGTTTGGGTCTTTATAACTATCCTGAACTTATGCCATGCTTTACTGCTTTATTTACAATTGTGCGAGGAGCACTTGTACTGTTTAGAATCGTGACACGTTTTCGTTGTATCGACAAGCCCGAGAGTTTCGGTTTCCCAGTCGTTTACAGCTGTCTCCACAAACCCTGAGTCCGTCTCGGAGACCGGCCGACTTCGTTGCGGGTAGCTTAGTGGGGTGGCCCCCGTGCTTTCTTTGATTCTGGGAAACGTCGTGTACGAAACCCCGTCGACATACCGTTGGGTGTATGTTTTGTGATCTTGTACCTACCTGATTTGACAACAAGGGTGTAGGTGCGTGTGGGAACTTTGGTGCACCCCTGCAGGGTTAAATCTTTTCGAGAAGCCGTGTCCGCGGTTATGGATGACTTGGAGCACAGTTCTCGATCATAGACAACTGTAACTAAAGTTTACTGTTATACTTTGACTTGTATCCGATATGACTAGTAATCAGCTTCACTGCAACGGAACGGCTAAATAAAAGTACCAACAACTGCTGGGTTTGGGATATCTCATGCCAATTGTATCTGACTAGTAAGTGTTGCAACTACAACGGAATGGTCAACTAAAAGTGCCCACTGCTTATTATATCAGGATGATTATCTATACCTGACTAGTAATTGCTGCAACGATAACTGAATAAATAAAACTGCCAACTGTGTGAGTTCCTCGGTTGACTTCCTTGTTTGGTCTCGAGGGGGAAACACCAGGATGGGTATGTTTGGTGGTAGTATCACGTTGGTTCCGAATAGGTCTTTCTTACCCCTCTCTGATAGCCGCTAGTTGTATCGAGTCTCTATAGGTTGTTTAGTGCATGCCGCGCTGCCACTTCAGTCCACCATACCTATGTAGGCGAGGGCCGCCAAATTCTAGCCTCGCCGTGTACTGGCCTCAGTACTGACCGCTCTCTCTTTTCCCTTTGCCCTTTGTCGGCACCCCTTTTGTTTAAGCAGGTTTTGAGATCGACGTCGTTAGCAGGGTTACCCTTCCGGCTTGGCCTGGGAAGGGTTATGGACGCCATTGGTTATTCTTCAGGGCTCTTAGCTCAATTTGCATCTTGTCCGTACTCGGACACTGTATCGTTTTCCAGGTGATTTGGATCTTTGTATTGTATATCTGTATTCTTGACTCTTTGAGTCGCTGTTGTATATATCTGTTCTGTGGGTTCCATCGTGGACTATTGTGTAATGGTATTACTTCGTTTTCCACCCGCACGAAAGTGCCTGGTGGGCACCTTCGAATCGTTTCTATGTGGGTTTGGCGGGAATCGCTGAAACTTGCATAGGGCCTATTCTGAGGGTGTTACAGAGTGGTATCAGAGCTCAGCAGTTGCGATACCCCACAAGTCCAGCATGTAGGATAACCTAGCTAACGGCCGAAGTAGAGTGTCAAAACTATTTTTGCAAAATCGGTTGGATAGTTCTGATTAGGTCTGATTTTACCCCTTACCCCTCTGCTGCTCTCCTCTCACCTCTGCTTGTTTTGAATCCGCTCTCTTCTCCCTCTCCGAGTCCAGGGTTTCTCGTGGTTGGGTTCCATCGTACCTTCAGGGTTTCGCTTCCTCCTTTGGTAACGGTGTTGCTACATCTGGTCTTCATGCTATCCGAGGAATCCTTCGTCTGGGGGACTTCTCTTTGTTCCTTCTTGTGCCTTCCGGTGTTTTCGGACGCGACGACATCATCTACGCCAGATCCGATGCAGAGTCTGCATCACTCCTTTGTTTCTGAACCTCGATTGTCTAGATCTTCAGTCTGATTCCGAGAATGGTTGCACGCTTTTCTACTGATTGTGCAGAGTAATAGTTTGAGTGCGTGATGGATTGGCCCCCATGTCGACTACTCACTCTATTCGCTTGTGTACATTGAAGTGGATGAGAATGCATCGGTTCACTCTTTCTATCGGAGTTAGAGGTGGCTTTATTTGTTGATACCTCTACCTTCGACCTTTTGTTCCCGGAGTGTTCCCTCGACGATCACGGACAACGACCTCTTGTTAGTGGTGTCGCGAGGATCTACACGATGCGAGAAGATTCAGATCACCGCCCTTCTTTCCGGTACCATGAGGCGGATCTCGAGGGCGAGATCCATTGTTAGTGGTGTCGAATTGTAGCACCCCGGATAAAACCACTACTAGAAATCGCATGTTGTTTTACTTTGTGCATCATCATGACATCATCATGCATATCCTCATATAATTATTTTTCGCTAAAACCCTATTTTTGTTTTTCGAATAGTCCCCTCCTTTTATTTCAAATTAACACATAGTCTTTCTAAATATTAGATATGTCTAAAAATATCTAGAAAATCTTTTATTAGGACTAAAACAAACAAATTTTACTTATAAATGTTTTATTAAATCGGGGGAGACAGCCCGGCCGTTGGGCCAAGCTACCTACAACCCCGCTGGCCCAGCCCAGTCTAGAATCCCCAAACCCTAATTCCCCTAGCCTACCTACTCCCTCCCTCCACTCAGCCGCCATCCCTCCGCCGCCATCCCCGTTTCCCTCGTTCCAGAGACCGCCCCGACCCAGGTCCCTCTCTCGCGCATGCCACCCACCCGACTCCCTTGACCGCTTCCACATCCCCCCTCGCGAATCCCCCTCTCTCTCGTTCCTGGTCCCACCCGCTTCTCCCCCGAGCCCGTAATCACCGCCGCTCACATCGACTCTCCCCCTCGCACCCTCACCTCCCTGCAATCCCCGGCCTCACCGCCGCCCGCGGAGCTCTGCCCGGTCGCATCCCCGTCGATCGCCGCCCACCTCTTCCCCGGCCGCGCGCTGCACCCTGGGTGGCCTGCCTGCTCTCCTCCTCCTCTCGGTTTCCCTCGCGACGAAATAACCGCCGCCGTCGCCAAGCTCTCCCTCCCTGCAGAGCTCCTTCTGCCGCCGGCCTCCTTCTCCCGCGGTCGTGCCCTGGGAGCACCGCCGCCACCAGCGCGTCCTCCGGCCCTGCATCGGCCTCGCCCCCCCCCCCCCCCCCCTGAGCGGCTTCCTTCCCGAGCGCTTCCTCTGCCCCTTCCGCCATGTCCGGGAGCCCACAGTCGGCCTACCTCTCCCGCGGGCGCTGCCTCTCTCTGCTTCCTCGCGTCGCCCGACGTCCTGGTCCCCATTGTCTGGGCCGCGCGTACGAGCTCCCCTCTAGCCTTGCAGGCCCCAAGATCGTCTCCTTGTCCGTCAATGTGAGCATGTTTGTTTGACCCTGCTACAGGTGATAGATGGGCCACCAAGGTTCTGTTTTTTTGGCACGATCGGGGATTTCTGTGTTCTGTGACCATGTGTGCATACCGTCCCTGTTCCTGCACATCTTGCCCGAACTTGTTGTCGGTACCGCAGATCCATCTTGAATCCCAGCTCTCTGTGTTTTACCGGAGACAAACAAGTTTTTTTTGCTGAACCTAATCTGACGCTGCAAATCGATGATCGGGAGGAACTTGTAGACTATCGATGTCACGTCAGGACCCAAGATCGCCACCGACACTCGAGAACCTAATCAAGGACGCCACGGTCTTCACCGTGGAACACATGTTTCCCTCGACAGAACCGAAGACCAATCGTGGCGAGATCGAGCTCGAACCCTATCAAACCCAAGACCCCGGAACCCGAAGACGCCAAGTTCTCCTTCATGGATCCGAAGCCGATCCTGGACCCGAAGACCGATCCCCGAACCCTTGGAGCCACCAAGATCGTCCGAACCCAGATGTGTGAACCTTTTCCCGAGCCCTATTTTATAAATGCTATATATAAAACTTGTTGCATATTAATTGCTCATCTCGCATGCATATCATGTGGGTTGGGGGCATTATGCCAATTCATCTCGTAATTAAATATGGAGTCTATATGCGGGATATCTTTGTCTTATTCCGGACTCCATTTAAATTGGTGTAGCGAACCGGTGCTATCTAGTGCCATGTTAAGACAACATTTAAAATGCAGGGTAGCTAAACAACATGAACCACCTAAATATTTGTCGGGACCCCAGTTCCGCTTAATCTTTCCTAATTGCACCGCACCTTTGCCATGTCATACGTCATACATGCATCATGCCCGATCTTTTGCCGTAGTATTAAATAGTGCATCCGGTGTTTATTCTAGTGTTTTGGTTCTTCGCGGATAAGGCTGTTGAGTTGATGCGAGTGTCGACCCGATCTTCGGATGAACCTTCGGCAATGTTTTCAGGCGAGCATCTCCCCCTTTCTACCTATCTTACTTTTATAGTATTTATTCCCTCCGGTTGATCTATTTCTATATGTGTTGCGATGCTCTAGTTTTCGTTCCCGCGATATCCCTCGCAGCCTTATATTGCCTTGGACACATCCTATTACCTGTTGTTTGGTAGATAGTTGGACCTGCGCGTCGTAGTCGCTTGCTCAAGTGCTGTTGCGTGTCGTCAAGTACCACAGTTCTTGGAGTATTGCCGCATCTTTAATGTTGGAGATGATCATGGCTCTAATTATTGTTTAATAACTAAAATTGAAAGTAGGTAAATGCAGAGGCACAGGTGGGCAATAGATGTTATTTGGTTGTTAACCGTCCACTTGTGTCCCATAGGACCCCGAGTTCTTGACACCTGTTCTGAGATCGAGCGCGCTAACCACAGGTGGGGTGTATGGGCACCCCCATCGATTTAGTACCTGATTCCAAGTACTGTACTAGGATCCACAAAGTAGTTTGGGGCTTTATTACTATCCTGTACTTATGCCATGCTTTACTGCTTTATTTACGATTGTGCGAGGAGCACCTGTACTGTTCAGGATCGTGACACGTTTTCGCTGTATCGACAAGCCCGAGAGTTTCGGGTTCCCAGTCGTTTACAGCCGTCTCCACAAACCCGGAGTCCGTCTCGGAGACCGGCCGACTTCGTTGCGGGTAGCTTAGTGGGGTGGCCCCCCGTGCTTGCTTTGAGTCTGGGAAACGTCGTGTCCGAAACCCCGTCGACATACCGTTGGGTGTATGTTTTGTGATCTTGTACCTACCTGATCTAACAACAAGGGTGTAGGTGCGTGTGGGAACTTTGGTGCACCCCTGCAGGGTTAAATCTTTTCGAGAAGCCGTGTCCGCGGTTATGGACGACTTGGAGCACAGTTCTCGATCATAGACAACTATAACTAAAGTTTACTGTTATAATTTGACTTGTATCCGATATGACTAGTAATCAGCTTCACTGCAACGGAATGGCTAAATAAAAGTACCAACAACTGCTGGGTTTGGGATATCTCATGCCAATTGTATCTGACTAGTAAGTGTTGCAACTACAACGGAATGGTTAACTAAAAGTGCCCACTGCTTATTATATCAGGATGATTATCTATACCTGACTAGTAATTGTTGCAACGATAACTGAATAAATAAAACTGCCAACTGTGTGAGTTCCTCGGTTGACTTCCTCGTTTGGTCTCGAGGGGGAAACACCAGGATGGGTATGTTTGGTGGTAGTATCAGGTTGGTTCCGAATAGGTCTTTCTTACCCCTCTCTGATAGCCGCTAGTTGTATCGAGTCTCTATAGGTTGTTTAGTGCATGCCGCGCTGCCGCTTCAGTCCACCATACCTATGTAGGCGAGGACCGCCGAATTCTAGCCTCGCCGTGTACTGGCCTCAGTACTGACCGCTCTCTCTTTTCCCTTTGCCCTTTGTCGGCACCCCTTTTGTCTAAGAAGGTTTTGAGATCAACGTCGTTAGCAGGGTTACCCTTCCGGCTTGGCCTGGGCAGGGTTATGGACGCCATTGGTTATTCTTCAGGGCTCTTAGCTCAATTTGCATCTTGTCCGTACTCGGACGCTGTATCGTTTTCTAGGTGATTTGGATCTTTGTATTGTATATCTGTATTCTTGACTCTTTGAGTCGCTGTTGTATATATCTGTTCTGTGGGTTCCATCGTGGACTATTGTGTAATGGTATTACTTCGTTTTCCACCCGCACGAAAGTGCCTGGTGGGCACCTTCGAATCGTTTCTATGCGGGTTTGGCGGGAATCGCTGAAACTTGCATAGGGCCGATTCTGAGGGTGTTACAAGCATCCAGCCGACAGGGACACAGTAGCCCGGCGGGCAGGGGTAGTTCGAGGCGCAAAGCGCCTCCGCCTCCGTGGGGGTTAGTGCTACGGTGGAAGCCATGGGAAAGAGTGATGAGGTTGCAGATATGAGTCTAGACATGTGCAATGACAATGGAGGCAAACCCTACATATATATATAGTGAGAAATGGCTGGAGGGAAGAACTGGAGGGAAAAAATGGCGGGAAGAAAAATGGCGGGAAAAAATGGTGGGAAGAAAAATGGCTAGAAAAAATAGCGGGAAGAAAAATGGCTCATTTAATACATATACTGTTAACAGAAGAAATATGACATTGATTTCCATGTTGAGATACATATGTGTGCCAAAAATGGCTCATTTAATATATATAGTCAATCTTATGATCGCGTCGGCCGTAACCATGGAGTATCAGGACCGTTTAACAGGAGTGGTTGGGTCAGTCTTAACTCTGAAGGGCGGAATTTCATCAAACTTATTATAATCTTCTGACATGTCTGCCTTGTCCTCCACTCCCATGATGTTTCTTTTCCCTGAAAGAACTATGTGACGCTTTGGCTCATCGTTTGATGTACTTGTTTGCTAATTTTTTCTTTTTTTTGGGTTTGGTAGACATGTCCTTCACATGGAAAACCTGAGCCACATCATTGGCTAAGACGAATGGTTCGTCTAAGTTCTTGTCTACCTTCATAAGATTGTTGAGATCCACTGTTGTCATTCCGTACTTCTTGTCTACCTCAACCCCTCCTCCTGTTAGCTTGACCCATTTGCATCGAAACAAGGGGACCTTAAAATTAGGTCCATAGTCAAGTTCCCATATCTCCTCTATGAACCCATAATACGTGGTCTTTGGCCCATTGTCTTCTGCTGCATCGAAGCGGACACCACTATTTTGGTTGCTGCTCTTTTTATCTTGGCCTATCGTGTAAAATGTATTCCCATTTATCTCGTATCCTTGGAAAGTACATACGGTCAAAGATGGTGTCCTGGCCAACAAGTACAGTTGATCCCCAATAATGGTGTTATTCGTGAGAAGTCTTTGCAGCCAGCCACCAAAACTCGCCATGTGTTCACTTATAATCCATTCATCAGACTGCCCCGGGTGTTTGAGGCGTATTAAATTCTTGTGTTCATTGATATACGGGGAAACCAAGATAGATCTTTGTAAAACCATGTAGTGTGCTTGATTAAGAGAATTCCCGTCCCTACATATCATTGCTTTACATCCTAGGGTGCCTTTTCCACGCAGTCTCCCCTCATGTCGTGATACTGGAACACCAATCGCCTTAAGGTCAGAAATAAAATCAACACAGAACTCAATGACCTCCTCTGTTACATAGCCCTTGGAGATGCTTCCTTCTGGCCTAGCACGATTATGAACATATTACTTTAATACTCCCATGTACCTCTCAAAGGGGAACATATTGTGTAGAAATACAGGACCGAGAATGGCAATCTCTTCTACTACGTGAACCAGGAGTTACGTCATAATATTGAAGAAGGATGGTGGGAACACCAATTCAAAGCTGACAAGACATTGGGCCACATCTGTCTGTAACCCTGGTAGGCTTTCTGGATCGATTACCTTCTGAGATATTGCATTGAGGAATGCACATAGCTTCACAATGGGTACTCGAACATTTTCAGGTAGAAGCCCCCTCAATGCAATCGGAAGAAATTGTTTCATAATCACGTGGCAGTCATGAGACTTCAGATTTTGGAATTTTTTCTCTGCCATATTTATTATTTCCTTTATATTCGACGAGAAGCCAGACGGGACCTTGATACTGCTCAGGCATTCAAAAAAGATTTCCTTCTCTGCTTTGGTAAGAGCGTAGCTGGCAGGAATTAAGTGGCATCGTTTACCTTTCTCGTTCTCAAGATGCATAGGCTCTCAGGGTCTTTCAGACGTTGTTGGTCCTGCCGTGCTTCCGGTGTATCTTTTGTCTTCCGATACACTCCTAGGAAGCCTAGCAGGTTCACGCAAACATTCTTCGTCACGTGCATCACGTCGATTGAAGATCGGACCTCTAAGACTTTCCAATAGGTAGGTCCCAAAATATAGATTGCTTCTTCCACATGGGCACGTGTCCGGCATCGTCATTCGGAACAGATAGACTGCCAGGACCTTTTTCAAAGATTACTTCTAGGTCCTTGACCACACCAAATACCTCCTCACTGGTACGGAGGACAGGCTTCCTCCAGGATTCTGCCAGACATTTGAAATGCTTGCCTTTCTTTCTTACTACATGCAGGTTCGGAAGAAATCAACGATACCCTTGGTACACAACCTTCTTACATTTATCCAAATATATACTTTCAGTCTCATCTAAACAGTGTGTGCATGCATTGTATCCCTTGTTTGTCTGCCTTAAAATGTTACTAAGAGCAGGCCAATCATTGATGGTTACGAAAAGCAATGCTCGTAGGTCAAATGGCTCTCCTTTGTGCTCATCCCACATACGTACACCTGGTTTGGCCCACAACTGTAAAAGTTCTTCAACTAATGGCCTTAGGTACACATCAATGTCGTTGCCGGGTTGCTTCGGGCCTTGGATGAGCACTGGCATCATAATGAACCTCCTCTTCATGCACAACCAAGGAGGAAGGTTATAGATACATAGAGTCACAGGCCAGGTGCTGTGACTGCAGCTCTGCTCACCAAAAGGATTCATGCCATCTGTACTTAGACCAAACCTTAAGTTCCTTGCGTCACGTGCGAAGACCGGGTACTCTCGCTTGACTTTTCTCCACTGTGACCCATCAGCGGGGTGTCTCAACATCGCGTCTTTCTTACGGTCTTCCATGTGCCATCACAACAACTTGGCATGCTCTTTATTTCTGAAAAGATGTTTTAACCGTGGTATTATAGGAGCATACCACATAACCTTGGCAGGAACCTTCTTCCTAGGGGTCTCGCCCTCAACATCGCCAGGATCGTCTCGTCTGATCTTATACCGCAGTGCAGTGCATACCGGGCATGCATCCAAATTCTCGTACTTCTCACCGCGGTAGAGGATGCAGTCATTAATGCAGGCATGTATCTTCTGCACGTCTAATCCTAGAGGGCAGACAACCTTCTTTGCTTTGTCATGTTAAAGGAGCACAAAACAACTTCACAAGTTGGGTACAAGAATGTTTTATGATCCTTTAACATCTCCTCCAGCTTCTCCTTCTTCTTTTCAGATTCACATTCTTCCTTTGCATCAGTAATGGCCGACCAAGATCGTCATCAGCGGGCCCATCTGCTGCCTCTTGATATTCATTATCTACCCCCGGTGTTAAAGCCCATTTTCAGGCTCAACCAAAGGCCTCATTTTCACTAGTGCATCACAAGAGTAACATCTTCGTTTTCATCCCGTTCGCTTTGCCTCCGCCATCATCTTCGCTTCCGCCACCATATTGTACATCGCCTGTTCACTATCATCCTTCGTTGTTTCTTTTGTTGTCAAAAGATCAAGATCCGTGAGAGTACTAGCTTTCCGATCGATTCCTTACGAGAGACGTACTCTTGTTCTAACTTCCAGATAAAATCATTGTTTGAACCCTATATAAGGGTAAGTCAAATCTTTCTGGTTTTCCTTGTTCACTTGTCGTTGTTGGAAAGCTGAGATATTATTGGTCTTGTTTTCATTCGACTTGTTTTCCAAGGAACAACAGCGGTCTGGTACTCGTATTGGAGAGTTTGAATCGGACAAAAGGAAAGGCCAAGTGAGAAAAAAAAGTGAGATAGAAGTCCGATCTGGTAGAAGTTCCCTTTCCTTTGGAAAGATTCATCGGTAAAAGAAAAGGCTGATCCATATCCGTTTTAAAGAGACAGAATTAAAAACGAAAATTAGCTTCTTTCCTGTATCAAGGAAAGACCGATCTCTCCTGGTTAGTACGCTCGACCAGACACAAAAAAGGAGAGAAATCTGGTCGGTTTGTTTTTTCTTCTCTCGTCGTGTTTTTCTTAGAGTCTGTTCCGTTGGAGCAAGAGAACTGAACCTGCACGTCAAGTACTTCGCCGGTTTTTGCATGTGTCGCCTCGAGACCATCTTGGTCGAATAGTTTATTTGCTATCGGTACTACAGGAAAGAAACTAATTTTCGTTGGGAAACTGCTAGGCGTCCCCCGGACGATGGGTGCTCTCCCATCGTCCTGCTTCCCGTGCTGACACGTGTCCATTTGCTGCAAAACATCCCGCGTTTGCTGCATATGTCCCCGTTTTTGCTTTCGAAGCAAAAAAAACGGTTCGTTTTAGAAATAGAACGTCTCGCCGGAGACCTCACCGGAGACCATGCAGCAAAAAAATTATACTAATGCAGCAAAACCGTCTTCGCCGGAGACATCGTCGGAAACAACTCGTTGATGACCCTCGCCGGAGACCATGCAGCAAAAAAAGTTTCCGGCGAAATCGGTTTTGCTGCATTAGTATAATTTTTTTGCTGCATGGTCTCCGGCGAGGTCTCCGGTGAGGTCTCGTGCGAGACGTTCTATTTTTAAAACGAACCGTTTTTTTTTTTGCTTTGGAAGCAAAAGCGGGAACATATGTAGCAAAACCGGCCCGTTTTGCAGCAAAAATGAAAATTGGGGCGATTTTGGGGGAGGAGGACGATGGTCGTCCGGGTGATCCATATCATTTTCCTTTTCGTTGATACAAATATGCTGAGATTGACGCATGAGATTGATCAATAGTTTATTTGCTATCGGTACTAAGAAACTAATAGTTTCGTAGTACTTGTCAGCTGCCGTTTCCGAGTCTCAGTTCTCAGTGGGCCACTATTTTTGTTTCCACTAGTGCTTTCCCATGCGTCACACGACAGTCGGCCATTACAAATAAATCCTCGATCAGTTAAGCTGTATCCGACATTGCTATGATCTTTTGGCCGGACTTTGTCTGCGCTCACCAGATATCTTAGCTGCAACACTACTTGATTTGTTGTTTGTATTAGGCTCGCGTCTCTAGTACAGTTTAGTCTAGGACCAGCACTTGACAACTTTTAGCATATTTTTAGCTTTACCTTGATTAATGTGGTTGCAGCATATTTCTCCACGTATATTAAACCTACCTTCAGCTTCACATATTTCTACACCGTGCAATATTGATCGCCTGGTAATCACTTTGTCCAATCCTGGAAGTTACTTGAGATTGCTGGTTGCCGATCGCCACCTACTGTATGGTAAGAACTTGTAAGAATTTGGTTTTTTCAATCTTGTGAGCGACTTGCCAAAACATCCTAGTAGTTGATAGAAACATATACTTGTTATTTGTGTCTTGTTTCTACTAGTTATGGTTGGTTCTGACGTTAGAAGTTCTTGTGCTTCGTCTATAGTTGGAGATGTTCTACCACCTAGCTAACCACGACGACCACCACAAGAGGTAAAGTACATGACCAGGTTACCATCTCTATGCTGCAATTTAATGGTCGCTCTAAACCTGATTTATATATTTAATGGAAGCTTGTGTTAAATGATATATTTGTTTCCCACAATTTTTGTGAGCGTAAAACAATACAAGATGCAATTAGTATATTCACTGATTTTGCTTCTATGTGGTGGAATAACTATTGTCAATTATATCCTGATTATATTCCTACTACTTGGCATGATTTGAAACTTGCTATGTGACATAAATTTGTTCCATCATATTATACTCATGATATGGCTAGGAAATTGCAACATTACATCAAGGTAGTGACACCGTGAGAGAATATATGATGCTTTGGAAACTATCTTGTTGCATTCTTTTATAGAAAAAAGTGAAGATGAATTTATGGATTGATTTTGGAGAGGTTTAAACAATGATATTCAGATATACTTATGCATGAACAATATTATTCTATCAATTGTATGTTTCGACTCGCTTGCAAAGCTGAATAGAAAATTAAGAGACGTGTCCATAGTAGCAAGTGTAACGAGATGATGAATTGTTATGCTTCCTCACCAGCTGTGATTGAAGGATCTCGCAATTATGATGCACCTTCACCAATAGTACCCCCATCACCTCAGCTGTATGTACAAGGTAATAGTAAAGGTATCAAATTTGTTCATGCACATGAGATTGATCAATGCCCTCTTGATTTAACTAGGCCATGTGTTGAGATTACCAATGATTTGGTCACACCACCTTTTGTAGATGAGGCTATTGCTTTAAACATTTGATGTGATCAAATAATTGCGATGCCTACTGTTTTAAGTACTGTTTTGAGTGATCCTATTGCTGCACTTGATTCTTCTACTGATTTGAATACGCCGGTCGAAATAAATGTTGAGAATGAACTTAAAGACTTCCCTACTGAATATGATTTGGATCACATAAAATTGGTTAGACATGATGAAGTTTTAACTACAATGGATATGTCTTTGTCTTTGTCACATGCTAAAAATAAGATTTCTGAACTCACATGTTTGAACAATGTTTATGTCCCTAAATTTCAATTTAATTTGATTGGAGAATATGGCGTAGACAATAAATTTTATGTGCGTAGGATTTGCATCATGTGTGATGAACTTGCTAGTTTGATAGATGATAAAATAATACATGTGCCTAGTGGTTTTGATATGACCTCCAATATTGGTATTGATTGCACACCGCATATCTTGGCACACGAGTACTTTTCTAAGGATGTTGTCTCTAGGCATTTGAAGTATTTCAATCTTTTCTTACCAGAGTTAGGATGGTCTAATGTAGCACCCCGGGTAAAACCATTACTAGAAAATCGCTGTTGTTTGAACTAGTGCATAATCATACATATCTGTTTGTATATTTTAACCTCAAATTATTTTGCTAAAAACCTATTTTTGTTTTCCTAAAATATCCTCGTGGTTTTATTAAACCCGTCATTCTTTTCTTATTTTTAAATTAAAATAAACCAATATTTTTGTCTGTTATAAGAACGCAAAAGACTTTTTTTATTGGACTAAAAATAAAATAAGGCTAAAAACTCGTCTAAAATTTGTTCCAAAACTAGCTCTATCTAGTTTACTTTAAACTAGATAAATAATCCATTCCTCTTCTTTTCCCCGAACCCTAGCATCCCAATCTGAAACAAATTCTTCAGCTCTTTCTTTTTCCTCCGCCGCCGAGAGCTCCTCTGTTTTCCCTTGTCAAACAGCAGTAGATCAATAGAACCCTCGTACAATAATTTCTCCAAGAGCTAGCAAGCTGAGCAAGACCCCAATCAATCAATTTCATCGCATCACTGTGCCCTCGTTTTCTTGGCTCTCCGCATGCAATCCTCTGGCTATGTACCCACACGCCATATCTCATCTTTGTTTTAATCTGCCACTTCAGTAACTCACATCACCGGGTTGGGTTCCATCGCTGCAGGCAGCTCGGTCTCACTTGGCCCTTCAACCGTGCGGGAAGTCGCGATTTTTTTAAAATAATACGGATTATTTAATTAATTTGGGATCTATTATATGCTTTTTTAAAAATTACAGATCTAGCCACTTTGTCGGTTTGGGGAAGCCGATTGGGCCAATCGGCCAGGCCCTGGCCGACAGCAGGTGCCACCAGACAGTCGGCTTGGTCCCATCCATGCACTCGGCTTGCTCCAGACCTATTAGGGTAATCGGTTTGGTCCAGGCCGATTAGTGTAATCGGTCAGACCAGATAGACAGCCTAATCATCCTGCCTGTAAGATCAATGCAACCCTAGCTAATTTTTTTTAAATAGCCTCTAACCTAATCGTCTGCCGATTTTTCTCGCCACTTCCTCCCCCCATGTTTTCCCGCCAGTACTTCCCGCCCGTTTTTTCCGCCTATTCGATTCGGTGCCTCTATAAATCCGGGCAACGAGATGTATTTTTTCACTCAGTTCATCTCTTCCTCCTCTTACTCTCTCATTTCCCTCCTTTTCTCTTGCTCTCGCATTTCCCTCCACTCCTCTCCACTATGACCGACGCGTTTCCCTGGACGACACAGATGTCCATTGAGCTTTTCCAAGAAGCCAGAAGTGTTATGATAGGCGATGAACCAGCCCAATGGAAGACGGTGGTAAGGAACTATGATGCTCTCGTTATGCTTGGTAAGGAACTTCATCGGAGAGGGTGGAAACTGAAGACCCCAAATCAGGTACGAGCAGAGCTTATCAGGATCTAGACAAGGTGGTACAAGCTCAACTTCAAGACTGAATCTCGCATGATTGAGCGGGCTGATGCACCTTGGTCCTGGATAGAAGAGAGCGAAGATGAGGATGATATCTTCGTGCCACCACCCGTTGGAAGCAAGGTAAGAGCTGAGTGGGACAAGAGGCAGGAGAAGAAGAAAGCGCAGGCCAAGAAGAGTTAAGATGACATGATGGAGCAGGTTGCGGCACCTGGGCCTGGATAGAAGAGAGCGAAGATGAGGATGGTATCTTCATGCCGCCACCCGTTGGAAGCAAGGCGAGAGCTGAGTGGGACAAGATGCAGGAGAAGAAGAAAGCGCAGGACAAGAAGAGCAAGTGCGAGGGATCATCAAAGGGAAAGGGTGAGGCATCATGCTAGGGATAGATAGGACTCTTATTTATGTACTGCAAGTTATGCTGAAATGTGTTGCAAGCTATGTTGAGTAGTTTTTCGAATAAAATCGTGAAATAATAGAATGATGTCTCATATATAGGTAGATATATGTCTCATACATAAGTAGATGTCTCATGCATAGATAGACATGTCTCATACATAGATAAATATATGTCTCATACATAGAGAAATATATGTCTTATATACCGATAGATAGATACGTCTGCCGTATCAGCGATGTCGTCTGCTGTGACGCTCGGGTGGTGGGTTAGGAGGCGTCGTCCAACCGAACCTGTTGGGTGGACAAACCTGTTGGGGAGGAATCACCGACCCGTACTCATCGTACAGAGTCTCCTGTGTGGGGTCAGGGGGTGGGGGGGAGTCTGAAAAATGTTCAGCCAACTGCTCTGCGTCATGAAATCCTGAGTGCTATGATCAACGTCCTGATCAGTCCATGCGTACCGGACATAGACGAATGATAGCCAGGCATAGACCCCTGCATTCCAAATGCTCCTGCACATGAAAACGAAGTATGTAAGAACTTGACATGAACTGAGCCTCGATGCTTATCTTGTAAGACACATACCCTGTGGCTATGGTTGTGGGCAAAACCCGTAGTTTGGCATGGGAGGGTGACCCCAAGGCTCCTGCTGCTGGTGTTTCCACGACGAACCTCCATCGTGCAAAGGTGGCTGCTGCTGCTGCCAACATTCGAAAGAAGACTACTGATGCCACGTCTTCAACCTGCATAACCAAAAAACATGATCAATCATTTACCGCGAACCAAAAATACTCATATAATTCATGATTAAATCGTACCTAGGAACCCAAGCGGGGTGTATCCTCCAGTTAACGGTCATTCCGGTTGACATGTGTTGATTACATGAAGCAAGAATCGACATGTACTCTCCACCATTTCCTTCTCCATCAGAATCCTCAGGATCATCAGAATCACCACTCTTGCCATCCATGTAATCCTCCTCTTCCATCATGTTCTGCATGACTCTATCTTCCTCGTCCACATCTGCCTCTCCACTATAGTCTTCTCCACCTCTGGCCTGACTGCTCTGCCCCGATTCATAACCACTGCCTCCTCCTCCTATCTGACTACTCTGCCCCGATTCATAACCACTGCCTCCAGCACTAGATATAGAGTACATCCCGTATCTTAAATCAGCACTATGGCGACAAACATGTCCACCATCGCCTCCAGGAAGATCGATCTCCTTCAAAACAGGAAGCACTAATGCGACAGGGTTTACATGCCTATCTTCGCAACCTTTTAACCACTTAAACCAGTCTCTGTCAGTATCTACATGCCTCAAAGTCTAGAAAATATTTTTTCTTGACTTTGTCCACATTGCTTGCACGCTGAGGTGTAGGTCTCGATGTTATAGCCTAAACATCCTGTCAACCATTCCTTCAACTGACTAACACTCCAGGTTTGAGGGACAGTCAAATATAACTGTGTACACATGAACTCTCCCAGATCTGCTCCAAAGTCATTTGTTCGGACATTCCCAGGACCGTAATAAAACACGAACTTTACTAAATTGGTCATCTCTGCTGACATAAAATAAACAACATAATCAATTAATTATTGACAATGTGTATAACTTTGGGCAATGCTTGCAAATATTCTAAAAATATGATATTATTGCTACCAGTCAAATATTGCTACTAATCCACCGGCCAAATATTTGTGCCTAACCCATCGGTCAAATATTGTTACTAATCCACTAGCCAAATATTCTAATTGACTAACCATACCCACGTATGTAACCATATACAATAACTGTGATTATCGAGGGATTAGAGTTTACCCTTGAAGCGAGAGAAGCCACTCGGTCCACCACCACAGCTCCACCACAGACAGCCTTACCTCCTCCACCACAGCTTCACCACCATTACCATTGCTCCACCACCGTTCCTCCAACAAACCAACACCAAATCGAGCCATGAGCTAACCCATCAGTAGATCGGGCTTCTACTACCTCTTTAGTGGTTTTAGAATGAAGATTTTGTGGCTAAATCAGGCAAAAATGGTGGTTTTAGAATGAAGAACGATGAACAGGAGAGAGAGAGGCAGAGTTGTGCGGTCGCGTGGAGAAGAAAGGAGAGGCGCATCTGGTGGCGCGGCGGCGCGTGGCCCTTATTTGGCCCCAATCGGCGTGGGCCTGGCCGATTGGGCAGTCGGAATTGGCCTGGCCGACTGAACCTGTCGGCCTAGGTGGGCCCCGCGGCGCACTGGCCGACCTGCTGTCGTCTAGCTGCTGGACGAGTGCTAGCCTGTCGGCTAGGGCCTGGCCGATTGGCTCAGTCGACTTTACCTAGGACGACAAAGTGCTAGATTTATAATTTCCAAAAAAATATATAATAGATATCAAATTAATTAAATAATGCGTATTATTTAAAAGAAAATCGCCGGGAAGTCGCTCAGTTCCATACCGCCACCACGCCGGCAGCAGCAGAGCAAGACGATGTGGCTGTGCATGCGCACACGGCCTTTGCCTTCTCGATCTATGTGCCAGACCAGCCGCCAACTAGCCACACGCATGCAGTTCCTTGCCGCCTATCGGGAGCAGGGGGCCATCGAGTAGCACAGCGAGCCACTGTTCTTTCTTGGATCGGCCGCCGCTTGTGGTGCGTGTGTTCAACGGCAGCTGATCGAATCGCCCAAGCTACCGTACTGTAAGTGTTTGATGAAATTCCAGCAAGGACTTCTATCACGCTTTCTTTATCCAATATCCGTGATTAATCGCTTAGCCGTCAAGTTCCACTTCTTGACATCTGCGTCATGATCCATTTCAGTTTCCGAAACATCAAGATGATGGTGGTACAAGTACTTCTAGGACGAGGCCTACTTCCGTTACTTCATCTACAATCGAAAAGTCAGTCTCTTCATTCATCTAGGCAAACTAAGCCGTGAGACACCGATCATATCCCTATTTTCATAAACATGCTATCTGTCTTGTATACGTTAAATTATTCATTCTTGGATACATATCTTATTGTTTGGGGTATTTAATTGTTTCACCTAATAATTAAATATGATGACCATATGCGGCTTATCTAGTCTTATATTGGCATCATTTAAATTTGCATAGTGAACCGGTGCCATATTTTACCTTGTTAAAATAACATTTAAATTACGGGGTATCTAAACAACTTGAACCATCTAAGTAAATGTCAAAACCCCGGTTCCGTTTAATATTGACCGATCGCATCGCATCTTTGCCATGTCATACATCATACATGCATCATGCCCGATCTTCTGCCGTAGTATTAAATAGTGCATCGTTGTTTCTTCTAGTGCTTTGCTTCTTTACGGAGTAGGCCGATGAGTTGATGCGAGTGTCGATCCGATCTTCGGATGAACCTTCAGCAATGTTTTCAGGCGAGCATTCTCCCCCTTTCTACCTATTTAACATTTATAGTTTTTATTTCCTCCGTTGATCTATTGATATCTGTGTTGCGATGTTATAGATTCCATACCCCGTGATACTTCCCTGCAACCCTTATATTGCCATGGACACATCCTATTACCTGTTGTTTGGTAGATAGTCGGCCTTGCGAGTCGTAGTTGCTTGTGCAGGTGATGTGTCACGCCGTCGATCTTCCACAGTTGTTGGAGTAATGCCGCATGTTTGAGATGATCATGGCTTTAATTACCGTTTAATAACTAAAATTGGAGTAGGTAAATAATGCAGAGGCACAGGTGGGCAATAGATGTTATTTTGTTTTTAACCGTCCACTTGTGTCCCGTAGGACCCCGAGTACTTGATACATGTTCTTTGAATATTCGCACTATACGCATGTGGGACTTGAATCCCCTTAACCCTAGCTTGAGTCATATTTAATTCCTTGGGGCCACAAAGTAGTTTGGGGCTTTATTATTATCTTGTACTAATGCCATGCTTTACTGCTTTATTTACGATTGCATGTGGAGCGCATGTAGTGTTTAGGAACAAATGTGAAATGTTTTCGCGGTATCGACAAGCCCAGTCACACTTTCGGGTTCTCAGTCGTTTACAACCATTGGCACAAACCTCTGGGTCCGTCTCGGAGCCGGCCAACTTCGTCACGGGTAACTTGGTGGGGTGCCCCCCTGAAATCAAATATGAATCTTGCGAATGTTCTATCGTGATGCCTCGTTGGGTTTTCATTTGGTTTTTTCCGAGGTTGATCGTGCGTGTATTGCTATTGGTGCCCCCCTGCAGGGTAAAACTTTCTGAAAGCCGTGTCCGCGGTTATGGACGACTTGGAGCACAGTATCTCGATCATAGACAACTATAACTAAAGTAGTGCTATAAATTTGACTTTGAAATGACTAGTAATCAGGTTCAGTACAACAGAATGGCTATATAAAAGTACCAACAACTGCTGGGTTTTTAAATGTATCATGGTATATGTATCTGACTAGTAAGTATTGCAACTACAACGGAATGGTTAACTAAAACTGCCCCACTGTTTATAATATCAGGATGACTCATGCTATCTATATCTGACTAGTAATTGCCATAACTATAACGAATGGATAAAACTGCCAACTGTGTGAGTTCCTCGGTTGACTTCCTCGTTTGGTCTCGAGGGGGAAATACCAGGATGGGTATGCTTGGTGATAGTTTTAGGTTGGATCCGAATAGGTCTTTCTTATCCCTCTCTGATAGTCGCCAGTTGTATCGAGTCTCTATAGGTGTTTAGTGCTTGCCACGCTGCCACTTCAGTCCAGCATACGTATGTAGGTGAGGACCGCTGAATTCTAGTCTCGCCGTGTACTGGCCTCAATACTGACCGCTCTCTTTTCCTTTGCCCTTTGCCGACACCCCTTTTGTTTTAGCAGGTTTTGAGATCGACGTTGTTAGCAAGGTTACCCTTCCGGCTTGGCCTGCGCAGGGTTATGGACTCCATTGGTTATTCTGCAGGGCTCTTATCTCAATTTGCATCTTGTCCGTACTCGGACGCTATATCGTTTTAAAGGTGATTTGGATCTTTGTATTGTATATATGTATTATTGACTCTTTGAGACATTGTTGTATATATCTGTTATGTGGGTTCCATCGAGGACTATTGTGTAATGATATTACTTTGTTTTCCACCTGCACGCAAGTGCCTGGTGGACACCTCTGAATCGTTTATATGCGGGTTTGGAGGGAATCGCTAAAACTTGCATAGGGCCGATCCGAGGGTGTTACATCTGATGACAATCATTATAATTTAAAATATAATACTATATGCTTCATTTACATGTGAAAATTAAGTTGCAATACATATTGTTGGAATGTGATTAATCATCGTCATGCATAATACAAGGGCTATTGCTGTGTAACAATAATTGTGCAATGTGGAACTAGAGTTATAATAGATGACATATACCTATACATTGCATACATGTTGTCTCTTTTATTAACATGTTTACAGAATAAACATCGTTAAGGATGACTTTCCTTTCAACAAAGGACGGATGATGTGGACATGAATAGCCCGGATATAAACAAACTATTACTTCTGGCCATGTTCTTCAGGTGAATGCTAGTACTAATAATTTTATATCTTATTTTAGTATTAAAGAAAGAGATACAACACATCTTGTTATTACATACAGAATTATGGATTTATACAAACCACGCGTTAAGATGTGAGAGAAGACTACTCCACCAATGGAGCTATACAATACACATGCATTATGTGGAGAGAATACTTTTGTAGCACCCTGGGTAAAACCACTACTAGAAAATCGCGTTATTTTTGTGCATTGCATCATCATGACCGCATGCTCATGTCATCATGCCACATTGCATTTGAGCATCGTCATCATCATGCATTTGTTTGTCTGAAACTATTTTCGAAAAGCATATTTGTTTTCTAAATACCCCGCCTTTATTTCAAATCCCAAAACCCGGGTCTCCGGATTAATTTGTTTCGTCTACCAATGGATTTCAAAAGCCCCGTTTTAAATATTAAAATATTTATTTTATTTTTAGGGGCAGCCGTACCGGGCCGATCCGACCCAGTCGGCCACCCCCAGTACAAAACCAGCCTGTCTAATTCCTAATTCTACCCAACCCTATTCTACCCAGCCTCCCTCCACCTCACCCTGACCAATCCCCTCCCTCCACCTCACCACTCCCTTCCCCTCCAGCCAACCACCAGCCGCCACCTCACCCGCCAGCGCCGCCTCACCCTAGCCAGCAACCCCACCCACCTGGTACCTAACACACACACACAACACACGCACACCACACTGCCCGACCCTCCCTGGCTGACACACCCACCCCACGCGAGCGCGGCCCCACCTTCCTCCTCACGCACGCTCCCACCCACGCCTCACCCCGCAAACCGCGTGAGCCCGGCCCCACCCCACAGACCCCTGCCGCGATCCCCACCCCTTTCCCGTCGTCGCTATCTCCCCATCCTGAAGCCTCCGCCGCCTCCATCCGGCTCCCCCGTCGCCCCCCTCGAGCACCCCCGGCCCCACCTGGCGCGCCCCACGTCCGTCTCCCGCCCACCTGACCCGGACGCCTTCCCCACCTTCCCCGCTTAATCCTCCCTGCCGTGGGGCTCCCCCACCGTCGCCGGCCGCCTCCAGCGTTCTCTCGAGCGCCGCCCGCGCCGGCCTCCTCCGTCGGCCCTCGACAGCGCCTCTCGCCTGCGCGCCGCCTCGAGCTCCGGCCCGCTGCGCTCGCCGCCCCCGTCTCCTCCTTCCCCGGCCGCCGACCTCTGCACCGCGCCCTCCTCTCGCCGGCCAGCGACCCGACCGCATCGAGCCGAGCCACCACGAGCGCGGCCCCGTTGACGCCCATGGCCTCCGGCCACCTCTCCGTCCACCCGGTCTCTCCCAACGATGACCGGCGCCGCCGCGGGATCCGCCGCTGCTCCGCTCCTTCCTCTCTATCGAGAAGCCCCGAGCCCTCCATCCCGCGGGACCTCGGCTTCCGCACACCGTCGTCGGTGCTCATCCGCGTCCGTCGAAGCTCCTCCCCACCTCGCGCAGAGCCCTGGCCGCAGATGCTGGCCAAGCGAGTTGCCGCCACGCATCCTCGTCTCTGCCTATCGGTTTCCCCTGCGCATGGTCGCCATGGTGCCCTCTGCCCGCGTGTACCGCGATCTTCCTCCAAGTTTCTTTGAAGTGCGCGACCCTCCCGGTGAACTTTTCTGTTTTGGCCCAAGCGGTGACCGTGGGTTGCCCCGTTCTGCATGGCAGCTGCCTGCCCGGGTTCTGTGTGCTTGTGCATCTGTAGCCGCGGATTCTGGGGATTGTCGTAACAAGAGCTGATGATGTGATGCCATGTTCGATCGAGATCTTCCGGCGGTCCAGCGTATCAAGTTGTACAAGGTCTCCCGCTATGGACCTCAAGACCTCCTTCTCGGACCCGATGACCGCCAAGATCGCCACTCGGAACAACGAGCACTTCGCCGCGGAACGCCAAGTACTTCACCCCGAAGGCCAAGACCAAACCGGAACACAGACCCGACAAGATCTTCGCGATGACAAGATCGGCACCGACCAGGGCGAATCTAATGCGCCCCCGACACCAAACCAGGTCCTTCTTCCCGGATGCGACAAGATCTACTTCCGTTGCCCGAGACCGATTCCGTCGAACCGTTTCCCCCGTCGAACCCTGAGACCAACCCCGAACCCCTCGGAGCCCAAGTTTGCCGAACCCTAATGTGATTCCCTATCCGAGACCCCATTATTTTTATAATATGACATTATCAACTGTTGCATATTAAATTGATCATGCATGCATACTTGTCTGTGGTTTGGGGGCATTATGCCAATTCATCTCATAATTGAATATGGAGTCGATATGCGGGATATCTTTGTCTTATTCCGGACTCCATTTAATTGGCATAGCCGAAGCCATATTTTGCCTTGTTAACACAACATTTAAATTGTGGGGTATATAAATAACTTGAACCACTTAATAATTATCGGGACCCCGGTTCCGTTTAATATTGCCCAATCGCATCGCATCCTTGCCATGCCATACATCATACATGCATCACGCCCGATCTTCTGCCGTAGTATTAAATATTGCACCTGGTGTTTTTGCTAGTGCTTTGCTTCTTCACGGATTAGGCCGATGAGTTGATGCGAGAGTCGACCTGATCTTCGGATGAACCCTCGGCAATGTTTTCAGGCGAGCACCTTCCCCTTTCTACCTATATTACTTTTATAGTCTTTATTCCCTCCTGTTGATCTATTGCTATCTGTGTTGCGATGCTCTAGTTTTCGTACCCGGAACATCCCTTGCAGCCTCATATTGCCTTGGACACATCCTATTACCTGTTGTTTGATAGATAGTTGGACTTGCGCATCGTAGTCGCTTGCTCAAGTGATGTTGCGTGTCGTCAAGTACCACAGTTGTTGGAGTATTGCCGCATGTTTAATGTTGGAGATGATCATGGCTTTAACTATTGTTTAATAACTAAAATTGGAAGTAGGTAATGCAGAGGCACAGGTGGGCAATAGATGTTATTTGGTTGTTAACCATCCACTTGTGTCCCGTAGGACCCCGAGTTCTTGACACCTGTTCCGAGATCGAGCGCGCTAACCACATGTGGGGTGTATGGGCACCCCCATCGATTTAGTACCTGATTCCAAGTACTGTACTGGGGGCCACAAGTAGTTTTGGGCTTTATTACTATTCTGTACTTATGCCATGCTTTAATGCTTTATTTACGATTGTGCGAGGAGCACCTGTACTTTTTAGGTAAGCGGAGTGTTTTCGCGGTATCGACAAGCCCGAGAGTTTCGGGTTCCCCGTCGTTTACAGCCACTGACGCAAACCTTGGGTCCGTTCCGGAGCCGGCCATCTTCTTTGCGGGTAGCTTAGTGGGGTGGCCCCCCGTGCTTGCTTTGGGTCTGGGAAACGTCGTGTCCGAAACCCCGTCGACATACCGTTGGGTGTATGTTTTGTGATCTTGTACCTACCTGATCTGACAACAAGGGTGTAGGTGCGTGTGGAAACTTTGGTGCACCCCTGCAGGGTTAAATCTTTTCGAGAAGCCGTGTCCGCGGTTATGGACGACTTGGAGCACAGTTCTCGATCATAGACAACTATAACTAAAGTTTACTGCTATAATTTGACTTGTACCCGATATGACTAGTAATCAGCTTCACTACAACGGAATGGCTAAATAAAAGTACCAACAACTGCTGGGTTTGGGATGTCCCATGCTAATCGTATCTGACTAGTAAGTGTTGCAACTACAACGGAATGTTTAACTAAAACTGCCCACTGTTTATTATATCAGGATGACTCATGCTATCTATATTTGACTAGTAATTGCCGCCACTATAACGGAATGAATAAAACTGCCAACTGTGTGAGTTCCTCGGTTGACTTCCTTGTTTGGTCTCGAGGGGGAAATACCAGGATGGGTTTGGTTGGTGGTAGTATCAGGTTGGTACCGGATAGGTCTTTCTTATCCCTCTCTGATAGCCGACAGTTATATCGAGTCTCTATAGGTTGTTTAGTGCATGATGTGCTGCCGCTCAGTCCACCATACCTATGTAGGCGAGGACCGCCGATTTCTAGCCTCGCCGTGTACTGGCCTCAGTACTGACCGCTCTCTCTTTTTGCTTTGCCCTTTGTCGGCACCCCTTTTGTTTAAGAAGGTTTGAGATCGACGTCGTTAGCAGGGTTACCCTCCCGGCTTGGCCTGGGCAGGGTTATGGACGCCATTGGTTATTCTTCAGGGCTCTTAGCCCCATTTGCATCTTGTCTGTAGCTGGACGCTCTATCGTTTTCAAGGTGATTTGGATCTTTGCTCTGTATATCTGTATTCTTGACTCATGGAGTCGTGTTGTATATATATATCTGTTCTGTAGGTCCCATCGAGGACTGTTGTGTAATGTTATTACTTCGTTTTCCACCCGCACACAAGTGCCTGGTGGGCACCTTTGAATCGTTTCTATGCGGGTTTGGCGGGAAGCGCTGAAACTTGCATAGGTCCGATTCTGAGGGTGTTACAGAGTGGTATCAGAGCCCAGCAGTTGCGATACCCCACAAGTCCAGCCTGTAGGATAACCTAGCTAACGACCGAAGTAGAGTGTCAAAACTATTTTTTTTGAAAAATCGGTTGGATAGTTCTGATTAGGTCTGATTTTACTCCTTACCCCTCTGCTTCTCTCCTCTCACCTCTGCGTGTTTTGATTCCGCTCTCTTTTCTCTCTTCGAGTCCAGGATTTCTCGTGGTTGGGTTCCATCGTACCTTCAGGGTTTCGCTTCCTCCTTTGGTAACGGTGTTGCTACATCTGGTCTTCATGCTATCCGAGGAATCCTTCTTCTGGTGGACTTCTCTTTGTTCCTTCTCGTGCCTTCCGGTGTTTTCCGACGCGACGACATCATCTACGCTAGGTCCGATGCAGAGTCTGCATCACTTCTTTGTTTCTGAACCTCGATTGTCGAGATCTTCAGTCTGATTCCGAGAATGGTTGCACGCTTTTCTACTGATTGTGCAGAGTAATAGTTTGGGTGCGTGATGGATTGGCCCCCATGCCGACTACCCCTTCTATTCGCTTTTGTACATTGAAGTGGATGAGAATGCACCGGTTCTCTCTTTCTATCGAAGCTAGAGGTGGCTTTATTTGTTGATAATTCTGCCTTCGCCTTTTGTTTCCGGAGTGTTCTCTCGACGATCACGGACAATGACCTCTTGTTAGTGGTGTCGCGAGGTTCTACACGATGCGAGAAGACGCAGATCGCCGACCTTCCTTCCGGTACCATGAGGCGGATTTCGAGGGCGAGATCCATTGTTAGTGGTGTCGAATTGTAGCACCCCGGGTAAAACCACTACTAGAAAATCGCGTTATTTTTGTGCATTGCATCATCATGACCGCATGCTCAAGTCATCATGCCACATTGCATTTGAGCATCGTCATCATCATGCATTTCTTTGTCTAAAACTATTTTCGAAAAGCATATTTGTTTTCTAAATACCCCACCTTTATTTCAAATCCCAAAACCCGGGTATCTGGATTAATTTGTTTCGTCTACCAATAGATTTCAAAAGCCCCGTTTTAAATATTAAAATATTTATTTTATTTTTAGGGGCAGCCGTACCGGGCCGATCCGACCCAGTCGGCCACCCCCAGTACAAAACCAGCCTGTCTAATTCCTAATTCTACCCAACCCTATTCTACCCAGCCTCCCTCCACCTCACCCTGACCAATCCCCTCCCTCCACCTCACCACTCCCTTCCCCTCCAGCCAACCACCAGCCGCCACCTCACCCGCCAGCGCCGCCTCACCCTAGCCAGCAACCCCACCCACCTGGTACCTAACACACACACAACACACGCACACCACACTCCCCGACCCTCCCTGGCTGACACACCCACCCCACGCGGGCGCGGCCCCACCTTCCTCCTCACGAACGCTCCCACCCACGCCTCACCCCGCAAACCGCGTGAGCCCGGCCCCACCCCACAGACCCCTGCCGCGATCCCCACCCCTTTCCCCATCGTCGCCATCTCCCCATCCCGAAGCCTCCGCCGCCTCCATCCGGCTCCCCCGCCGCCCCCCCCCCCCTCGAGCTCCCCCAGCCCCACCTGGCGCGCCGCACGTCCGTCTCCCGCCCACCTGACCCGGACGCCTTCCCCACCTTCCCCGCTTCGTCCTCCCTGCCGTGGGGCTCCTCCACCGTCGTCGGCCGCCTCCAGCGTTCTCTCGAGCGCCACCCGCAACGGCCTCCTCCGTCGGCCCTCGACAGCGCCTCTCGCCTGCGCGCCGCCTCGAGCTCTGGCCCGCTGCGCTCGCCGCCCCCGTCTCCTCCTTCCCTGGCCGCCGACCTCTACGCCGCGCCCTCCTCTCGCCGGCCAGCGACCCGACCGCATCGAGCCGAGCCACCACCAGCGCGGCCCCGTTGATGCCAATGGCCTCCGGCCACCTCTCCGTCCACCCGGTCTCTCCCAACGATGACCGGCGCCGCCGCGGGATCCACCGCTGCTCCGCTCCTTCCTCTCCATCGAGAAGCCCCGAGCCCTCCACCCCGCGGGACATCGGCTTCCTCACACCGTCGCCGGTGCTCATCCGCGTCCGTCGAAGCTCCTCCCCACCTCGCGTAGAGCCCTGGCCACGCGAGCTGCCGCCGCGCCTCCTCGTCTCTGCCTGTCGGTTTCCCCTGCGCATGGTCGCCATGATGCCCTCTGCCCGCGTGTACCGCGAGCTTCCTCCAAGTTTCTTTGAAGTGCGTGACCCTCCCGGTGAACTTTTCTGTTTTGTCCCAAGCGGTGACCGTGGGTTGCCCCGTTCTGCATGGCAGCTGCCTGCCCGGGTTCTGTGTGCTTGTGCATCTGTAGCCGCGGATTCTGGGGATTGTCGTAACAAGAGCTGATGATGTGATGCCATGTTCGATCGAGATCTTCCGGCGGTCCAGCGTATCAAGTTGTACAAGGTCTCCCGCTATGGACCTCAAGACCTCCTTCTCGGACCCGATGACCGCCAAGATCGCCACTCGGAACAACGAGCACTTCGCCGCGGAACGCCAAGTACTTCACCCCGAAGGCCAAGACCAAAACGGAACACAGACCCGACAAGATCTTCGCGACGACAAGATCGGCACCGACCAGGGCAAATCTAATGCGCCCCCGACACCAAACCAGGTCCTTCTTCCCGGATGCGACAAGATCTACTTCCGTTGCCCGAGACCGATTCCGTCGAACCGTTTCCCCCGTCGAACCCTGAGACCAACCCCGAACCCCTCGGAGCCCAAGTTCGCCGAACCCTAATGTTATTCCCTATCCGAGACCCCATTATTTTTATAATATGACATTATCAACTGTTGCATATTAAATTGATCATGCATGCATACTTGTCTGTGGTTTGGGGGCATTATGCCAATTCATCTCATAATTGAATATGGAGTCGATATGCGGGATATCTTTGTCTTATTACGGACTCCATTTAATTGGCATAGCCGAAGCCATATTTTGCCTTGTTAACACAACATTTAAATTGTGGGGTATATAAATAACTTGAACCACTTAATAATTATCGGGACCCCGGTTCCGTTTAATATTGCCCAATCGCATCGCATCCTTGCCATGCCATACATCATACATGCATCATGCCCGATCTTCTGCCGTAGTATTAAATATTGCACCCGGTGTTTTTGCTAGTGCTTTGCTTCTTCACGGATTAGGCCGATGAGTTGATGCGAGAGTCGACCCGATCTTCGGATGAACCCTCGGCAATGTTTTCAGGCGAGCACCTTCCCCTTTCTACCTATCTTACTTTTATAGTCTTTATTCCCTCCTATTGATCTATTGCTATATGTGTTGCGATGCTCTAGTTTTTGTACCCGGAACATCCCTTGCAGCCTCATATTGCCTTGGACACATCCTATTACCTATTGTTTGGTAGATAGTTCGACTTGCGTGTCGTAGTCGCTTGCTCAAGTGCTGTTGCGTGTCGTCAAGTACCACAGTTGTTGGAGTATTGCCGCATGTTTAATGTTGGAGATGATCATGGCTTTAAATATTGTTTAATAACTAAAATTGGAAGTAGGTAATGCAGAGGCACAGGTGGGCAATAGATGTTATTTGGTTGTTAACCGTCCAGTTGTGTCCCGTAGGACCCCGAGTTCTTGACACCTGTTCCGAGATCGAGCGCGCTAACCACAGGTGGGGTGTATGGGCACCCCCATCGATTTAGTACCTTATTCCAAGTACTGTACTAGGGGCCACAAGTAGTTTGGGGCTTTATTACTATTCTGTACTTATGCCATGCTTTACTACTTTATTAACGATTGTGCGAGGAGCACCTGTACTGTTTAGGTAAGCGGAGTGTTTTCGCGGTATCGACAAGCCCGAGAGTTTCGGGTTCCCCATCGTTTACAGCCACTGACGCAAACCCTGGGTCCGTTCCGGAGCCGGCCAACTTCGTTGCTGGTAGCTTAGTGGGGTGGCCCCCCATGCTTGCTTTGGGTCTGGGAAACGTCGTGTCCGAAACCCCGTCGACATACCGTTGGGTGTATGTTTTGTGATCTTGTACCTACCTGATCTGATAACAAGGATGTAGGCGCGTGTGGACACTTTGGTGCACCCCTGCAGGGTTAAATCTTTTTGAGAAGCCGTGTCCGCGGTTATGGACGACTTGGAGCATAGTTCTCGATCATAGACAACTATAACTAAAGTTTACTGCTATAATTTGACTTGTACCCGATATGACTAGTAATCAGCTTCACTACAACGGAATGGCTAGATAAAAGTACCAACAACTGCTGGGTTTGGGATGTCCCATGCTAATCGTATCTGACTAGTAAGTGTTGCAACTACAACGGAATGTTTAACTAAAACTGCCCACTGTTTATTATATCAGGATGACTCATGCTATCTATATTTGACTAGTAATTGCCGCCACTATAACGGAATGAATAAAACTGCCAACTGTGTGAGTTCCTCGGTTGACTTCCTCGTTTGGTCTCGAGGGGGAAATACCAGGATGGGTTTGGTTGGTGGTAGTATCAGGTTGGTACCGGATAGGTCTTTCTTATCCCTCTCTGATAGCCGACAGTTATATCGAGTCTCTATAGGTTGTTTAGTGCATGCTGTGCTGCCGCTCAGTCCACCATACCTATGTAGGCGAGGACCGCCGATTTCTAGCCTCGCCGTGTACTGGCCTCAGTACTGACCGCTCTCTCTTTTTCCTTTGCCCTTTGTCGGCACCCCTTTTGTTTAAGCAGGTTTGAGATCGACGTCGTTAGCAGGGTTACCCTTCCGGCTTGGCCTGGGCAGGGTTATGGACGCCATTGGTTATTCTTCAGGGCTCTTAGCCCCATTTGCATCTTGTCTGTAGCTGGACGCTCTATCGTTTTCAAGGTGATTTGGATCTTTGCTCTGTATATCTGTATTCTTGACTCATGGAGTCGTGTTGTATATATATATATCTGTTCTGTGGGTCCCATCGAGGACTGTTGTGTAATGTTATTACTTCGTTTTCCACCCGCACGCAAGTGCCTGGTGGGCACCTTTGAATCGTTTCTATGCGGGTTTGGCGGGAAGCGCTGAAACTTGCATAGAGCCGATTCTGAGGGTGTTACAACTTTGGAGAGGAAGATAGGATGCATCGAGGACGACTTTAATTCATGAAGGGGAGGATTATGAGGATATCCCTACTATTGATACACCTGGTACTCCTATGACAACGTTACATGTAACTCTCACGAGATCTCATGCACGGCTACTCAATTATTAGGTACTTTCGTTACTAGGAACACTTCCTAATATAAATGAGAATATGATGATGCCTAAATCAGACGCGTTTATGTTAGTTAGGAATGATGGATCTAGTAAGGAGGAAAGGACAAGCTTTAGAGCATGGGTGTGCATGGAGAAGCCCACAAGCGTGTGAGGATTGACGATGATGCTGTGAGTGGAGATTTCAGGACTTTGAAGCCACCATAATGCTGCAAAGGATGCTTGGATGAATTTCCAAAGATAACTACTCGTATTATTCGTCCAAGTCTTTATTTTGTGTTGTGCACCTTATTTGATTGGCCAGACCCATGTATTTTCGAGCTAGATAATATAGAGATTTTGTGGAGGCTGTTTGAGTGGAGGAAGGCCCATCTAGAGGTGTTTTCGGGTGGCCCATTAGGGTTGTACAAAAATCTCCTCTCTTCCTCCATATAAACCCCCTCCCAGCTGTCATTAGAACTTGGATTTTGTTTAGACTAAAATTTAGCCATCATCGCAACTACGCCAAGGCTTGAGTGTCGCAGTGGCCTCTTGTACTTCGCACCTATACAGGATCCCACCTTTTCAATAAAGCTTTCATCTATATCCGCAATATCTTGATTGCAATATTAGTTCTTACTTGTTCTCGATTTCAGGTAGGAATTAAGACCCTCGTTGGTCAGGCTGATCGTGCTTCTACAAGATCGGTAACCTCCAGGAGATTGTCCTAGCGATTGCATTGGCGCTCGTGCTCGCACGTGTAGTCGGATTGTCAAGCCCGAACTCTAGCAAATCGACTATCACCATTTCATCAAAAGACCAGACACCTTTGCCCTATCACGTTGTGGTTAGGGTTCCTAGCTACGTGATGGGTCTTTCTAATCTCTTGTTGGATCTCTGAAGAAATGCCATGTTCTGTACCTAGAAATGGATATTTGGAAAATTCCCGAGATAGCTACAATGTGAGACTCCAGCACATGTCTTAATAGGATTAATAGTATACCCATATCAACAAGTTGCAACTTATTTTTCGTAAGCTCATCTGAAAAGAACTTTAAGGTTAAGAGTGCTTGGCGTAGAGAAATTTGAGGATGGATGACTGACCGAAAAGAGGGTATCAGGTGCGCACGAGTGAGGACAAAGTGCGCATAAAAGGCTAGTGTCGGTTTGTGGGGTTAGTCTAGAGATCCTATTGAGCTGCCACGAGTGACAGCCTCTAGTCCAGAGAGGCCGGGGTGTTATAGATGGTATCAGAGCGGACCCTCGCGGTTACACGGGCTTGTGCAGGTCAGTGGAGGACATGTGGACCATTGCGCGTGTGGTCCGGAGTGGACACGGCATGACACATGCGTCGACACTAGAAGCACAAATGTATGCCAAGAGGGGATGTTCCTGGCATTTGGTTGATCAAAAAGGGCGTCGATCTTATAAGGGTGAGTGTATGTGAGACTCTGGCGCATGGCTTAATAGGATTGGTAGTATATCCATATCAACAAGTTGCAACTTTTTTTCCAAAATATCATCTGAAAAGAACTCTAAGGTTAAGCGTGCTTGTCCTAGAGCAACTTGAGGAAGGCTGACTGAGTAGGAAGTGTGTACCGGATGCGCACTAGTGAGGACAAAGTGCGCAGAAAAGGATAGTGTTGGTATATTGGGTTAGCCTAGAGATCCTATTCAGCTGATATGAGTGATAGCCGCAGGTCCCAGAGGCCGGGGTGTTACATACGATGTAGATCTAGGCTAAATTTTAGCCCCTCCAACTAGACCTGCAGAAACTTTTTTATACCGCGACGGTTGCACCAAGGGCTTCTAGGTGAAGCCAATTTGTGAATTGGCCACCGAATGCTATCTAATATTTATTAAAAATGGGGTGATGCATTTTCACATCTCACCCTTGGTGGCTGCTTCACAAAGTAAGCCCTTTTCGGCACCGGGAAAATGGAAAATGGGCTTTTCGTGCAAAGAATGTGAAAACTTCATGAAGCAACATTGTTTTCCATCACAATATGCAAGCATGTGCGGAATATGGGCACATTAAATCAAACTATTCCATGGTTGTGGTCATGACCTAGCTCATTTTCCTTCAAAGTCATGAATCCTTGAAGGCGGTATGTGATTTTTGTGAACACTTTTTTAGAATAATCCTTGTATGACATGTCTGTTATTTTTTCCTTCAACTAGGCAACATAAAATGACAATGTGCGAAGTTTTCACATCTTTTGAGATTTTTTATTTTGAGGATGGTTTTGAAATTCTGCTGAGATCCGCTGCGGTTACGGTTCCTGGCTACACGACGGGTCTTGCTAATATCTTGTTGGATCTCTCAAAGAATGCCATGTTTTGTACCTGGAAATGATTTTATGGAAAATTCCCGAGATAGCTACGAGGTATCTCCAGGCTAAATTTTAGCCCCCTCCAACTAGAGCGGCAGAAACTTGTTGATATCACGACGATCGCGCTGAGAGGTTCTAGGTGAAGCCAATCGATGAATTAGACACTGACTGCCCTCTAGTATTTATTAAAAATTAAGTGATGCATTTTCACATCTCATCTTTGGTGGCTGCTTCATAAAGTAAGCCCTTTTCAGCACCCGTAAAATGGAAAATGGGCTTTCCATGCAGAGAGTGTGAAAAATTCATGAATCAACATTATTTTCCATCACAATATGCACGCATGTGTGGAATATGGATGCATTAAAGCAAACTATGGCATGGTTGTGGTCATGACCTAGCTCATTTTCCTTGAAAACCATGAATCCTTAAGGGGGTAGGTGATTTATGTGAACACCTTTTTAGAATAATCCTCGTATGCCATGTCTGTTATTTTTTTCTACAACTAGGCAACATAAAATAACAATGTGCGAATGTTTCACTTTTTTTTGAATTTTTTAGGCCGGTTTCGAAATTCAGTTGAGATCCTCTGCGGCTAGGGTTCCTGGCTATATGCCAGGTCTTCCTAATCTCTTGTTGGATATCTTAATAAATGCCATGTTTTCTGTACCTAGAAATGATTTTTTGGAAAATTCCCGAGATAGCTACGAGGTAGCTCCAGGCTAAATTTTAGCCCCCTCTAGGTAGACCGACAGAAACTTGTTTATATCCTGATGGTTGCACCGAGAGGTTCTAGGTGAAGCCAATCCGTGAATTGGCCACTGAATGCTCTCTAGTATTTATTAAAAATGGGGTGATGGATTTTCACATCTCATCCGTGGTGGCTGCTTCACAAAGTAAGCCCTTTTCGGCACCGTGAAAATGGAAAATGGGCTTTTCGTCTAGAGATTGTGAAAACTTCATGAAGCAACATTATTTGATATCACAATATGTATGCATGTGCGGAATATGGGCACATTAAAGCAAACCATGTCATGGTTGTGGTCAATACCTAGCTCATTTGCCTTGAAAGCCATGAATCCTCGAAGGCGGCAGGTGATTTCTGTGAACACTTCTTTTTAGAATAATCCTCGTATGCCATGTCTGTTATTTTTGCCTTCAACTAGGCAATATAAAATGACAATGTGCGAAGGTTAAACATTTTTTTATTTTTTTGCATCTTTTAGGACGGTTTCGAAATTATGCCGAGATCTGCTGCGGTTAGGGTTCCTGGATATGTGCCTAATCTATTATTGGATCTTTGTAGAAAATGCCAATATTCTGGCACACATCTACATAATAGATTGTTTTGCTGTTTTTTGTTAAATAATTGCTAAATGTCTTTAGAAGGACCCTTTATAACTAGTTTCATATATGATTAATTGTTTTGAGCTAGCCATCATGCAATAGATGGCCAGGATACACCATCCAATAATTTGACTGAGATAGTGCGCTGAAATTTCGCGCCTAGGAATTAAATTCTCCTGCGAGACCACGATCCTGAGACCATCTTCCTGAGATGGTTCATCCCTCTAGCCCAACACCATGCATGATTTTCCCTGAGGGCGTTTAGGTAATCGGTAAGAAACCCTTCTTATCCTCACCAAAAGGGGACGAGATCCAATTTTCTTAACCTCGCTGTCCTCCCCCTCCTCGATTTGCCGGTGTACGCCCCTCCTTGACTTTCCACTGTCCTCCCATCCTCCACTAGTCGGTGTACGCCGCTCCTCACCACTCCGCCATCCATCCCTCCAGTAGACAACTAGCCGTTGTCGTATCCCAAAACCTAGCTTGTTGACACCTTCTCGGTTTTCCACCATGCCGTGTCAAGTTTGAAGGTATAAAACCTCGCCTTCAACCTCATCAACAAGATCTTCCACCTCTCTGTGCACCTCTCCTTCAAGGTCTCCATAGTGTCCATGTACCTTTGCCGTCAAGGTCTGCCCACTGGCCGTGCACCTTGCCGATAAAGTATGCCCACTCGCTGTGCACTTCACTGACAAGATACGCCACCTCACCGTGAACCTCGTCGACAAGGTGTGCCACCTCGCCGTCAAGGTCTTCCAACTGTCTGTGCAGCTCGCCATCAAGTTCTTCCCCCTCTCCGTCAAGGTATGTCCCCTCTCCTTCAATATTTGTCCACTTGCCATCATGGTCTGCCCCTGATACATACAAAACGTATCTACTTTACCGAACACTTTTGCTATTGTTTCACCTCTAAACTTGTGTGATTTTGATACAACTAAAGAGACTAACGCTTTTTTCAGAAGAATTACCTTGGTGTTTAGTTTTCGTGCAGAAAATCAACTATTAGGAAAAATCCCGAAAAATATGCAAAAAATCCTATTTCACCAGAAGACTCACGGAGCCAGAATATGAGACGGAGTGGGCCCCGGGGGGCCCACACCCCCCAGCCGCGCGGGGCAGGCGTAGCCAAGCGTGGAGGGGGTGTGTCCGCCCTAGGCACCCCCTCGACCTCCCTCTTCGCCTATAAGTTGCCTCTTGACCTAAAAACTTAGGGGGGTTGACGTTTTTCCTGAAAGAGCTCCGCTGCGCCGCCACCACCAGAAACCGCGATTCAGAACCAGAAACTCTGTTCTGGCACCCTGCCGGGACGGGGAATTTGGAGAGGATCATCGCCATCATCATCACCGACGCCTCTCCATCAACCATCCAAGTTTCCCCCATCCATGAGTGAGTAATCCCCCGATGTAGGCTATGGGGATGGTAGGGATTGGATGAGTTATTTCATGTAATCAAATAAGATTGTTAGGGCATGGTGCCTAGTATCTCTATTAGTGCTATTTGACTTTGTTGCAACTTTTTGTGCTTAATGCTTTTCACTAGGGCCCGAGTGCCATGATATAAGATCTGAACTTATTATTGATTCATTATGATAGCATTGTTTGTGATCTTATCTGCATGTTGTGTATACATATCATAGTCCGGATCCAAAGGCCCCGAAGTGACAGAAATTGGGACAACCGGAGGGGATGGCTATGATGTGAGCATCACATGTGTTCACAGAGTGTTAATGATTTGCTCCGGTGCTCTATTAAAAGGAGCACCTTAAATGCCAGTAGTTCCCATGAGGCCCCGCTACAATGGGATGGCAGGACAAAAGATGTTGTGCAAGTTCTCATTGCGAGCACGCATGACTATATATGGAGCACATGTCTATGATTGTTTAGTACTTGGACGATTTATCTTATTTATCTGCAAATGCCCTAGATATTGAAGTTACTTGTTTAGACGTGTCCATGCAACGCTCGTCCATCCATCCTTATGCCTACCACACTCATATCCTACAGTTTGCTACTACTGTTACTGTTTCTCTTGTTCTACTGCTACTGTTACTTTACTATTGCTACTACAAAACTGTTGCTACTCATAAACTTCTATGAGCAAGAATTATTTCTAGGTGCAGCTGAATTGACAACTCAGTTTTTAAGGCTTATAAGTATTCTTTGTCTCCCCTTGTGTCGAATCAATAAATTACGTAATACTACCCTCGAAGACTGTTGCGATCCCCTATACTTGTGGGTCATCAAGGCTATTTTCCGGCGCCGTTGCCGAGGATCATAGCTTTATTTGTAAGTTCACTTGGATCTATTATTGTTCACTTCTACTCCTTTCACCATGGGGAAGTCTCATGATGGAAAGTTTCCTATTTTACCATCCACTACAAGAAGAGGTACAGTCCTAAACACCTCTACTGCTCTTGATTCACCGTCTGTTATAAGTAAGCTTGTTACACCACCACCACATACTCATGCTACACACACTGCTACTACTGCTAAATCTGAAATTGCTTCTGATACTCATGATGTTACTTCTACTGTGCTTGATGCGAGTGGTTCATTAGGTCCTTTCCTAGATGCTACTATTGCTAGAACTATTTTGGGAAACGCTAAAACTCCTAGTGAAGACACGGTTACACCTGTTACCTCACTTGAGTCTAGAGAGAGATATGATATTAGTGATGGTTACATTGAAATGACTGATGATTTTATTGAAGAGTACCAAAACACACATGTTTCTAGTGCTATTAGAAGTCTCCTTGCGAGACGCACCATTATTCCTAAATTGTCCTCTGATCCTAAGTTTGCCACTTCTCCCATAGATATTAAAGATAAAGATTATGATTTATCTCGTGATTGTCCTATTTAGATATTGTTGAGAAATAACCTTTTTGTGGGACTGAGAGTGAGAGTTCTACGACACATATGAATGAGCTTTCCACTATGAGTGCTTTATTCTCTGATGATTTTAAGATGCGCAAGTACTTTGTTACAAACATATTCCCTTTTCACTAAAAGGGGAAGCTAAAGCTTGGTTTAATAGATTACCTCCTGGATCCATTGATAGCTCTGATTGTGTGATTGCTTGTTTCTTCCAAAAATATTTTCCTCCCAATGCTAGACATGCTGCTTTGCACAGACTTTTTGATTTCAAACAGTGAGAAGAAGAGAAATTTCCTGAGTCATGGACAAGGTTCTGTGCCTTGATTCATGCACAACCTGGATGTCCGTTACCTAAAAATGAGCTTCTTGATATTTATTATAATGGACTAATTGATTATTCTAGGACATACCCATATAGTTTTGCTGATTGTGTTTTCAGGAAAAGAACTCCTACAGATGCTGAAGAATTAATGGCTAAAATAAGCAAGAATTATGATGATAGGACTTCAACTGAGCTAAGTACACATGAGGCTACTACTCCTGAACCAGTTGTACCTGAACCAGTTCCAACACCAACACCAAAGAAGAGGGGAGTAATTTCATTAAATGATGAAGTGATGAAAGAAGCTAAGAAATGTCTTAAGGATAGAGGTATTCGAGCTGAAGATGTGAAGAATCTACCTCCTATAGAAGAATTATGTAAGCCAATTCCCTACTCATCTACTATTGAGGTCTCTCTCCACTTTAATGAAGGTGATATTCCCTATGGTAAACCTCCTGATCAATGTTTAGAGGAACTTGACACCTTTATTGTTAAGCAAGGTAATTTTAATAAACAAGTTCGGAATTATTTATTGGAAAACTCTAGAGCTATTAATGAGTTGAAAGATATTGTGGAAATAACTTCTAATGATGTTAAAATGCTTTGTAAACACTTTCAAATGGGTCAAACTAAAATTGATCAACTTTCTAAGGTACAAAAATATATGCTAGTTATTGCCTCAGGAGATAAACATGCTTATGGATTTAGAACTAGGAGTGGCATAGCTACTCAAGATCCTTTATATCTAGAAGTACGCCCTTAAATAATTGAGCAGGATTCTCACAAAATAGTTGAGGAACCACCTGAACCTGCTGTAGACCCTAATAGTATATCTGTCTCTGATGCTGAAACTAATAGTGGTGATAGAAATGATGCTCCTGATAAGGAAGAAGTTGAGGAAGAACCTGAGAAACACACTAAGAACACCAGGTACACTAAGTAAAATTTTATTGCTAATAAACATGGTAGTGAAGGAGAGCCTTGGGTGTAGAAACCAATGCATTTTCCTAATAAGAAACACAAGTCATAGGAGGAAGAACACTATAACAAGTTTTGTGAGTGGATAAAACCTTTATTTTTGCAAATTCCTTTAAATGATGCTATTAAGTTGTCTCCTTATTCAAAGTATATGAAGGATATTGTCTCTAATAAAAGTAAGATTCCTAATGAGGAAATTTCTACTTTGCTTGCTAATTATTCCTTCAACGGTAAGGTTCCAAAGAAACTTGGTGATCTAGGTATTCCAAATATTCCTTGCTCCATGGAAAATAATTATGTTAGAACTGCTTTGTGTGATTTGGGAGCTGGAGTTAGTGTTATGACTTTTTCTCTCTACAAGAGACTCTAGCTAGAAAAGTTGATACCAACTGATATATCTTTGCAAATGGATGATAAGTCTACTACTATTCCTGTTGGTATATGTGAGGATGTTCATGTTCAAGTGGTTCATAATTGCTTGGTTTTAACTGATTTTGTTGTGCTTGAGATGCCCAAAGATGATAATATGTCTATTATTCTTGGGAGACATTTTCTTAATACTATAGGTGATGTCATAAATTGTAATCAAGGAAAAGTAACTTTTAATATTAATGACAAAGAGCATATTGTCTATTTCCCCAAGAAGATTGATAAGAGCTATTGCCTGAATTCCATTGAAAATATTGAGAGCATCAAAGTTGGAGAAATATATTGTCCCATTCCACAAGAAAGTTTTGAAACTACTATGATTAGGACTATTGCTATCAAGTTTGAGGTAACATAATCACTTTGTGGAATGCAAATTTTTTCTTCATATAAAATTGTTTTGGTAACAAGACTTTATCAGACTTGTTAACAAAAGGATTTTAATGAACAAAACAATGCTTTCACGGTGGTTATACTTGCTCACTATTATTTTCTCCTTCCTAGTCTTTGCTCTTTCTCTTGTTAGCTTTAGTTTTGCTAGTTGTTTGCTTGTTACAGTGTCTTAGAACTTCTGTAGTTTTGGTTTTTGATTGCTTTTGCTTCTTCTAAAAAATTATTTTCTACGAGAAAAATAAAGTTTCCCAAAAAATCCCAGAAAATTCATATTAAATTTTTCCTCGAAAAAGGGGCAAAGGGACACCTGGAGTGGCCCAGGGGGACCCACCAGGCCAGCACACCCCCTGGTGGCACAACCATCCCCCAGGGCGTTCCTGGACTGGGTGGGGACCACCTGTGGCTCTCCAAGTTTCCTCCTCCCAGCCACTTCTTTCTCTCTCCCTAAAAACACCGGAAAACTTTCTCAATCTCGAGTTCCTACTGTTCTTGCTCCCGATTTTCGATCTCCTTGCTCAGCCCATCGTTGCCGTTGATTTTTGGAGGGATTATTCCTTGGTATGTGCCTCCTCCGTTTGTCTAATTAGATTTTTGATTGGTAAATTATATCTTGAGTATTTTGCTGCTATAGGTGTCAGGTTGTGTGATCTTGCATGCTTGTTCTATGGTTAGATATTTCATTTTGATGCATGTTTAGCCCTCTAGCAAGTTCCTTTAGTAGTTCCTCATCTTCTATCAACATGGAAATTACTTGGTTTGATGTTTGTCTAATTTTTTTAGAAAAGAAGATGAGTGCATACCCATTACATCAACATGATTTGGTTGTACCTGAGCCAATGAAAGTCCATCGTGAGGAAGGAGTCTTCCCTTCCATATATCCATGCCCTGAATTTATGAGAGCCACAGTAATCTTCTAGGATTTCCAAACTATGATTACTAATGTAGGGTTGGAACACTTTGTTGAAGAGGAACCATATCAGTATGTTAAGATAACCATGGCTATGGTCTAGGACTTCCGGTTTACCTGGTCCTCGTCTAACCCCACGGTCCATTATAAAATCAACAATATAGCTCTCGCCCTGCCTTTTGCTGATTTCTATGCGGCTATTAGAGTGCCTCATTGGGGATCTTGTGAGAAGATCAAGGAGAGGCCCAAGTCACTTATGGATTTATATGCTGAAATTTGCCAAGGTTTCGACTTCTCGAAGGAAAGTGGTAAAATTCAGAACATTCAGTTCCCATCCATTAGATATTTTGCCTATTTCATTACCAAGTGTGTTCTTGCTAGAAACTTATCTTCATTTGATCTAGCTTTTATCTCAGCGGATTTGAATAGGGAAAGAACTTACAACCTGGGTGCTTTGATAGCTTACCCTCTTACCACTAACTGCGAGAAGGGTGGAATTTGTGGAGGTCTCATCGCCTCTAGGTTGCTAGCTTTCCATGGTTTGAAGCCTCGCCATTCAGATTATTGGTTCCCCTTAGAGAGACTTGATCTCGATTCCATGTTTCAGCATAATTTTGTTTCTTCTTGGGCTACTATGAGAAGTTTACCATATGAGTTATCCTTTGTCAAGCATGGTTGGAGAGGGGGTAGGACTGAGAAAGTAGTTTACTTGCCTGCGCCTTCTTTGTTTAATTTTGATAACAGGCAAGGATGGTCGCTCACGCAGGAAGAGTTTGACACATACGTGGCAGAGCTCTCCCAGCAAGAGGAGAATGTGGAGAGGATGCCGTAGATGATTCGGTTCAGCCCTCCAACATGGGAGAGTCTTCATACCAGCAGCCCTCCGATGATTGGAGCGCGTCTTCTTCTTCATCGCGAGGGCCTGATTATGATCATTCCTGTGATGACCCACCATATTGGGGTCACTAACCGCGCTATTTAGCCACACTTAGGCCAAAAGAATAAGCTTGGGGGAGGTACGCCTACATCACACTCATCTATATATCATGTTTTGTTGGTTCTTTGTATATCCATTTTTCGCTTTGTTTTTGGTTTTTGTTTCTTCTTTCTCAAAACACAAAAAGACCAAAAATATTTTCATTGTTTCTCTTGGTTTGTTTCTTTGCTTTTTATATTTGGTTTGCCTTTAAGAAAAATCCAAAAAGATTTTGCTTTGTTTGCTTGCTTTAAAAATCGAAAACACCAAAAATATTTGTTGTTCTTCTTTGGTTTTGTGAAGTTCTTTGCAGGGTTCAGCAGTCCTCAGTGGAGTTTGGTTTCGTGTTATTATTTAAGCCACACATGTGAAGAGCAATAATGAAGATTAAGACAACTTGAGGTGTGGTAAGAGGCTGGTAACGAACTGTGTTTTTTTTTCATTTTTGTAGATATACTCATCATTGTGAGCATGCTTAGTCTGTTCATGTAAGGTGTATGTTATTTATGGTTTCTTAGTAGTTCTTGTTTTCTTACGATTAGCTCCAGATTAGTAATAGTTTGTAGCATGTCATATGAATGTTTGCTTGCATTGTTCTATTCATATTTTGGTATGATATTTCGGTATACTCCTCTGAAGGTGTCATGTGAATCAACTTGGCACATGCTCACGCATGCATATGACTGAACAATAGTCAGTAAGTCTCGATGATTTATTTTGCCTCAGAGTTCTTGTATCACTTTTATGCCATCATTAGTCCTGTTTTGTTGCAAGCATGATTACGACATTTATTGCTCTCTCGTTTGTCGCTCCCTCTCTAATGCTAGTGTTCGCTCGCACTGAGTATGAGCTCTACTTGTGCTTCCAACTCCCCAAAACCAACATTACCAACAGTGTCCACCTTACCTACCTACTAGCATCATTTGTTATTTAGTGCATATTCATTATGCCTTGTTTTCTTCCAAATAAAATGTTTGACTGTTTTGAGAAAGTTAGTTAGTAAAGCTCTCATGAACTTGATGGCACACTTTATTTCTTGCACTTAATAAACCAAACCATTGTGACTGTCCATGAAAGTTATATTCTTGCAAAATTATAGGATGAGAGTTAGCAGAACTGTGTTGTCATAGGGAACGCTTTCAACATTGCACCTGTACTTTGTACCCAGTTGATATCATGCTCTTTTGTTTACGGATGTCGTCGGTGTGAAATAAAAGGGGAGCTTGTAAGTTCATGGATTTATATAAATGTGTTAGAGAAACGCCTATGCCGCTAGCCTAAGCCATGCCTAATCATGGTGGAAACTTGTAGCATAACCATAATGAGCAATTGATACGTCGGAAACGTATCTATAATTTTTGATGTTCCATGCTTGTTTAGTATCTAATTTGCTTTGCTTTGTCTACACTTTGAGGTGTTTTTACATGTTTTCTGGTACTAACCTATTAACAGGATTTCACAATGCCAGTTGCATGTTTTCTTCTATTTTTGGTTCCAGAAAGGCAGAAAATCAATATTCTAAGAATTGGACGGGACAAAAGCCAAAGTCAAAATTTTACCTGGGGATAATGGATCCAGAGTACGAGACGGAGGAGGGCCTCGAGGGTGCCACACCCCCTGGCCGTGCGAGTGGGCCCACCCCGCGCATGGGAGGGGGGTGCAGCTGCCTCGGGCACCCCCTCGGTCTCCCTCTTCGCCTATAAGAAGCCCCTGATGCATAAACCCTAAGTACCGGATCAATATTCCACGAAACCGTCTGTAGCCACCGCCACCATCGTCCCTAGATCGAGGGGATCTGAAGCTCTTCCCGGCACGCTGTCGGAGGGGAGATCATCCCGGAGGCCTTCTTCTTCATCATGCCAGCCTCCGGTATGAAGCATTAGTAGTTCCACCTTGGACTATGGGTCCATGTAGTAGCTAGATGGTTGTATCTCCTCCTTTGTGCTTTCATGTCTAGATCTTGTGAGCTCCGTTCATGATCAAGATCTCATCTATTTGTAATCATGCATGTTGTGTTTGCGGGGATCCGATGGATATTGAGATTACTATGTCAGATTGATTAATGGACTTGTCTTATTGATTCTATCATGTCTGTGTTGTTTGTGATCTTGCATGCTCTCAGTTGTTAGTAGCTATCTTGGCCAAGTAGTTGATAGTGACTACAAGAGGGGGTATTTATGCTCGATAGTGGGTTCATGCCTCTATTTAATCTAAGGGAAGTGACATAAGTCTCTAAGGTTGTAGATGTGTCGTTGCCACTAGGGAGAAAACAATGGTCCCTTGTTCATGGAACATGTGGACTGTTTACCTTACACACTTTGCTTAAAGTTGTTGTCTGTTGCTTGCAACTTAATACTAGAGGGGGTTCGGATGATTGGCAACCTCACTATTCGTTAATCCATTGATACATCTTCCACTTTTCTTGTTTACTTTCTGCAAACCAGTATTACCTTCCACACCATACAGTTAATCCTTTGTTACAGCAACCGGTGAGATTGACAACCTCACTGTTCGTTGGGGCAAAGTATTGAGTTTGTGTTGTGCAGGTTTCCAAGTTGCTTGCAACACCATTGAAACGTTTATTTCCTCCTACTGGTTCGATAACCTTGGTTTCTTAATGATTAAAGACTTACTGTTCTGCTCTTCACACCTTGCTCTTGGGGTTTCCCAACGAAGCGCTCCCACGTCGACAGAGCGCCAACAAGCTTTTCTGGCGCTGTTGCCGGGGAGGCTAAGGACGTCTTCACAAGGGGAGTCCTCCACAACCTTTCTCTTTACTTTGTTTTTGTTTTTCTTAGTTTATTTTGCTTCGTTTGGTTTGCCTCTTTTTATCAAAAATAAAAAAAAAATTAGTTGAAACTAGAGCCTATGGAAGAAGAAATTGCTGAATCTGGAAGCTCATTAGATGAAAAAGAGGAGGAGAGTGATGAACAAAGGGATGAAGAATGGATCTACCCATGTATACCTTCTAATGAGAGTAAATATTTACCTCTTACATTATTTTATTGTCCCCCATGCTTACCAAAGGAGGATGAATGTTATGTTCCCGTGGATTCTTTTGAAATATCTGCTATGGGTAAAACTTGTGATAATAGTTATGCTCCTATTATCTATGATAATCCTTTATTTGTGCCTAACTTTGAAATGCATGGTACTAAAGAGCTTTGCTTAGAAAATGTTTATGATAAAGCTCTAGATGATGGTCCTATTGGAATGGTTATACCCCACGGGTACATAACATTGGCATACCTAGTCCAGCCCAAGGAGGGCGCACGACAAGATACGCGACCTGTGGAGATTTCGGGTGGCCCAAGCCCACGACGACTTCGGATCCTTGGAGAACAAGAATATAGTAGATAGAATTTCAAAGGGGACAAACCCTAATCTGTAACCGACTCGACCTGTGCCCGGGACTTGCCTATCTATATAAAGGGTAGGAGGGCACGGTGAGGAGGGCATCAAATCACCTCATACGCACCTCACGCCAGATTGCATATGCGTACCCCTGTAACCTTCGGTTCCGCCATAATCAAGAGCAGACAAGCAGGAGTAGGGTTTTCCCTCCGGGGGCCTAAATCTAGGTAAATCTCGTGTCCCCATGTTGCTTGTCTGTTAACCGTTCCTTGATCTCGAGCATCCCCATCTTGTCCAAAACCCAAGTCCAAAACAATGGGCATTGACGAGTCGAAACCTCGTCAATTGGCATCGTCTGTGGGAATTGGGGGCGCTGATTGTGCGATCATGACGGTCCCATCCGGAGCGATCTACAACTCATCGGTGACGGAGAGTCATCTCCTCTTCGGCACCTTCGACCTCACCGCCCACTCGCCAGCCATCGTGAGGGATTTCGAGCCCGTAGGTGACGGGCTCGAGATTCTGTTCGGGAGCTTCTGCTTCCAGGTGGGGCAGATTGGAACCCTCCGCCTCCCAGAGCGGGTGTCACCACCTTCCATCAGGCCCACTTTGTGGGTCCCACCCATCGGCGTATTACGCACGTTGACGCTGACAGGAAAGTCATATGACAGCAGCAGCTGCAACTTAGATCTATGTGACCGGATACGAAAGCTGCGGCAGCAGCGATCCAACCCGCGGACGCTACCAATGCACCGTGGTCATCCAAAGCAAAGTAGAACCACCGCCGGGTTCGAGTGCGCCAAACCCTCCTCCCAACCACCCCTCAACCCGCAAGATAGGAACGGAGGAAACGGGGGAGAACCATCCCTTCAGCCCAATGAAAACGATGCTAACGCCTACCAGAAGATCAACCTCAACAAGGATGGATGGTGCCAGGCATGCGAAGCCGTGGCGGGCAACATCATCCTACATGTGAATGCTTCATGGGACCTGTTGATGGCATACCACCTCATCCTCATCGGAGAGCATAACAGGCAGGTGAAGCTGATGGAGGATCTCGACAAACGCAAGAAGGCAGCCTCGGAGTCTAGTGCGCGGCGAGCTGCGCTCTCTACCGCTGGTGGCTCCAGCTTGCATGGAAACAACGCCAACAAGAATCGCTCCTGCACGGAGCACATGGACCTCGCCGCACGCCCCGACATCACGAGGACCCTCAACATGTACTTTATGTCAATGGACATGAACGGCAATGTCATACTGAAGACGCCGCATGCTCCGATCATGGAAGCCACCACGTACCTCGCGTCCCACCCACCTCCGGTGGGTGACCTGAAGAGCGCCATGCATAAGTCCGCACTAGCCGGATTCGGACCGGAGCTGCGCTCCATGATGAAGCTCCTGCGGAGCCGAAGAAAAAAGCTGCGGTAAAGTTCATCCGCAGCCCTACACCCTCATCTGACGAGGATGAGCATGATCTGCCTCGACGTCGGAAGAGCCCAAGGAGTCGCAGCAGCGACTACAACGCTCGAAACGATCTCGCCTAGCGCAAGGTCGACAAGGCACGCGGCAAACGCGCGTGTTCAACCGAATCCAACGAGGATGACGACGGAGAGTTGTGCGGAGCTAGATGCTTCAGCAGATCCATTCGGAGAACAAGGATGCCAAAAAAAATTTAAGCTCCCTTCGGACACTCCGAAGTTCGATGGCACGCAGTACCCGAAAGCCTGGCTCAGCGACCACCTCTCATCCGTCAAGCTGCACGGCGGAAACAGAAACACCTCCCTACAGTTCCTTCAGCTGCAGCTGACGGGCGCAACTCGGATCTGGCTCAGCAGCCTATCTTCGGGTTCAATCCGAAGCTGGGACGAGCTAGCATACAGTTTCATCCGAAACATCAAGGGAACCAGCAAGAGGACAGCCTCGATCGAGGAACTGCGGGCCTGCACCTAGCGTACTGGCGAATCCATTCGCTCGAACATACTACATTGGTCCCACATCAAGAACTCCGTTGTGCACATCTCCGAGGAAAGGACAATCGATGCCTTCAAAGATAGTGTCAAGCGCCCGGACTTCAAGGAAGAACTTGGGCGCGTCAAGCCCAAGACGCTCCATCACCTCATGGACATCGCCAACAGGTGGGCAGATGGCGAGGATTCCCTTCACCGAATGCATTCGGATGACGAGGACGACTATGTCCGCAGGCGCGAATGCCGCAGCAAATGAAGATCGCGTGTCAACGACGATCGCGACGGAGTTGACATGGTTGTAGCTGGCTACGCCGACCGACGCAACGACGGCTACCGCAGCAGCGGATACCGTGGAGGCAACTTCCGCGATGGAGGGCGGCCTATAGAAATATGGCAGCGTCGTAGCCCTGATGACGAGCCCTCGGCATACGATAAGTTGTCTGGCCCTTGCACCATCCACTTCTACATCGACAAGCAAGATGGCAAAAATAAGGCCAGCCACATGCTAAAGGACTGCCGCGAGTTCCATAAGCTAATCGAGCGTCTCACCCAAATGCGATGCCAAATCATTAACCCTGGGTTTGGGACCGCACCTGCACCAGGTGACATCGCCCATGGAGATCTTCCACCACCACCCGTTGGACCATCGAATCCAGCAATCACACCTGCCAAAAGGGTCCCTGATGATCCAGAAGGGACACCCTACCAACAGGGTGCAAAAGAAGATCACCCAACAGGCCAGCCTGGCCGTGACCGCTCCACCTACCATCCCTGAGTACCTTAGCGGCTCGGAGCCCTGCATCACGTTCGATCGTTCGGATCACCCCCGCCAGATCACTTGCCCAGGTCATGCTGCCCTGGTGCTGGAGGCGCAGATTGGAGGATTCGAGATGAGTCACGTCTTCATGGACGGCGGAAGTGGCATCAACCTGGTGTTCGCCAGCACCCTCGCAGCAATGCAGATCCCGCTGTGTACCCTAGAACAATACGACACAATGTTCCATGGCATAGTTCCAGGGAAGGGCATATATCCCTTGGGAAAGATATGGCTCGACGTCATCTTTAGCCAGCCTGAAAACTTCAGGCACGAGCGGCTGGAGTTCGAAGTGGTGGACTGGCCATCGCAGTACCACGCCATCCTCGGGCGCATGGCATTCGCAAGGTTCCTAGAAGTACCGCACTACGCGTACCTGCTACTCAAGATGCCAGGGCCCAGGGGCGTCATCACCATCCAAGGAAGCTTCACCCGATCGGACCACTCAATAGAGACTTCAACAGAATATCCAAGTCGTTTGACATGCAGGAGGAGCTTACGAGGCTCCGAGAGGTGACAGACAACGGGGAACCCCAGTCTCCAGGAAAAACACACCTGATATGTCATCCGACTCCACGGTCAACACGAAAAGGTGAAGGTCCACCCAATGGATGCCTCCAAGACGGCGCTGATCGCCAATGACCTCAGCCCCGCATAGGAAAGTGCGCTTGTCAAATTCCGCCGTGAGCGCTGGGAAATCTTCGCCTGGTGTCCTATGGACATGCCAGGAGTTCCCAGGGAATTCGCCGAGCATGCACTCAATGTGTTCCACGATGCAAAACCAGTTAAGCAGTCGACCCGACGACTCTCCGAACCAAGAGCTGAAGCCATTGGAATCGAAGTTAACAGACTACTCGATGCCAACTTCATCCGAGAAATAAAGGAGAGTGAGTGGCTGGCCAATACTTTGCTGGTCCCCAAGAAGTACACGGACATCCTGCGGATGTGCATAGAGTTTACATCGCTCAACAAGTATTGTCCCAAGGACCACGTCCCTCTACCAAGGATATACCAGATCATCGATTCGACTGCAAGATGTGAGAAACTCTCCTTCCTCGATGCCTACTCAGGCTACAATCAGACTCGACTGAAGGTTGAAGACCAGGATAAAATGGCGTTCATCACACTGTTCGGAGTGTTCTGCTACAATACCATGCCCTTCGGGCTGAAGAACGCAGGTGCCACATACCATAGGTGCATGCAGGCGTGTATGAAAAACCAGATTGGTCGCAAAATCCAAGTCTATGTCAACGACATAGTCATTAAGACCAAGGAATCCAGGACACTAATCGACGATCTCCGCGATATGTTTGATAACCTTGATCACTATAAAATCAAGCTGAACCCAGAAAAGTGTGCCTTTGGCGTCCCATCTAGCCAATTACTTTTCTATTTCATCTCCCAGCGGGGGATCGAGGCGAATCCGAAGAAAATCCGGGCCATACTGACCATGGAGAATTCGAAGAACCTCAAAGGTATCCAACAACTAGTTGGGCGCATCGCGGTGCTGAGCAGGTTCATCAGTCGCATGGGTGAGAAGGCCTTGCCCTTTTACCAGCTGTTGTGCAAGACGGACAAGTTCGAGTGGACACCCGAAGCGGACGACACATTCAAAGACCTGAAGCGGCTACTCTCCACCTCTCCTATCCTGGTCACACCAAAGGAACAAGAACCTGTGCTGCTATACATCGTAGCTATGCACCAGGTGGTAAGCACCGTATTCTTGGTCGAATGACTCGAAGATGGAAAGACCCATGGGGTCCAACGCCCAATATACTACCTCATCGAGGTCCTAACACCAACAAAGCACAGGTACCATCACTACCAAAAGCTCTCCTACGGTGTATTCATGACGGCTTGTCAGCTGAGCCACTACTTCCAGGAGCACCAGATAGTGGTCGTCAACGAGACGCCACAGTCCAACATTCTGAACAACCCCGAAGCTACGGGATGCGTAGCCCTGTGGGGCATCGAGCTATCCCCTCTAGACATAGTCTATGAGTGGCGCAAGGCCATCAAATCTCAGGTCCTCCCTGACTTCCTCGTCCACTGGATGGAACTCTAGCTGCCGGACACTCCAGACATGACGCAATCATGGACGATGCACTTCGACGGCTCCAAACGTGAGGCTAGAGCAGGAGCTGGCGTCATACTGACGTGCCCTCAAGGCGACAAGATGAAATACGTCATTCGGATGAAATTTCGAGCCTCCAACAACTAGGCCGAATACGAAGCCCTCATCCACAGCATGTGGATGGCCAAGATATGTGGAGCAACGTTCCTAGTCATCTACGGTGACTCGAACCTTCTCGTCTAGAAGACGATGAACGAGTGCGACGCTCATAACACCAACATGGTCGCGTATCGCGTGCTCTACAACTCACTCGAAGGGGGACTTTGACGGCTGCGAGCTTCGGCATGTTGGAAGAGAAAGCAATGAGGAAGCTGATATACTCGCCAGCATCGGCTCCACCTGCGCACGGGTGCCACCAGGTGTGTTCCTTGAACAAATCTGTGTACCCTCTATCAAAAGGAAATGCCCCAAGGGATCACCCGAAGAAGTAGAGCACTCGATGGCTGCACCACCCGAAGGACATTTAGGACCCAAAAACCTCGACACCGAGGCCGACATGGTCAGCCTGATGCAGGTCATGGCGGCTGAAGAGACGTGAACACAGCCGTACCTTCGGTACCTGATAAACAAAGAACGACATGATGACCCGACAGACGCCCGACGCATATCTCGCCGGTCCAAGGCCTTCATCATCATCAATGGAGAGCCGTACAAGCGCAGCATTTCGGGTGTACTCCAACGGTGTGTCACCATCGGTGATGGCAAAATCATCCTTCAATACATCCACGAGGGCATCTGCGGCCATCATGAAGCCAGCCGCGCCCTAGTCGCCAAAGCTCTGCGAGCTGGATTCTATTGGCCAACGGCCATGAACGATGCTAAGGACATCGTCCTAAGGTGTAACGCCTGCCAGAGGTACGCGAACAAGCTGCACACACCAGGATCGGAGCGAAGGCCCATACCACTGGCTTGGCCCTTCACCCAATGGGGCCTCTACATGATCGGCAACTGCCCAAATCTTCTACCTCGTGGTCGCAGTCGACAAGTTCACCAAGTGGATCGAGGCCATGCCCATCACCAACCAAAGCGGCAAAACGGCCGTCAAATTCTTTGTGTCCATAGTACATAGGTTTGGTGTGCCACATAGCATCATCACGGACAATGGCTCGAACATCATCTCGAAGGAATTCCAGGACTTCTACGAGGGCCTCAGCATCAACATATCATATGCCTCTATGGCGCACCCGCAGACCAACGGACAGGTCGAAAAGGCCAATGGACTCATAGGGAGAGGCATCAAGAAACACCTACTATGCCCACTCGAAAGGCTCGCGGGAACATGGGTGGAGGAGTTACCCTCCGTACTCTGGAGCCTGCGAACAACGCCGAACAGTTCAACTGGCTACACACCCTTATTTATGGTGCACGAAGCCAAAGCCGTGCTACCTGCAGAGGTACACCACAAGGCCCCACGAGTCATCACCTATAGCAAATCCGAATCAACGGCCGCACTCGAAGATGTCGTCGACACACTCGACAAAGCACGCGACATCGTTGTGGCTCGCTTAGCAGTCTACCAGCAGAGCCTGTGCAACTACCACAGCCGTCGGCTACGCCCAAGGTCCTTCGTCGAAGGATACCTCGTCCTACGACTCAAGAAAGAGCAGTCGAAGAAGCTCGAGTCACCTTAGGAAGGGCCCTACATCGTCACCGAAGTCATCCCAGGTGGCGCCTACTGCCTCATGGACGTCAAGTCAGGAGTCGAATACTCCAACCCATGGAACATCGCACAACTGCGATGCTTCTACCCCTAGCTACCACTTTAATTTCAATAAAGATACTCAGCCGAAAAATGTACCTTCCCGTTACAATATGAATAAAATCTAAGTTCATCGGCCAAAATTTTCTTTAACCTCGCATTACTTTTCGCTACAACACGCTCGGGGGCTATGCCTCACCTCACGACTTCATCGACTGAGAACAATGCATACAACCTTAGTAGCTGACCACGTCAGGCTAACGAAAAGGACATGCACATAACAAAGCACAACATGGTAATACAAATAAAATTTACAAAGGAAACAACAAGCCCACTCTAATACATACAAATTTTACATCAATTTATTTCTCTTTACAGGACCTACCTATTCTGGAGTATCAGACTTTCCCGTTTCTCGAACAGATCAACGATCTCTTCGTCATATTTCCTCACAACTGCATAATGCAGGCGCATATCCTAAAGACCACCATCTGGCTGAAGGGGTGGTCCAGCCGCTACTACCGCGAGATCGACATCACGACGATGCAGCCAAACAAGGGAAAGAGCGGTCTTCACCCTAGCGACTAGCTGACGCCGCACCAACTCCTTGACGTGGTCCACATTTCGAAATTTCGCCAATAGGCCAAAAAGGTTGGAAGGTGCCTCATCCAAGGGAAACATGGCGTCCTAGGTGGACGCCATAGAAATCCTCGCCTGCTTCAGCACCAAAGAAACCTGGTGTACGCAATCTTGCACCGTCACAAGAACGATGGCCCGATCGCGGTCCATCCAGAAGAAACCCTCAGCCTCCAGGTCCTACTGCGTCAGGCAGTTCATCCGAACGGCGACATGCTCTTTCTCTTCCTGCGGAACAAGATTTTCACCTACAGAACAAACACACTAAGCAAAGGGAGAGCTCCACCCGAAAGAACAGAAGTCTGAAAAGACTCACATTGAAGTTGCTCACTCATCTTCCGCAGTTCCCCCATCAAAAACTCCTCCCAGTGGCTCGCTCAGCTTTCGAATTCCACACATCTGCGTGGCCTCGAATACCAAGGATATCCTTCTCTAGGCTGTGAAAATGATTGTGAAGAAAAACCAGCTGCTAAGCATCATCCAAGGAAGAATGAGGCTCGGGAGTATTTGGAGTGACAATAGGAACCTCACCTGAAGGACCCTAGAGACAAGCAAACCAAGACATGAACATCGCAAAACATCTCTAGCGATAGATCGAAACATATTTTACATATATCAAAGTCACCGTGTGGCATAAGGTGAGATTGTTCAACAACAAAATCTTACATTACAAAAGAAAAGGATAAACTATCCTAGCTACAATAATCGAGCCTAGGCACCCGCATACGGAGTGGCTTTAGAGCCAGACTGCCTGCTCTTGGCTCATGCTGCTGCTTCGCCGCATACTCCGCCAGGTGATCAATAAGTTTCGGCCCATAATGCTTACAGCGAGAGGCAAAGAGGGCGAATGCTACCTCTAAGCCATCTGCAGCAGTTGGCATCTGGGAGGTGATGTGTGGCAGATCCATCTCGGCTTCAGATGCCATGGCCATGGCAACCCCATGGAGGCGCTGATGCCCTTCTGCTTTCCCTTGTATGCTGCTGGAGCGTCCTCCGATAGAGCATCCGCCAGAGTGTCGACATCCTCAAGAGCAGCGCCCTTGGGAACGACCTCCCTATAGAAGCGCCGGAGAACTTCCTTGGCCTTCGCCAGGGAGCCAGCAGCGATACCACGGCGATCTTCGACCGCTGCGGTGGCATCATCCAGAGCATTTCCATGCTCCAGCACACCGCAATCAAACGCGATGCCTGACGCATCTGAGACAAAGAAGAAAAAGACCCAAATAAGAATACGACAAGGAGCAGCAGAAAAAATATAGGACCAAGACAAGTAAAGGAAACTCACCAGAGAAGGCTTTGGCTGCAGCCATCAACCTATCCGCCATCTCCTTCTCACGAGTAGCCGCCGTGAAAGCGAACTGCTCCTTGCGATCGGAAGCCTCCTTCTGTAGGCGCTCCCAAGCATCGGCAGCATCAGCAACCTCCTTATGCAGGCGCTCCTTCGCCTCCGCAACATCCACAACTTTCTTCTCTGTTCGACCGAGGCTCTTTTCGAGAGTGTCCAGCCGACGAAGAGCAGCATTATTTTCATCTGCAAACGCCAACAAACATATGAGCAACACAAAAGTCGTCCATGTGACAGATAAACTAAACAAGAATGCGAAACGTGTGTACCTCGAACCTCCTGCATGCTGGCCTCCAGCGCTATATGCTACTGGATAAGAAGGTTAGCGCTATGCACAAAGGGCTACAAGAAGAAACAGAAGCATATTAGGAAAACATCAGAAAGGGCTCAGGGGCTACGCCCCACAAGAGCAAAGTCGACCAATGGGTCATCAGAAAAAGGGCTCGGGGGCTCCCCCTACAAGATAAAGGTGCAAACTACTTACGTGTTCAGGCGGGGAATCCAAAGTTTCGTGTGCGGTCTTTTGAGTTACAACTACCCGAGCCTTTCGCTTGGAGAGGTTCGGCTCATCGTCCTCAGAGTTGGCCACAACCTGAGAGGGATCCTTCGACTCCCCTACGGCCTCTTGAGTTCCGTCACTAAGAGAACCCTCCGAGGAGTGGCTACAAGAAAATACTGATCAAGACAACAAACTACAAATACACACAAAGTGACAGTACATAGCACAAATGAAAACAACTTACGAGTCAATATCTAACAAGTTGAAGACATGTGACGCCTTATCCTTCTTCTTCTTCTTGGCCGGCGGCTGCGGTGCCATCGCCCGAAGCGGCACCGCGGGGAAAGGTGCAAAAGAAGCACCTTCATCCTCACCATGCTGCTCAAAGAAGGAAGGGCCCCGGGGAGTTGATGGAGTCGAGGCATCCAAAGACTCGCTTCGGGAATGCTTTCGGGTCTGCCCCTCTCTCGGCTCGGGGGTATCCTGAGGTGGAGATTGCATCGGAGGAAGTTTGGATTCAGAATCCACAACCTCATTGTCCAGCGCAATTGGAAATTTCTCAGGCAGAGGGGGCATCATGCTAGCTACCTTGCGATCCTGCAAACTAAAGGAGCCAAAAGATTGAGATTAGTCGCAGCAGTCAAAAGTAAACAACACTCGAAAAAAGGCGCAAAGAACATGACGCAATTCTACACCTGAGGGACTGCATTCGTAGCACTGAAGGGGGTGGTCAAGGACTTCCCCGGAAGGTCCTCATCGTACTTGAACTTTAGCAGAGGCCGAAGGGCTCTATCGAGGTCTCCCTTGGACAGCTCCTCGACCGCGACCCTTGTCGGGTCATTGCGGCCAGTATAAAGAAACATCGGATGCACCCTCGCTTGGAGCGGCTGCACCCGACGTTTGAGGAAGATGTGGATGATGTCCACACCATTATCCTCTTTCTCAGAAACCATCTGAAGGGCCTCCACACGACGGTAGAGCTCCTCCACTTCCGCTACTTCGCCCTCCAAAATGTGATTCTTACAGGATCTCTTCGGATCGATTTCCTAGGAGGAGTCAAAGGGAGCGAGGCCAAAATCTTGTCCGTCCACCTTGGCGTCGTGGATGTAAAACCACTTTTTCTGCCAGTACTGGAAGGACTCGCACATTGAAAAGGAAAAGAAAAGAATGGAAGATCAAATGGAGATGATGCAGCAGCCGAGTGGATAGACCCCGTCGGTGCCAGACTGCCTCTTCACGGAATAGAGCTTCCGGAAGAGGCCAAAGTGCGGCTCGATACCTAGCCAGCACTCTCAGATAGTGATAAAACAAGCGATGTCGAGGAGAGAATTGGGAGAGAGATGATGAAGCTGGATCCCGTAAAAGAAAAGAAGTCCACGAAGAAAATCGTGGACAGGAAGCGAAAGGCCACGAAGAACGAAGGCGATGAACATCACCCGAAACCCTACGGGTGGACGGGGGATTACCTCATCACTACTAAGCTTCACGTCCTCCTTGTTCTGCGGGATCAGCCCCGCGTCACGCAGCTTGCGCAGGTCAGCATCGCGCATCTCCGTGCGCCTCCATTAGCCATCGGTGATGTGAGCAGCAGCGTCAACCTCCTTGACACTGGCAGCAGCGCTCGAGCCCGCACTGGTGGCGACCTTCCTGGACTTTCCCATCGCGCGGCGGCGAGTGCGGTGCTGAGCGCGGAGAAAGGAAGAAGGAAATGAGCGAAGCACTTCCAGTGTGCGCGAGAGATGCAGTGCTCGTGAAAATGGAGGCAATGGTGAGAAAGCAAATGGCAAAGGGTAAAACAGATTCACTTTTTACCCACGATATTAAAAGACGAAGATGACGAACATGAAACTTTCATCCAGAAGCCTTAACGCGCAAGACAGATCCAACCGTACACGTGTCAGCACAGCAACGAACCGTCGCCAGCACACTGTCCACTACGCATGGAAACCGAGGAGATGTCGTAATTCGCGCTATATCGCGCATGACTAGTCAACTCCAAGTCAGGAAGTGGGACCCACGTTCGTCCTGTCACGTCATCTCTGGCGCTGCGGGCGGTTGAGATCATCGATCGTCAACACTGACGTCATCAAAACCAATCTAGCAACGGTTGGAAATCTTTGGCTGACAAAGCAAGTACTTACTCGAATCTATGATCGAACAACTACTCGGGGGCTACTCCTCTCAGGAGCGCTGACCACGCACCTGATACATGATTAAGGTACTGCACTTCTCAACAATCTTCAAGTCCCACGTCGAGTCTACCACTCCACTAAGGACTCGGGGGCTACTCCCACATGGAGGATTGATCAAACATCCGAAAAAAATTGTGTCCTTCGGACCTGAAGCTAAAATAAAACTAAAGTCTCTGCTCGAGTCTATGACTCGAACAGACACTCGGGGGCTACTCCCAAAGGGAGCGCTGGTTGCGCATCCTATGAATTATTCGACTATGATCCAACAGATCAAAATACAAACTTTTTCTAGCAACTTTGCACAAACAAACGCTAAGTGATAAGCATTCTCCTTGGCCACCTGAAACACCTCCGCGGTGATAAAATTTCGGATGTTGTGTCTACGACACAAGTATAAGACCTATAGATATCATCTTATGGTCTGGTAACACACCTGACTGCGCTCTGCCAGTAAAATACTGTGTCAACAGACATGATGAAAAATCGTGATGGACGCGTTGGGTACATCGCTTGAAAACCACTGGGATTCATCTCCTATAAGACCTCAACGGCCGGAGTCGAAATATGCCAGCAACTGTTTCGGAATCGAGTCCAGGGACTCGAGTCTGAAGAAGATCGTGTTGTTTTGTCCTATGACACTTAACTATCCCTGATCCGTTGGGAAAGTCAGGCACACGCATCAACAATCCCTACGAACTAAATCATTTTCTCTTACAAACAGGTTCAACTTCACCCGAAAGATTGAAGTGTCCTCAGCCGAATATACGATTCGACTGAACACTCGGGGGCTACTGACATGGTTATACCCCACGGGTACATAACATTGGCATACCTAGTACATCCCAAGGAAGGCCCGATACGAGGCCTGTGGAGATCTCGGGTGGCCCAAGCCCATGACGCCTTCGGATCATTGGAGAATAAGACTAGAGTAGATAGAATTTCAAAGGGGACAAACCCTAATCTATAACCGACTCGACCTGTGCCCGAGACCTGCCTATCTATATAAAGTCTAGGAGGGCACGGCGAGGAGGGCATCAACTCACCTCATACGCACCTCACGCCAGATTGCATATGCATACCCTTGTAACCTTCGGTTCCGCCGTAACCAAGAGCAGACAAGTAGGAGTAGGGTTTTCCCTCCCGGGGCCTGAACTTGGGTAAATCTCGTGTCCGCGTTGCTTGTCTGTTAACCGTTCCGTGATCTCCAGCATCACCATCTTCTCCAAATCCCAAGTCCATAACAATGGGCATTGACGAGTCAAAACCTCGTCACCTATATTGAATGATCAGTCTTCTTGTGATAGAATTGTTAAAAAGTGGGTTTGAAGGTTTTAATCCCACTATTTTTTACCTTGATAAATATTTTGTGTTTGTAGTTCATGAAAAGCATGATTTATGTGATAGTTATATTGTTGAGTTTATTCATGAAGCTAGTGAAAATTATTTTGAGAGAGGGAAATATGGTCTTAAGTATCTCAACAATATTAAGTTTCCCCTCTTTATGTTGAAAATATTGAAGTTGCACCTGTTTTGCTTTCCTATGCCTATTGATTTGTGTTTTCATGACTTGTTTCTTTACAAGATTACTATGCATAGGAAGTGGGTTAGACTTAAATGTGTTTTGAATTTGCTTCTTGATGCTCTCTTTTACTTCAATTCATATTTATTATGTGAGCATCTTCTCAAATTATCATGCCTAACTTAAAGGCGTTAAAGAAAAGTACTTATTGGAAGATAACCCAAGAGTTTTCTTGATTCTTGGAAGTTATTATTTCAGTAATGACCTCTCCTTATCCTTTTTGTTTTCTTTTTGTTCCAAGAATGACCTCTAATGAGAGGGAAGTAAGATTTGGGAGTTGCTATCCCGAAACAAATTTTTGTGCTCCACCATAAATATTCGTGAGGAATCTCTGGAAGTCGGATTGAGCTGATATTTTACGAGTAAATCGCCCAGTATGTGAGCTAACTTTAGTTAGTGCAATACTTTTTTATTTGATCAACAGAAGGTCTTCTAAAAAATTGGTTTCTACCTGCTAGTCTGTTTTGACAGATTTCTGCCATTATTTGCATTTGCTTCTTATTGATTCCTTTTTGGGTTCTTTTTGGGAAATTTAACTTTTTGAGGGAGTTTCTACAGTATCTAGTGTTTTTAGTGAATGTTTTTCTGTTCTAAAGGTAAACCCAAAGGTCTATTATCTTTTGAATACACTAATGTTGCTAATGAAGATTGTGTGAAGTTTTGTATGAAGGAAAAATTTCAGGTGTAGAGAGAGAATGATGCAATGAGATCAAGAATGGACAAAATCTCAAGCTTGGGGATGCCACCCTGGTGTCACCCCAAGAAATATCCAAGAGGTACAAGCGTCAAAGCTTGGGGATGCCAAAGGCATCCCCTTCTTCATGAATAAAAAGCTCAGCTCTTTGTAGACACTTCGTTTTTATTGTTTAATGCACTATTGTGTTGTTCGTGGAGCATCTTAGTTTTCATTTGCTTTGCTTAGTTTGCTTGAATAAAGTAGTTTGGACCCCCGCTCTTGCTGTGGTGTTTCAAATAAGTTGATTGATGTTGGAAAGGAGTAGAAAGTTCTTGCTTGAAATAGTACAAGAGGAGCTTGCTTTGACTGCGACTTAGACTTTAGCATGTCAGGCTAGGAGTAGTTTTGACCTAATGCTTAGTGATTATTGTTGTATCATGACTTGTTCCAAACAATTGGGATTTCTTAGTGTTTCTTGAAAGAATCATGTGTTGTTTCAGCATGCAAAAGCATAGTATTGTGGTATTCTCCTTTGATGCTTTGTTTGGGTTAACTTGGCACATGCTCACACCATGTTATGACTATGAACAATTCACCACAGCCTCTATGATCATTTAATCCTTGACTTGTAGTACCACTCTATGCTTTGATTAGTAATGTTTTGTCGCTCTGCATGATTATGTCCATTATTGCTCTCTTAGTTGGTTTCTCCCAGTCTTTTGCTAGCCTCCACTTGTATGAGTAAGATCTACTCATGCTTACAACTCCCAAGAAACCAAGTTATTCCAATGTGTCCACTACAAATTCCTATGCATGGTGTGTTACACCATTCCAAGTATATTCTTGTTTTCATATATCTTCCAATTAAAAAGTATTTTGTTATGTGAAAGTTAGTGATTAAATCTCTCAAAAACTTGATGGCACACTTTATTTTTCTTCCCCTAATAAACTTGAACCATTGTGTCATCTATGTTGTATATGCTTTCACTTATACATTGGAATTAGCAAAACCGTGCTGTCACGGGGAAAGCTTTCAACAGTGCACTTGTACTTTGTACATGGTTGATATCATGCTCTTTTGTCTATGGATGTCATCGGTGTGAAATAAAAGGGGAGCTTGTAAATCCATGGAGTTATGTATGTGTGTTAGAGAAACGTCTGGGCCGCTAGCCTAATTCATGCATAATCATGGTGGAAACTTGCAGCATCACCATAGTGACATCTATGAAGCTTTCTTCTTAAAAAAAGAGACACATTGAAAAGAGGAAAGAGAGAAAAAAGCACCATATTCCCATGGTAAATAAGAAGATTGATGAGATGCTCTTTGTCTGCTTGCCTTGTAATTTTGGTTATGGGATAGCTCATGTACCATGTGCAAGGGGTACCCCGTTGGCGGTTCTCTATGATACACATGTACTTACTATGACAAGAACTTACAGGTGACTAAAGTTGAGTAGCATGAGGAGCGGCCCTCGTATTCAAGGGACATAAGATTGCCAACTTATACTTTCTCAAGCATATACTCCATAGTTTGTTCACTTTAACCTTAATAACTTCAAGATGCTTATGATAGGGGCAATGAGAGCTGAAAGCTAACAAGTACCATAATTTTTGGAAGATCTTTTTGAAACTTGAAATCCCTGCTTCCCTATATGAAGGGCCTTTCTTCCACTATTATATTGAGTCTCCACCTTCTACCTTCAGGCACCAGTTAAGAGAGCATAGTTGCCATTCTTAGTTCTATGTGCATTGTCCCAAAACTTATTGATTGATGGATATTGTTGATATTGCTTGTTCTTGTGCTATTGTATCTAGTCACTCTTATGAACTTTGAAGGTGTCCTATGCATCTATTTTCTACTCCATGAGGGACAAGCTGAATGCCACTATGCTATGTTTTATGTATGTGAAACAAATAAACGTTTTTCAATGCATGTTATTCATGATCTTTGTTTGTATCCTTTCATGTTACATGCATAGTTACTTTGTCTTACTGTTCGAACTCCATCTTTCATGATCATGTTTAGAGTTTTTTGATCCCAGCTTTCAATGCTTGCAAATGGTTTGATCTTGGTTTTGATGGTGCATGTCACCTTAAAAATTATTCTTTTATCACTTACCTACTCAAGGACGAGCAGGAGTTAAGCTTGGGGATGCTTGATACGTCGGAAACGTATCTATAATTTTTGATGTTCCATGATTGTTTAGTATATACTTTGCTTTGCTTTGTCTACACTTTGAGGTGTTTTTATATTTTTTCTGGTACTAACCTATTAACAAGATGCCACAGTGCTAGTTGCCTGTATTCTTCTGTTTTTGGATCTAGAAAGGGAGAAAATAAATATTCTCGGAATTGGACAGGACAAAAGCCAAAGTCAATATTTTTACCGTGGGGAACACGGAGCCAGAATACGATACGGAGGAGGGCCTCGAGGGGGCCACACCCCCTGGCCGCGCGGGTGGGCCCACCCCGCGCTTGGTGGGTGCAGCCACCTTAGGAACCTCCTCGGCCTCCCTCTTCTCCTATAAGAAGCACTCGATGCCTAAACCCTAAGTTCTCGATCAATATTCCACGAAACCATCTGTAGCCACCTCCACCATGGTCCCTAGATCGGGGGGATCTGAAGCTCTTCCCGGCACCCTTCCGGAGGGGATATCATCCCGGAGGCCTTCTTCTTCATCATGCCAGCCTCCGGTATGAAGCGTGAGTAGTTCCACCTTGGACTACGGGTCCATGTAGTAGCAAGATGGTTGTATCTCCTCCTTTGTGCTTTCATGTCTAGATCTTGTGAGCTCGATTCATGATCAAGGTCACTTCTATTTGTAATCATGCATGTTGTGTTTGCGGGGATCCGATGGATATTCATATTACTATGTCAGATTGATTAATGGATTTTTCTTATTGATTATATCATGTCTGTGTTGTTTGTGATCATGCATGCTCTCTGTTGTTAGTAACTATCTTGGCCAAGTAGTTGCTAGTGACTCCAAGAGGGGGTATTTATGCTTGATAGTGTGTTCATGCCTCTATTTAATCTAAGGGAAGTGAAAGAAATCTCTAAGGTTGTAGATGTGTTGTTGCTACTAGGGAGAAAACAACGGTCCCTTCTCATGGAACAAGTGGATTGTTTACCTTACACACTTTGCTTAAAGAAGTTGTCTGTTGCTTGCAACTTAATACTAGAGGGGGTTCGGATGATAAGCCAAAGGTGGACTTCGAGTCATAGATGTAGTTGGATGGCGGTCTATGTATCTTGTTGTATTGCCCAATAGAATCTCATAGGATCATGATGTCTAGTATTGCATTGTTTTGCCTTGCTCAGTCCTGTCAATTGCCCTGCTGTAATTTGTTTACCTAGCATGCCATGTTTGTTTATCTATGTCACATCCCAAAATTTTCCAAATTTTGAAATGTGAAAAATAAATAAACAAAGAAACAATTGTTGAAATTTAGGGTGTAAAAAAACTTTTTGTTTCTAAATGGAAACATCAAAACCCTTCTTGAATAAAATTTGAATGAAAAGGGAATCCAACAAAATTTCAATGACGTGAAATGCATTCATCAATGAATGTATCTTGAAATTTAAAAATTTGGAAAAGTTAAACAAAAACCCCAAATCTTTATGAATGGAATCACTTCCAAAGATCAAATGCATTTTATGCATGGAAAGAATCTTGAAATTAAACACTTGGGAAAAATAAACCAAAACCCTAAAACCCTAATGGAATAAATCATTTTCAAGATCGCTCTAAGAACATGGATTTGATCCATATAAAAATTCAGCAACAACATTTTTAAATGATCAAAAATGAGAAACAAAAATATTATAAAACCATAGAAATTGGTTTCATTCAATTTGGAGCCATGGATAAAAACTTATGAATTTGATAAAATAAAAGGAATTAATTTCCAAGGTTACTAAAGCTCCTAGCTAAAATCGATGCCAAATTGTGAACAAAATAAGACTAAAAGGATTTAAAAAGATAAACAAATATTAAATGAAATTATAAAAAGTAGAATCACCAATTTTGGAACTATAAATAAAAAGATATGGCTTTTATAAGGAAAATAAAGAAATAAATAAGTAAGGAATATTTAAAATCCAAACTAAATCTTGGCCAAACAAATGGAATGAAAATTTATTGAATAATAAAAATGAGTAAAAGATTATTTAATAAAATCATATGAATTGAAACAAATTCAATTTTATTTAAATAAAGAAAAATTGCCTAAACTAAATAATAAATCCTCAGAAAATTATTTAGAAGACAATTTAAAACTTGAATTAAATCCATACGCAAATGGAATAAATATAATCCAAATAAAATAGGGAATAAAGATTATTGGAATAAAAAATTATATGGACTAGAACCATATTTGTTATGAATAATGACAAAATCCCTAATATAAATGATTAATCAAATCTTGGGAAAATAATAAATGAATTAGCCAAAGTGGATTAAAAAGTTATCTAATTAATTTAAAAATAATAAAAGAATTATTTGTATAAAATTTATATGGGTTTAAAACCATATTGGATTTTATTTGAATAAAGACAAATGCCCAATTTAAATGAATATTAAATCATATTAAAATATTTTAAATAATTCAAAGTGAATTATTTAACACACTAATGAATAGATAAAACCTACTGAAAAAGGTTTGGTAAAAATTGGAATTCAAATAGAAGTTTGAAAACATATTTAAACCCTTATTTAAAAAAGACAAAATGTCTAATTTAAATAAATACTAAACCATAAAAGAATATTTGAAATATTCTAAAAATGGAATTTCAAACACATAAATAAACAGTACTAAACTACTGAAAGGGTTTGATAAATATTTGAATTCAAACTGAAAAATAAAGCAAAAGATTTGAGCTAAACCAGAAAATAGAAAAAAGGAAAAGGAAAAAGAAACCAAAAAGAAAAAAATATAAAAGGGCAGCCCAACTAACCTACCCAGCACCCTTGGCCCAACTTGGCCTAGCCAGCCCACCCGACACCTCTCTCTCCCCGCGAGCCCTTTCTCACTCATGCGCACACCCTCTCAGATCACTGACGAAACGGACCCGTGCCACGTTGGCTGCCCCGTAATCATCTCCCCCACCCGTGCGTCCCATTCTTTCCCCCTCTCCTAGCCGTTTCTGCCCTTGATTCTGTAGCGTTAATTCGCATCAATGCACGAGTCATTCTCGCCCGTGACTTGCCCTCTTAAGTGCCTGTCTCCCCTCTCTCTTTCCCCTCACTCGCCATCTCCTCTATACCACAGGGCTACTCCAATTCTTCCTCGCTCCGCCACTGCTCCGACGAGCCACCGCAGCAATTCCGGCCAGCCCTCACCTTCCCTTGCCCCCTGGATGCTACGAGCTTGTTCGGCATCGTCTAGCGCACCTGCCAGTACCCTTAACTCGCCCACGCGTGCCCCAGAATGTTCGTTTCTTCTATGACTGAACGCCGCCATCGTCTGCGACCACTCCAGCGACTTTCCCTGGTGATATCAGACCGTCCCTTTCTCTCTGGATGACACAATCATACTCGTCTCTCTCTCGCGCATCTTCCTAACTTGTTTTGTTGCCTTGACGAGCACTGTAGCCTCGCCAACGTCGACGAACAGACGCGCCCGTTGCCAGGACCATCTCCGGTGAGCAATCATCGTCGCTCCCGTGCGCCCCTTCGTCTACAACGAGAACGTCGAGCATCTACTCGCCACGACGAACACTGTGAGCCTATCCTCCCTCTCTCTCGCTTCCTATTTTCGCCAGAGCGCCGCAGACCGAGCGTTGCCGCCGCGCGCCATCGAGTCGCGCCGCACATCTATGGTTGGCAAGCTCTGGACCGCTAGATGTTAATCTGATGGATGCGATATAACATTTAGTGGAGGGGTACGCAATGGTCTGAACTTCACAGATATAATTAGATCCAACGGCTATAGCTGCTTGATCCAGCCGACCTAGTACGCGCCAGTTAGATCACGCCACGTGGCCTTGCCTGTTGTTTTAAAAACAGAAAAGATTTATTAGATGCGTGATTTTGTAAAATTAATAACGTTTGATCTACACGTCCAAAGTTTACAAATTTTATATCAATGGATTCACAAAAATGTGAAATTTGCAACCATGCCCTTAGTTTTTGCAGAAACATGTTTAGGCCTATTTTGAATATAAAAATTATCCTAAAAATGATTTTTTGGTAAAATCTTTTGCAAATGGTTTAATTTGAACTCTCTGACCCTAAACACTAACTTTTGGATTTAAAAATATATTTGATTAACCATAGAAAATTATTCCTTTGAATAAAAACATTTCTAGTAAAACAAAAATGTTGCTTTGATTTAAAAATGGTTTTTGAGTGAAACCTTTTGAAAATGGATTTGTTTTAAACACTTTGATCCGAAACACTAACATTGTGTTTAAAAACATATTTGGCTAACTCTACAAAATATTACTTTGATTTAATTCATTCTAGCAAAACAAAAATGATTTAAATGGCCCATTTTCACTAACCTGATTTTAAATGGTTTTGACACTTTTATAAATGACCAATAGGTGTTTTAAAATGTTTATAGAATATTAGAAACCACCTTTCCAAATACAACAATCTTTTGCATGTGTGCATGCATTGCTTTGTTTTCCTTATTTTATGTGATGAATTGTTTGAATGCTAGTTTTGAATTTGTGCCTGGCTTGATTGAATTGTAGTGAACCTTGAAGAGTGTGACAATTGCAAGATCAAGGAGTGTATCTATATTCTCTACTAAAAAGGCAAGTGGTGCTTCATATATTTTGTCCTATTACTTTCACTATGCATTAGTGATATTTTGAGTAGGACTTCCATGGAATTTTTACTAAGTATACTATTCCTTGGTAAATCCTAGTAGATGATGGCTTAGTAGAATTTTCCTTAAGTTAAGATTCTTTCTACTAGTATGCTTAGCCTAGCTAGTAGAAAACAAGGGTGGATTATATTCATGCTATGAAATATTTCTAAGTCTATGATTATGTTTTGTTAAATAAAACAACTATGTGAATGAATCACCTGGGTGGAATGGAAGGAAAGGTTTGTGTTGAGTGGTTACCGCAGGGGAAATACCTGGTGTATCTCACTTGTGGAAAGCCACCCAGGAACAAAGAGATTTGATATGTCAAGTGTTGAGAAGCTTCTAGTGCAGCCACATGGCAATATGGGCTCTGCCTGGATCATATCGTTTGCAACAACTTAGCCAGATGGACAAAAGGTGGTAGGGGTGATAGGATGGAGCACGTCCATTTGGTCTAAATGAAGGCTTCTGAAAGATCTTGTCTCGATGCATGTCGAGTCTTGTGGGGAAAGTGCACCACCTCTCGAGCCAGTAAAATCTAAGTACTTAGCCGTGTCCCTGGCAATGGACAATTTCAGCATCAAGACATGGAAGCTATCAAGGATCTCCTCATCCTGATTTCTAAGTTAAAAACTTGTGGTTGAAAAAGGGTTAAAGGTTAACCAATTCTATTGGTTGTTCCTTGGGTGATTTGATAAACAAAACTTAGGTGTTTTCAACTTATAAGGAAAACCTTATTTTGAGCAAAGCAAGCCTAAGCTCCACTTAGCCAAATGCATATAGATGATAGATACCACTATTCTACCATAGTATCCCTTGCCAATACAATTCAAATGTATTGACCCTTGTGGCTGTAACTTATTATGTTGCAGGTTTGTTTGATGTTAGTGAAGTGTGTTGAATAGGATTGCAAGTCTACAACCAACATGATTGCCTGTGGCACTTTGAAGATGAAGGACTCAATGCTATATAGATATTTATGCTACATTGTATTGAGATAGCCAAATGAGCTATGTAATATGTAATATAATATTTTTTTCCTAGTTATAAAGTTGTACTGTGAACTTTGTTTCTTGATATTACATCTTAAACTGTGGATGCTAGCTATTGATCCAGGGACTAGCATTGTAAACACAGGGATCTCTACCTTATCAGGTTGGGACCTCTACAATCCAAGGAGAACTCCTCCAGTGAACTATGGAACCCGGTCCAATCTTTACCATTGATACATCTTCCACTGTTACTGTTTACTTTCTGCAAACCACTATTACCTTCCACACCATACAGTTAATCCTTTGTTACCACAACCGATGAGATTGACAACCTCAGTGTTCGTTGGGGCAAAGTCTTGAGTTTGTGTTGTGCAGGTTTCCAAGTTGCTTGCAACACCTTTGAGATGTTTCCTTCCTCCTACTGGTTCGATAACCTCGGTTTCTTATTGAGGGAAGACTTGCCGCTATGCTCTTCACACCTTGCTCTTGGGGTTTCCCAACAAAACGCTCCCACGTCGACACAGCGCCAACACATCCTCAATAAAAACCTATGCAAATAGAAAATAAAAAAGATCGCTGAGATGCTCATTGTCTGCTTGCCTTGTCATTTTGATTATGGGATAGCTCTTGTATCATGTGCAAGGGGTACCCCATTGGCGGTTCTCTATGATACGCGTGTATTTACTATGACAAGAACTTGAAAGTAACTAAAGTTGAGTAGGATGAGGAGCGGCCCTCGTATTCAAGAGACATGAGATTTCCAGTTTATGGCCTGTCTAGCATATAACTCATATTGGACCTCACTTTCACCATTAACCATGTAAAGATGCCTATGATAGGGGCAATGAGAGCTCAAAGCTAATGAGTACCTTACTTTCAATATTTGGAAGCCTTTCAAACTTTTCAAAACCTTTTCACTCCCTTATTGAGTCACCACTTATTCTATGAGCACCTTCTTGAGAGCATAGTTGTCATTCTTAGTGTAATGTGCTTGTCTCAAAACTTGGTTAATTATGTCATAACTTTGATGGTTGTAGCTCTGATATATTTACTTCTAGTCTTCACATGAACTTCAAAGGTGCCTTGGAATTCATGTTGTGATCTACAAACAAAGGCAAGAGAGATACCACTCTATCATACCTTCTTATGAGCATTGCATTGTTGCTTATGTTTATGTTTCATGATACTTATTATTGAGTTGGAATATCTTCATAGCTTGCAATGACTATTGAGTAGACTTAGTTGCATACTTCTTATTATGAATTGTCTAAGTATCTACTCCTATGATAAGAATATATACATCATATGACGCAAATGTGTTCGTGAAAGTTCTTTTATCGCACTCGGCTTTCAACTGAATTTCTTAAGGACAAGCAATAAGCTAAGCTTGGGGGGAGTTGATACGTCCAAAACACATCTACTTTCCCGAACACTTTTGCTATTGTTTCACCTCTAAACTTGTGTGATTTGGATACAACTAATAGACTGACGCTGTTTTTAGCAGAATTACCTTGGTGTCTAGTTTTTGTTCAGAAAATCAACTATCAGGGAAAATCCCGGAAAATATGCCAAAAATACCCATTTCACCAGAAGACTCACGGAGCTAGAATACGACACGGAGTGGGGCCCTGGTAGGCCCACACCCCCCAACTGCATGGGCTAGGCCTGGTTGCGCCTAGAGGGGGTGTGGCCACCCCAAGCACCCCCTCGACCTCCCTCTTCCCCTATAAGTTACCTCTTGACATAAAAACTCAAGGGAGGGGTTCGACGTTTTTACAGAAAGAGTTCCGCTACGGAGCCACCAATAGAAACCGCGATTCGGAACCAGAAACTCCGTTCTGGCACCCTGCCGGGACGAGGAATTTGGAGAGGACCGTTGCCATCATCATCACCGACGCCTCTCCATAAAAAATCCTTGTTTCCCCCATCCATGAGTGAGTAATCCCCCGCTGCAGGCTATGGGGATGGTAAGGATTGGATGAGTTCTATCATGTAATCGAATAAGATTGTTACGGCATGGTTCCTAGTATCTCTATTAGTGATATTTGACTTTGTTGCAACTTGTTGTGATTAATGCTTGTCACTAGGGCCCGAGTCCCATGATCTCAGATCTGAAATTATTATTGATTCATGATGATAGTATTGTGTGTGATATTATCCCCAAGTTGTGTACACATATCATAGTCCAGATCCAAAGGCCCCAAAGTGACAGAAATTGGGACAACCGGAGGGGATGGTTATGATGTGAGGATCACATGTGTTCATGGAGTGTTAATGCTTTGCTCTAGTGCAATATTAAAAGGAGCACTTTAATTGCCAGTAGTTCCCTTGAGGCCCCGCTACAACGGGCTGGCAGGACAAAATATGTTGTGCAAGTTCTCATTGCAAGCACGCATGACTATATATGGAGCACATGCCTATGATTGTTTAGTACTTGGATGCTTTATCTTATTTATCTGCAAATGCCCTAGATCTTGAAGTTACATGTTTAGACTTGTCCATGCAACGCCCGTCCATACATCCCTATGCCTACCGCACTCACATCCTACTGTTTGCTACTACTGTTACAATTGCTCTTGTTCTACTTCTGCTATTACTTCACTATTGCTACTACAAAACTATTGCTACTGATAAACTTCTGTGAGCAAGAACTATTTCCAGGTGCAGCTGAATTGACAACTCAGTTGTTAAGGATTACAAGTATTATTTGTCTCCCCTTGTGTCAAATCAATAAATTGGGTAATACTACCCTCGAAGACTGTTGCGATTCACTATACTTGTGGGTCATCAGCCCCATCTCCTTCAAGGTCTCCCTACTCACCGTCAAGGTCTCCCTACTCACCATGCACCTCGTCGTCCACCTAGTCGACAAGGTCCACTGACAATCCTTCAGGCAACGACTCAAGATTTACGCCAAGAAAAGGAGTAAGAAAAAGACCCCATAGCATGTAGGCAAGGAAGCACTGACCTAGCTTTTCCGCTATTTGATGTCAATGGTTATATTGTTTGTTTATTAGTTATATTTCTTGTTGCATACTGATAATGGTTGCATTACCTTGTTTGTTGTGTTATTTAGTTGCTTCATCATATGTCTTATGATCAGAGTATACATATAATGTAGTGACCTTAGATCAATAAAGATCCTAAGTCCCTATGATTAATATGCTAGTCCCTGGATCAATAGCTAGCACTCACAGTTGATGAAATATCATGTAAAACACAAGTATTTATTACATTAATCGAATAATCCAGATTTTATATTATCACAACAGAAGCGAAATATATACAACTTGGAGTTCCATCAATTCCACATGAAGGTTGAGTAAAGACCCGCGATCCTAGCGCCTCTTTCAATGATCTCCAAGTTCTGCACATACAACGTGCAGCCAACAAGTTGGGTCAATACTTTGAATGTATTGGCAAATTACACCAAGGAAAGAATAAGGCTAACTATACATGCAAGGGTAGAGTTTGCATAAATACAATTTTTTTCTAAGTAAGAAGAAAAGAGGAAGAGTTTTATCCTACTTTGTAAACATTTGCTTAAGTAAAATAGGGTCAAACAGAACACGAGGATATTACTCACCAAGTGTCCAAACAACCTAACACTCGGATATTACACACCAAGTTGCACTTGGATATTACGCACCAAGTTACTTCGATATGACACATCAATTTTATAAAATCCCACCCATTAGCAATATTACTCACGCCATGAGGTTTCAAAACTTTGTTTAGAAAAGAGAGGGGAAATCCTTCAGAGGCTCCATCCTTCAGATGCTCAATGTTGTTCTGTTTTCATGAACACGGCTGATCGATCAGATTGCAATACTCTTGAGAGTTTGTGCACTTTACCCACATTCCATGATCAAGTTCTTTTACAAACAAGACCATGGCTAGACTTTCCCTTAGTAGCCACTCTATCTTCTGGATCCAACTGTGCCAAGAACCTCCAAATATTGGTACCCAGGTGAGGTTTTCCACTAAGTAAGAGGCCAAGATAGTGCATATATGTATTCTGGTTGCACTGGAAGATTCTGAATTCTGAAACATGGCAAACTTCTTTGATTCCTGGGCGGCCGTCCTCCACCAAAATCTCACTCGTTGACCCGACAACCATTCCGCCCAGAAGAAAACTTAGTTTTATTTTGTGGTGGCATTGAGAAGAAAAGATCGATCAAGAGAGCCTTTATACTTAGAAATTTTCTTGTCGTTTAAACCCCCCGACGGTACTTTATATATATTTATATAGCATAGCAAGCAATACTATTAGGAGGGAAAATCCTAAGTATATGTCAACACCCAGTTTTTTTAATCCCAGATGCCTATTATGCCATACATCGCAATCCCAGGATTATCATTTTTGAGAGAAATAACACATTGATACCATAGTTCATCATCCATTACAAATCATAATAAAGGTCTTACAAATAAAGGATCTCATGATCCAGTCTTAATACAATCAACACAGTGGAATAATATAATAATGGTAGCATGGGCGAAGCTCCATCTTTAGGGTCACAGGCAATGCTGGCAATGGGAGATGATCCTAGTTGTTGTAGACTTTCTATTGTCCATCATCCTGGTAATCCTCCTCATAGTCTGGAGATAGGAATAGCCAGGGACAAAGCCATGAGTACTCTTTAAGTACTCGCAAACTATCACTAACAAGTAAAGTGGTTCAAGTAGGAATACTAAGCTCTAGGTTGTTTTGAAAAAGCCAGGTTTATCTCTAGCTGAGTTCAGAAGTAAAGAAAACTAGTTTAATGTTTTATAACACCTAAGTTGGAACTTAGTTTTTCATGTTCACAACCCTGTTGTGGTTAATTCAAAGTCATGATTCATTTCACAAGTCATTTTGAAAACATCTGACGACAGAACAGTATGGCCACTCCAACTGTCCATAACCGCGGACACGGCTATTCGAATAGTTTGACACTCTAAAGAGGTGGTACACATTCACCAGTCCGGAACAATCCTGAATCACCATAATCAGTATGCGGATAATCAATCCTAACATTTCAATTACACACCCTAATATAGGCACCTCCCCTATGAGTTTGGCCTCCCAACCATGACCATCTATCATCTTAGGAACTACACAGGTGGACAATCATCACGTGGTAGCCTCAGCTCAAACCTCGGCCGCAAGGGAACCCATACTAAGATATATAAACTTCTAGTAAAGCCCTACCCAAATTCAGGTATTGTGGTTGTATGGTAAAATTGGAATGGTGTCGCATCTGAACACAACCATCACTTTTATAATGGGCTAAGGCTCATGCCTCAACATTTTCATCATCAAATCATCCGGTGTTCATAACACATGTCAAAACATTTCATTAGAATGACTCTTCATTCTAAGGTTTTCATAACCATTTTCACCAAGTCTTCCCATCTAAAGTGATCAAGTTTTATGCTTAGCACTAGCCACTAATGTTGGGGGCAATAACTAATGAGGGGTGCTAATCAAGTGTGACTATCAAATCTAGTCTCATGCCTTGGTATGACATCTAGTTCTATCTAACTTATGTCAAGTTTTATGCTCTTTATGCTACCTATAATATCTTTCCAAAACTCACAAGTCACTAAGTAAAAGTAATAAAGAACTTTAATAAAGAAATAAAAAGAATAAAGCTTGTAAGTAAAACTAGGATTTGGTATAATCAAGGGGTATAACCAAATAGGCCTAAGGCATCTAGTTTGCATAGTTATCATGCAAGTGTTAACTTTCAAAGTTCTAGATTGCTAAGATGGCTTGCCTTGAGTAGTGCAGTGGTTGAAGTTCTCCTCTGCTTCCTCTTCATAGTAGTCTCCTTCCTCTTCGTTATCCTTAGTCGGTACTAGCATCTATAAATAAATACGAGGTACACAATCACCAAGCAATACTTAACTGCTTATATTTGGCACATAAAGGTTCACACTAGATGATCTAGCATCATCACAATCATCACATGAGTTGAAGCCTTAGTCTTATTTATTTTATTTTAGAAAAGTAATTTCTACTCATTGAAAACTACTTAAGATTTAATATTCTCCAATTAAAACATGGGATCATGTGGACACAAGTCATCACCACATATTCTAATACTTGGGAATGCGATTTAAAGTGGTGTCACCATTTAATAAGCTTTAACCTTATTATTTTAATTAATTAAAGTGACTAGAAATGCCTATGGGGCATTATTTTATTACTTGTCCATTATTACTGCAAGTAAACCTAGATATTTTTATATATTGAGAATGGTCTTATAAAATGTTATTTTTGAGAGTTGGAATCAACTCAAAAGCATTTATGGTTGATTTTTGAAAAATGTTTGAATGCATAAAAGTCGCTGCCTTGTTATTTTTACTATAGATGATCTATAATTTCAAATGGTTTGAATCCAATGGGCTAGGATTAAGAATTTCAATACCTTTCTAACAAAAAATGGTTTCATATAATTTGGTTCAGTAAAACTCCCTGGATTGATTTTTTAAATTTAGTGTCTAAACTAGGTTTGAATTAAAATAGAAAATATCTATTTGAATCAAACTGGGCTGAGCACGGGAACTACACTGGGCCGGCCCCTGTGCACAGCACACGCGGGCTGGTTTAAGTGGTGTTCCCACTTGTTAGTGACAAAGGGGGTGCCCAACAGGTATGGGATGGTTTTGACCATAGGATTAGATTCAAGATCAACGGCTCACGGCCATCGTCCTCATCGGAAAAGGACACGACGGGGTGAAACCCTAAAACGGCCAGTGACGGTCGGAGGAGGCTCACCTGGGCTCAGGAGAGGGTCGGCGAAAGGGACAAACCAACGAGTTGGCTCCGGCGGTTCTCCTTGTACTGGCTGCGCATCCTGTGGTGGCCTGAATTGACGACGCCCTTCTCCTCCAGCAGTGGCGTGCTCTGGCCAAATTCTGGCAAGGGAGAGATTTCATTGCTCTAAGAAGAAGTGGGGGAGGATCAGTGAGGAGTGGTGAGTGTTGGAGTGTGGAGAAATGGTGAGGGGGAGCTCCATTTTTATAGTGGGGCGAGAGGGGCAGCGCGGCATGGGCAGAGGTCGACAAAGGCGACATATGCGATGGTACAACGAGCTAGCGAGACTAGGACGATGGGCGGTCACCTAGTGATCATTACAGGCATCATAGCTCAGTAAATGGCGGTCTAAAGTGGTCGGATCGGGGCGGCGCTCTGCGCGTTACTAACGGCGAACTTCATGGCGTTCGTCAGCTATGGGGCACGATCAAGGGAACGGGCATGTCATTTGGTCTCCTGTGACGATGGTGATCGTGTAGGAGGGTGGCGAGAGCTCCAGGTGGTCGGGTTGAGTGGGAACAAAGCGTGAACTATGGTGCGTGTCGGCATGGTCAACAGTGGCGCGGGCACGACGTTCCCGATGTCTCCTCTCTGTCCTTGAGGTAGGGCTGGTGTAGAGGAGGCAGTGAGGCACGAGAAGCATGCCAGACATGGTTGGCGAGGCTGGCAACGCTTGCGTCATGCTGTCGATGTTGAGGTGGACAAGGGGGTGTCGGACATGCACGACATGGTGCAAGGGTAGCTTGCTAGGCTGTGTCAATGCAATGGTTGGCACTGGGGAGACAAAGGTTAAGAATTGGAGACAATGGTTTGAATGATCACTGCTCAAAACAGTGAAAGTTTGGCCAATTTGATTTGTGTCTGCCAAGTGTTTGATGAAATGGTCGCAAGAGATTTATATTTAAATTTTTGGATGAATTTTGGTGAGCGCTCTGGTCCCATACTTGATAGTATATGGTTGTTTGGATTTGTCTAGGTGAACTGGTTTGGTTGGGTTTTGAGAAATGGTGATCTTACCATATGAACTAGATTCAATTTTGAATTCTCCTTGGCATATATTTGCAAAATGTTTCTTTGGGTTTGCAAGGTGGGATTAGGTTCACTTTTACTTGGTCTAGCAAGGGGTGAAAATAATTGGATTTGTTTCTGTTAGAAATCTTGGACTAGAAACACTCAAAGTGGTCTAGTGAACAAGTTTGGCAAAAATGACCATTAGCTCATATTGTTTATATTTGAAATTCTATTGATTTGATTCCGCTTGGAAATGATTTAGATGATGTTGTTTTCATCTTCAAACCAATCCTTGCCATTCATAACAATCACACAAGTCATTGGAAGCATTCATGCATTCATCACATACACACATGCATTCATATTGATTTTAATTAACAAAAGTTTTTGTTAGCCCTAAACTTGGGTGATTTGAACTTTATAACCTTGATTTATATTTTTGGGATATTACATACCTTCCCTCCTTAAACAAAATCTCATCCCGAGATTTGATAAAAAGAGAAAACTAGGATTTAAAGAGATTTGGAAACTCGGTCCTAATGTAGTCTTCTCGCTCCCAGGTAGTTTCTTCTTCAGTACGGTTACTCCAATGGATCTTGAGAAACTTGATACTCCGGGTTCTGGTGGTTCTGAAAGCTTCCTCCAAAATATGAATAGGTACTTCAGGATATGTTAGGTCATCGTTGATCTCTATGGTTCTATGATCAATATTCTTGAAAACATTGGTCTTCTCCGGGACTTCTAGGCATTTGCGAAGTAACGAGATGTGAAACACATTATGCACGGATGACATCTCTTCCGGTAGTTCCAGTTGATATGATACTTCTCCTCGGCGATTCAAAATCTTGAAGTGTCTGATATATCTGGGGGGATAACTTTCCTTTGAGTTGGAAATGTTGCGTCCCTTTCAAAGGTGATATTTTGAGATACACAAAATCTCCGATGTTGAAGGATAGGTCTCGACGTCTCTTGTGAGCATAACTCTTCTGTCTAGATTGGGCGGTCTTGAGTGCTCATGGATCTGATGAACTTTATCTTCGGCTTCTCTTAGGATGCCGGGTCCTAAAATCTGACTTTCTCCTACTTCCGACCAATTCAAAGGGGTACGACACTTCCTTCCATACATGAATTGAAATGGGTCCATTTGCAAACTGGCTTGGTAACTTTTGTTGTATGAAAATTATGTGAAAGGCAGCCAGTCTTCCCATTTAGATCCATATTCCAACACACAAGCTCTCAACATATATTCGAGTATCTGGTTTACTCGCTCTGTTTGTCCATCAGTCTGAGGGTGATAAGCTGTGCTGAAATCCAGTTCGACACAATGTTCTTGGGGACTCCATGCAAATTTATTATTCTATCAATGTATAACTCTTCTAGCTTCGAACTCTCATAAGTGGTCTTGACCGGTAAGAAATGGGCTACTTTGGATAGTCTATCCACTATGACCCAGATAGAGTCATTTCCCCTACTATATATAGGCAAACCGGTGATAGAATCCATTCCAATAGAATACCATTTCCATTCCATAATCTATATTTGTTGCAATAGTCCTGCGGGTCCCTGATGTGCAGCCTTGAATCTCTGACAAATAACACACTTAGCTACGTAGCTTCCGATTTCTCTCTTCATCTTATGACACCAAAATTGCTCCTTCAAATCCTGATACATCTTGGTTCTTCTGGGGTGGATAGAATAAAGAGTATCATGGGATTATTTCAAAATATCTTGCTTCAATTCTAAATCTGCTGGTACACAGATACGTCCTTTGTACGACAAAACTCCTTCTTCATCTTTGGTGAATCCGGGTACCTTCCCTGTGCCGATACGAAGTTTGATTCTATCGATACTAGCATTTCCTTTCTGCGTCTCCTTGATCTTACTGATAAAACTGGGTTGAAGTTCTATGCTAGCCAAAAATCCTTCGCTTACTAGTTCCATTCTGAATTCTTTCTACTCCTTATGCAAACTTGGTTGCTCTTTCAGAATCATGGTGTTCAATCGACACGGCAATCTGCTAAGAGCATCTGCTACAACATTGGCTTTGTCGGGGTGATAGTGAATGTCAAGGTCATAGTCCTTAATTTACTCTATCCATCTCCTTTGCCTCATATTTAGCTCCTTCTGGGTGAAAATATACTTTAGACTCTTGTGATCTGAATATATCTCACAGCGGTTACCCATGAGGTAATACCGCCATGTCTTCAAGGCTAAAACTATGACTGCTAGTTCAAGGTCATGGGTAAGGTAATTTTGCCTATGTTGCTTCAGTTGTCGGGATAAATAAGATATTAATTTGCCTTCTTGCATTAGCACACATCTGAGACCAATCTTGGATTCATCACAAAACACATCGAAAGGGCTTCATGATAACCGGCATAATCAAGATTGGGGCTGAGATCAATCTCTTCTTGATGTCTTGAAAACTTGCTTCACATTTGTCCGTCCATTCAAACTTCTTATCCTTCTTCAACAATTGGGTAATGGGTCTTGCGATTCTCGATAATCCTTCTACGAACTTGCGGTAATATCTCGCTAATCCGAGAAATGCACGAACTTGGGTTTGATTGGTTGGGGCTTGCCATTCTTCAACATACTTAACCTTGGCAGGGTCGACAGCAATTCCTCCGGCCGACTCGATATGTCCGAGGAATCTTAATTCCCGTAACCAGAACTCACATTTGCTAAACTTGGCATGCAAGTGATGGTCCCTAAGGGTTTCAAGGATGGTCCTTAGGTGTAGCTCATGTTCTTCTGATTTCGAATAGATCAAAATGTAATTGATGAAAACAACCACAAACTTATCCAGGAAGTTCATAAAAATCTTATTCATGAGGTTCATGAAATAAGGGGGGCATTGAAAATCCAAAAGACATGACAGTGTACTCATACAGTCCATATCTGATGGTAAAGGCAGTCTATTGGAATCTCCTCTGCGCGAATCTTCAGTTGATGATAACCAGTTCTAAGATCAATCTTAGAAAACACTTTGGCACCGGTCAACTAGTCAAATATATCTTATATCTTCGGCAGTGGGTACTTGTTCTTGATGGTGACATCATTTAGATTCCGATAATCCTTGCACCAACGGTTACCTCCATATTTCTTATCCACGAACAAGACAGGTGATCTCCATGGTGACGCACTTGGTTGAATCAGGCATATCTCCAGCATAGCATCAAGTTTCTTCTTCAGCTCCACTAATTCAGATGGGTTCATACTATAAGGTCTCTGAGCTATGGGTCCGGTTCCAGGGATTAGTGCAATGATAAACTCGATATCCCAATCTGGGGGCATACCGGGCAATACATCTGTAAATACGTCGGTGTATTCACAGACTACTATGACTTGGTCAATGGTTGGTTGGGCTAGAATCTTGTTGCACTTGAATTGACGGGGCAAGGTTTTAGATACATGCTCTACTGATACTCCAGAGGTACAAGTCATGGTTATGGCTTTCTTGGCACAGTCGATTAATCCATTATGTCTCGACATCCAATCCATTCCTAGTACTACTTCCAAACCTTTAGTTCCAAGTACTATTAGGTTAGCATAAAAATCTATGCCATGGATTATGATAGGTACGGCCTTGCAAAGTTGTCTAGCTTTGGTGATTGAACCAGGTATTTGAACTATCATAACATGCTTCAATTTTGTTGGTTGAATCTTACTTGTGCATGCAAATTATTCTGTAACGAACGAGTGCGATGCTCCAGAATCAAACAACACTCTTGCAAGTACTGAGTTAACAGAAAACATACCCAGCACGACATTTGGCGCTTCTTGGGCTTCTTCAGCATTCATGTGAAATAGACGGTTGTTGTGGTTGAGCGAGTTCCCTGGGGCAAATCATCTTCCAGGCTGAATACAGCACTGCTGTTGAGCTGGGGCATTCACATTGGGGGCTGCTGCAAGCTTCTTGGGGCACTCATTGGAGTAGTGACCCTTGGTTCCGCATTCATAACAAGTCACCTGAGACTTGTCCTTTCATGCAACAGGAATGACATTGCTTCTAGTCCTTGGGGCAGTATTGATGTTGGTGGGTTTTTGACTTTGCACGGTGCACGATTGAAGTTGTTGGTGTTGCCGGGGTTGTTGTGGTGGTTTCCTCCGGGCCTTGGGTTTGTGATCAAGAGCCTCACTGTTTTGAGCACGGTGCACGATCAAGAGCCTCACGGAAGTGACGTACCAGCAACAGTCAGTAATAGACGACCTGAACGGAGACCGTGAAGTCTGTGATCGTGTGGACGGAGCGAGATTCCGGTCATTGGCTTTCTTCAGGGAAGGTGAGTACAACCCCGTCTTGATACAAAGATCTGGGTAGTGCGATCAGAGTTTGTGCGGATCCTAATGCTGGTGGTGGTCACCAGAACGTGCACCAGCTCGGCGAACTCCGGAAGCATCATGCGTCTCCCTAGGCATGGGAAAAGGTTCAATAAAGGTGGTGGAGTAGGGCAAAAATTGTCAGAGCAAAGGAAGGGGTTGCTCTCGTGGCCTTTGAACCACCAGAATTTTCGAAGCTCGAACTAGCAATTCTGGCGAGATCTAATTGATTGATTTTGTGGACAGTTCGCTTGGGTTTCAGCAAAAGATTAAACGAGGGGAAGGAGAAGTTATTTATAAAGGGATTCCCGTGGCAAAGGGGGCAAGGAAGAGAGCGATCGAGAGATTTTTTTTATTTGGATTTTCCGGTCTAAGAATGAACCCGTGCTCGCGTGGGAGTCTTCCAAAGGAAGAAGAAGGTGCGGGCTCAAGTTGTCAGGGCGAAAGAGAATAGAAAACGGACGAGAAGGGCTGCCTCGCGTGGCTTTGCTAGGCCGTTTGTTTGGTGTGTGCATGTTGTCGAGTCGTACCATGGTTTTAAGTACTAGAAGGATCTAGCGCGCGTTGCTGCGCCATCCATTACTTGTGTCGTTTGATTTTGTTTAATTTTGTGTGTGACATGTACGTCTTTAGTGGGGTTATAACTTCAGTAGGTTTGATGGGTATTGGCGTGAAATTAATTTATTCATATTAATTCAATGAACCGACCTTTGGATAATCATCAATTTCTAGACATGCTCATACAAACTGCCCAGTATACAATTGTACATGATATCCTCGTCGACACATATAGAATATTTAACCAAAAGTCTTCATTTTTCGTCATGAACTACGCTACAAAACATGGAGAGGATTTATACAAGGGAGTAAATGCACAAGATCATATGGAAAACATGATTAATGCAAATGAACAGAGGAAAATCACATCTTGATGTATAAGAAACATAACATAAGCCGAGCTGCCTGCTTGGATTGCACATGACACTCTTGCATGACCATTTCTCTTATGGGATGGTTGAAGAAAAGTATAAATAAATGCACCCGTCAGTAGGAAGCACTAGAGGAAAAAGGGTCATCCGTTCGCGACCCCTCGGAGCATTAGTCCCGGTTGCTGTAGGGTCTCAACCTAATAAGGTAGATTCCTCCTGTGTTTACAATGCTAGTCCCTGGATCAATAGCTAGCATCCACAGTTAAGATGTAATATCAAGAAACAAAGGTCATAATATAACTTTATATCCAGGAATAACATAGTTTTAGTACATCTTACATAGCTCATATGGCTATTACATTACATTGCAGCGGAATAACTATAAGCATGGGGTCCTTCGTCTTCAAAGTGCCACAGGCAGATGTTGGTTGTAGACTTTGTAATCCTAATCAATCAATCTTCACTAAAATCAATCAAACATGCAACATGCAAGTTACAGCAACAAAGGGTCAATACATTTGAATTGTATTGGCAAGTGATACTATGGTAGTATAGTGGAGTCTATCATCTATATGCATTTGGCTAAGTGGAGTTGAGGCTTGCATTGCTCCAAATAGATTTTTCCTTAACATTTGAAAATACTAAGTTTTTTTTTGCTTGACAAAATCATTTTTTTCTCAACCAAGGATTGAAGATCCTTTCCAAGGCATCTATCAACCAAAGATTGAAGATTTCAAACAACCCTTGTTCAATCACAAGTTTTAACTTTAGAAATTTGAATGATGAGATTCTTGATTGCTTCCATGTCTTGATGCTCAAATTGTCCTTTGCCAGGGACATGGCTAAGTACTTAGATTTTACACTCTGCAGAGGTGGTGCACTTTCCCCACAAGACTTGGTTTCCCAAGACAAGATCTTTCAGAAGCCTTCCCTTAGACCAAAATGGACGCGCTCCAACCTATCAAACACTACCACCCACTGTCCATATGGCTAAGTTCTTGCAACCTATATGATCATGGCAGAGCCCATATTGCCAAGTGGTTGCACTTGAAGCTTCTCAACATTTGACATCTCAAATCCCTTTGTTTCCTGGGTGTCCATCCACAAGTGTGATACACAAGGTTCACCAGTCCCCTGGCCTTGTGTAACCACTCAACATATCCCAATCCTTCCATTCCACCCAGGTGATTCATTAACTTAGTTGTTTTATTAAACAAAACATAAGTCCTCAGACTTAGAATATTTTTCCATAGTGTGAATATATTTTCCACCCATGTTTTCTATTAGCTAGGATAAGCTTGGTAGTAATATGAAACTTAACTTAGGAAATCCTACTAAGGATTCATCTACCAGGTTTTCCTATAGCAAGGTCTATACTTAGCAAAATCCATGCAAGTTTTACTTAACAAAATCACTAATGCATAGTGAAAGTAATGGGACCAAAAGTATAAAGCATCACTTGCCTTTTTGGTAGAGTATAGGTTCACTTCTTGATCTTTGCAACAATCACACTCTTCAAGTCACTACAAATCAATCAAGCAAGGCACAAACTCAATCTACCAATCAAGCAAAACAACACACATAAATAACAAAGTCAAAGAAATGCATGCAAGCATGCCAAGCTTTGTTTTGTTTGAAAAAGTGGTTCCTAATGGGTCATAGACATTTGGGTACATCTAATGGTCATTTTCTAAAGTGGCCAAGTCATTTGCAAAAGGTTTCACTTTAAAAACCATTTTCAAAACAAAGTGTTATTTTATGTGGTGTAGAAATATTTTTTTACTAAGGCATTAGCCTATAGGGTTCACCAAATGAGTTGCTATTGCAAAAGTTGGTGATTGGGTCAGTAGGTTTGGTCCAAAACATTTTCTTAAAGTTTTCTTTCCATAAATATTTTTATAACAAAAACCATTCTTTTTATTTGGCTAGAAAATGGCTAAGTCAAGTAATCCAACCTAAATCTTTCCAAAATCATTTTTAACACCAAGGGTTGGTTCCTAGGGTCAGTAAGGTCACAACAAACCATTTTTCAAAGGTTTTATCCTTAAATTCAATTTTAAACAATTTTTATACTCTAAACAAGCTCACAAAAGAATCTGCAAAAACAAACAAACTAACAAATACTATTTGCTAAACCAAGGGCATGGTTGGCTAGGGCTTGTTCTCCTGAATCCAACGACATAAAATTTGCAATTTTTGGACGTGTGGTTTGAAAGTTATAAGGGTTTGAAATTCACAAAATATTCTGTTTTCAAATCAGTTTTTAAACAGAACAGTGACACGCGGCACACTCTGGTTGGACGGTACCGGTTCGGGGTGGATCACAGTGTAGACCGTCGGATCTAAGCAGATCGTTAGGGACTTAATCCCGATAACCATTAGAAATTGGAATAGGCCTGCTAATGCGGATGAAGAGGGAACATGTTTATTTGTCCCTAACCACGCCAAAGATTTAATATGGAAGAGGCTCATGGTTAATTTCAAACTACCAAAGATAGAGCTGGATCCAAATGCGGAGGATCCAGTTGAGGACGCCTTACAACATGGGAGAGCCATGGAGGCTAAGGTCAGGGAGTGGGCTTTGAAGAAGATGGACCAGTGTTTCACCAACTGGAAGAAAAGATTGCACCTTGACTATGTCGTGAAAAAGAAGACTCCCGATTTCAAGAATATTCAGTTTGAGAAGATAAAACCATTCTGGGATGAGTTTGTGGAATACAAGAAATCAGAAAAATCTAAGAAAATGTCTGAAACGAATAAGCTGAATGCTGCTAAGAAGAAGTATCACCATACTATGGGGCAAGGTGGCTACAGGGTTGGCATTCCTAAGTGGGAGAAACTTGAGCAGGAACTGCGTGATAAAAATATCACCCCAGAGACAGACGATTGGGTAGAACGTGCAAGGAATTGGTTTTACGGGCATGGGGGCACGTTGGACTCGGAAGGGAGGTGTATATATAACATACGACATAAAGAAGACCCCTTGCCAATCGAGAGGATCAGAAAAGCAGTAAAGGCTGTTAAAGATGGGGACTTCATTCCCGATAGAGAGAATGATAAGCTCAAACTCGCCCTTGGAAATAAGGAACATGATGGACGAACACGAGGCACAAGAGGCTCCCAATCATGGAGGACTGGGTTTCCCGAAGAGAGGAAGAAATATCCTGATAGAAGCCGTTAGAGGAGAAAGGACAGGGCGGCAGTTGAAGCAGAAAGTCAGAAAGAGCGAATGCGTTTAATTGAAGAACGATTAAAGCAACAACAAGATGAAATTAACACACTTAAAGAGCAAAGTACTACCGGCGCCCCATCTCAGCAGCACACTGCATTCGATGCTACCGGCCTATCAAATAATCGAAAAAGCAGTGTGGCTTCCACCGAGGTCCCGGGTGATGACAATGGCGATGCCGATGATGCACCGACGATGGCTCCTGTTGGCTACCCAGTGGATGATATCACAGAGATGACACACTGCGAGCTACATGTCAAAGTTGTGAACATATCAATGAAGGTGGCGGTCGGCTATGCCTTACCAATTGGACCCACACCAACTTACCACTGTCGTCCGGTTCCAGAGGGCTACGCTGTTGTCGGCGTGGATGAAATCATGCCCACCTTTGAGGTTTTGGATCTTCACTACCCTACTGGTGAAGGGGATGTGACTGTGCTGGGTGACGCAAAAAACGTCACCATTCTATGGCCGAAGGATTGTATCGTGCTTCGAAATCACACGCCAAGGCCATCTTCGCCGCCGCCTCACCCGTCTCCAGCGAGGTCGTCGCTGCCGCGGCAGCCTTCTTCGTCGCCTCACCCGGCTCCGTCGCCTCACCAATCTCCGGTGCAGCCATCGCCGCGGGAGCCATCGCCGGCGCCTCAGGATAAAAAGCATAAGCGTACCGCTACTGTGCGTTGTAAGCGATTGCCGAAACGTAAACAAGAGCCTCTTCCAGAAGTACTAACGGTTCCTCCCAAGAGAGCTTATGACTGTACTGAATAGGAGACTGCAGCGATCGTTGATGCGGAAACGACAGCGTTTTTCGCTAAGCTGAGGCGGCCGAAAGAGCCAGAGTTCCCCAGCACCAAAGAAGAAAAAGCCAAAGTGTTGAAAATGCTAAAGAATCTTCATCAACCCGAGCCAAAGCTGTCATCAGACTATGAGCGTTCTATTCTCAAGTCACATGCGGCACAAAAAGCCTCGAAGAGCAGTACTGATGCAAGCGGGAAATTTGTTGCCCAGCTCGGAGAACAAGCAAAACAGACTTGCGCCCCTCTCAAGGTGATTTCTCAAACCAATGTGGGGTCGAGCAAATATGGGGCCGAAGAGCAGTATGATCCAGAGGTAGTTGCACAATACGGAGAAGCTGCCGCTGCTCAAGGTATGAGTATTGCCCAGTACTTATCCCAGTTAGAGTTCTTCCCCGTGAGTGAAGTAGCATACCAATACCAGTACAGAAAACCTCTCGTCAAACCTGAGGAGGTAAACAATCTTCCAACAAAAATGCGAAGATTGCATAACTGGTACATGCATGCCACAAGGGCCGGGGCTAACTGGATAGTACTGAGGGTTACAAAAAAGCATCATGGGAAAGATAAGGATGACATGATATCCATTGAATTTGATGAACTATTTCAATTATTCAATCAAGACGCCTTGGACAAATCGATCATGAGTGCCTATTGTCTGTAAGTACTAATTCTGTAATTAATTTAGTCTCCAGCTATATTATTTTGTTTATTGCATGTATATAATCATACTGTAATATGCAGAATGAAAATTCTCGAATGCAGCAGAGGACAAATCTATGACATTGGCTTCATTGACCCATATTGGGTTCATGAAGCTAATCTCAAAATAAGCCCCCAGGATACGGAGGATAATATAGTACACACATTAAGGTTTCAAGAAACCAAAAGGGAAATACTATTTCCTTACAACTTCCAGTGAGTGTTATTGTCTTGTATACACTTTCTATTTCGCTTACTCGATGTTAAGTATATAATTGATTAGTTCTGCACTCGCAGGTACCACTATATTCTGTTAATCATTCAACTTGACAAAGGGCGTGTACTAGTCATGGACTCGAAACATAAACCCCTTGAGACGTGGAAGGACATGCAGATACTTCTCCAGCGATAATTCTAATCATTACGATACTATATCGGCAACGTTCGTGAATTTTATGATATCAAGTACTTAATAACTTATTTTATTCGTTTTCTACGCCGGACAGCGCTTGGAAACGGTTCACCAAGAAGGCTAGGGGTGTTTGGAAAGAGGAGCTTACATTTCAACCACTAGATGTAAGCACCACTAGCTATATCCGCGCATCTCTTTGATTCTAGTTTTGATACAGTTATTATCATGCTTGATTATTATTTTGATTGAACTTTGTTCTCGTAAAGTGCCTGACGCAGGGACCAGGTAATAATCTATGTGGATACTATGTATGCGAGTTCATCCGGCAGACGTGCGATGAGAAGGGCAGAAATTTAGAGCTACTCCACGTACATAAACAATTTCTATAGTTTTTTATTACAATCAAATTATTGTTTAGTTTCATATTCATATAGGCTGACTCCTTTTTTAAATCAGATCGAACGTCTACGGGACGGTCTTCTGCCAAAGGATCGCATACGAGCAATTCAGGAGGAATTGGAGGGATTCTTGGATGCAGAAGTCCTAAACACACAAGGGGAATACTACTCGGCTGTGTATAGACAATAGAAATTGTAAAAATAGCAACTTTCAAGAAATTGGCCGGTAGCATCGAATAGCAACTTTTGTATGTAGTGCATGAACTCGATCCGTGTATTGAATGTAATGTTGTCATGATGATCTTGTGTAATATAAGGTTCCTTCGTTGATAAGTGCAAAACACTAAATAAACAATAAAACAACCTAAATGAATTCTCTGCCGTGGCACAAAAAGTGGCGAAAATGCTGCCGCGGCAACAAAATGTGCCAAAATGAATTCTCTGCCGCGGCAGAGACAAATCTCTGCCGCGGCAGCAGGTTATTAGTAATGCTCCACCCCCCCTCGCGCTCTGATGCCGCCACGTGTGCCCCATTTGTCCCGATTGGTGGGGCAACCGGGACTAATGGTTAGAGCTTTAGTCCCGATTGCCCCGTCCCGGTTGGGCAACCGGGACTAATGGCCCTTACCAACCGGGACGCATGGGCCCTTTTCTACCAATGAAGATCGCAAAAAAACTCTTATATTTTCATCTTCTTGTTATTTATTCTACAGAAAGTGAGAAATTATCGAGTCTATAGATTACATAAATGGTGCAGTATTACACACGGTATTTGACATGGATGCATGTTGATCAGTGCTACAGTACGAAGAGGCAAAGCCATGCTAATGATCAACCATCGGAGAAAGATTCACCTTAACAGTGCATTGACAGTAGCTGCACATTTGTAGCCCCAAAAAATCGTGTAACTCGGACTAACAAGCTGATGCAAACATGATTAGGAAGAATAAAATTAACTTCGTTTGTTTTAGATCCAAAATTTCCCTTTGTTTGCTGCCACGGGTTCTATATTTTATAATTTATATGAAGTGGAGAAGCTGAGAATTTTTTTTTAAGATATTTAAGCTTGAAAAAAGCATAGTACATCAATGATATACCACTTGTTTCAGGGTAAATATTTCAGATACATAATTTACTGTAACAATACAGCAATGATATATCACTTGTTTCAGGATAAATATTTCAGATACATAATTTACTATAACAATCAGTTCACAATGTACAGAGTAATCAATTGAACGGTCAGACTCCCTCTATCATTCCTTGTATACTATATCCAGATCAACTCGGGAAAAAAGACTTTAAATTGTTAACCTTACTTGAAGGCTCTCACATATAGGGTTGAATCAACTGAACACCAAGAAATTGTACAGGACAGTGGGTCAAAGAAAAACCCAATTCAGATCAGAAACACGAACAAATTGCACTGGACATCTTACAATATCTAAATTAGTGGGTAGAAAAAAACCTAGTTCAAATCAGAAGAATAAATATAGCACGATAGACTTAAACAGAAATGGAGCATCGTGACATACCTTTCTTTCAAGCATGCAAACTTCCACAACGGTACTAGGCATAAAGCTTGGTCCCTTATCATTAAGATTGAAAGTTAGATAGTGAACACATGCACCATTTTCCTGACCAAAAATGCATACAATTGTCTCCAAAATAAGAGGAACCTTTGTGTTAGCTATTAGGTCCTATGTAGATTCAACTTATAAGCGAAGCCAGAATAACGGTAGCAATGAAAAATACTGAATAATACAAATGAAGGGCACTCAGATATCCACTGATATTTATTAAAGCCCATTGTTTCTTCAAGAAACGTGAACTTCAGTACTCAATCAATTAAATCTCTACATGATTCTGCTTAGGTAATTTAACTGATTTAAAGTATCATGACATCATAGCTCTATTAGAGTCAAACATAGAAACTATTTATAGAATAGAAAGACTTGCTTTCGAGAGGCAGAAGCGTTGCAATTCAAACAACCTAACATACATCTACATGAATAATTTAAAACTACATAGTGAATTCAACTTCACTAAGATAACGACCACACCAAGAACCACACCCGTCACCGTGAGCCAAAAAATGATAGGCACGCAGAAGGGAAAGTAGGAGGCATATACATCACTGAGAGTTCTGTCAGAGGAATCAACTCAAGTTTACCTCCCAGCATTTACATGCACAGATGCTTGTGGAGCAAGAAGATTTGCCCTCACCGAGCGGTTCATTATGGCTCTCTATGGGGGCGTGTGGGAAGCAGAAGGTTCAGGAAGCGATGAAGAATCGGTAGGGAGATAGAGTCAGAGCTGACCGGCGATGGGCGGTGCCGGTTTGTGGCGTAGGCATCCAGAATTAGAGGTTGGGTCGACGACATGGATTCTGGGAGAGAGGTACTTGCGTCATGGCTTCCATAACAAGCAGCCCAAATATATAAGTAAAGACTAAAACAAAGTACTAAGAACTGGCTGCATAAATCACTCTAAAGTGCCTCCAATAGTCAAATTAGTGCCACAATTGAGTTTTTGAGGCACTAAAAAAAGCGTCGGGAACGGTCGTGTAGGTAAAAAAAAATTTAGACAGTTTTAAAAAGTGTCTCTAAATCATAGTTAATTTAGGCACTATGACTAATGCCTCTAAATCCTAGCCGATTGAGACACTATGACTAGTGCCTCAAAAACCAACTTAAGACACAAATTAGAGTGCCTCTAAATCCTAGCCATTTGAGGCACTATGACTAGTGCCTCTAAAAACCAACTTTTTAAGGCACTATCAATAGTGCCTCTAAAACCCAACTTTTTGAGGCACTATGACTAGTGCCTCTAAACCCAACTTTTTGAGGCACTATGACTAGTGCCTCTAAAATCCAACTTTTTGAGGCACTATCAATAGTGCCTCTAAAACCTAGCCAAAAGCAAATGTGTACTACGGTGACATATATTACAAAATGGCTCACATTAATTGAATCATAGCGACATATATTACAAACCACATTACAGTGAAATATTACCATGAAATATATTATAAACCACATTATAGTCATATCTTATGCTGACATATCTTACAGTCATATCTTACATTTGTTCACAGCCATATCTTACAGTCATTGTTCACAACCATTCGTCCACAACCATTGTTCACAACCATTCGTCCACAACCATTCGTCCACAACCATTGATGCTCGCCGGAGCTGTGGCCAGAGCTCCTCCTTGCTGGCCGCGGCCGCCGAAGCTGCTCCCTGGTTGGGATCAAGAGGCAAGTCGCCTCACCACTGGAGCTCCTTCCTCGCCCTCCTGCTCGCGCTCCTACTCAACAGAGGAAGCTGTTCAGGATGCAATTTAATTTATTTCATATTATGTTGTTCTTTCATATAATAACAGAGGAAACATGATGAGTGGCAAATTACAATTTGTTATCTACTTCGTCCATCCCATAATATAAGATGGTATTACGGCCAATATTACGGGAACAGATGGAGTACCAAAAAAATATACACAAGGGGGACTCAACTAAGGTAGCAACCATTGCGATAGTAAGGCACAACTCAATTAAGTTAGCAACTTAAACCAGTCAGTCTAAAACTTGAGTCAACTAACATGGGTCGGAGGGAGTAATATAATTCTGAATTGAGCAGCGTGCAATGTACGGACCTAAACATTAGCATGGCAATACTAAGAGCTTGCAAAGTTGAATCTCAATCAAAATTTGCAGGAATCTAATTATGTGAATACTAAATAAATTTTTTAGAAAATAAAAGCTGTCTTCAGACTGTTTTCTATTGACCGTCGATATTATCAAACTGGTTTTTTGCTGAATAAAAAAATATGCTTACTTACACAGGTAAAAAAGGGGACTACGACAAATAATAAATTCACTGACAGATGTGTTTTTTTGCATTGATGGATGGAAATGTTAAAACAGTAATGTCGTAATAGCATACCTCATTGCGCGATAGAGGGGTCTATACCACATCAGGTAAGAAAGGAGGATTCCAAGCGAAGCATAGATCATAGCAAGTAAGAACAGCTTCGAATCTGCAAGCATAAAGAATCCAACCATTCAGCATGAATGGACATACAAAATACACAGGCATTGATAGATACTCATGAAACCCACCCCCCTCCTTGATCCAGCAGACTATGACAGCAATGAAGTTCCAGGAGAGACAGAGCACAATTCTTGTAAGTTAAAATAACACGAAATGGACGCTATCATGAATCGCCTCTGAATTGAACCATGTTTACAACCTACTAGACCATAAAAGCACGTGTTCCCGCGCCCTTCATAAATAGGAATTAGATACACGAGAAAATACTTTGGTGCTGCTTAGATATCAATACTGCATATTATTTCATAGGTAAAAGATGAGCTTTGCTGGCTATATTTCAGAACCTAGATAATAAAGACAAATAACAATAAAATAACCTAAAAGATGGCACATTAACATTTATAACTCGATATGCTATAGCAGATACCTCCTTATTGATTCCGTGCTATATTGTATTTTTGTCTCTCACCACAGTAGCAGTATCCAGTAAAACAAGCCAGGTTTTCCTTACCCATACAAAATAAATTTCTAACATTCAGATCAAATTATAACTTAAAGGAAAGGGTTGACCTATTTGAATGATTGAACCCTTTTTTCTTAGTCGATAACACAGAGAGAGGGTGAGAAACAGAGAGAGACAGAGTTGGTGCGTCTGTAGCTCCTCGAGCAGCTAAAAAGTGCCCCCCAAACAGTTGCATCTCCTGATACTGCAAGGATTATTGGAATCCTTCAAATAACTAGGACGGGCATGGGTGCCACAAATAAAAGGAACATATTACTGTAACTTTCAGTAGTGAATCTGAGGATAATTGTAGGTTGTGCTTACTCCTTTAATCACGCATACAGATCATATAAAAGAAGATGTTACTTGAGACAGTATAGAATAGTATAAAAAATCAAGGCTAACCTGTCATGAAATTTCATACTTTATAACTGCAATTCCAAAGTTTCCTACATGAAAAACATAATCGCCTTTCAAACAAAACGAACAGGGAATAAGAGAAATAAATACGTTCAGAGGGAGGCAATGATGATGAAATTGGAGTTGTGAAGAACAAGTTAAGAAGATTTGGATGGGATTGGTGATAGGCGACAGGTTTGGTCAGGAAGCAAGCATGGACACTGCCGAGCATGAAGGAAAACTGCACCATCGCTTCCAGATACACTAGATCATAACTCCAAGTAGAAGACTCAGGGCTAAGTAGGATAAGGTGAAGAAAATAACACAAGATATATCATGATGAGCACGATGATCAGTTTTTTACGACAAAGAGACGGTTCATACCAGCTGATAGCTCTAGAGAAAAGGTAAAGGAAAACCAAGCACTCAACATCAATCTCCAAGTTGGCACATCTCACAGGAGAAAATACGAAATCTTAGCTGCAATAGTATGAGAATTGTCAAGCATTACGAAGGCACCGGATGAAAGTATGAAATGTGAGGGATAATGCCCTTGTTTTCTCAGACATGCATGAGTTATATGGCATAAACATTTGTTAAGGCACATTTGTTAAGGCATAAACATTTCCATATGCCCTTGTTTTCTCAGACATGCCCTTGTTAAGGCACTTTCAAGCTGCATTTTGCTTTGCTAATCCTTAGTGGCACCCTAGACTATCACAGAAATAGATACCATCCATCAATGCTTGTTCTTCACGTGACATTTCTGTTCCAATAAAGGAAATGTAATAAGGATCAGTATGGGAACAATTAAGCATCACTGGATTAAGAGAATTGGAAAGATAGGTGGTTGTACAACAGAAGTCAAACATTACGTGACACTCAAAATGAAACATAATACAACTAAAAAATGTCATGGTGTAAATATCAAAGCTACATATTTCAACTTAACAGCAGATGGCAAGAAAAACACAACATGGAAAAATAGATTAACACGATGCACACTCCATATCTTTGTAAGCTCAAGTGAGCACTATGAAGATGATATAAAGGAGAAAGGCAAACCTTGTAGGACCATCCTTGAGCATAGGGAATGTGGGAGGCCAGATCATCATAAAAGGATATACTTTCGCATCGTCCCTGCAGGGCTAAACTACCTCACTAGTGGGATCCCCGTTGAGATTAGCGTGTGTGCCAGATTTGAGGTGCTCGGGATCGTGAAGAACAGCCTCAACACTTTTGCGACATCTCAGACGACCTAACTGGCGGGATCCCAGTCCTCCGATCGCTTCTTAATATCCTTGCCGATGCTCTTGCCACCGACACAAGCGTGCACAACCACGCTCATGAACTGTCCCACAACCTGCATCACTCACTCGGTTTGGGTGGCAAGCTCCCTAGTAGGCGACGGTATCAATGCCTGCACTCTACAAAATCAAAGTTACCCATGTCAACTTCAGCTTTATCCTATTGAAGCGTGCGCTCTATGTGCATTATACAGAGCTGATGCATTATATATAGTGTTATAAAAAAGAGTGAGAATCATTGTAACATCACTGCAACAGAAAACTAGGACTAGGCGACTGGCAGACGTAATACAAGCACATCTGGGTCTAGCATATTCTCAAAAGCAGGAAATAGTTTTAACACATTCCATATATCTATGCCAAAATCACACACGTAAGACCAAAATCTAGAATACAAACAGCTGCCAAACCCTAGAACTGAAGTTTTTTACTACCTAACAAGAGCACAGGTGGGTCTAGCAAAATTTGAAAAGCATTACAGTGTAATAAACTGATTGAGAATCATTCTCACAGCAGCACAGCAGAATAATTAGGACAGGGTTACTGGCAGACATAATACAAGCACAGGTGGGTCTATCAAATTCTGAAAAGCACTACAACAGATTGTAATACATAGGTGATGCATTACAGTGTAATAAAATGATTGAGAATCATTGTCACGACACTATAGCAGAAGAACTAGACTGGGCGACTGGAAGACGTAATAAAAGCACAGGTGGGTGTAGCATATATTAGGAAGATAGAGTTTTAACACATTCCATATATATCTATGCTAAAATCACACATGCCACCACAAAATCTAGAATACAGACAGCTGCCAAACCCTAGAACTAATGTTTTTTACTCCTACCTAACAAGAGCCGGGCGCACGCGACAATACAGGTTTGTCATCTAGCGAGCGAAGAAATCGACATGGATCTAACTAATCAGGGAGGGAGAGACGTACTCGCGGACGGAGGTGTCGACGATCTGGCAGACGGAGAGGGAGATCATGGAGATCTTGCCGGTCCCGGACTGGGCCGGTGATGATGGGGAGCACGGCGCGCTGCTGGATGGCCGAGGGCTTCTCGAAGCCGTAGCCGTAGATTCCGCGGAGCAGCTCGTCGTGGATGCTCATGGCGTCGAAGCTGCCGACGACCTCGACCCCCACCGAGGTCTCGAAGTTCAGGTTCTCGTCGTCAATCGGCCATCCCCCGCCGCCGGGTCCACGCCGGGAGGTGGTCGCCACGGCTGCCGCCATCGCCAAAACCCTAGAGGTGGGTGGGTGTGGTGACGAAGGGAGACGTGGGGAGCAGCAGGAGGCGGAGGCCTTTTTTTGCGCGTGGGTACCTGGGGGGCTTGGGTTTTTCGGTTATAAAGGATGGACTGCGGTGCGGGGTCGGTTTGAAGCTGTAAGAAAGTTTTGGGGGATCTAGGGGTGGTTTATGCAAAACAGGTGTTGAATCTGTGTGTAGCCCGGTCATGGGCCGTTGCTAGACCTAGTTTCTAGCAGAGACTCTACTAGACAAGCTGGGCTAACTTTCACATAAAACAAGAAAAACAGGTGTTGAATTTTGTATAGATTTCCCTCTTTCACATAAAACAAGAGATATCCTATACTAATGTGTCATGTATCATATATATGTTATTTCTTAAAGCTCTTGTGAGCATTTACTGGTTTAGCCATATTCTTTCAAATGTCATATTAGAGTTATCGACCAAATGTCGATGCTCATTTTCTTTCATCTGGTTATGCCATGTAGAAAAGGGGCCATGTTTTTTTGTTTTTTAGTATGTTGTACACCAATTTTTTTGATATGGTCTATTATCTAATCCTAATTGCTTCCTGAGGTGACCTGTTAACTTTTTTGTCCAAATCCATGATCAAATAGCATATGCTTGGTCTGAACAAGTTACCTCATAGTCATATGTGTAAATATTTATGAAAGGAGTGAATTTAATCGGACATGATATTTTGAATGATAGAAACATTAGTGCCGGCTGAAATATATGCATCTTCTAAATGGTCTCAATGTGTAAATTAAACCTACTGTCATTTATGTCTTGTTCGCACCAGTGTTTGTGGTATACAGTAGTGTCGTGGTGGTATCACGGCATATGCCATGGGTAGGCTAAAGTTGGGGCCGATGGACGTGGAGGAATCCGGGGAGGGATGATGCAGTGAAAACCGCACTCGCATGAACAAAGAGAAATATAATGTCTATTGGGTTGAAGGTCTCCAGTGGAGATAACACCTCATCCTTTACATCTAATCTCTTATAATCTGGCCATACTTGTGGCTACAATCATGCTCCTTGAGCTGTATCTCCTATACCTCTACCTAGATTTCTCTATCAGGGTGGAGGAGGAAGAAGGAGAGCTCCTACTGAGCTGAGAGGGGAGGAGCCCTTTGGGGCCTCTCCTCGAACGATCCTCCCTGGTGCTCCTTATAAAGGGGAGCCCAGGGGACAAATCTTGTTCCCCACGATTGGTATCTAGGCGGCATCTTCCCAGCATCTTCTTAGATGCTCAGCATATGCATTGGTATCTTTGGAGATGCCATGGCATATTCCTCAGCATATTCTTGATGCCAAGGGCATATTCCTCATGCCATGTGCCAGTCTGAGCCCTGGGCGTCCTAAGACTGGCACGGGACTTGTTGATCTTGTCTTGGCCTGAAGGTATGTCGATGTAGCGTTCGGGGGTGGATAACAGGGCGTCTGGGGTAAACTGATTCGGCCCAGACGTCCCAGGCGAAGGAGAAACTTGGCCCAGGTCTTGGATGATTCGGCCTGGGAGAAACAGTCGTCCAGGTGGCGAGATGTCAGCCCAGCCAGGTCCTGGCATAGCCCGGCCGAGGTGGTCTTCATTCGGCCCAGACAGGGCGGCTCGTCCCTAGGCCCAGCCGGGGTAATGGAGGGAGCAACCTGCTGGTTCCCGCGGTGGGCCGAACTTTGCCTGAGTCAGCGCACCCGGGGGGAGGCGAGTTGCGCTGGGGAGGCTCCTCGTGGTGGGCCGAATGCGGCCCACTCGGCGAAGCAGAGGAGACGGCGAGAAGCTGGCGCGGGATCGCTGCTGGAGGACGCGGGAGGTTCGGCGGGAGACCTGGCGGGAGCGCGGTTTGATTCGGTTGATGGCGGCATAGAGCGAAGAGGTGGCTAGCTGGAGTAATTCGGCGCTGGCCCAGGTCGTTTGGTGGGCCGGACTGGAAGACTCGGCCCAAGAGGGTGATTCGTCTCTTAGAGCTTTAGTTCGGCCTGTTTATTGTTGGTCTGGTCCAGGAGGAGTAGTGGGAGCAGGCCGAATTGAGTCTAATTCGGCCCAGGTCCTCTTTTTGCCTTTATCTTTTTCTGTTTATCTTTTGTACTTATATTTAATATCATTTTCCTACACATGTACCTTATTGACTTACTTAATTCACCAACTCTGGGGTACCTGGGGGTACACCCCCGACATTAGTCCCCGAGGCTATGTGGGACTCGTAGAGTCGTGCATAGGCTTCATATTAAATATTCCCAGAGTTGTCTTCCGACTTATAATCTCTTGGTTGCATAATGTTTTTGGGCAAGTTTGTGACTTTATCCTTCTTGGGCTCTACTCATAACCCCTATGGGCATGTTTTTTCGACTTCTGGCCTTCTTGGGCTCTGGTCATAACCCTTTTTGGTAAGTTTCTGGACTTCTTGCCATCATGGGCACTGGTCACAACCCCTTTGGGTAAGTTTCCAGACTTCTGGCTTCCATGGGCACTCGTCATAACCCCTTTGGGTAAGTTTCTAGACTTCTGGCCTTCATGGGCACTCGTCATAACCCCTTTCGGTAAGTTTCTAGACTTCTGGCCTTCATGAGCACTCGTCATAACCTCTTTGGGTAAGTCATGAGTTCCTGCCTTCTTGGGCGTTGCTCTTTTAACCTCATTGGGCAAGTTAGGAGTTCCTGCCTTCTTGGGCATTGCTCTTTTAACCTTATTTAGTAAGTTTATGAGTTTTGGCCTTCTTGGGCACTGCTCTTTTAACCTCATTGGGTAAGTTTATGAGTTCTGGCCTTCTTGGGCACTGCTCTTTTGACCTCGTTGGGTAAGTTTATGAGTTCTGGCCTTCTTGGGCACTGCTCTTTTAACCTCATTGGGTAAGTTTATGAGTTCTGGCCTTCTTGGGCACTGCTCTTTTAACCTCATTGGGTAAGTTATGAGTTCTGGCCTTCTTGGGCACTGCTCTTTTAACCTCTTTGGATAATTTGTGAGTTCTGGCCTTATTGGGCACTGCTCTTTTAACCTCATTGGGTAAGTTATGAGTTCTGGCCTTCTTGGGCACTGCTCTTTTAACCCCATTGGGTAAGTTATGAGTTCTGGCCTTCTTGGGCACTGCTCTTTTAACCTCTTTGGGTAATTTGTGAGTTCTGGCCTTATTGGGCACTGCTCTTTTAACCTCATTGTGTAAGTTATGAGTTCTGGCCTTCTTGGGCACTGCTCTTTGAACCCCATTGGGTAAGTTATGAGTCTTGGCTCTCTTTGGCACTGCTCTTTTAACCTCTTTGGGTAATTTGTGAGTTCTGGCCTTATTGGGCACTGCTCCTTTAACCTCTTTGGGTAAGTTTCTATCCGAGTCATCTGATTCCAAATCCGATTTTCCTTACTCAAAATTTACTTTATGCCTAAGTTTGAGTCATTTGACTCAAATCCAAGTTACATGATTAAATCCGGGTTAACTTATCCCAAATCCGAGTTATTTTACTCAATTTTCACTTGCATCCCGAATCTGAGTCATCTGACTCAAATCCGAGTTAACTCATCCTAAATCCGAGTTACTTTACTCAATTTTGACTTGCATCCCGAATCTGAGTCATCTGACTCAAATCCGAGTTAACTCATCCTAAATCCGAGTTACTTTACTCAATTTTCACTTGCATCCCGAATCTGAGTCATCTGACTCAAGTCCGAGTTAACTCATCCTAAATCCGAGTTACTTTACTCAATTTTGACTTGCATCCCGAATCTGAGTCATCTGACTCAAATCCGAGTTAACTCATCCTAAATCCGAGTTACTTTACTCAATTTTGACTTGCATCCCGAATCTGAGTCATCTGACTCAAGTCCGAGTTAACTCATCCGAAATCCGAGTTACTTTACTCAATTTTGACTTGCATCCCGAATCTGAGTCATCTGACTCAAATCCGAGTTAACTCATCCTAAATCCGAGTTACTTTACTCAATTTTGACTTGCATCCCGAATCTGAGTCATCTGACTCAAATCCGAGTTAACTCATCCTAAATCCGAGTTACTTTACTCAATTTTGACTTGCATCCCGAATCTGAGTCATCTGACTCAAATCCGAGTTAACTCATCCTAAATCCGAGTTACTTACTCGCCATGATATAGCTTGATTCGGTGTGATGACGATAATTTGCCTTTGATATGGATCCGAGATATAGATCCGAGATTAAGCTTTGGGATATGATAATAGGGCTAACCGCTGAGAGCTCTGATCCGAGATGTAGATATGAGATATAGATTCGAGATATGATAAGCTGGCCAATAGTCATCCGAGATACGGGATAATCTGGAAAGATGGTGAGATATCAATCCAAGTCATAACATAACCTGGCAATCTGGTGAACTAAATAAAGCTTCGGCCCGAATCAGAGATATGATTAGTACGCTGAGTCTGAATACCAATCCGAATTATAATATACCCTGGCAAGCTGAATCAAATGTTAGTCTGAATCAGAGACAATCTACTGAGCTGAGTTAAAGGTCAATTCAAAGCATAAACAAATTGACTTTAAGTTATATCCGAATCAACAATAAGCTGGCTGGTAAGCTGAGTTAGAGGACAATCCAAAGCATAAATAAACTGACTCAAAATCTACCTGAATCACAAATAAGATGATTCAACTTATGGCCGAGTTAACAGATAAGCTGACTGGTGAACTGACCTAAATCAACGGGATGTTCTCTTAATCTAAAGGTGACTCCACGGATAAGTTGACTAGTCCCCGGGTTAAGTTATTTTCTCCCCGGGATGAAGGATTGAGTGTAGTTGGCTGAGTTATCTGTCACTTGGAGAAGTGTTTGGGTGAGTCTTGCTAGGTCATACTTGCCCTACTGAGTTACTTGGTACTTACAGTAAGCTTGGAGTAGTGCTTGAGTCGTTCTTGCTGAGTCTTACCTGCTTTGATGAGTTAGACTTGGAGAGTCTCTGCGCTTACCTCTTTGTTCTCCGTTGACTTGGTGAAGCTGAATGAGCCCTGTGAGGAAGAAGTTGATGAAGATGTTCCCGTCCGGATGGAAACCCAACCAACACCACTAGAAGGCCCCACGGTGGGCGCCAAATGTCGTGGTGGTATCACGGCATATGCCATGGGTAGGCTAAAGTTGGGGCCGATGGACGTGGAGGAATCCGGGGAGGGATGATGCAGTGAAAACCGCACTCGCATGAACAAAGAGAAATACAATGTCTATTGGGTTGAAGGTCTCCAGTGGAGATAACACCTCATCCTCTACATCTAATCTCTTATAATCTGGCCATACTTGTGGCTACAATCATGCTCCTTGAGCTGTATCTCCTATACCTCTACCTAGATTTCTCTATCAGGGTGGAGGAGGAAGAAGGAGAGCTCCTACTGAGCTGAGAGGGGAGGAGCCCTTTGGGGCCTCTCCTCGAACGATCCTCCCTGGTGCTCCTTATAAAGGGGAGCCCAGGGGACAAATCTTGTTCCCCACGATTGGTATCTAGGCGGCATATTCCCAGCATCTTCTTAGATGCTCAGCATATGCATTGGTATCTTTGGAGATGCCATGGCATATTCCTCAGCATATTCTTGATGCCAAGGGCATATTCCTCATGCCATGTGCCAGTCTGAGCCCTGGGCGTCCTAAGACTGGCACGGGACTTGTTGATCTTATCTTGGCCTGAAGGTATGTCGATGTAGCGTTCGGGGGTGGATAACAGGGCGTCTGGGGTAAACTGATTCGGCCCAGACGTCCCAGGCGAAGGAGAAACTCGGCCCAGGTCTTGGATGATTCGGCCTGGGAGAAACAGTCGTCCAGGTGGCGAGATGTCAGCCCAGCCGGGTCCTGGCATAGCCCGGCCGAGGTGGTCTTCATTCGGCCCAGACAGGGCGGCTCGTCCCTGGGCCCAGCCGGGGTAATGGAGGGAGCAACCTGCTGGTTCCCGCGGTGGGCCGAACTTTGCCTGAGTCGTCCCACCCGGGGGGAGGCGAGTGGCGCTGGGGAGGCTCCTCGTGGTGGGCCAAATGCGGCCCACCCGACGAAGCAGAGGAGACGGCGAGAAGCTGGCGCGGGATCGCTGCTGGAGGACGCGGGAGGTTCGGCGGGAGACCTGGCGGGAGCGCGGTTTGATTCGGTGGATGGCGACATAGAGCGAAGAGGTGGCTAGCTAGAGTAATTCGGCGCTGGGCCAGGTCGTTTGGTGGGCCGGACTGGAAGACTCGGCCCAAGAGGGTGATTCGGCTCTTAGAGCTTTAGTTCGGCCTGTTTATTGTTGGTCTGGTCCAGGAGGAGTAGTGGGAGCAGGCCGAATTGAGTCTAATTCGGCCCAGGTCCTCTTTTTGCCTTTATCTTTTTCTGTTTATCTTTTGTACTTATATTTAATATCATTTTCCTACACATGTACCTTATTGAATTACTTAATTCACCAACTCTGGGGTACGTGGGGGTACACCCCCGACAAGTAGTATCCTTTTCCTTATTGTGTATACCTTCCATAGAAAATTTGAAGTGCATAAACCCCTTGGCGAGAGACAAGTAATCAGTATTCGAGTCCTCCATAGCTATTTTCTCAGGTTAGTTCCTCAGTTTGATGCTCATAAATCTTGGATAAATTATATGATGGCTTACATATGTTGCTCAAAGTGCGAATTGATATGCTTAATATTAAAATAAAAGCAAGCATCAGTCTAAGATAGCGCGATCAGTTGAACATCTGAAATGTTATCCCATAGGTACAACAAAATTTAACACCTTCGCTATTGATGGTTAGAACCTATGCTACAAGCACGGTGCTTAATGGACTGAATTGGCGGACATGATCCCTTTTTGTTATTTAATTATAGCCTTAACTTTATATGCAGGTGCATCAATCACTTGCTCCTCAAATACATGTGTCATCGGAGTTTCATGGACTATGTTGAAAAAAATCTAACGGAATACTTGCACACTATCATTTTGACATTATTCTGTAGGAAGACGACCTTCACATGTGGATTTTGTGTCAGCTCTTGGAAATAGATTCAGCGAAAGAGACAATCTCATGACCCCTGAAGCTGTAGACGCTGAGTTCCTTGTTAGCATTCCTGATGAAGAATATAACAAGGCCGCAATTGATTTCCTCCAGTCCACTGGTTTTCTCACACTTGGCAATATACAATTTAGCACCATCTATGCAAACGAGGATTCGGACTCCATTGGTACCGGCCCTTATGATTACTACGACTTTCTAGCGACGCCGCATGTTTTAGTGGAACTTAGATGCCTTTCCTTGCAGCTTTGGACGTCTTGGTGGAACATAGAGGCCTTCCCTTGCAGCTTTGGACGTCTTGATGGAACATAGAGGGCCTTCCCTTGCAGCTTTGGACACTTAGAACTGTTGATCACATCTTGCAACCATACTGTGTGGTTATCGATATGCGCCATGACAAGTTCAACGTCAATAAAGCATGAACAAGCAAGGAATGGGCTCACCAATGGCTTTAGGTTGCAATCTTCTGATCCTAACATCGGGAGCCTCACCAGCGGCCTAAGTATCCTTCTTCCTATTCTTCTCAGTCACACATTGGGCTTCTTCCATCCTCAACCTGTAGGGAAGGTAGTCGAGAGGTGGAGGGGGATTGGGGCCTCTACCGCCACCAGAGCCGCTGAGGAGAAGGGGGGATTGGGGAATCCACCACCATTAGAGCCGTCGAGGAGAAGGGGGATTGGGGCATCCACCGCCATAAGCGCCGTCGAGGGGGAGGTGGATTGGGGCCTCTATAGCCACCAGCGCTGCCGAGGGGAGGGGGATTGGGGCCTATACCGCCACCAGCGCTGCCGAGGTGAGGGGGATTGGGGCCTCTATCGCCTTTAGAGTCGCCACTCAACTCGAGGAAGGTGGAATAGGTCGAGCGACCGCCAAGGTACCAGCTTGGCCGTCGAGGAGGAGGAGCAAGAACGAATTTTACCGAGGAGGAGCAGCAAGAAGCGAACGGCGGCGAGCAGCGAGAGCGAGCTAGGGATCGTGGAGGCTGAGGATGGAGCGGCTATGAGCTGCGCGGGCGAGCTCTAGGGCTTGTGGAGGCCGAGGATGGAGCAGCTGTGAGCGGCGGCGAGCGGAGCGGACGAGGGCGAGGGCGAGACGATGCGGAGGAAGGAGACGAGGAGTGCAAGTTTTGTCGGAAAAAATAGTTGGGTTTTTTTGCAAAACGGACAGCACGCCCGTTAATTCGGGTCGGAGAGTATTTAAAATAGTTTGAAGGGCTAACTATTAGAGGCATTATCATGTGTGCCTCAAAAACTGTTCATTAAAGGCGTAACAAATAGTGTCACAATTTAGTGCCTCTAATAAATAACCAATTGTGGCACTTTTAATTGTGTCTCAATTGATATATTTTTAGTGGCATTTTTATAGAAAATGCCTCTAAAAGATTTGTCTTTTTGAGGCACATGTCAAAGTGCCACTGATAGTTCATCATAGAGGCACTAAATTATGCCTCTATTTTTCAAAATATGAGAGGCATTATCAATAGTGAAGGAAGCTTCCGCGACCCAGCGGCACGCCGTGTCCATCGACCAGACGGGGAAGGGAGCGGCGATTTTAGGTTGGCAGCGGCGAAACTGAGAGGAGTGTGTGGTCGAGATGGGCTTAGCCCAGTAGTAGAGGATTGTGCTTCTCCATGGGCTATATAAAACGGCATTCCATGGCTGAGGCTAGATTTTAGTATTTTTTTTAAATATATTGTAACTTCCAAAATTTCAAGTTTATTTATATATTATTCAACTCTAGGTGGTTTTGCATCCCAAAACCAAAATAGACAAGGTGGTTCCTAAATGTAGAACTTGACCAACTTTGAACCTTTCACGACAAAAACAGAGGGCCCATATACATCCTCTCTTTACCTTTCTTTTTTAGTGCGTTCACAACATTTTTGGAGCAACATATTTATCATGTATCCATGTATCATTTAATCATATCTTGTTACAAACACTACTAAGAGTATCATAAATGTGCCTGGTTGTTTTTCATCATCACAGCAAATCAGAGTCTTCTCAGATGCTATCTTTACAAGAGCTTCTACCGCAATAGTAATCAGAATACAGAGCTCAGAACATACTGTCCACTGCTGAGAAGGATTGCAAGCGCGCCTCAAATCCTTCCCAAAAATTCGAGATCCCGATGGGTTGCAGGACCATGGAGAATCCTCCAGTCGTCACCCCATCTTCACATCTTCAGGAAACTGCACGGTGAAGAACAGCGTAAGAAAATGGTCGCTAGCTTGAAGAAAAGTACCTCAACCGGATGCTACAAGAAGGTAAGTAGTAATAACAAGCTTTGGCTTGAGAACACTGTACTGGATTAATTTTCCCCACCCTATCAATGAGAAAGTCAAGTTTAACATTTAAGGTATTTAAAATGCTCCAAATGACCAACTATTAGAGGCATTATTATGTGTGCCTCAAAAATTGTCCATTGGAGGCACAACGAATAGTGCCACAATTTGTCACTTATTAGAGGCATATTTTAGTGCCTCTAAATGGTAACGAATTGTGGCACTTTCAATTGTGCCTCAATTAATATATTTTTAGTGGCATTTTTATAGAAAGTGCCTATAAAAGATCTATCTTTTTGAGACACAAGTCAAAGTGCCACTAATAGTTCAACATAAAGACACTAAATTATGCCTCTATTTTTCAAAATATTAGAGGCACTATCAATAGTGCCTCAAAATGCTAAACTATTAGTGCCATTTTAGAAACTACCTCTAAAATCTCACATTTTGAGGCACTATTATTTAAAGTGCCACAAATAATTACGATTAGAGGCAGTTATAAACAGTGCCTCTAAGAAAATGCCTATAATTCTTGGACGTGCCATAGTGAATATGGCATTCGAATAACGGCAGAAGTTTGGTGTAATGCCGATCGTATAGAGTTGATGTAATGTCGGTATAGCATCAATGCCTGCATGTCTCAATGGTCCAAAATCAAGATTGTTGTAGGATACTGGGATGGATTTTTCAAAGGAGCAAATGCTTGTCAGAAAAAACACGCAAAAAATGCTCGCCTAAATTTTAAAATAGCAGAAAACTAATATTCTTCCAAAGGTGCAATGAGAAAACAACACACTTTAAGATCCTTGCAACATGCCCTTCTAATTTGTGTCTTCCCTATGTCCCATCTTTTCAGATTAGCAATACTTGGAAAGCTAAAAAGGCATCATTGTCACATAAATTAAAACCAAACCGACATAGCATATATCCTTTGAAATTGTATGATAGACACTAGTGGAGAACGGGGCACTAGTCCTGGTCCGAGAGGGCCTCTAGTCCCGGATGGCCAGCCGGGACTATGGAAACGGTACTAGAGGTCCTAGCCTCTAGTCCCGGTCTAGTTACGAGCCGGGACTAAAGGATGTGCACGTGGCAGCGTAGCAGTGCGAGGGGGGGGGGGTCTTTAGTCCCGGTACGTATTACGGGCCGGAACTAGTTTCTTTCTGCCGCGGCAGCATTTTACCTATTCGGCTGCCGCGGCAGCAGATGGGGGTTTCCGCGCGGCAGAGTTTTGGGGCAATTTTCTGCCGCGGCAGCTGATAGGGGTTTCTGCCGCGGCAGCCGATGGGGGTCTCCGCCGCGGCAGAGTTTTGGGGCCATTTTCTGCCGCGGCAGCCGATGCGCGGTTCTGCCGCGGCAGGAGGATAGGTAGAGGAGGGTTGCATTTGGCATAAAGTGACATGCAACAAAGAGATCACAACCCATATTATATAGATATAATTCTACATTACATATAATTCTACATTACATAAATAAATACATAAATGGAGATCACAACCCATCTATTCGGTTACAAGTTCATTAAATCACGGGAAGCCGAAGGTATGGTATTTTCCTTCTGGGTTTATGACATGGTCAACAAGAAATCCCGCAAATTCCTCTTGAATTGCTACCAGACGCTTCCTTGGATCGAGATTCTCCCGCAATCTTTCCAACTATATATTAAAGAAGGAGGTCAATATGAATATCAATAGTCATAACAAATATTATGAATGACACTCAATAAAAATTGTGAATATATTGCTCACGTACTTCTAAAAATGTCTCTCCGTCCCGCTCACTGACCTCACAGCGAATGTACTCGCACACGAAGTATCCACATAGGTTAGTACCTGGTGGTTTCCTCTCGCACTTTACGACAAAAGGTTTCAATCAAATAATAATCAATCATGACATGATGGTATTGAAACTAGAATTAAAGAGATGCGCGGATCTAGCTCGTACTACTTACATCGATCTGATGAAAAGTAAGCTCGTCTTTAAATTGACCAACCGTGGCATTGGTGAAAGCTTTCCAAACCCTGGCCGGCAAAAAAAAGTGTTATTAGTTACTTGATATCTCAGGATATATATATATATATATATATATATATATATATATATGATCGAAAGAGACCGATATAGTGCGATAATGACTGAAATTACCTCTGAAGCGCATCTTTAATGAATGCGTACTGTGATTCGTCTCTCATTAGTGAGTCCTTGATTTCAACTCTTCTAGCGTCAACTTCAATGGTTAGAAGAATCCAGTGATAGATGCGCACGTTCATATATTCCAGTAACTCATCAATTACACTTAGCAGAATCAAATGAATGTGTACAAGGAAGTAACACTCTTACCTGTAGTTGTAGGGAAACAATATTCTTTGTTTGTAATGTTCCCTCAATAAGACCCTTAGCAAGTTATGCTACGTGTCCTTGGGGTATTCCATTAGCAATCTTTGATTAAACCGGAGTGGGTCGATGAACCCATTCTCAAATATTTTCTTCCGGTCACATTCATCGCTCTTCATTCTTCATAATAGCATATAGTGAAGATAATTACATGCAATAAAAGAGCTGGGTTAGAGACTTTATCTTAGAAATAAATGAACCACTTACAGACAATAGGTAGCGAGGAGACTCAAGTCAAGGGCATCTTGTTTGAATAACATATAGAATTCCTCAAAATAAATTTGCAACTGGTCTTCACCATTAAAATACTCACTTGTAATTTTCACAAGCAGCGCTGACAATTGATCTTCTTCATCGCATGTAGAGACTTTCTCGTACCACTCATGCAGTCTTCACATTTGAGTTGGTAGAAATTTGACCTCATCAGGTCTGACCAGAGTCTTCCCGTATTCATATCTCCATGAAAATTCCTCTTGTATGGTGATATGCCCGCCTAGCGCTTGATCAACTATAATATTAGCACCTTTGGCAAATTCCATTGCTATAATATTCTGATGATCGGTATTGGATAACACCTTGAGCGGGGCGATCGATTTGTTTGCCTGCATTCCGAGTTGCGCAACCTCTCTTTTACCGCTGCTTGCAGTAGTATTTCCTGGAGTATTACCGTTGCTTGCTGTAGTATTTCCTGAATTCTTCCTACCAATTCTCAGCAGACAAAATTTGTAGTCATCAGCCTTATTTATCTCATATTGCGATGGTTGCTCAAGAAACCCCTTAACCCACTTTTTGGCTTTCGGATCAAATATTTGTTTTGGCTCGGGAGCTTTGGGTGCAAAGAAGGCTTTAACTTGGGCATCACTGATCGCTTTGGTTTCCTCATCAGTCATCTCGTAAGGTAACTTGGGAGGAGGCGGCGGGATTTTCTTCACCTTCTTACCTTTGGCTTTCTTCTGACTAGTATTTATACTAGTTCACTGAGAGACCGTCTTCTTCGTCTGACATGGCGGTGATGGAGTGGGCTTATGCGGCGGGAGAGGAGCGGGCTGATGCGGCGGTGGACTCGCGCTATGGTGGTTGTCCCACTCCTCATGTGGACTTGATCGAGGCGACAGACTCGGCTGACGCGGAGGATACTGTGGTGGCTTGGGTGAGCCTGGAAACATGATGTATTTCTTGCGCCATAGAATGATAGAGCCCCTGACTTATCCTAGCGTGCTCTCATCTTCAGGTCCAGGGATGTCAAGTTGTAGTGATTCATATTGAGGTATAATCACATCCACCCCGACACGAGCATAGCCATCTGGAATCTCTTTGCAATGCCAGCGTGCTTCAGGTTCACAAGATAAAGCATAGCCGAGAGCCGCCTTGAAGGATAAGTTCATCACTCCCACATGCAGCTCGCAGCTTGTCTTCTCAGTGATATTGTCCGCGGGATAGCGATCTATCGGATCGGCCGCCGTGGAAGCGACACTGCTTCTCCGCTGAGATGGGACACCGGCACTTTCTTCTAGACGCTGATGAGTTGGCCCTTGCTGGCGCATTTCGTCCAGCTGCTTCTCTTTCTCTTTTAGCATGTAATATATTTCCTCGTTCTTTCTTTCCACGCTACGCAACCGGGATGCCTCCTCTATCTCCTTCCACTTCTTTGCCCTCGCTCGGCTTCTATAGGATTCAGTGTCCTGAGGAAACCCAGTCTTCCATGGCACAGAAGGTCCAAAGCCTCGTGTTCGTCCTGGTTTTTCAGCATTCCCGAGGGCCTTTGTCAGCTCGTTGTTCTCTCTGTCGGGTATGAAGTCACCCTTTTTAACCTTCTCAATTGTTTTAACAATTTCTCCATGGGGTGTAGCAACATTGGACTTTTTATCGAATATTAACTCCCCTATTTCCATGTCATACTTTGCCCGATGGGCAAGTAACCAATTCCTTACTCTGATGGGCCAGTCCTCTGTAGCTGGAGTGAGCCCTTGGGCACGCAAGACTTTCTCGGCTTCCTCCCACATAGGAACGAAAGTCCTATAGCCACCTGTCCCCATCGTATGGTGATATTTATTTTTTGCAGCATTTTCTTTATTCTTTGCGGACCTTTTTTTGCTATTGCTGATTTCTTGTAGTCTAGAAATCTTTCCCAGTGAGCCCGCTGCTTATCTAGTGAGTCCTCGAATGCTGGAAATTTTCGTTCCTCAAGATATTCATTGTACAATATTTTCTTATAGTTATTGAACTGTTGGGCATCTTCTTAAGAGCGAAACGCTTAACTTTGGACCTCATCTTATCTGTGGCCTCCTTAGTCTCTAAGACCGGTAGGGTGAAATGACGAATGAGCTTTTCCCATAGTATGTCTTTGTATTTGTCCTCGACATAACTCATAGAATATTCATCGGCCTTTGCTGGCTTGTTCCAGTTGATAATGCTGATCGGGTCGTTGTCCCTAACAAAAAATCCACATTAATAAATAAATGTGTTTGCGTTCTTTATGGGAAGCAACGGGACGCCCACTGGAGAGACCTCAACAATTGTGAGATGCGCATCATCGGGCATCCCTTTTGCCGGTCCTCGTTTAATATTTTTAACTGGCGCGATCCATGTGGATGTCTAAAATAAGAAACAACATTCGTTAATATATATATATAGACAAATCAATTAATGCATCTATCTACTAGTGATCAAAAGGCTTAATAATATACCTCGCCAGACTTTGTCAAGGCTGGTCCATCATTTTCCAAGCCATCATCCAAATTAAAACTAGTATGCGCTTCAACTTGAGGTTCTATCTCTATTCCCTCACCGGTCTCATTTAGAAAATGTGAGTCATCTTCTGCTCCACAGTCTTCTTCCCCACCCTGAACGACGAGCGCTCCATCCTGATAGGGGAGCGGTCTTCCACCAGCCAGTATCATATCGAATAAAGACTCTTCACCTTCTCTACTGTTGAAGTGATCCATAGAATAACTGCTATGACATAATGTGTATATATGAGTAATAAAATTATATAACATCTCGAATGACAACAAAAGTATTAATATCATATAACATCTCTAATAACATCTCAGAAAACAACAAAGAAGTCATAATACATCTCGAATAACGACAAAGTAGTAATATCATATAAAAAACAACATCTTGTCTGATAACATCTCTCAAACTCAACGTCGACTACCGGCTCCTGAGCCGCGGGATGTGACCAACCAAATAGTCAGAACCATCACCGGACTATAATTAGGGTGAGATCCCTCAATAACCTGCCAGGTATGGGGGGACAGCCTGGCGTCCAACATCTCCATATAGCGACGGACGTGCTCGTCCTCCTCCCTGACGCGACGCCGTACCACCTCCTCGGGGGCCGGCTCCCTCTGCACTCTGCCTGGGCCACATGACCTCCACCAAAGAAGATCCGGGTTGACGACTACACCCGGATTCCTCACCAAGCTACGCGTCCCTGACGGTAGAACCTCCCAGTGTCAGCCTGGCGGAGCCCAGTCTCGTACAACACCGCTAGAGCATAGTACTCCCTCGCTCTGGCCGAGTTGGCTACGAGGATGCCCGACATATCCTAAAGTAGGTATGGATTTGACCCTCTTTAGGAAAAAATACAATATATACAGTAAATACTAACTAATATCCTAAATACTAAACAATATACACTAATTAGGAAAAAATACACTATTTAGGACAAAATATAATATATATACACTATATACTAACTAATATCCTAATTAAATACTAAACAATATACACCATTTAGGAAAAAAATACACTATTTAGGAAAAAATACACTATGTATACATTAAATACAAACTAATATCCTAAATACTAAACAATATACACTATATATTGAAAAAATACACTATTTAGGGAAAAAATACCCTATACTTAAATACTACATAATATCCTAAATACAAACTAATATAAACTATATATTGAAAAAATACACTAAATACTAATTAAATACTAACTAAATACTAACTAATATATCCTAAATACTAATAACTAAATACTAAATACTACCCTACCTCTAGGACTCCGATCCGTACGGGGCGCGGCGGGCGGCGCAGGGACGGCGCGCGGCAGGCGGCGGGGCAGCACAGCGAGGCACGAGCGCGGGCGGCAGCCTGGCAGCGTCGTCTGCAGTTTTGGAGAAGAAAGAAACGTCCCGGCTCGTGGCTCGGGCCGGAAAGAGGAAAGTGGGTATTTATACCCACCACCTCTACCCCCGGCCCCACCTCCACCCGGGACTAGAGGGGGGCCTCTAGTTCCAGCCCCAGCCTCCAACCGGGACTAGAGGTCTTTTTGCGACGTCGTTTCGTTCTCGCACGCAAAGACCTCTAGTCCCGTCTGGAGGCTGCGGCCGGGACTAGAGGTTAATTTTATAAAACTTATTTATTTTTTTATCTTTTATTCTATGATGATGAAAAATATGTATTATATATCAAATTTTGTAGAAAAAAGATCTATGATGTAAATCTATTAGCATATTCTGTTATAAAACTAATATTTTGTTGAATTAAAAAATATCTTTTGTATACTAGAGTTTGAATTTATTAATATTATTATTTCTTTATATTTTATTCTGTGATGATGAAAAATATGTATTATATATCAAATTTTATAGGAAAAAATATAGATAATGTAAATCTATTAGCATATTCGGTTGGAGGCTGCGGCCGGGACTAGAGGTTAATTTTTTTAAATTTATTTATTTCTTTATCTTTTATTCTATGAAGATGAAAAATATGTATTATATATCAAATTTTTCAGAAAAAAAGATCTATAATGTAAATCTATTAGCATATTCTATTATAAAACTAATATTTTGTTAAATTAAAAAATATCTTTTCCGGCAGGCTAGGGAAGGCAGGACTAGGACAGGCAGGCTAGGAAAGGCAGCACTAATGATATGAGTGAGTGTCGACATTATGTCGTGCAAATTTTCCCTTGTCCCGGATGGTGTCACCAACCGGGACTAAAGCTGAACCTTTAGCCCCGATTGGAGACACCAACCGGGACAAACCACGAGTGAGCACTAATAATAGGGGTGACTGTCGACTTTATGTCGTGAGTGTCGACACTATGCCAAGCTACTCTTACTATAAATAGGCCAGTCCTCCAGCCAGTTTCAGGGAGATGCCGTCGGACCCCAGTCCTCCGGCATCTCCAAGAAACTGGTCATAGAGGCACTCCCTAATATGTGAAATTAGGTTAGCTCCTACGCATATTGATCTAGTTAGAGAAGTTACAAGCTGCAAGATGGTCTTCAAGAGCAGGGACACCACTATGGCCAGTTTCAGGGAGATGCTGCCGGATCCTAGTCCTCCGGCATCTCCAAGAAACTTGTCATAGAGGCACTCCCTAATATGTGACCGCACGTGTTTGGATATCAGATCTTTATGGTAAGTACGAATCCGGACAACATCTTCATAGTTTGGGAAAGTCGTAGTAAGAATCGGACTAAAGGCCCTCTGGCATGGCATATACCGAGGGCACCTGCCACTCCGTCCTCGGATTCACAGTGGGTGGGGGAGGGGTCTCCTGGAAGACAATGCCACTACCGCCGGACGGGGGAGGGGCCTTCTTCTTGTGGCTCTGTGGCGAGTGGCCTTGTGGGCACCGTAGGCGAGGATGGTCTCCCCTGGCGATGTAGCACATCATGCTAGTCCGGTTCGCCCACCACAGGCGACAGCCGGCTTCGTTGTGGTTCAGCGGAGGAGGGCCGTCACCCTCGTACCTGGAGAGATCTCTTTCTCGCCGGTTAGCAAAAAAAGAATTCCAGGTGTCATAGTTTTCGGGATCCCACTAGGGATCCATCCGCTTCTCTGGCGTGAGCTCGTGGTAGAAGTGGTTCGTGATGGCCGCCTGGCGTGCGGAACCTTGAGGGACAGGAGGGACATGAACCCCTGCAGCGCTCAGCATCCATCCAGGGGGCGGCCGATAGACCGGAGGGCAAGGGAACTTCAAAGCAGGTCCATAGTCAAGTTCCCATATCTCCTCTATGTAACCATAATATGTGTCCTTTGACCCATTGTCGTTTGTTGCATCAAAGCGGACACCACTGTTTTGGTTGGTGATCTTTTTTATCTTGGGCGATCGTGTAAAATGTATTCTCATTTATCCCGTACCCTTGGTAAGTCCATATAGTCGAAGATGGTGAGATGGCCAACAAGTACAACTCATCACAAACAGTGTTGTTATTCATGAGATGTGTTTGCAACCAACCGCCAAAAGTCTTCATGTGTTCATCTCTAATCAAGGAGTCATGCTTTCCCGGATTGTTTGAGCGTACAATATCCTTGTGTTCCTATATAAACGGAGCTGTCAAAGTGGAATTATGCAGCGTTCTTGAGTGAAATAATGTCCTTACCTACATATTATTGATTTCCTTCCTAGCGTGCCTTTTCCACTCAGTCTCCCCTCATGCCGTGATTCAGGAACACCAATCAATTTAATGTCAGGTCAACACAAAACTCAATGACCTCATCTGTTCCATAGCCCTTCGAGATGCTTCCTTCTGGACTAGCACGGTTATGGACATATTTCTTCAAGACTCCCATGAACCTCTCAAAGGGGAACATATTGTGTACAAATATAGGACCCAAAATAGTAATCTCGTCAACTAGGTGTACCAGCAGATGTGTCATAATATTGAAGAAGGATGGTGGGAACACCAGCTCAAAACTAACGAGACACTGGACCACATCATTTTCTAACCTCGATAGAATTTTTGGATCGTCTATGTTCTGACAAATAGCATTGAGGAACGCACATAGCTCCACAATGGGCAGTCGAATATTTTCCGGTAGAATCCCCCTCAATGCAACCGGAAGCAATTGTGTCATAAGCACGTGATAGTCATGAGACTTTAGGTTCTAGAATTTTTTCTCTGCCATATTTATTATTCTCTTTATATTCGACAAGAAGCCAGAGGGGTCCTTCATACTTCTTAGGACTTCAAATTTTTTTCCTTCTCTTCTTTGGTAAGAGCATAGCTGGCAGACTTAGACATCCTTTATCTGTCTTCATTGGATGCATGCCGTCTCGGTCTTTCATACCTTGCTGGTCCTGCCGTGCTTCTAGCGTATCTTTTGTCTTTCCATAAACGCCCATAAAGCCTAGCAGGTTCACGCAAAGATTCTTCGTCACGTGAATCACATCGATTGCAGAGTGGACCTCTAGAACATTCTAATAGGGTAGCTCCCAAAATATAGATTTCTTCTTCCACATGGGCACATGTCCGTCAGCGTCATTTGGAACAGATTGACCGCCAGGACCCTTTTCAAAGATTACTTCTAGATTCTTGACCATACCAAATATATCATCACCAGTACGGCGAATAATCTTCTTCCGGTGATCTGCCTCACCATTGAAATGCTTGCCTTTCTTCCGGTGATCTGCCTCACAATTTTTTGTGATCCTCTAACATGTGCTGCAACTTCTTCTTCTCATTTTCATTTTCGCATTCGCTCCGTGCATCAAGAATGGCCTGACGAAGATCATCAGCAGTCTCATCTAATGCATGTTCTTCACCTTCTTCTTGTTCATTGTCTTCTAGTGCAGTGCCACTATATTCAGTAACATTGGATAATTATCATCGTTCTCTTATTATTCTTCCCTGTCTTCCATCATAACCCCGCTTTATCCATGCTTTGTCCAAAAAATATAGCCGGACATGAAACCTGATTGAATCAGGTGGATGTGAATGGTTTTGGATGAAGAGTAATCCTTCTCATTCCGACAGACACGACACGGACAACACATAAAACCATTCCTCTTGTTTTCCTCAGCCAACTCGAGGAAAGAATGCATGCCTTTAATGAACGCGTCAGACATTCAGGGAGCGTCATACATCTATTCTCGGCTCGTCTGCAGTATAATTAAAATTTTCTATCATATAAAAAGTTTGGATCATTTTTACTACAATTACTTTTACATGCACTAATTTTTCAATTAAGATTTTCTATCATATTAAAATTTTACATGCAATAATTTTTGAATTGGACAAAACTGTTAACATAAAAATGTTGACTATTTAATTATTGCTCTAGCAGTGAAAACCTTATTCAATTCTGATATCCGAAATTCTTCAAATGCACATCTCAACTTTCAGTAGCATTTTGTATAATTAAAGTATGCTTAAAACTACACATCTAAAATTCCCTCTACACTTCTAAGCATGAAATTCCTCATTCTAGCTAGTTCTAGAGCATTGAGCTAAACTATAACAATAAGAGGTGAATGATTGAAGTTGCTAACCATTTTAGAAGCTTCAATTGATAGATGATGCCACCAAATCTTGGATTTAAAGTTGACACCAAATCTTGGATTGAAAGTTGCCACCAAAATGAGGACGAACTTGAGCTGTTACTTGGAGGAAATGACCATGCTTTTGGGCAGGGTCGAACAGGCATATATAATGGTAATAAGTTGTCCCGGGTCGTAAAATGAACCACGACTAGAGGATGACCTCTAGTCCCGGCTTGTAACAAGAACCCAGACTAAATATAGCCATGGGTCCCACAAGAGCTCTAGTCCCGGCCTGTGTTACCAGCCGGGACTAGAGGTTGCCCATGGACCAGGACTAGTGATATGGGGCCATGTAGCCATTGCAGAATTCACAGACTAGTCCCGGTTTCAGAGGAGGCCGGGACTAGAGGCTGGAGCTGCAAATAACGAAAGGTCGTTTTTCTACTAGTGAGAAGAAAGGCAGTGTTTATTTAAGTTTAAAAAGGTTATATAGATTCTCTAAGACGAATAGGAGTATAAAACTACAATTATCTACTCAAAGTTTAGGCATTTTTTGAGTTGTGTATGCTTGATATGTAAAAGGGTGCTTTTAGTCTTATGTAATTGTCTGGCTTAGCATTGGAAAGTGAAAAGTCCTGCTCCAAATTCAGTGCATCTCCCATGTACAAATATTTCTAAAACTGAAGATTGAAATCACAACCGTCTGAAGGAGTAGTGCATCAACTCAAATCATAGACCGAGCTAGAAAATTTTGATTTCCCATTTCCAAAATCATACAAAGGTTTGCAAGCAGAAGCAAGATCTCTGCTATGAAATTCATTCCAACACAAAATTGACACACAAGAAATTCACCTTAGATCTCACGGAGACCAATATACCAGAAATTCATCAAATCAACGCAACCGATCTGATACTCACCACGCAAGCAGGAAAGGCCTCGTCTCCGGTTGAGATCACATGCAGTTGTGTCTTTCTCGTCTCAGCAGAAATAGTGGTTGTGCGAGCTAGGGTGAGCTGGAGTTCAGGCGGAAGCAAGCAAAGGAACATACAACTAGAGCAAGAGAGGATCCATGGGGATAGAAAAGAGAAGGCCTACCGTGAGCAGTGATGGCTGGAACGATCTCTTGAATGGCTTGCGCACGTGGTGTCGTCGCCATCTACGGCCGACACCAGCACTCCCAGATGAGAGGTTGCTAGGGAGCACGAGCGTACATCGGCTGCTCGGGCGAGGTAGGCGGCCCCAGTGGAGGTGGAGGCAGGACCTTCAGCATGGGGAAGAACGGCGAGAACAGCACCACGCCACCGGGCCTGGGATGACGGCGACGGCCTGGGTAAAAGAGGAGCTCACGGTGGAGCCGTTTTTTTTAAAGAGTCAACGATGTCATGGCAAACTGTTTGGACTAGCAGTCAGCACTTCCCTCTCCTCTTAGCCCACACAAAATCGACACGTAAATGGCACATCAAACACGTAAACAACACACCGTTCAACTACAGCTCTCCAATTCTAGGGAGCTTAGTGCTCTTAGAAGATAGCTACATCTAGCTCTCCAATTCTTGTACTTTTTTATAGGAAAAAGTGTAGGGCCAAGCTGTGGGCCTGAGACTAAGGGAAAAATAAGGAAGAGTGAGAGGGCCAGGTCGGGTGGACTGATTTGGTCGACTTGGTGCATGCGGTCGTGCATGCAACGAATTAAACCTGGTCAGTGGTCTAGGTATATCTCGCTCTTTTTTTTCTTTTTCTCTTTTATATATACCTTTTCTTTTTACATAAAAAATGAATATAACTTTATACTATGTCTATCTGTTTTCAAAATATAAGAAAAAACTTAGAAATAAAAATAATTATATAGGGCTTAGGAAAATATATTTCCAGCCAACATAAATTTTGAAGAACTATAATGTGATTTTAATTCTATCATGGCTATATTTGAATGTCGGGCATAGATTTAAAATATTTAAATACTATTTTTTAATTTTAGAACTCCAAATGCGGAAGAACATTATATGGAAATTTCCAACCCGATATTATGAAGAAGTCATTCTAACCTCTCTTGGTTTATTTTCTTTGGATTGGAAATTGTCTATAAAATATCCCAAAGGAAAATAAAAATTCAAAAACGCCAATTAGAATATTTTCAACATGTTTCTTATAGTGGAAATTTCATGTTATTTTCTCTCTTGCGAAAAAGAAACATTGTTTGGAAAGTATTCAATTATTCCAAAAATAAAAATAATTCGAATAAAATGCAAGAAAATGTATAAAATTTGCCAACCAATAATTGTGTTTCGATAGTCATGTTAATCCGCTCTTTTCAATGTGGTTTAGGAAAATTATAGAGTGCTAGGAAATTTTAAATTCTTCACAAATTTCAACAAGAAAAAACAAATCAATCATCTTATTTCATTAATTACAGACTACCACCCTTAAGAGGAATCTCGTCCTCAAGTTTCGAGAAGGCTAGAAAGAAATAGGTTCGAGTTACACTAGGGTGCTACCACCCTTAAAAGAGTGTATTTGTTGGGTTCTCTAGGTACAATGATTTGTAAGCTCAACTCATACTAGCATAATTTACAGTAGCCTTATGGACGGATTGGGCTTCTTGTCATTTCCATTGCGATTGCCACCGCCATTCTTCTTTTTCTCAGGACAATCTGACGTGTAATGCCCTGTTTTAACACACTTGTAGCATGTCACCTGGCTAGGATATTTCTTGGGCTTCTTGTTGCATTACCATCATTGTTTTCATCCTTTCCACCCATATTTTTCTGTTCTAGACAATCAACAACATAATACCCAGGATTGTGACATTGGAAGCATGGGACTTTTCTTAGATCCTTCCTCTTCATTGGTAAGAACGACATTCCTTGGTGCATTCCATCTCTAAATTGCCGATTCAATCGGGTAGAGGTGACATTCAAAGGGGTTATAGTTGGTTCCTTCACACAAGAAGCATGTAACTTGAGAGGTAGGGCATTCTTCATATGGGTGACATCCTTCATAGTAGGGGCACTGATCACGATGCTCCTTGGAGGTATGTCCAATTTCTCCACAGATCATGCAAGATGAATGTCTTGGGACTTCAACTTATGGGGGTTTTGGTATATGAGTGACGAGAAGATATTGTAGTAGAACCACTATAAATTCTTCCCAAGATATCATTCCTTGATGATCATCAATGGTGTGCTGTATCTCCCACCAAGTTGTAGCGTCGTCCTTTAGGAACTGGTGTCAACACCCGGATTTTAATCTCAGATGCCTCTTATGCCATATATCGCAATCCCGGGATTATCATTTTTGTGAGACATAACAGATTGGATATCAAAGTACATCATCCATTACAAACCATACATAAGGTCTTACAACAATATAAAGGATCTCATGATCCAGTCTTAATACAATCATAACAACGGAATAACGTAATAATAACAATAGCGTGGGCGAGGCTCCATCTTCAATGTCACAGGCAATGCTGACGATGGGAGATGATCCTAGTTGTCATAACCATCCTGCGGTCCATCTTCCTGATAGTCCTCTTGATACGCGCAATTTGCATCACCTTTCTATATCATAATCTACCTCTATTCATTGATATTTGTCTTATTATGAGGTATTACTTATGTCTTTTCCACTGTTTATCCATCTTGGATGATTCTTGGAGGATGGACTGATGGAGTCTGGATTCTCATGGAAAAGAGGTCATTTTGATGCAATTTCGCGAAAATCAGAAAAATATGGGAAAATATTAATTTTCCAGAAGGTTGAGGAAGTCAGAAGGAGGGACGAAGAAGGGCCACAAGGGGCCCACACCCCCCTAGGCGCGGGCCCACCCTGGGTGCGCCTAGGGCAGGTGTGGCCCACCTGCCCGGCTCCCGACTCCGCCGCTTCGCCTATATCTTCCCTACGGAACCCTAAGGTTAGGGGGCGACAACAGATAGATTTCCGTTGCCTCTGGGGGGAGGAAAACACCAAGAGAGATAGATCTCTCTGGCAGACATATTTCTGCCGGGGGAATTCCTTCCCGGAGAGGGGAGATCGTCGCCATCAACACCATCGTCAAGATAGGTTTCATCGGGATCATCACCATCATCCACACCATCATCTCCACCAGCACCATCATCACCACTCCATCCCGCTGTAACAATTGTGTTGGATATTGCTTTAGTTCTTAGGGGAAACTTTCCCGGTGTTAATTAGTATTGTAGTGGATGCTTGTGAGTGGAACCATTGTATTATTGTTTGTGTTCATATTGTTATCCATTATCATATCATCTTTGATCTTGATCCATATGATGTCTTGTGAGTAGTTCATTTAGTTCTTGAGGACATGGGAGAAGTCATGTTGTTATTAGTGGATTTGTGTTGAGTTATTATTCAATGGTTTAGTATTTAAGTTGTGGTGCTATTCTTCTAGTGGTGTCATGTGAACGTCGACTATATGATACTTCACCATTTATGGGCCTATGGGAATGCATTGTGTATTTGGATACTAATTGTGGGGCTGCCAGAGTGACAGAAACTTAAACCCCCGTTAGGACACCTTTGCACAAGGGAGCATAGGATCTCCGAGTTCAAGGCTGTGGTTAGATTTATATCTTAATTACTTTCCTGTAGTTACAGATGTTTGCAGGGGGTTTAATCACAAGTATGTATTAGTCCAAGTAAGGTCAGTACATTAGCACAGGTCACCCACACAACACTTACAACACCAAAGAAGAGTACTCAGCTATTTGAAGCGAAAGCACTTGACAGAATTCCCATGTGTCCTCGAGAACGTTTGGTCCTTATAAGTATTTCCACCGTCTTGTACTTTGCTAAGAAAGGATTGGGCCACTTTCCTAAACTTCTACTGTGAGTATTTCTTTTTTTACTGCCTGTTACTTTGTTTCCAATATGGATAACCCACTTGGTTTTCTGTTTGGGAAAACTATTACCACTGCTAGGGTAGTAGATGAACCACCACCCGTTGAGATAGATCCTTTTAAGATACCTACAAGTTTTGTTGAACGTGTTATGGATAATTATTATTTAGGGGATGGAACTGTCCATCCCGGTGATCACTTGCTTTTTATCCATGAATTATGCGGGTTTCTTAAGTGTGCAGGTATCGCAACTGAAGAGGTGAAGAAGAAGTTACTCTCCATATCCTTGAAAGGGAGAGATGAAGAATGGTATAAGCTGCTGAAGAATGGACAATCTATGGAATGGGATGAGATGGCATCTCTCTTTTATTCTAAATTTTATTCTCCCAGTGAGATTCATAAGGATAGAAATTTGATATATAATTTTTGGCCTCGTGATGGAGAGAGTACAACTCAAGCTTGGGGGAGATTGAGGTTACTAATTCTTAAATGTCCTATTCATGAACTTCCTAACAATATTATTATCAATAACTTTTATGCTAGGCTCTATCTTCATGATAAAGATTTACTAGATGCTTCTTGTGCTGGATCATTCACACGTATGAAGGAAGAAGCTAAATGGGATCTAGATTGTATTCAAGAGAACACTCAAGCTTTGGAGAATGACAAAGGAAGAAAGTCAGGTATAAACTATGATTATGAATGTATTAAATCTTTTATGGGAACTGATGACTTCCGTGATATTAGCAATGAGTTCGGTCTTGATTCCCAAAGTATTGCCAACTGTTTTAAGGCCTTTGCCTCTTACATAGAAATTCCCAAGAAGAAGTGTAGTAAGTACTATGCACCTTATAAATATGTTGTTAGTCATGTTCCTGTTAGAAGTACTGAAGTTTGTACTACTAATCATATTATGCATGAACCTCATGCTGAGAAAGTTCCTTTCCCAGCAAAGGTAAAGGAGTATTCTATGATTATTAGTGCAAATAATAAAGGTACAAAGAAAACTGTGGAGCCTGATGAGCAATTGAATATTGAACCTGTGGTAACTATTGTGAACGATATTGACGCTAGAAATATAGAGGATGAGCATATTGTCTTCTGTGAAGACGCTACTAATATTGTACCTCATCCTAGTAAGGCTAGAAAAGCTAGTGTTCATGTGCTTTCTATTAAAATTGGTAATCATTGCTACTATGGTTTATGTGATATTGGTGCTAGTTCTAGTGTTATTCCTTATGAGATTTACAGGGAAATTATGCATGAAATTGGTCCTTGTGAGCTTGAGGACATTGATGTGGTTATACACCTTGCAAATAAGGAAACCATTTGCCCTATTGGTATTGTAAGAGATGTAGAGGTTCTTTGTGGTAAGATTAAGTATCCTGCTGATTTTCTAGTGCTTAATTCTGCAGCTAGCAAAACTTGTCCTATCATTTTTGGTAGACCTTTCTTGAACACTTGTGGAGCTATTATCGATTGTAAGAAGGAGAAAGTTTTAACTAAGTTTGATGGAGATTCTTATAAGTTTAAGTTTTCAAAATTTGCTAAAGCTCCTTGTGAAAATAGCTTCCCTAATAAAGATTTCAGGATGGAACAACTTGCTTCTATTGATCCAGTTTATAACCTTGGGCCTCTTTTTGGTGACTGTAGGTATGCTGATACTTGTGATAAAATTGATTCCTTCAATGGTTATATTGTCAACTTTATTCAGAGTGCTACTGAAAGTTATTTTGAGAGAGGGAAATATGGTTTTATGCTTCTCAATAATGTTAAGTTTCCCCATTTTATGTTGAAAGCTTTGAAGTTGCATCTGTTTTGTCTCCCTATGCTTGTTCCTTTTTTTTCAAAAATTTGTTTTCTCATGACATTCCCATGCATAGGAAGTAGGTTAGGATCAGGTGTGTTGGTTATTTGCTTCTTGATGTTCTTTTTCACTCCAGATTTATATCTCCTTTGTGACTATCTTTGAAAGTTTCAAGTCTAACTTAAAGGCATTAAATAAAAGTACTTGTTGGGAGATAACCCAAGAGTTTTTGTCGAGTCTTGTAAGTTATTAACTCTGTAATAACTTCTCCTTATCCTTTTTGTTTTGGTTTTTGTGTCAAGTTGAACTAATTTTGTGAAGTAGAGGAGTTGTGAAAAGTGGTTGTCCTGGGACAGATTTTTGTGCTGCATTGTAAAAATTCGTGAGGGAGCTCAGTACATCAAATGGAGCTGTATTTTTCTGAGATTTTTCTCCAAGTTATTACCCAACTTTCATTAGTTTTGCACTTTTTGTTTTGAGCAACATATGTTTTTCGAAAAAATCAACCTTTTCCTGCTGGTTTGTTTTGATGGATTTCAGTTGAAGTGTGTACCTAAGGGTTAATTGTTTTTGCTTACACTAATTTTGCCATTGAAGTTTGTGTATTACCTTGTGAGGAAAGGAATATTCCAGGAGAAGGAGAAAAGGAGTCTCTAGAGTTCGTCTTTTAATAGTTAAAAGTTGTGAACACAAAAGGTTCGTGAAACCCCAATATTTTTATATTTTTGATGTTTTCAATACATAAGCGAAGTTATGAGATGGAACATAGGAGGAGACGGAGTCCGGGGTGGCACACCCCCTCCAGACGCGGCTGCCTCGTTTCCGTGCCAAAACCTTCCTTATGCTTTGAAACTTCATAATATATAACCCCACAGATCCCCCGAGGTTCGTGCATCGTGTTCTCGTCGTGTTTTTGTTTCAATCTTTTTCTGTCAGGAAATCTTCTCAAGTTTAGAGCACCATGGTCTCTGCCAACTACAAAGGCAAGAAGCCCGTGGAGGAGATAAAATTAGGAGAACAAACCTCCTTAGGGGCAAGGGCAAGGAAACCTACTTTTGTAGGAGCAATTAACACTAGGGATGCTTTTTCTCGTAACATGCAGGGAATCATAGCCTTCATTCCAGACTTCAGATACTGCCCTGAGGCAGCAGAATCCCTTAGAACCACACTAACAAGTTTTGTGATAAATACTGTGCTTTGAGGATGAAGGTGGATATACTTCAAGAAGAGAATGACAGGCTTCATAAGATGCTGGAGGATCTCCTTCCCCTAATCAAGAGAACACCACCACCACCAAAGGAGTAATTCGTCATCAGGTTTGGCATCCCCTTGTCTTGTTCAAAGCTTGGGGGAGTGTCGCGGTATCACAGCCATTATCTTTTATCTTTTACCTTTTTAGTGGATTCATATCTTTGGTAGAGAAGTTATCTTATAGTTTGGTTTGCATGTGGAAGTATCTCTCCTTTAGTTGGTTATCTATGTATCTGTAACATCCCAAAAATACTAAACTTAGATCATCAAACTCTAATCATCAAATTTAGGGTTAACAAAAACTTTGCTAAATAAAATTATGGAAGCATGCATGTGAGTATGCATTTCATTTTGAATCCTTTTGAACCACCTTTTTTGTGTGTTCCTTTGCCTGTAAATGGATGCTTAGGTGAAATAAACATCATCTAAACATTTCCCACACTTTTCCCAAAGACAAGTAAATCAAAACAAATAAAATAAGGGAATGGTCATTTTGACCAATTTAACTCCCATCCCTACTTTGGCTGTCCCAAAATTTCAGAACTTAACAGAAACTTTTCTGGATCTTTGCACCCCTTGATTGTACTCATAACAAAGAATCAAGGCCCACTTTGTGATCATCCAGAAACTTTCAGATGCACAGTTTAAATGACAATTCAAAATTGAATTTTATCATATGGGAAGATCCCACTTTTTCAAAAACCACTCAAACAAGCTCAACTTTTAAAACCCAAGCATCTGCAGACTCACCAGCACCAACCTAGCACACCCACCAAAAATCTTTTCAAAATTCAAACTTGAGATCTTGCAGCCATTTCATCAAACACTTAGCAGGCACAAATCAAATAAAATCCAAACACTATTGTGAGCAGTGATTGAAGCCTAACTTGTTCCCTCTCTGGTTACAAATAGGTTTTAGTAGATCATCTAGATCAATTGCACACCCTTAGCATCACTTTAAGCTTGGCATTGCCATCAATGGTAAGCAGGCCGAATGCACCCTTGTCACCCCCATGTCGACAGCAAGCTAGGAGGAGAAACAAACCTAGCCAGCATGTATGGGAGCAAGCCAACACCCCACCGCCACTCCCTGTCTAGCGCTCGAACGTTGCCAGCCACTGGACCACACGCACGAACCATGCCAACCTGGCCAGCAACGATTCCGAGAGCACTCCCCGTGCGCCACGCTCGACCGACGCCCACAGACCACGCGCCGCCCTTGCCGCGTGCATACGTGATCACCACCGTCCCAGCAACCCCGCAGACACACTCGTTCGCCGCCGCGCGGACCACGCGCGCTGTGCGCCATTAAATTCTCCATCGGGCACGCTCAGAGCACCGTCGCGTTCCGACCATGCCGCACAGCCCCATGTCTCGCCACTGTTTAGTTGAGCATCGCCAGGGAGCACCGCACCGCCCCTACCTTCGCCCATGCTGATAGCCGTCTGTACCATCGACCCCGACGAGCTCACCGTGCGCCCCATCGGTCCCCTCTCGCCACTATAAATAGAGGTCACCCCCAGCCGAATTGAGCACACCATCTCACTCCCCTCTCCTCACTGATCATTCCACCCCGTTCCTGGAGCAAGGCGAGCAGCGCAGTGCCGGAATTTCACCGGAGCCCGCCGCCTCTGGAGAAGAAGGGAGCCAGCGATTGGAGCCGCCCCAGGAGAAGCTGCCGGTACCAGGAGGTTCGACGTCGTCGACTTCGTCGTTCGCCCGCCTCGCCAACCCTCACCTAAACCCCGGTGAGACCCCAACGACCCCCACTGGCCGCGCTAGATTTCTGTCTCGCCGGCGTTGCCCAACATCGACGATGACCCTCAGCCGTTGGATTAGAACCAGATCGAACGCACCACATCGCCTCATACCTCTTCGCACCCCCTGTCTCACTGACGCGTGGGGACAGCCACTTACGCAGCCCGCGGAAGCGCTGTGCTTAGCAGGCCGGCCCGTTAACCTTTCCCACGCAGCCCAGTTATTTGAATTAAACCTTTTTCATTTTATTTCAAACATACTTCTGTACCCAGTTACAAAAATCAACCCAGGTCAATTCAGTGCACCAAATCGAATGAAACTAATTTTGTTAGAAAGGTCTGGAAGTGCTGAATCCAATCCCGTTGGATTCAAGTCATTTGGATATGTAGATCACCCTTGGAAAAATAACAAAGCAGAAGCTTTTCTGCATTCAAACATTTTTCAAATTAAAACCATAATAGCTTTTGAGTTGATTCCAACTCTCAAACATCACATTTAACCATACCTTTAATAATACATAAAAATATATAGGTTTACTTACAGAAATATTGACCAAGTAATAAAAGAATGCCACATAGGAATTTCTAGCCACTTTAATAAATTAAAATAAAAGGGTAGAACCTTATTAAATTGTGACACCACTTTAAATCACATTCCCATGGACTAAAATGTGTGGTGATGACATGTGTCAACATGATCCCATATTTGGTTTGGAGAATATTAAATCTTAAGTAGTTTTTCAATGAGTAGAAATTATTTTTCTAAAAATAAAAAAAGGAATTAAACCTAGCTTTAATCTTGTAATGTTAGTGCTGATGTTAGATCATCTATAGGACCCTTTTGTGTGATGATTGCAAGTAGTTAAGTATTGTTTGGTGATTGTGTACCTCGTATTTATTTATATATGCTAGTGCCGACCAAAGATACGAGGAGGAAGGAGGATTCTACGAAGAAGAAGAAGCCGAGGAGAACTTCAACCACTGCTCTGCACAAGGCAAGCTAACACTTGCAATTTATCAAGCTTATACTGATATTGTGCAAGCCTAATACTACTAGTGAATGTGCAAGATAACACTTGCAAGATATTCTACTGATGCAAACAAACCCTTACTTGTTACCATGCCAACTATATGCCTTAAGCATATGTGATCATACCCACTAGATAACCCAATCCTAGTTTTATTTGAAAGCTTTCTACTTTATTTATTTATCAAAGCTACTTCCTTAGAGAGTACTCAAGTGACTTGTAGATTCTAGAAAGATATAATTGAAGGTTGCACAAAGAGCATAAAATTTGGCCTAAGTTAGATAATCTTGATATCATCCCAAGGCATGAGAGTGAACTTAATTGAAACTCCACTAGTTTACCACGCCTCATTAGTACTCAATCCCACTTATAGATGCTAGTGCTAAGCATAAAACTTGATCAACTTTAGATGGGAATACTTGGTGAAAATGGTTATGAAAACCTTAGAATGATGGATCATTCTACTGAGATGTTTTGACATATGTTTCCGAACACCTGATGATTTTGGTGATGAAAATGTTGAGGCATGAGCCTTAGGCCTTTTTAAAACTGATGGTTGTCTGGATGCGATACCATTCCAATTTTATCGTAGAACCACAATACCCGAAGATTGGATAGGGCTTGACTGGAAACTTATATACCTTAGTATTAGTTCCCTCACGGCCAAGGTCTGAGATGAGGCTACCTTGTGAAGATTGTCCACCTGTGCATTACCCAAGATGACATTTGGTCATGGTTGGGAGGCCAAACTCACAGGAGAGGTGCTTATACTAGGGCGTGTATTTGAAAAGTTAGGATTGATTATCCGCATACCGAGTATGGTGAATTCAGGATTTGTTCCTGACGGATGTATCGAATGTTGTGGTGAAAGTGTACAATCTCTGCAGAGTGTCAAATATTCGAATAGACGCGTCTACGGTTATGGATAGTTGGAGTGTCCATACTGTTCCCCCGTCAGATGTTTTCAAATTGACTTGTGAAATGAATTGAGATTTTTACTTGACCACAACAGAGTTGTGAGATGAAATTCAATTTCCCACTTAGGTGTTATAAACTTCAACTAGCTCTCTTGCTCCTAAGTAGTAGAGATAAATCTGGCCTTTGCAAAACAACCCTAGAGCCTAGTGTCCTATTATCCAAAAACCCTTTTACTTGTTAGTATTAGTTTGCGAGTACTTAAAGAGTACTCATGGCTTTGTCCCTGGCTATTCCCATGGCCAGACTATAAAGAGGAGTACCTGGAGGATCGACCCTAGGAAGGTTATGACAACTAGGATCATCTCCCATCGTCAACATTGCCTGTGACCCCGAAGATGGAGCTTTGCCTACGCTACCATTATTATTACGTATTCTGCTGCTTGTGTTGTATTAAGACTGGATCATGAGATCCTTATTTGTGTAAAACCTTATGTATGGTTTGTAATGGATGATGTACTGTGGTATCCAATTCTGTTATGTCTCGCAAAAATGGTAATCCTGGGATTGCGATGTATGGCATAACAGGCATCCGGGATTAAAAATCCGGGTGTTGACAAGTTGGTACCAGAGCCATCCTGACCATAGGAGTGTCAACACCCGGATTTTTCAATCCTAGATGCCTGTTATGCCATACATCGCAATCCTAGGATTACCATTTTTGCGAGACATAACAGAATTGGATACCATAGTACATCATCCATTACAAACAATACATAAGTTCTTACACAAATAGGGATCTCATGATCCAGTTCTTAATACAACATCAAGCAGCGGAATACGTAATAATAAAGGTAGCGTAGGCGAAGCTCCATCTTCGGGGTCACAGGCAATGCTGACGATGGGAGATGATCCTAGTTGTCGTAACCTTCCTGGGGTCCATCTTCCAGGTACTCCTCTTCATAGTCTGGCCATGGGAATATCCAGGGACAAAGCCATGAGTACTCTTTAAGTACTCGCAAACTAATACTAACAGGTAAATGGGTTTTTGGATAATAGGACACTAGGCTCTAGAGTTGTTTTGCAAAAGCCAGATTTATCTCTACTACGTTCCAAAGCTAGTCACAATTTTATAACTCTTAAGTGGGATCTTGTAACTCATGTCACAACCCTGTTGTGGTCAAGTCAAAGTCTCCATTCCTTTCACAAGTCATTTTGAAAAGTCTGACAGGGGAACAGTATGGCCACTCCAACCATGACCCACTGTCATCTTGGGTACTGCACAGGTGGACAATCTTCACAAGGTAGCCTCAGCTCAGACCTTGGCCGTGAGGGAGCTAATACTAAGGTATATAAGATTCCAGTCAAGCCCTACCCAATATTCGGGTATTGTGGTTGTACGATAAAATTGGAATAGTATCGCATCCAGACAACCATCAGTTTTATAAAGGGATAAGGCTCATGCCTCAACATTTTCATCACCAAGATCATCGGGTGTTTAGAAACACATGTCCAAAACATTTCAATAGAATGTTCCATCATTCCAAGGTTTTCATAACCATTTTCCACCAAGTATTCCCATCTAAAGTTGATCAAGTTTTATGCTTAGCACTAGCATCTATAAGTGGGGGTAGGCACTAATGAGGGGTGGTGGACTAGTGGAGTTTCAAATAATTACAACCTTATGTCTCAGGCTGATATCAAGGTTTCTAACTTAGGCCAAATTTTATGCTTTTTATGCAACCTTCACATATCTTTATAGTATCTACCAATCTCTTAAGTAAACTCTAAGTAAGCTTTTATAAAGAAATAAAGTAAGAAGCTTGCAAATAAAACTAGGATTGGTTTATAAAGTGGGGGTGATCACATATGCTTAAGGCATATAGTAGGCATAGTAACAAGTAGGGATTTATTGCATCAGTAGGGTATCTTGCAAGTGTTAGCTTGCATCAATGTCAATATAAGCTTGCAAATTCACTAGTAGTATTAGGCTTGCTAAAGTAGAGTGTCTTGCAAGTTTTAGTTTGCATTGGTATAGTATCAGCTTTCCTTGTGCAGTGCAAAGGTTGAACTTCTCCTCGGCTTCTTCTTCGTAGAATCCTCCTTCCTCCTCGTATCCTTGGTCGGTACTAGCGTCTATGAATAAATACGAGGTACACAATCACCAAACAATACTTAACTACTTGCAATCATCACACACAAGGGTCCTATAGATGATCTAGCATCATCTCTAACATTACAAGGTTAAGGCTTGATTTAATTCCTTTTATTTTTAGAAAAGTAATTTCTACTCATTGAAAAACTACTTAAGATTTAATATTCTCCAAACCAAACATGGGATCATGTTGACACATGTCATCACCACATATTGTAGTTCATGGGAATGTGATTTAAAGTGGTGTCACAATTTAATAAGGTTTTACCCTTTTATTTTAATTAATTAAAGTGGCTAGTAATGCCTATGGGGCATTCTTTTATTACTTGAACATTATTTCTGCAAGCAAACCTATATATTTTTATATATTCTGAAAGGTATGGTTAAATGTGATTTTTGAGAGTTGGAATCAACTCAAAATCTATTATGGTTTAAATTTGAAAAATATTTGAATGCGGAAAAGCTTCTGCCTTGTTATTTTTACCATGGGTGATCTATAGATCCAAATGACTTGAATCCAACGTTCTTGGATTCAGCATTCACAGACCTTTCCAACAAAATTGGTTTCATTCAATTTGGTGGACTGAATCGATCTGGGTTGATTTTTGAAGTTGGGTACAAAAGTGTGTTTGAATTGAAATGGAAAAAGTTTAATTTGAATAACTGGGTTGCGCGGGAAAAGATAACGGGCTGGCCTGCTAAGCGCGGTGCTCCCGCGGGCTGCTTAAGTGGGTGTCCCCACTCGTCAGTGACACGGGGCTGGGCGAAGCGGTATGGGGCAACTTGGATCGTTCGATCTAGTTCTAATCCAACGGCTGGGAGTCATCGCCGACGCGAGACAACACCGGCGAGAACGAAACCTAGAGCGGCCAGTGAAGGGTGCTGGGGGCTCACTGGGATACGGGAGAGGGTCGGCGAGGCGGGCGAACGACGAAGTCAATGACGGCGAACTCAGGGGTGGTCGCGGCAGCTCCTGGGGTGGACGAAATCGATGGCTCCTTTCTTCTCCAGAGGCGGCGGGCTCCGGTGAAATTCTGGCGGGGTGGTGCTCGCCTTGCTCTGAGAACGGTGTGGCACGATCAGTGAGGAGAGGGGAGTGAGACGGTGTGAATAAATCGAGCGGGGGTGGCCTCTATTTATAGTCGAGCGAGGGGACCGTCGCGGCGCACGGTAAGCTCGTCGGGGCCGATGTTACAGGCGGCTAATGGCATGGGCAAGGGTAGGGGACGGTGCGGTGTCTCCTGGCGATGCTAAACGACATGGTATTGAGGCATGGGGCGGTGCGGCTTGATCTGGAATGGGTGATGCTCTGCGCGACAGAGGCGGCGTCTTCGACGGCGGGCGGTGGCTGTGAGGCATGGGGCGGCAAACAGGGATGTATGGCGGTCTCCTGGGTCGGTGGCGATCGTGTGTGCACGCGGTGAGGGCGGCGCGCGGTCTGTGGGCGCTGGTCGAGGGTGGTGCTCTGGCGCATGCTCGGCATGGTCTCTGTCGGTCTAGGCGCGGTTCGTGCGCGTGGTCCAGGGCTTGGCAACGCTCGCGGCTGGGACAGTGAGTGGCGGTGGATGGTGGGTTGCCTCCCAGACATGCTGGCTAGGCTTGCTGCTGCTCCTAGCTTGCTGTCGACTATGGGGTGGCAAGGTTGTGCTCGGTTGTTCACCATTGATGGAAATGGCAAGCTCACAGTGGTGTTAGTGCTTGACTAATCTTCCTAGATGATCTACTGAGCTGGTTGTGAGCTAACTAGGGAACAGGTTAGGCAAGAATCACTGCTCACAATAGTGTTTGATGTTTGTTTGATTTGTGTCTGCAACCTGTTTGATGAAATGGCCGCATGAAATCAAGTTTTTTATTTTGAAAAGATTTTTGGTGGGTTTGCTAGATTGGTGCTGGTGATTCTGCAGATGGTTGGGTTTTGAAAGTTGAGCTTGTTTGAGTGGTTTTTGAAAAAGTGGGATCTTCCCATATGATAAAGATTCAATTTTGAATTGTCATTTAAACTATGCATTTGAAAGTTTCTGGATGATCACAAAGTGGGCCTTGATACTTTGTTATGAGTACATTCAAGGGGTGCAAAGATCCTGAAAAGTTTCTGTTAGGTTCTGAAAGTTTGAGACAGCTAAAGTAGGCATGAGAGTTAAATTGGTCAAAGTGACCATTCATTTAATATATGTGTTTTGATTTACTTGTCTTTAGGAAAAGTGTGGGAAATGTTTTAGATGATGCTTATTTCACCTAAGAAACATTTTACAAGCAATGAAACAAATAAACAAGGTGGTTTTAAAAGAATTCAAAATCCATGCATACACATATGCATGCATTCATAATTTTATTTAGAAAAGTTTTTTTTAACCCTAATTTTGATGATCCAAGATTAGTATTTTTGGGATGTTACAAACGTTCCCCACTTAAACAAAATATCATCCCGAGATTTGAAAAAGGACGAAAAGATTACCTAGGATTTGAAGAGATCGGGAAACTCCGTCCTGATGTGATCTTCGCGCTCCCAGGTAGCTTCCTCTTCTGTGTGGTTTCTCCACTGAATCTTGAGAAACTTGATGCTTCGGGTTCGGGTAGTTCGAAAAGCTTCTTCCAAAATGCGGATGGGTACTTCGGGATAGATCAGGTCATCGTTTATCTCTATGGTCCGATGGTCGATATTCTTGAACACTTCGGTCTTCTCGGGGAGTTCGAGACACTTGCGAAGTAACGAGATATGGAACAAATTATGTACTGCTGACATCTCTTCGGGTAGCTCCAATTGATACGATACTTCTCCTCGACGGTTCAGAATTTTGAAAGGTCCGATATATCTGGGGGCTAACTTTCCTTTGAGTTGGAAACGCTGCATTCCCTTCAATGGCGACACTTTCGGATAAACAAAATCTCCTATATTGAAGGCGAGGTCTCTACGTCTCTTGTCGGCGTAACTCTTCTGTCGGGATTGGGCGGTCTTGAGGTGCTCACGAATCTTGTGAACCTTCTCTTCTGCTTCTCGTAGGATGTCGGGTCCGAAAATCTGACTCTCTCCTACTTCCGACCAGTTCAAAGGGGTGCGACACTTTCTTCCATACATGAATTCAAATGGGGCCATTTGCAGACTGGCTTGATAACTATTGTTGTAAGAAAATTCTGCAAACGGCAGACATTCTTCCAACTTGGATCCATATTCTAACACGCATGCTCTCAGCATATCTTCGAGTATTTGATTTACTCGTTCTGTTTGTCCATCGGTCTGAGGGTGATACGCGGTACTGAAATATAGGCGGGTTCCTAAACCTTCTTGGAATTTCTTCCAGAATCTCGAGGTAAACTGAGTTCCTCGATCCGATACTATGTTCTTGGGGACTCCATGCAAACTGACGATTCTAGCGATGTACAACTCCGCTAGCTTCGAACTCTGATATGTGGTCTTGACGGGCAAGAAATGGGCGACTTTGGACAATCTTTCCACTATGACCCAGATAGAGTCATTTCCCCTACTAGAAGTAGGTAGTCCAGTGATAAAGTCCATCCCTACAGAATCCCATTTCCATTCCGAAATCTGCAAAGGTTGCAGCAATCCAGCAGGTCTTTGATGTCCTGCCTTGACTCGTTGACATATATCACACTTTGCGATATAGCTTCCTATTTCTGTCTTCATCTTATGCCACCAAAATTGCTGTTTCAAATCTTGATACATCTTAGTTCCTCCGGGATGGATAGAATAAAGAGTATCATGAGCCTCCTTCAAAATAACTTCTTTCAACTCAGAATCTGCTGGTACACAAAGGCGTCCTTTGTACCACAACACTCCTTCTACGTCCTCGATGAATCCGGGTACTTTGCCTGTACCGATACGACGCTTGATTCCGTCGATACTAGCATTTTCCTTCTGCGCCTCTTTAATCTGACTGATCAAAGTGGGCTGGAGTTCTATGCTAGCCAAAAATACTTCACTTACTAATTCCATTCAAAAATCTTCCATCTCCTTGTGCAAACTTGGTTGCTCCTTCAAAATCATGGAGTTCAAGCGGCACGGCAATCTGCTAAGGGCATCGGCTACCACGTTGGCTTTACCAGGGTGATAGTGAATGTCTAGGTCATAATCCTTGATTAGCTCAATCCATCTTCTCTGCCTCATATTCAGCTCCTTCTGAATGAATCTATACTTTAGGCTCTTGTGATCCGAATAAATCTCACAACGATTTCCCATCAGGTAATGTCTCCATGTCTTCAGGGCTAGAACTACGGCTGCGAGTTCGAGGTAATGGGTTGGATAGTTTTGCTCATGTTGCTTCAATTGTCGAGATAGATAAGATATAACTTTGCCTTCTTGCATTAACACACATCCGAGACCAATCTTGGATGCGTCACAATACACATCGAAGGGCTTCGTGATCCGGCATGATCAAGATTGGGGCTGAAATCAATCTCCTTTTGAGTTCTTGAAAACTTTCTTCACACTTGTCTGTCCATTCAAACTTCTTGTCCTTCTTTAGCAATTGGGTCATGGGTCTGGCGATACTCGAGAATCCTTCTACGAATTTGCGGTAATATCCCGCCAATCCGAGAAAAGCACGAACTTGGGTTTGAGTGGCTGGGGCTTGCCAGTCTTCTACATCTTTCACTTTGGCAGGGTCAACGGCAATTCCTCCAGCGGATACAATGTGATAGAGGAATCCTACCTCCTATAACCAGATTTCACATTTTCTAAACTTGGCATACAACTGATGCTCTCTAAGGGTTCCAAGAATGGTCCTTAGGTGTAGCTCATGTTCTTCTTCTGATTTGGAATAAATCAGAATGTCATCGATGAAAACAACGACAAACTTATCCAGGAAGTCCATAAAAATCTTATTCATGAGGTTCATGAAATAAGCGGGGGCATTGGTTAATCCGAAAGACATGACTGTATACTCATACAATCCATATCTGGTGGTAAACGCAGTCTTTGGAATATCCTCTGCACGAATTTTGAGTTGATGATAGCCAGTTCTAAGATCAATCTTAGAAAACACTTTGGCACCGGTCAACTGATCAAACAAATCTTCTATCTTGGGCAAGGGGTACTTGTTCTTGATGGTGACATCATTCAACTTCCGATAATCCATACACAAACGGTTACCTCCATCCTTCTTGTCCACAAACAAGACAGGTGATCTCCATGGGGACGCACTTGGTTGAATCAATCTGATTTCCAACATGGAATCCAGTTGCTTCTTCAGTTCTGCGAGCTCTGACGGGTTCATACTATAGGGTCTCTAGGCTATGGGTCCGGTTCCGGGGATTAGTTCAATGATAAACTCGATATCCCGATCTGGGGGCATACTGGGCAAAACATCTGGAAATACAGCGGGGTATTCACAGACTATCCGGACTTGGTCAATGTTAGGTTGGGCTATACTCTTGTTGCATTTAAATTGACGAGGAAAGGTTTCAGATATATGCTCGACTGATATTCCGGTTGTACTGGTCATGGTGATGGCTTTCTTGGCACAGCCAATCAATCCTTTATGTTTTGACATCCAATCCATTCCTAGTACTACTTCCAAACCTTTAGTTCCGAGTACTATCAGATTAGCATAAAAATCTATGCCATGGATTCGGATAGGGACGACTTTGCAAATTTGCCTAGCCTTTGTGGTTGATCCGGGAATTTGCACAATCATGACATGCTTCAATTTGGTTGGTTGAATTTTACTAGTGCACGGAAATTCTTCGGTGACAAATGAATGCGATGCACCAGAATCAAACAACACTCTTGCAAGTACTGAATTAATAGAAAACATACCCAGCACGACGTCTGGCGCTTCCTGAGCTTCTTCAACATGCATGAGAAAAAGACGGCCATTGCGGTTGAGTGAATTCCCTGGGGCAAATCTTCTTCCAGGCTGAACACGACGCTGCTGTTGAGCTGGGGCATTGGCATTGGGGGCTGTAGCATTCTTCTTGTTGGGGCACTCGTTAGAATAGTGGCCTTTATTTCCACATTCATAACAAGTCATTTGCGACTTGTCCTTGGCTGCTACAGGCACAACATTGCTTCCAGTCCTCGGGGCAGTGTTGGTGTTGGCGGTAGCATTGTTGGTGTTGAACTTGGGTGGGGCACGGGTGAAATTGTTAGAGTTGCCGGGTTTGTTGTGATTTCCTCCGGGTCTAGGGTTTCCACGGTTGGGATAGGTCGGACGGTTCATCGGGGGTCTGTTGGTTCTTGGGGCAAATCCTGGAGATGGGTTGGGGCGGTACTTTGGGGTATGATGGATTCCTGGCTGATGCATCATACGACGCTTGTGGTTCTCATTGGCTTGGTTGATCTTTCCTTCCATCTGTATGGCAGAGTCGACAAGGGCTTCAATATCTGCAAAGGGGATATTGACTAACACCGTCTGCATCTCGTCATGCAGACCATTTAGTAATCTTTCTTTCTTCTTGGCTTCGGTGTCTATCTCGTCCGGGGCATACCTAGATAATGACAAAAAATTGTGACGGTATTCCACTACAGTCATTCTTCCTTGCTTCAGCTCTCTGAACTCGTCTCTAATTCTCTTGATCAAACCTGGTGGCACATGGGTTCTGATAAACTTGACCTTGAATTCCTCCCAGATCATCATCTGGCCTCCGGTCATTGCGTGAACATTGTTCCACCATGCCCTGGCATCTCCGGCTAGATAATGGGTGGCGAACAGGACTTTCTCGTTGGCTTCCACTCCGGCGACTTCTAGGTTATTTTCCATGGTTTGCAGCCAATCATCGGCGTCTAGGGGCTCTTTTGACTTAGTGAAAACAGGTGGGTTGGTGTACTGGAAATTCTTGAGCTTAGATCCATGGTGGTCCTGATTTCCGTGGCCTTGGTTGTTGTGGGCTAGCTGGGCTATCAGTTGCAGAGTGGCTAGGTTGGCTTGACGTTCCGCTCTTTCAGCTTCGTGGTCAGAAGTCAACATTTGCAGGATCTGCAACATCGGGTCCGGGGATGAACCAATTCCTACACGTGGCATTTGAAGATTGAGATAGATCATGAGAAAAGAGGGAAATTTCTAAGGTTTTGGGTCTTTGAAAAGTTTTTAATGTTTGACTCAGATTTTTCTAGCAACTTGCTTTTCATTCATTCACTCATAGCACACGATACAACACACACCACAACAAAGAAAAACAGATGGTTTTAAGAACCATTATGAAAACTACGATATAGTGGGACCGAATACTACTCCCTACGCTAGTGCTCAAGTGGTACTACTCCTCAGAATCGGTGGCTTCATCATCTTCATCATCATCGATGAAGGCAAAATCATCCTCATCGGTGAAGAAATCCATAGCATGATCCTCCAGAAAATCATCATCATCGCTGAGATAGGAGTAGGGGTCTACACGAAGGTCCTCTCCAACATTCTCCCTTTCCTCCAACTGCATGTCTCTCTCGTGGATGGTCTCCTCCAAAGATGAGATACGGTGGCGAAGACGGGCAATAATGTGCTCCTTCTTGTCGAGCTGACGGCGGCGAGACTTGCGATCCCTTGCTAGAATGGCGATGGTCGGGTCCTTTGTCTTGATGATGGCAGACTTGTGGTTGCAGTAGTCACGGCAGTTGTCCAACTCCTGCTGACGATCATACATCATGAACCTAAGGTGGTCCAATTTAGTCTTCAGCTCAGGGTGGTATGGGGCTTCCAGTGGTTGTCCATTTGCATCACGCCTTGGGCAAAACTCAAAGCGAGTACCCTTGATCTGATTGATGCTCTGCCCACACAAACGGGAAAGAGCTTCCTGCATTGCTCTGGCAAGTCCATCGAGCCAGTTGTTTTCCCTCAAGGTAAACTGAATTCCCTCTGCAGTGGGAGGTTCAATCTTTCCTCGGAGACTTGCAACAATTAGCCACTACAGATCTTCTCCTCCTTGATCATTGAGCTGAGCTCCGAAGAACTCGGGGTACGGACGCTCCAGAAGTTCCGAAAGCTGATCCAGATCCCTCTCAAAGATAAGGTCTCCTCCATTCCCAAGTTGGTAAAACTTGCTGTACTTCACATCCATCTATAAAAATAGAGGATGAGTAGATTAGCAGGGTGATCAAGTGTGTCAAAATTTTATGTATTTTGCAAGAGTTTTTGAGGAATATGAATTTTCATGAAAAAAATCAAAGGGATAAGAATGAGAATAAGTTTTTGTAAATATTTGTTTTCTTTGGTTTTGAAACTAAGTTTTTGGTTCGAACGTCCAGTCTAACTAGGGTCTCCTATGGTCAGGATAGCTCTGATACCAACTTGTCAACACCCGGATTTTTCAATCCTAGATGCCTGTTATGCCATACATCGCAATCCCAGGATTACCATTGTTGCGAGACATAACAGAATTGGATACCATAGTACATCATCCATTACAAACGATACATAAGTTCTTACACAAATAGGGATCTCATGATCCAGTTCTTAATACAACATCAAGCAGCGGAATGCGTAATAATAATGGTAGCATAGGCGAAGCTCCATCTTCGGGGTCACAGGCAATGCTGACGATGGGAGATGATCCTAGTTGTCGTAACCTTCCAGGGGTCCATCTTCCAGGTACTCCTCTTCATAGTCTGGCCATGGGAATAGCCAGGGACAAAGCCATGAGTACTCTTTAAGTACTCGCAAACTAATACTAACAGGTAAAGGGGTTTTTGGATAATAGGACACTAGGCTATAGGGTTGTTTTGCAAAAGCCAGATTTATCTCTACTAGGTTCCAAAGCTAGTCACAATTTTATAACTCTTAAGTGGGATCTTGTAACTCATGTCACAACCCTGTTGTGGTCAAGTCAAAGTCACCATTCATTTCACAAGTCATTTTGAAAAGTCTGACAGGGGAACAGTATGGCCACTCCAACTGTCCATAACCGCGAACGCGGCTATTTTAATAGTTTGACACTCTGCAGAGATTGTACACTTTCACCACAACATTCGATACATCTGTCAGAAACAAATCCTGAATTCACCATACTCAGTATGCGGATAATCAATCCTAACCTTTCAATTACACGCCCTAGTATAAGCACCTCTCATGTGAGTTTGGCCTCCCAACCATGACCCACTGTCATCTTGGGTACTTCACAGGTGGAAAATCTTCACAAGGTAGCCTCATCTCATACCTTGGCCGTGAGGGAGCTAATACTAAGGTATATAAGTTTCCAGTCAAGCCCTACCCAATATTCGGGTATTGTGGTTGTACGATAAAATTGGAATGGTATCGCATCCAGACAACAATCAGTTTTATAAAGGGCTAAGGCTCATGCCTCAACATTTTCATCACCAAGATCATCAGGTGTTTAGAAAAACATGTCCAAAACATTTCAATAGAATGATCCATCATTATAAGGTTTTCATAACCATTTTTCCACCAAGTATTCCCATCTAAAGTTGATCAAGTTTTATGCTTAGCACTAGCATCTATAAGTGGGGGTAGGCTGTCACATCCCAAGATTTTCCAAATCTTGTAGTGTGAAAATAAATGAATAAAATAAAACTTTGTTTGATTTTCAGAGCCAGAAGAAACTTTTTGAATTCAATTGGAACTTCAAACCCATTTGAATTAAATAAAATCCTAAAGGGATTTAAAGAGTTAAACATTTAATAAAAGGAAAGTATAATATTTTGGAATTTCTATTTTTGATCTTTGAAATAAAAGGATTTTAAATAAAATAGAAGTTTTATAAATAAGGATTATTTTATAGAACCAAATTAAACCATGCCAAACTTTTGAAATAAAACATTTTGTTTTGATAAAAATAATAAAGGTTTATTTAAAATAAATTAATATTGATCCAATATCCAAGTTTTATTAATAAAGGTCTTACTATTTCCAAAATAACAAAACTGGTTTATTTATTTAAAAATAAGTTTTCCATTTATTTTATATTCCCAAATAAAACCTACTGATTTGGTTTTGAAAATAATTAGATTTCAAAATGGAGTTTTAAAATAAACATCAAATTATATTTTGATTTAATAACAATGGTCTATTTATTTAATTAATAATGGACTTAAAATAAAATTATTATTTTGGTTTTGGAATTCTGGTTTATGTGACAAAACAAAACCAAATTCATAGTTGCAAAAGTTTGTTGATTGTTTGAATTGATTTGAGTGTGATTTGATTGTTTGGAATTTCAAAACAGAAAATAGTATTGGAAAAAGAAAAAGGTTTAAAACAGAAAAAATAAGATTTGGACCTGACCCAACTGAGCCAGCCCAAGAAGCCCAGAACCAGCCCAACTTCCCCTCCCCGAAAGAAAACAGTTCGCACCAATTTGTTAACCCGCAGTGACACTGACCAGTGGACCCTTCCCTCACTCCCTCTCCTCACTGACGACTGGACCCCACCTCCCTGTTCATCCTCCTCACCCGCGCGACCCCTTCTCCCTCAAACCGCGCTGCCGTTCTCTGCCATCAACCGCGCGTTCACTTCATGAATAATGGCTGCGTTAATCTTGCCCCGACCATGCGTACATAAGCGTCCCTTCTCCCTCTGTCTTTTCCCTCAAACACCAGCTCCACATCGCCACCAGGCTGCCTCGAATTGGCCCTGCACCGCCGCTGTTCCGGCGAGCTCCTCCGGTGAAATCCGACAAACCACAGCCACCTCCTGCCTCCCTGAGGACACTAGGAGATTCCCCACCTCCGGACGCATCTTCCTGTGCCCTCAGTTCGACCGCGGGTGCCCCAGGGAGCCGCATTCGACAAGCTCCGACCTCGCCGCCGCGTCTGTCTTCAACTCCGGCAAGCACCCAGGTAGTTTCAGACCGCCCCGCACCCTCTAGTTCACGCACACAGCTTTGCCTGGATCCTGTGCATCTAACCGCGTCTCCGTTTTGTCTCGGGGTGAACCACAGCATCGTCTCCGACCGCGACCAGAGCACACCGTCGCCAGAACGAACTCCGGCGAGGAATTCCTCCTGCCCAAGTGTGTCCCTTGCCCCGTTGACCACACGACGAGCTTCCCCAGCCTCCTGCGATCTCGGTGAGCCTACTCCCTCCCTCTCTCGCTTCCTGTTTTGCCAGCACCGCCACTATCTGACCGTCGCCGCCGCTAGCCACCGCCGGCGCCGCTCGCAAATGGTCGAGCACGCTAGCACCGTAGGATCTCGATCCGACGCTTGCGATAGATCACTTAATCCACGAAGGGGTACGTTTTCTGGACCACACGATCTGCTTATATCCAACGTACCGCATTGCCGATCCGGCCGAACCGGTACCGTCCAATTAGACAGTGCCGCGTGTCCCCTGTTCTGTTTAAAAACAGATTTGAAAACATAATTGTTTATGAATTTCAAACCCTTGTAACTTTCGATCCACACGTCCAAAAATTACAAATTTGAAACCGTTGGAATCAGTGGAACAAAATCTAGCCAACCATGCCTTTGGTTTAGCAAATAGTATCTGTTAGATTGGTGGATTATGTAGAAACATTTGATTTCTTGTTAAGACTAGAAAAATGATTCAAAAATGTTTTTAAGTTTGAAACGTTGGCAAAATAGTTTATGGTGAACTTACTGACCCTAGGAACCAACCCATGGTTTTGAAAATGAATTTGGAGAAGATTAGGATGGATTAATTGGTTTAGTTCATTTCTAGCCAAATAAAAATAATAATTTTGTTATGAAAATGTTTTTGGAGTAAAAACTTTGGGAAAATGTTTTGGATCAAACCTACTGGCCATAAACCCCAAGTTTTGAGAAACATCAACTTATTTGGTGAACCACTTAAAGTTGTTGCTTGATAAAAATGTTTTCCACCACATAAAATGTTGAATGGATTTAAAAAAAATGGTTTATGGACAAAACCCTTTTGCAAATGACTTTGCCATTTTGGTAAATGACCACTTTACAAAGTTTGGAAGCCTAGTGGAGACCATCTTTGCAAATAGAACCATCCCTTGTATGATTACATGCATATTAAATCCCATTGTTTTATGTGTGTGAAGTTGTTTGATTGATTTACTGGTTTGGAATTTTAGTTGATTTTGGTGTTGCTTGATTGATTGTAGTGAAATTAGCAAAGTGTGAGACTAGCAAGATCAAGGAGTGAACCATCATTCCCTACCAAAAAGGCAAGTTAAACTATCATCTAAAGTCCTACTATTTTCTTATACTTAGTGGACTTTGAAAACATGCATGAAAAGAATTTCTATACTTATGCTATGCTAAATCCTAATAGGATTCCCTATACACTCCTTAGTGAAAATATTGTAGTTGTTACATGCTTAGCCATGCTATATATATTTTGAAAAGAGATACATGTTGAGATTTTATGGAGTTGAGAAAAGGACTTGTGTTTTATATAATAAAACAAGGACTCAATGAACCACCTGGGTGGCCAAGGATATTTTGAGTATTGGAGAAGTTGGCAACAAAAGGAACCATGTCTATGGCAATCTCTTTGTGTTGTGCTCCAAAGGAAACCACCCAGGAAACTTAGAGATTGAACATGTTTCTCCAATTGTGGCTTTCGTGTGCAACCACATGCTATTATGGCTCTGGCTTAGTCAACTACATTGGGAAGACCCATACATTGTCTTCAGTTTACTGGACATGGGGATCTGGAATGCTTCATGGGTGCTGAAGACAAGCTAGCAATGGTGTATGGGAGGACCCTTTGGAAGGACTTCGTCACATTATCAATCTGCCAGTACTCCATCTTGGTGAGTGCTAATCCAGTGGCCACTGGTGGCAAAAGGATGGGATTGTGACATGTGGGTAAAGTGTACTCCTTCTGTAGAAGATAATAAAATCTAAGTACTTAGCCGTGTCCCCGGTTATGGACAATACTGAGCAACTAAAGTTTGAAGCTATGGGAGATCTCGACATTCTAATTTCTAAAAGAAAACTTTTAAAAACTTGATGTCCTTGGGGTTACCAAGGAACTCAAGAGATGAAAACATGAACACTTGGGGTTACCAAGGAACTCATGAGATTTTGATAAAACTTGTTGCACTTGGGGTTACCAAGTAGCTCAAGGGATTTTTGACAAGGACTTGAACACTTGAGTTTCTACCAAGGAGTTCAAGGAACTTGGAAAAGGATATTTGACAAAGGACCAAAACCATTTTGAAAAGATAGGATAAATTATTGCTTTATGCAAATGAGCCTAAAACTCCACCTAGCCAAATATGCATGTAATGATAGGATCCACTTATATTCTACAAATTAGTGAAGCTTGCCAATACAATTCAAATGTATTGACCCTTGTGGCTGTAACTTGTAATGTTGCAGGTTTGATTGATTTTAGTGAAGATTGATTGATTAGGATTACAAAGTCTACAACCAACATCTGCCTGTGGCACTTTGAAGATGAAGGACCCCATGACTATAGTTATTCCGCTGCAAAGAAATGTAATAGCCATATGAGTTATGTAAGATGTAATAATATTATGTTATTCCTGGTTATAAAGTCATATTATGACCTTTGTTTCTTGATATTACATCTTAACTGTGGATGCTAGCTATTGATCCAGGGACTAGCATTGTAAACACAGGGGACTCCACCTTATATTGTTTAAAGGTTGGGACACTCCCTCTACAGATGGTATCAAAGCATTGTGTTGCCTGTAGGATTTGTAACCCTAGGATTTGACAAAACCCCTTAGAAAAATAGGAGTTGTATTTGTTCCAAAACTTATTTACAAAACAATCTTGTAAACTCTTTCCTTAAACCATTTTGGTTTCAACTCTACTTCTCTTCTACTTCAACTTGATGGAAAAACCTACCCCATGGCCAAAGACTACACCATGTGAAAAGGACTTCTTCAACTTCTTCAACTCTAATGACTTCAACTTCTTCAACTCTAATGACTTCAACATCTTTAGCATATTCCCCAAGGACTTCCAACTTGGATGACACTAAGGACTACAAGTGAGACAAGGAAATCTTGCTCAAGATTTAGAGACTGAGGGAATGCAAAAGCTAGAAGGAGCCTACATCATTTGAAGTATTGTAACCAAGAGTTTTCTCAAAGAAACCATGATCCCAAGTAGGAAGAATCAAGAAGGAAGGAAAGATCACAAGTGAACCATATAGATGGACCACCATATTTTAGATAAGTCAAAACACACCAACTTATGTGGTGTAACAAAAACATTTTTTTTGCCAAAGTATGTGCTTGAACTTTGTTGGTTGAGTGAAATGTTTGACTTGTAATTGCATGAGCATTGTTTGTGTGATTTGAGATGTGTGTGATTAGAATTGATTACCTTAGAAATATCTTGCCTATTCTAATCTCCATTCAACCCCAAACAGATGACTACTCCAAAAGACTCCAACATCACGGTTGATGATACCAACACCAACCAAGAGGACAACATGAAAGAGCTCATAGCAACCCAGAACCAGTTGAACCAAGTGACAACTCAATTCATAGCCAACACTAGTGGAGAAGATCCAAAGCTACAAGGATTTTTGGAAACCCAAGGCCAACTGATGCTTAAGGTGACTGATCAAATGATCAAAATGGAAGAATGCTATCCCAAAAGAGTCTTTGACAACAAGGATGAACGAAATGTTATTCTAGATGGAGCCCCAGCTTGCATTATTTGTGGAGACAAGGATCATACTTCTAAGGAGCATGGAGATCAATGCCCCAACTGTGAAGAGAAATATCCTGTTGGACAATGTCCCACTTCTCAAGCTACTTGCTACCTATGTGAAGGAAACAACCATGTCCCTATCCAATTCCCCATCTATTCCATGGTGGAACAAAGGAAACAAGAAGTATCCAAGTCTACCAAAAAGGCTGATGACAAAGGAAAAGGATCACTTATACCTCCAAACAAAACAACCCAATTCAAAGGATCAAAGAAACCCAAGAAGCAAAAGATAGACAAAAGCCATGTGCAATGTTATAAATGTAAGGAAATGGGACACTATTCTGGTGAATGCCTAGAGAACCCAAAGAATAAAGAGATTGGCCAAGTAGTGTGCAACAACTTCAAAGAACTAGGCCACTATGTAGCAACTTGTCCATAAGAGCCACGTAAAGAACTCAAGGACATCCACTGTTTTAACTACAAGAACCCAGGGCATTATGCAAGCAACTGTCCAGAAAAGATGAAGAACAAGCTGAACAAACCTATGGAGAAACTCAACCTTGGCCCATGAGTCAAGTATGGAAACCAAGGACACAATGCAAATGTTTGCCCATGAGAAATTTTCCCCAGGATCCCAAGAAGGACAATATGTAATTTTTGTTTGAATTTTTTAAGGGTGGTAGTACCCTAGTTGTTTTTAGCCTACTTGTAATCCTAGCCTTCCCAAATCTCTGGACGAGATTTATTTTAAGGGTGGTAGCCTGCCACATCCCAAGATTTTCCAAATCTTGTAGTGTGAAAATAAATGAATAAAATAAATCTTTGTTTGATTTTCAGAGCCAGAAGAAACTTTTTGAATTCAATTGGAACTTCAAAACAATTTGAATTAAATAAAATCCTAAAGGGATTTAAAGAGTTAAACATTTAATAAAAGGAAAGTAAAATATTTTGGAATTTCTATTTTTGATTTTTGAAATAAAAGGATTTTAAATAAAATAGAAGTTTTATAAATAAGGATTATTTTATAGAACCAAATTAAACCATGGCCAAACTTTTGAAATAAAACATTTTGTTTTGATAAAAATAATAAAGGTTTATTTAAAATAAATTAATAATGATTCAAATTCCAAGTTTTATTAATAAAGTTCTTACTATTTCCAACATAACAAAACTGGTTTATTTATTTAAAAATAAGTTTTCCAATTATTTTATATTCCCAAATAAAACCTACTAATTTGGTTTTGAAAATAATTAGATTTCAAAATGGAGTTTTAAAATAAACATCAAATTATATTTTGATTTAATAACAATGGTCTATTTATTTAATTAATAATGGACTTAAAATAAAAATATTATTTTGGTTTTGGAATTCTGGTTTATGTGACAAAACAGAACCAAATTCATAGTTGCAAAAGTTTGTTGATTGTTTGAATTGATTTGATTGTTTGGAATTTCAAAATAGAAAATAGTATTGGAACAGAAAAAGGTTTAAAACAGAAAAAAATAAGATTTGGACCTGACCCAACTGAGCCAGCCCAAGAAGCCCAGAACCAGCCCAGCTTCCCCTCCCCGAAAGAAAAAGGTTCGCACCAATTTGTTAACCCGCAGTGACACTGACCAGTGGACCCTTCCATCACTCCCTCTCCTCACTGACGACTGGACCCCACCTCCCTGTTGATCCTCCTCACCCGCGCGACCCCTTCTCCCTCAAACCGCGCTGCCGTTCTCTGCCATTCAACCGTGCGTTCAATTCACGAATAATGGCTGCGTTAATCTTGCCCCGACCATGCGTACATAAGCGTCCCTTCTCCCTCTGTCTTTTCCCTCAAACACCAGCTCCACATCGCCACCAGGCTGCCTCGAATTGGCCCTGCACCGCCGCTGTTCCGGCAAGCTCCTCCGGTGAAATCTGACAAACCACAGCCACCTCCTGCCTCCCTGAGCACACTAGGAGATTCCCCACCTCCGGACGCATCTTCCTGTGCCCTCAGTTCGACCGCGGGCGCCCCAGGGAGCCGTCTTCGACAAGCTCCGACCTCGCCGTCGCGTCTGTCTTCAACTCCGGCAAGCACCCAGGTAGTTTCGGACCGCCCCGCACCCTCTAGTTCACGCACACAGCTTTGCCTGGATCCTGTGCATCTAACCGCGTCTCCGTTTTGTCTCGGGGTGAACCACAGCATCGTCTCCGACCGCGACCAGAGCACACCGTCGCCAGAACGAACTCCGGCGAGGAATTCCTCCTGCCCTTGTGCGTCCCTTGCCCCGTTGACCACACGACGAGCTTCCCCAGCCTCCTGCAATCTCGGTGAGCCTACTCCCTCCCTCTCTCGCTTCTTGTTTCGCCAGCGCCGCCACTATCTGACTGTCGCTGCCGCTAGCCACCGCCGGCGCCGCTCGCAAATGGTCGAGCACGCTAGAACCATAGGATCTCAATCCGACGCTTGCGATAGATCACTTAAGCCGCGAAGGGGTACGTTTTCTGGACCACACGATCTGCTTATATCCAACGCACCGCGTTGCCTATCCGGCCGAACCGGTACCGTCCAATTAGACAGTGCCGCGTGTCCCCTGTTCTGTTTAAAAACAGATTTGAAAACAGAATTGTTTGTGAATTTCAAACCCTTGTAACTTTCGATCCACACGTCCAAAAATTACAAATTTGATACCGTTGGAATCAGTGGAACAAAACCTAGCCAACCATGCCTTTGGTTTAGCAAATAGTATCTGTTAGATTGGTTGATTATGCAGAAACATTTGATTGCTTGTTAAGACTAGAAAAATGATTCAAAAATGTTTTTAAGTTTGAAACCTTGGCAACATAGTTTATGGTGAACTTACTGACCCTAGGAACCAACCCATGGTTTTGAAAATGAATTTAGAGAAGATTAGGATGGATTAATTGGTTTAGTTCATTTCTAGCCAAATAAAAATAATAATTTTCTTATGAAAATGTTTTTGGAGTAAAAACTTCGGGAAAATGTTTTGGATCAAACCTACTGGCCATAAACCCCAAGTTTTGAGAAACCTCAACTTATTTGGTGAACCACTTAAAGTTGTTGCTTGATAAAAATGTTTTCCACCACATAAAATGTTGAATGGATTTAAAAAAATGGTTTATGGACAAAACCCTTTTGCAAATGACTTTGCCATTTTGGTAAATGACCACTTTACAAAGTTTGGAAGCCTACTGGAGACCATCTTTGCAAATAGAACCATCCCTTGTATGATTACATGCATCTTAAATCACATTGTTTTATGTGTGTGAAGTTGTTTGATTGATTTATTGGTTTGGAATGTTAGTTGATTTTGGTGTTGCTTGATTGATTGTAGTGAAATTAGCAAAGTGTGAGACTAGCAAGATCAAGGAGTGAACCATCATTCCCTACAAAAAAGGGAAGTTACACTATCATCTAAAGTCCTACTATTTTCTTATACTTAGTGGATTTTGAAAACATGCATGAAAAGAATTTCTATACTTATGCTATGCTAAATCCTAATAGGATTCCCTATACACTCCTTAGTGAAAATATTGTAGTTGTTACATGCTTATCCATGCTATATATATTTTGAAAAGAGATACATGTTGAGATTTTATGGAGTTGAGAAAAGGACTTGTGTTTTATATAATAAAACAAGGACTCAATGAACCACCTGGGTGGCCAAGGATATTTTGAGTATTGGAGAAGTTGGCAACAAAAGGAACCATGTCTATGGCAATCTCTTTGTGTTGTGCTCCAAAGGAAACCACCCAGGAAACTTAGAGATTGAACATGTTTCTCCAATTGTGGCTTTCGTGTGCAACCACATGCTATTATGGCTCTGGCTTAGTCAACTACATTGGGAAGACCCATACATTGTCTTCAGTTTACTGGACATGGGGATCTGGAATGCTTCATGGGTGCTGAAGACAAGCTAGCAATGGTGTACGGGAGGACCCTTTGGAAGGACTTCGTCACATTCTCAATCTGCCAGTACTCCATCTTGGTGAGTGCTAATCCAGTGGCCACTGGTGGAAAAAGGATGGGATTGTGACATGTGGGTAAACTGTACTCCTTCTGCAGAAGATAATAAAATCGAAGTACTTAGCCGTGTCCCCGGTTATGGACAATACTGAGCAACTAAAGTTTGAAGCTATGGGAGATCTCGACATTCTAATTTCTAAAAGAAAACTTTTAAAAACTTGATGTACTTTGGGTTACCAAGGAACTCAAGAGATGAAAACATGAACACTTTGGGTTACCAAGGAACTCATGAGATTTTGATAAAACTTGTTGCACTTGGGGTTACCAAGTAGTTCAAGGGATTTTTGACAAGGACTTGAACACTTGAGTTTCTACCAAGGAGTTCAAGGAACTTGGAAAAGGAGATTTGACAAAGGACCAAAACCATTTTGAAAAGATAGGATAAATTATTGCTTTATGCAAATGAGCCTAAAACTCCACCTAGCCAAATATGCATGTAATGATATGATCCACTTATATTCTACAAAGTAGTGAAGCTTGCCAATACAATTCAAATGTATTGACCCTTGTGGCTGTAACTTGTAATGTTGCAGGTTTGATTGATTTTAGTGAAGATTGATTGATTAGGATTACAAAGTCTACAACCAACATTTGCCTGTGGCACTTTGAAGATGAAGGACCCCATGACTATAGTTATTCCGCTGCAAAGAAATGTAATAGACAAATGAGCTATGTAAGATGTAATAAAATTATGTTATTCCTGGTTATAAAGTCATATTATGACCTTTGTTTCTTGATATTACATCTTAACTGTGGATGCTAGCTATTGATCCAGGGACTAGCATTGTAAACACAGGGGACTCCACCTTATATTGTTTAAAGGTTGGGACACTCCCTCTACATAGGCACTAATGAGGGGTGGTGGACTAGTGGAGTTTCAACTAAGTACAACCTTATGTCTCAAGCTGATATCAAGGTTTCTAACTTAGGCCAAATTTTATGCTCTTTATGCAACCTTCACATATATTTCTAGTATCTACCAATCTCTTAAGTAAACTCTAAGTAAGCTTTTATAAAGAAATAAAGTAAGAAGCTTGCAAATAAAACTAGGATTGGTTTATCAAGTGGGGGTGATCACATATGCTTAAGGCATATAGTAGGCATAGTAACAAGTAGGGGTTTGTTGTATCAGTAGGGTATCTTGCAAGTGTTAGCTTGCATCAATGTCAATATAAGCTTGCACATTCACTAGTAGTATTAGGCTTGCTAAAGTAGAGTGTCTTGCAAGTTTTAGCTTGCATTGGTATAGTATCAGCTTACCTTGTGCAGAGCAGTGGTTGAAGTTCTCCTCGGCTTCTTCTTCGTAGAATCCTCCTTCCTCCTCGTATCCTTGGTCGGTACTAGCGTCTATGAATAAATACGAGGTACACAATCACCAAACAATACTTAACTACCTGCAATCATCACACACAAGGGTCCTATAGATGATCTAGCATCATCTCTAACATTACAAGGTTAAGGCTTGATTTAATTCCTTTTATTTTTAGAAAAGTAATTTCTACTCATTGAAAAACTACTTAAGATTTAATATTATCCAAACCAAACATGGGATCATGTTGACACATGTCATCACCACATATTATAGACCATGGGAATGTTATTTAAAGTGGTGTCACAATTTAATAAGGTTTTACCCTTTTATTTTAATTAATTAAAGTGGCTATTAATGCCTATGGGACATTCTTTTATTACTTGAACATTATTTCTGCAAGTAAACCTATATATTTTTATATATTCTGAAAGCTATGGTTAAATGTGATTTTTGAGAGTTAGAATCAACTCAAAAGCTATTATGGTTTAAATTTTAAAAATGTTTGAATGCAGAAAAGCTTCTGCCTTGTTATTTTTACCATGGGTGATCTATAGATCCAAATGACTTCAATCCAACGTGCTTGGATTCAACATTCACAGACCTTTCCAACAAAATTGGTTTCATTCAATTTGGTGCACTGAATCGATCTGGGTTGATTTTTGAAGTTGGGTACAGAAGTGTGTTTGAATTGAAATGGAAAAAGCTTAATTTAAATAACTGGGCTGCGCGGGAAAAGTTAACAGGACGGCCTGCTAAGCGCGGTGCTCCCGCGGGCTGCTTAAGTGGGTGTCCCCACTCGTTAGTGACACGGGGCTGGGTGAAGCGGTATGGGGCAACGTGGATCGTTCGATCTAGTTCTTATCCAACGGCTGGGAGTCATCATCGGCGCGAGACAACGCCGGCGAGAACGAAACCTAGCGTGGCCAGTGAGGGGTGTTGGGGGATCATCGGGGTACGGGCAAGGGTCGGCGAGGCGGGCGGACGACAAAGTCGACGACGGCGAACTCAGGGGTGGTCGCGACAGCTCCTGGGGTGGACGAAATCGATGGCTCCCTTCTTCTCCAGAGGCGGCGGGCTCCGGTGAAATTCCGGCGGGGTGGTGCTCGCCTTGCTCAGAGAACGGTGTGGCACGATCAGTGAGGAGAGGGGAGTGAGATGGTGTGAATAAATCGAGCGGGGGTGGCCTCTATTTATAGTCGAGCGAGGGGACCGTCGGGGCGCATGGTGAGCTCGTCGGGGGCGATGTTACAGGCGGCTAATGGCATGGGCAAGGGTAGGGGACAGTGCGGTGTCTCCTGGCGATGCTCAACGACATGGTTTCGAGGCATGGGGTGGTGTAGCTTGGTCTGGAACGGGTGATGCTCTGCGCGGCAGAGGCGGCATCTTCGACGGTGGGCGGCGGCTGTGCGGCACGGGGCGACAAACGGGGATGTATGGCGGTCTCCTGGGTCGGTGGCGATCGTGTGTGCACGCAGTGAGGGCGGCGCGCGGTCTGTGTGCGCTGGTCGAGGGTGGTGCTCTGGCGCACGCTCGGCATGGTCTCTGGCGGTCTGGGAGCGGTTCGTGCGCGTGGTCCAGGGCTTGGCAACGCTCGCGGCTGGGACAGTGAGTGGCGGTGGACGGTGGGCTGCCTCCCAGACATGCTGTCTAGGATTGCTGCTGCTCCTAGCTTGCTGTCGACTATGGGGTGGCAAGGGTGTGCTCGGCTGTTCACCATTGATGGCAATGGCAAGCTCATAGTGGTGCTAGTGCTTGGCTAATCTTCCTAGATGATCTACTGAGCTGGTTGTGAGCTAACTAGGGAACAAGTTAGGCAAGAATCACTGCTCACAATAGTGTTTGATGTTTGTTTGATTTGTGTCTTCAACCTGTTTGATGAAATGGCCGTATGAAATCAAGTTTTGAATTTTGAAAAGATTTTTGGTGGGTTTTCTAGATTGGTGCTGGTGATTCTGCAGATGGTTGGGTTTTGAAAGTTGAGCTTGTTTGAGTGGTTTTTGAAAAAGTGGGATCTTCCCATATGATAAAGATTCAATTTTGAATTGTCATTTAAACTATGCATTTGAAAGTTTATGGATGATCACAAAGTGTGCCTTGATACTTTGTTATGAGTACATTCAAGGGGTGCAAAGATCCAGAAAAGTTTCTGTTAGGTTCTGAAAGTTTGAGACAGCCAAAGTAGGCATGAGAGTTAAATTGGTCAAAGTGACCATTCGTTTAATATATGTGTTTTGATTTACTTGTCTTCAGGAAAAGTGTGGGAAATGTTTTAGATGATGCTTATTTCACCTAAGAAACATTTTACAAGCAATGAAACAAACAAACAATATGGTTTTAAAAGAATTCAAAATCCATGCATACACATATGCATGCATTCATAATTTATTTAGAAAAGTTTTTGTTAACCCTAATTTTGATGATTAGAGTTTGGGATGTTACAAGGAGACCCTAGTTAGACTGGACGTTTGAATCAAAAACTTAGTTTCAAAACCAAAGAAAACAAATATTTACAAAAACTTATTCTCATTCTTATCCCTTTGATTCTTTCATGAAAATTCATGTTCCTCAAAAACTCTTGCAAAATACATAAAATTTTGACACACTTGATCACTCTACTAACTTACTCATCCTATATTCTTATAGATGGACATGAAGTATAGAAACTTTTACCAGTTGGGGAATGGAGGGGACCTTATCTTTGATAGGGATTTGGACCAACTTTCGGAACTTCTGGAGCGTCCGCACCCCGAGTTCTTCGGAGCTCAGCTCAATGATCAAGGAGGAGAAGATCTGCAGTGGCTAATTGTTGCAAGTCTCCGAGGAAAGATTGAACCTCCCACTGCTGAGGGAATTCAGTTTACGTCGAGAGAGAACAACTGGCTCGATGGACTTGCCAGGGCCATGCAGGAAAGTCTTGCCCGTCTGTGTGGGCAGAGCATCAATCGGATCAAGGGAACTCGCTTTGAGTTTTTCCCGAGGCGTGATGCAAATGGAAAACCACTGGAAGCCCCATACCACCCCGAGCTAAAGACTAAATTGGACCACCTTAGCTTCATGATGTACGATCGTCAGCAGGAGTTCGATAACTGCCGTGACTACTCCAACCACAAGTCTGCCATCATCAAGATGAAGGATCAAACCATCGCCATGCTAGCAACGGATCGCAAGTCTCGCCGCCGTCAGCTCGACAAGAAGGAGCGCATCATTGCCCGTCTTCGCCACCGCATGTCATCTTTGGAGGAGACCATCCACGAGAGAGACATGCAGTTGGAGGAAAGGTAGAATGTTGGAGAGGACCTTCGTGAAGACCCCTACTCCTATCTCAGCGATGATGATGATTTTCTGGAGGATCAGGCTATGGATTTCTTCACCGATGAGGATGATTTCGCCTTCATCGATGATGATGAAGATGATGAAGCCACCGATTCCGAGGAGTAGTACCACTTGAGCACTAGCGTAGGGAGTAGTATTCGGTCCCACTGTATCGTAGTTTTCATAATGGTTCTTAAAACCATATGTTTTTCTTTGTTGTTGTGTGTGTTGTATCGTGTGCTATGAGTGAATGAATGAAAAGCAAGTTGCTAGAAAAATCTGAGTCAAACTTTAAAAACTTTTCAAAGAATCAAAACCTTAGAAATTTCCCTCTTTTCTCATGATCTATCTCAATCTTCAGATGCCACGCGGAGGAAGTGGTTCATCCCCGGACCCGATGTTGTAGATCCTGCAAATGTTGACTTCTGACCGTGAAGCTAAAAGAGCCGAACATCAAGCCAACCTAGCCACCCTGCAACAGATATCTCAGCTTGCCCATAATAACCAAGGCCACAGAAATGAGGACAACCATGGATCTAAGCTCAAGAATTTCCAGAATACCAACCCACCTGTTTTCACTAAGTCAGAAGAGCCCCTAGACGCCGATGATTGGTTTCAAACCATGGAAAATAACCTAGAAGTCACCAGAGTGGAAGCCAACGAGAAAGTTCTGTTTGCCACCCACTATATAGCCGGAGATGCCAGGGAATGGTGGAACAGTGTTCGCGCAATGACCGGAGGCTAGATGATGTCCTGGGAGGAATTCAAAGTAAAGTTCAGCAGAACCCATGTGCCACCTGGTTTGATCAAGAGAATGAGAGACGAGTTTGGAGAACTGAAGCAAGGGAGGATGACTGTAGTGGAATACCGTGACCAATTCTTGTCATTAGCTAGGTATGCCCCGGATGAGATCGACACCGAAGCCAAGAAGAAAGAAAGATTCCTGAATGGTCTGCACGATGAGATGCAGACCGTGTTAGTCAATATCCCCTTTGCTGATATTGAAGCCCTTGTCGACTCTGCTATCCAGATGGAAGGAAATATCAACCAAGCCAATGAGAACCGCAAGCGTCGCATGATGTATCTGCCAGGAACCCATCAGACCCCAAAGTATCGCCCTAACCCATCTCCAGGATTTTCCCCAAGAACAAACAGACCCCCGATGAACCGGCCGACCTATCCCAACAGTGGAAACCCTAGGACCGGAAGAAATCACAACAACCCCGGCAACTCTAACAATTTCAACCGTGCCCCACCCAAGTTCAACAACAACAATGCTACCACCAACACCAACACTGCCCCGAGGACTGGAAGCAATGCTGTGCCTGTAGCAGCAAAGGACAAGTCGCAAGTGACTTGTTATGATTGTGGAAATAAAGGCCACTATTCCAATGAGTGCCCCAACAAGAAGAATGCCGCAACACCCAATACCAATGCCCCAGCTCAGCAGCAGCGTCGTGTTCTGCCAGGAAGAAGATTTGCCACAGGGAATTCGCTCAACCGCACCGGCCTTTTTTTTCTCATGCATGTTGAAGAAGCTCAGGAAGCGCCAGACGTCGTGCTGGGTATGTTTTCTGTTAATTCAGTACTTGCAAGAGTGTTGTTTGATTCTGGTGCATCGCATTCATTTGTCACCGAAGAATTTGCATGCACTAGTCAAATTCAACCAACCAAACTGAAGCATGTCATGATTGTTCAAATTCCCGGATCAACCACCAACGCTAGGCAAATTTCCAAAGTCGTCCCTATCCGAATCCATGGCATAGATTTTTATGATAATATGATAGTACTCGGAACTAAAGGTTTTGAAGTAGTACTAGGAATGGATTGGATGTCCAAACATAAAGGATTGATTGACTGTGCCAAGAAAGCCATAACCATGACCAGTACAACCGGAATATCAGTCGAGCATATATCTGAAACCTTACCTCGTCAATTCAAATGCAACAAGAGTATAGCCCAACCTACCATTGACCAAGTCCGGATAGTCTGTGAATACCCCGATGTATTTCCATATATTTTGCCCGGTATTCCCCTAGATCGGGATATAGAGTTTATCATTGAACTAATCCCCGGAACAGGACCCATAGCCTAGAGACCATATAGTATGAACCCGTCGGAGTTAGCAGAACTGAAGAAGCAACTGGATGACATGCTGGAAATTGGATTGATTCAACCAAGTGCGTCACCATGGAGATCACCTGTCCAATTTGTAGACAAGAAAGATGGAGGTAACCGTTTGTGTACGGATTATCGGAAGTTGAATGATGTCACCATCAAGAACAAGTACCACTTTCCCAAGATAGAATATTTGTTTGATCAGTTGACCGGTGCAAAAGTGTTTTCTAAGATTGATCTTAGAACTGGTTATCATCAACTCAAGATTCGTGCAGAGGATATCCCAAAGACTGCCTTTACCACCCGATATGGATTATACGAGTATACGGTCATGTATTTTGGATTAACCAATGCCCCCGCTTATTTCATTAATCTCATGAATAAGATTTTTATGGACTTCCTGGATAAGAGCATTAGCTGTATGCAAAGTTTAGCAAATGTGAATTCTGGTTACGGGAGGTAGGATTCCTCGGTCACATTGTATCAGTTGGAGGAATTGCCGTTGACCTTGCCAAAGTGAAAGATGTCGAAGATTGGCAAGCCCCAACCACTCAAACCCAAGTTCGTGCATTTCTTGGATTGGAGGGATACTACCGCAAATTCGTAGAAGGATTCTCGAGTATCGCCAGACCTACGACCCAATTGCTAAAGAAGGACAAGAAGTTTGAATGGACCGACAAATGTGAAGCGAGTTTTCAAGAACTCAAGAGGAGATTGATTTCAGCCCCAATCTTGATCATGCCGGATATCACGAAGCCCTTCGATGTATCCAAGATCGGTCTCGGATGTGTGCTAACGCAAGAAGGCAAAGTTATATCTCATCTATCTCGACAATTGAAGAAACATGAGCAAAATTACCCAACCCATGACCTCGAACTCGCAGCCGTAGTTCTAGCCCTGAAGACATGGAGACATTACCTGATGGGAAACCGTTGCGAGATTTATTCGGATCACAAGAGCCTGAAGTATATATTCACTCAGAAGGAGCTGAATATGAGACAGAGGAGATGGATTGAGCTAATCAAGGGTTACGACCTAGAGATTCACTATCACCCCGGTAAAGCCAATGTGGTAGCAGATGCCCTTAGCAGATTGCCGTGCCGCTTGAACTCCATGATCTTGAAGGAGCAACCAAGCTTGCACAAAGAGATGGAAGATTTTCGAATGGAATTAGTGAGTGAAGGATTTTTGGCTAGCATAGAACTCCAGTCCACTTTGATCAACCAGATCAAAGAGGCGCAGAAGGGAAATGCTAGTATCGACGGAATCAAGCGTCGTATCGGTACAGGCAAAGTACCCGGATTCACCGAAGACGAAGGAGTTCTGTGGTACAAAGGACGCCTTTGTGTACCCGCAGATTCTGAGTTGAAAGAAGTTATTCTGAAGGAAGCTCATGATACTCTTTATTCTATCCATCCCGGAGGAACTAAGATGTATCAAGATTTGAAGGAGCAATTTTGGTGGCATAAGATGAAGCGAGAAATCGGAAGCTATATCGCCAAGTGTGACGTATGTCAGCGAGTCAAGGCAGGACATCAAAGACCCGCTGGATTGTTGCAACCATTGCAAATTCCGGAATGGAAATGGGATTCCGTTGGAATGGACGTTATCACTGGACTGCCTACTTCTAGTAGGGGAAATGACTCTATCTTGGTCATAGTGGACCGATTGTCCAAAGTCGCCCATTTCTTTCCCGTCAAGACCACATATCAGAGTTCTAAGCTAGCAGAGTTATACATCGCTAGAATAGTTAGTTTGCATGGAGTCCCCAAGAACATCGTATCGGATCGAGGAACTCAGTTTACCTCGAGATTCTGGAAGAAAGTCCAAGAAGGTTTTGGAACCAGCCTAGATTTCAGTACCGCGTATCACCCTTAGACAGATGGACAAACGGAGCGAGTAAATAAAATTCTCGAAGATATGCTGAGAGAATGTGTGTTATAATATGGATCCAAGTGGGAAGACTGTCTGCCATTTGCAGAATTTTCTTACAACAACAGTTATCAGGCTAGTTTGCAAATGGCCCCATTTGAATTCATGTACGGAACAAAGTGTCGCAAGTAGGACACTTTCTTCCGTACATCCTACGAGAAGTAGGAGAGAGTCAGATTTTCGGACCTGACATCCTACGAGAAGCAGAAGAGAAGGTTCACAATATTCATGAGCACCTCAAGACTGCCCAATCCAGACAGAAGAGTTACGCCGACAAGAGACGTAGAGACCTCGCCTTCAACACAGGAGATTTTGTTTATCTAAAAGTGTCGCCATTGAAGGGAATGCAGCGTTTCCAACTCAAAGGAAAGTTAGCCCCCAGATATATCGGACCTTTCAAAATTCTGAACCATCGAGGAGAAGTGTCGTATCAATTGGAGCTACCCGAAGAGATGTCAGCTATACACAATGTGTTCCATATCTCATTACTTCGCAAGTGTCACGAAGTCCACGAGAAGACCGAAGTGTTCAAGAATATCGACCACCTGACCATAGAGATCAACGATGACCTGACCTATCCCGAAGTACACATCCGTATTTTGGAAGAAGCCTTCAGAACTACCCGAACCCGAAGCATCAAGTTTCTCAAGATTCAGTGGAGCAGCCACACATAAGAGGAAGCTACCTGGGAGCGCGAAGATCACATCAGGACAGAGTTTCCCGATCTCTTCAAATCCTAGGTAATCTTTTTCGTCCTTTTTCAAATCTCGGGACGAGATTTTGTTTAAGGGGTGAAGGTTTGTAACATCCCAAAAATACTAAACTTAGATCATCAAACTCTAATCATCAAATTTAGGGTTAACAAAAACTTTGCTAAATAAAATTTTGAATCCTTTTGAACCACCTTTTTTGTGTGTTCCTTTGCTTGTAAATGGATGCTTAGGAGAAATAAACATCATCTAAACATTTCCCACACTTTTCCCAAAGACAAGTAAACAAAAACAAATAAAATAAGGGAATGGTCATTTTGACCAATTTAACTCCCATGCCTACTTTGGTTGTCCTAAACTTTCAGAACTTAACAGAAACTTTTCTAGATCTTTGCACCCTTTGATTGTACTCATAAAAAAGTATCAAGGCCCACTTTGTGATCATCCATAAACTTTCAAATGCATAGTTTAAATGACAATTCAAAATTGAATCTTTATCATATGGGAAGATCCCACTTTTTCAAAAACCACTCAAACAACCTCAACTTTTAAAACCCAAGCATCTGCAGACTCACCAGCACCAACCTAGCACACCCACCAAAAATCTTTTCAAAATTCAAAACTTGAGTTCTTGCGGTCATTTCATCAAACACTTGGCAGACACAAATCAAACAAAATCCAAACACTATTGTGAGAAGTGATTGAAGCCTAACTTGTTCCCTCTCTGGTTACAACTAGGTGTTAGTAGATCATCTAGCTCAATTTCACACCCTTAGCATCACTGTAAGCTTGGCATTGCCATCAATGGTGAGTAGGTCGAATGCACCCTTGTCACCCCCATGTCGACAGCAAGCTAGGAGGAGAAACAAACCTAGCCAGCATGTCTGGGAGCAAGCCAACATCCCACCGCCACTCCCTGTCCAGCGCTCGAATGTTGCCAGCCACTGGACCACACGCACGAACCATGCCAACCTCTCCAGCAACCATGCCGAGAGCACGCCCCGTGCGCCACGCTCGACCGACGCCCACAGACCGCGCGCCACCCTCGTCGCGTGCATACGTGATCACCACCGTCCCAGCAACCCCGCAAACACACTCGTTCGCCGCCGCGCGGACCATGCCCGCTGTGCGCCATTAAATTCTCCGTTGGGCACGCTTAGAGCACCGTCGCGTTCCGACCAAGCCGCACCGCCCCACGTCTCTCCACCATGTAGTTGAGCATCGCCAGGGAGCACCGCACCGCCCCCTACCTTCGCCCATGCTGATAGCCGTCTGTACCATCGACCCCGACGAGCTCACCGTGCGCCCCGTCGATCCCCTCTCGCCACTATAAATAGAGGTCACCCCAAGCCGAATTGAGCAAACCATCGCACTCCCCTCTCCTCACTGATCATTCCACCCCGTTCCCGGAGCAAGGCAAGCAGCGCAGCGCCGGAATTTCACCGGAGCCCGCCGCCTCTAGAGAAGAAGGGAGCCAGCGATTGGAGCCGCCCCAGGAGAAGCTGTCGGTACCAGGAGGTTCATCGTCGTTGAATTCGTCGTTCGCCCGCCTCGCCGACCCTCGCCTGAACCCCGGTGATCCCCCAACGACCCCCACTGGCCATGCTAGGTTTCTGTCTCACTGCCGTTGCCCAACGTCGATGATGACCTTCAGCCGTTGGATTAGAACCAGATCGAACGCACCACATCGCCCCATACCGCTTCGCACCCCCTGTCTCACTCACGCGTGGGGACAGCCACTTATGCAGCCCGGGGAAGCGTTGTGCTTAGCAGGCCGGCCTGTTAACCTTTCCCGCGCAGCCCAGTTATTTGAAGTAAACCCTTTTCATTTTATTTCAAACATACTTCTGTACCCAGTTTCAAAAATCAACCCAGGTCGATTCATTGAACCAAATCGAATGAAACTAATTTTGTTAGAAAGGTCTGGAAGGGCTGGATGCAGGCTCGTTGGATTCATGTCATTTGGATCTGTAGATCAGCCTTGGCAAAAATAACAAGGCAGAAGCTTTTATGCATTCAAACATTTTTCAAATTAAAACCATAATAGCTTTTGAGTTGATTCCAACTCTCAAAAATCACATTTAACCATACCTTTCAGAATATATAAAAATATATAGGTTTACTTACAGAAATATTGACCAAGTAATAAAAGAATGCCACATAGGCATTTCTAGCCACTTTAAATAATTAAAATAAAAGGGTAGAACCTTATTAAATTGTGACACCACTTTAAATCACATTCCCATGGACTAAAATGTGTGGTGATGACATGTGTCAACATGATCCCATGTTTGGTTTGGAGAATATTAAATCTTAAGTAGTTTTTCAATGAGTAGAAATTACTTTTCTAAAAAAAAGGAATTAAACCAAGCTTTAATCTTGCAATGTTAGTGCTGATGTTAGTTCATCTATAGGACCCTTTTGTGTGATGATTTCAAGTACTTAAGTATTGTTTGGTGATTGTGTACCTCCTATTTATTTATAGACGCTAGTACCGACCAAAGATACGAGGAGGAAGGAGGATTCTACGAAGAAGAAGCCGAGGAGAACTTCAACCACTGCTCTGCACAAGGCAAGCTACCACTTGCAATTTAGTAAGCTTATACTGATATTGTGCAAGCCTAATACTACTAGTGAATGTGCAAGATTACACTTGCAAGATATTCTACTGATGCAAACAAACCCTTACTTGTTACCATGCCAACTATATGCCTTAAGCATATGTGATCATACCCACTTGATAACCCAATCCTAGTTTTATTTGCAAGCTTTATAATTTATTTCTTTATCAAAGCTACTTCCTTAGAGAGTACTCAAGTGACTTGTAGATTCTAGAAAGATATAATTGAAGGTTGCACAAAGAGCATAAAATTTGGCCTAAGTTAGATAATCTTGATATCATCCCAAGGCATGAGAGTAAAATTAGTTGAAACTCCACTAGTTTACCACTACTCATTAGTACTCACCCCCACTTATAGATGCTAGTGCTAAGGATAAAACTTGATCAACTTTAGATAGGAATACTTGGTGAAAATGGTTATGAAAACCTTAGAATGATGGATGATTCTACTGAGATGTTTTGACATATGTTTCCGAACACCTGATGATTTTGGTGATTAAAATGTTGAGGCATGAGCCTTAGCCCTTTTTAAAACTGATGGTTGTCTGGAAGCGATACCATTCCAATTTTATCGTACAACCACAATACCCGAAGATTGGGTAGGGCTTGACTGTAAACTTATATACCTTAGTATTAGTTCCCTCACGGCCATGGTCTGAGCTGAGGCTACCTTGTGAAGATTGTCCACCTGTGCAGTACCCAAGATGACAGTTGGTCATGGTTGGGAGGCCAAACTCACAGGAGAGGTGCTTATACTAGGGCGTGTAATTGAAAATTTAGGATTGATTATCCGCATACTGAGTATGGTGAATTCAGGATTTGTTCCTGACGGATGTATCGAATGTTGTGGTGAAAGTATACAATCTTTGCAGAGTGTCAAACTATTCGAATAGCAGCGTCCGCGGTTATGGACAGTTGGAGTGGCTATACTGTTCCCCCGTCAGATGTTTTCAAATTGACTTGTGAAATGAATTGAGATTTTGACTTGACCACAACAGAGTTGTGAGATGAAATTCAATTTCCCACTTAGTTGTTATAAACTTCAACTAGCTCTCTTGCTCCTGAGTAGTAGAGATAAATCTGGACTTTGCAAAACAAACCTAGAGCCTAGTGTCCTATTATCCAAAACCCTTTTACTTGTTAGTATTAGTTTGCGAGTACTTAAAGACTACTCATGGCTTTGACCCTGGCTATTCCCATGGCCAGACTATGAAGAGGAGTACCTGGAGGATGGACCCCAGGAAGGTTACGACAACTAGGATCATCTCCCATCGTCAGCATTGCCTCTGACCCCGAAGATGGAGCTTCGCCTACGCTACCGTAATTATTACGTATTCCGCTGCTTGTGTTGTATTAAGACATTGATCATGAGATCCTTATTTGTGTAAAACCTTATGTATGGTTTGTAATGGATGATGTACTGTGGTATCCAATTCTGTTATGTCTCGCAAAAATGGTAATCCTGGGATTGCGATGTATGGCATAACAGGCATCCAGGATTAAAAATCCGGGTGTTGACAGTATCCCTTGGTGTGAGTGCCTTTATTGGAATATTAATGAGAAGTTTCATCTTTTACTTTTTGCACTTCTTATTTTAGTTTGCAATCTCTGTTATATGATGGATCTTGTTGACCAATATTGACATCACTTTGGGAGCATCAAGTGGATCTAAATTGGTTTTGGCAAACCGAGTTCTAGTCAGTGGAAATACTTTTTGATGTTTGAAAGAAAAGAGAAAAAGCTTACAGGTATTTCGTATCATTTATTTTCTTTCTTGTTGGATCATAAGATTAGTATTGTTTATTTAAGATCTTTTGTGTCTTCAAGGAATATTGCATGTTTGGATTTATTACTTGTATGTTTGCTTGATTCTTTCAACTCTCTTGCTTGATACCCAGCCTTGCTAGCCAAAAACCTTTTGAGAAGGCTTACTTCTCATGTTTCCAATCCCTTTGAACCAAAACTTTTTCCATTTGTGTCCAGCATATTTACCTAATAGCATTATTGCTATTCCAAGCAAATTCTCAAGCTTCATCTACCTTTCGAATTAAAAAGTATTTTGTTATGTGAAAACTAGTTAGTAAAGCTCTCATGAACTTGATGGCACACCTTATTTCCTTGCCCCTAAAAGACTTGAACCATTGTGCCATCGAAGTTGTATATGCTTGCATCTATACGTTGGAATTAGAAGAACCATGCTGTCACGGGGAACATTTTCAACATTGCACCTGTACTTTGTACACAGTTGATATCATGCTCTTTTGACTATCGATATCAACGGTGTGAAAAAAAGAGGGAACTTGTAAGTCCATGGAGTCTGTATTTTGTGTTAGAGAAACTCCTGGGCCGCTAGCATAAGCCATGCCTAATCATGGTGGAAACTTGCAGCATCACCATAGTGAGCTATCTATGAAGCATCCTCAATAAAAAGCTATACACATAGTAAATAAAAAGATCGTTGAGATGCTCACTGTCTGCTTGCCTTTTCATTTTGGTTATGGGATAGCTCCTGTACCATGTGTAAGGGGTACTCATGTACATACAATGACAAGAACTTACCGGTGACCAAAGTTGAGTAGCATGAGGAGTGGCCCCCATATTCAAGGGAGTAGCATGAGGATTGCCAACTTATATTTCGTCAAGCATATACTCCATCTTTGTGCACTTTAACTTTAATCATCTCAAGATGCCAATGATAGGGGCAATGAGGGATAAAAGCTCTTTATGACTTGTAATCCCTGCTACCCTCTATGAAGGGACCTTTCTCCTATTTTCTAAGTTGAGTCAGTAAACCTACCTCCTCTCTATCTCCAACAAGCATTTGAGTTGTTGTGTTTCAAGCATTCATATGGTGATTTATTCAATCATGTTCTTTTATCTTCCTTGTTTGCACAAGACTCTTATCTATTGATTATTACTTTGAAAGCCTTCATTTATGAAAACCTTTTTGAGCAAAGAGTGCTCCTGTTGAAAAACTTCTACAAAAATATTTTGTGAAACTGTTTGCCAGGTGTTCTCTGACCAAGAACAAGTTTGCCAATTCCAATTATGATTTATCTTGATGCATCTCTATTGTTATTGATGTACTTGGTTACAAGCTAGGTTATATAATGGCGAGTTGGTTTCTTTTATGAGTTGTGTAAATGGTAAGTGTGATGCTTCTTGTTTGTATTCTTTTATCGACACTTCACTCCATAAACTTGTGGACATGTTTACTGAGCTTAGTTTTTTCTTGGGTACAAGCAAAGGTCTAAGCTTGGGGGAGTTGATACGCCCAATTTGCATCACCTTTCTATATCATAATCTACCTCTATTCATCGATATTTGTCTTATTATGAGGTATTACTTATGTCTTTTCCACTGTTTATGCATGTTGGATGAATCTTGGAGGATGGACTGCCAGAGTCTGGATTCTGATGGAAAAGAGGGTGTTTTGATGCAATTTCGCGGAGATCAGAAAAATACCAGAAAAATATGGGAAAATATTATTTTTCTAGAAGGATGAGGAAGCCAGAAGGAGGGACGAAGAAGGGCCGCAGGAGGCCCACACCCCCTAACCGCGGGCCAACCATTGGCCGCGCCTAGGGCAGGTGTGGCCCACCTTCCTGGCTCCCGACTCCACCCATCGCCTATATCTTCCCTACGGAACCCTAAGGCTAGGGGGCGACCACAGATAAATTTCTGCCGCCTCTTGGGTGGAAAACACCGAGAGATAAAGATCTCTTCGGCAGACAGATTTCTGCCGGGGGAATTCCTTCCCGAAGAGGGGAGATCATCGCCATCAACACCATCGTCAAGATAGGCTTCATCGGGATCATCATCCACACCATCATCTCCACCAGCACCATCATCACCACTCCATCCCGCTATAACAATTGTGTTGGATATTGCTTTAGTTCTTAGGGGAAACTTTCCCAGTGTTAATTACTATTGTAGTTGATGCTTGTGAGTGGAACCATTGGATTATTGTTTATGTTCAGATTGTTATCCATTATCATATCATCTTTGATCTTGATCCATATGATGTCTTGTGAGTAGTTTGTTTAGTTCTTGAGGACCTGGGAGAAGTCATGTTGTTATTAATGGATTTGTGTTGAGTTATTATTCAATGGTTTAGTATTTAAGTTGTGGTTCTATCCTTCTAGTGGTGTCATGTGAACGTCGACTACATGATACTTCACTATTTATGGGCCTAGGGGAATGCATTGTGTATTTGGCTACTAATTTTGGTGTTGCCGGAGTGACAGAAACCTGAACCCCCGTTAGGACACCTTTGCACAAGGGAGCGTAGGATCTCATAGTTCAAGGCTATGGTTAGATTTATATCTTAATTACTTTCCTATAGTTACGAATGTTTGCAGGGGGTTTAATCACAAGTATGTATTAGTCCAAGTAAGGTCAATACATTAGCACGGGTTCACCCACACAACACTTACAACACCAAAGAAGAGTGCTCATCTATTCAAAGCGAAAGCACTTGAAAGAATTCCCATGTGTCCTCGAGAACGTTTGGTACTTATAAGTATTTCCACCGGCTTGTCCTTTGCTAAGAAAGGATTGGGCCACTTGCTGCATTTGTTCTTTATTACATGCACTTTGTTTTGTTGCCTTATTAGAAAACCACTAAAAATCCGCTTGCTAAGTATTTGTAGAGAGTTCCTTCTCCATACCACTATTCAGCACCTTCTGCTCCGCGTTGGGATCGACACTCCTATTTATTGAAAGTACTAGGATACACTCCCTATACTTGTGGGTCATCACCTATTCATAGTCTGGCCACGGGAATAGCCAGGGACAAAGCCATGAGTACTCGCACACTAATACTAACAAGTGAAGTGGTTTTGAATAGGAAGTACTAGGCTCTAGGTTGTTTTGAAAAAGCCATATTTATCTCTAACTGAGTTCAGAAGAAAAGAAATCTAGTTGAAAGTTTTATAACACCTAAGTGGGAACTTGAGTTTTCATATCACAACCCTGTTGTGGTCAAGTCAAAGTCATGATTCATTTCATAAGTCATTTTGAAAACATCTGACGATGGAACAGTATGTCCACTCCAACTGTCCATAACCGCGGGCGCGGCTATTTGAATAGTTTGACACTCTGCAGAGGTGGTACACTTTCACCACAATATTCGATACATCCGTCAGGAACAATCCTGAATTCACCATACTCAGTATGCGGATAATCAATCCTAACCTTTCAATTACACGCCCTACTATAGGCACCTCTCCTATGAGTTTGGCCTCCCAACCATGACCAACTGTCATCTTGGGAGTTGCACAGGTGGTCAATCTTCACGAGGTAGCCGCCGCTCAAACCTCGGCCGCAAGGGAACCCATACTAAGGTATATAAACTTCCAGTCATGCCCTGCCCAAATTTTGGGTATTGCGGATGTATGATAAAATTGGAATGGTATCGCATCCAGACAACCATCAGTTTTATAAAGGGCTAAGGCTCATTCCTCAAACTTTTCATCATCAAAATCATTTGGTGTTCAGGAACACATGTCAATACATTTCAGTAGAATGACTCATCATTCTAAGGTTTTCATAACCATTTTCACCAAGTAATCCCATCTAAAGTGATCATGTTTTATGCTTAGCACTAGCATCTACAAGTGGGGGTAAACACTAATGAGGCGTGGTAAACAAGTGTGAATGATCTAAGTTCAATCTCATGCCTCAGGATGACATCAAGATTATCTAACTTAGGCCAAATTTTATGCTCTTTATTCTTCCTTTAAATATCTTTCCAAAATCTACAATTCACTAGGCAAACTCAAATAGAAAGCTTTGATAAAGAAATAAAATAACTAAGCTTGCAAGTGAAACTGGGTTTGGTATAACCAAGGCATGCCTAATGCATTGCATAGGTATATAGTTTTCACAATTGCAAGTGTTTGCTTGCAAGGTTAACTTGTTTTGTGAAGCTTGCCTTGCGCAGAGCAGTGGTTGAAGTTCTCCTCGGCTTATTCCTCGTAGTATTCTCCTTCCTCCTCGTATCATTGTTCGGGACTAGCATCTATAAATAAATACGAGGTACACAATCACCAAACAATACTTAACTAATTATATTTATCACACCAAGGTTCACACTAGATGATCTAGCATCATCACTATTATCACAAGGATTAAAGCACTTGTTTTAACTATTTTATTTTAGAAAAGTAATTTCTACTCATTGAAAAACTACTTAAGATTTAATATTCTCCAACTAAAATAGGGGATCATGTTGACACATTGGCATCACCAGGTATTTCAGTACTTGGGAATGTGATTTAAAGTGGTGTCACAATTTAATAAGGTTTAACCCCTTTATTTTAATTAAATAAAGTGACTAGAAATGCCTATGGGGCATTCTTTTATTGTTTGTCTAATATTTCTGCAAGTAAACCTATATATTTTTATATATTCAGATAGGTCTTGTCAAATATGATTTTTGAGAGTTGGAATCAACTCAAAAGATTTTGTGGTTGAATTTTGAAAAATGTTTGAATGCAGAAAAGTCTCTGCCTTGTTATTTTTACTATAGGTGATCTATAATTCCAAATGATTTGAATCCAACGAGCATGGATTAATAATTCATGTACCTTTCTAGAAAAATTGGTTTCATGCAAGTTGGTTTAGTGAATCTCTCTAAAATGATTTTTGAATCTATAGAAAGAACTAGGTTTGAACTTAAATTGATAAAACCTAAATTCAAACTACTGGGTCACGCGAGAGTGTAACTGGGCCGGCCCACGGGGCACAATGCGCGCATGGGTGGGTTTAAGTGGATGTCCCCACCAGTCAGCGAGACCGGGGGTGAAAGGGGTACGGGGCAATCTAGACTGTGCGATTAACATCTAATCCAACGGCTAGGGCTTGTCGTCTCCGTCGGGCAGCGCCGACGAGACAGAACCCTAACGCGGCCAGTGGGGGTCTATGGGGACTCACCAGGGCTCCGGCGATGGTCGGCGATGGGGGCGAACGATGAAGTCGACGACGGCGATCCTCCTGGTACCGACAGCTCCTCCTAGGGCGGCTCCAATCGACGACGCCTCTTCTCTTCCTCCATGGCAGACTTCGGCGAAATTCATGCCACCTGGTGCTCGCCTTGCTTCGGGGATGAGGTGGGGTGGTTCTGAGAGAGAGGGGAGTGAGATGGTGTGCTGAAATCGAACGGGGGAGGCCTATATTTATAGTGCGAAGAGGAGACCGAAGGTTGCGGTTGGAGCTCGTGGTGGTGGTCGTCACAGTGAGCTAACAGCATGGTTGTGGGTAGGGGACGGTGCGCTGCTTCCTGGCGAACATGTCAAGCCGAACCGGACACTCTCCATCTTCCCCCCACGTCTCTAAACTCGCTGTTGGGATACCCCTATGGTGTACATGTCGCAAATACCACGACAGTTGGCGCTCACCGTGGGGCAAGAGGCGTTTACAACACGGATCCGGACGGGATCCCTCGCTGTCTTCGAAGACAGCCAAATGGCATATTCATCGGCGCACCGGCTTCGTCATCGCTCTTGAGAGCCTGCAGAGGATTTATCCTCGCCTCTCGGGCATACGACAAAATCGACGGCATCACGAAAATCTATGTCAACACGTTCAGTGCACGTGATAGCGATGAGATGCGGTTGATTGAATATCGACAGGTCCTGCTATAGTGCAGATTCCAAGATCCTGGTCGCCGCTGTATTCATGCTGGTGCTGATCCGTGTGACTAAATTTGGTCACGATCGGTTTCCACATTGTTTGATGGCTTCATGCAATGTCACTTTCGGTTTCGTGCGTACGTACTAAGCTAGGCCGGTGCGATCTGGACAAACATGTGTTGAGTATACGCTGGTGCTAAGCATCAGATCAATTGATCTGTTTGGAATTTCTAAACGGAAAAGAGAATAACCGTCTCACACAACGGGTGAGCTAATCAATTCCTTGGAATATTCCGTGCTTAACCATTATGTATTGACAGACACACAAGTAGACCAGATGAAGCAAATTTCAAACGTAATCAACATTGGATAGAAGACGGACCACGAGGAGCATGTCCACGATGCCGGCACCGTGACCGACTTGGACTCTTCCGGCATCGTCAACAAAGACCGCTTGGATATACAGTGGATTATCCGGCTTCATCCAGGCTAGATTCGTCTTCACCGCGAGCTACACCAACTACGCTCAAACAGCTAAGTTCCTATTTATATTAATTATTTTTATTGTTTATGATTGTCAGATTAGGATTGGTTCACTCATATCCTAAGTATTTTACCGCTTTTGTTTTGGTCATACATTTTTCACGATTTGTCTTGCGCTCGCGAGTATAAACTTTTTACTGGCTTGTCGTTTAAGGCCCCGTACCATGCAAAAAATCATTCTTCGGGCGTTAGCTTAAGTTTTCTGGATACACGTTTTCTGTTGTTTTTTATGTGGATTTCGGAGTAGCGACTTCTCGGCACTCAAAGCCGGCGTTTTGGCCTTGGGTTCTGGACGGTGCCATTAGGCATCATCACCCAAGGACATAGTTCTGTGCTGCGAGTGTTCCGTCGTCTCACGAAAGGTCAAGCATAAAAACCAGAATAATGGATAAGTCAGCACTTGCTTAAACAAAATTTTACATAAACTGTGCAAATTAGTTGAGTTTTTCCTCCTAAACAGTTTTATGTTTTCCATCTGCTGCATTGTTTCAGCTTTAAAGCATTTGTGTAAATGCGATGTTTGTTATGCCTTACATTTGTTTGTTGGACACAATGAAAAAAACAATTTAATACATTTGTATTTTTTATGTTTATCTTTCAGGTACATGATGCTTGGACATTGTCGCGTTCCTCGGGGGTGTTTTGAGCCGGATTTTCACTAGTCTTGACACCTCGGGGGTTGCGATCGCAATTGTTGACCAAGACTTGAGCCGCCTTTGAGGAAGTCGGATCTACGCTCATGGGATTGACATCTCTAACTTAAAAGCTTTGTCCCTCTTTGAGCATTAAGACGGAACAAACCTCGGGGGCTACAGTATGTTGATATCCAAGATATGGTGAAAGTTCTCTTTGAGCGTCAGGCCGGAAAATCCAAGTGAATTCCACCTTGACGCTCGGGGGCTACACCGATATTGAATTTTTGTGAAGTTCTCTTTGGAGCACCAAGCCAAAATAATTCCGACTTGGCGCTCGGGGGCTACACTGCACATTTTGCCCAAAGCTACTCTGAGAACACCAAGACGGTTTTATTTTGAACCTCCGACTTGGCGCTTGGGGGCTAAAATTGTTTGATGTACAATTATGCATGTTCTTTTGAGCATCAAGCCGCCTTCGATGAAGCCGACTCAATGCTCGGGGGCTACATATAGTTATGTTAACAAAACTTTAAAGACGGTGAAAAATCTGGCTAGCGAAACCCGGGGGCTCGATGGCCTGAACGTCTATCACTTGAGAGTCTCTAAATACCTTAATTAGGCAAGTTCTTATGTCTATGACTTTGCTGGCTCTAAGTCGGCAGTTTGGTAGCCTTTATGATCGTGGCCCGGTAGCCATGATTTTTTCCGGCTTACATATCATCCTACATGGATGATGATATTGAAGACATTCCTAGAGCTTGGAAGAATATCTAAACAATTCGTTAGAATTCTCCGCCTTGGATTCGTTCATAGAAGCATACAAGCAACTCTCTGGCTAGGCTTAGTCGGATGAGAATATGATATGGGAGCTCTCCAAGATTCTTAACGAAGGACGCCTACAAATTGGAGACGACGTGATACGTACACTCAATGCTAGACGGAGGAACACGAGGATCTTGAAGAACTCCGGGGGATACTGTTGTGGATATACCTATGGCATAGTCTCATACCGGCAAGCCCGGGTGGCCCATAATTGGTGGTTCGGCCTATGCCATAACCGGGCCGCCCAATTGCTGGTAGACAAGACGGAGGTCTAGCATGGATGAAGGAAGGCGACGTGCCACCGCCTTAGATGGAAGCCGGGGCCCTGTAGGACACGAAGACTAGTTAGTGTTAGTCTAGGACTCTCTAACCGTATCCGGCTGGGACTCTCCATGTAACCCTAGGTCCTGGCGTCCTTATAAGCCGTCCTACGGGAGCCTTTAGGGCACAATAACAACACGTGCATAGCACTACTCGCACATAGTGAACTCCCAATCCCGTAACTCCGCGTGTTGCCATTATAGTGATTTATAGCAGGAGTAGGATCTCGCCACCGTCGTGAGATCTGAACCTAGGTAAACTGTGTTAAGCTGACCCGGACGCACTCCGTCTTCCTCCCACGTCTTTAAACTCGCAGTTGGGATACCCCTATGGCATACGTGTCGCAAATACCACGACATGCAAATTGGTCGGAACGTTGCAGTGCTCTGGATGGGTCCGACGGGCATTTTAATGGTGCACGGGCTCTCCTGGTCGCGCAGCGACGAACGGGCATGTACGGGCGGTTCCTGGGGCGGTGTTGATCACGCACGCAAGTGGCAAGGGCGGGGCGCGGTCCATGCTCTCGTGTCGAGCGCTGCGCTCTGGCGCACTCTCGGCATGGCACAAAGGCATAGGGCGCGGCGGTTCTAGGGTGGTCCAGGGGCTGGCAGTGCTTGGGCATTGAACATGGGGTAGTGGTGGATGGTGGCTTGTGTCCCAGAAAACGTGGCTAGGCTTGGTGAGGCCCCTAGCTTGTTGTCGACATTGGGGTGGCAAGTTAGGCTCGGCAATGGTCACCATTGATGACAATGGCAAGCTTATAGTGAGCTAGCGATTGTTAAATGAACTAGATGATCTACTAAGAGTGTGTTGCAAGCTAGAGGAAAGACAGGTTAGGCACAAACACTGCTCACTATAGTGTTTGATGTTTTGTTTGATTTGTGTTTACAAGGTGTTTGATGAAATGGCCGAAAGAGATTTGAATTTGAATTTTTGAGTGAAACTTGGTGGGTGAACTAGTCACATACTAGGTAGTCTATGGTTGCTTGGATTTGTCAAGGTGCACTGTTTTGGTTGAGTTTTGAGAAATGGTGATCTTCACATATGATATAGATTCAATTTTTAATTGTCATTTCAATCAATTTACCAAATGTTTCTGTGAGTTTGAAAGGTGGGCTTGGGTTCACTTTCACTTGGTCTAGCAAGGGTGAAAAGAAATAGAATTTTTTCTGTTTCAAATATTGGACTAGAAACACTCAAAGTGGCCTAGTGAGCAAGATTGGCAAAAATAACCATTCCTTGCTATTCACAACAATCACACAAGTCCATTCATGCATTCATACAATCATCGCATACACACATGCATTCATAAAGATTTTAATTAACAAAATTTTTTGTTAACCCTAATTTTGGGTTATTGGAATTTGATAACCTTGATCGATATTTTTGGGATGTTACAAACCTTCCCTCCTTAAACAAAATCTCGTCCCGAGATTGAGAAAAAGAAAACTAGGATTTAAAGAGATCGGGAAATGCCGTCTTGATGTAATCTTCTCGCTCCCAGGTAGCTTCTTCTTCAGTTTGGTTGCTCCACTGAATCTTGAGAAACTTTATGCTTCGGGTCCTGGTGGTTATGAAAGCTTTCTCCAAAATACGAATGGGTACTTCGGGATACGTCAGGTCATCGTTGATCTCTTTGGTTCGGTGATCAATGTTCTTGAAAACTTCGGTCTCCTCCGGGACTTCTAGGCATTTGCGAAGTAACGATATATGGAACACATTATGCACTACTGACATCTCCTCTGGCAGTTCTAGTTGATATGATACTTCTCGTCGATGATTCAGAATCTTGAAAGGTCTGATATATCTGGGGGCTAACTTTTCTTTGAGCTGGAAACGTTGCATTCCTTTCAAAGGCGTCATTTCGAGATACAAAAAATATCCGATATTGAAAGCGAGGTCTCGACGTCTCCTGTCCATAACCGCGGACGCGGATATTCGAATAGTTTGACACTCTGCAGAGGTGGTACACTTTCACCACAATATTCGATACATCCGTCAGGAACAACCCTGAATTCACCATACTCAGTATGTGGATAATTAATCCTAACCTTTCAATTACATGCCCTAGTATAGGCACCTAACCATGACAAACTATCATCTTGGGAGTTGCACAGGTGGTCAATCTTCACGAGGTAGCCTCAGCTCAAACCTCGGCCGCAAGAGAACCCATACTACGGTATATAAACTTCCAGCCATGCCCTCAACCTTTTCATAACCATCAGTTTTATAAAGGCTAAGGCTCATTCCTCAACCTTTTCATCATCAAAATCATCTAGTGTTCAAGAACACATGTCAAAACATTTCAGTAGAATGACTCATCATTCTAAGGTTTTCATAACCATTTTCACCAAGTAATCCCATCTAAAGTGATCATGTTTTATGCTTAGCACTAGCATCTACAATGGGGGTAAACACTAATGAGGCATGGTAAACAAGTGTGAATGATCTAAGCTCAATCTCATGCCTCAGGATGACATCAAGATTATCTAACTTAGGCCAAATTTTATGCTCTTTATGCTACCTTTAAATATCTTTCCAAAATCTACAATTCACTAAGCAAACTCAAATAGAAAGCTTTGATAAAGAAATAAAATAACTAAGCTTGCAAGTAAAACTGGGTTTGGCATAACCAAGGCATGCCAAATGCATTGCATAGGTTATATAATTTTCACAATTGCAAGTGTTTGCTTGCAAGGTTAACTTGTTTTGTGAAGCTTGCCTTGTGTAGAGAAGTAGTTGAAGTTCTCCTCAGCATCTTCCTTGTAGTATTCTCCTTCCTCCTCGTATCCTTGTTCGGGACTAGCGTCTAAATACGAGGTACACAATCACCAAACAATACTTAACTAATTCTATTTATCACACCAAGGTTCACACTAGATGATCTAGCATCATCACTATTATCACAAGGATTAAACACATGTTTGACACTCTGCAGAGGTGGTACACTTTTGACGACTGTCTACACACAGCCTGTTGGGAACCCCAAGAGCAAGGTGTGAAGCATCAAGCAGCAAGTTTTCCCTCAGTTAAGACCGAGGTTATCAAACCAGGAGGAGGAAGGAAACGTCACACAGGTGTTGCAAGCAACGCGGAGACCTGCACAACACAAACTCAAGACTTTTCCCCAATGAACAGTGAGGTTGTCAAGTGAGGTATTGGTTTGCATCAAGTAAACAAGTAACAGTGGAAGATGTATCAATGGTAAATATTGGACCAGGGTCCATAGTTCACTAGAGGTGCTCTCGTTAGATAAACAACATTTCATGAAGGGTAAATAAATTACAGCGGGGCAATTGACAGGAACTGAGCAAGGCATAACAATGCAATTATTAGTTTGAAAGATCCTATGAGATTCGATTGGGCAATACAACTAGATATATAGACCGCCATCCAACTGCATCTATGACTAGAAGTGCACCTTCAGGTTATCATCCGAACCCCCTCCAGTATTAAGTTGCAAGCACCAGACAACTGCTTTAAGCAAAGTGTGTAAGGTAAACATTCCACATGTTCCATGAACAAGAGACCTTTTTTTCTCCCTAGTAGCAACAACACATCTACAATAGAAGAGATTATTGTCACATCCCTTGGAAACTAGAGGCATGAACCCACTATCAAGCATAAATACTCCCTCTTGGAGTCACTAGCAACTACTTGGCCAAGATAGCTACTAACAATGGAGAGCATGCAAGATCACAAACAACACAGACATGATACAATCATAAAGACACATCCATTAATCAAACCAACATAATAATCTCAATATCTATCAGATCCCCGCAAACACAACATGCATGATTACAAATAGATTAGATCTTGATCATGAACGGAGCTCACAAGATCTATACATGAAAGCACAAAGGAGGAGATACAACCATCTAGCTACTACATGGCCCCGTTGTCCAAGGTGGAACTACTCACGCATCATATCGGAGAGAATACCTCCGGGATGATCTCCCCTCCGGCAGGGTGCCGGGAAGAACTTCAGACCCCCCCCCCCGATCTAGGGACGATGGTGTAGGCGGATATAGACGGTTTCGTGGAGTTCTGATTGGGTACTCAGGGTTCCTGCATCTGGGGCTTCTTATAGGCGAAGGGGGAGACCGAGGAGGAGGCCAAGGGTGGCAAACCCTACCTAGCCGCGGGGCTGGGCCCAACCGCGCCTGGAGTAGGTCTCGCCCCCCTGGCTGGCTCCTCCAGCTCTCCTCTGGACTTCTTGTTCCCCACGGAAAGTAACTGAATTTGACGTTTGTCCCGTCCAATTCCGAGAATATTTCTTTACTAACTTTTCTGAAACCAAAAACAGCAGAAAATAGGCATCTTGCACTATTGCAACTTGTTAATAGGTTAGTACCAGAAAATATGTAAAAGGCACCTCAAAGTGTGGACAAGTAAAGCAAAGTAGATGCAAAAAAAGCATGGAGCATAAAAAATTATAGATACGTTTCCAACGTATCAATATCCCCGAGCTTAACTCCTGCTCGTCCTTGAGTAGGTAAGTGATAGACAGGATAATTTTTGAGGTGACATGCACCCTCAAAATAAAGATCCAACCATTTGCAAACATTGAAAGCTGGGATCAAAGAACTCTAAACATGTGCATGAAAGATGGAGTTCTAACAAAAGGAAATGGTAACTATGCATGCAACATGAAAGGCTACAATCAAAGATCATGAATAGCATGCATTGAAAAAGGTTTGTCCCTCTTAGAGTAGCAAATAGTGGCCATCAGCTACAATCATGCATGTTTCACATACAGAAAACATAGCATAGTGGCCATCAGCTTGTTCCTCTTAGAGTATCAAATAGATGTATAGGACACCAGCAAAGTTCACAAGGGTGACTAGAAACAAGTAGCACAAGAACAAGTAATAACACAATATGCATCAATTAATAAGCTTTGGAACACTACACATAGAATGACAACTATTCTCTCTTAATGGTGCCTAAAGGTAGAAGGTGGAGACTTAATAATGGTGGAAGAAAGTCCTTTTTTGTAAAGGAAGCAGGGATTACAAGTTTCAAAAATAGATTCCAAAAATTATATTACTTGTTAGATTTCAACCCTCATTGCCCCTATCATAAGCATCTTGAAGTGGTTTAAGGTTAAAGTGGCAAAGCTAGAGTATATGTTTGACGAAGTATAAGTTGGCAATCTCAAGTCCCTTGAATACGAGGGCCACACCTCATGCATACTCAACTTTGGGTCCAGGTAAGTTCTTGTCACTGTAAGTGCATATCATTGAGAGCCGCCAACGGGGTACCCCTTGCACATGGTACAGGAGCTTTCCCATAACCAAAATGACAAGGCAAGCAGACAATGAGCATCTCAGCAATCTTTTTATTTACCATATGGATAGATTTTTATTGAGGATGCTTCATAGAAAGCTCATTATGGTGATGCTGCAAGTTTCCACCATGATTAGGCTAGAGGCCCAGGCGTTTCTCTAACACAGGATACAAACTCCATGGACTTACAAGTTCCCTCTTTATTTCACACCGGTGAAATTCATATACAAAAGAGCATGATATCAACTGAGTACAAAGCATAAGTGCAATGTTGAAAACGTTCCCCGTGACAACATGGTTCTGCTAATTCCAACTTATAAGTGCAAGCATATACAACAAAGTTGTCACAATGGTTCAAGTTTATTAGGGGCAAAGAATAAAGTGTGCCATCAAGTTCGTGAGGGCTTTAATCACTAAGTTTTCACATAACAAAATATTTTTTAATTGGAAGATAGTTGAAAACAAGAATATACTTGGAATGGTGTAACACACCATGCATAGCAGTTTATAGTGGACACTTTGGAATAACTTGGTTTCTTGGGAGTTGGAGGCATGAGTAGAACTTACTCATACAAGTGGAGGCTAGCAAAAGACTGAGAGCAACCAACTAAGAGAGCAATAATGGCCACAATCATGCAGTGGAACAGAGCATACTAATCAAAGGAAAGAGTGGTACTACAAGTCAAGGACTAAATGATCATAGAGGCTAATGGTGACTTCTCATAGTCATAACATGGTGTGAGCATGTGCCAAGTCAACCCAAGCAAAACATCAAAGGAGAATACCACAATACTATGCTTTTCCATGCTAAAACGACGCATAATTTCTTCAAGGAACACTAAGCAATCCCAATTGTTTGGAACAAGACATGCTACAGAAATAATCACTAAGCATAATGCTAAAAAAACACCTAGCATGTCATGCTAAAGTCTAAGTCACAGTCAATGCAAGCTCCTCTTGCACTTCAAGCAAGAACTTACTACTCCTTTCCAAACACCAAGCTAACTTATTTGCAAAACAACACAGAAAAAATGGGGGTACAAACTAAAGAAAACTAAACAAACTAGGAAAGCAAACGAAAACTAAGACGCTCCAAGAACAACACAACTGTGCATGAAACAATAAAAATGAAGTGCCTAGGCAGACCGAGCTTTTTATTGATGAAGAAGGGGATGCCTTGGGAATCCCCAAGCTTTGAGGCATGTACCTCTTAGATATTTCTCGGGGTGACACCATGGTCGCATCCCCAAGCTTGAGCTTTTGTCCATTCTTCTTCTCATTGCATCATTCTCTCTCTACACCTGAAATTTCTCCTTCATACAAAACTTCACACAATCTTCATTAGCAACATTAGTGTATTCAAAATCTATTAGACCACTGGAAAAGATTTGGAGCAGCAATTCTTTTAACTAAAAACACAAGCTATTGTATTAACTCCTTCAAAAAGCTCAATTTACCTGAAGAGAACTCAAAAAGGAATCAATAAGAAGCAAATGTAAATAGTGGCAGAAACCTGTCAAAACAGACCATCAGGTAGAAACCTATTTTTTTCGAACATCTTCTGTTTCTCAAATCAAAAATTGTCGAACTAATGAAAGTTCTCTAACTTACTGGGGGATTTATTCGTAAATTTTGATCTCAATCCGAGTTACAGAGCCTCCTCACGATTTTTTTTGGTTGAGGACAGAAATCTGTTTCGGGACAGCAACTCCTCAAATCTTACTTCCCTCTCATTAGAGGTTATTCTTGGCACAAAAAGCAAAAAAAAAATGATAAGGAGAGGTCATTACAGAAGTAATAACTTCCAAGACTCAAGGAAACTCTTTGGTTATCTCTCAACAAGTACTTTTCTTTAACGCCTTTAAGTTAGGCTTGATAGCTTGAGAAGATGCTCACATAAGAACTATGAGTTGAAGCAAAAGAGAGAATCAAGAAGCAAATTCAAAGCACATTTAAGTCTAACCACTTCCTATGCATAGGAATCTTTTATGCAAATAAATTCACAAAGAAAAAAGTGACAAGCATAGGAATATGAAACAAGAGCAACTTCAAAACTTTCAGCACATAGAGAGGTGTTTCAGTACAATGAAAACTTCTACAACCATATTTTCCTCTCTCATAATAATTTTCAGTAGCCTCATGAATAAACTCAACAATATAGCTATCACATAAAACATGCTTTTCATGATCTACAAACTCATAATTTCTATCAAGATCAAAAACAGTGGGATTAAAACCTCCAAAGGTTTTATCCAATGTAGATATTTCGAAAGGATCCACAGGAACATAACATTCATCCTCCTTTGGTAAGCATGGGGGACAATCAAATAATCTAAGAGGTAAAGAGTTACTATCATTAGAAGGTGGACATGGGTAGATCCATTCTTCCTCCTTTTGTTCATCACTCTCCTCCTCTTTTTCATCTAATGAGCTTCTAGTTTCATCTAATGAGCTATTTTATTCCTTGTAATTATCAAAGCAAAATTTAAGTATCTCAAAAACCTCATGTTTATAAGGTGCATCATCAGTATTCTCAAGCAAACTAGCAAGTTAAAATGCACCCTTGAAGGCAATCAATTATTCAATTTGTTCCACATCATCAAAATCATAATTTCCTTTAACATAAGAATATATGGTAACATTATCATTATACTCATATTGAAAGGGTAAGTGTTTATACCTCCTACAGCAACAAGCTTTATCAAAGCAATAAGTAACATTATAAGTAGATCACACGTCTCTAGCAATAGTATTCAACCTATCAATTTGTTCCCATAAGTGTTTCCCTTTTTGTGACAAACGGTGTTCGTCATTGTCACATCCCAAGATTTTCCAAATCTTGAAATGTGAAAATAAATGAATAAAATAAAACTTTGTTTGATTTTCAGGGCCAGAAGAAACTTTTTGAATCCAATTGGAAATCTTCAAACCATTTTGAATTAAATAAATCCTAAAGGGATTTAAAAAGATAAACATTTTTAATAAAGGAAAACAAAATATTTTGGAAATACTATTTTGGATCTTTCAATAAAAGATCTGGTTTTCAAAAGAAAAGGTAGATTCAGAAATAAAGATTATTTTATAAAGCCAAATTAAACCTTGGCCAAGCTTTGGATTTAAAATTTTTGTTTTAAATAAAATAGCAAGGGTTTATTTAAATAAATTAATAAGGATTTAATATCCAAGTTTTATTTATAAAGGTTTTACTATTTCCAAAACATCAAAACTTATTTAATTATTTAAAATAAGTTTTCCAAATATTTTATATTCTCAAATAAAACCTACTTAAGTGTTTTGGTTTTATTTTAGATTTCAAAATAAATATTTTAAATAAAATAAATCCTAGTTGTTTTAATAATAAAGGTCTATTGTATTTAATTATTAATGGACCCTAAAATAAAAGGTTATTTTGTTTTAAACAGATTTCCAAATATCTTTTATTTCCAAATAAAACCTACTGATTTGGTTTTGAAAATATTTGGATTTCAAATGGAAAATTTATTAATTAAATCAAACCCTATTTTTATTAAATAAACAAAAGGTCCATTTTATTAAATAATGAATGGATCCTAAAATGAATAAAAATATTATTTTATTATGGAATTTTGGTATTTGCTACTGAACAGAACCAAGTTCAAAAGTTGTGAAGTGTGGTGTTTGTTTGAATTGATTTGGTTGATTGGATTGTTTGCTTGAAAATTCAAATCAGTAAATAGAAATGGAAAAGATAAATCAATCAGACAGAAAAAAAATAGAGCAGCCCACCATCTGGCCCAGCTCCAACCCAACAGCCCACCTGTTTCCACGCCCCCGAAACGTTTTTCTTCACCATAGAAGTAACCCGCTAAGTCACTGACCGGTGGACCTCCCCCTCACTCCTTTTCCCACTGACGCAACGGCCCCACTTTGCTAGCCATCGTCCTCACCGCAGCGACCAGTTCTCCCCCGTTCTGCCGTTGATTTCTCCGGCTTAATTCGCCTTAATGCCGCGAGTAAAACCTGCAGTGATCACGCACGATAAATCGTCTTCCTCTCCTCTCTGGTTTTCCTCTGTCGCCCCTCCTCGACACGCCCCCAGGCCGTCGAATTTTACTCGAACACCGCCTCTGTCCGACGACACTCCGGTGAGGAATCCGGCCGAGCCTCTTCGCCCCACGCCTCCCCGAGCACCCTAGTAGATTCCCCACCTCCTGACGCATCCGTCCGTGCCCCTCGTTCGACCACGCGCGCCCTTGAGCGTCGACAACATCTTCCTCGAGCCAGCGCTGCCGTCTGGTTCTTCTCCGACGACGTCCCCAGGTAGTATCCGACCGCCCCTCCTCTTCTCTTTCACGCATGCGTCACCGCACTGACCTTGCGCAGCTAACCTTGCCCCCTGTTTACCTTCGTGTGATCTGTAGCATCGCCTCCGACCACAACCAGGACCACCTGACGCTGTTCTCAACTCCGGCGAGAGATTGCCGACTCGTCTGTGCGCCCCCTACCCTACGACCACCACGTTGAGCATCAGCGAGCTTCGGCGAATCTGGTAAGCCACCCCTCTGTTCCTCTAGCTTCCCGCATCGCCGGCACCGTCATCATCTGAGCCGCGCCACCGTGCAGCCACCGTCAGCGCCGCCAGTCCCTGGCAAACGCGTTGCAGCCGTAGGATGAGAATCACCTGGCTAGGATTACATCCCCTCGAAAGGGTATGCGTTGATTTGAGCCGCACCTGCCCCTTTTAATCCTGTGTTCTGTATCACTCGATCCGCACGAATCGGTACAACCCAATCAGAAACTGCCACGTGGACGGGATTCGATTTAAAACAGAATTTTGATCTGATTAGAATGCAAATTTGTAATTGGTGTAACTTTCAAACCACACGTCCAAAAATTACAAATTTTATATCAATGGATTCAGTGGAACAATACCTAGCCAACCATGCCCTCGGTTTAGTAAATAGTATCTGTTAATTTACTTGTTTTTGCAGATTCATTTGTGTGCTTGTCTAGATTAGAAAAATTGTTTAAAAATGATTTTAGGGTTAAAACTTTTGCAAAATGGTTTGTTGTGACCTTACTGTCCCTAGGAACCAACCCATAGTTTGGAAAATGGATTTGGTAAAGTTTAGGATGGAAAACTTGATTTAGTCATTTCCAGCCAAATGAAAATAATGGTTTTGTTATGAAAATGATTTTGAGTAAAAACTTTGGGAAAATGGTTTAGACCAAACCTACTGACCCAAGACACCAAGTTTTGCAATAGCAACTCATTTGGTGAAAAACATAAAGTTTTTCTTTGATAAAAATAATTTTCACCACATAAAATAATGAATAGATTTAAAAATGGTTTAAGGACCAAAACCCTTTTTTGCAAATGACCTTGCCACTTTGGAAAATGACCACTTTTGACTTTACAAAGTTTAGAAGCCTAGTGGAGACCACCTTTGCAATTAGAACCATATTTTGCATGCTTGCATGCATTACTTTGACTTTGTCATTTTATGTGTTGTTTTGCTTGATTGGTAGATTGAGTTTGTGCCTTGTTTGATTGATTTGTAGTGACTTGAAGAGTGTGATTGTTGCAAGGACAAAGGAGTGAACCCATACTCTACCAAAAAGGCAAGTGATGCTTCATACTTTTGTCCCATTACTTTCACTATGCATTAGTGATTTTGCTAAGTAAAACTTGCATGGATTTTGCTAAGTATAAAACTTACTATAGGAAAACCTAGTAGATGAATCCTTAGTAGGATTTTCCTAAGTTAAGATTCCTACTACTATCAAGCTTAGCCTAGCTAATAGAAAACATGGGTGGAAAATATATTCACACTATGGAAAAATATTCTAAGTGTGAGGACTTGTGATTTTGTCTAATAAAACAACTAAGTTAATGAATCACCTGGGTGGAATGGGATTGCTTGGTGGTTTTTGGTTGAGTGGTTCACAAGGCCCATGTCTATGGTTGACCTTGTGTATCTCACTTGTGGATTGCCACCCAGGAACAAAGAGATTTGAGATGTCAAATGTTGAGAAGCTTCAAGTGGAACCACTTGGCAATATGGGCTCTGCCATGATCACATAGGTTGCAAGAACTTAGCCATATGGACAGTGGGTGGTAGTGTTTGATAGGTTGTAACGCGTCCATTTTGGTCTAAGGGAAGGCTTCTGAAAGATCTTGTCTTGGGAAACCAAGTCTTGTGGGGAAAGTGCACCACCTCTGCAGAGTGTAAAATCTAAGTACTTAGCCATGTCCCTGGTAAAGGACAATTTGAGCATCAAGACATGGAAGCAATCAAGAATCTCATCATTCAAATTTCTAAGTTAAAACTTGTGGATTGAACAAGGGTTTTTTGAAATCTTCAATCTTTGATTGAGAGATGCCTTGTAAAGGATCTTCAATCTTTGATTGAGAAAAATGATTTTATCAAAGCAAAAACTTAGTATTTTCAAATGTTAAGGAAAAATCTATTTTGAGCAATGCAAGCCTCAACTCCACTTAGCCAAATGCCTATAGATGATAGACTCCACTATACTACCATAGTATCACTTCCCAATACAATTCAAATGTATTGACCCTTTGTGGCTATAACTTGTATGTTGCAGGTTTGATTGATTTTAGTGAAGATTGATTGATTGGGATTACAAAGTCTACAACCAACATCTGCCTGTGGCACTTTGAAGATGAAGGACCCATGACTATAATTATTCCGCTGCAATGTAATGTAATAGCCAAATGAGCTATGTAAGATGTAATAAAATTATGTTATTCCTGGTTATAAAGTTATATTATGACCTTTGTTTCTTGATATTACATCTTAACTGTGGATGCTAGCTATTGATCTAGGGACTAGCATTGTAAACACAGGGGGCTCTATCTTATTAAAGATTGGGACCTCTACAGATGGTATCAGAGCATTGTGTTGCCTGTAGAATTTGTAAACCTAGGATTGGACAAAAAACCCTTAGAAAAATAGGAGTTGTTTTGTTCCAAAAACTTATTTACAAAACACTTGTAAACTCTTTCCTCAACCATTTTGGTTTCAACTCTACTTCTCTTCTACTTCAACTTGATGGAAAAACCAACCCCATGGCCAAAGACTACACCATATGCAAAGGACTTCTTCAACTCTAATGACTTCAACATCTTCAACTCTAATGACTTCAACATCTTCAACTCTAATGACTTCAACATCTTCAGCATGTTCACCAAGGACTTCCAACATGGATACCACTAAGGACTACAAGTGAGACAAGAGATCTTGCTCAAGATTTAGAGACTGAGGGAATGCAAAAGTTAGAAGGAGCCTACACCATTTGAAGTATTGCAACCAAGAGTTTTTTCCCAAGGAAACCATGATCTCATACAAAAAGAATCAACCAAAGAAGGATGGGAAGATCACAAGTGAACCATATAGATGGACCACCATATTTTAGCTAAGACAAAACCACCAACTTATGAGGTATAACAAAAATATTTTGTTGACTAAGTGTATGCTTGAACTTTGATTGAGTGAAGTGTTTGGTTTGTGATTGCATGTACATTGCTTGTGTGAATTGTGATGTGTATGATTAGAAATATTTCCTTAGAAATATCTTGCCTATTCTAATCTTCCTTCAACCCAAACAGATGACTACTCCAAGAGACACCAACACCAACCAAGAAGACAACATGAGAGAACTTATAGCAACCCAAAACCAGTTGAGCCAAGAGACAACTCAGCTTTTAGCCAAAAACAATGGACTAGACCTAGCAATACAAAGGATTTTTAAACTTCAATCCCAATTGTTGCAAGGATTAGTTACTCAAATGATCAACATGAGAGAAAACTTTTCCCAGGGAACTGATGACAACAAGGATGACAAAGATGTTATTCTAGAAGGAATCCAAGCTAGCAATAATTTTAGAGACAAGGATCATGCATCCAAGAAGCATGAAAATCAATGCCCCAAGAAGATAGAAAGATCTCCCACCTATGGAGAATATGAACTGGAAGAACTCCTAGCTTTGGAGAATCCCAAGAAGAAGAAGAAATGCCCCAACCCTAGCAAGAAGGATATTACTCAAGAGCAATGATACAATTGCAAAGATATGGGACACTATGCCAATGAATGCCCAGAAAAGAAGAAGAACCAAAGAATCAAGAAAAAGGCAATGATACCAAAGGAAAAGAAAGATATCAGCCAAGTGATGTGTTTCAAATGTAAGGAACTAGGCCACTATGCAAGCAATTGTCCAGAAAAGATGAAGAACAAGATAAACCAGTCTATGAAGGATCTCAACCTTGGCCCATGAGTCAAGCATGGAAAATAAAGACATAAGTGCAACTGTTGCTTAGAGAAAATATTTCTCATGATCCCAAGAAGGATAATGTGTAATTTTTGTTTGAAAATTTTTAAGGGTGGTAGTACCCTAGTTGCTTTGAATTTGCTTGTAACCCAGCCTTCCCAAATCTCGGGACGAGATTTATTTTAAGGGTGGTAGCCTGTCACATCCCAAGATTTTCCAAATCTTGAAATGTGAAAATAAATGAATAAAATAAAACTTTGTTTGATTTTCAGGGCCAGAAGAAACTTTTTGAATCCAATTGGAAATCTTCAAACCATTTTGAATTAAATAAATCCTAAAGGGATTTAAAAAGATAAACATTTTTAATAAAGGAAAACAAAATATTTTGGAAATACTATTTTGGATCTTTCAATAAAAGATCTGGTTTTCAAAAGAAAAGGTAGATTCATAAATAAAGATTATTTTATAAAGCCAAATTAAACCTTGGCCAAGCTTTGGATTTAAATTTTTTTTTAAATAAAATAGCAAGGGTTTATTTAAATAAATTAATAAGGATTTAATATCTAAGTTTTATTTATAAAGGTTTTACTATTTCCAAAACATCAAAACTTATTTAATTATTTAAAATAAGTTTTCCAAATATTTTATATTCTCAAATAAAACCTACTTAAGTGTTTTGGTTTTATTTTAGATTTCAAAATAAATATTTTAAATAAAATAAATCCTAGTTGTTTTAATAATAAAGGTCTATTGTATTTAATTATTAATGGACCCTAAAATAAAAGGTTATTTTGTTTTAAACAGATTTCCAAATATCTTTTATTTCCAAATAAAACCTACTGATTTGGTTTTGAAAATATTTGGATTTCAAATGGAAAATTTATTAATTAAATCAAACCCTATTTTGATTAAATAAACAAAAGGTCCATTTTATTAAATAATGAATGGATCCTAAAATGAATAAAAATATTATTTTATTATGGAATTTTGGTATTTGCTACTGAACAGAACCAAGTTCAAAAGTTGTGAAGTGTGGTGTTTGTTTGAATTGATTTGGTTGATTGGATTGTTTGCTTGAAAATTCTAATCAGTAAATAGAAATGGAAAAAGATAAATCAATCAGACAGAAAAAAAATAGAGCAGCCCACCATCTGGCCCAGCTCCAACCCAACAGCCCACCTAGCCCACCTGTTTCCACTTCCCCGAAACGTTTTTCTTCACCGCAGAAGTAACCCGCTAATTCACTGACCGGTGGACCTCCCCCTCACTCCTTTTCCCACTAACGCAACGGCCCCACTTTGCTAGCCATCGTCCTCACCGTAGCGACCAGTTCTCCCCCGTTCTGCCGTTGATTTCTCCGGCTTAATTCGCCTTAATGCCGCGAGTAAAACCTGTAGTGATCACGCACAATAAATCGTCTTCCTCTCCTCTCTGGTTTTCCTCTGTCGCCCCTCCTCGACACGCCCCCAGGCCGTCGAATTTTACTCGAACAACGCCTCTGTCCGACGACACTCCGGTGAGGAATCCGGCCGAGCCTCTTCGCCCCACGCCTCCCTGAGCACCCTAGTAGATTCCCCACCTCCTAACGCATCCGTCCGTGCCCCTCGTTCGACCACGCGCGCCCGTGAGCGTCGACAACGTTTTCCTCGAGCCAACGCCGCCGTCTGGTTCTTCTCCGACGACGTCCCCAGGTAGTATCCGACCGCCCCTCCTCTTCTCTTTCACGCACGCGTCACCGCACTGACCTTGCGCAGCTAACCTTGCCCCCTGTTTACCTTCGTGTGATCTGTAGCATCGTCTCCGACCACAACCAGGACCACCTGACGCCGTTCTCAACTCCAGCGAGAGATTGCCGACCCGTCTGTGCGCCCCTACCCTATGACCACCACGTTGAGCATAAGCGAGCTTCGGCGAATCTGGTAAGCCACCCCTCTGTTCCTCTAGCTTCCTGCATCGCCGGCACCGTCATCATCTGAGCCGCGCCACCGCGCAGCCACCGTCAGCGCCGCCAGTCCCTGGCAAACGCGTTGCAGTCGTAGGATGAGAATCACCTGGCTAGGATTAGATCCCCTCGAAAGGGTATGCGTTGATCTGAGCCGCACCTGCCCCTTTTAATCCTGTGGTCTGTATCACTCGATCCGCACGAATCGGTACCGCCCAATCAGAAACTGCCACGTGGACGGGATTCGATTTAAAACAGAATTTTGATCTGATTAGAATGCAAATTTGTAATTGGTGTAACTTTCATACCACACGTCCAAAAATTACAAATTTTATATCAATGGATTCAGTGGAACAAGCCCTAGCCAACCATGCCCTTGGTTTAGTAAATAGTATCTGTTAATTTACTTTTTTTTCAGATTCATTTGTGTTCTTGTCTAGATTAGAAAAATTGTTTAAAAATGATTTTAGGGTTAAAACTTTTGCAAAATGGTTTGTTGTGACCTTACTGACCCTAGGAACCAACCCATAGTTTGGGAAATGGATTTGGTAAAGTTTAGGATGGAAAACTTGATTTAGTCATTTCCAGCCAAACGAAAATAATGGTTTTGTTATGAAAATGATTTTGAGTAAAAACTTTGGGAAAATGGTTTAGACCAAACCTACTGACCCAAGACACCAAGTTTTGCAATAGCAACTCATTTGGTGAAAAACATAAAGTTTTTCTTTGATAAAAATAATTTTCACCACATAAAATAATGAATAGATTTAAAAATGGTTTAAGGACCAAAACCCTTTTTTGCAAATGACCTTGCCACTTTGGAAAATGACCACTTTTGACTTTACAAAGTTTATAAGCCTAGTGGAGAACACCTTTGCAATTAGAACCATCTTTTGCATGCTTGCATGCATTACTTTGACTTTGTCATTTTATGTGTTGTTTTGCTTGATTGGTAGATTGAGTTTGTGCCTTGTTTGATTGATTTGTAGTGACTTGAAGAGTGTGATTGTTGCAAGGACAAAGGAGTGAACGCATACTCTACCAAAAAGGCAAGTGATGCTTCATACTTTTGTCCCATTACTTTCACTATGCATTAGTGATTTTGCTAAGTAAAACTTGCATGGATTTTGCTAAGTATAAAACTTACTATAGGAAAACCTAGTAGATGAATCCTTAGTAGGATTTTCCTAAGTTAAGATTCCTACTACTATCAAGCTTAGCCTAGCTAATAGAAAACATGGGTGGAAAATATATTCACACTATGGAAAAATATTCTAAGTGTGAGGACTTGTGATTTTGTCTAATAAAACAACTAAGTTAATGAATCACCTGGGTGGAATGGGATTGCTTGGTGGTTTTTGGTTGAGTGGTTCACAAGGCCCATGTCTATGGTTGACCTTGTGTATCTCACTTGTGGACTGCCACCCAGGAACAAAGAGATTTGAGATGTCAAATGTTGAGAAGCTTCAAGTGCAACCACTTGGCAATATGGGCTCTGCCATGATCACATAGGTTGCAAGAACTTAGCCATATGGACAGTGGGTGGTAGTGTTTGATAGGTTGGAACGCGTCCATTTTGGTCTAAGGGAAGGCTTCTGAAAGATCTTGTCTTGGGAAACCAAGTCTTGTGGGGAAAGTGCACCACCTCTGCAGAGTGTAAAATCTAAGTACTTAGCCATGTCCCTGGTAAAGGACAATTTGAGCATCAAGACATGGAAGCAATCAAGAATCTCATCATTCAAATTTCTAAGTTAAAACTTGTGGATTGAACAAGGGTTTTTTGAAATCTTCAATCTTTGATTGAGAGATGCCTTGTAAAGGATCTTCAATCTTTGATTGAGAAAAATGATTTTATCAAAGCAAAAACTTAGTATTTTCAAATGTTAAGGAAAAATCTATTTTGAGCAATGCAAGCCTCAACTCCACTTAGCCAAATGCCTATAGATGATAGACTCCACTATACTACCATAGTATCACTTGCCAATACAATTCAAATGTATTGACCCTTTGTGGCTGTAACCTGTATGTTGCAGGTTTGATTGATTTTAGTGAAGATTGATTGATTGGGATTACAAATTCTACAACCAACATCTGCCTGTGGCACTTTGAAGATGAAGGACCCATGACTATAATTATTCCGCTGCAATGTAATGTAATAGCCAAATGAGCTATGTAAGATGTAATAAAATTATGTTATTCCTGGTTATAAAGTTATATTATGACCTTTGTTTCTTGATATTACATCTTAACTGTGGATGCTAGCTATTGATCTAGGGACTAGCATTGTAAACACAGGGGGCTCTATCTTATTAAAGATTGGGACCAAAGTGTGGACTGTGGATGCCAAAAACATGCATCTGGATCAATATCTAGCACTCATAGTCGATGAAATATCATGTAAAACACAAGTATTTATTACATGAATCGAATAATCCAGAGTTTACATTATTACAACAGAAACGAAATATATACAACTTGCAGTCCCATCAATGCCACAGGCAGGATGAGTGAAGATTCGTGACCCTAGCACACCTTTCAACGATCTCCAAATTCTTCACATAAAACATTCATCCAACAAGTTGGGTCAATACTTTGAATGTATTGACAAATTACACCAAGGAAAGAATAAGGATAACTCTACATGCAAGGGTAGAGTAGGCTTTGGGGTTGATTTGCATAAAGCCCATTTTTTTCTAAGTAAGAAGAAAAGAGGAAGCGTTTTAACCTACTTTGTAAACATTTGCTTAAGTAAAATAGGGTCGAATGGAACAAGAGGATATTACTCACCAAGTTTCCAAACAACCTAACACTTGGATATTACACACCAAGTTGCACTTGGATATTATGAACCAAGTTACTTGGATATGACACGCCAAGCTCCCAAAATACTACCCATTGGCGATATTAGTCATGCCATGGGGTTTCAAAACTTTGTTTAGAAAAGAGAGAGGAAATCCTTCAGAGGCTCCATCCTTCAGATGCTCAATGTTGTTCTGTTTCTGTGAACACGACTAATCGATCAGATTATAATACTCTCGAGAGTTTGTGCACTTTACCCACAATCCACGATCAAGTTCTTTTACAAAAAAATACCATGGAGAGGCTTTCCCTTAGTAGACCCTCTACCTTCTGGATCCAACCGTTGCAAGAACCTCCAAATGTTGGTACCCAGGTAAGGTTTCCCACTAAGTAGTAGGCCAAGACAGAGCCCATATGTATTGTGCTTGCACTGGAATCTTCTGAATTCTGAAACATGGCGGACTTCTTTGATTCTTGGGCGTTCGTCCTCCACCCAAATCTCACTTGTTGACCCGACAACCATTTCGCCCAGAAGAAAACTTAGTTTTATTTTGAAGTGGCATTGAGAAGAAAACATCGCTCAAGAGAGCATTTATACTTAGAAATTTTCTTGTCTTTCGAACCCCCCAACGGTACTTTATATATATATATATAGCATAGCAAGCAATACTTAGAAAAAACAGGGGTAACCAATTAGGAGGTAAAAATCAAAGTATAGAGCTACTCATGGCATACTACAAAATCATCGCAGTTGCAAAAGTAATACTATAGAAAAATTCTACCAAAATATCCTATACATGCACACTACAGAATTTGAAGATCAAATCTTGGATAGAATCAAAACTGGAACATTATATGAACAAGAGGTTTAACATGCCTTATGTTGATGATATGGGTGATGATTGTATTTCTCTGCAGCAATCACACTCTCCAAACAATGTAACGTGAGGACAAGGTAGTTCAAATCAAAATAATTACGAACATAGCAAACACAACAATGATGATCACAAACATGTATGATGATTTAATATGACAATGGTTATATTTAGTTCTATGAACATTATTATATCATATGATGCAAGTAGAAGACCATTTAATGCAATATGATATTTTATTAATAAGTCTCGATGACCAAATAGAAGGTTTTAGTAGTTTTATTACAACTTCTGTCCTAATTGTCGAATTAAATATGGTTCTAGTTTTACTAGATACAGGAAATTAATACAAACCCGTACGAATTGAATTCACCCTAAACAGAGTTGTACTTTTTTCCATGATTTATTTATTATTTAATAGAGGTTAAATCATTTAAATTATTTAATTACAAAAAAATTATATTTAAGACCAGATCTGTATTTTACGTGAAATTTTGAATCCAGGGACATATTTTTTATAATTTTCCAATCTATAAGTAATTTATTATAATTTTAATAATATAAAAGGCTATTACAATTAATTAAATTTATTTCCTGATAACTATTGTCCAAAAGATAGATCTAATAATACATTATTAGACTACATTAAAGTGGCTTCAATTTGATATATTATTCATATTTTTATGACCTACAAATAATTTATTATAGATTTAATACTCTAAAAGGTCATTAAAAATATATAAATTATTACATTAATTAAGTACTGCAAAGGTTAGATCTAATAGCATAATAATATTCTGTATAATTTTCTTAATCCGTAGGTATATTATTTGTATTTTTCGGAGCAACGGTTATTTTTCTACATTTTAAATACCATAAAAAGACTATTTAACCAATTAAATAAATGCAAAAAAACTATACAATGAAAATTAGATGTAATCACGAAATTGTGTTCTATGACAAAATATCTTTCCAAAATTATATTATTTATAATTTTTGGACATGTAGATAATTTATTACAAATTATACAAGATTGGGTAAATTTTTGGCTATTTTTAATATGAAAATTATTTAAACAAATTGATCGTGCTAACTATGCAGTTGACTGCTGATATACATCACACGATCAAGAGCCTCACGAAAATGACGTACCAGCAACGGTCAATAATAATTACCTGAATGGAGACCGTGAAGCTTGTGCGTGTGTGGACGAAGCGAGATTCCACTCATCGGCTTTCTTCAGGGAAGGCGAGTACAACCCCGTCTCGACGCAGAGATCTGGGTAGTGCGATCAGAGTATTTTTGTGGATCCTGATGCTGGCAGTGGTCACCAGAACGTGCAGCAGCTCGGCGAACTCCGGAAGTGTCGTGCGTCTCCCTAGGTATGGGAAAAGGATCAATAAAGAGCGGTGGAGTAGGGCAAAAATTATCAGAGCAAAGGAAGGGGTTGCTCTCGTGGCCATTGAACAACCAGAATTTTCGAAGCTCGAACTAGCAATTCTGGTGAGATCTAATTGATTGATTTTGTGGACAGTTTGCTTGGATTTCGGCAAAAAATTGAACGAGGGGAAGGAGAAGATATTTATAAAGGGATTCCCGTGGCAAAGGGGGCAAGGAATCGACTAATCGAGAGATTTTATCGTTTGGATTTTACGGTATGGGAACAAACTCGTGCTCGCGTGGGAGTCTTCCAGAGGAAGAAGAAGGTGCGGGCTCTAGTTGTCAGAGGGAAAGAAAACAGAAAACGGGACGGGATGGGACGAGTCGTACCATGGTTTTAAGTATAGCTACGTCTAACTCTCAAATTCACTACTGGAAAAACCATCTCCTGTTCGACGTGAACAAGACCAGCAGTCCCGGCCTGGCATAGACCGCGACTAGTGGGAGCACTAGTCCCGGGCCGTGAGGCCTCTAACAGCTAGAAATGGCCGTAGTCACTAGTCCCGGGCCGGACTAGGACATTAGTCCCAGTCCGTAATACGGCCCGGGACTAATAACCTACAGCAGGCCAGTTCGTCCTTTCATGGACTATTAGTCCCGGGTTGTATCACGACCCCGGACTATTTGTCCACCACTATATATTCTGCTTCCTGTCCCGCTTCCCTAAAGCATATGGTGGCCATTTTTTTCAAAGAAGCAAGAGAGTTCATGATATTTTTTTCTCAAGATTTAGTTTGCATCACCTAAATCCAAAGCTTTAAAAGGTTAGAACTTCATGCTTTCATCTCTTATTGCTACTTTATCTCTATAATGCACTAGAAGTATAGAGATATGGATCAATGCATGCATGCTCTAGAAGTACCTAGAAGGATTTTGATATATATGTGTAACAAATTTTGATTAGGCACATGGTTACTAAAAATTGAAATGTGTAATTTTAGAGTTTCAGAGCTTAGAATGGAATAAGGTTTTCACTGATAGAACAATAATAAAAAACTCCACATTTATCATGTTGATTGTTTTATCCAATTCACAAATTGGTGCATGTAAATGTTTCAAAATTCAAAATTAATGCTCTAGAAGCTCTCAATATAACTTGTAATAATTCTATCATGTTGTGTAATGGTTTTTGATATACTTTTACTATAATGAAGATGGTCCGGGAATGGATGTACAGTACTGACCAACGCTCTGGCGAGTTCATTAATGGCGTGCATGAATTCATCTGTGTTGCTGATGCAAACAAGCACATTGGTTTTGTATTCTGTTCATGTAATGGATGTAGGAATCAGAAGGATTACTCTGATTCAAAAAACCTTCACAGCCACCTGTTGAAGTCCGGCTTCATGCCCAGTTATAATTGTTGGACCAAGCATGGAGAGAGAGGGGTTATAATGGAAGACAATGAAGAAGAGGAGGAGGATGACAACTATCATGGTTTCCCTGAGTACGAAGATACTTCCATGGGGGATGCTGAAGGGGAGGATGAAGAAGAGACACATGATGAACCCGCTGATGATCTTGGTCGGACCATTGCCGATGCACGAAGAGATTGTGAAACTGAAAAGGATAGGGAGAAGTTCAATCACATGTTAGAGGATCACAAAAATTTGTTGTACCCAAATTGCGAAAATGGTCTGAAAAAGCTGGGCAGCACACTGGAATTGCTGCGATGGAAGGCTGAGTGTTCTATACCTGACTTCTCATTTGAAAAGTTGCTGAAAATGATGAAGAATATGCTTCCAAAAGATAACATATTGCCCGCCAGTACGTATGAAGCAAAGAAGGTTGTCTTCCCTTTAGGTTTAGAGGTTCAGAAGATACATGCATGTCCTAATGACTGCATCCTCTACCGCGGTGAGAAGTATCAGAATTTGGATGCATGCCCGGTATGCACTTCACTTCGGTATAAGATTAGACGAGATGACCCTGGTGACGTTGAGGGCGAGCCCCCCGGAAGAGGGTTCCTGCCAAGGTGATGTGGTATGCTCCTATAATACCACGGTTGAAACACTTATTCAGAAACAAAGAGCACGCCAAGGTATTGCGATGGCATAAAGAGGAACGTAAGTCAGACGGGATGTTGAGACACCCCGTTGATGGGTCGCAATGGAGAAAAAATCAATAGAAAGTACCCAGACATTGCAGATGACGCAAGGAGTTTAAGGCTTGGTCTAAGTACAGATGACATGAATCCCTTTGGGGAGCAGAGCTCCAGTCACAGCACCTGGCCCATGACTCTATGCATCTATAACCTTCCTCCTTGGTTGTGCATGAAGCGGAAGTTCATTATGATGCCAGTGTTGATCCAAGGTCCAAAGCAACCCGGCAACGACATTGATGTGTACCTAAGGCCATTAGTGGAAGAACTTTTACAGTTGTGGCACGAACTCAGGATACGCGTGTGGGATGAGCACAAGCAGGAATAATTTAACCTCCGAGCATTGCTTTTCATAACAATCAATGATTGGCCTGCTCTTAGTAACCTTTCAGGACAGTCAAACAAGGGATACAATGCATGCACACACTGTTTAGATGAGACTGGAAGTATATATTTGGAACATTGTAAGAAGAATGTATACTATGAGCATTGTCGATTTCTTTTGGCCAAGCATCCCTTAATAAAGAAAGGCAAGCATTTCAACAGTCTGGCATGTCACCAGACGAAGCCTAAGAAGCGTACTGGTGCTGTATATTTGATATGGTCAAAGATTTGGATCAAATGGTAACCTTTGGAAAGGGTCCTGGAGGAAAATCTATTCTAAAGGACGCTAAAGGACAGGCACCCATGTGGAAGAAGAAATCTATATTTTGGGAGATACCATATTGGAAATTCTTAGAGGTCCGCTCTGGAATCGATGTGATGCATGTGATGAAGAATCTTTGTGTGAACCTGCTAGGCTTCTTGGGCGTGTATGGGAAGACAAAAGATACACCGGAAGCATGAAAGGACCATCAACGTATGAAAGACCCAGATGGCATGCATCCAGAATGGTTTCAAGGTCATGCAAGCTACGCTCTTACCAAACAAGAAAAGGAAATACTTTTTGAATGCCTAAGCAGTATTAAGGTCCCGTCTGGCTTCTCGTCGAATATAAAGGGAATAATAAATATGGCAGAAAAAAAGTTCCAAAACCTAAACTCTCATGACTGCCACGTGATTATGACGCAAATGCTTCCGATTGCATTGAGGGGTCTTCTACCAGATAATGTTCGAGTACCCATTATGAAGCTATGTGCATTTCTCATTGCAATCTCTCAGAAGATAATCAATCCTGAAGATCTACCACGGTTACAAAATGATGTGGGCCAATGTCTTGTCAGTTTTGAGATTGTGTTCCCACCATCCTTCTTCAATATTATGACGCACCTACTGGTTCACCTAGTCGAAGAGATTTCCATTCTCGGTCCTGTATTTCTACACAATATGTTTCCCTTTGAGAGGTTCATAGGAATCTTAAAGAAATATGTTCGTAACCGTGCTAGGCCAGAAGGAAGCATCTCCAAGGGCTATGGAACAGAGGAGGTCATTGAATTTTGTGTTGACTTCGTTCCTGACCTTAGGCCGATTGGTCTTCCTCAATCGCGGTATGAGGGGAGACTGAGTGGAAAGGGTACTCTAAGAAGGAAATCAATAATATGTAGGGACGGACATTCTTACAACAAAGAACATTACACCGTTCTACAGAATTCTATCTTGGCAACCCCATATATCGAGGAACACAAGAAAATCTTACGGTCCAACAACCCTGGAAAGCATGACTCTTGGATTAGATATGAACACATGAAGATTTTTGGCGGTTGGTTGCAACATCTCATCAAAAACAACACTCTTGGAGATCAGCTATACTTGTTGTCTAGGTCACCATCTTCGACTATATCGACTTTCCAAGGGTACGAGATAAATGGGTATACATTTTACACGATAGCCCAAGATAAAAGGAGCACCAACCAAAACAGTGGTGTCCGCTTTGATGCAACAGACAACAATGGGTCAAAGACCACATAATATGGTTACATAGAGGAGATATGGGAACTTGACTATGGACCTACTTTTAAGGTCCCCTTGTTTCGGTGCAAATGGGTCAAGCTGACAGAAGGAGGGGTTGAGGTAGACATTAAATACGGAATGACATCGTTGGATCCCAACAATCTTGGGTACTTAGACGAACCATTCGTCCTAGCCAATGATGTGGCTCAGGTTTTATATGTGAAGGACATGTCTACCAAACCTAGAAAAAGAAAAAAGAAAAATAATACATCAAACGATGAGCCAAAGCGCCACATAGTTCTTTCAAGAAAAAGAAACATCGTGTGAGTGGAGGACAAGACAGACATGTCAGAAGATTGTGATAAGTTTCATGAAATTCTGCCCTTCGCGGTGAAGGATGACCCAAGCATCGTGTTAATGAATGAAGATGCTTCATCGATACGACGGGATCAGAAAGGAACACATGCGAAGAAATGATATGTAATAATTATAACATTTTATGAGTGAAGATGCTCCATGTGTCCATTTTTATAGTGTTGTCTGCAAATAATCTTGAGTGTGTTAGTCCCGTTTTGTGGCTGGACCGGGACGAAAGGAGGGTCTTTAGTCCCAATTCATACTTACCATTAAGATCTGATCTCCAAATGCATGAGGTCACATATTAGGGAGTGCCTCTATGACTAGTTTCTTGGAGATGCCGGAGGACTGGGCTCCGGCGGCATCTCCCTGAAACTGGCCGTAGTGGTGTCCCTGCTCTCCAAAACCATCTTGCAGCCAGTGGCGGAGCCACCATGTAAGGATTGGGTTCAAATGAACCCAATGGATTTGTGCTAATCTTCACTAAAATTTCTACACAATACTATTTGTCACTTAGTTAGACCACAAAGTTTAGGAAAGATGAACCCATTGATTTATTTTGTTGGCTTCGCCCCTGCTTGCAGCTTGTAACTTCTCTAACTAGATCAATATGCCTGGGAGCTAACTAATTTCACATATTAGGGAGTGCCTCTATGACAGTTTCTTAGAGATGCCGGAGGACTAGGCTCTGGCGGCATCTCCCTGAAACTGGCTGTAGTGGTGTCCCTTCTCTCGAAAACCATCTTGGAGATGCCTCAAACTGGCTGGAGGACTGGACTCACAAGGATGCCTATTTATAGTACAAGCATCTCGGCATAATGTCGACACTCATGATATAATGTCGACACTCACTCCTATTATTAGTGCTGACTCATGTTTTGTCCCGGTTGGTGTCTCCAACTGGGACTAAAGGTTCATCTTTAGTCTCGGTTGGTGACACCATTCGGGACAAGATACAAGCCGCACGACATAATGTCGACACTCACCCTTATTATTAGTGTCGCCTGGCCCAGTCTGCCGCAACCCCTTCAGTCGCGGTTGGTTTCTCCAACCGGGACTAAAGATGAACCCTCTCTTTATAGGCATTTCCCTCTATTTATAGGCTGCTCGATCCAGCCTGCTCTATTTATGGGACTTTTCCTCTAAATACAACATCTTCATATTTAGGTAACACTCAAGATATTTATTAATATTAAAAATCAGGACAAACCGGGACTAGCTAACACTCAGGACTAAAGCCGCCCCCTTTAGTCATAATCATGCCTAGTCCTATAGTATGCAGCTTCAGGTTCTTCTTCGTCATCGTCATCATCATCGTCATCGTCACCTGCCACTCCGGGGATCCTCAGCCCAGCCTTGGCATATACCAGAGGCCATTCCGACCTCGTTTGATAGTACGGTTTGCCCACCACAGACGACGGCCGGCTTCGTTCTATATAAAATAATTTATAAGTGATGCAAACAGATAAATGGATATTATATTAAGATTCTTTATATTTTTCTGATAATAATAGACATATTATTTGTTTTATTTGGATTTTTACAATAAAATATATGATTTTCCAAAGTTTTATATTTGATTTGAATTAAAAAAAGAAATTTACAAATGAAATCATTTATAAATGATGCAAACAGATAAATGGATATTATATTAAGATTCTTTATATATTTCTGATAATAATACACATATTATTTGTTTTATTTGGATTATTACAATAAAAGATATGATTTTCCAAAGTTTTATATTTGATTTGAATTAAAAAAAGAAAATTTACAAAAAGTAAACTAGTCGCGGGTCGTGGCTGGACCCGGGACTAGAGGGTGCGTGCGCAGGCGAAAACCAAGCGGCCGAAAAAACTCATTAGTCCCGGGCCATGGCTTAATCGCGACTAAAGGGGGGGGGGTCTTTAGTCGCAGGTTAAGCCACAGACTGGTACTAATGACCCTCTAGTCTCGTCCCGTGGCTTAGCCCGGCACTAAAGGTGTGGGGGTATAAGTAACCTGCGCCCTCCCCTGGCCTCCCCCACCCAGGACTTGGCGAAATCGATGAGGAGACGCAAACGACGGTGAGAGCTCGATCGACGCAGGGGAGGTCCTGCCCGATTCCACCGCGCCGCCGCCCTCGTCTCCGGCCGCCCCGTTGTGCCTCCACGCGCCATGCCGCCGCCCCGCACCCTGCTGCCGCGCGCCTCGCGGTGCCACCGCGTGCCACCGCGCCGTACGTGCCGCCGTCCCGCCACCCCGCAACGCGCGCCGCCGCCTCGCCATGCCGCCACGCGCCGTCCTGCCGCCCGCAACGACGCCGCCTCGCCATGCCGCCACGCGCCGTCCTGCCGCCCGCAACGACGCCGCCTCGACGTGCGTTTTTATGAATTTTTAGTTTCTTTTTTTAGTATCTTAGCATTTAGTTTCTTTTTTTAGGGATATATAATTGTTTTTAGTTTCTTTTTTTAGAATATATATTTGTTTATATAATTGTTTTTAGGAATATATAATTGTTTATATAATTGTTTTTAGTTTATTTTTTTAGGAATATATAATTGTTTTTAGTTGTTTTTAGGAATATATAATTGTTTTTAGTTGTTTTTAGGAATATATAATTATTTATATAATTTTTTAGGAATATATAATTGTTTTTATTTATTTTTTAGGAATATATAATTGTTTTTTAGGTTTATTAGGAATATTAATTGTTTTTAGTTGTTTTTAGGAATATATAATTGTTTTTAGTTGTTTTTTAGGATTATGAATTAGTGTTATTAGGGTTATTAATTATATAATTATTACGGTTATTAATTTGTGTTATTAGGGTTATTGTTTGTTTGTTTTAATTATTAGGGTTATTGTTTTTTCTAACCTGTTTAACTCTCTTTGTTATAGTTAATTAAGTCATGGATCCATCCGAAGATCCTGGTCGCATTGGTGAAGGTTTTCTTCAGGGCATGATAAGAGTTGAAATTCCTCTTAATATTAATACCGGTGAAGATATTTTTCTCGAGGAAGAGATATCCTCATATCTGAATCAATCCGGTGATGGACTAGAGGAAAACCTAATGTACCAAGGGGAAGACCGGATGGACGAAGGGAAAACAAATAACAACAATAATGATGGCCCCTCGACAGGATCCGGCGAGGTACATATATATATATATATAAAGTCTCGTGTTACCTCTATTTATTAACTGATCTAGATATATATTAATTACTCTCTCTTCTTCTTTTAGCCCACCGGATCGAAGCAATCGACAGCTCGAATGAAATGAGGGCCGAACAAAAAGTTGGATGGTAATCAGAGGTTCACCATCGAAGAAATAGATGATGATGGTGAACCGATTGCTCTAGAGAAGCACCAGAGGATGTTTATAAATCAATGCGGGGTGCTTGTTAGGGACAACCTGCCGATCACCATCCATGAATGGAATCAGTCAAAGAAATCCGGTGAAGAATCTAGCTATGTCACCGATGATGCCAAAGATAACCTTTGGCAGAAGCTCATAGCGCATTTCATACTACCTCGAGATATGAAGAATTTGAGGTAGATGGTATTACCCCAAGGCCGGTTGGGCTTGAAAATAGAGTGAAAGTGAAGGAGTGGGCTCTGAGCAAGATGGCTGAACTGTACCGGAACCACAAGAAAAGTTTATACGCGAAATATTTCGCGAAAAAGAAAACTCTAGACTTCAAAGGAGTAAACGAGAAGTTGAGAGAACAGTGGACCGATTTTGTACAGTACAAGCAATCTAATAAATCAAAGGCAAAGTCGGCAAAGAACGCGTTAAATGCTGACAACAAGAAATACCATCATAAAATGGGGACAGGTGGCTACAAGAGTGCCGTCCCTAAGTGGGAAACTATGGAGAAGAACATGAGGGCTAGAGGCGTCACTCCTGGTACAGATGGATGGACCGAGAGGTCAAAGAACTTGTGGTACGGGCACGGGGGATCCTTGGACCCAGAAACAGGGAAGACATTATTTCATGATAAAATTCTAAAATCCTCCCAATACCTTATTCAAGCAATAAACGATGCTCAATTGGGATTGTTCCGTCCCGAGAGAGAGAACGAAGAGCTGACATGCGCCCTAGGGAATCCTGAAAAGGGAGGACAAACACGAGGCAAAGGCGCCGGTGTCTCATGGAAGAAAGGGTTTCCTGAATACGATGCTAGTTACAGAAGCCGTTAGAGAAAGAAGGACCGGGAGGCAGAGCGGATCTCCAGGGTAGAGAAGGACCTAGCTGATCTGAAGAACCTCATGCATGAAATTAGCCAAAGGCCGCCGTCGTCAACTCACCCGCAGTCTGATGATCCTACACTGGAGAAGCAGCATGGCTTCCACGGAGGTATGGGCTGATGATCAAGCACTGCTGGATGATGCACCGGCTCCTCACTACCCCGTGGATGATGTCAGAGAGATGGCACAATGTGATCTATATCAGCTAATGAACAACCTGTCCTTCAAGGTGGCGATCAGCACTGCTTTACCTTGTCTATCTGGAGCATTCCACCATTCACTTCCGATTCTACTAGGCTATGCTCGCTTCACGGTGGATGACATAGTGGAGGATTTTGCGGACCTAGAGATTGAAATTGCTACGCTTGAAGGCCTTACGAAACTAGGAGATGTCAAGCGCAACATCATTCTATGGGATAAGAAGTACATCAAGTTTCCAGGCTTAGCGCCAAGGCCACCGACTCCGAGGAATCCAAGTCCACCCCGCATCGAATATCGTCAACCTGCAAGTCCACCCTAACCCGATTATCGCCAACCTCCAAGTCCACCCCGCCCCGCTGACCATCGCCGCAACAAGAGTACATCAACTCGATCTCTGCCTCCGCGCAATAATCGATCTCCGCCTCCGCCTCCGTGCAATACTACTACCTCGTCGAAGGAACGGAAGTTCGACGATCCCTCGCGCCCCACATCGAAGAAAGGTCAAACGGCGAAGATAGTCGATATCCCGCCGGATCTTCCAAAGAGACCTTATGACAAGACCTATGAGGAAACTAACGCGGATGTGGCTGCCCAAGTTAAGGCTCATTTTGCACCCTAAAATCCTGAGCAAAAGCCGGTATATAATGAAGAAACCAAAAAGTGGGCTAAGTCCTTTCTTGAGCAACCATCCCAGATATCGATGAATCTGGAATCAAATTATGATCGGGAGATTATTAAGCAAGCAGAGAAGAAAAAAATCACAAGTGCAAAAAGCGGGAAGCAAGTTTCCAGCTCGGAGCACAGAAGAATCAATCGGTCGCCCCGCTCAAAGTCATTTCAAACCTCGATAAGGCCTTCAGAGCTGGAATGGATATGTACTTGCAAATAATGGACCCCAGAGCCCGTAATAATGCTGCACTTATGGGAATCACTGTATCGCAGGCCAAAGCACTTGCTAACGAAGCAAATATGTCTCTTGGTCAATATTTAGGCTATGAAGATATGCCAGTGGGTCAGATAGTATGGCAGTATATCCAAGGGGAGCCTCTAGTCAGTAATGAGGAGCTCGCGTGTCTATCCACACATATGCGAACTCTGCACGAATGGTACATGTCGCAAGCAGAAAAAAGCATCAGAAAGATTGGTTTCTGGTGGACGTTAGAAAGGAGCATCACTTCAAACCGTACTCGATACAGGTTCCAATGACCGAACTGTTTCAGTTATACAACCAGCGCGCCCTCGACAAATCTATCATTGGTTTCTACTGTCTGTAAGTGATTTATTTCTATAATTAAGTTTGTAGCTCAGCTCGTTCATTGCATTTAATATATTATCCTAACTATATATTGATGATATTATATTATGCAGAATGAAGATGCTTGAATACAAAAGAGCTATAAGATAGGACGTTGGGTTCATTGACCCATATATCGTTAATGAATATACGTTAAAGAATCACCCCAAGGACGTGGAGGAAGACCTGTGCAGGTTCTTAACCGATAATAATTTTGTTAAGGAAATACTATTTCCTTACAACTTCAAATGAGTGTTTATATCTTGTACACATTTTATTTTTGCTTACTAGATGAGCTATGCATGTATGCTTATGTAAACGTCCACAGATTCCACTGGATCTTGCTAAACATTCAAGTTGACAACTCCCTAGTTGAAGTCCACGACTCATTAAGTTGGGACCAAGAGCAGTGGAGCGACATGAAAGCAATGCTCCATAAGTAATTTCAATAATTATCACATTATATCGTCATTTTTCATTTATTTCCTGATATCAAGTAACTAATAACTCCTTTGTTCATTTTCTTTGCCGAGCAGGTGTTGGACACGGTTCAGACAGAAAAAATAACAGGTCCATTCAAAGAGGAGTTAACTTATAAAATGGTGAAGAGTTTACAGCAGCCACCGGGAACTCATTTATGTGGATACTACGTCTGCGAGTACATCCGCGAGTTGACCAGCGAGCGGAAAGTTGACTCACATTATATTTATGATTTGCAGGAGAAACTAGAGCCAGACCAGCGCATAAGAGCAATTCAAGAGGAGATGGCGGGATTTATGATGAAGGAAGTCTTTAATGTACATGGAGAGCATTATGCGGATGACGTGGAACTCGATTTGCCTTAGTCATCTCCATGTAGCTGATACGATATATCTATTTATCAATGACCATGTAATTTTAAAACATTTCTTCCTTTTGATATGATTGATTATATATATGTTTGCAAGGGATCGATTAATTATATAAATGCATCGACGTGTAGTGTGTATGTAGTAGTGTATAATATGTATACTGAAATATATGTTTGAATTATAGTGAAACACAAAACGGAAAATGAACGAAATGGCAAAAAAAAGGAAATACACAATCTCTGCCGCGGCAGGAATCCTTTTAGTCCCGGGTGATGTTACGGCCCGGGACTAGAGGGTTTTCGCCCCCGCGGCGCTGAAATAGCCACGTGGCTGTTATTAGTCGCGGGCCGTAGCGAGCCGGGACTAGAGGGCCCCCCTCTAGTCCCGTTTTCGCAGTCCCGGGCCCAAAACCGGGACTAAAGCCAGTTGCGGCCTGGAACTGTAGGCCCTTTTTCCACCAGTGATTCTTGTCTTATTTTTATACTAATTGAATACCCGTGCGTTGCTACGGTTTAATTTTATTACTATTATTTAAAAAAAGCACAACCATATTAAGAATTATGCATGATTTTTGTCATGTTATGCCACTTTTTGTCATTTTATGCCATGGATTAAAATTTCGCCTTTAAAAGCTAGAAACCCTCTTATCCTCAGCGGCTCCGCCACATCCGTCTGATCAGAACGAATTACCAATTTTGTTTCAAGTTCAGAAAATCATAACAAACAGCGGCAATTCTCCCTATTGTTTCTTCCCGTGTACAAGCAGCCGTAGTGCTCCATTTCCTCTAGATTAGGATTTATATTAGCATTGAAAACATGATAGAGTGAAGTTGAGATATAATGGATTCCTGAAGTTTGAACTCTTGAAATTGTCATGGAGGAACGGAGTTAACTGAACTTTGCCTGTCATACATGAACAGTTGAGAGTTAACTGAACTTTGTGGGCCACACATGACTAGTTCAGTTTATTTTAAGCCTTGCATCACCGTGGCCAACTCACAACTATACAATATATAACATCGCCAGATTGGACTCACCAGGAATTATACATTACTTTAGGTATCAAATTTACTTCCTTCATTTAGAAATATAAGATGTTTTAGATTTGTAAAGTAAATGTATCTAGACAATTTTTTGTGTATAGATTTATTCAAACATACATACTAAAATATGTCTAGATATTAGCTCCACTTACATAAAATATCTTATATTTCCAAACCAACGGAATAGAAATTAGTGATGGTGAGAACTGTTTTCTAGCCGTACAGTGCTAACAAGTGGCATATCACCAAAGGAAGAGATTGACCATATCCTAAACTCAAAGTGTCTGATCTGTACAAAGTTGTATCAACTTAACATTTTAATATACATGGATTCAAGGAAAGATATATAACCCGATTTTGTGCAACGTCCAACAAGCAAGAAAAGGTGAAAGAAGAATGGATATTCAGATTTGCATCATGAAGAACAATCAACCACCAGCTCCATGCAATGCTCGCGTCAGGTGGCTAGTGTTCACCTCAAAGTCCATTGCCGGAGAAACAGTTTATGTACTTCACCACTATAAGCAGCTTATTAGAAGTCCTCTTCGATATGGAATGAGTTACAGTGATCATGATTATTCGTGGGGCGTATGAAGGAAAATACAAACCTATCAGTTCCTGTACAAAAAAGCCTCATCTTGTTGTAGTCCCCATTGACATGCAACAAAACCAAACGAGAAAAATCCAGTTGAGTGCTACTGATCCATCCCATATTCTTATTGACGTGCAATTCATAAGACCGCTCAACAGGTTACGCAAGAAGAAAAGTAACATACGTGTTATACAAATTAATGGCAAAACACATAGATTGTATATGTCATGACTCAGGACATGCACACACAACATAGCAGTGGTAAATAAACTACACACTTGAATTGGCCGGATATGCCAATCCCGTCTTGCCGCATGGACATGAGTCGATTGACCGGATTTTCAAGGGGGTAGCGGATCCGTCGGGCGGGGATGCGGCAGAGGGACCCGCCGATGCTCGTGGTGGTACCAAAGAACCCGAGCATCTCCACCGCCGTCGCCCTAGATCTGGCGCCGCAGCCACGAGGACGAAGAGATGTAGGGAGGAGCGATTTCACAGGGAAGGATTAAGGGAGAGGATTAACAGACGCCATAAAAAAAGACTCGCCATCCACCTCAACATTGTTGGCCTCAACATCGCCTCTGCTCCGTCCGACCCCAATCTGGGGCCTCTTCTCCGGCGCGAGTTCCGCTCGAACCCGAGACCGGCGTCCCTCACCCGTGTGAGCACGGCGCCGCCAGGCCCTGCCCCTTCTCCGACCCTGCGTGTCCAAGCTCTTCCAGCCGCTGGTGCTCCTCCTCATCCGGTCGCTGCCGTGTAGCAGCTCGCCAAGCACCACAAGTCCAGCGTGCTCTTTTTTTTCGCTTGACTGGTCACTTGGCGGTGGTAGCAGAGTAAATTATGCTAATAGACAGGGGTAAAATCAGAAAAAATTAGAACGAAAATTGTAGGGCGAATGAACCTACCTCGGCATAAATTAATAGGTAGATAGATAGATAGATAGATAATAGGAAAAGTGTAGGCCCAAACTGTCGCCGTGAGAGACTAAGGGAAAACGGGAGAGAAAGGGCCAGGTCGGGTGGACTGATTTGGTCGACTTGGTGCATGCGGTCGTGCATGCAACGAATTAAACCTGGTCGGTGTTTTAGGTATGTCTCGCTCTTTTTTTTCTTCGTTTTCTTTTATATATGCCTTTTTTACATAGAAAAATGAATATAAATTTATACTATGTCCATCTATTTTCAAAATATAGAAAAAATCTTAGAAATCAAAATAAGTATACAGGGCTTAGGAAAATATATTTCCAGCCAGAACATAAATTTTGAAGAACTATAATGTGACTTTAATTCAATCATGGCTATATTTGAATACTTGGAATAGATTTAGAATATTTAAATACTAATTTTTTATTTTAGAACTCCAAATGCGGAAGAACATTATATGGAAATTTCCAACCTCATATTATGAAGAAGCCATTCTATCTTCTCTTGGATCATTTTCTTTGGATTGGAAATTGTCTATAAAATATCCCAAAGGCAAATAAAAATTCAAAAACGCCAATTAGAATATTTTCAACATGTTTCTTATAGTGGAAATGTCATGTTATTTCCTCTCTTGAGAAAATAAAACATTATTTGGAAAGTATTCAATTATTACAAATATCAAAATAAATTCGAAGAAAATGCAAGACAATGTATAAATTTTGCCAATCAATAATTGTGTTTTGATAGTAATGTTAATCCGCTCTTTTCAGTGTGGTTTAGGAAAATTAGAGTCCTAGGAAGTTTTAAATTCTTCACAAATTTCAACAAGAAAAAAAAATCAATCATGTTATTTCATTAATTAAACATTTCAAATTTCATGCTACAAATAAATTGCATTATCTTGTTGCTTCACCAATTGTAATATTTAGCCGCTTCATCACATATTTATAGTGCATGACTGTTTTACATGATGATTATTATAGGAGAATCAACACCATATGCTATACTTTGCTTAGTTGCTTATTTAGTGGCATGATATACTAGATGCATATACTACTTATGTTTAATTGTCCTGCCCTGCTTATTATTGCAACCAATTGGTAAATTTTCCAGCCTATATTGTATTATGCTGATGATCAGTTTGCATGTGATAAAGGATACATCTTGTCTATTGCATTACTTTGGCTACTTCCTGACTTGTCTTGTGTTCAGAGTATAAGTTGTTCACAGTGTAATGTTTTACGTAATGGTTACTATAGGACAATGAACACCATAGGATATATTTTGCTTAATTGCATATTTAATTGCATTATAGCATGTTACTAGGCTATGTTACTCCCCACTATGACCTGCCTTAATGTTATCTCCATTGTGAGCAGTTTTATAGGTCTGACAACATATAAACCATCATGTAGGTTGGTCACAGTGGAAAATTTTTAGACCAGTATCATGTAGGAGTAGCATGCAATCCACATTGCATTTGTTTTGCTATTTCGTCATATGTCTTATGATCAGAGTATAATTCAGTAATAGTGGAACTATCTACACCATATGTTGCATTTTGAGCCGTATTTGGAGTTCCTGATGCATGTTAGAAACATAGATGCAATCCATGCAAGAATGTAGGCTGAAAACCATCATCGGAAATAATGAGTGGATGCAATAGTTGTGTAGGCCGTGTATAGTGGAAGGTTCTTGGAGTGTTGCTTAGAAAAATTATTCAAGTTTTTTTGTAAGAACCGGTGCTTATCTGTATTGGAGAGGTGTCAATTTAGACATCACCGTATTAATAAGCACCATTGCTTAACCATAAAATGGTTTATTTCGCTAAGCATTTCTAAGAGTGTTGCATTGTACATGCTCTTATGTTCTTAGCATGTGTTGTTTCCTGTATCCCCCTTAGAAGTATAAAAAATGAAGGCTTTAGACCAGGTTACATTATCCTGTGTGTTGCATTAGTTTGGTAGCCTATGATCTTTATTTACATTTCTCATGCCGTGACCTGTTAAATGATGAGTACTATATAAGATAGGTTGGTATCGCACTCAGTTTCATGTTTCTAGATTAATTGGAGTTATTTATTCATGTTAGAACCAAAAATACTACCGATGGATGAAATTCAGATGAAAACCATAATGAGAAACAACCCATGGCTGCAACGACTTGGTATTAGGGTCTTAGAAAGTGTTGTTGCATCACCAACAGTATTATCCCCCAAAAAGAGAAGCAGCGATGGCTCTACACCTCAGTATGATCCTTAGTGTGGGGGCGATACCAATGAAGGTCACCTATTAGGTGATGAAACACTAGTCATTGAGGAGATTGGGACGCAGGTAGTCCCCTTACCTGCTAGCTCACCATCTTTTCATGATTTCTCCATGATTAAGGTGCTGCCTACTCATCTTGTGTGAAATTGTTTGCTTACTATTTTTACCATTTATTTTGTGCCTCTTTATCTTCTCCAATTGACATATACATGTGAAATGTGTAGCTTAAGAAGAAGAAATTCAAGAAGACAACTACCAAGGTAAAGATGACTCCTGGTGGTGGTGGATAAAATCGCAAGCGCGTCATGGCAGTAATATCTCCGGACCCAGAAAATGAGAGAAACACGAGATCCAAGGGGAATTCGCTAAAAGGAGTATTTCCATCTCCAAGTTCCACACGACGAACAACAAAAGTGCCAAATCCCATGATCCATTCGCAAGAAGCTCCGAGTTCAACATAGAAAGTTGCCAAAGGCGCACTTCCTGATGCTCGGCAAACAACCAATGCTGGACTTGCTGGTGTAATGGATACAGCTAGATTTTCACTTAATTTATCTGTGCCGGTTGCCAAGGATGCAGTTCCCGATGCCAACCAAGTGGCCGAACTTTAAGTTCCCAATGGCAGGAAAGTGGCCAAAGCTTCAGTTCCTGATGCCCACCAAGTGGCTAGAGTTGTAGTTCCTGATGCCGACCCAGTGGCTAAAGCTGTAGTTCGTGATCCCCACCAAGGCGAGAAGCCAACAACCGACAATCTACCACCTACCCAGGCCCAAAAGGCAGTTGCCCAAGACAAGCAACGAGCTGCCCAAGACGAGGTGGCAGGTGCCCAACATGAGCAGCACTCTGCCCCAAGGTGAGCTGCCCAATCCCTCCGACCAAATGGTATGCCGACCGCCACCCCCCAAATCCAGCAGGCACACCCAAAGCTAGCAGCCACGTACCCATGTACAACAGCTGCCTCGCCAAAGCCAACCGCCACGTACATAATTCATAGAACCACAACCCCCATCACGTCGTCCGCTAGAACCTCCCAATACAAACCTTCCACCTCTCCACAAAAAGCAGCCACCTTCCCAAGGCCAGCTGGCAGCTGCCCAACCTAAGGAGCACTCTCCCCAAGGCGAGCTGTCCACTCCATTCGACCTGCTTGTATGCTGACCGCCACCTCCCCAATGCCAGGAGCCACCTTCCCAAATCCAACAACCACATACCCATGAACAACAGCCGTCTCCCCAAAGCCGGTCGCCACATACCCAAGGCCTAGAACCACAACCCCCACCCCGCCGTCCGTTGGCAACTCCCAAAGCCAATCGGCCAGCTCTCCAAATGAAGCAGCCACCTAATCAAGGAAAGTTGGCAGCTTCTCTACATGAGAAGCACTCTTCCCAAAGAGAGTTGTACACTCCCTCTGACCTGCTGTTATGCCGCCGCCACCTCTCCAAAGCTAGCCACAAGCTCCACAAAGTCAGCAGCAAGCTAGCCAAATCCTGCTACCACGTACCCAAAGCAAGATGCAACCTACCCATAGATGCCAGGTTTCTCCCAAAAGCCAGCCACCACATACCGAAGTCCTGGAACCATCACCCACATCCTGCCTTCAGTTGGCACCTCCCAAAGCCAACATGCCACCTATCTACACGAATGATTGTGCTTGACGTGGAGCACTTCGTTGGAAACCTCAAGAGCAAGGTGTGATGAGCACAGCAGTAAGTCTTTCCTAAGTAGAGACCGAGGTTATCGAACCAGAAGGAGGAACGAAACGTCACACAGGTGTTGCAAGCAACGCGGAGACCTGCACAACACAAACTCAAGACTTTTCCCCAACGAACAGTGAGGTTGTCAAGCTCACCGGTTTGCCGTAACAAAGGATTAAACATATGGTGTGGAAGGTAATGGTTTGCAGCAAGTAAACAAGTAAAAGTGGAAGATGTATCAATGGTAAAGATTGGACCGGGGTCCATAGTTTACTAGAGGTGCTCTCCTTACAAAACAAAATGGCATGAAGGGTAAACAAATTACAGCAGGGCAATTGACAGGAACTGAGCAAGGCATAACAATACAATACTACTCAGAAAGATCCTATGAGATTCGACTGGGCAATACAACAAGATACATAGACCGCCATCCAACTACATCTATGACTAGAAATCTACCTGCAGGTTATCATCCGGACCCCCTCCAGTATTAAGTTGCAAGCAACAAACAATTGCTTTAAGCAAAGTGTGTAAGGTAAACAGTCCACATGTTCCATGAACAAGAGACCATTGTTTTCTCTCTAGTGGCAAAATCACATCTACAACCGAAGAGATTTCTGTCACTTCCCTTGGAAACTAGAGGCATAAACCCACTATCGAGCATAAATACCCCCTCTTAGAGTCACTAGCAACTACTTGGCCAAGATAGCTACTAACAACGCAGAGCATGCAAGATCAGAAACAACACAGACATGATAGAATCATAAATACAAAACCATTAATCAAACCAACATAATACTCTCAATATCCATCGGATCCCCGCAAACACAACATGCATGATTACAAATAGATTAGATCTTGATCATGAAGGGAGATCACAAGATCTATACATGAAAGCACAAGGAGGAGATGCAACCATCTAGATACTACATGGACCCGTAGTCCAAGGTGGAACTACTCACGCTTCATACCGGAGGCTGGCATGATGAAGAAAAAGTCCTCCAGGATGATCTCCCATCCGGCAGGGTGCCGGGAAGAACTTCAGATCCCCCTGATCTAGTGATGATGGTGGCAGCGTCTACAGAAGGTTTCGTGGAATATTGATCGGTAACTTAGGGTTCCTGCATTAGGGGCTTCTAATAGGCGAAGGGGGAGGCTAAGGCGGTGGCCAAGGGCCCCACACCCTGCCTAGGTGCGGGGCAAGGCCCACCCGCGCATAGGGGGTGTGTGGCTGCTCTAGCACGCCTCTCCGTCTCCCCTCTGGACTTCTTGTTCCCCACGGAAATTTATTGACTTTGACGTTTGTCCCGTCCAATTCCGAGAATATTTCCTTACTAGATTTTTTGGAACCAAAAATAGCAGAAAACAGGCAACTGGCACTGTGGCAACTTGTTAATAGGTTAGTACCAGAAAACATGTAAAAATCACCTCAAAGTGTAGACAAAGCAAAGCAAAGTAGGTACTAAACAATCATGGGGCATCAAAAATTATAGATACGTTTCCGACGTATGAAGCATCCCCAAGCTTAACTCCTGCTCATCCTCGAGTAGGTAAGTGATAAAAACAATAATTTTTGAGGTGACATGCACCCTCACAATAAAGATCTAACCATTTGCAAGCATTGAAAGATGGGATCAAAGAACTCTAAACATGTGCATGAAAGATGGAATTATAACAATAGGACATAGTGACTATGCATGCAACATGAAAGGCTACAAACAAAGATCATGAATAACATGTGTCGTGGTGGTGGCACGGCAAATGCCATGGGTAGGCTTAAGTTGGGGGCCGAATGGGTGCTTGTGGTCACCGGGGAGGTAGTGCACGGTCGATACATGCACGAAGAACAAGAAGAACTCTCCACACTTGACAATTTGATTGATACCCCAAAGATTACAAGTGCTCCTTGAGCTGTACTGGCTTGAGTACGCAGCACATGTTCTATACTTGGTCCAACCTCCTTTTTCCACCGCTATGCCCTCCCTTATATAGGCAGTGCTAGCTAGCTAATACCCCTTTGGGTTCTAGGGTTTACTGTTTGGATCTTGGTACCTACAATATGGGTCGGGTTATGGGCTTTCCTTAAGCCCATAGGCGTAAGCCCATAGGCCTGGTCCATAAATCTTGACAGCTAACGGTATTCTGGTACGCTTCTTATGGTTCTTTTTGGCGTCACGATGTTACTTTGTACGTCAGAGCTTGCTTTGGGCGTCACCCAGCTCCTTTTTGTGTCACCCAGCGTCGCCCTTCTCTTTTGACCATGCTTTACCATGGTCCTTCCCGAACCTTACTCGGAAAGGTGCCACGTGTCTTTCTTGACTCGGCCCTTCCTCGGTTGACTCGGCGTTGGTACCTGCAAGGGTTACAACTTTGACCTATTCGGGAAGAGATAGTTTGTATCTCGGTTCTCATGCTTATCTTTCTCGGCCGTTCTTACCCGGCCTGGTTCATTTTTCACTCGAAGCCAACCCAGTTGCGCTATGTTTCCCCTCTCGTGACCCTACCGGGGGTTATCCCCCCGACATTAGTCCCCGAAGCTGGTGAGGCCTAGCAGTTCAAGCTGTTAGGCGTCTCCAGATTCCTTTTGTGTGAATGGAACTTAGTTTTTTGTCTTTTATCTATCTCAGTTTCGCACCTTGCCAGGTTAGTCTGACAATTTCGGGTCAATCCTTTGACTTCTTGGCTCATTCGTGCCTCGTGGCGAGTTATCTTGGCCAATTCCGGGTCATTTTCGGCGCGCTTCAGTCACTGACAACCAGTAATCATGATTACTTGCCTCAATTTTTGTTCCAAGCTTTGGCAGCACAGTGACGGCTGCATAGTTATTCCCCGTCACTATGGCAGTCCCATCGGTCTGCGCCTCTTGTCCTTCCAGCTGTGATGTGGCACTGGATTTTTCGTGTATCTTTGGCTACATAGCGCTCGGTGAGTGGCTCAAACGGCGTGGTACACGGCCACACGCTGGCCGCACGGCACAGTTAATCCCACTACGGGGGTTTTTACTGCCCTTAAGTAGAGGTTGGGGGTTTCCACTTCCCCCACGCCCGTTCAGTTTCCTTAGCCTTTCTTCCTCCTCGCGCCTGAAAGATCGAACTGCCCCCTTTGCGGTTCCTTCTCCCTCTTGCTCCTGTGCTGCGATTGCCCCTGTCCTCTTTCGATTCCAGCACGTGTCCTCGCTGTTCCAAACATCTCCTTACCGAGGAGGAGATAGACTCCGACAACCTTATGGACGCTCGCGATGGTGCTGATGGTGCCGAAGAGCAGGAGGTCCCCGCCGGTGATCGCGGTGGCTGGGAAGGTTCGGAGGTCTCCACCGAAGAAGTGGAGTGGCTCCGGTCCACCAGACGCATTCCACTGCAAGTGGATTGCCGCCTCCCCGCCGGTGAGATCTCCCCCAAACCTCAAGCTGGCGAGTGGGTGGTTTTTCTTCCCACTTTGAACTTGGTTTTGCTTTTCCTGTGATCACTTTCTTTTCCTCGTTTCTTTCTACCTTCCATCTGCAGACCCACCATCTTCCTGCCAATGCAATTGGCTCTCTTTCTTGTTTCATATCTGCTTGCGAGGCCTATCTTGGAATTTGGCCCACAGTTCCTTTGTGGGCCAAGTATTTTGGCTTTAAAGTTCAGGTTGTTCCCCAGCCTGGTGCTCCTCGATCCGAGAAGAGGCCGACCCGGTGTGGTGCTGCTAGCATCACCCCCAGGAGAGATTCTATCTTTCCTCGGGTTACCGGCATTGACTCCTGCAAGAAGTGGCATAGAATCTTTTTCTATGTAAAAAACAGCGGGTCCACTGACAACATCCGGCTTCCCCCTTTCTCGGACGAGGTCCCCAACAAGAATTTCTGGCAACTTGACCCACGCGACCAAGACGCTGTGGTTAACGAGGCAAATGCTATCATGGAAAGTTTGCTGTCACCGGATGAGAACTTTCATCTCGCCGAATTTGACCTCATGTGCACCTTCATATCACGCCGGGTAAGACCCATCCAAGCCAAGAGCCACAAGATGTGCTTCATGAGAGGGTCTCATGATCCCACTCGGCATTCCCCTAAGGAGCTCACCCATGACTCCATTGCCCGCCGAGTGAGCTCAATCTTCGAATTGAACTTGGCGGATGATTGGGCATGGAGTTGCCCCACCGTTTAGCTGGGTCAGGCCTGTCCCCTGGGTAAGTTTTCCGAATTACCTTCTCGTTGAGTAGGCTTTAGCTCTTTTGCCACTCTTTAGCTTAGTTTTTTGTCTCTCATTCTGTTTGTCTTTCGCAGAATCTCCTTCACCAGGTTGATGACAGTACTGTCCCTCCAGCTGGCTATAACGGGGATCGCTCTGACTCGGATGAGTTCGAGTATGACCTGGAGTGCTTCATGCCCATCCCGCACACTACGACTGCTTCAGCTTTGGGTAAGAGTCAATCTCGCAATCCCTTACAAGATTGGTCAGACGATGATGAGGATGATGATTGTACGCTTTTGGAGGTACATCCCTTGTGATCTTAATTTCCTTTCTTATCCGAGTAAGCCCGTTATTTACTTATGTAGCTGGCCAGGTACATGACGTCCCTCCTCTCTCCGTGGGAGGAGTCGGCAAGATTCCCGTTGCTAAGCAGAAGTGATGCGGAACCTCCTCCAGCACTCAGCCGGCTAAGAAGAACAAGCCCAGTCCGGCAGCTCCTACTGCCTCTGCTGCTGCCAGCCTGAGTGAGACTCGCCAAGCTGCTGGGCGCCGAGTCACGCGCCGAGTCATCCGCGACTTGGTTGTCACCGGGTAAGTTTTTGCACCTTGCTTTCTTTGCTCTTTTCTTTCTCATTACTGCTGTTCTATCTTATATATCTTGTTGTTTTCAGTGTTGCACCTTTGACGTCAAATCAGGCTGCTTCTAGCATTGCCTCACCACTTATGCCTGCACCTCCTCCAGCTGACTCGGCGGCGTTGAGTCCCATCCGGGTTGATGCTCGCACTGTTTAGGCTCACGCTTCTTAGTGTCAGTCAGACCAGGTGGATCACTCGGCTAGCGCCCCTGTCGCTGGTCAGGAGAAACTTACTGATCTTGGTGCTCACAAGTCTGGCGCCGAGAAACCCTCTGCCCCTAGTTCCTCTAGCATCAACCCTCAAGCTGATGTGAATGAACAACTTCCTGATCTTGGAGCCAGCAAAACTGCTGAGCCCAGTCAGGGGGCTCCACGTCCTTCTTCAAATCCTTCTGCTTGCTCTCCAATTCTGTCAAAAGCCCAGACCCAGCCCAAGGCTTCTGGTTCTACTCGCCCCTCTTCTGGAAAATCCACCTCTTCCAAGCAAGCAACTCTAGTTTGCGCTCCGGGTTCCGCTCCTCAAATTCGGCCTCCTACATCGGCGACCGAGTTCACTTCAACGGGTAAGGGGGACGAATCCGTGGCTGCTGGGTCAGGTGATGGCTCCAATGCTGTTACCCTCCATACCTCTGCCGCTGCAACCCGTGCCACTATGGGAACCGCCCTGAAAACGGTTCGAGTTCTCAGTCGGACGCTCAGTGGCAGAGCCTTGGTTAGGCTGAGCCTTACGCCGTGTCATGGAATGCAGCGGGCCAGCAAGAGTTCTACACTCGTGCCGGGAAGAAGCTGAAGCTGGTCCCCAAGGTCGTCTCCTCCATAACCCAGCAGGCCATTACTCTGATGACCCGTGCCGACAAAATAAACGAGGTGACATAACTTACTCTTTTGTACTGTTGAGTATTTCCTTTATACATATCACCTAGTCCCCGAGGTTACAGTTGACTAAGAGACTTACTGGTTGTAAGCTCTTCAACTATTTGATTTCTTTATGACAAACTCACGTTAGAGCTTCAATCCCTAGCCCTCGAGGTTACTGCCGAGTAAGGAACTTACTCGGCTGTAAGCTCTTAAGCTCTTTTGATTTCTTTATGACGAACTCATGTTAGAGCTTCAATCCCTAGCCCTCGAGGTTACTGCCGAGTAAGGAACTTACTCGGCTGTAAGGTCTTAAGCTCTTCTTTATTCGGACGGTCGCCTGTCTTGACTCTTCCTTATTGTCTAACTTCTTTGATTATCTTACGCACAACGAGCGCACCAAGGTGGACCAAGATCTCCTCCGGGCGCATCGCAAGCTCGAACTTGCGTATGAGAAGCTGCAGACTGACACCTTCGGCCAAGGTAATATCTTTGCTTTTCCCTTTTCTATTTTTGGTGTAATTCTCCTTGGTTCATCTTTTCATTTTTCTTCTCGCTCTTGTCTCACAACCACTGCTCATTCCACCATCAATGAACTTTACTCGCAAATCAGCAAGGCCGAGAGTAAATTTTTTACCTCCCTAAGCCAATTGCTAAAATTTTTCTGTTGGTACTGACAAATATTTGTTCTGAATAAGCAGAGAAGCACCAAGCCGAACTCCAGAAGGAGCGAGATGAGGTGACTCGGCTGAAGGAATTAATGGACGAGACGGAGCAGAAGCACTTGGCCGAGGTGAAAGGGCTGAAGGAGGAGCTTGCCGAGAAGAACGAGCAGCAGGCTGCCAGCGCCGAGAAGACTAAGAAGTTGCTCGACGAGGCCGAGTCATTGGTCGAGTCAACCAATATGAACCTCGACGCACTTCAAGCCAAGACCAAGACTTGGCATAGCAAGCTCGCTGCCATCAACTTCTTTCTCGGTAGTTAGTTCTTACTCTGTACGCATTGTCCAAGTCCTGGTGGATTTCTTCCATCTGCCCTTGCTATTTGCTAACTTTCTCTTTTTGCTTGCAGAGAACTTTCCTGAGGCCAACATATTTGCCATCCGAGCCATGAAGAAAGTGAGAGCTGAGGCTGGTGCTCTGCTGACGGCGAGGTGTCCATGGAGGAGCTGCTCGCAGCGGTGTCTGAACGGGTCAAGACGCTCAGATCCTGCGATGTGGACTTGCTCAAAGCGGCTATCCATGCGTTTCGCATGCTCTGGCCGGATGAAAACCCGCCCGAACTAATCGAGCCCCTAGCCGAGAGACTGCTCCTTACTAAAGACCGGCTGGATCAATGGCGTGAGTCGGCCGGCCGGGCTGCAGCGGAAAAGGCTCTCTCCTTCGTGCTTTCATGGTACGAGGACATCAACCTTGATGTTCTTGCTCGCATAAGGGGAGATGGCAAATGGTTGAACGACCCGGAGCTGATCAAGAAGCGCCAGGAGCGAGCTTATGCCATGATCGAGTACACCATGGTGCACGCTTGGTGTGAAGGGCCCAGCTTCCTCGACCTTGGCGATCTGCTCGTCGAAGTTCCTGCTGAAGAAGGTGGCGACAGCGAGGCGACCGAGTCAGATGATCTAGATGACCCGGCTGCAGATGCCCCTCACCCGGCCTATGCTCCAAGCACTCCTGGTTCTGAGAATGCTCCTCCGAGTTCTCCTGCTCCTTAGGCCAACAAATACTCGAACTTTTATTAGATCCCCGGTATGCCGGGTACAGATGTAACGTACATTGCACTTGGAGTTTGACTATGTGCCTTGTTATAGGCTTTATATATTTGCGTTATGCTTTGAGTGCGAATCACTCAAGGACAAGTCCCCAAGTTTCCTTGCCTCTGGCCCTTGTCTACCTTTTTAGGTGTTCGACATTAGGATCTCAAAGTACAAAGGATATAGTTAGCGGGTATGAAACTTGGATATCTTGGCCGAGACTACTCGAAACGTTGTATAACAAGACCTGTAGAGAGTTAGGCAAAAACTAAAGCCGACTCGCGTTTCTCCCTTGTATTTATCCAGCGTTCGTGTTTACTCGTCTTAGATCCTTTTCTCTTTCTTGCCATGAAGCCGTGTTTTCGGACAACAACATAGTCGAAAAGTTGATTTCTTCCGAGTAAACACTACTTGTTCCGAGATAAATTTTGGGTATCACGCCAGCCGACGTAAAATAATTGAAATGGAAAGCCTAAGGGGTAGTCCCGAGTCAGTTTTTCGAATCATACAATTTTATTATTAGCACATAGCCGGCAAACACGTCCGACATATGAGAGTTCGACTGATACATGCGCTGCTTGTCCTAAGTATAGAAGGGACAAAGCAGTGCCACATTCCATGGCCTTTTAGTTTCATCTCCTGACCTGTCTGCCTTGTTCTTTTGTGCTTCACGAGCGTCTATGAGATAGTAGGAATCATTGTGCAATTCTTTGCTTACAATGAATGGACCTTCCCATGGAGGTAATAATTTATGCATTCCAGCTATGCGCTGCACCTGCCGTAGCACCATATCTCCTTCTCGAAAAACATGAGGTTGCACTTTCCAACTAGGGTAGCGTCGGAGATTTTGTTGATATATAGCAGATCTAGAGAATGCCATTTCCCTTGCTTCTTCGAGTAAATCTACTCCATCTTCTCGGGCCTCTGTTACCTCGGCTTCCGAGTATTGCCTTATCCTTGGCGAGTCATATTCTATGTCGGCAGGCAAAACTGCTTCAGCCCCATATACAAGGAAAAATGGCGTATAACCAGTTGATCGATTCGGAGTCATTCTTAAGATCCACAGTACTGAGGGTAGTTCCTCTAGCCAACAACCAGGTGATCTCTGGAGTGGTTCCATTAAGCGGGGTTTTATCCCGGATAGAACTAAGCCATTAGCCCGTTCAACTTGTCCATTTGATTTGAGATGGGCGACTGACGCTACGTCGAGTCTTATTCGGTGTTCCCCACAGAAGCGAGCAAAATCTCCTTCGGCAAAGTTTGTGCCATTGTCCTTGATCACACTATGCGGGTAACCGTATCTGAGGATTATATCCCTTAGGAATGTAACAGCTGTTCTGCCGACCAGTTTTTTGATTGGTTTCACTTCTATCCACTTAGTGAACTTATCAATCATGACCAAGATATGAGTTATGCCTCTCCTTGCTGGTTTGAATGGTCCTACCATATCTAGGCACCATACTGCAAACGACCAATGTATTGGTATAGTCTTCAATTCAGACGCTGGTAATGTGACTTGGACGCATAGTGTTGACAACCACTTCATTTCCCGACTAGCTCTTGCGCTTGTGCCAATGCGCTTGGATAGTAGAATCCATGTCGGAATTCCTTGGCTACCAACGCTCTTGATGACGCATGGTGCCCGCACTCTCCCTGATGGATATCCAACAAGATCTCCTGGCCTTGCTCTGAGATGATGCAACGCTGCAGTACACTTGTCACACTCCGCTTGTAGAGTTCCTTGTTGATTATGGTGTATGCTTTTGCTCTTCGTGTTGTTTGCCTTGCCAGTGTTTCATCACTCGGCAAGGTTCTATCTTTCAAATAACTGAATATTGGTTGTGCCCATGTTGGTATTAGTGGTTCCGGGTCTGCTTCAACATCAATGTCCATTTGTTCCGCCAACATATACTTTGCCGACATAACCTCAGGAGTCCCCGAGTGTGATTTGGATATCCCTGAGGTGAACGGATCAGTCCCCGAGTGACTCGAACCTACCCCTGAGTCGATATCCATTGGCAATGCCTCTGATTCCTGACTCGCCGGGATGACCCTGATTGATTCGGACTCTAGTGACGGTTTGATCGATGGCTTACTGAGATGCTCTAATGCTACCCCTGGTGGTATTGCTTGTATAGATGATCCTAGCTTGGATAACACGTTTCCTGCCTCATTTTCTGCTCTAGGAATGTGATGAAATTCACAACCGTCAAAATATCCCGAAATTTGCTGCACGTGATAGCGATATAATGCCATGTTTGCGTCCAGTGCGTCCCAATGTCCAAACACTTGCTGAATCACCAAATCCGAATCGCCAAAACACATGATCCTTTTGATACCAATTTCCTTGGCTACTTTAATGCCATGGACGAGTGCTTCATACTCGGCAACGTTGTTAGAATCAGCAAAATGAATCCGCAAGACATACCTCAGTTGATCCCTCTTTGGAGATGTGAGCAGTATCCCGGCGCCTAGACCCATTCTCGTCTTGGACCCGTCAAAATGCATTTTCCAGTAATTTGGATCTGGTAGTGGTGGCTCGTACTACATCTCCATCCATTCTACAAAGAAATCTGGAACGGCTTGAGATTTTATTGCATCCCGCCTATCATATTGTAGAGTGTATGGTGTCAGTTCAATGACCCATTTGGCTACTCGGCCGCTGGCTTCTTTGCTGCCCAATATATCCGAGATAGGTGCCTCGCATATTACCCGGAATGGGTGTTCTTGAAAATAATGTTTCAGCTTCTTTGCTGCCATATATACCCCATATGTCATCTTCTGATATTGCGGGTAATTCTGTTTCGAGACAGAGCACTTCGCTCAAGTAATATACTGGTCTTTGGACTGATTTGCCCCCTTCTTCACGTTCAGCCACTATTACTGCACTTACAACTCTGTTAGTTGCGGCGACATAGAGCAGCATTGGATCCTCGGATAGTGGTGACGCTAATATTGGTGTTGTTGCCAAAATTTTCTTTAATTCGTGGAAAGCACTATCAGCTTGCTGTGTCCATGTGAATTTGTCTGATTTCTTCATCAGCTGATATAGTGGTAGGGCTTTTTCTCCTAGCCGACTAACAAACCTGCTCAATGAAGCCAGGCATCGAGTAAACTTCTGGACATCATTGAGGGTTTTTGGCAATTCCATTCTTTCGATGGCCCTGATCTTTGTCGGGTTAGCTTCAATTCCTCGGCTAGATACAAGGAATCCGAGTAATTTTCTAGTCGGGACACCAAATGTACATTTTTCCGGGTTAAGTTTCATCCGGAATCTTCTCAAGTTTGTGAATGTTTGACGCAAGTCCTCAATTAGAGTATGACTTTGTTTGGTTTTTATTACCACGTCATCGACGTATACTTGAACATTTTTGGCCAATTGATCTTGCAAGCATTTTTGCATGCATCTATGATATGTTGTGCCTGCATTTCTCAATCCGAATGGCATGGTGCGATAGCAATAAGCCCCGTACGGGGTGATAAAAGCTGTCTTTATTTGATCATTTGGATTTAGTGGAATCTGATGGAATCCTGAATTTGCATTCACAAATGACAACATCTCACACCCAGCAGTAGAATCTATGACTTGATCGATCCGAGGCAGAGGAAATGGATCTTTTGGACATGCTTTATTGAGGTTCATGTATTCAATACACATGCGCCATACCACTGCCATGTTCGGGTCATCTTTCTTCTTCTCGACCAGGACTGGATTTGACAACCAGTCCGGGTGCAGCACTTCCATGATGAATCCAGCAGCTGAAAGTGTTGCAATCTCGGCCGCTATTACTTTCCTCCTATCTTCGGCGAAGCGGCGGAGGGGTTGCTTCACCGGCCTTGCATCTGGTCTTACATGAAGAGAGTGCTCAGCCAGCTCCCTAGGAACTCCTTGCAGATCTTGAGTGGACCATGCAAAGATGTCCCGATTCTCACGGAGGAAGCTAGTGAGCTCGCTTTCCTATTTATTTGTAAGGCCAGCCCCAATGGTTACTGTGCGCTCTGGGAAAGTTTCATCCACCTGCACCTTCTTGGTTTCCTTGGTTGCTTGAAATGACACATTGCCATGCGGGTTGGTGAGTGCCGGCATGGACATTTGTGCTGCTTTGGCCAATGCTGCCACCTCCAACATCTGACTTTTCTCTTGTGCTATGACGAGTGACTCGGCCAGTGAAGATCCGGCTGAGGCACAAGAAATAGATCTTTTGTAATCTCCTTCAACTGTGATCAACCCACATGGGCCTGGCAGCTTCATCTTCAAGTAAGCGATGTGAGGAGTATCCATGAACTTTGCCATAGCCGGCCTGCCGAGTAAGGCATGATATGAGCTGACCAAATCTACTACCTCGAACTCTATGGCTTCAGTGCGAGAATTTTCTCTGTTGCTGAATAAGACGTTAACCTAGATCTTGCCAATTGCCTCACAGGACAATCCCGGCACAATCCCGTGGAAAGTGGTCTTAGTCGGCTCCAGCGTGTTCATGGTAATGCCTAACTTGAGCATAGTATCCTTGTACATGATGTTGATGCTACTGCCATCATAGATTAACACCTTTGAAAATTTCACGTTGATATCTGGGCCCATGAACGTTGGATCCAGAACCAGAGCGTATCCTCCTGGGGTTGGCATGATTTTGGTGTGATCTTTTATACTCCAAGTTATCTCTTGCTCAGACCAATGCATGAACTTGGGAATTGCCGGCATCGTGGCATTCACTTCCATCATTCGTCGCAGCTGGCTCTTCTTGTCATTTGGCTCTGTGACAAAGACAACATAGCTCTAGTGATGTTCTCTGTAATTATTTCTGGTTCCGTTGCCGACATGGGCATCGTCACCTCTTGGATTGTGCACTTGGTGCACAACTTCTCTTCTTTCTTGATTCTGATACCTCGGCTGCCTGTTTTCATATCTGTTATCTGCTCCTACTGCTTGAGCATTTCCTCCTGTAAGTGGAGGAGGGGGAGGTGGTGGAAGCAGCTTGTTCGGCGAGTCCACTCTGTCTCCTTTCTGAAACCAAGTGCATTTCCTTGTTGAGTGATTTGCTGGATTACTCGGACTTGGCATGTGAAACTTACACGGCTGTGGGCGATTCCGCCTCTTTTAAGTGCTCGTGAAATTGCTCACGAAGGCGTCGTGAAAATCAATCCAACTGTTGATGCTTCCGGGTGGAAAATTGTTCAACCATACCCGAGCTGGTCCTTCCAGCATCTGCGGTACGTAACATACTGCCCATCTCAAGTTTCCCTGCGCGATCTTCACAGCGGTTCCATAGTCTATGAGCCAATCCTCTGTCTTTGTGCTTCCATCATATGTTTTTGTCCCTCTGGCCAGCTGGAAATTTGGCACCGGTGGCTCCTTCATGATCCTTGGGCCAAAACATGGTGGACCCTGCGGACCTTGTGATTCAATTATCTCTGCCATTTTTATGCGGTCAAGCTTCAGCCTGGCATCATCCGGCTGAAGGTCCCTACCTCCGAGTAACCATCATTATACTTATTCGCATTCGGGTCAGCTGGCTATTGAACTGCTTTTCCCGCGCTCTGCTGTCTTCTTCCCAGCTGAGCTGGTGCGTTATTCGGAGCTGGATTTCCTCCTCCGGCCGAGTGAGTTGCGCGCCGAGTATGAGGCGCACAATTTTGCCCTCCGTTGTCATTTCTCTGTCCAATTTTTTCCTAGTTTTCATTTTCTCGGGGATTATTTCTTTTTGCCCCTTGCGCATGCACCGGGTTTCCTTGAACTACCGCCATATCATAGGCGACCATGTGCTTGTTTCTTCCAGAATCCACACTTTTTTCTTTTCTCGGCCTGGGTGCCGCTCCGGGTGAGGATGCCGTCTGCCCAGCCGATCTTGCCGGAATAGGAGTTGCCGAGTGAACCAGCTGTGATCTCCCTTCTATACCCAGATTTGCTCTGTAATATGCCTCATTTAGCATGCTGGCTGCTTTTACTAACTCATTGACTTGTTCTTGCTGCCTTTTCTTTGCTTCCCCCTCCAAGTGGGGTAATTCTGCCATTGCTGCTTCTGCTACTCGCAGATTAGTTGTTGTTGTGTTGTACGTTGGACGCATGGCCGTCTCATTGCTGTTTTCTGGTGTTATCTTTGATGTCGCATCTGCCAGTTCTTCATTGAGGTTCCTTCCTCTCAATCTTGTTGCATCAAGACGGGTCTTTGCGCCCTTGACTCGATTTGCCGAGATAAGCTCTCGAATAGTGATATCCACATCCTGCTGTAATTATGCTAGCTCCTTTGCTTTCTCCGGGACTTTTATCCTGGATTCTTCCAACTCGGCTTGCACACGTGAAGGGTCAATTTCTTGTGCCACTGGATCTGCCAACTTGTCTATCGCTTCCTGTAGCTCCTTAGCTCTTTTGCTCCTAGCTATGTTCTCTGGTTTCTCCAGCGGCGCCTTTGCTGTTCTTGCAGCCCTTGGCGTTTCCTCATGACTTCCTCCTTCTGTGTTTTCATTTACCACTGGAACTACTGGGGGAGATACGGGGTTTTGGGCAGTCATCTTTACCTCCATGGAGAAGAGTTGGAGAGGTTTCCTAGCGACTGGTGTCGTTGGGGGATCCGGCACCAGGACGACGTGCTCAGGATATGCGCGTTCCACGCGCACCGCGATGTAGACCTGGTGCTCGCCGAATTTGATGAAGTGACCGCCCCTAGGGAACGGCTTGGTCCTGAAGCAGCCCGCGTTGTCACTGACGAAGTTGAGCGCTCCAACCTCTGGATGAGGCCGGAGTAGACGCACTCGCCGGTCTTGGCGATGATGTTGCCCGTCCGGATGAAGACTCCATCAAGCACCTGCTTCTGCCCCACGGTGGGCGCCAACTGTCGTGGTGATGGCACGACAGATGCCATGGGTAGGCTTAAGTTAGGGGCCGAATGGGTGCTTGTGGTCACCGGGGAGGGAGTGCACGGTCGAGCCATGCACAAAGAACAAGAAGAACTCTCCACACTTGACAATTTGATTGATACCCCAAAGATTACAAGTGCTCCTTGAGCTGTACTGGCTTGAGTATGCAGCACATGTTCTCTACTTGGTCCAACCTCCTTCTTCTACTGCTATGCCCTCCCTTATATAGGCAGTGCTAGCTAGCTAATACCCATTTGGGTTCTAGGGTTTACTATTTGGATCTTAGTCCCTACAATATGGGCCGGGTTATGGGCTTGCCTTAAGCCCATAGGCCCGGTCCATAAAGCTTGACAGCTAACGGTCTTCTTGTACGCTGATTCTGGTTCTTTTTGGCGTCACGCTGTTACTTTGTATGTCAGCGCTTGCTTTGGGCGTCACCCGGCTCATTTTGTGTCACCCGGCTCCTTTTGACCACGCTTTACCATGGTACATCCCGAACCTTACTCGGAAAGGTGCCACATGTCCTTCTTGACTCGGCCCTTCCTCGGTTGACTCTACTCGTTGGTACCTGCAAGGGTTACAACTTTGTCCTATTCGGGCCGAGATAGTTTGTATCTTGGTTCTCATGCTTATCTTTCCCGGCCGTTCTTACCCGGCCTGGTTCATTTTTCAATCGGAGCCAACCCAACTGCGCTATGTTTCCCCTCTCGTGACCCTACCGGGGGTTATCCCCCCGACAACATGCATTGAAAAATGTTTGTTTGTTTCACATACAAAAAACATAGCATAGTGTCAATCATCTTGTACCTCATAGAGTAGAAAATAAATGCATAGGACACCTTCAAAGTTCACAAGGGTGACTAGAAACAAATGGAACAAGAACAAGTAATATCACAATATGCATCAATCAATAAGCTTTGGAACACTGCAGACAGAATGACAACTATGCTCTCTTAATGGTGCCTAAAGGTAGAAGGTGGAGACTCAAATAATGTTGGAAGAAAGGCCTTTTATAAAGGAAGCAGGGATTTCATGTTTCAAAAAGAGCTTCCAAAAATTATGGTACTTGTTAGCTTTCAGCCCTCATTGCACCTATCATAAGCATATTGAAGTGATTAATGTTAAAGTGAACAAAGATGGAGGATATGCTTGAATACGAGGGCCACACCTCAAGCTACTCAACTTTAGTCACATGTAAGTTATTGTCATTATAAGTATTTGCATATCAATGAGAACCGCCAACGGGGTACCCCTTGCACATGGTACCAGAGCTTTCCCATAACCAAAATGACAAGGAAAGCAGACAATGAGCATCTCATCAATCTTTTTATTTACCATATGCATAGCTTTTTATTGAGGATGCTTCATAGATAGCTCGCTATGGTGATGCTGCAAGTTTCCACCATGATTAGGCATGGCTTAGGATAGCGGCCCAGGTGTTTCTCTAACACAGAATACAAACTCCACGGACTTACAAGTTGCCTCTTTATTTCACACCGGTGACATCCATAGACAAAAGAGCATGATATCAACTGAGTACAAATTACAAGTGCAATGTTGAAAACGTTCCCCGTGACAACACGATTCTGCTAATTCCAATGTATAAGTGCAAGCATAAACAACATAGATGACACACTGGTTCAAGTTTATTAGGGTCAAAGAATATAAAGTGTGCCATCAAGTTCGTGAGGGCTTTAATCACTAATTTTTCACATCACAAAATAGTTTTTAATTGGAAGATAGCTGAAAACAAGAATATACTTGGAATGGTGTAACACACCATGCATAGGAGTTTATAGTGCAAACTTTGGAATAACTTGGTTTCTTGGGAGTTGGAAGCATGAGTAGAGCTTACTCATAAAAGTGGAGGCTAGCAAAAGACTAGGAGCAACCAACTAAGAGAGCAATAATGGCCATAATCATGTAGTGCAACAAAGAAATACTAATTAAAGCATAGAGTGGTACTACAAGTCAAGGACTAAATTATCATAGAGGCTACAGTGATTTTTCATAGTCATAACATGGTGTGATGATGTGCCAAGTCAACCCAAGCAAAGCATCAAAGGAGAAAACCACAATACTATGCTTTTTGCATGCTAAAACAACACATAATTTTTTCAAGGCACACTAAGCAATCCCATTTGTTTGGAACAAGACATGATACAACAATAATCACTAAGAATAAGGTCAAAATAACACCTAGCATGTCATGCTAGAGTCTAAGTCACAGTCAATGCAAGCTCCTCTTGCACATTCAAGCAAGAACTTACTGCTCCTTTCCAACACCAAGCAACTTATTTGCAAAACAACACAGCGAGAATGAGGGTCCAAACTACTTTATTCAATAAAACTAATCAACCTAAGCAAAGCAAACGAAAACTAAGACGCTCCAAGAACAACACAACTTGTGCATGAAACAATAAAAAACGAAGTGTCTAGACAGACCTGAGCTTTTTATTGATGAAGAAGGGGATGCCTTGGGCATCCCCAAGCTTTGACGCTTGTACCTCTTGGATATTTATTGGGGTGAAACCATGGTGGCATACCCAAGCTTGAGCTTTTGTCCATTCTTCATCTCATTGCATGATTCTCTCTCTACACCTGAATTTTTTTCCTTCATAGAAAACTTCACACAATCTTCATTAGCAATATTAGTTTATTTAAAAGATATTAGACCTCTAGAAAAGATTTGGAACAACAAGTATTTTCACTAAAAACACAAGCTACTGTATTAAATCCTTCAAAAATCTCAATTCACCTAATGAGAACTCAAAAAGGAATCAATAAGAAGCAAATGGAAATAATGGCAGAAATCTGTCAAAACATACCATCAGGTAGAAACCGATTTTTTAGGACATCTTCTGTTACTCAAATCAAAAATTGTTGAACTAACAAAAGTTATCTAACATACTGAGGGATTTATTCGTAAATTTTGAGATCAATCCGAGTTACAGAGATTCCTCACAATTTTTTTTGGTGGAGGACAGAAATCTGTTTCGAGATAGCAACTCCCCAAATCTTACTTCCCTCTCATTAGAAGTCATTCTTTGCACAAAAAGCAAAAAAAAAGGAGAAGGAGAGGTAATTACTGAAATAATAACTTCCAAGACTCAAGGAAACTCTTCGGTTATCATCCAACAAGGAAGTGTTCAATACCTTTCTTGAATGGAAAATGATATTTAATGGTGTCTTCTTTCATATCAATGATGGCACCAACTGTTCTAAAAAAAGGTCTTCCCAAGGTAATAGGACAAGAAGCATTGTATTCAACATCCAAAACATAGAAATCAACATGGACATAAGCATTGTTAACCAAAATGAGAACATCATTAATACTCTCCATGAGTTCTTCTTAGCATTATCATTGAGTGGGACGTCCAAATAACAATCTTCCAATGGTGGCAAATCAAGCATTTCATAAATCTTCATAGGAATAATAGAGACAATAGAACCAAGATCACATGAAGCTTTAAGATCAAAGTCATTCACTTGCACATAATAATGGGTTCCCAACTATCTTCTACCTTCCTAGGAATAGAAGCTTTGTGTTTTAGCTTCTCTTCCTTAATCTTAACAGGAGCATCTGTAATGTGTTTGGTGAAAGCAACATGCATATCACTAGCATCAGGACTTCTAGCAAGCTTTTGTAGGAACATAATCACTTCAGAGATATTGCAACCATCTATATCAGATTCAAACATAGAATCACTAGTAGTAGGCTCAATAGGCTTAGGCATAGGAGGAGAAACAGGGACTACTTGTGGTTTAGTGGTGATGGTGCACACACTATTGTTTCTATCAATTTCAGCTTCCCTTTCCCACCTAGCATGAAGTTGAGCTAACAACCTAACATTTTCATCAATAGTTACTTGTATGGCATGATTAGTAGCAAAGGTGTTTTCCATGGTTTCAGGTTTAGTAGACACTTTATTAACCAAGGAAGTTTTAGCTTAAGACAGACATGATATATTTTTCTCAACATTTAAAAGCTTTTCCTCTATAGCTATTGAAAGTGGTTTGTATACTAATAAAGTATCTGAACATGACCTCAAGTTCACAGGGGGCAATTCTAGCATTATTGTAAGAGTTTCCACAGGAATTGCCATTATTAGGAGGATAAGGTCTATAATTGTTACCACCAAAATTACTCCTATAAGCATTGTTGTTGAAATTGTTGTTTATAATGAAGTTCACATCAACTTGCTCTTCTTGAGCAACCAAAGAGGCTAAAGGAACACTATTAGGATCTAGAGGAGCTTTCCCATTAACAAGCATAGCCATAATAACATCAATCTTTTCACTCAAAGAGGAAGTTTCCTCAATAGAATTTACCTTCTTACCATGTGGAGATCTCTCAACATGCCATTCAGAGTAGTTAACCATCATATTATCAAGGAACCTTGTTGCAACACCCAAAGTGACTCCCATGAAGGTAACTCCAGCAGCGGAATCCAACCGATTTCTTGAGGAGAAGTTCAAACCTGCATAAAAAGTCTGGATAATCATCCAAGCAGTGAGTCCATGAGTGGGGCAATTCCTAACCAAAGATTTCACTCTTTCCCAGGATGGAGCAACATGTTCACTATCAAGTTGTTTAAATTTCATAATGTCACTTATCATAGATATAATCTTGGCAGGAGGATAGTACTTTCCACTAAAAGCATCTTTACACTTAGTCCAAGAATCAATACTATGTTTAGGCAAGGATAGCAACCATTCTTTATCTTTTCCTCTCAAGGAGAAAGGAAAAAGCTTAAGCTTAATAATATCTCCATCTACATCCTTATACTTTTGCATCTCTCAAAATTCAACCAAGCTATTGAGATGGGAAGTAGGATCATCAGAACTAGCACCAGAAAATTGCTCTCTCATCACAAGATTCAACAAAGCAGGCTTAATTTCATAAAAGGTAGCATTAGGAGCAGGTGGAACAATGAGTGCTTAGGAAATCATTGTTGTTGGTGCTAGTGAAGTCACACAACTTGGTGTTCTCAGCAGGGTTCATTTTGGCAAAGGTGGGCAAGCCAAAAACAGCAGCAGCAGCTAGAGCAAGAACTAATTTTGTTGGGTTTTCTGGAAAGAGGCAAACAAAACCAAGAAAAAGAAACAAAGAAAACTAAAAACAAAGTAAAGATAAAGGAAGTGAAGGACTCCCCTAGTGAGGACGTCCATATCCTCCCCGGCAACAACGCCAACAAACTTGTTGATGGTGCTTGACATGGAGGACTTCGTTGGAAACCCCAAGAGGTAGGTGTGATGAGCACAGCAGCAAGTCTTCCCTCAGTAGAGACCGAGGTTATCGAACCAGAAGGAGGAAGGAAATGTCTCACATGTGTTGCAAGCAATGCGGAGACCTTCACAACACAAACTCAAGACTTTGCCCCAACGAACAATGAGGTTGTCAAGCTCACCGGTTTTGTCACATCCCAAGATTTTCCAAATCTTGTAATGTGAAAAATAAATGAATGAAATAAAATTTTGTTTGATTTTTAGGGCCAGAAGAATCTTTTTGAATTCAATTGGAACTTCAAACCAATTTGGATCAAATAAATCCTAAAGGGATTTATAAAGATAAACATTTAATAAAGGAAAATAAAATGTTTTGGAATTACTATTCTTGGATCTTTTAATAAAAGATTTTGTTTTCAAATGAAAAGGTGGATTTATAAATAAAGATTATTTTATAAAGCCAAATTAAACCTTGGCCAAGCTTTTGAATTAAAACATTTTGTTTTGAATAAAAATAGCAAAGGTTTATTTAAATAAAATAATAAGGAATTAATATCCAAATTTTATTTAATTAAAAGGTTTTACCATTTTAATTAAAACATCAAAACTTATTAAATTATTTTAAATAAGTTTTCTAAGTATTTTATTTTCTTAATTAAAACCTACTGAAGTGTTTTGGTTTTGTTTTAGATTTCAAAATAAATATTTTAATAAAACAAATCCTATTTGATTTAATAACTAAGGCCCATTTATTTAATTGTTAATGGACCATAAATAAAAATGTTATTTTTGTTTTAAACAAGTTTCCAAATATCTTTATTTCCAAATGAAACCTACTGATTTGGTTTTGAAAATATTTGGATTTCAAATGGAGATTTTATTAATTAAATCAAACCCTATTTTATTAAATAACTAATGATCCATTTTATTTAATTAATGAATGGATCGTAAAAAAATTTAAATATTATTTTATTTTGGACTTTGGTTTGTGTTGATAAACAGAACCCAAAACTTATTACAAGTGTGGTGAATGTTTGATTTATTTGAATATTTGTCTTGTTGTTTGAATTGTGAATTGAATTTCAAATCAGTAAATAGAAATAGAAAAGGAAAAAGTTTCTGTACAAAAAAAAAGAGAAACAACAGCAGCCCAACAAGGCCCAGCCCAACAGCCCAGCTCCTTTTCTCCCCCGAACCGTTTTTCTTCACCGCAAAAGCGACCCACTAAGCAACTGACTTGTGGACCCCTCCCCCTCACCTCCTTTCTCGCTGGCAAGCAGGCCCCACATCCCCAGCCATCGTCTTCAACGAGACCCTGTCGCCTGCCGTTACAGTGAGATTACTCCGGCGTTGATTACGCATGAAGGAGGCTTTGATTTCTCGCAATGACCATGCCCCTTTAAACGCCAGTGACTCCTCTCCACTTGCCCTCTGTCGCCCCACCACGACACGCCCTCAGGATGTCCAATTTCGACCAACACTCGCTTTGTTCCGACGATGCTCCGGCGAAGATTCCGGCCAGCACACGCCACCTCTTGCCCCTCGAGCTCGCAGCTGTGATCACCATCACCCTGCGAACCTTTCTACAGCCGCAACTCGCTCGCGCGTACCTCACAGCGTCGGCAACGACAACAACAGCCGCCACCGCCGCCGTCTGGTTTCTCCGATGACCTCCCTCTTGTAAACCAGACTACCCCGGCCCCTCTCGTTCACGCACACACATTCGCCGTATCTTTGCGCATCTGACCGTGTATCTTGTTTGTATCCGAGTGATCCCCAGCGCTGTCCTCGACGACGACTGAGTAAGGCCGGGGCGCAGCTCCACTCCGGCGAGCAATCCAGCCCGCTCCAGTGCGCCCCCTTACAAACCGCAAGCGAGTTGAGTCTCAGCGTCACTCCAGGAACTCGGTGAGCATTCCCTTTTCCCCTCTCGCTTCCTGTTTCGCCGGCGCCGCCACCGTCTGGCCGCTCCACCGCCAGCCACCGCCGCAGCGCCGCTCGTTTAAGGTCGAGCACCCCACAGCCAGTTTCTGTTTAAAACAAGATTTGAATCAGAATTAGATGCAGTTTTGAAAACCCTGTAACTTTCAAACCACACGTCCAAAAATTACAAATTTTATATCATTGTAATCAGGGGAACAAACCCTAGCCAACCATGCCCTTAGTTTAGCAAATAGTATCTGTTAGCTTGTTTGAATTTGCAGAAACATTTTTATGCTTGATAAGGATGTAAAAATTGTTTAAAAATGAATTTGGGGTTAAAATCTTTGGCAATTGGATTGATTTAAACCTACTGACCCTAGGAAACACTTTGTGGACTCAAAAATGTATTTGGTGAAATAAAATAATGATTCTTTGATTTAAAACCATTTCTAGTCAAATAGAAATGTGGTTTATTTATTAAAAATGGTTTTGGAAGAAACCTTTGGAAAATGTTTTGTTTTAAAACTCTCTGACCACAAACACCAAGTTTTATAATTTGAAAACATATTTGGTGAACCCTATAGGTTAATGCCTTAGTAAAAATATTTCTACACCACATAAAATGATACTTTGTTTTGAAAATGGTTTTGAAGTGAAACCTTTTGTAAAATGACTTTGCCACTTTACAAAATGACCATTAGGTGTATTCCAATGTTTATGACCCATTAGGAACCACTTTTTCAAACAAAACAAAGCTTGGCATGCTTGCATGCATTACTTTGACTTTGTTATTTTATGTGTTGTTTTGCTTGAATGGTAGATTGAAAATTGTTTTGCTTGATTGATTTGTAGTGACTTGAAGTGTGTGAACATTGCAAAGATCAAGGAGTGAACTTATACTGTAGGGTTCCCAATCTTAGATAAGATAGAGCCCTCTGTGTTTACAATGCTAGTCCCTGGATCAATAGCTAGCATCCACAGTTGAGATGTAATATCAAGAAACAAAGGTCATAATAGAACTTTATAACCAGGAATAACATAAGTTTATTACATCAAACATAGCTCATTTGGCTATTACATTACATTGCAGCGGAATAATTATAATCATGGGGTCCTTCATCTTCAAAGTGCCACAGGCAGATGTTGGTTGTAGACTTTGTAATCCTAATCAAACAATCTTCACTAAAATCAATCAAACCTGCAACATACAAGTTACAACCACAAAGGGTCAATACATTTGAATTGTATTGGCAAGTGATACTATGGTAGTATAGTGGAATCTATTATCTATATGAATTTGGCTAAGTGGAGTTGAGGCTTGCATTGCTCAAAATAGATTTTTCTTATCATTTTGAAAATACTAAGTTTTTGCTTGACAAAATCATTTCCTCAATCAAAGATTTCAAGATCCTTGTACCAAGCCATCTCTCCATCAATGATTGAAGAATTTAAACAACCCTTGTTCAAACCACAAGATTTTAATTTAGAAATTGGAATGATGAGATTCTTGATTGCTTCCATGTCTTGATGCTCAATTTGTCCTTTACCAGGGACATGGCTAAGTACTTAGGTTTTGCACTCTGCAGAGGTGGTGCACTTTCCCCACAAGACTTGGTTTCCCAAGACAAGATCTTTCAGAAGCCTTTCCTTAGACCAAAATGGACGCGCTCCAACCTATCAAACACTACCACCCACTGTCCATATGGCTAAGTTCTTGCAACCTATATGATCATGGCAGAGCCCATATTGCCAAGTGGTTGCACTTGAAGCTTCTCAACATTTGACATCTCAAATCCCTTTGTTTCCTGGGTGGCATTCCACAAGTGAGATACACAACCCAAGCCCATGGCATTGTGAACCACTCAACCATTCTCCACCAAGCAAGCCCATTCCACCTAGGGGATTCATTAACTTAGTTGTTTTATTAAACAAACACATAAGTCCTCAGACTTTGAATATTTTTCCATAGTGTGAATATATTTTCCACCCATGTTTTCTATTAGCTAGGCTAAGCTTGATAGTAGTAGGAATCTTTAACTTAGGAAAATCCTACTAAGGATTCATTACTATGTTTTCCTATAGCAAGATCTATACTTAGCAAAATCCATGCAAGTTTTACTTAGCAAAAATCACTAATGCATAGTGAAAGTAATAGGACAAAAGTATGAAGCATCACTTGCCTTTTTGGTAGGGAATGGTGGTTCACTCCTTGATCTTTCTAGTCTCACACTTCACTACAAGTCAATCAAGCAAACACCAATTCAATTTACATTCCCATCAATAATCACTCAAACAAATTCACACACACAAGACACACTACTAGGAAAATGGTCGTCTGTGGCGCACCTAAAAGGCCCATCCGTGGCGCACCTGTAGTGCGCCACGGGCCTTGCTCTACGGCTATCTCTCAGCCGTGGCGCACTGCCTAGTGCTCCACGGTTGTGTAGAGATAGGCGTAGCGCACCCCCTAGTGCGCCACAGAAGTTTGGCGTGGTGCGCTACCCCTTGGATCTTCTGTGGCGCACTACCCAGTGCGCCACTAAACATCCATGGTGCGCTTTAGGTGTAGTGCGCCACAGAAGGTAGAACATGTGCGCCACAGATGTATTTTTTGTTTTTTTTTAATTTCCAAGCCAGATTATATGCAATACAGATTATATAGAATATTACAGCAGATATACACACACAGATACAAGATATACAATTATATATATAAATACTCGATATGAAAAACAAGATTGAAACAAATACATATAAATAAGTCTCATACATGAATACATAGTCCAAGTTACATTGTTTTGATCATGTTACAAAGTAGTAGTTGGTGACATGCGAATACATGTGTCGATCGAACAAGTTAGAGCTCGGAAGCTCGCCTAGACATCTAAACTAGCTAGCTAGACACAAACGCGGGATAAATAACCAAAGAAGATAAGCATGATCACTGCCGCGACGAAGGTGTAGGTCTTCATCCGGTTCCTTGTCCTAACTCCCGCTAGATAGCGCGTGTATCTATCTTCCTCCTCCGCCATAGTGTTGTACCCTTTGTAGCTATTGCCGCTGAAACGGTGCACCTGTCTCCGGCAGTCTTCCCAATCATCGTAGACTCCGGGAACCCGTCCCTTGTACACGACGTACCACGTCATCTACAAGTTGACAATAATAACTAACCGGTGATTGAAAAAACATGTATAATTAAAGTCGCATATGAAGATACACTTATAGAAAGTACTCTTAAATCAAAAAGAGCAAACTCAAAAAGCATGCCTCATATATAACTAGCTAGGTCGTTGGACACAGGAATATGCTTATGACGGGACCGTTAGCCAAGTAGGATGCACAATTACTAGACTTGTGCATATCACAAGGCTAACAATCCCGTCATAGCACATTCACATATATATTGTGCCACAACATTTCAATCATCGGCATATTCTCGAAAAAGACAAAAATAACTCGAAAAGCATGCCTCATATATAACTAGCTAGGTCGTTGGACACAGGAATTGCTTATGACGGGATTGTTAGCCAAGTAGGATGCACAATTCCTGGACTTGTGCATATCACAAGGCTAACAATCCCGTCATAGCACATTCACATATATATTGTGCCACGACATTTCAAAGCCAGTGAGAGCATCATCCAGAACTTCCTTGATCTTGTCGTAGTTTTTCTTCTTTTCTAGACTCCCCGAGTCGAAATACGTGGCGTGGGAATGCTTCGGCGATAAGGAGATGAGCGTGCAGTGTTCATCTCTGCGCAAAAAATTCAAATGGAATGTGTTGAAAAAAGAATGATGATGATCTAATAAAGCCAATCGACGGTGGCGACTGAATAACAACTTACTCGAGAAAGTAAGGCACGAGAATGTATTCCTTTGTCTTGTTCGCCACGAGGATTCTTTTTAGGTACGAGGCCACGATACGTCGTTCGGCGGGGGAACCCAAGCAGCCGTCACGCATGTAGTAGGGGTCCACTATAGCGATGCCCGGTGTGTTCTCTCTAATGATCTGCATGGCCAGGCTGAGAGAAAAGAGACGGACCATGGTATAGTGCAGCGGGTATAGGTGGAACATATTGAAGATGTCCTCGAACCGCAGGAAGAACAGATCCGCGGGGGCAGTATCGACGAAGCCCAAGCCTGGTGGCACCTTAACCACGAATACCGGGTGCGAGGGATCTTTCTCCGATAGAAGGCGTCTCTCTATCGTCAGCACGCCGTCATGCACACTCTGCAGTTCCGAACTGGCGAGCTTCCGCAAATTCTTAGGTAGCATGGGCTCACCCGCCACATGAATCCTCCACATAATACCCTCGGGTCTTGGTGGCCCGTCCCGAAACCTGATCGGATTCGCAGTTGTTGACGCCACCGGCTGGCTCGAGCTGCTAGATTTTCTTTTCCTGCCCTTTTTTCCTTTTGGAGAGCGGGAAGGCACCGCAATCTGAGCACCGGCCGCCCTATGTAGTGTGTCAGGGCTTAGAATAAAGGGCCGGTTGGTTGTATCAGCTGGCTCTGTAAAGGCGCAAGCTGGAGGCGTCTCCTGAGAACCAAACATACGCTTGGTGATAGTGGCTTTCTCTGTGGGGCCACCAGCTAGGTCTTCTTCGTTGCCAAACGGAGTGCTGAAGAAGTGATCATTCCAGTCTTCGAAGTCCTCGGCCGGATCCTGCGCCATGTGCATATCATCAACATGATCATCCGACCCACCGCGTGGAGGTGACGGCGAGGGCGGTAAGGGGGCCTTGCCACCACTTGTCGCTGGCTCGACAGGCGGTGCTGTTGTTTGTGGCGTGATGGCCCCCGCCGTCCCCAAACGGATCATGCTCTTTGGCCATAGCAAGAACAAGCCGAAGCAACTTCTGAGGACATACGGCTCTTCTTCATCCGCTCCTGGGGGTTGAATGGGAGGTTCCAGGTCGTCGCAGCCCCTTAGCACCCGACTAATTTTAACCTTGTGCACGCTATCTGGCATCGGCTTTGAGTGGAACGTGTGCTGCAAGGGTTGAACGATGGTACCCTTGGCAACATCCCTCAGCTCGTTGTTCACGTAGCATAAGAGAGTGCAAGGAACATCCGTCTGCGGAAAACATGTACGGCGTCGTTAGAGCTAGATGCCACAAGAGTAATATATAGATGGCATGAAAGGCGGTAATTAAAGCAATTTGTTTACCGTGATGGCGTCGAGATCGGCTAATGTCGACGCACCGCATACGGCGACGGGCGTGCAAGAGACAGAAGGGCTGCTTGATGGCGCGGTGCTGGCCGCCGGTGTATTCTCCCTACCGACGGGTGCTTGGAGCTCCGGTGCCGCCGCGACGATGGCAGGGGGGGGCACCAACATGTACTTCGGCGCCGCGGTGATGGCAGGGGGAGTCACCAACACTTGCGGCGCCGCGGTGCTAGCGGGCGGATTCACGAACACGTAGTTCGCCTGATTCGTCGGCGCCGCGTTGTTCGAGTGGCTGCTGACCATGCTTGGAATCGAGCACGGCCCTACTCGACCACCCGCACTCCAGTTCGCTATTGACTCCACCAAGGTAGGCAGGAAGGACGTAAGGGTGATTGCCAGGTTGTCTTGGACGATCTGCGGGATCCGCGCCACTTGTGCCTTAAGTTCTTGAACCTCTCTGTTTTCCTCCTCGCTCCTTCCCGACGGCTCCACATGCTTCCTCGGCGGTGGACCAAAATGATCCACCCAATTCTTACCCCCGAGGCCGGCCAGACGGCCAGCCGACGACGGCTTCTTCGTAACCGGCTCTATTTTCTTGGCCCGGTTCATCGCCCTGTTAAAAGGGTTATCCCACCGGGTGGCCACCATCGACCCCTGGGATGAGGAACCCTGGGATCCATGACTAGCAACAATTTCCTCCTCCTGCAGAAGAAGTAACAGTGAATCATTTAGATCATCGATTAGATTGCAATCGTGTTGATCACCGGTAATTAGATTATACTTACCACAATTTCCTCGAATTCCTTCACCGCAGGATCCGCGATGAGTTGTTTGGTTTTTGGGTCCACATGGTAACGGGCCCTGATGAAGTTTCGAACCTGCCCGGGTTCGAATTTAGCAAAGGGGTTTTCTATCCCCTTGGATCTATACTCTTCGTCCTCCTTATTCCATTTGGCCTCCGCGGTTCTGTATCCACCAGATCCGAGATGGTGATGACCTATATTCATCGCCTGCAGCGCCTTTCCCCGATTACTATTGGCCAGGGCTCTTTCGGATTCACACCTCTCCTTGAACTCCCGGAACTGATCTTCGGTGATCTGCGGGTCAATCTTCTGGATCTCCTCGAGACTTTTGCCTTCTTTATAGATCTTCTTCTTTATCCGGGTTCTCCAGCTGGCCAGGGCGGTGCTCATCTTTGTGAGGGCGGATTTGTTTACTTCGTTCCCATGATAATTTGTGTTCTGATACTTAGCGGGGAACTTGTATCTTGCGTGCAGCTTCTCGAAGAGGAGTGTGCGCAAGTGGCCATTATCTTTATGCCGGAGATTCTCGGTGTTGATCGAGATGGTTGTCCGGGTGATCGCCTCCACGTGCCCACCGTACCCTTTGACGACAAGGGAGGGCTCCAAAGGAACCCCTGATGGGCTCACTTCGGTAATTTCCTCCCTGACCGTGCCGACCGTGTTCGGGCGCCGGTCCTTCGGCTTCTTCTTCTTAGGAGGGTTGCTACCACTCCCTGTGCCCTCGCCGCCATCATTGGTTTCATCGTCCGCCGTTCCTTTGGCTTCTTCCTCCGCGTCTTCCATCTCATCATCCTCGCTCTCCGAAGGATGGTATTCTTCATCGTCTTCTAGACGCTGGGCCGCCTCCCAGAATGTCAATTGTTTATTCAGAGGTCTGAGTTCTCCTTCAGCGCTGATGCGCTTAGAACATCCAGCCTCGTCGTTGTCACACATCTTTGCACTAATAAAAAACAAATAATTGGTTAAATGCACGGAAAAATCCGGCATGACCTTTGCTAATTTTCTTAAACTAGGAGTGCCCGATTTCTGCCGAAACGGAAGTTAATCAACATTCCGGCAAAAATCGGGAATCATTTCATACAAGAACCTGCATTCAAAAATAACAAGTTCCATTCCTGGTTTTCCATAAGGACCAAACCACAGAAGCAACACCTACTGCTACCAAACTTCACAGAATAAAATGGCACTATGTTCGAATGTTTTCAGGAATATATTATTACAGAACACTAAAAGGCACACTTGTTGGGCAATGACTGTAGATTATGAATAAAAGGAAACATAAAAGCAAAAGGTCCTTAAATTTGGCATTCCATCCCTGGATCCATCTATCTATTCCTTGGCCACTCAGCGAATGCAAAATGTAAAGCAGATATTTCTCAGAACTTGCTAATAGATTTTTATGTCCAAAGAAAGAAGTTACCATCTGAACCAAAAGGTACTCAAACAACATTAGTGCCTAAACTGTGCTGGCATTCATATATAAAATTTTCAGCAGTTTCATAAACCAAGGAAATTAAGTTCAGAACATAAACAGGCGAGTGCCTTCAAATCAGGTAAGTAACCAATGTTCTATGAATTGTTAAATTTATTTCATCAGAAAAAGAGAAGTGGCAGTGTAAAATATGACAAACCTTATCTTCAATTCTCAATTTTTCAAGATAACCTAAAATATGACAAACCATATGTACCCACACATTAATATTTCTATCAAATAAAATCAAGGAAAATGACTCCTAAAGTAATCTGCCTAAGTCTTGGTCTAATTCGTTCGCCAGTTTCTGCATCTTCTTCAGTAAAATTCTAGAGTTTTATCTCAAATTTGGGGAGAGACCTACTGAACCCTAACCATGGCCTGCAGAGAGAGGGGAGAGAGAGGGAGAGAGGGGAGAGGCGACGCTCACCTCTGACGGGCGGACGACGACGGGCGAACGATGGAGTGCGACGACGGCGGCCTCCACCTCCTGAGACGCGGCGGCTGCCCCTCCTCGGACACGGGCCTCCTCCTGAGACGCGGGCCTCCTCCTGAGACGCGGGCCTCCTCCTGAGACGCGGGGAGCCCTCCTCCTCCTCAGACGCGGCGGCGGCGGATCGAGAGCGGCGGCGGCAGATCGTGCTCGATTGGGCTGAGAGATGGAGAGATGGGGATGAGAAGTGAGCGGGGACGGGAAGAAGAGGAGGCACGCGCTGTTATAACTAAAGGGCCTTTAGTCCCGGTTGGTGGCTCCAACCGGGACTAAAGGTGCATACGTCCCGGTTGGAGCCACCAACCGGGACCTATAGTCCAATTTTCAGCAGCTGAAGGGGCGCGCACGCAGGGGGCTCTTTCGTCCCGGTTGGTGGCTCCAACCGGGACGTATTCCCCTGATTTCAAATTTTTTCAGTTATTTTCTCTCTGTTCCCGCCTTATTTTTTATTTTGTGGTTTAAATTTGTAATGTTTTTTAAATGATAATTACTTTGGAATTTAGAAAAACTTTAAACATAAAAGTGTTTGGATTTGAATAACTAATTCGAAACCATTTTCTGTTTTGAAAAATAATTAATGTAACCATTTAAACTACGAACCATTTAAAATTAATAATGAAATAACTTATATTTTTTAAATATTAATTTGGAATTTAGAAAAACTTTAAACATAAGAAGTGTATGGATTTGAATAAATAATCCAAAACCAATTTATATTTTTAAAAAATAATTAATGTAACCATTTAAAATTAATTAACTTATATTTTTGCATATTAATTTGGAATTTAGAAAAACTTTAAACATAAAAAGTGTTTGGATTTGAATAAATAATTCAAAACCATTTTTTGTTTTAAAAAAAAATTAATGTAACCATTTAAAATATGAACCATTTGCAATTAAAAATGAATTAGCAATTAATGTAACCATTTAAAATATGAACCATTTACAATTAATGTAAACATAAAATATGAACCATTTACAATTCAAAACCGGTTGGGCTAGCGTTTACAATATTACAATCTTTTTTGACCACGCGTTTACAATATTTTAAACAAAATACTTTGTTCATGAATATTACAATCTTTTTTGACCACGCGTTTACAATATTTTTTGAGCTAGCGTTTTACAATCTTTTTTCCCTTCTTTGTCACGGTTGAATAATTTAGCCCCGGCACTTTAATGTTTCTTCTTTCGAACGGGCTACCTTTTTTGGGTAGGGTTGTCCTTTTTCTTCTTGTGATGTATGTTGCTGCATCGTAGTCGTCGTCATCTTCAATCTTTGGATGGCCGTACTGGTCGAAGTCTTGCTCGTTGGCGACTCCATCCATTCCGATGATGTTTCTTTTTCCTCTCCTCACGACAACACGGCTAGGCTTTGTCGGGTCGGTAATGAAAAAACATTGGTCCACTTTGGTAGCCAGTACCCACAGTTCATTTTTCGCGGCCACGTTTGCACCGGCGGCCTTGGATTTGGCTGCTTCGGGTATAACCATGGTTGTGAAATACCGGTCTTCTCTTTCGACGCTCTTTGCCCATCTGACACGGAACATCGGCACCTTTTCTCCACAGTAGTCGAGCTCCCAGATCTCCTCGATTCTTCCGTAGAATCTTTCCTTCACGTTGTCATCGGTGTAGAATTCCGACGTTACGCCTGAGTTCTGATAATCACACTTGTTGTCCTTTTCCTCCGTGTAGAATGTGTAGCCGTTGATATCATACGCCTGATAGGTCACCAGGTTTTGCATCGGTCCCTGTGACAAGGTGAATACGATCTTTTCCGTGTCAGAAGAATGCGAGCGTGGGGGATTATCAAGGAGCGTCTGCCTAAACCAACGCGTGAAATCTGAGTTGTGCTCTTTGATTATTTCTCCCTGCGTCCTCTGTATGCCCCGGTCACTGTACTTCTTCTCGATTAACCTTTTGTGCTTCTGTACCCAAGGATCGACCAGTTCTAAATGCTGTAGCGCGACGAGGTTTGCTCGATCAAAGTCTGCGCGTCGAAAATCGAAGTCTGCATGCAGTATGCGACGACCCTCTCGGTGACCAGATCCGTCGAGCTTGCCAAGGTGTCTGTTGACGGGAAGACCGACAGGGTTCTCGATGTCTAGATAATTCGTGCAGAAAGAGATGCACTCTTCGGCCAGAAAGCCCTTGGCTATTCTTCCATCTGGACGGGACCTGTTGCGAACGTATCCTTTGATGTGTCCGTTCATCCTTTCGAACGCCATCATGCTGCGGAGAAACATCGGCCCAAGTTGTACGATGTTATCCACGACATGGACCAGCAGATGCACCATAATGTCGAAGAATGCGGGTGGGAAGTAGACCTCAAGCTCACATAGTATCACCACGATCTCCTCCTGTAGCCTTCTGAGCTGATTCAAGCCAATCGACTTCCTAGAGATGACGTCGAAAAACTTGCATAGGCCAAATAACGTTTCACGGACGTGCTCGTCCATTATCCCTCTTAGTGCGACCGGAAGTACCTGCGTCATTAGCACGGCACAGTCGTGAGACTTCATGCCACTGAACCTCTGCTTCGCCTCGTCTAGGTATCTGCTTATCTTGCCCGCGTAGCCGTAAGGAAATTTGACTCCTAGAAGGCACTTGAAAAACTGTTTGATCTCATCCTGGCTTAGAGTGAAGCAAGGAGGGCAGTAATATTCGTTCTTCTTGAACTTTTTACCCTTCCGACGACCTTGTGTCGTCTCCGACTCATGATCATCGTCATCTTCCTGATCATCAGGAGTAGTGCGTCCTCCGTGAAGCTCCTTCCGGATACCCAAGCATATCAGGTCGTGCCTTGCTTTCGGACCATCTTTCGTCCTATCTGGCATGTTGATTATGGTGGCGACCAGACTCTCGCACACGTTTTTCGTGATATGCATGATGTCGAGGCTATGAGGCGTGCGGAGAAACTTCCAGTATGGCAACTCCCAGAAAACAGACCTTGTTTTCCATACCTTCATCAGCGGCTTGTCTTGTTGCTACCTCTTTCGCTTCTTTCCAGGCTTAGGACAATCTTTCCAGTTTTTCAGCAACTCTTCCACTTCTTCGCTGCTCCTACGCTCTGGGATTCCTCGGATCTCTGATTTGCCATCGAACAGGTCTCCACGTTTTCTCCATGGATCATTCTTGCCGAGCCACCTCCGGTGCTCCATGAACACGGTTTTCGATGACCCTGGATCTTTCTCTAGTTGGAGATAGCTTGTGTTATCCATGCACCTAACGCATGCGTAGAATCCTTGGATAACCTGCCCCGAGATATACCCGCAACCTGGATAGTCTTGCACCGTAGTGACCAACGCGGCTCTCATAGTGAAATAATCTTGTGCGACGGCGTCGTAAGTATTGGCTCCAGATTCCCATAACGTGGCTAGCTCCTCTTTCAACAGCCCGAGATACAGATTGATGTCGGTACCAGGTTGTTTCGGCCCTTGAATTAGCATACTCATTTGTATGTACTTCTTCTTCATGCACAACCATGGAGGGAGGTTGTACATCCATACAAACACAGGCCAAGTGCTGTGCGTGCTGCTCTGGCTACCGAACGGATTGAGTCCATCGGTGCTCGCACCAAGCCTGATGTTCCTCGAATCTCCACCGAATTCTGGGAATTCGAGGTCCAATGCTTTCCACTGGCTAGCATCTGAAGGGTGCGTCAGTATCTCATCCTTTTCGGGGTCATCATCATCTCCTGGCTTCTTCCTTTCCGCATGCCATCGCATGAGCTTCGCTTCCTTAGGGTCCGCGAAATAGCGCTGCAGACGAGGGGTGATAGGAAAGTACCATACCACTTTTCGAGGTGCTTTCTTCCCTTTATTGTATCGACTCACGCCGCACACCGGACATGTGGTTTTCTCCGCGTCCTCGCCCCGATAAATGATGCAATCGTTGATGCATGCGTGATATCTAACGTGCGGTAGATCGAGAGGACAGACGATTTTCTTGGCATCCTCGATACTAGTTGGACATGTGTTCCCCTCCGGGAGACGATCGTGCCAGAATGCCATCATATCGTCGAAGCTTGCGTCGCTCAATTTGTGCTTTGCCTTCATCTCCATAGCCTTGAGAGTTACATTCAACCGGGTATCATCGGGCCTGCATCCTTCATACAATGGAGTAACCGCGTCTTTCTCAAGTTGCGCAAGCTTGGCTTTCTCTCTAGCGGCAGCCCTGGCGTTACTCGTCTGCTTGAGAAGCAGCTCTTGCACATAAGGGTCCCGCACCCAGCCTGACGTTGTTCCATCGTCGTCTGCTCCTCCGGCATCTAGATCATCATCATCCCGGTCTGCTTCCGCACCTTCACCATCTCCAGGAGACTCTTCATCATCTCGCCCGTTCTCGCCGTGATGATGATCATCGTCATGTTGGCCACCTTCTTCACCGTCTCCATCATCTACGCCATCGCTTATCCAACGAGTGTATCCATCCATGAAACCATGGCGGAGCAGGTGCGCCTGCAGATTCCCGGAATCTGGGTCGATCACCCAGTTGAGTTTGCATCTTCTACACGGACATCTTATATCTGTCTTGTTATTTCGTATCATGTCGGCCATCGCACATTTCAAAAATCTAGCCACAATTCCTTCGCTCATTATGCGGACCATTTTTGCCTGCAGGATGTACACGGTACAATTTTGAAGTCTATTAGAACCACATAATGAATGCATGCATGCAATGGTCGATAGAAAATTTCGGCATGACCTATCCTAAAATTAGGACCTTTGCGAAATGCCAAAGTCTTGCCAAAATGGAAATGAACCAACATTTTGGCAAAACAAATGGCAACTTGTTCACATACACACATGAACATATCATTATCCTCTCCATACACACATGCATGAGCATCATCGATACTCTCCATATACACACACATATGACCATCGATCCTCTCCACACATACACACATCATGAGCATCGATCATCTACATACATATGAGCACATGCATCATCCATATACACATGAACACATCCTTACATGGACAACTTACCGAGATGAGAGACCGATCACGAGAAAGATGGAAAGGAGAGGTGCGCGCGTCGACCGGAGAAGGAGATGAGATACCGGAGACCTCCTCTATTACTTATGTAACATCCAAAGCAAGTTTTACATGCTAAAAATGGTGAATGGGTGGAGAAATTGAGGTGGGAAGGAGAAGATCCCGACTAGATCTAAGGAGGAAGAAGAAGGGGAAAGTGAAGTGTGGGGTGGTGATGTGTGGTCACACATGTGCACATAAAGTGCTGTCCTAAAAAAATCGACACATCCGTGGCGCACACGGCCGTAGTGCGCCACAGGGAGTAGAAACAACTGTGGCGCACTAGGCCATGTGCGCCACAGATGTTCCTACTCCCAGTGGCGCACTACGCCGAGTGCGCCACAGAAGTGTGTGGCCGTTTCACAGCAGAGGGGAGCGTGCGCTTAGGCGTAGCGCACCCCCTCCATGTGCGCCACAGGTGAGACTAACAACCGTGGCGCACATGACCGTAGTGCGCTACAGATGTTTGGCGTGCGGCCAACAGGCCCCTGGCCCACACACATCTGTGGCGCACTATAGTCATGTGCGCCACGGTTGTTCTAGTTACTAGTAGGGCACTGCCCACTGGTGAGCCACGCCTGTTTTAGTCGTGGGGCACTTCAACCATGTGAGCCACGGATGTGTTGATTACCTATAGCCGTTTTCCTAGTAGTGACAAAGAAAACCAATTCATGCATGGGAGCATGCACAAGCTAGTTTTATTTTGCAAAGGGGTCTCTATGGGATTTCTAAACTTTGTAAGATCCAAATTGGTCATTTACCAATGTGGCAAGGTCATTAGCAAGAGGGTTTTGTCCAAAAACTATCTTTAAATCCATTCATCATTTCATGTGGTGAAAAATGTTTTTATTAAGGCAAAACTCTTATGTTGTTTCACCAAATGAGTTGCTAATTTGCAAAACTTGGTGTTTTTAGGTCAGTAGGTTTGGTCCAAAACATTTCCTTAAAGTTTTCTTTCCATAAACATTTTTATAACAAAAACCATTCTTTTATTTGGCTAGAAAATGACTAAGTCAAGTGATCCAACCTAAATCTTTCCATAATCATTTTTAACACCAAGGGTTAGTTCCTAGGGTCAGTAAGGTCACAACAAATCAATTTGCAAAGGTTTTACTTCAAAATTATTTTCAATAAATAAATTACATTTCTATTTGACTAGAAATGGTTTTAAATTAAAGAATCATTTCTTAATTTCTCCAAATACATTTTTGTGTCCACAGAGTGTTTCCTAGGGTTAGTAAGTTCAAATCAATCCAATTGCCAAATATTTTAACCCTAAATTCAATTTAAAACAATTTTTACATTCTTAACAAGCATACAAATGTTTCTGCAATTTCAAACAAGCTAACAGATACTATTTGTCAAACTAAGGCCATGGTTGGCTATGGTTTGTTCTTCTGAATCCATTGATATAGAATTTGTAATTTTTGGACGTGTGGTTTGAAAGTTACAGAGATTTGAAAATGGCATCAAATTCTGATTTCAAAATCTGTTTTTAAACAGAAACTGGCCACGTGGCGGTTCCTGATTCGCTTATACCGGTTCAGTGTGGATAGCTGGTGTGGGTCGCACGATTTACATAAAACGAACGGTGCAGATTCAACAAGGCTCGAGCTAGGCTGTAGGCTTGGCTCACGGCGCGTGGCTCGGCTAGGCTAGGCTAGATCTAATCCTGTCCGTCGAAGTAAGATCGAAGGGTAAGGAATAGAGGGTGTTGGCTCACCTGGTGGCTCTGGTCACCGGTGATGGTGAGGACGGCAGCGACGCTCGGGATGTGTAAGAAGGTGACGTTCTGGTGGTTCCCAAAGATGGTGGAGACGGAGACGATGCTCAGAAGTTCCGGGCAAAGCCAGTGGCATTGGAGTGGTGGGGGTTTGCTTCCTGGAATGGTTCCTAGGGGTGGCCGGAGTCGAGCTTGCGGCGACGCTTGCAGATGTTGTCACTGTCGAATGCCTGGGGGTCAAGAAATCAAACCAAGGAGTCAGGAGGGTACGCGTAGGAATACCAGGGAGATTTCAACAGAAAAAATGGAGGTGCGGGTGTGTTCTTTCCACCGAAATTTGGCTCTGGAACTCGTCGGAGCTGCGGCGGCGCTCAGTGGTTTGCTGGAGACGGCGTTCTGGGGCGCCCGCGGGTAATTGGAAAGTGCCGGGAGATGCTCCTGGGAGTGGGGAAGGTGTGAGATTGGTCGGGGAGAAGAGGGGCGGCGAGGGGCAGCCGGAATCGGTGTCGGAGCGTCGTCAGACACAGAGCGGTTCGGGGAGAAATTAGAGTGGTCTGGGGGCGGGATTGGGGAAGGAAACAGAGGGGAACGAGAGATGAGTGACTGGTGATTTAACACGCGTGATCACTGCAGGGTTTACTCGTGGCATTAAAGCGAGTTAAGTCTGAGGAATCAAGTCTGCAACGGCGAAGTGAGGAGGAAGAACAGTTCGCGGGGTGGGGAAGAAGAGACGTGGCAATGGGGTCCTCTATTCAGTGGGAAAAGGAGAGAGAATGGGGTCCACTTGTCATTGGTTCTGTGGGTCTGAATCTGGGTGCAAATCATTTTCTTTCAGGGAGAGGGGAGCTGGGCTGGACTGGGCCTTAGTGGGCTGGGTCTGTTTCTTATTTTTTCTGTCTAAAACGTTTTTCTTTTTCTAATTCTTTTCTGTTTTGAATTTCAAACAATGTTTTCAACCATTCAAACAAATTCAAACAAACACTCAACTTTACTTTGAATTTGGTTCTGTTTTTCAACATAATCCAAATCTCAAAATAAAATAATAATTTTATTCTTTTTAAGATCCATTCTTTAATTTAAATAAAATGGATATTTTAGTTATTTAATAATATAGGGTTTGTTTTAATTAATAAAATCTTCATTTAAAACCCAAATATTTTCAAAACCAATTCAGTAGGTTTTATTTGAAAGTAAAGAATACCTGGAAAGCTTGTTTAAAATAAAGTAACATTTTATTTATGGTCCATTTACAATTAAATAAATGGTTCTCAGTTATTAAATCAAATAGGATTTGTTTTATTGAGATAATTATTTTAAACCTAAAATAAAGTCAAAACACATTAGTGGGTTTTATTTGTGAATATCAAATAATTGGGAAAACTTATTTTAAATAATTTAACAAGTTTTGATGTTTCAATTTAAATTAGTAAAACCTTTTATCTAAATAAAGTTGGATATTAAATCCTTATTAATTTATTTAAATAAACCTTTGCTATTTTTATTCAAAACAAAACACTTATTTCAAAATATTGGTCAAGGTTTAATTTGGCTATATAAATTAATCTTTATTTATGAAACTTCTATTTCATTTGAAAACAAATCTTTTCATTTAAGAGTTTCAAAATAGTATTTTAAATATTTTTATTTTCCTTTAATAAAAGTTTATCTTTTTAAATCTCTTTAGGATTAATTTGATTCAAATTGGTTTGAGGTTCCATTTGAATTCAAAAAGTTTCTTCTGGTCCTGAAAATCAAACAAAGTTTTATTTTATTCATTCATTTTCACATTACAAGATTTGGAAAATCTTGGGATGTGACAGGCTACCACCCTTAAAATAAATCTCGTCCCGAGATTTGGGGAGGCTAGGGTTACAAGCAAGTTCAAAACAACTAGGGTACTACCACCCTTAAAAATTCTCAAACAAAAATTACACATTGTCCTTCTTGGGATTCTGGGAAAAATCTCTCTAAGCAACAATTGCACTTATGTCTTTACTTTCCATGCTTGACTCATGGGCCAAGGTTGAGATCCTTCATAGACTTGTTTAACTTGTTCTCCATCCTTTCTAGACAATTGCTTGCATAGTGGCCTAGTTCCTTGCATTTGAAACATGTGACAAGGTTGATATCCCTCATAGGCTTGTTTATCTTATGCTTCATCTTTTCTGGACAGTAGTTTGCATAATGTCCTAACTCTTTGCAGTATTTGCACATCACTTGGCTGATATCTTTCTTTTCTTTTGGTATCATTGCTTTTTGTTTGTTTCTTTGGTTCTTCTTCTTTTCTGGGCATTCATTGGCATAGTGTCCCATCTCTTTGCAATTGTAACATTGCTCTTGAGTAATATCCTTCTTGTTAGGGTTGGGGCATTTCTTCTTCTTCTTGGGTCTCTCCAAAGCTAGGAGTTCTTCTAGTTCATGTTCTTCATAGGTGGGAGATCTTTCTCTCTTCTTGAGGCATTGATCTTCATGCTTCTTGGATGCATGATCCTTGTATCTAAAAACATTGCTAGCTTGGGTTCCTTCAAGATTAGCATCTTTGTCATCCTTGTTGTCATTAGCTCTTTGGGAAAAGTTTTCTCTCATGTTGATCATTTGAGTAACCATTCCTTGCAACAATTGGGATTGAAGTTTCAAAATCCTTTGTATAGCTGGGTCTAGTCCATTGTTGTTGGCTAAAATCTGAGTTGTCTCTTGGCTCAACTGGTTTTGGGTTTCTATAAGTTCTCTCATGTTGTCTTCTTGGTTGTTGTTGTTGTCATCAATCTTGGAGTCTTTTGGAGTAGTCATCTGTTTGGGTTGGATTGGGATTAGAATAGGCAAAATATTTCTAAGGAAATATTTCTAATCACACACATCACGATTCACACAAGCAATGTTCAAGCAATCACAAACAAACATTTCACTCAAACAAGGTTCAAGCACATACTTAGGCAACAAAATATTTTTTTTGTTACACCACATAAGTTGGTGGTTTTGACTTAACTAAATTATGGTGGTCCATCTATATGGTTCACTTGTGGTCTTTCCTTCCTTCTTGATTCTTCTTGTATGAGGTCATGGTTTCTTTGAGAAAAACTCTTGGTCACAAAACTTCAAAGTTATTGATGGTTCCTTCTTATTTTGCATCCCCTTAGTCTCTAAATCTTGAGTAAGATTTCCTTGTTTCACTTGTAGTCCTTAGTGGTTTCCAAGTTGGAAGTCCTTGGGTGAATATGCTGAAGATGTTGAAATCATTAGAGCTGGAGATGTTGAAATCATTAGAGTTGAAGATGTTGAAGAAGTCTTTTGCACATGGTGTAGTCTTTGGCCATGGGGTAGGTTTTCCATCAAGTTTGAAATAGATGAGATGTAGAGTTGAAATCAAAATGGTTGAGAAAAGAGTTTACAAGATTGTTTTGTAAATAAGTTTTTGGAACAAATACAACTCCTATTTTTCTAAGGGATTTTGTCCAATCCTAGGGTTTACAAATCCTACAGGCAACACAATGCTCTGATACCATCTGTAGGGGTCCCAATCTTAGATAAGATAGAGCCCTCTGTGTTTATAATGCTAGTCCCTAGATCAATAGCTAGCATCCACAGTTGAGATGTAATATCAAGAAACAAAGGTCATAATATAACTTTATAACCAGGAATAACATAAGTTTATTACATCAAACATAGCTCATTTGGCTATTACATTACATTGCAGCGGAATAATTATAATCATGGGGTCCTTCATCTTCAAAGTGCCACAGGCAGATGTTGGTTGTAGACTTTGTAATCCTAATCAAACAATCTTCACTAAAATCAATCAAACCTGCAACATACAAGTTACAGCCACAAAGGGTCAATACATTTGAATTGTATTGGCAAGTGATACTATGGTAGTATAGTCGAATCTATTATCTATATGCATTTGGCTAAGTGGAGTTGAGGCTTGCATTGCTCAAAATAGATTTTTCTTATCATTTTGAAAATACTAAGTTTTTGCTTGACAAAATCATTTCCTCAATCAAAGATTTCAAGATCCTTGTACCAAGCCATCTCTCCATCAATGATTGAAGAATTCAAACAACCCTTGTTCAAACCACAAGATTTTAATTTATAAATTGGAATGATGAGATTCTTGATTGCTTCCATGTCTTGATGCTCAATTTGTCCTTTACCAGGGACATGGCTAAGTACTTAGGTTTTACACTCTGCAGAGGTGGTGCACTTTCCCCACAAGACTTGGTTTCCCAAGACAAGATCTTTCAGAAGCCTTTCCTTAGACCAAAATGGACGCGCTCCAACCTATCAAACACTACCACCCACTGTCCATATGGCTAAGTTCTTGCAACCTATATGATCATGGCAGAGCCCATATTGCCAAGTGGTTGCACTTGAAGCTTCTCAACATTTGACATCTCAAATCCCTTTGTTTCCTGGGTGGCATTCCACAAGTGAGATACACAATCCAAACCCATGGCATTGTGAACCACTCAACCATTCTCCACCAAGCAAGCCCATTCCACCCAGGGGATTCATTAACTTAGTTGTTTTATTAAACAAACACATAAGTCCTCAGACTTTGAATATTTTTCCATAGTGTGAATATATTTTCCACCCATGTTTTCTATTAGCTAGGCTAAGCTTGATAGTAGTAGGAATCTTTAACTTAGGAAAATCCTACTAAGGATTCATTACTATGTTTTCCTATAGCAAGATCTATACTTAGCAAAATCCATGCAAGTTTTACTTAGCAAAAATCACTAATGCATAGTGAAAGTAATAGGACAAAAGTATGAAGCATCACTTGCCTTTTTGGTAGGGAATGGTGGTTCACTCCTTGATCTTTCTAGTATCACACTTCACTACAAGTCAATCAAGCAAACACCAATTCAATTTACATTCCCACCAATAATCACTCAAACAAATTCACACACACAAGACAAAGAAAACCAATTCATGCATGGGAGCATGCACAAGATAGTTTTATTTTGCAAAGGGGTCTCTATGGGATTTCTAAATTTTGTAAGATCCAAATTGGTCATTTACCAATGTGGCAAGGTCATTAGCAAGAGGGTTTTGTCCAAAAACTATCTTTAAATCCATTCATCATTTCATGTGGTGAAAAATGTTTTTATTAAGGCAAAACTCTTATGTTGTTTCACCAAATGAGTTGCTAATTTGCAAAACTTGGTGTTTTTGGGTCAGTAGGTTTGGTCCAAAACATTTCCTTAAAGTTTTCTTTCCATAAACATTTTTATAACAAAAACCATTCTTTTATTTGGCTAGAAAATGACTAAGTCAAGTGATCCAACCTAAATCTTTCCATAATCATTTTTAACACCAAGGGTTGGTTCCTAGGGTCAGTAAGGTCACAACAAATCAATTTGCAAAGGTTTTACTTCAAAATTATTTTCAATAAATAAATTACATTTCTATTTGACTAGAAATGGTTTTAAATTAAAGAATCATTTCTTAATTTCTCCAAATACATTTTTGTGTCCACAAAGTGTTTCCTAGGGTTAGTAAGTTCAAATCAATCCAATTGCCAAAGATTTTAACCCTAAATTCAATTTAAAACAATTTTTACATTCTTAACAAGCATACAAATGTTTCTGCAATTTCAAACAATCTAACAGATACTATTTGTCAAACTAAGGCCATGGTTGGCTAGGCTTTGTTCTCCTGAATCCATTGATATAAAATTTGTAATTTTTGGACGTGTGGTTTGAAAGTTACAGAGATTTGAAAATGGCATCAAATTCTGATTTCAAAATCAGTTTTTAAACAGAAACTGGCCACGTGGCTGTTCCTGATTCGCTTATACCGGTTCAGTGTGGATAGCTGGTGTGGGTCGCACGATTTACATAAAACGAACGGTGCAGATTCAACAAGGCTCGAGCTAGGCTGTAGGCTTGGCTCACGGCGCGTGGCTCGGCTAGGCTAGGCTAGATCTAATCCTGTCCGTCGAAGTAAGATCGAAGGGTAAGGAACAGAGGGTGCTGGCTCACCTGGTGGCTCTGGTCACCGGCGATGGTGAGGACGGCGGTGACGCTCGGGATGTGTAAGAAGGCGACGTTCTGGTGGTTCCCGAAGATGGTGGAGACGGAGACGATGCTCAGAAGTTCCGGGCAAAGCCAGTGGCGTTGGAGCGGTGGGGGTTTGCTTCCTGGAATGGTTCCTAGGGGTGGCCGGAGTTGAGCTTGCGGCGACGCTTGTAGATGTTGTCACTGTCGAATGCCTGGGGGTCAAGAAATCAAACCAAGGAGTCAGGAGGGTACGCGTAGGAATACCAGGGAGATTTCAACAGAAAAAATGGAGGTGCGGGTGTGTTCTTTCCACCGGAATTTGGCTCTGGAACTCGTCGGAGCTGCGGCGGCGCTCAGTGGTTTGCTGGATACGGCGTTCTAGGGCGCCCGTGGGTAATTGGAAAGTGCCGGGAGATGCTCCTGGGAGTGGGGAAGGTGTGAGATTGGTCGGGGAGAAGAGGGGCAGCGAGGGGCAGCCGGAATCGGCGTCGGAGCGTCGTCGGACACAGAGCGGTTCGGGGAGAAATTAGAGTGGTCTGGGGGCGGGATTGGGGAAGGAAACAGAGGGGAACGAGAGAGGAGTGACTGGTGATTTAACACGCGTGATCACTGCACGGTTTACTCGTGGCATTAAAGCGAATTAAGTCTGAGGAATCAAGTCTGCAACAGCGAAGTGAGGAGGAAGAACAGTTCGCGGGGTGGGGAAGAAGAGACGTGGCAATGGGGTCCTCTGGTCAGTGGAAAAAGGAGAGAGAATGGGGTCCACTTGTCATTGGTTCTGTGGGTATGAATGTGGGTGCAAATCATTTTCTTTCGGGGAGAGGGGAGCTGGGCTGGACTGGGCCTTAGTGGGCTGGGTCTGTTTCTTATTTTTTTTGTCTAAAACGTTTTTCTTTTTCTAATTCTTTTCTGTTTTGAATTTCAAACAATGTTTTCAAACATTCAAACAAATTCAAACAAACACTCAACTTTACTTTGAATTTGGTTCTGTTTTTCAACATAATCCAAATCTCAAAATAAAATAATAATTTTATTCTTTTTAAGATCCATTCTTTAATTTAAATAAAATGGATATTTTAGTTATTTAATAATATAGGGTTTGTTTTAATTAATAAAATCTTCATTTAAACCCCAAATATTTTCAAAACCAATTCAGTAGGTTTTATTTGAAAGTAAAGAATACCTGGAAAGCTTGTTTAAAATAAAGTAACCTTTTATTTATGGTCCATTTACAATTAAATAAATGGTTCTCAGTTATTAAATCAAATAGGATTTGTTTTATTGAGATAATTATTTTAAACCTAAAATAAAGTCAAAACACATTAGTGGGTTTTATTTGTGAATATCAAATAATTGGGAAAACTTATTTTAAATAATTTAACAAGTTTTGATGTTTCAATTTAAATTAGTAAAACCTTTTATCTAAATAAAGTTGGATATTAAATCCTTATTAATTTATTTAAATAAACCTTTGCTATTTTTATTCAAAACAAAACACTTATTTCAAAATATTGGTCAAGGTTTAATTTGGCTATATAAAATAATCTTTATTTATGAAACTTCTATTTCATTTGAAAACAAATCTTTTCATTTAAGAGTTTCAAAATAGTATTTTAAATATTTTTATTTTCCTTTAATAAAAGTTTATCTTTTTAAATCTCTTTAGGATTTATTTGATTCAAATTGGTTTGAGGTTCCATTTGAATTCAAAAAGTTTCTTCTGGTCCTGAAAATCAAACAAAGTTTTATTTTATTCATTCATTTTCACATTACAAGATCTGGAAAATCTTGGGATGTGACATATACCCTCTACCAAAAAGGCAAGTGATGCTTCATACTTTTTGTCCCATTACTTTCACTATGCATTAGTGATTTTGCTAAGTAAAACTTGCATGGAAATTTTGCTAAGTGTAAACCTTGCTATAGGAAATCCTAGTAGATGAAACCTTAGTAGAAATTCCTAAGTCAAGACACCTACTACTATCATGCTTAGCCTAGCTAATAGAAGACATGGGTGGAATATATATTTACACTATGGAAAATTTTCTAAGTCTGAGGACTTGTGATTTTGTTTAATAAAACAACTAAGTTAATGAATCACCTGGGTGGAATGGGTCTTGCTTGGTGGTTTTTGGTTGAGTGGTTCACAAGGCCCATGTTTATGGTTTACCTTGTGTATCTCACTTGTGGATGGCCACCCAGGAACAAGGAGATTTGAGATGTCAAATGTTGAGAATCTTCAAGTGCAACCACTTGGCAATATGGGCTCTGCCATGATCATATAGGTTGCAAGAACTTCGCCATATGGACAGAGGGTGGTAGTGTTTGATAGGTTGGAACGCGTCCATTTTGGTCTAAGGGAAAGCTTCTGAAAGATCTTGTCTTGGGAAACCAAGTCTTGTGGGGAAAGTGCACCACCTCTGCAGAGTGTAAAACCTAAGTACTTAGCCATGTCCCTGGTAAAGGACAATTTGAGCATCAAGACATGGAAGCAATCAAGAATCTCATCATTCAAATTTCTAAGTTAAAAACTTGTGGGTTGAACAAGGGTTGTTTGAAATTTTCAATCTTTGATTGAGAGATGCCTTGGTTTAAGGATCTTCAAATCTTTGATTGAGAAAAATGATTTTGGCCAAGCAAAACTTAGTATTTTCAAAATGTTAAGGAAAATCTATTTTGAGCAATGCAAGCCTCAACTCCACTCAGCCAAATGCATATAGATGATAGATTCCACTATACAACCATAGTATCACTTGCCAATACAATTCAAATGTATTGACCCTTGTGGCTGTAACTTGTAATGTTGCAGGTTTGATTGATTTTAGTGAAGATTAATTGATTAGGATTACAAAGTCTACAACCAACATCTGTTTGTGGCACTTTGAAGATGAAGGACCCCATGACTATAGTTATTCTGCTGCAATGTAATGTAATAGCCAAATGAGCTATGTATGATGTAATTAAATTATGTTATTCCTGGTTATAAAGTTATGTTATGACCTTTGTATCTTGATATTACATCTTAACTGTGGATGCTAGCTATTGATCCAGGGACTAGCATTGTAAACACAGGGGGCTCAATCTTATCAAAGATTGGAACCTCTACAGGTTTGCTGTAACAAAGGATTAAACATATGGTGAGGAAGGTAATGGTTTGCAACAAGTAAACAAGTAACAGTGGAAGATGTATCAATGGTAAAGATTGGACCGGGGTCCATAGTTTTCTAGAGGTGCTCTCCTTAGAAAACAACATGGCATGAAGGGTAAACAAAGTACAGCAGGGCATTTGACAAGAACTGGGAAAGGCATAACAACGCAATACTAGTCAGAAAGATCCTATAAGATTCGATTGGGCAATAAAACAAGATACATAGACCACCATCCAACTTCATCTATGACTAGAACTCCACCTTCAGGTTATGATCCGAATCCCCTCTAGTATTAAGTTGCAAGCAACAGACAACTTCTTTAAGCAAAGTGTGTAACGTAAACAGTCCACATGTTCCATGACTCAGAGACCGTTGTTTTCTCCCTAGTGGCAATAGCACATCTACAACCAAAGAGATTTATGTCACTTCCCTTGGAAACTAGAGGCATAAACTCACCATCGAGCATAAATATCCCCTCTTGGAGTCACTAGAAACTACTTGGCCAAGATAGCTACTAACAACAGAGAGCATGCAAGATCACAAACAACACAGACATGATAGAATCATAAATACAAAACCATTAATCAAGCCAACATAATAATCTCAATATCCATCGGATCCCCACAAACACAACATGTATGATTACAAATAGATTAGAGCTTAATCATGAACGGAGCTCACAATATCTATACATGAAAGCACAAGGAGGATATACAACCATCTAGCTACTACATGGACCCATAGTCCAAGGTGGAACTACTCACACATCATACCGGAGAGAAGGCCTCCGGGATGATCTCCCCTCTGGCAGGGTGCCGAGAAGAACTTCAGATCCCCCCGATCTAGGGACGACGTTGGCGGAAGCTATAGAAGGTTTCGTGGAATATTGATCATGTACTTAGGGTTTCTGCATCGGGGGCTTCTTATAGGCGAAGGGGAGGCCGAGACGGTGGCCAGGGGCCCCACACCCTGCCTAGGCGTGGGGCAGGGGCCACCCGCGCCTAGGGGGGCGTGGTTGCCCTGGCACGCCTCTCCGTCTCCCCTCTGGACTTCTTTTTCCCCACGGAAAGTTATTGAGTTTGAAGTTTGTCCTGTCCAATTCCGAGAATATATCCTTACTAGCTTTGCTGGAACCAAAAACAGGAGAAAACAGGCAATTGGCACTATGGCAACTTGTTAATAGGTTATTACCATAAAACATGTATAAAGCACCTCAAAGTGTAGACAAAGCAAATCAAAGTAGATACTAAACAAGCATGGAGCATCAAAAATTATAGATACGTTTTTGACGTATCAGTGCTCATCACACCTTCCTCTTAGGGACTCCCAACGAAGTCTATAGTGATCTGAGCTGCCATCAAGATTTTCTGGCGCCGTTGCGGGGGAGGCTAAGAACGTCTTCACAAGGGGAGTCCTTCACAACCTTTCTATTTACTTTGTTTTCTTGCTTAGTTTCTTTTGCTTGGTTTCTTTGTCTTTTTTATCAAAAACTCAAAAAAAATTAGTTTAGTTTGGTTTTCTTTCTCTTATCAAAAACACAAAAAAATTAGTTCCGGATCTAGTTGCTGCTGCCATTCGCTTGCTCTTCTTTTGCCAAAATGAACTCTGCTGAGAACACCAAGTTGTGAGAGTTCACTAGCACAAACAAGAATGATTTCCTGAGTACACCTATTGCTCCACCTACTCCTGATGCTACCTTTTATGAAATTAAGCCTGCTTTGTTGAATCTTGTGATGAGAGAGAAATTTTCTGGTGCTAGTTCTGATGATGCTGCTGCCCACCTCAATAACTTTGTTAAACTTTGTGAGATGCAAAAATGTAAGGACATAGATGGAGATATTATTATTCTCAAGTTTTTTTCCTTTCTCCTTGATAGGAAAACCTAAAGAATGGTTGTTATCCTTTCCTAGAAATAGTATTGATTCTTGGATTAAGTGCAAAGATGTTTTTCTTGGAAAATACTATCCTCCTGCTAAGATCATATCTATGAGAAGTGAAATAATGAAATTTAAACAACTTGATAATGAACATGTTGCTCAAACTTGGGAAAGAATGAAATCTTTGGTTAAGAATTGTCCCACTCATGGACTTACTGCTTGGATGATAATCCAAACTTTTTATGCAGGTTTGAACTTCTCTTCAAGAAACCTATTGGATTCAGCTGATGGAGGTACCTTTATGACCATTACCTTGGGTGCTACAACAAATCTCCTTGATAATATGATGGTTAACTATTCTGAATGGCACACTGAGAGAGCTCCACATGGTAAGAAGGTAATTTATGTTGAAGTAACCTCCTCTTTGATTGGTAAGATTGATGTTATCATGCTTGTTAATGGAAAAGATCCTATAGATCCTAATAATGTTCCCCTAGCCTCTTTGGTTGCTCAAGAAGAGAAAGTTGATGTGAACTTCATTAGAAACAACAATTTCAACAATAATGCCTATAGGAATAATTTTCGTAGTACCAACAATTATAGGCCTTATCCTATAGGAATTCATGCTCAAAGACTTTATTAATAAACAAACCTCTTTCAACAAGACTATGGAGGAAAAGATTTTGAGTGTTGAGAAAAATATTTCCTCTTTGTCTAAAGCACAGTCCTCTTTGATTAATAAAATGGCTGGTAAACCTGAAACTTTGGAAAGTACCTTTGTTGCTACTCATTCCATACAAGTCAAGTTACTATTGATGAACATGTTGGAATTTTAGCCCAATTACATGCTAAGTGGGAAACAGAAGCTAAAACTAGAAACAATAGTGTGTGCACTATTACCACCACCAATATGGATGCCACCAAACCACAAGAAGTCCCTATTCCTCCTACCACCATGCCTAAACCCAATGACTCTACTACTAGTGATGCTAAGTTTGATTTTGATCTTAATGGTTGCAATATTTATGAAGTGATTATGTTCCTACAAAATCTTGCTAGAAGTCCTGATGCTAGTGATATGAATGTAGATTTCACCAAAGACATTATAGATGATCTCATTAAAAATAAGTAACAAAAGTTGAAGCACAAAGCCTCTATTCCTAGGAAAGTAGAAGATAGTTGGGAACCCATCATTAATATGCAAGTGAATGCCTTTGATCTCAAAGCTTCACGCGACCTTGGTTCTAGTGTCTCTATTATGCTTAGAAAGATTTATGAAATGCTTGATTTGCCACCTTTGGAAGATTGTTATTTAGATGTCCCACTTAATGATAATGCTAAAAAGAAACTCATGGAGAGTGTTAATGATGTTCTTATTATGGTTAACAATGCTTATGTCCCTGTTGATTTCTATGTTTTGGATGTTGAATACAATGCTTCTTGTCCTATTACTTTGGGAAGACCTTTTCTTAGAACTGTTGTTGCCATCATTGATATGAAAGAAGGCACCATTAAATATCAATTTACATTCAAGAAAGGTATGGAACACTTCCCCATTAGGAGAGATAAGTTGCTTTTTTCACCTCCTTTGAAAGCAAGGTTTGATGTTAATGCTTATTCATTTGAAAATACTTGATTCTTGCTTCTTGTGTCTAACTTAAAGGCGTTAAAGAAAAGTACTTATTGGGAGATAACCCACAAGTTTTCTTGAGTCTTGGAAGTTATTACCTCTATAATGACCTCTCCTTATCCTTTTTATTTGCTTTTTGTGCCAAGAATAACCTGTAATGAGAGGGAAGTAAGATTTGGGGAGTTGCTATCCCAAAACAGATTTTTGTGCTCCACCTTAAAAATTTGTGTAAAATCTCTATAAGTCGAATTGAGCTGATATTTTCTAAATAAATCCGCCAGTATGTTATCTAACTTTCGTTAGTTCAACACTTTTTGATTTGAGCAACAGAAGGTCTATTTTGACAGATTTCTGCCATTATTTGCATTTGCATCTTATTGATTCCTTTTTGACTTCTTTTGGGAACTTGAGATTTTTGAGGAAATTGCTACGGTAACTTGTGTGTTTTAGTGAAAGTTTTCTGTTCTAAAACTAAAACCCAAGGGTCTATTATCTTTTGAATAAACTAATGTTGCTAATGAAGATTGTGTGAAGTTTTGTATGAAGGAAAAATGTCAGGTGTAGAGAAAGAATTATGTAATGAGATGAAGAATGGACAAAAGATCAAGCTTGGGGATGCCACCCCGTGTCACCCCAAGAAATATTCAAGAGGTACAAGAGTCAAAGCTTGGGGATGCCCAAGGCTTCCCTTCTCCATCAATAAAAAGCTCAGGTCTTTCTATACACTTCATTTTTATGGTTTCATGCACTATTGTGTTATTCTTGGAGCGTCTTAGTTTTCATTTTAGTTTTCTTAGTTTGCTTGAATAAAGTAGTTTGGACCCCTGTTCTCCCTATGTTGTTGCAAATAAGTTGATTGGTGTTGGAGAGGAGTAGAAAGTTCTTGCTTGAATAGTGCAAGAGGAGCTTGCTTTGACCGTGACTTAGACTTTAGCATGTCATGCTAGATGTTTTTTTGACTTTATTCTTAGTGATTATTGCTGTAGCATGACTGTTCCAAACAATTGGGATTGCTTAATGTGCCTTTAAGGAATAATGGGTTGTTTTAGCATACCAAAGCATAGTATTGTGGTATTCTCCTTTGATGATGTGTTTGGGTTGACTTGGCACATGCTTAAACCATGTTAAGACTATGAATAAGTCACCATAGCCTCTATGATCATTTAGTCCTTAACTTGTAGTACCACTTTATGCTTTGATTAGTAATGTTTTGTCGCTCTGCATGATTATGGCCATTATTGCTCTCTTAGTTGGTCGGTCTCAGTATTTTGCTAGCCTCCACTTGTATGAGTAAGATCTACTCATGCATCCAACTGCCAAGAAACCAAGTTATTCCAAACTGTCCACTATAAATTCCTATGCATGCTTTGTTACACCATTCCAAGTATATTCTTGTTTTCATCTACCTTCCAATTAAAAAGTCTTTTTGTTATGTGAAAACTTAGTCATTAATGCTCTCACGAACTTGATGTCACAATTTATTTTTCTTGCCCCTAATAAACTTGAACCATTGTGTCATCTATATTGTATATGCTTGCACTTATATGTTTGAATTAGTAGAACCGTGTTGTCACGGGGAACTCTTTCAACATTGCACTTGCACATTGTACACAGTTGATATCATGCTCTTTTATCTATGGATGTCATTGGTGTGAAATAAAAGGGGAGCTTGTAAGTCCATGGAATTATGTATGTGTGTTAGAGAAACGCCTGGGCCGTTAGCCTACGCCATGCCTAATCATTTTGGAAACTTGCAGCATCACCATAGTGTGCAATCTATGAAGCTTTCTTCTTATAAAAAAGAGACATATTGAAAAGAGTAAAGACAGAAAAAAGCACCATTTTCCCATGGTAAATAAGAAGATTGCTGCGATGATGATTGTCTGCTTGCCTTGTCATTTTGATTATGGGATAGCTCATGTATCATGTGCAAGGAGTACCCCGTTGGCGGTTATCTATGATACACATGTACTTACTATAAAAAGAACTTACATGTGACTAAAGTTGAGTAGCATGAGGAGCGGCCCTCGTATTCAAGGTACATGAGATTGCCAACTTATACTTTGTCAAGCATATACTCCATAGTTTGTTCAGTTTAACCTTAATCACTTCAAGATGCTTATGATAGGGGCAATGAGGGTTGAAATCTAACAAGTACCATAATTTTTGGAAGCTCTTTTTGAGACTTGAAATCCCTGCTTCCCTCTTTATGAAGGGCCTTTCTTCCACTATTATATTGAGTCTCCACCTTCTATCCATAAGCACTAGTTAGGAGAGGATAGTTGCCATTCTTAGTTCTACGTGCATTGTCCCAAAACTTATTCATTTATGCATATTGTTGATATTGCTTGTTCTTGTGCTATTTGTATCTAGTCACTCTTATGAACTTTGAAGGTGTACTATGCATCTATTTGCTACTCCATGAGGGACAAGCTAAATGCTACTATGCTATGTTTTCTATATGTGAAACAAACAAACACCTTTCAATGCATTGTTATTCATGATCTTCGTTTGTAACCTTTCATGTTGCATGCATAATTACTTTGTCTTACTATTAGAACTCCATCTTTCATGCTCATGTTTAGAGTTTTTTGATCCCAACTTTCAATGCTTGGAAATGGTTTGAACTTGATTTTGCTGGTGCATGTCACGTAAAAAATTATTCTTTTTATCACTTACCTAATCGAGAATGAGCCGAAGTTAATCTTAGGGATTCTTTATACGTCGGAAACGTATCTATAAGTTTTGATGTTCCATCCTTGTTTAATATCTACTTTGCTTTGCTTTGTCTACACTTTGAGGTGTTTTTATATGTTTTCTGGTACTAACCTATTAACAAGATGCCACAACGCCAGTTGCCTATTTTCTTTTGTTTTTGGTTCCAGAAAGGCAGGAAATCAATATTCTTGGAATTGAACGGGACAAAAGCCAATGTCAATATTTTATCATGGGGAACACGAAGCCAGAGTACGAGACGGAGAAGAGCCACCAGGGGGCCACACCCCCTGGCCGCACAGACATGCTGGGCCCGCACCTGGGGGGTGCGACCACCCTGGGTGCCTCCTGCCTCGCCTCTTCGCCTATAAAGAACCACCGATACAAAAACCCTAAGTACCCGATCAATCTTCCATGAAACAGTCCGTAGCCGCCACCACCATCCTCCCTAGATCGGGGAGGTGAGATCATCCCGGAGGCCTTCTTCTTCATCATGCCAGCCTTCGGTATGAAGCGTGAGTAGTTCCACCTTGGACTACGGGTCCATGTAGTAGCTAGATGGTTGTTTCTCCTCCTTTGTGCTACCATGTTTAGATCTGATGAGCTCCGTTCATGATCAAGATCTAATCTATTTGTAATCATGCATGTTGTGTTTGCGGGGATCCTATGGATATTGAGATTATTATGTTGGATTGATTAATGGTTTTGTCTTTATGATTCTATCATGTCTGTGTTGTTTGTGATCTTGCATGCTCTCCGTTTCTAGTATATATCTTCGCCGAGTAGATGCTAGTGACTCCAAGAGGGGGTATTTATGCTCGATAGTGGGTTCATGCCTCTATTTAATCTAAGGGAAGTGACCAAAATCTCTAAGGTCATAGATGTGATGTTGCTAGTAGGGAGAAAACAACGGTCTCTTGTTCATGGAACAAGTGGATTGTTTACCTTACACACTTTGCTTAAAGAAGTTATCCGTTGCTTGCAACTTAATACTATAGGGGGTTCAGATGATAACCTGAAGGTGGATTACTAGTCATAGATGCAGTTGGATGGCGGTTTATGTATCTTGTTGTATTGCCCAATCGAATCTCATAGGATCATGAATGTCTAGTATTGCATTGTTATGCCTTGCTCAGTCCTGTCAATTGCCCTGCTGTAATTTGTTTACCCAACATGCCATGTTTGTTTATCTTAAGGAGAACACCTCTAGTGAACTATGGACCCCGGTCTAATCTTTACCATTGATACATCTTCCACTTTTACTATTTACCTTTCTGCAAACCACTATTACCTTCCACACCTACGGTTAACCCTTTGTTTTCAGCAAACCGGTGAGATTGACAACCTCACTGTTCGTTGGGGCAAAGTCTTGAGTTTGTTCTGTGCATGTTTCCAAGTTGCTAGCAACACCTTTGAGTCATTTCCTTCCTCTTACTGGTTAGATAACCTTGGTTTCTTACTGAGGGAAGACTTGCTGCTGTTCTCATCACACCTTCCTTTTGGGGACTCACAATGAAGCTATACAGTGATCTGAGCTGCCATCAACCCGACATTCTGAAGATATAGTTTTGCATGTTGATCGTGAAGTGGTGTTTAGGGAGAAAACATGGGGAAGAGGATTCCCAAGATGTCCAAAGGAGGGAGGATTTCACTTACTATTCCTCGAGGAAGAACTAGACAGAAGAGCCGGATGTTGCTGCCATGTTTGCCACGGAGTGTGCAATAATAATCAGGACTCGCATGCCTATCTTCCCCCACTATAAATATTACAAGGCGAGGAGGATGTGAAATCAGACTTCATAGGCATAGTTTCTGTATGTTCTGTTACTCAACTCTCCTTTAACTTTCCATTTATGTGTTCATGCAATTGTTGATGATCCATGTTTTGCTTCAGCAAAAGGTTTCCATGGACACAACTCTTCTTGACGTGAAGAAGCATTGCAACCTTCCAATTATGAGGAATGCAAGAAATCAACGCCACCATCTGAAGAATAAGTATTTTGATAATTTCCCTTTGAACCAAGTAACAAGAAAATGTCCTGATGAATTGAAACACATGACCAATTGATACGTCCAAATTGCATCACCATTATATATCATAATTTACCTCTATTCATTGATATGTTTCATATTGAGAGGTGATACTTATGTATTTTCATCTGTTATTGCATGTTGGATGATTCTTGGAGGATGAACTGTCGGAGTCAGGATTCTGATGGAAAAAGCGGTGTTTTGATGCAATTTCGTGAAGATCAGAAAAATACCAGAAAAACTACAGAAACATATATTATACCAGAAGACGAAGGATGCCAGAAGGGGAGGCGGAGTTGGGCCATAGGGCCCCACACCCCCCAGGCGCGGGCCACCCTAGGTCGTGCCTACAGGGGGTGTGGCCGCCCTGGCCCACATCTGGCTCCGCCCTCTAGCCTATATATTCTCATCTAAACCCTAAAGTTAGGAGGGCGACGTTAGAAAGATTGCGCCGCCTCTGCGGTGTGGAAAACACCGAGAGAGAAAGAGCTCTCCGGCAGACATATTTCTGCCAAGGAAATTCCTTCCCGGAGAGGGGAGATCATCACCATCAACACCATCATCCATCTAGACTTCATAGGGATCATCATCATCCACACCATCATATCCACCAGCACCATCATCACCACTCCATCCCGCTATAACAATTATGTTGAATCTTGCATAGTTCTTAGAGGAAACTTTCCTAGTGTTGATTAATATTGTAGTTGATGCTTGTGAGTGGAACCATTGAATTATCGTTTATGTTTAGATTGTTATCCATCATTATATCATCTCTAATCTTGATCCGTATGATGTCTCGTGAGTAGTTCGTTTAGTTCTTGAGGACATGGGAGAAGTCATGTTGTTAGTAGTGGAATTGTGTTGAGGTATTATTCAATGGTTTCATATTTAAGTTGTGGTGCTATTCTTCTAGTGGTGTCATGTGAACGTCGACTACATGATACTGCACCATTTATGGGCCTAGGGGTTTAATATTTGCACAAGGGAGTGTAGATCTCAGAGTTTAAGGATGTGGTTAGGTTTTTATCTTAATTGCTTTCTTGTAGTTACAGATGCTTGTAAGGGGTTTAATCACATGTATGTATTAGTCCAAGTAAGGTCGGTACATTAGCACAGGTTCACCCACACAACACTTATAAAACCAAAGAAGATTAATCAACTATATGAAACAAAAGCACTTGACAGTATTCCCATGTGTCCTCGAGAACGTTTGGTCCTCATTAGTATTTCCAATGGCTTGTCCTTTACTAAGAAAGGATTGGGCCATTTGCTGCAATTATTTTCTGTCTTTATTTACTTGCAATTTTTTCCTTGCTTTATAAAAAAACCCTAAAAATCTGTTTGCTAAGTATTTACAGAGATTTCCTGCTCCAAACCACTAGTCAACACCTTCTGCTCCTCGTTGGGATCGACACTCATATTTATCAAAAGTACTACCATATAACCCCTATACTTGTGGGTCATCAAGACTATTTTCTAGCAACGTTTCCAGTGAGTGAAGCGCTATTGAAGAGTGGAACTGGTAAAGGAAACTTCTAATCTAAGCATTGCTTTTTATTTCTGTTTGTTACTATGTTTCCAATATGGATAACCCACTTGGTTTTTTATGTTTGGTAAAACTACTACCAGTGTTAGGGTAGTAGATGAATCACCACCTGTTGAGATAGATCCTTTTAAGATACCTACAAGTATTGTTGATCATGTTATGGATAATTATTATTTTGGGGATAAAACTGTGCATCCTGGTGATCATTTGCTTTTTATCCATGAATTATGCTAATTGTTTAAGTGTGAAGGTATCACAACTAAATAGGTGAAGAAGAATTTACTCTCTATATCATTGAAAGGAAGAGCTGAAGAATGGTATAAGCTGCTGAAGAATGGACAATCTATGGAATGGGAGGAAATAGTACCTCTCTTTTATTCTAAATTCTATCCTCGCAGTGAGATTCATAAGGATAGGAATCTAATATATAACTTTTGGCCTCGTGATGGAGAGAGTACAACCCAAGCTTGGGGGAGATTGAAGTTACTAATGCTTAAATGTCCTATTCATGAACTCACTAACAATATTATTATTAATAACTTTTATGAAAGGCGTTCGCTTCATGATAAAGATTTATTAGATGCTTCTTGTGCTAGATCATTCACACGCATGAAGGAAAAAGCTAAATGGGATCTCCTAGACCGTATTCAAGAGAACAATGAAGCATGGGAGAATGACAAAGGAAGAAATTCAGGTATAAATTATGATTATGAATGCATTAAAACTTTTATGGGATCTGATGACTTTCGTGATATTAGTACTGAGTATGGTCTTGATTCTCAAAGTATTGCTAATTGTTTTAAGGATTTTGCCTCTTATATTGAGATTCCTAAAAAGAAGTGGGACAACAACCATGCACCTTATAAAGATGTTGTTAATCATGTTCCTGTTAGAAGCACTGAAGTTTGTAATACTGATCATATTTTTCATGAACCTTATGTTGATAAAACACCTTTCCCAGCTAAGGTAAAGGAGCATTCAATGATAATTAGTGCAGTTAGCAAAAGTATAAAGAAAACTGTGGAACTTGAGGAGCAAATAAACATTGAACCTGTAGTAGCCATTGTGAAAGATCTTGTCACTAAAAATATAGGGGATGAGCACATTGTCTTCTGTGAAGACACTTCTAATATTTTATAGAAAAGCTAAAGAACATAGATGGAGATATTATTAAGCTCAAGTTGTTTCCTTTCTCCTTGAGAGGAAAAGCTAAAGAATGGTTGGTATCCTTGTCTAGAAATAGTATTGATTCTTGGATTAAGTGCAAAGATGCTTTTATTGGAAAATACTATCCTCCTGCTAACATCATATCTATGATAAGTGAAATAATGAAATTTAAACAACTTAATAATGAACATGTTGCTCTAGATTGGGAAAGAATGAAATCTTTGGTTAAGAATTATTCCACTCATGGACTTACTGCTTGGATGATTAGCCAAACTTTTTATGCAGGTTTGAACTTCTCTTCAAGAAACATTGGATTATGCTGGAGGTACCTTTATGACCATTACCTTGGGTGCTACAACAAAACTACAAAACTCCTTGATAATATGATGGTTAACTATTCTGAATGACACACTGAGAGAGCTCCACAAGGTAAGAAGGTAAATTCCGTTGAAGAAACATCCTCTTTGAGTGATAAGATTGATGTTATCATGGCTATGCTTGTTAATGGAAAAGCTCCTATAGATCCTAATAATGTTCCCCTAGCCTCTTTGGTTGCTCAAGAAGAGCAAGTTGATGTGAACTGTATTATAAACAACAATTTCAACAATAATGCCTATAGGAATAATTTTACCAGTAACAACAATTATAGACCTTATCCTCCTAATAATGGCAATACCTATGGAAACTCCTACACTAGGAGTGCTCCCTCTGAACTTGAAGTCATGATCAAAGACTTTAGTAGTAAACAAACCTCTTTCAACAAGACTGTGGAGGAAAAGCTTTTGAATATTGAGAAAAATATTTCCTCTCTGTCTGAAGCACAGTCCTCTTTGATTAATAAAATGTCTTCTAAACCTGAAACTTTGGAAAGTACCTTTGCTCCTACTCATGCCATAAAAGTTACTATTGATGAAAATGTTAGACTTTTAGCCCAACTACATGATAAGTGGGAAAGAGAAGCTGAAATTGCTAGAAACAATAGTGTGTGCACTATTACCACCACCAATATGGATGCCACCAAACCACAAGAAGTCCATATTCCTCCTACCACCATGCCTAAACCCAGTGACTCTACTACTAGTGATGCTAAGTTTGATTTTGATCTTCATGGTTTTAATATTTCCGAAGTGATTATGTTCCTACAAAAGCTTGCTAGAAGTCCTGATGCTAGTGATATGAATGTAGATTTCACCAAACACATTACAGATGCTCTCATTAAAATTAAGGAAGAAAAGTTGAAGCACAAAGCCTCTATTCCTAGGAAAGTAGAGGATAGTTGGGAACCCATCATTAATATGCAAGTGAATGACTTTGATCTCAAAGCTTCATGTGACCTTGGTTCTAGTGTCTCTATTATGCCTAGAAAGATTTATGAAATGCTTGATTTGCCACCTTTGGAAGATTGTTATTTGGATGTCCCACTTAATAATAATGCTAAAAAGAAACTCATGGGGAGTGTTAATGATGTCCTTTTTATAGTTAAAAATGCTTATGTCCCTATTTATTTCTATGTTTTGGATGTTGAATACAATGCTTCTTGTCCTATTACTTTGGGAAGACCTTTTCTTAGAATTGTTGGTGCCATCATTGATATGAAAGATGGCACCATTAAATATCAATTTCCATACAAGAAAGGTATTGAACACTTCCCTATTAGGAGAGAGAAGTTGATTTTTACTCCTCCTTTGAAAGAAAGGTTTGATGTTAATGCTTATTCATTTGAAAATACTTGATTCTTGCTTCTTGTGCCTAACTTAAAGGCGTTAAAGAAAAGTACTTATTGGGAGATAAGCCAAAAGTTTTCTTGAGCCTTGGAAGTTATTACCTCTCCTTATATTTTTTATTTGCTTTTTGTGCCCAAAATAACCTCTAATGAGAGAGAAGTAAGATTTGGGGAGTTGCTGTCCCGAAACAGATTTTTGTGCTCCATCGTAAAAATTCATGTAAAATCTCTGTAAGTCGGATTGAGATGATATTTTCTGAATAAATCCCCAGTATGTTATCTAATTTCGTTATTTCAACACTTTTTGATTTGAGCAACAGAAGGTCTATTTTGACAGATTTCTGCCATTATTTGTATTTGCTTCTTATTGATTCCTTTTTTACTTCTTTTTGGGAAATTGAGCTTTTTGAGGGAATGGCTTTGGTATCTTGTGTTTTTAGTGAAACTTTGTTGTTCTAAAACCAAAACCCAAGGGTCTATTATCTTTTTAATACACTAATGTTGCTAATGAATATTGTGTGCAGTTTTGTATGAATGAAAATTTTCAGATGTAGAGAAAGAATGATGTAATGAGATGAAGAATGGAAAAAAGCTCAAGCTTGGGGATGCCACCCCGTGTCTCCCCAAGAAGTATTCAGGAGGTACAAGTGTCAAAGCTTGGGGATTCCCAAGGCTCCCGTTCTTCATCAATAAATAGCTCAGGTCTTTCTAGAGTCTTCGTTTTTATTGTTTCATGCACTGTTGTGTTGTTCTTGGAGCGTCTTAGTTTGCTTATTTTGCTTGAATAAAGTAGTTTGGACCCCTATTCTTGCTGTGTTGTTGCAAATAAGTTGATTGGTGTTGGAGAGGAGTAGAAAGTTCTTGCTTGAATAGTGCAAGAGGAGCTTGCTTTGACTGTGACTTAGAATTTAGCATGTCATGATTATTCGCAAAAGGAAGCCACTAGACGTGTGGCTAAATGGGCCATAGAGCTCGCCGCACACAACATCCAATAGGAACCAAGGACAGCAATCAAATCTCAGGCACTGGCCAATTTCATTGTCGATTGGGCGGAGACATAGTACATGCCACCAATACCTGATTCAACATACCGGAAGCTACACTTCGACGGATCCAAGATGCGAGGAGGACTTGGAGCTGGAATTGTGATAACTTCACCAAAAGGCGATCGGCTGGAGTATGTCCTCCGGATCCACTTCAAGGCGTTTAAAAACTCCATGGACTAAACATGGCCAAGCAGATAGGCATCCAGAGGATACTATTCTTTGGGGATTTGGACCTGGTGGTGCAGCAAGTATCCGATGAGTGGGATGCAAGGGACGCGAACATGTCCCTCTACCGTTTCTTCGTTCAGCAGCTGTGCGCCTATTTCGAAGGATGCGAGTTCCACCACATACCCAGGACCAAGAACGAAGCCACTGTCTCCTTAGCAAGGGTTGGCTCAACAAGACAGGCCATACCGCCTGGAGTCTCCCTCGAACACCTGCGCAAGCCTTCCATCACCCGTCACCAGAATCCGACTCCATCGTACTCAACGCAGAATCAGGAACAACCGGTGCCTAGCTCCACCCGGGGACTTCCTCGCCACACCCGGGGATGGCCTCGCCGCACCAGGGGACTGCCTCGCCGCACCCAGGGACTGCATCGCCGCACCCGGGAACTGCTGCGTCGCACCCGGGGACTGCTTCTCCACACCCGGGGACTGCCGCGCTGCACCCAGGGACTACCTCGCTACACCCAGAGACTGCCTGGCAGCAGCCTGCGGTCGACACCATCAAGCTACCACCCGACAAACCTCCCGACGTTCTAGAGCCCTCCATCTATGAGGAGATCAAACTCATCGTGCAAAGGGTGCACACCATTCGGGAAACACCCGACTGGGCGAAGTCGTTCATGAACTTTTGGGCCAAAGACGAGCTCCCGACGGAGGAAGTGGCAACACGAAAAGTGCGCCGAAGAGCGAGCGCATACACCATCATCAACAACGAGCTATACAAGCGCAGCGTCGGGGGCAACTATCAGCGATGCGTAAGCCAAGAAGAGGGAACCAGGCTCCTAGCTGACATGCACCAGGGCGAATGCGGCCACCACGCTTCATCAAGGGCAAGTGCAGCCAAGGCCCTCCTCCACGGTTTCTATTGGCCCACAGCGCTGAAGGATGCTCCCGCGCACCCATCAACATAAGTCAAGGTGGCAAAGAGCTTAGACCCGGCTGGCTACCCCAGCCGGCCCAAACCGCGGGGACTACACCTAGTGGGCGCTCTCCCGCGCACCCATCAACATAAGTCAAGGTGGCAAAGAGCTTCGACTAGGCTGGCTACCCTAGCCGGCCCGAACTGAAGGGTTTCGCGGCATAGTAAATCAAAATTTTCTACGGAGCGAACAGAGGGAAAGCCAAGATCTAATCTAGGAGATGCAAACAACGAGAGAGATTGGATTAGATCTTCATACCCTTGAAGATTCGCACAGCGGAACGTTCGTCGGAACGTGGGTGATGTAGTCGTACTCGCTTCTCCTCCTCGCGATCCGATCCGATCTAGCACCACAAGTGGCGGTGCCTCCGTGAGATGCACATGTGCAGCACCTCGACGTCTCCTCCTTCTTCGGACCAGCGAGTATGGTGGAGAGATAGATTGGATCTACAACACGACGGCGTGGTGTATATGGTGGAGAATTTCTGCTGCAGGGCTTCGCCTACAAACAATCGGGAGGGAGAGAGGAAGGTAGCAAGGCTGCTAGGGCTTGGAGGAAGGTGTGTATGGGGAGGGGGCGCACCACCCCTCTATATAGAGGGGGGGGGGGGGCGGCAAGCCCTTGCCCCTCCTCCAAGCCTATCTCTAGTTTAAACAATTTAAACTCTCCCTTATCTAGAAATCCTATCTCTAGTTTAAACGATTTAAACTCTCCCTTATCTAGAAATCCTATCTCTAGTTTAAACGAGTTTAAACTTATCCAGGATCGGCTGGGCCCTATGGGGCCTTGTGCCCCTGGCCCAATGCGGCCAGGACACTCCCTCATAGGCCCATGCCCCCTCCCGGAAGGTGGGGCCACGTTGGTCCCCTTCCGGAAGGTTCTAGAAGCTTCCGGTACAATACCGATTAACCCGGAACAATTCCGAACTCCAAAAACTGCACCGCCTTATATGAATCTTATTCTCCGGACCATTCCGGAACCTCTCGTGATATCCCGGATCCCATCCGAGACTCCGAAAAAAAATTCATAAACCAATTATCCAATTTATCCTAGCGTCGAGACACGTTAAGTGTGTGACCCTGCGGGTTCGAGAATATGCAGACATGATCTTCTATCAATAATCAACAGCGGGGTCTGGGCACCCATATTGACTCCCACACATTCATCGATGATCATATCGGATGAAGCACGATGCCAGGATTCAATCAATCCCATATATATATTCCCTTCGTCTCGCGATATTTTACTTGTCCGAGATTCGATCGTCGGTACCGTCATACCTTGTTCAATCTCGTTCACAGCAAGTACTTTACTCGTTCCGTAATCCGATATCACTTTGTGATTAACTCCTTAACCACATGCTTGCAAGCGGTATTGATATCGATTACCGAGTGGGCCCGAAGTATATCTCTCCGACTTGGGAGGGACAAATTCCATCTCGATACATACAACCCAACAGATACTTTCCGATCACCTGAGAGACACCTTTATGATCACCCTCTCATAGGATGACGTTTGATGACCTCAAAGCTTTCTTCCGACACCAGGGAGTTGCATTATCTCATGGTCTAAGGAATACAATATTTGACATAGGAAAAGCTTCGCAAAGACGAACACGATGACACGATCTAATTGCTCTGCTTTGTTTGGGTCTATCCACCATATCATTCTCCCAATGATATGATCTCATTATCAATTGACAACTCATGTCTATGGTTAGGAAACCTTAACCATCATTGATCAATGAGCTAGTCCATAGAGGCGTACTAGGGACACGGTGTTGTTTACAAACCACACAAGTATTAAAGTTTCCGCTTAATACAATTCTAGCATGGAACATAAACTTTATCATGAACAAGAATTATAATAATAACATCTTTATTATTGCCTCTAGGGCATAATTCCAACAGTCTCCCACTTGCACTAGAGTCAATAATCTAGTTTACATCTGGCAACAATCTCACGCCCATGGCACTGAGGTGTTGATCATGTTTTACACGTGGAAGAGGTTTAGTCAATGGATCTGCGACATTCAGACCCGTATGTACTTTGCTAATCTTCAGATCTCCATCTGCTATATAATCTCGGATTATATGAAACTTGCGGTTGATATGCTTGGTCTTTGGATGATATCTTGGTTCCTTAGCGAGTGCTATGGCGCCAGTGTTGTCACACAATATCTCCAGTGGGTCCAATGCACTTGGAACCACGCCAAGCTCAGTGATGAAGTTTCTGATCCAAACTCCTTCACTTGACGCTTCTGCAGCAGCCATGTATTCCGCTTCTACTGTAGATCCCGCGATCACGCTTTGCTTGCAGCTTCTCCAGCTCACAGCTCCTCCATTCAAAATATAAACGTATCCTGTCTGAGATTTAGAATCATCCTTGTCGGTGTCGAAACTAGCATCGACGTAACCTTTTACGACAAGCTGTTCATCACCCCCATAGACTAAGAACATTTCTTTAGTTCTATTTAGGTACTTTAGGATGTTCTTCACGGCTGTCCAGTGTTCCACTCCTGGATCACTTTGATATCTGCTCGTCAAACTAAGAGCATTGGACACATCCGGTCTAGTACACAGCATGGCATACATGATGGAACCTATGGCCGAGGCATAAGGCACTTTGCTCATAGCTTCCCTATCATTTACCGTAGCTGGACACTGAGCCTTGCTCAATATCTTACCTGACAACATAGGAACTGAACCTTTCTTTGCCTTATCCATTCTGAACCTTTTCAGAACTTTGTCTAGGTATGTACTCTGGCTTAAAGCTATCAGGCGTCTTTGTCTATCTCTATAGATCTTGATGCCCAATATATAAGCAGCTTCACCTAGGTCTTTCATTGAAAAACACTTGTTCAAATAACTCTTCACATCGTTAAGCATGTTGATGTCATTTCCGATAATCAATATGTCATCCACATACAGTACCAGAAACGTCACCGAGCTCCCACTCACTTTCTTGTAGATGCAAGCTTCGTAGCAATTTGGAACAAATCCAAAGCTCTTGATCACTTGATCAAAACGAAGGTTCCAACTCCGAGATGCTTGCTTCAGCCCATAAATGGAACGCTGAAGTTTGCATACTTTACTAGCATCCTTAGGATCGACAAAACCTTCGGGTTGCATCGTAATCATGAAACGCATCAATTGCTAATAAAATCCGAATGGACTTAAACATCGCTACGGGAGAGAAAGTCTCATCGTAGTCAACACCTTGAACTTGTCGAAAACCTTTCGCGACAAGCCGTACTTTATAGACGGTAACATTACCATCCGCGTCCGTTTTCTTCTTGAATATCCATTTGCACTCAACGGCCTTTCGGTCGCTAGGAGGGTCCACCAAAGTCCATACTTGGTTTTCGCTCATGGATCCCAATTCGGATTTCATGGCTTCTAGCCATTTCTCAGAGTATAGGCTCATCATCGCTTCCTCATAGTTCGTAGGTTCACTGTCTTCTACTAACAAGACAGTCAAGACAGGGTTGCCGTACCACTTAGGAGGGGCACGCGACCTTGTCGACCTGCGACGTTCAGTAGCAGCATCGTCCGAAGCTTCATGATCCTTGTCATTAGCTTCCTCTATTGTTGGTGCAGGCGGCACTGGAACAATTTCAGGTGCTGCGCTACTCTCCAATTCAAGAGAAGGTTCAATAACCTCGTCTAGCTCTACTTTCCTCCCACTCACTTCTTTCGAGAGAAACTCCTTCTCAAGAAAGGAACCGTTCTTTGCGACAAACACTTTGCCTTCGGTTCTGTGATAGAAGGTATACCCAATAGTTTCCTTAGGGTATCCTATGAAGACACATTTCTCTGCTTTGGGTTCGAGCTTGTCCGGCATCAACTTCTTGACGTAAGCTTCGCATCCCCAAACTTTAAGAAACGACAACTTAGGTTTAGCACCAAACCACAGTTCATACGGTGTCGTCTCAACGGATTTAGATGGAGCCCTATTTAAAGTGAATGCAGCGGTTTCTAATGCATAACCCCAAAATGATAACGGCAAATCAGTAAGAGACATCATCGATCGGACCATGTCTAATAGGGTTCTATTCCGGCGTTCAGACACACCATTGCGCTGTGGTGTTCCGGGTGGCGTGAGTTGCGAAACAATTCCGCTTGCTTTAAGATGCGTGAGAAAATCATAACTCAAATATTCGCCCCCACGATCGGATCGTAGAAACTTAATCTTTCTGTTACGATGGTTCTCCACTTCATTCTGAAATTCTTTGAACTTTTCAAACGTTTCAGATTTATGTTTCATTAAATAGATATACCCATATCTACTTAAGTCATCGGTAAAAGTGAGGAAATAGCGATATCCACCGCGCGTCGAAACACTCATCGGTCCGCATACATCGGTATGTATGATTTCCAACAAGTCCGTTGCTCGCTCCATCATACCGGAGAACGGGGTTTTGATCATCTTGCCCATGAGGGATGGTTCGCATGTGTCAAATGATTCAAAATCAAGAGACTCCAAAAGTCCATCAGAATGGAGTTTCTTCATGCGCTTTACTCCAATATGACCTAGACGACAGTGCCACAAATAAGTAGTATTATCACTATCTACTTTGCATCTCTTAGCCTCAATGTTATGGATGTGTGTTTCATCCCTTTCGAGATTTAGAAGAAATAAACCATTCACAAGAGGTGCATGACCATAAAAGATGTTACTCGTATAAATAGAACAACCATTATTCTCCGATTTAAATGAATAACCGTCTTGCAATAAACACGATCCGGAAATGATGTTCATGCTCAACGCAGGCACATAATAACATTTATTAAGGTTTAAAACTAATCCCGAAGGTAAAACTAAGGAGAGCGTGCCGACGGCCATCACATCAACTCTTGATCCGTTGCCAACGCGCATCGTCACCTCATCCCTCGCAAGCCGCCGTCTATTCCGTAGCTCCTGTTTCGAGTTACAAATATTAGCAACTGAACCAGTATCAAATACCCAGGCACTACAACGAGGGCTAGTAAGGAAAACATCAATAACATGTATATCAAATATACCTTTGATGGTGCCAGCCTTCTTGTCCGCTAAGTACTTCGGACAGTTGTGCTTCCAGTGACCCTTGTCCTTGCAATAGAAGCACTCAGTGTCCGGCTTGGGACCAGACCTGAGCTTATTCTCAGCAGGGGCATTGCGCTTGCCGCCGCCCTTCTTGAAGGGCTTCTTTGCTCCCTTACCTTTCTTAAAGGAGGGCTTGTTGACCATCAACACATGATTATACTTCTTGATGTCCACTTCCGCAGCCTTCAGCTTTGCGAAGAGCTCGGTGATCGTATCAGTGGAACCAATCTGATTATGAGTCACTACAAAACTTTTGTAGCTAGGAGGGAGTGATTGCAGAACCCTGTCAATCTTGAGCTCCTCTGGAATCGTGCATTCCAGTTGCTCAAGGCGTTGAGTGTAGCCCGACATCTTTATGGCGTGCTCACTAACGGAACTCCCTTCCTCCATCTTGCAGTTAAAGAACTTCTCAGAGATCTCATATCTCTCAGAACGGGCTTGAGTCTGAAACATGGTTTTCAGCTCCTCGAGAATCTCAAAGGGCCCGGGATAGGTTTCAAAACGATTTTGAAGCTCCGATTCCATAGCAAACAACATGGTGCTCTTAATCACACCATAATCATCTTTGCGCGACTGATAGACAGCTTTCTCATCAGCCGACGCAGTTGCAGCAGGGGGGTCACCTAACGCTTTACCAAGGACATAGTCCTTTTTGTCCGCCAGACAGAATGATTCTTAGATTGCGGAACCAATTGGTGAAGTTAGACCCATTGTTCCTAAGCTTTTCTTTCTCAGCAAAAACGTTGAAGTTGAAGTTGGATTTGGCCATGTGATCTACAGTATTTGCAAGTACAATTTAGACTATGTTCATGATAAATAGTTCAACTTAATCAAATTACTAGATGAACTCCCACTAAATTCAACATCCCTCAAGTTGTTTAGTGAACACGATCCAAATTCACCACACCTAATCCGATCATCACGAGAAGAGATGTGGTTTCAATGGTGGAAAACGAAGTGTCGATCATATCATTCATATGACTCATGCTTAACCTTTCGGTTCTTGTGTTCCGAGGCCATGTCTGTACATGCTAGGCTCGTCAAGTTAGACCCAAGTATTTCCGCGTGTGCAAAAAATGGCTTGCACCCGTTGTATGTGAGCGTAGAGTCTATAGCACCCGATCATCACGTGATGCTTGGAAACGACGAACTTTCGCAATGGTGCATACTTGGGGAGAACACAGTTTTTATCTTGATCTTTAAGTGAGGAATCATCTTATAATGCTACCGTCGCGATCTAAGCATAATAAGATACATAAAGGATAAACATCACATGCATATAACTTTATGTGACATGGTATAGCCAATCTTCGCGCAATGATCTCCATCTTGTGCGTTCCGGCATGATCTCCATCACTCCACCATGATTGCCTCCACCACGAATAGCAACTACAACTATTGCTAACTACTTAGCGATAAAGTAAAGCTATTACATGGCGTATAAGAAGTTGACTCGTAGGTCATACACAATTATAAAGACAACCATATGGCTCCTGCCGGTTGTGTACTCATCGACATGCAAGTCGTGAAACATTACAAAACATGATCATCGCATACAATATACACATCACATCTTGGGCCATACCATATCATAGAAAACACTCCCTGCAAAAACAAGTTAGACGCCTCTACTTTGTTGTTGCATGTTTTACGTGGCTTTATGGGAGTAGATGCTAAGAACGATTCTTACCTACGGAAAGCCACAACGGTGATATTATGGTTGCCAAACTCCGGTGTTAATCCCATGACAACTATAGTGAGAGAAACTGACATCCACCAGCCGCATGTGTGGAACAAGCCACACGTCAAGTGCGGAGCCGGTCTCGCGAACGACGTCGCGTAAGGTTGGCCTGGACCGCTTCAATCTCACTATCCCGCGTCATAAGAAGAACACAAACAAGAGGCTTGCAACAGAAAACATCAACGCCCGCAACAACCATGTTGCGTTCTACTCGTGAAACACATCTACGCATAGATCTAGCTCTGATACCACTGAAGGGTTTCGCGGCATAGTAAATCAAAATTTTCTACGGAGCGAACAGAGGGAAAGCCAAGATCTAATCTAGGAGATGCAAACAACGAGAGATATTGGATTAGATCTTCATACCCTTGAATATTCGCACAGCGGAACGTTCGTCGGAACGTGGGTGATGTAGTCGTACTCGCTTCTCCTCCTCGCGATCCGATCCGATCTAGCACCACAAGTGGCGGTGCCTCCGTGAGATGCACACGTGCAGCACCTCGATGTCTCCTCCTTCCTCGGACCAGCGAGTATGGTGGAGAGATAGATTGGATCTACAACACGACGGCGTGGTGTATATGGTGGAGAATTTCTGCTGCAGGGCTTCGCCTACAAACAGTCGGGAGGGAGAGAGGAAGGTAGCAAGGCTGCTAGGGCTTGGAGGAAGGTGTGTATGGGGAGGGGGCGCACCACCCCTCTATATATAGAGGGGGGGCGGCCAGCCCTTGCCCCTCCTCCAAGCCTATCTCTAGTTTAAACAATTTAAACTCTCCCTTATCTAGAAATCCTATCTCTAGTTTAAACGATTTAAACTCTCCCTTATCTAGAAATCCTATCTCTAGTTTAAACGAGTTTAAACTTATCCAGGATCGGCTGGGCCCTATGGGGCCTTGTGCCCCTGGCCCAATGCGGCCAGGACACTCCCTCATAGGCCCATGCCCCCTCCCGGAAGGTGGGGCCACGTTGGTCCCCTTCCGGAAGGTTCTAGAAGCTTCCGGTACAATACCGATTAACCCGGAACAATTCCGAACTCCAAAAACTGCACTGCCTTATATGAATCTTATTCTCCGGACCATTCCGGAACCTCTCGTGATATCCCGGATCCCATCCGAGACTCCGAAAAAAAATTCATAAACCAATTATCCAATCTATCCTAGCGTCGAGACACGTTAAGTGTGTGACCCTGCGGGTTCGAGAATATGCAGACATGATCTTCTATCAATAATCAACAGCGGGGTCTGGGCACCCATATTGACTCCCACACATTCATCGATGATCATATCGGATGAACCACGATGCCAGGATTCAATCAATCCCATATATATATTCCCTTCGTCTCGCGATATTTTACTTGCCCGAGATTTGATCATCGGTACCGTCATACCTAGTTCAATCTCGTTCACAGCAAGTACTTTACTCGTTCCGTAATCCGATATCACTTTGTGATTAACTCCTTAACCACATGCTTGCAAGCGGTGTTGATATCGATTACCGAGTGGGACCGAAGTATATCTCTCCGACTTGGGAGGGACAAATTCCATCTCGATACATACAACCCAACAGATACTTTCCGATCACCTGAGAGACACCTTTATGATCACCCTCTCATAGGATGACGTTTGATGACCTCAAAGCTTTCTTCCGACACCAGGGAGTTGCATTATCTCATGGTCTAAGGAATACAATATTTGACATAGGAAAAGCTTCGCAAAGACGAACACGATGACACGATCTAATTGCTCTGCTTTGTTTGGTTCTATCCACCATATCATTCTCCCAATGATATGATCTCATTATCAATTGACAACTCATGTCTATGGTTAGGAAACCTTAACCATCATTGATCAATGAGCTAGTCCATAGAGGCGTACTAGGGACACGGTGTTGTTTACAAACCACACAAGTATTAAAGTTTCCGCTTAATACAATTCTAGCATGGAACATAAACTTTATCATGAACAAGAATTATAATAATAACATCTTTATTATTGCCTCTAGGGCATAATTCCAACCCGAACCTCGGGGATGACACCCAGTGGGCGCGCTCCCTCACACCCATCAACATAAGTCAAGGCGGCCAAGAGCTCCGACCTGACCGGCTCCCTAGCCGGCAAAAATTCCAAAGACCATAATTAATGAAGACATAAAAGCATGTAGATGGAGCGAGCTCAAGAATTGAAGGGGCACCAAGGCATTTAAGCAGAACACGAAGGTTTTGCGCACAATTCAAACTTTGATGATAATAGTTAACAAAAGTGTAGCACCAACAAAAGACCAAATTCACAAATACACTAGGCATTCCGGGGATCAAGGTTCAGCAGCAGGGGCAGCAGAGGGAGCATCAGCAGCAGGAGCAGGAGGCGGACCAGCAGGAGGGACGCTAGAGTCCGCTGCAGGAGCTTGGCTGGTGGAGGCAACGTCAATGGGATTCTAGGGCGTCGGGGTCCAGTGCAGCGGCAGTGGCTCGGCGGGGCCACGAAAGTCACACTCCAGGTCCACGTAGGTGCCAATCCTCACCCTGCAGGACAGGATCGCCGGAATGCTTCTGCGGAGGCCCTCGTAGCTCGTCCCAAGACGGAAAACACGAGTGAGCACACTGATATCAGCCCCTGGATACCATGACTTGACCAAGGCCAGAGCCATTTCCACGCCACCTCGGGCCGCCCATTCCTTGTGGATCTCTAGGACATCGATACAACAAGACAAGGCGACCGCCAAGCTGGCGATGTCGTGCACATCACCTGCATCCGGGCAGATGTAGTGAAAGAGGTCGTTGGCAACAACACGAAGACCATTTCTCTCTTCCACCAGCACCTTAACCAGATCCAAGGCGGTCAGGTCATTGCCAACATCCTCCAAAGGAAGCTTCTCTAGAGCCATCTCGGTCGACTCAGGGTAATGAGCTGAACCAAAGACAGGAGTGAGTGACAAGACCAGATTCAATTAACCACGATACAACAGAGGATGGAAGCAGAAGAACTTACTGACGACCATCTCCGAGATGCTCTGGAGGTGCTGAGTCAGTTCCCCCTCTCGGGAGCGGAGAATCTTGATCGTCTCCTCCTGCTGGGCGGAGATCATTTCAAAATTCTTCAACACCTCTGCCCGGATGTCAGCAGTCTTCTTGCCCCGCTCCATGCTAACCTCAAGCTTATGCTTGGCCGCGGCAAGTTGGTCGAACTGCGCTTGTCGCGCCTTGTTTGATTCCTCCAGCTGGGAAACCTCGGCTTTGAGGCCCTCCACCTCCTTCTCCTTGTACAGGATCATGGTTGTAGGAGGATACCCGATGGTCAACAAAAAGTGGGAAAAGGGAGCCAATCGCCAAGACAGGTCTGAAGAAGCAATCTTACGACCTAGATCCTCCGTGTTCTTCACCGACTCTAAAAACGCTCTCTACAGCGAGAAAACGAGTAAGAGACGGAACATAAAACCGGCTGAAAAAGCAACAAACGGAAAAGATAACGGGGAGAGACATTTACCTCCATCAAAACAGACAATTTTTTGGCCTCGCCAAGGCCCTTCTCCAATCCATCAACCAGGTGGCGAACCTGGTCGAGTGCGATGGGCGCTACACCCGAGAGCTGAGCGAGGATCGCACCCGGCGTCAACACAGCCGGAGCTGGCCTCGAGCCGGTAACGACGACCTCGTCCTCATCAGTAGTCGCACCCGAAGACGTGGCCACCACCAACTCCCTCCCAGCCGGCACGGAAGCGCCCGGCTGGCCTCCTGCGTGGCCCCAGCCTCTTCCGTCACCTCCGTGATGACGGGCCTGGCGGAGCTGCCTGGAGCATCGCTCCAGGTCGAGTTCACGCCAGCCCCAGGACGAAGGAGGGGGTTCTCCGGGTCCTGGGCAGCCGCAAACATATGCCCCAACCGCGAGGGCGTGGGCGCCTATTGCAGCAGCCCTGTGGTCGGGGAGCCCTGGGCAGAGACGACACGGCAGGCAGCCGGCGTGGCAGGTGCAGCCGGGTCGGATGCAGCCGGCGTGGAGGAAGTCGGTGACCTCACCACCTCCTCAACCGCCGAAGGAGGGGGAGGAGCAACGACGGCGGAGCCACCGTCGCCAAGCGACATCGCCTCTGTAACACCCTTAGAATCGACCCTATGCAAGTTTCAACGATTCCTACCAAACCCGCATAGAAACAATTCAAAGGTGCCCACCAGGCACTTTCATGCAGGTGGAAAACAAAGTAATACCATTACACAATAGTCCACGATAGAACCCATAGAACAGATATATACAACAATGACTCAAAGAGTCAAGAATACGGATATACAATACGAAGATCCAAATCACCTTTAAAACGATACAGCGTCCGAGTATGGACAAGATGCAAATTGAGCTAAGAGCCCTGAAGAATAACCAATGGTGTCCATAACCCTGCCCAGGCCAAGCCGGAAGGGTAACCCTGCTAACGACGTCGATCTCAAAACCTGCTTAAACAAAAGGGGTGCCGACAAAGGGCAAAGGAAAAAGAGAGCGGTCAGTACTGAGGCCAGTACACGGCGAGACTAGAATTCGGCGGTGCTCGCCTACATAGGTATGGTGGACGGAAGCGGCAGCGCAGCATGCACTAAACAACCTATAGAGACTCAATACAACTAGCGGCTATCAGATAGGGATAAGAAAAACCTACTCGGATCCAACCTGATTCTAACACCAAAAATACCCATCCTGGTATTCCCCCTCGATACCAACCGAGGAAGTCAACCGAGGAACTCAAACAGTTGGCAGTTTTATTCATTTTGTTATAGTTGCGGCAATTACTAGTCAGATATAGATAGCATGAGTCATCCTGATATAATAAGCAGTGTACAGTTTTAGTTAACCATTCCGTTGTAGTTGTAGTACTTACTAGTCAGATACATATAGCATGAGGCATCCCAAAACCCAGCAGTTGTTGGCACTTTTATTTAGCCATTCTATTTTAGTTGCAATACTTACTAGTCAGATACAATGGTAACAGATGACAACCCAAACCAGCAATTGTTGGCACTTTTATTTAGCCATTCCATTATAGTGCAGCTGATTACTAGTCATTATAAAGTCAAATTTATAGCACTACTTTAGTTATAATTGTCTATGATCGAGATACTGTGCTCCAAGTCGTCCATAACCGTGGACACGGCTTTCAGAAAGTTTTACCCTGCAGGGGGGCACAAATAGCAACACACGCACGATCAACCTCGAGAAAAACCAATAATAACCCAACGAGGCATCACGGCAGAGCAATTGCAAGATTCATATAAATTTCAGGGGCCACCCCACCAAGCAACCCGCGACGAAGTTGGCCGGCTCCGAGACGGACTCAGAGGTTTGTGCCAATGGTTGTAAACGACTGGGAACCCAAAGTGTGACTGGGCTTGTCGATACCGCGAAAACATTCCACATTTGTCCCTAAACAGTACAGGCGCTCCACGCGCAATCGTAAATAAAGCAGTAAAGCATGGCATAAGTATAGGATAGTAATAAAGCCCCAAACTACTTTGTGGCCCCAAGAAATAAATATGACTCAAGCTCTGGCTAGGGGGATTCATGGTCCCACATGCCGATAGTGCGAATATTCAAAGAACAGGTATCAAGTACTCGGGGTCCTACGGGACACAAGTGGACGGTTAACAACCAAATAACATCTATTGCCCACCTGTGCCTCTGCATTATTTTCCTACCTCAATTTTAGTTATTAAACGGTAATTAAAGTTATAATCATCTCCAACATAAAGCATATGGCAGTCTTCCAACAACTGTGGTGCTTGACGACACGCAACAACACTTGAGCAAGCAACTACGACACGCAAGTCCAACTATCTACCAAGCCACAGGTAATAGGATGTGTCCAAGGCAATATAAGGCTGCAGGGGATATCACATGTACGAAAACTAGAGCATCGCAACACAGATAGAAATAGATCAACAGGAGGAAATAAACACTAGAAAGGTACGATAGGTCTAAAGGGGGAGAACGCTCGCCTGGAAAACATTGTCGAAGGTTCATTCGAAGATCGGATCGACACTCGCATTAACTCATCGGCCTAATCCGTGAAGAAGCAAAGAACTAGAAGAAACACCGGATGCACTATTTAATACTATGGTAGAATATCGGGCATGATGCATGTATGATGTATGTCATGGCAAAGATGCGATGCAATTAGGAAAAATTAAGCGGAAACGGGGTCCCGACAATTAAATAGATGGTTCATGTTGTTTAGATACCCCGCAATTTAAATGTTGTCTTAACAAGGAAAAATATGTCACCGGTTCGCTATACAAATTAAAATGGAGTCATTATAAAACTAGATAAGCCCGCATATGGTCTTCATATTTAATTTAGGTGAATTGTCGAAACACCCACAATATGTATGCAAGAATGACAATTTAATTCTGCAACAAGATAGATCTCATATTATAAAATAGGGGCGAATAAGATAGGGGTCACACATTAGAGGGGCTCGGCGATCTTGTGGTCTCGGGGTTCGACGGGGTCGGTCTCGCCGGGATCGGTCTTCAGATCCGGCGGGGAAAAAGAGAGCGCCGGGGTTTGGCCTTCGGTTTCCAAGATAAAGAAGAAACACCGGATGGGTCTTGGGATCCGTGAAGGAGTTCATGGCGTTCCTATGCCCAGGGTTCGTGTGGAGATCTTGTTGTCGATGGAGAACTTGTTTGATACCGGGGCCTTCAGGAGATCTTGGTAAGATTCTCGGTTCGGTCTGCCTCTCGAACAACATTGGCCAGTGGCGACGGATGAGCCAAAACACCCCGGGGCAATGTCACTTATACAACAACCGCAACATAGTATCTAGACGCCACCAGGACTGCACCAACCCGACCTGGTACTGCAGCAACAAACATGAGCATAGGAGAAAGGCAGACTTTCTCGGGAACAACTGGCTGGGGCACGGTCTTGCATAGGCGCACACGGCCAACCAAAACGGAGGGCACACGAAGCCACATCAGGAAGAGGAGGGAGAGCGATAACAGCGGTGGAACCCAAGGAATCTCCGACGAGGAGGAGCGGCCAGAGAGTAGGGCGTCCTGCAGTGGTGATGAGGCAGAGGGCGACGGTGATTAGGCAGGACCCGAGACCGGTGGAAGGTGGGGTTCCGGCGTCGGTGACTCCGAGCAGAGGAAGGAGGCCGGGGACGGGGGAGCACTCGATGCGGGGAAGGGGTCCACGGAGCGGACGCAAGGTTGCAGGGGCGGCGAGCTAGACGAGGTGTGGAGCCATCTCGGCGGCGCGCGGCCGCAGGGACTGCTGCCGGACACGGGAAGGAGGATCGCGGCCTCTGGAGACGCTAGGGAGAGAGGTGGTGAGGTGCGGGAGGGCACTGCGAACGGGGCGGAAGAGAGGGCGACGGGGAACGTTGGGGCGACGACGAACGTTGGGGCGATGGCGGAGTGCGCTTGTGGGAAGGCGGGGCTCAGCCGTAGGAGGGCACGCATCTGGCGGCAGGGAAAAGGAACCAAGGAGGGAGGAGATGGCGAGGAGGAGGGGATCATGCGGTAGGAGCGGGGGAACGTGAGGTGGGGTCGGGCGGGATTACGTGCATGCCTGGAGTTGTGCGTACTGTGCGGGCGGTGGGGGTCGAGACGTGTACGGGGTGGGCGCGTGTGTCGGTTTCTGCGGGTGGTTTTAACCAGGGGAGTGGCGGCGGCAGGTGGAAGGGTGATGGGGGATAGGCTAGGGTTTCCAATCTTCCAGATAGGTTAGGGTTTGCAAGGTGGGGTGGTAGGTGGCCTGTTGGTTGGGCCTTTGGGCCTGGCTGACTGGGCTGCCTCCCCAAAAAAAATTAGTTTTGATATTTCTTTTGTTTTAAAATAAATTTTTGTAAATAGTTTTAGATAAATAAAAGATCCGACTGGACCGACGGTTCTGGTTTGAACAAAGAGGGGAGGATATTAATATAGAAAACAAAGTAGTATTTTAGCAAAAATAGTTTTAGATTAAAACATGCACGCAGATATCATGATGATGCACAGATGTAAATGCATGCAATTTTCTAGTAGTGGATTTACCCGGGGTGCTACATCCTCGCTGCATGAAATGAAAAATAAGAGAAAACACCAATAGAGCCACATAACAGCATGGGAGATGCAAGGAGGAAAGTAACCCGATGACGGACGACGGAGCGACGACTTGGCGCCCACGGCATGTCCTCTTTTGTTAACCTGGAGCCAAAGCGCCAACAGGCACCGCCCTCTTCCCCCGGGCTTTCTCCGCGGGTTTCTCCCGGCCGCCCTCCTCGTCGGTGACATCGAGTAAAACAAAAGAAAATCCCTAAACCACAACCTCATAGGCCAGGACGAAAGAAGGAGCTGCAGCCGGCAACTTACCATGAGGATATGAGGGGCCGTCGTCTGCCCGGACGGGAAACCCTTAAGGCTCCGTCTGGGGTTCTTCTTCGGCTTCCTGTACGCCAAGAAGGACGGGAGTGGGAAGTCACCCAAACCTTCTTCGGCTAGCTGCGCCGTGAACAACTACTCAAAGAGGGGAGCATAAGGCACCCAAGGAAAACTAATATCGCTGAAGACAAATGCAAAAGAACCAGATAACAACTCACCCGGGGCGGCAGGCGGCCGCGATGATACTGCGGGAAGGAGTACGCCCAGGTTGCCTCAATGCGGAACTTGGAGATCATGGAGACCCAATTCCACAGGTCCTGGTAGGGCACCTCCTTCCGCGACGTCCTTGTTGGATCATCGACATTAGACATATGGCACATCTTGTGCGAACGCTTCTGCAGTGGAAGCACGCGATGCACCATCCACGACAGCATGATGTCCCAGGCGGTGAGCCTCTCCATCTCCACCATCGCCTCCACCCGGGTGGCCATCCGGTCGAGGTCCACCACGGCGCCCATACACTTCGTCGCCCATCCCTTATGTGTCGAGGGCACGTTGATGAAGGGCGGAAGGCAGATCCAGTCCACCTCCGTGGCGTCGCTCATATAAAAAATATGAGCGCTGCCATAGCTTCACGGTGTCAGGAAGCTCAAACCCGACTGTGTCAATGGACCGTCCTTGGCAGTGTTCTGGGCCTTGAAGTGGAAGAATTTAAGGAAGTTCGCCACCTCGGGCCACACCCCAAGGTAAGATTCGCAGTAGGCCACGTGATCCGACAACTGCGCGATGGCATTTGCACCCAAGTGATGGAGTTGGAGGTTGAAGAAGACGAAGACCTGGAGGAGGAAGGGGCTGGCGGGAAGGCCAAAGTGCTCCCTGGCCGAGGGTCCGACAACCGTTCCCCCTCCGGCGTGAGCCGGTGCTTCACCAGCATCGACGAGGGAAGAAATCCACCCGCTGATACTTGTAGACGAGGTCGTCAGTCACGAACAACCCACACCAACACCCGCGCTGCTCCGACAACATATCTGCAGGAGCAGTGGCCGTGGTGAACGGTGCGTGGTGCTCCGGCGGTGGCAAGGAAAAGGGGCGCAAGGAGCAAGGTGCGCTGGAGAGGAGGAGAAGATGAGCCAAAGGGCAAAGAAGTGTGGGCATCGTTCCCCCTCCAGGGCTCTATTTATCCCCGCGGGGCGGTACCGTTGCCCCCTCAGCCCCGCGCGACGCGTGGCATCGAGGCACCATGTCTGTACGACGTTACTGCTTTGGATCCTTTACGCCATCATAACCACCACAGAAGATCCACGGGCGTTACCGGGAGACGAGGTGCGCGCGCTCGCCCCAAGAAACCGCTGCGGCAAGTTGCGTGCGCAGTTGCCAAAAACTGATGCAGCGACGTGGAAGTCCAACTGATGCGACGTGCTCCAGGGCAGTAGTCGTGGGTGACGACATCAGAAATATCATCAAGCTAACGCTTCGTCTCCAGCTACGCCAGTCGGTCCTTCCTTCGCTATCTAGACCTAGTGGGCGGCCATCAATTCCGCAACCGGTCAAATCCAGTCGGAAAGAAAAAGCAAAAGCTACAGCCGGATGCGGTCGAACAACTACATCAAGCCGAAAAAAGAGCACGCAAGACCTTACCCACCGGCCAAGTCCATACATGCTCGGGGACTAGTGTCGGGGGGATAACCCCCGGGTGGGGAAAGCCAAGCACAAGTTGGCCGACTCCAGAAGGAACATGCTGCCTGGCCCTCTAGAAGGACAACTACAGCTGGTAGGCGAGTACCACCCAACTGGGCTTATAACTCTCCCGGCTGGCCCATGTAGCCGGTAGCCATAAGAACCGGCCGGGTGGCCGCTTCCACCTGGATCACCTCTGATTCGATGGAAATCACGGAAGGGCTGACGCTCCTTGCGAGGTACGCCTCTGGCTCTCCCTCATCATCAGGCAGGCTGGCATGTCGTCACGATCAGCACTACCCGACGAAGATAAAGCAAAGTGGTCAGCTGACTGGCGAAAGCAGTCCGGGTGACCGTTACAGTAAGGGTGACACCCCAAAGGAAGCCCGGGTGACCGCTAAAGAAGAGGATGGCGCTAAAAGAAGGGAGGACTGGGTCCTGGCCCACCGGTTAGGCCCATATCCAAACAGTAAACCTTAGGGCCCGACTTGTAATCTTCCCCTCCCAGGCCAGTATATAAGGGAGGGCAGAGCTGGGGTTCTAGGTAGGCAACAATAGAAGGAGGGAAGTGCTAGTAGCTAGTTCTTATCTTCCTCTAGCTCTTGTCAGTATCTAAGGAAACAGCTCCAGGAGCACATGTATTGGGTATTCTCCCCCTTACATAGTTCATCTTGCAGGAGTAGGGGTGTTACCTCGCCGAGAGGGCCCCGAACCCGGGTACGTCACTGTGTCTGCAGTTTACCGTGCCCAACCTGTTGCGTGAGCCACCGATTTCATCCGAGTGTCCCTTCTTAGCCATCCCCGATGGCACTGCCGTGTTCCACACCACGACAATAGTCCATGATTAACTCTATCCATCTTCTCTGCCTCATATTAAGCTCCTTCTGAGTGAAAATATACTTCAGGCTCTGGTGATCCGAATAAATCTCACAACGGTTTCCCATAAGGTAATTCCTCGATGTCTTCAGGGATAGAACTACGGCTGCTAGTTCAAGGTCATGGGTAGGGTAATTCTGCTCATGTTGCTTCAGTTGTCGGGATAGATATGACATGACTTTGCCCTCTTGCATTTGCACACATCCGCGACCTATCTTGGATGCGTCACAATACACATCAAAGGGCTTCATGATATCTGGCATGATCAAGATTGGGGCTGATATCAATCTCTTCTCGAGTTCTTGAAAACTCGCTTCACATTTGTCCGTCCATTCAAACTTCTTATCCTTCTTCAACAATTGGGTCATGGGTCTTGTGATGCTCGATAATCCTTCTACGAACTTGCGGTAATATCTCGCTAATCCGAGAAATGCACGAACTTGGTTTTGGGTTGTTGGGGCTTGCCATTCTTCAACATCCTTTACCTTTGCAGGGTCAATGGCAATTCCTCCGGCTGATACAATATGTCTGACTAATCCTACCTCCTGTAACCAGAATTCACATTTGCCAAACATGCCATACAACTAATGCTCCCTAAGGGTTCCAAGGATGGTACTTAGGTATAGCTAATGTTCTTCTTCTGATTTGGAATAGATCAGAATTTCATGATGAACACAACGACAAACTTATCCAGGAATTCCATAAAAATATTATTCATGAGGTTCATGAAATAAGCGGGGTCATTGGTTAATCCAAAAGACATGACAGTGTACTCATACAATCCATATCTGGTGGTAAAGGCAGTCTTTGGAATATCCTCTACGCGAATCTTGAGTTGATGATAACCCATTCTAAGATTAATCTTAGAAAACACTTTGGCACCGATCAACTAGTTAAACATGTCTTCTATCTTCGGTAGAGGGTACTTTTTCTTGATGGTGACATCCTTCAACTTTCGATAATCCGTACACAAATGCTTACCTCCATCTTTCTTGTCCACAAACAGGACATGTGATCTCCATGGCGATGCACTTGGTTGGATCAATCCTATCTCTACCATAGCATCCAGTTGCTTCTTCATCTCCACTAATTCAGATGGGTTCATACTATAGGGTCTCTGGGCTATGGGTCCGATTCCAGGGATTAGTTCAATGATAAACTCGATACCCCAATCTAGGGGCATACTGGGCAAAACATCTGGAAATACATAGGGGTATTCACAAACTATTCTGACTTGGTCAATGGTTGGTTGGGCTATACTCTTGTTGCACTTTAATTGACCGGGAAAGGATTCAGATACATGCTCTACTGATATTCCGGCGGTACTAGTCATGGTTATGGTTTTCTTGGCAGAGTCGATTAATCCTTTATGTTTCGACATCAAATCCATTCCTAGTACTATTTACAAACCTTTAGTTCCAAGTACTATTAGATTGGCATAAAAATCTATGCCATGGATTCAGATAGCTATGGCCTTGCAAATTTGTCTAGCTTTGGTGGTTGAACCAGGTATTTGAACTATCATAACATGCTTCAATTTTGTTGGTTTAATATTACTAGTGAATGCAAATTCTTTGGTAACAAACGAGTGTGATGCTCTAGAATCAAACAACACTCTTGCAAGTACTGAGTTAACAGAAAACATACCCAGCATGACATCTGGTGCTTCCTGGGCTTCTTCATCATTCATGAGAAACACACGGCCATTGCAATTATGCGAATTCCCTAGGGAAAGTCTTCTTCTAGGTTGAACACGACGCTGGTACTGAGCTGGGGTATTCACATTGGGGGATTCTGTAGTCTTCTTGGGGCACTCATGGAATAATGACCCTTGGTTCCACATTCATAACAAGTCACTTGAGACTTGTCTTTTGCTGCAACAGGCACATCATTGCTTCCAGTCCTTGCGTTAGTATTGGTGTTGTTGGCGACATTGTTGTTGTTGAACTTAGGCGGTGCACGATTGAAATTACTGGGGTTGTTGTGGTTGTTTTGGTTTCCTCCGGGCCTTGGGTTTCCTCCTCCACGGTTGGGATAGGTCGGATGGTTCATCGGGGGTCTATTGGTTCTTGGGGCAAATACCGGAGATGGGTTGGGACGGTTCTTTGGGGTATGGTGGGTTCCTGGTTGATTTATCATTCTACGCTTATGGTTCTCATTGGCTTGGTTGATCTTGCCTTCCATCTGAATGGTAGAGTCCACTAAGGCTTCGATGTCAGCGAATGGGATGTTGACTAACACTGTCTGCATCTCATCATGCAGACCATTCAAAATCTCTCCTTGTTCTTGGCTTCAATGTCAATCTCATCCGGTGCATACCTAGCCAATGAAAAAAAATTGTCACGGTACTCAACTACTGTCATCCACCCTTTCTTCAGTTCTCTGAATTCATCTCTTATCCTCTTGATCAAACCCGGTGGCACATGGGTTCTGCTAAACGTGAGCTTGAATTCATCCCAAGTCATCATCTGTCCTCCATTCATGGCGCGAACGCTGTTCCACCAAGCTCTTGCATCTCCTGCCAGATAGTGGGTGGCAAACAGTACCTTCTCGTTGGCTTCCACTCATGCAACTTATAAGTTGTTCTCCATGGTTTGCAGCCAGTCATCGGCATCTAGGGGCTCTTCGGACTTAGTAAATATGGGTGGATTGGTGTTCTGAAAGTTCTTGAGCTTTGATCCATGGCTGTCCTGATTTCCATGGGCTTGTTTGTTGTTGTCCATATGAGCTATGTATTGAAGGGTGGCTAAGTTGGCTTGACGTTCGGCTCTTTCAGCTTTGCGGTCCGAAACCAACATTTTCAAGATTTGCAACATCGGGTCCGGGGATGAGCTAATTCCTCCGCGAGCCATCTGAATATTGAGATAGATCATGAGAAAAGAGGGAAATTTCTAAGGTTCGAGGTTTTTGTTTTTGCAAAGTTTTCAAAATTTGACTCATATTTTTCTAGAAAATTGCTTTTCATTCATTCATTCATAGCACACGATACAAACACACACCACAACAAGGAAAAACAGATGGTTTTAAGAACCATTCTGTGAAACTATGATATAGTGGGACCGGATACAACTTCACTAACGCTAGTGCTCAAGTGCTACTACTTCTCGGAATCGGTGTCCTTGTCAACCTCATCATCATCATCTTCATGAATGAAGGCGAAGTCATCCTCATCGGTGAATAAGTCCATGGCTTGATCCTCCTAAAAGTCATCATCATCACTAAGGTAAGAGTAGGGGTCTCCATGGATGTCCTCCCCTGCATTCTCCCTCTCCTCAAGCTACATGTCCCTCTCGTGGACGGTCTCCTCCAACTCTATGATCCTGTGACGAGGACGGGCAATGATATGCTGTAACATCCCAAAAATCATGATTTCAAAGTTTGCATATAATTCATGCATTCATAATCATTTTAGGATCATTTCTTCAAAAACAGAAACTTTGTGGTCTATTATTTTATGTAGGCAAGGCAATGGCCTTAATGCTACTCTCTAATATGATAATATTTGTTTTGACCATAAAAGAATTATACATAGGATTGATGGATATTTCCAAAGCTTGGACAAATTTTTAAAAACAAAATATGTATTTAAAACCATTCATATGTCTATATTAAATAAATGATAAAGGCAATGTTTATTTTAAATTCCAATGGGCCAATATAAATTTGAGTGAACAACAATGTTTAATACTCAAATAAGTGCATGATTCATCCTATAAAGATTCAGATAAAATTTGAATTCAATTTGATTTGAAAAACATTTTAAAATGATTCCAGAAAATCAAAACAGAAAAAGAAAAGGATAAAATAAAAGGAAAAGGGCCAGCGCTGTCAAACTAGCCCAGCACCAGAACCGGACCAAAAGCCCACCCGATCCATTCCCCCTCTGCCCCCTCTCTCACCCGCGCGAACCTTACCCCGCAGCCACTAACGCTGGGCCCTTCACCACGTCATCATCGTCTCCCCCAAACCCCGCGCGCAGACGCCGTCGCCGCCCGTTTCCTCCTCCTTCACTGCCACGAATTAAGCCGCTTAATTCCCATTGATTCACCGAGTGATTGCCGCCCCTACTTGAGCTACTTAACTACCTCCCCACCCGCTCCTTTCCCCTCACTCAGCACCACCAGATCGCCGCCAGCCTCCCCAAATTTCACCCAACACCGTCGCAGCACCGAGGAATTCCGGTGAGCCATCACGGTGAGTCTCGAGCGCGCCTTGCCCTATGGTTCATGCGAGCTGCTCTGCCATCATCTTGCACACCTTCTCATGCTTTCAATTCATCCTGAATCGCCCTAGGTCATCGCCCTCGTCAACATCTAGAAACAGCCGAAGCTTGACTCGACTCCGATTAGCCATTCCAGTGAGCCCCGTGTTCCCCTCTGTCTCTGGTTCACGCAATTGTGTTCGCCAGTGCCTCGCGCATCTGTTAACATTTTTCGTTTGAATCCTTGCGCCCTAGGACGTCGTCTTCAACTCCGACAGTGAGTACCTGACGCTCAAACGAGCTCCGACGAGCTCTTGCTGCTGTGTCCATGCGTCCAAACCCTGTCCGTCTACATGTTGAGCATCTCCACGTCCTCGCGATCTCGGTAAGAACTAGCCCGACCCCCTTTCCCCTCTAGCCTCGCCGGCGTGTCACCGCCAGAACCGTCGCTGCCGCAGGCACCATTTGCGCCGCTGGATCTTGGTTAGATGGATCTAATCCATCAGATCTAAATCCTAAGGCCACGATTAGATCTTAGGTGAAACGGTACAAAAACATCTGAGCAATGCATCGTTAGTTAGATCTTGCGGTCCACGAGCGTGATCCGGCCAAACCTGTATCGTCCAATCAGAAGCTGTCGTGTGGCGCTGTTTTATTTAAAAAGACTGAAACATTTCTATTAGATGTTCAAACTTGCAAAATTCATAACTATTGATCCACATGTCCAAATTTTGCAAATTTGATATCATTGGAATCAGGAGAAAGAATTATATCCAACCATGCACTTTTTTTAATAAATTGCTTCTGTAAAATTGGTTAATTTTGCAGAGACATTTGTAGGCCTATTTTGAGTATAAAAATTATTTGAAAAATGTTTTAAGGATCAAATTAAGTTTAGTTAGTGTATAAACGTTTAGTTTAGTGTTCAGTATAGTTTTACTTGTATTGTTTGAATTGGAAAATCATCACATGGCATTTGCATGCATTCATATATTTTTGCTTGTTTATTTTGATATGTGAATTTGATGCTATAATTTTATGTGTAGATTTTGGTGCTAGTGGTGATTGTGATTGTGAGGATTGTTGCTACTCCCTCAACTACCAAGGATTGTTGCTATCATTTTATGTGTAGATTTTGGTGCTAGTGGTTATTTTGACTATGCACTGGAAATATTTTGTATAGGGATTGCATGAATATTATTGCTAAGTATCTATATGCTATGCTTGGGAAATCCTAGTAGTTGTAGAATTGTTAGAATTTTATCTAAGTTAAGATACTTGCTATTTCCATGCTTATCCTAGCTACTAGAAACCAAGGGTGGAATATATACATGCTATGGAAAAATATTACTAAGTCTTTGACTTATATTTTGCTTAATAAACAACTAAGTGAATGAAACACCTGGGTGGATTGGTAATTGCTTGGTGGTTTTTGGTTGAGTGGTTACCAGGGCCCATTTTCTAATGGTCTACCCTGTGTATCTCACTTGTGGAATGCCACCCAGGAACAAAGGGATTTGAGATGCCAAATGTTTAGAAACTTCTAGTGCAGCCACATGGCATTATGGGATCTGCCTGGATCATATAGGTTGCAATAACTTAGCCAAATGGACAGTTGGTGGTAGGGGATTGATAGGTTTGGAGCGCGTCCATTTTGGTCTAAGGGAAGGCTTTTGAAAGGTCCTGTCTTGGTGAAAATGAAGTTTTGTGGGGAAAGTGCACCACCTCTCCAGAAGGAAGAAACTAAGTACTTAGCCGTGTCCCCGGTAATGGACAATTTGAGCATCAAGACATGGAAGATATCAACAATCTCCTCATCCCAATTTTCTAAGTTAAAACTTGTGGTTGAACAAGGGTGAAGGTTCACCAATTTCTATTGGTGGTTCCTTGGGAGTTTTTGCCAAACAAAAACTTAGTGTTTTCAACTGATAGGTAAAACCTATTTTGAGCAAAGCAAGCCTAAGTTACACTTAGCCAAATTCATGTAGTAATTAGATGCTAATATTCTACTAAGGTATCACTTGCCAATACTATTCCAATGTATTGACCCACTGTGGCTGTAACTTCTGATGTTGCAGGTTACTCTGATGATGATTAGGGGTTATGGGTCTACACTCAACATGCTTGCCTTTGGCACGTGAAGATGAAGACTTTTTAATTATATTGTTATGATAAACTCTTGTACTATCCTATGGCTATGGAGTTGTAAAAGACTATGTTATCTCTGGAATGACGATGTAATAATGACCTTTGTTTCTGTGTACTTTATCTTAAACTATGGATGCTAGCAATTGATCTAGGGACTAGTATTGCAATCATAGGGATCTTTACCTTTATAAAGGTGGGATCTTACATATGCTCCTTCTTTTCAAGCTGACGGCAACAAGATTAGCGGTCCTTCACCTACATGGCGCACTACTAGGAAACAGGCTGTTAGTGGCGCACCCGAAATGCCCATCTGTGGCGCACTAGCAGTGCGCCACGGGCCTTGCGCTACGGCTATCTCTCAGCCGTGGCGCACTGCCTAGTGCGCCACAGAAGTTTAGATACAGCCATGGCGCACATGCCAGTGCGCCACAGAAGTTTGGGCAGGTGCGCCACACGTATGAAACGATAACCATGGATATAAATTTCAAAATTCAAAAAAAAAGCAGCAGATCTGGACTCGTCGTCAGTGCCGTCGCCCGTCGGTGCAGGTCGCCGTCTTCGCCTCCTCCTCGTCACCTTGTTGTCGTCGTCGGAACTGCAAGGAGGAGGAGGAGAATAGGAGGAAGAGGAGGAGAAGAGGAGGAGAAGAAGAAGAGGAGGCAAAGGAGGAAGAGGAGGAGAAGAAGAAGAGGAGGCAAAGGAGGAAGAGGAGGAGAAGAAGAGGAGGAGAAGAAGAGGAGGAAGAGGAGGAGAAGAAGAAGAGGAGGCAGAGGAGGAAGAGGAGGAGAAGAAGAGGAGGCAGAGGAGGAAGATGAGGAGAAGAAGAGAGGGAGGTAGGAAGAGATGGAGGAAGAGAGGGAGGAAGGGAGGTCGACGTCGCCCGTTGTCACTGCGAGGAGGAGGAGAAGGAGGTCGACGTCGCGCCATCACTACAAGGAGAGGAGAAGGAGAAGGAGAAGGGAGAAGGGAGAAGGGAGAAGGAAGAAGGAAGAAGGAAGAAGGAGAAGGGAAAGGGAGAGGAAGAGGGAAAAGGGGAAGGGAAAAGGGGAAAGGAAAAGGGAGGAGGGCGGGGTGGGGATTCAAATTTGAATCCCGCCCAAGCTTATCCGTGGCGCACTAGGTGTAGGTGCGCTACGGACAAGTCGCCCTGTTTTTTTTTCTGCAGGAAAAAACGGTCTTTTGACTATAACTTTTTACTCTTTTCGAAATTTGAAAGTCTAAAAAATCTCGTTCTCGTCATTTTGGTATATTATACGATTTTTTTCGATATCGTATGCAAAAGTTACGGCCTTTTTACCGTGGCATGACTTTTTTTTGCAAATAAAGTCGAAACTCATTTTTGTTAATTTTACTAGAAGCTATACCACATTACCTACCTAAATATGAAACGATTTAATTTTTTGAAGTGTTTATCATTTTCGTTTATTTTTTGCAAACCCTAAAAAGGCGATCCACGAGGGGGGGGGGGGGGTGGAGTTGGTGCATGCCACTTAGTCATAGGGCACTAGGGCAGAGTGCCCTACGACTAAGTTTATACATCTGTGGCGTACTATGCCATGTGCGCCACAGATGTTTGTGGCCATTTCATAGCAGAGGGGGCGTGCGCTTAGGCTTAGCGCACCCCCCATGTGCGCCACAGATGACACTAAAAACCGTGGCGCACATGACTATAGTGCTCTACAGATGTTTGGCGAGCATCCAACAGGGACCTGGACCACACACATCTGTGGCGCACTATAGTCATGTACGCCATGGTTGTTCTAGTTACTAGTAGGGCACTGCCCACAGGTGAGCCCCGCCTGTTTTAGCCGTGGGGCACTTCAACCATGTGAGCCACGGATGTGCTGATTACCTATAGCTGTTTTCCTAGTAGTGGCGATGGTATGATCCTTCTGGACAGCGATGGCATAGTTGTGGTTGGCATAGGAGCGGACATTGTCTAACTCCTTTTTCCGGTCATAGATCATGAAGTTGAGGCAATCACACTTGGTTCTTCAGCTCAGGGTGATATGGTGCCCCCAGTGATGTCCCATGACATCACGCCTTGGGCAAAACTCAAAATGGGTACCCTTGATCTGATTGATACTCTATCCACACAGATGGGCAAGATCTTCCTGCAAGGCCCTGACAAGTCCATCGAGCCAGTTGTTCTCTCTAATGGTGAACTGAATTCCCTCTGAGGTGGGAGCTTCAATCTTTCCTCGGAGACTTGCAAGAATCAGCCATTGCAATTCCTTTCCTCATGATCGTTAAGGTGAGCTCCAAAGAACTCGAGGTGCGGTCTCTCCAGAAGTTTCGAAAGCTGTTCCAAGTCACGCTCAAAGATGAGATCTCCTCCATTTCCCAACTGATAGAACTTTCTATAATTCACGTCCATCTATAAGAATATAGGATGAGTAAGTTAGTAGAGTGATCAAGTGTGTCAAATTTTATGTAAGTTTGCAAGAATTTTTGAGGAACATGAATTTTCATGAAAGAACCTAGGTGATAAGAATGATAATAAGTTTACATAAATACTCACTTCCTTGGTTTGGAAACTAAGTTTTTGATTCAAACCTCCATTCTAAACTAGGGTCTCATATGGTCAGGATGGCTCTGATACCAACTTGTTAACACCCGAATTTTTAATCCCAGATGCCTGTTATGCCATACATCGCAATCCCAGGATTACCATTTTTGCGAGACATAAGAAATTGTATATCACAGTACATCATCCATTACAAACCATACATAAGGTCTTACAACAATATAAAGGATATCATGATCCAGTCTTAATACAATCATAGCAGCGGAATAACGTAATCATAACGGTAGCATGGGCGAGGCTCCATCTTCATGGTCATAGGCAATGCTGATGATGGGAGAAGATCCTAGTTGTCGTAACCTTCCTGCGGTACATCCTCCTAATAGTCCTCTTTATAGTCTGGCCATGGGAATAGCTAGGGACAAAGCAATGAGTACTCTTTAAGTACTCGCAAACTAGTACTAACAAGTGAAATGGTTTTGAGTAGGAAGTACTATGCTCTAGGTTGTTTTGCAAAAAGCCAGATTTATCTCTAACTAAGTTCAGAGGCAAAGAAAGCTAGTTGAAAGTTTTATAACACCTAAGTGGGAACTTGAGTTTTCATATCACAACCCTATTGTGGTCAAGTCAAAGTCATGATTCATTTCATAAGTCATTTTGAAAACATCTGACAACGGAATAGTATGGCCACTCCAACTGTCCATAATCGCGGACGCGCCTATTCAAATAGTTTGACACTCTGTAGAGATGGTACACTTTCACCACAATATTCGATACATCCGTGAAAAACAATCCTGAATTCACCATACTCATTATGCGGATAATCAGTCTAACCTTTCAATTACACGCCCTAGTATAGGCACCTCTCCTATGAGTTTGGCCTCCCAACCATGACCAACTGTCATGTTGGGAACTACACAGGTGGACAATCTTCACAAGGTAGCCTCAGCTCAAACCTTGGCCGCAAGGGAACCCATACTAAGGTATATAAACTTCCAGTCAAGCCCTACCCAAATTTCGGGTATTGTGGTTGTACGGTAAAATTGGAATGGTATCACATCCAGACAACCATCAGTTTCATCATCAAAATCATATGGTTAGCATGTCATCTAAGGTAATCTCATTTTAGTAAAATGACTCATCATTCTAATGTTTTCATAACCATTTTCACCAAGTAATCCCATCTAAAGTGATCAAGTTTTATGCTTAGCACTAGCATGTACAAGTGGGGGTAAACACTAATGAAGGGTGGTAAACAAGTGTGAATGATCTAAGTTCAATCTCATGCCTCATGATGACATCAAGATTATCTAACTTAGGCCAAATTTTATGCTCTTTATGCTACCTTTAAATATATTTCCAAAATCTACAAGTCACTAAGTAATCTCAAATAGAAAGCTTGGATAAAGAAAAAATAACTAAGCTTGCAAGTAAAACTGGATTTGATATAACCAAGGCATGCCTAATGCATTGCATATGTTATATAGTTTTCACAATTGCAAGTGTTTGCTTGCCTTGTGCAGAGCAGTGGTTGAGGTTCTCCTCGGCTTCTTCCTCGTAGTATTCTCCTTCCTCCTCGTATCCTTATTCGGTACTAGCATCTATAAATAAATATGAGGTACACAATCACCAAACAATACGTAACTAATTCTATTTATCACACCAAGGTTCACACTAGATGATATAACATCATCACTATTATCACAAGTATTAAAGCACTTGTTTTATTTATTTTATTTTAGAAAAGTAATTTCTACTCATCCAAAAACTATTTAATATTTAATATTCTCCAACTAAAATAGGGGATCATGTTGACATATGTCATAAACCACATATTCCAATACTTGGGAATGTGATTTAAAGTGGTGTCACAATTTAATAAGGTTTAGCCCTTATATTTTAATTAAATAAAGTGACTAGAAATGCCTATGGGGCATTCTTTTATTTCTTGTCCAATATTTCTTCATGTAGACCTAGATATTTTTTCATATTCAGAAAGGTCTTACTAAATGTGATTTTTGAGAGTTGGAATCAACTCAAATGCTTTTATGGTTGAATTTTGAAAAATGTTTGAATGCAGAAAAGTCTCTGCATTGTTATTTTTACTATAGGTGATCTACAATTCCAAATGAATCCAATGGGATTGGATTAAGAATTCCAGTACCTTTCTAGCAAAATTGGTTTCATGCAATTTGGTTTAGTGAATCTCTCTGAAATGATTTTTGAATCTATAGGCAGAACTAGGTTTGAACTTAAACTGATAAAACCTAAATTCAAACTACTGGGTCACGCGGGAGTGTAACTAGGTCGGCCTAGTGCACACAGCGCGCGCTGGCGGGTTTAATTGGATGTCCCCAACAATCAGTGATGCAGGGGTGCGAAGGGGTACAGGGCAATCTAGACCATGCGATTAACATCTAATCCAACGGCTCGCGCTTGTCGTCTCCGTTGGGCAGCGCCGGCAAGACATAACCCTAACACGGCCAGTGGGGGTCTATGGGGACTCACCGGGGCTCAGGCGATGTTCGGTGATGGGGGCGAACGACGAAGTCGACAACGGCGATCCTCCTAGTACTGGTAGCTCCTCCTGGGGCGGCTGCAATCAATGGCGCCTCTTCTCCTCCTCAGCGGCATACTCTGGCGAAATTCCGGCTACCTGGTGCTCGCCTTGCTCCGGGGATGAGGTGGGGTGGTTCTGAAAGAGAGGGGAGTGAGATGGTGTGCTGAAATCGAACGGGGGAGGCCTCTATTTATAGTGCGAAGAGGGGACCGAAGGTTGCAGGTGGAGCTCATCGTGGTCATCGTCATAGTGAGCTAACGGCATGGTTGTGGTTAGGGGGCGGTGTGCTGCCTCCTAGCAAAGCTCAATAGCATTGTGGCGAGGCGTGGGGCGGTGAAAATTGGTCGGAACGTTGCGGTGCTCTGGATGGGTCCGACAGGCATTTTAATGGAGCACAGGCTCTCATGGTCCCACGACTACGAATGGGCATGTCCGAGCGGTTCCTGGGGCGGTGGTGATCACGCACGCAAGTGGCAAGGGAGGGGCACGGTCTGTGCTCGCGTGTTGAGCGCGGCGCTCTGGCTCGCTCTCGGCATGGCACATAGGCATAGGGCACGGCGGTTCTAGGGTGGTCTAGGGGCTGGCAGTGCTTGGGCATTGGACAGGGGGTGGTTGTGGACGCTGGCTTGTATCCCAAACAAGGTGGCTAGGCTTGGTGAGGCCCCTATCTTGCTGTCGACATTGGGATGGTGAAAGAACATTTCGTAATCTCTAGTGTTTTGTGTGTTAGATAACAATATCAAGGATTATTTAATGTGTGTTGAAGTGCTGCAGATCTTTACATTGAAAAAGGAAAAGGAAAAATACTTTTGGGGGGCGGATAATCCACCCCACCCCATACCCAGAAGGACGCAACCCCTAGAGAGGGGACGGAGAATCGTCCGGATTTTCCAGCATGGGTGGATAGTCCGCCCCTAGAGGGGGGCGGATAATCCTCCCCTCCACGATTTTCACCAAGTATGGACCTGTGACGCTCTCTGTATGGGGGCGGATTTTCCCCCGTACTCTCTGGCTCGGGGCGGAGTTTTCACCTAGGCCGGATAGTCCACCCCTGGAGGGGGGGGGCAGATAATCCGCCCCTCGAGGATTTTCACCAAGTCTGGACCTGCGTTGCTCTCTGTATGGGGGGCAGATTTTCCCTCAAAGTTTCCGTCCTGGGGGAGGAGTTTTTCCCCAGGGCTGATAATCCGCCCCTAGTGGGGGGCGGATAATCCGCCCCCAAACTTCTTCAACGGCCAGATCTGGGCAGGGGGTATTTAAGCCTGCCTTCCCCCTCCTGCTAGATCTTTTTGTTCATTCGAAAAAATCAAGATCTGAACTGCAACCTTCATCCAAGAGAGCTCCACCTAGATCCAGCCAAAGTCCCCATCGGAGGACTCGGTCTTCAACAACTGCAATCAAGCGCTTCATCTCCTCTCCATTCGTTTGGAGAATCTGATCTAGTATTTCTTGCAAATATCTAGATCTTTGCTTTTGATTATATTGACAATCCTTGTTCTTGTGACAACTTGTTGTCATTACGGTAACCCCCAATTCAGTTGTGGGTGTGTGCCCCGGTTCCCGCCTCGAAGGGTACCAATAGTGGAAAAGGTGGATCAGGCCTTTCGTGGCGAGATCCATGGGAGAATAGGGTGAGGCCTATTATGGCGTGGAGGTCTTAGAACTGCGGTAAACCAAATCCCTGTGTCTCCGCATGCTCCACTACGGTTTCCTCGCTCCTCTCTTTACGTGCTTAGTAGCTAGGGTTGCATACACTACTAGAGAAAATGCTATAGGAGACATGCTTATAGGAGGCACATTTATACCATATGCACCTCCTATAAAATAGACGAGGCACACTCCTTCTCCATGCGCCTCTAGTATAAAAATAGGCGAGGCGCATATGATAAGAATGCGCCTCGTGTAATCCCTGTACGGACGAAATCAAGCAGCCCCATATTATGCAAGACGCATTCTAATCATATGCGCCTCCTATATATCAGATATGTGAGGCGCATATGGGCGAAATGCGCCTCACATAAGTTGTGTGGACCCAGATAAAAATCGGTGGTCGAATATGCGAGGCGCATATAGTCCTATAAGCCTCCTATAGTTGACAATATGCGAGGCATGTATTATCACATGCGCCTCCTATACGCTGCCGGCCCCACCCCATCTCCTACCACAGCCACATGACCCCACCCCGCGTGTCCACGGTCCACCTCGTCCCTCACCAACCACGTTCACGACCGCTCCCTCGCTCGCTAATCCCCGCCGCCAGGCTCCCTCGCCTTCCCTCGCTCACTGTCCACCCTCGCCGCATCCTCGTGGCCGCACCCGTGGCAAAGCTCCCCCACCCCGAGCTTCTTCCGCGGATCGAAGGCACGCCGCCGCGTTTTTTTCCTCCCTCCCTCACCCGAGATCTGGATCAGAGATCCTTCTCCTCGGATCAGGAGGCGACAACTGTACCCAACGGCGATCCGTCCAGCGGATCGGGAGGCGGAAGCCTGACCCCGAAGGTGAGACTCCGTCCCTCTCCTTCTCGCTCTGATTGGTTTCACCGCAGCTGCTCGTCCAAACCGATGCATCTGCACCACTTGATGGCCGCTGAAGAAATTGTCTGCTCCGCCACTCTCCTTCATGGGTTGTTATCAAGATGGCTGGTGAAGAAATTGTCTTCCGCTAGGACACTCTCCCGTTACCAGCCTTTTTCTCTGGTGGTGTTACGGCCAGATGGGTCGAGCCCGTCTGAATCCTGAATGCTCCAGGTTGGACACAGTCATCGACCTGTCTGCTTACTGCTGCTGATCTATGCGTGCCACTGAACCATGTGAAGGTCACCTTTCTTGCACACCCCTTTTTCTTCACCTTTTATGCTCATAATGCCAGCTCCAATGGTTTCACATATGATCCAAGTGCTTTTCATAGACGCCTCAAAGCTACCATATACCTAGCTAGCTATGTAGTTAGCTTGGCACTAGTTGATACATGTAGTTAGCTTGGCACTAGCTGATATATGCAGTTAGCTTGGCACACTGCTGGTACTGGCTGGACATAACTATAGAACCCATGAAAATGCAGGAAACTAAATCGCTCCTGGGGTATCTGTTCGAATGTCCGGTCATTCAGCCGTTCTCTTCTTCGTGCTCGAAATCCGGCCAGATATGCTTCTACACGTTTTCGCGTAGCTATGACAGCAATGGGATGCTGTTCAACAGCGACCTCGCATCAATCACTATAATTCCTTACAGGGAACACCCCGACCATTTTTCATGTACTGGTTTTGCAGTAATTGTGGGTCTGCAAACAAACAGCCCGTCCACTTTTCCCCAGAGCGAAATGCTTCCTTCTTCAGAGAAGAGACATTGTCCTCGCAGTTACGGTTCTTTGGTCGGTGCTTGTCCTTATTGTTCAATCACACACTTCCTTGGATTTTTCAGATTGGAACAAAAGAGTGAATGTCCTGATCAAGTCATGTGAATAGAAATATATGGGGAATCACACAATAGTAACTGGAGTCAACAGCATCTTAGAGTACATCCAAGCAGACCAAAATCCATTATTTCTACCCACGTACATATATAATGTATCAGGCACTGTAATACCACTCCTGGTTTGATGTTTCCCTTTTTGCAGTATTCTACTTTTTACAACTATACATGGTTTGATTACCACAACATTATAAATGTTTGTTACACGATGTTGAAATTAAATATCTTATCTTAGGCAATTAAATTAACTTTTTATAGGACTTGATTAAACCTGATTTTTAAATTCTGTCTTAGTAATAGGACTTGATCACCAAGCTCACTAGACTTTGAAATGCCTGATATGTAAAAATTGTAGGACAATGTTTATTTAACTTGTTAAGTAGTTTTTCTATAGCATCCTTCACAAGGAAGATCCAAGTTTTGAATTTCCTTCAGGTTCTTATCTTCATTGTTCGTGTCTACCTACCTTCAAGGTTTATGGTTTACTAAAGGTTAATTTTGCTTTTCTATGAAATAGAAAACCTCTCTTCATTGCTAAATAATGTTTTATATTTTTTGTAGAGATTGTGATCAATCATGATAAGGTTATGGAGCGGGGGCAGCAGCTGCACCAGGTGACCCTCACTAGGCTCCCGACGGTAGCGCTGGATCAAAGGTTCTTAGTGTGTTGGATCTTGAAGAATTTTTGTCTTAGAAGAATTTGTATTGCCTATCTTGTTGTGAACTTGTACTCGGAGGTGTGAACTTGTGGCACAAACACTTGGCATTGCGTGAAAACTTGGCACTTGTTGATTTTAGTTTATGTATGAACTCGTATGTCGCGATTGATGTGCAATGTACTTGTATTCATGTTGGTTCTATTATGATTTGGCCAATTACAAGTTTCTGGAAAATTCTATGCTATTTATACTATATTCTGGACGGTATTGTATATTTGAATATCTGTATACTATTATTTATAGTGATCTGTAAAACTTTAATTTTGAAAATATTATAGGAGGCGCATATAAGACACTATAGGAGGCGCATATACAATAAATATACGAGGCGCATTGTGAAACATATGCGAGGCGCATATGACATGCGCCCTATATATATAGGAGGCACATATCGATATGTGCCTCGCATATGTGAAGTATAGGAGGCGCATATCGATATGCGCCTCGCATAAAAAATAGGTGAGGCTCGAAGCTAGAGGCGCATACGATATGCGCCTCGCATATACTTTTAGGTGCGCCTCGCATAAGGTTTTCTCTAGTAGTGATATAGGGAAATTCTCGTAGTTGCATATCTAGAGAATTTACTTTATGCCAAGCCTAAAATTGAAAAAGAACTAAAAATTGTGTAGCACCTATTCACCCCCCCTCTAGGTGCCCATACGATCCATTTCAATTGGTATCAGAGCCCCGGCTCCTAATTCGGGCTTAACCGCCTAAGAGAAGTATGGGTTCCAAGGGAGATGGGAGTGATGCTGTAGGGGTACCAATCTTAGATAAGATAGATCCTCCTGTGTTTACAATGCTAGTCCCTGGATCAATAGCTAGCATCCACAGTTAAGATGTAATATCAAGAAACAAAGGTCATAATATAACTTTATAACCAGGAATAACATAAGTTTATTACATCAAACATAGCTCATTAGGCTATTACATTTCATTGCAACGGAATAATTATGGTCAAGTGGTCCTTCATCTTCAAAGTGCCACAGGCAGATGTTGGTTGTAGACTTTGTAATCCTAATCAAACATTCTTCACTAAAAACAATCAACCTGTAACATACAAGTTACAGCCACAAAGGGTCAATACATTTGAATTGTATTGGCAAGTGATACTATGGTGGTATAGTGGAATCTATCATCTATATGCATTTGGATAAGTGGAGTTGAGGCTTGCATTGCTCAAAATATATTTTTCTTATCATTTTGAAAATACTAAGTTTTTGCTTGACAAAATCATTTTTCTCAATCAGAGATTTCAAGATCCTTGTACCAAGCCATCTCTCCATAAATGATTGAAGAATTCAAACAACCCTTGTTCAAACCACAAGATTTTAATTTAGAAATTGGGATGATGAGATTCTTGATTGCTTCCATGTCTTGATGCTCAATTTGTCCTTTACCAGGGACATGGCTAAGTACTTAGATTTTACACTCTGCATAGGTGGTGCACTTTCCCCACAAGACTTGGTTTCCCAAGACAAGATCTTTCAGAAGCTTTCCCTTAGACCAAAATGGACGCGTTCCAACCTATCAAACACTACCACCCACTGTCCATATGGCTAAGTTCTTGCAACCTATATGATCATGGCAGAGCCCATATTGCCAAGTGGTTGCACTTGAAGCTTCTCAACATTTGACATCTCAAATCTCTTTGTTTCCTAGATGGCATTCCACAAGTGAGATACACAACCCAAGTCCATGGCCTTGTGTAACCACTCAACATATCCCAATCCTTCCATTCCACCCAGGAGGTTCATTAACTTAGTTGTTTTATTAGACAAAATCACAAGTCCTCAGACTTAGAATATTTTTCCATAGTGTGAATATATATTCCACCCATGTTTTCTATTAGCTAGGCTAAGCTTGATTGTAATAGGAATCTTAACTTAGGAGAATCCTACTAAGGATTCATCTACTAGGTTTTCCTATAGCAAGGTTCATACTTAGCAAAATCCATGCAAGTTTTACTTAGCAAAATCACTAATGCATAGAAAAAGTAATGGGACAAAAAGTATGAAGCATCACTTGCCTTTTTGGTATGGAATGGTGGTTCACTCCTTGATCTTTCTAGTCTCACACTTCACTACAAGTCAATCAAGCAAACACCAATTCAATTTACATTCCCACCAATAATCACTCAAACAAATTCACACACACACAAGACAAAGAAAACCAATTCATGCATGGGAGCATGCACAAGATAGTTTTATTTTGCAAAGGGGATCTCTATGGGGTTTCTAAATTTTGTAATATCCAAATTGGTCATTTACCAAAGTGGCAAAGTCATTAGCAAGAGGGTTTTGTCCAAAAACTATCTTTAAATCCATTCATCATTTTATGTGGTGAAAAATGTTTTTATTAAGGCAAAACTCTTAAGTTGTTCACCAAATGAGTTGCTAATTTGCAAAACTTGGTGTTTTGGTTCAGTGGGTTTGATCAAACCATTTTCTTAAAGTTTTCTTTCCATAATTATTTTTATAACAAAAACCATTCTTTTTATTTGGATAGAAAATGACTAAGTCAAGTAATCCAACCTAAATCTTTCCATAATCATTTTTAACACCAAGGGTTGGTTCCTAGGGTCAGTAGGGTCACAACAATTCAATTTGCAAAGGTTTTACTTCAAAATTATTTTCAAAAGATAAATTACATTTCTATTTGACTAGAAATGGTTTTAAATTAAAGAATCATTTCTTAATTTCTCCAAATACATTTTTGTGTCCACAAAGTGTTTCCTAGGGTCAGTAGGTTCAAATAAATCCAATTTCCAAAGATTTTAACCCTAAATTCAATTTAAAACAGTTTTTACATTCTTAACAAGCATACAAATGTTTCTGCAATTTCAAACAAGCTAACAGCTACTATTTGCTAAACTAAGGGCATGGTTGTCTAGGGTTTGTTCTCCTGATTTCAATGATATAAAGTTTGTAAAATTTGAACATGTGGTTTGAAAGTTATAGCAATTACAAGTTTGCATTCTAATCAGGTTCAAATTCTGTTTTTCAAATCTCTGGTGACACGCGACACTCTCTTATTCGCTGGTACCGGTTCGCACGGATCAGTCGCTGTGGAGCGTTGGATTAAATGTGATCATACGGCTCAGAGCTAGCGTACCCTTTTGGTTAAGTGGATCTATCGTGACGCTGCGATCTAGATCGGACGGTGCTGGCGAGTTTGACCATATGCGGGCGACGCTGACGGTGGCTAGCGGCGGCGCACGGCCAGGCGGTGGTGCTACGGTGGTTCGAGGGAGAGAGAGAGGAGGAGAAGAAGCTCACCGGGTTCAGCAGGTCACGGTGATGCTCGAGGAGGTGTTGGTCGGGCGAGGGGCGCTCTGGTCTTGGCAGGATTGCTCGCCGAAGTGGAGGACGGCGTCGGGTGCCTCAGGTGGTCATCGTGGATGGCGCTGTGGATCACACCAAGGCGAAATATCGACGCGGTTAGATGCAGAAGGATGTGGCAAGTATGGGAGTGTGAACGAGGAGACGCGGGGCGGTCTGGTTTACCCGGGGGTCGTCGTCAGAGAAGAAACAGGCGGCGGCGCTGTCAGAGCTAGTCCAAGCCAAAGATCTGGGGCGCCCGCGGTCGAGTGAAGGACACGGGGAGAAGCGTCTGGGATTGGGGAAAACTGCCCAGGGTGCTCAGGGGGCTCGGGGTGGTGTGTGCTAGCCGGATTTTGAGAAGAAAGCTCGTCGGAACAGAGGATGCTCTGAGAGAAATCGAGGCGGCCTGGGGACGTGTCGAGGAGGGGTGTCTGGGGAAAACGGTAGAGGTGGGGCGAGCGCTTTAAGGTGCGTGATCGCTGCGAGTTAAGGTGTCCGCGTTAAGGCGTATTGATGCCGCGAATTCAAGGCCTGCAACGGCCGGCGAGGGGGAGAAGGGGTCGTGCGGGTGGGGAAGAAGAGGGCCGGTGGTGGGGTCTGGTGTCAGTGAGAAAAGGAGAGAAAAGGGGGAGGTCCACCAGTCAGCCTCTCTGTGGGTCAGATAGTTGGTTCGAATCATTTTCTGCGGGGAGGAGAAAACTGGGCTAAGTGGGCTATTGGGCTGGCTCAGTTGGGTCTGTCCTTTTCCACATTTTTTTTTCTGCCTGTTTGTTTTATTCTTTTCTATTTCTATTTTCTGATTTGATATTCAAACAAATGATTCAATCAACAATGCAAACCATTCAAACAATTCAAACTTGTATTGAGTTTTTGGTTTTGTTTAGTAGCATAAACCAACTTCCAAAATAAAATACTATTTTAAATCTTTTTAGGTTCCATTTATTAATTAAATAAAATGGACCATAGTTTATTAATAAAATAGGGTTTGGTTTATTTAATAAAATCCCCATTTTAAATTCAAATATTTTCAAAAACAATTCAGTAGGTTTAATAAAGAATACTTGGAAACATGTTTTAAAACAAATAACCTTTTATTTTAGAGTCCAAAATATAATAACCTTTTCATTATTAAATCAAATAGGATTTGTTTTATTTGAGATATTTATTTGGAAATCTAAAATAAAATCAAAACACTTCAGTAGGTTTTGTTTGAGTAAATAAAATACTTAGAAACTTATTTAAAATAATTTAATAAGTTTTGATGTTTCAATTAAAATGGTAAATCCTTTTATTTAAATAAATTTTTGAATAATAATTTCTTATTAATTTATTTAAATAAAACTTTGCTATTTTTTATTTAAAATAAAATGTTTTAATTCCAAAGCTTGGCCAAGGTTTTAATTTGGTTTTATAAAATAATCTTTATTTATAATTCCACCTTTTCCTTTAAAAACAAAATCTTTTATTTAAAAGATTAATAATGGTATTTCCAAAACATTTTATTTTCGTCTATTTAAAATGTTTATCTTTTTAAATTCCTTTAGGATTTTATTTAATCCAAATTGGTTTGAGGTTCCAATTGAATTCAAAATGTTTCTTCTGGCTCTGAAAATCAAACAAAGTTTTATTTTATTAATTTATTTTCACATTACAAGATTTGGAAAAATCTTGGGATGTGACAGATGCTCCGGAGGTTGTCACCATGAACGATATCAAGACATTGGAAATGACCTTGGTTAGTTCAATGGAGGCTAAAATGGAAGAGATGCATCAATTGATAATACGTCTCTCCACATCCGCAGCATCACCTCCATCTACCCCAAAGGCTACCACTCTTTAATCCAAGTAAACGGGTAAAACCGGTTCCAAAGATAACGAAGTGGTTGGTGATGGCACTAGCAAGAGCTCCTCCTCAAAAAAGGATAGTGGTAAGGAAGGATACAATGAGGTTCCTCATGTGTATTCTCCTGATCCACTTATCGCTCACCCACATATACATAATAGGGGTGATCCATCCAAACTTTCAGCATCTACTTTTAATCAATGGCGATTTTTGATGAAGTCTCATGTGTGCAACTCCTCCATTGAGTTGTGGAAAATCATAGAGAATGGTCTTCATGTTGGAGACCCCCACAACCTAACAAGAAGAGAGGTTGTTGATAGTCAACTCAACGCTACAGCTCTACACATGATCCAGCTTGGTGTGGGTGACAAACACTAGTAGGAAAACGGCCTTTAGTGGCACACCTGAAAACATCATCTGTGGCGCACTTGCAGTGCGCCACGTGCCTTGCGCTACGGCTATCTCTCAGCCGTGGTGCACTGCCTAGTGAGCCACGGTTGTGTAGAGATAGGCGTAGCGCACCTGCTAGTGCGCCACAGATGTTTGAGCAGGTGCGCTACCCCTAGGATCTTCTGTGGCGCACTATCAAGTGCGCCACTAAGCTCTATAGTGCGCTTTATGTGTAGTGCGCCACAGAAGGTAGACCATGTGCGCCACAAATGTATTTTTTGTTTTTTTTAATTTCCGAGCCAGATTATATACAATACAGATTATATACAATATTACATCAGATATACACACACAGATACAAGATATACAATTATATATAAATACACAATATGAAAAACAAGATTGAAACAAATACATATAGATAAGTCTCATACATGAATATATAGTATAAGTTACATTGTTTCGATCAAGTTACAAAGTAGTAGTTATTGACATGCGAATACATGTGTCAATCGAACAAGTTAGAGCTCGGAAGCTCTCCTAGACATCTAAACTAGCTAGACACAAACGCGGGATAAATAACCAAAGAAGATAAGCATGATCACCGCCGCGGCGAAGGTGTAGGACCTCATCCGGTTCCTTGTCCTAACTCCCGCTAGATAGCGCGTGTATCTAGCTTCTGCCTCCGCCATAGTATTGTACACTTTGTAGCTATTGCCGCTGAAACGGTGCACCTGTCTCCGGCAGTCTTCCCAATCATCATAGACTCTGGGAATCCGTCCCTTGTACACGACGTACCACGTCATCTATAAGTTGACAATAATAATTAACCAGTGATTGAAAAAAACATATATAATTAAAGTCGCATATGAAGATACACTTATAGAAAGTACTCCTAAATCAAAAAGACCAATCTCAAAAAGCATGCCTCATATATAACTAGGTTGTTCGACACAGGAATATGCTACGATGGAACTGTTCGCCAAGTAGGATGCACAACACCTGGACCTGTGCATAGCACAAGGCGAACAATCCCATCGCAGCACATTCACATATAGTGTGCCACGACATTTCAATCATCGGCATTATTCTCGAAAAATACCAAAGTAACTCAAAAAGCATGACTCATATATATACATAGGTCGTTGGACATAGGAATATGCTACGATGGAACCGTACGCCAAGTAGGATGCACAACACCTGGACTTGTGCATAGGACAAGGCGTACAATCCCATGTAGCACATTCACATATATAGTGTGCCACGACATTTCAATCATCGGCATTATTCTCGAAAAAGACCAAAGTAGCTCGAAAAGAATGCCTCATATATAACTAGCTAGGTCGTTGAACACAGGAATATGCTATGACGGAACAGTTAGCCAAGTAGGATGCACAATTCCTGGACTTGTGCATATCACAAGGCTAACTATCCCGTCATAGCACATTCACATATATATTGTGCCACGACATTTCAATCATCGGCATATTCTCGAAAAAGACAAAAATAACTCGAAAAGAATGCCTCATATATATACATAGGTCGTTGGACACAGGAATATGCTATGATGGAACCGTGAGCCAAGTAGGATGCATAAGACCTGGACTTGTGCAGATCACAAGGCTCACAATCCCATCATAGCACATTCACATATATAGTGTGCCACGACATTTCAATCATCGGCATTATTCTCGAAAAAGACAAAAATAACTCGAAAAGAATGCCTCATATATATACATAGGTCGTTGGACACATGAATATGCTACGATGGAACGGTGAGCCAAGTAGGATGCACAAGACCTAGACTTGTGCATATCACAAGGCTCACAATCCCATCGTAGCACATTCACATATATAGTGTGCCACGACATTTCAATCATCGGCATTATTCTCGAAAAAAGAGTAAGGAAAAAAAGAAGGACCAAAGTGAGCAAATGACCAAAGAGTAAGCAAAAAAACCAAGCATTGATTGATAAATAATAATAATAAGAAAAATAAGTAAGCGATGATTCATAAACCTAATAAGATAAGTACACTTGTCCACACACACACAAAGGTCATCTATAGTTTGTAACTACAACTAGGCCAACATCAAGCCTTCTGGATCGGCTTAGGGAACGGGAGGACGCCTTGTCTCGTCATGAATTTCCTATAGTCACCCTGCATCTCTAGGCTTTCTTCTATGTCACGGTTATTCGGGATATTTCCTCCGTAGAAGATCCCCCCCGAAGTCATGACATCACGAAAGATGATTGCCCCAAACTGCTGCTGGATGCGATACATCTCTTGTCTAATATCCGAATCATTGATCTTGGCCTTTGCTTCGGCCCACTGTTTGAGATAATCTGGCAGCGTAGAATTCTGCTGGTCAAGTAGGAACGCCCTCATGTGATGGAGTGCGTAGTAGGCTTCCTTCTTACTGTTTTCCGGCTGCTTCACGTAGGGGAACTCTGTTACGTGGTTGAAGACATGCCTGCCGAATTTGACCTTAGTACGCACGAAGGTGGTGCCTTCTGTCGAGGCAAAGCCAGTGAGAGCATCATCCAGAACTTCCTTTGTCTTGTCGTAGTTTTTCTTCTTTTCTAGACTCCCCGAGTCGAAATACGTGGCGTGGGAATGCTTCGGCGATAAGGAGATGAGCGTGCAGTGTTCATATCTGCGCAAAAAATTCAAATGGAATGTGTTGGAAAAAGAATGATGATGATCTAATAAAGCCAATCGACGGTGGCGAGTGAATAACGACTTACTCGGGAAAGTAAGGCACGAGAATGTATTCCTTTGTCTTGTTCGCCACGAGGATTATTTTTAGGTACGAGGCCACGATACGTCGTTCGGCGGGGGAACCCAAGCACCGTCACGCATGTAGTAGGGGTCCACTATAGCGATGCCCTGTGTGTTCTCTCTAATGATCTGCATGGCCAGGCTGAGAGAAAACATACGGGCCATGGTATAGTGCAGCGGGTATAGGTGGAACATATTGAAGATGTCGTCGAACCGTAGGAAGAACAGATCCGTAGGGGCATTCTCGATGAAGGCCAAGCCTGGTGGCACCTTAACCACAAATACCGGGTGCGAGGGATCTTTCTCCGATAGAAGGCGTCTCCCTATCGTCAGCACGCCGTCATGCACACTCTGCAGTTCCGAACTGGAGAGCTTCCGCAAATTCTTAGGTAGCATGGGCTCACCCGCCACATGAATCCTCCACATAATACCCTCGGGTCTTGGTGGCCCGTCCCGAAACCTGATCGGATTCGCAGTTGTTGACGCCACCGGCTGGCTCGAGCTGCTAGATTTTCTTTTCCTGCCCTTTTTTCCTTTTGGAGAGCGGGCAGGCACCGCAATCTGAGCACCGGCCGCCCTATGTAGTGTGTCAGGGCTTAGAATAAAGGGCCGGTTGGTTGTATCAGCTGGCTCTGTAAATGCGCAAGCTGGAGGCGTCTCATGAGAACCAAACAGACGCTTGGTGATACTGGCTTTCTCTATGGGGCCACCAGCTAGGTCTTCTTCCTTGCCAAACTGAGTGCTGAAGAAGTGATCATTCCAGTCTTCGTCGTCCTCGGCCGGATCCTGTACCATGTGCATATCATCAACTTGATCATCCGACCCACCACGTGGAGGTGACGGCGAGGGCGGTAAGGGGGCCTTTCCACCGCTTTTCGCTGGCACGACAGGCGGTGCTGTTGTCTGTGGCATGATGGCCCCCGCCGTCCCCAAACGGATCATGCTCTTTGGCCATAGCAAGAATAAGCCGAAGCAAGTTCTGAGGACAGACGGCTCTTCTTCATCCGCTCCTGGGGGTTGAATGGCAGGTTCCAGGTCGTTGCAGCCCCTTAGCACCCGACTAATTTTAACCCTGTGCACGCTATCTGACATCGGCCTTGAGTGGAACGTGCGCTGCAAGGGTTGAACAATGGTACCCTTGGCAACATCCCTCAGCTCGTTGTTCACGTAGCATAAGAGAGTGCAAGGAACATCCGTCTGCGGAAAACATGTACGGCGTCGTCAGAGATGCCATAAGAGTAATAGATGGCATGAAAGGCGGTAATTAAAGCAATTTGTTTACCGTGATGGCGTCGAGATCGGCTAATGTCGACGCACCGCATACAGCGATGGGCGTGCAAGAGACGGAAGGGCTGCTTGATGGCGTGGTGCTGGCCGACGGTGTATTATCCTTACTGACGGGTGCTTGGAGCTCCGGTGCCGCCGCGACGATGGCAGGGGGCACCAACATGTACTCCGGCGCCGCGGTGATGGCAGGGGAGTCACCAACACTTGCAGCGCCGCGGTGCTAGAGGGCGGAGTCACGAACACGTAGTTCGCTTGATTCGTCGGCGCCGCGTTTTTCGAGTGGCTGCTGACCATGCTTGGAATCGGGCACGGCCCTACTCGCCCACCCGCACTCCAGTTCTCTATTGAATCCACCAAGGTAGGCAGTAAGGACGTGAGGGTGATTGCCAGGTTGTCTTGGATGATCTGCGGGATCCGCGCCACTTGTGCCTTAAGTTCTTGAACCTCGCGGTTTTCCTCCTCGCTCCTTCCCGACGGCGCCACATGCGTCCTCGGTGGTGGACCAAAATGATCTACCCAATTATTACCCCCGAGGCCGGCCAGACGGCCAGCCGACGACGGCTTCTTCGTAACCGGCTCTATTTTTTTGGCCCGGTTCATCGCCCTGTTAAAAGGGTTATCCCACCGGGTGGCCGCTGTCGACCCCTGGGATGAGGAACCCTGGGATCCATGACTAGCAACAATTTCCTCCTCCTGCAGAAGAAGTAACAGTGAATCATTTAGATCATCGATTAGATTGCAATCAAGTTGATCCGCGGTAATTAGGTTATACTTACCACAATTTCCTCGAACTCCTTCACCGCAGGATCTGCGGTGAGTTGTTTGGTTTTTGGGTCCACATGGTAACGGGCCCTGATGAAGTTTCGAACCTGCCCGGGTTCGAATTTAGCAAAGTGGTTTTCTATCCCCTTGGATCTATACTCTTCGTCCTCCTTATTCCATTTGGCCTCCGCGGTTCTGTATCCACCAGATCCGAGATGGTGATGACCTATATTCATCGCCTGCAGCACCTTTCCCCGATTACTATTGGCTAGGGCTCTTTCGGATTCACACCTCTCCTTGAACTTGCGGAACTGATCTTCAGTGATTTAGCAAAGGGCGGATTTGTTTACTTCGTTCCCATGATAATTTGTGTTCTGATACTTAGCGGGGAACTTGTATCTTTCGTGCAGCTTCTCGAAGAGGAGTGTGCGCAAGTGGCCATTATCTTTATGCCAGAGATTCTCGGTGTTGATCGAGATGGTTGTCCGGGTGATCGCCGCCACTTACCCACCGTACCCTTTGACGACAAGGTCGGGCTCCAAAGGAACCCCTGATGGGCTCACTTCGGTAATTTCCTCCCTGACCGTGCCGACCGTGTTCGGGCGCCGGTCCTACGTCTTCTTCTTCTTCTTCTTAGAAGGATTGCTACCACTCCCTGTGCCCTCGCCGCCATCAGTGGTTTCATCGTCCACCGTTCCTTCGGCTTCTTCATCGTCTTCCATCTCATCATCCTCGCTCTCCGAAGGATGTTATTCTTCATCGTCTTCTAGCTGCTGGGCCGCCTCCCAGAATGTCAATTGTTTATGCCGAGGTCTGAGTTCTCCTTCAGCGCTGATGCTCTTAGAACATCCAGCCCCGTCGTTGTCACACATCTTCGCACTAATAAAAAACAAATAATTGGTTAAATGCACGGAAAAATCCGGCATGACCTTTGCTAATTTTCTTAAACTAGGAGTGCCCAATTTCTGCCGAAACGGAAGTTAATCAACATTCCAGCAAAAATCGTGACTCATTTCATACAAGAACCTGCATACACACATAATAAAGTGCTTCATATACAAGCACAAGCACAATATCAAGTGCTTCATAACCAATTGCACTTTAATGCTTGCTGTTATTTTCTGCAATCCTACAACATATAACTTAGAAGCACAAATGATAGCAAGCAATAAAATGACAGCAAGGAACTGATGGCAAGAATATGACATCAAAGTTCCATTTTACTACAAATAAATAATTGATAGCAGCAAATAAAACCCAAGCAATTGACAGCAGCAACTAAAACCCAAGCATACATGTTTCTGTCAACTGACAGCAGCAATTGACAGCAGCAATTGACAACAGCAACTAAAAAAGAAAATAACACATATGAGCATACATGCTATTTTATTTTTTCAAGAGAAAAAAGAAAATAACACATATGTGTTATCATATGTGCTCATATGATGGAAAGAAAATAACTAAAGCCTGCTAGGTCTCTTGAAAAAGAAAATAACACATATGAGCATACACAGCAGCAACTAAAACCCAAGCATACATGTTTCTGTCAACTAAAGCCTGCTAGGTCTCTTGAAAAAAGAAAATAACATTCAGTTGTGCTCATATGATGGAAATGACCTGAACATAGAAAATAACTTATTCTTTTAGTTCCCAGATGCTAATTCATGCCAATACTTCTACTATCTTTCTAATTACTCCACCACTTATCAACCATCATTAGTATTATAATCCACCTATTCTAGCACTATACCACATATGACCTACATGTTGCTTCCGATCCAATCTATTCCTTCTACACACATACATATACTTGCGAGTACTTGCTATATGGGGTGCAAGATGTTGATCAGATACACGAGAGAAATCTCAAAGCAATTTAAATGCAACGAACAGTAGTAGGAAGGTCATCATGGAAAAAGAGAGAAAATTCAGAATCAACATACGGTAGGATGGTACAATAAGCAGACTTTAATTAATGAACCAACGGTAAGGTAGTTACATCGTGAAGATGGAACAATCCACTGGTAGTTATCTCACTCGGAAAATCCAGCTCTGCTTTTCTACTAGATGCTGCCTGCTTCCTACTAGAATCTTTCAGCAAATTTGCTTCTTGCCGTGGCCAATTAGCTTACGTTACAAGTTTCTTATATGTGTCTTCGATGTTTATGTGTGTGTGGTTCCTATCTTTCTACTCTTCCCCGGGTTGTTGCAAAACTTTGGAAGGTTCTTTTTATCAAACTTTGGAAGTTTGATTAAAGCTAATTGCCTACATATGTGAGCAATATCATGAGTCTGCTTTTCACCTAGTACTAACATTTAGAAAATCTTGATTTCTAAATCACATTTCTCCATCTGTGGAGAATCCATGGTGACTTCTTCCTGCTCACCAGGAGAAAAATATCGCGCCTGCCAGTGTGGTTCCTTCCTTTGTACGTTTTGCAAAACATGGGAAGGTCCTTTTACTGTAACCAATGGAGATCTTGCTACTGCTGGAGACCATGAACCATGCTACTGCTAACCATGAACAACACAGAGATCTTGCTACTGTAAACAGAGATGAACCATGCTACTGCTGGAGACCATGAACCCTAACCCGTGGAGATAGGGAGAGAAGTGGAGAGGGGAGAGAGGGAGAGAGGGGAGAAGGCTCACCTCTAAGACGAGGACGATGACGAGTGCGCGGGCGAGGCGGAGGCCTCCTCCTCCTCAGCCTCGAGCGGCGGCGGCTTCCTCCTCCACGAGCAGCGGTGACCTGCACGGATCGGCAGACGCGGGCCTCCTCCTCCTCGAGCGGCGCGGGCTTCCTCCTCCACCAGCGGCAGCGGCGCGGGCGTCCTCCTCCACGGATCGGCTGGAGGCGGCGGCGGAGGGGATCGATCGGGCTGGGGATGGGGATGAGCGAGTGTGAGAGAGATGGGGGATTGGAATCGATGACGTGGATAAAACCCAGATAGGCGTAGCGCACTATGCCAGAGTGCGCTATGGATGTCTGTAGCGCACTCGAGCTAGTGCGCTACGCCTATCTGGGATCTAACCACTCTATAACAATAGTCTAGCGCTCCTAGCAAGAACTCTTGTCTATCCCACTGGTTCTGCCCCTTAGCTCTATTCTAAACTATGAGCACCCATGTTCGAATCCTGGTGCTCCACTTTTTTATTTTTATTTTAAAAATACTTTTAAATGTTCCAAAAAATGCCCAAAAGTGGTGATATATGCCATACAAGTTTTGTTTTGTTTTTAAAATACTTTTAAATATTCCAAAAATGCCCAAAAGTGGTGATATATGTCATAAAAGTGTTACAAATATGATTCAAAGTATAACTAAATTTCATAATAATTTGTCCATGAATATTACAATCTTTTTCGACCACGCGTTTTACAATATATTTTGAGCTAGCGTTTTACAATCTTTTTTCCCTTCTTTGTCGCGGTTGAATAATTTAGCCCCGGCACTTTAATGTTTCTTTTTTCGAACGGGCTACATTTTTTGGGTAGGTTTGTCCTTTTTCTTCTTGTGATGTATGTTGCTGCATCGTAGTCGTCGTCATCTTCAATCTTTGGATCGCCGTACTGGTCGAAGTCTTGCTCGTTGGCGACGCCATCCATTCCGATGATGTTTCTTTTTCCTCTCCTCACGACAACACGGCTAGGCTTTGTCGGGTCGGTAATGAAAAAACATTGGTCCACTTTGGTAGCCAGTACCCACGGTTCATTTTTCGCGCCCACGTTTGCACCGGCGGCCTTGGATTTGGCTGCTTCGGGTATAACCATGGTTGTGAAATACCGGTCTCTCTTTCGACGCTCTTTGCCCATCTGACACGGAACATCGGCACCTTTTCTCCACAGTAGTCGATCTCCCAGATCTCCTCGATTCTTCCGTAGAATCTTTCCTTCACGTTGTCATCGGTGTAGAATTCCGACGTTACGCCTGAGTTCTGATAATCACACTTGTTGTCCTTTTCCTCCGTGTAGAATGTGTAGCCGTTGATATCATACGCCTGATAGGTCACCAGGTTTTGCATCGGTCCCTGCGACAAGGTGAATATGATCTTTTCCGTGTCAGAAGAATGCGATCGCGGGGGATTATCAAGGAGCGTCTTCCTAAACCAACGCGTGAAATCTGATTTGTGCTCTTTGATTATTTCTCCCTGCGTCCTTTGTATGCCCCGGTCACTGTACTTCTTCTCGATTAACCTTTTGTGCTTCTGTACGCAAGGATCGACCAGTTCTAAATGCTGTAGCGCGACAAGGTTTTCTCGATCAAAGTCTGCGCGTCAAAAATCGAAGTCTGCAGGCAGTATGCGATGACCCTCTCGGTGACCAGATCCGTCGAGCTTGCCAAGGTGCCTGTTGACGGGAAGACCGACAGGGTTCTCGATGTCTAGATAATTCGTGCAGAAAGATATGCACTCTTCGGCCAGAAAGCCATTGGCTATGCTTCCATCTGGATGGGACCTGTTGCGAACGTATACTTTGATGTGTCCGTTCATCCTTTCGAACGCCATCATGCTGCGGAGGAACATCAGCTCGAGTTGTACGATGTCCTCCACGACATGGACCAGCAGATGCACCATAATGTCGAAGAATGCGGGTGTGGAAGTAGACCTCAAGCTCACATAGTATCACCACGATCTCCTCCTGTAGCCTCGCGAGCTGATTCACGCCAATCGACTTCCTAGAGATGACGTCGAAAAACTTGCATAGGCCAAATAACGTTTCACGGACGTGCTCGTCCATTATCCCTCTTAGTGAGACCGGAAGTACCTGCATCATTAGCAAGGCACAGTCGTGAGACTTCATGCCACTGAACCTCTGCTTCGCCTCGTCTAGGTATCTGCTAACTTGCCGCGTAGACGTAAGGAAATTTGACTCCTAGAAGGCACTTGAAAAACTGTTTGATCTCATCCTGGCTTAGAGTGAAGCAAGAAGAAGGGCAGTAATATTCGTTCTTCTTGAACTTTTTACCCTTCCGACGACCTTGTGTCGTCTCCGACTCATGATCATCGTCATCTTCCTGATCATCAGGAGTAGTGCGTCCTCCGTGAATCTCCTTCCGGATACCCAAGCATATTAGGTCGTGCCTTGCTTTCGGACCATCTTTCGTCCTATCTGGCATGTTGATTATGGTGGCGACCAGACTCTCGCATATGTTTTTTCGTGATATGCATGATGTCGAGGCTATGAGGCGTGCGGAGAAACTTCCAGTATGGCAACTCCTAGAAAACATACCTTGTTTTCCATACCTTCATCAGCGGCTTGTCTTGTTGCTGCCTCTTTCGCTTCTTTCCAGGCTTAGGACAATCTTTCCAGTTTTTCAGCAACTCTTCCACTTCTTCGCTGCTCCTACGCTCTGGGATTCCTTGGGTCTCTGATTTGCCATCGAACAAGTCTCCACGTTTTCTCCATGGATCATTCTTGCCGAGCCACCTCCGGTGCGCCATGAACACGGTTTTCGATGACCCTGGATCTTTCTCTAGTTGGAGATAGCTTGTGTTATCCATGCACCTAACACATGTGCATAATCCTTGGATAACCTGCCCCGAGATATACCCGCAACCTGGATAGTCTTGCACCGTAGTGACCAACGCGGCTCTCATAGTGAAATAATCTTGTGCGACGGCGTCGTAAGTATTGGCTCCAGATTCCCATAACGTGGCTAGCTCCTCTTTCAACAGCCCGAGATACAGATTGATGTCGGTACCAGGTTGTTTCGGCCCTTGAATTAGCATACTCATTTGTATGTACTTCTTCTTCATGAACAACCATGGAGGGAGGTTGTACATCCATACAAACACGGGCCAAGTGATGTGCGTGCTGCTCTGGCTACCGAACGGATTGAGTCCATCGGTGCTCGCACCAAGCCTGATGTTCCTCGAATCTCCACCGAATTCTGGGAATTCGAGGTCCAATGCTTTCCACTGGCTAGCATCTGAAGGGTGCGTCAGCAGCTCATCCTTTTCGGGGTCATCATCATCATCTCCTGGCTTCTTCCTTTCCGCATGCCATCGCATGAGCTTCGCTTCCTTAAGGTCCGCGAAATAGCGCTGCAGACGAGGAGTGATAGGAAAGTACCATACCAGTTTTCGAGGTGCTTTCTTCCCTTTCTTGTATCGACTCACGCCGCACACCGGACATGTGGTTTTCTCCGCGTCCTCGCCCCGATAAATGATGCAATCGTTGATGCATACGTGATATCTAACGTGCGGTAGATCGAGAGGACAGACGATTTTCTTGGAATCCTCGATACTAGTTGGACATGTGTTCCCCTCCGGGAGACGATCGTGCCAGAATGCCATCATATCGTCGAAGCTTGCGTCGCTCAATTTGTGTTTTGCCTTCATATCCATATCCTTGAGCGTTACATTCAACCGGGTATCATCGGGCCTGCATCCTTCATACAATGGAGTAACCACGTCTTTCTCAAGTTGCGCAAGCTTGGCTTTCTCTCTAGCGGCAGCCCTGGCGTTACTCGTCTGCTTGAGAAGCAGCTCTTGCACATAAGGGTCCCGCACCCAGCCTAACGTCGTTCCATCGTCGTCTGCTCCTCCGGCATCTAGATCATCATCATCCCGGTCTGCTTCCGCACCTTCACCATCTCCAGGAAACTCTTCATCATCTCGCCCGTTCTCGCCGTGATGATGATCATCGTCATGTTGGCCACCTTCACCGTCTCCATCGTCTACGTCATCGCTTATCCAACGAGTGTATCCATCCATGAAACCATGGCAGAGCAGGTGCGCCTGCAGATTCCCGGAATCTGGGTCGATCACCCAGTTGAGTTTGCATCTTCTGCACGGACATCTTATATCCGTCTTGTTATTTCATATCATGTCGGCCGTCGCACATTTCAAAAATCTAGCCACAATGCCTTCGCTCATTATGCGGACCATTTTTGCCTGCACGGTGTACATGGTACAATTAGAAGTCTATTAGAACCACATAATGAATGCATGCATGCAATGGTCGATTGAAAATTTCGGCATGACCTATCCTAAAATTAGGACCTTTGTGAAATACCAAAGTCTTGCCAAAATGGAAATGAATCAACATTTTGGCAAAACAAATGGAAACTTGTTCACATACAAACACAAGAGAGAGAGAGAGACCGATCCATACACACATGAACACATCATTATCCTCTCCATACACACATGCATGAGCATCATCGATACTCTCCATATACACACACATATGACCATCGATCGATCCTCTCCATACACACATCATGAGCATCGATCATCTACATACATATGAGCATATCATCCATATACACATGAACACATCCTTACATGGACAACTTACCGAGATGAGAGACCGATCGCGAGAAAGATGGAAAGGAGAGGTGCGCGCGACGACCGGAGAAGGAGATGAGAGACCGGAGACCTTCCTCTATTACTTATGTAACATCCAAAGCAAGTTTTACATGATAAAAATGGTGAATGGGTGGAGAAATTGAGGTGGGAAGGAGAAGATCCCGACTAGATCTAAGGAGGAAGAAGAAGGGGAAAGTGAAGTGTGGGGTGGTGGATGTGGTCACACATGTGCACATAAAGTGTTGTCCTAAAAAAATCGACACATCCGTGGCGCACACGGCCCTAGTGCGCAACATGCAGTAGAAACATCCGTGGCGCACTATGCCATGTGCGCCACGGATGTTCCTACTCCCTGTGGCGCACTAGGCAGAGTGCACCACAGATGTTTGTGGCCGTTTCACAACAGAGGGGGGCATGCGCTTAGGCGTAGCGCACCACCCGATGTGTGCCATGGTTGACACCAACAACCATGGCGCACATGAATATAGTGCGCTACAGATGTTTGGCGTGTGGCCAACAGGGCCCTGGCCCACACATATCTATGGCGCACTATAGTCATGTGCGCCACGGTTGTTCTAGTTACTAGTAGGGCACTGCCCACAGGTGAGCCACGCCTGTTTTAGCTGTGGGGCACTTCAACCATGTGAGCCACGGATGTGCTGATTACCTATAGCCGTTTTCCTAGTAGTGAAAGATGTGCCACACATTCAGCGTCTTAGTACAACTAAGGAAGCTTGGGATGCACTCACCGAGCTATTCATTGGAAATGAAAGTATGAGAAGGAATAGATATGATGCTTTGAGCAATGAAGCTGAAGGTTTTCATATGTTGGATGGAGAAAAACACGAGGACATGTATAGGATGCTCAAGTCAATAGCCACCACTTTTAGGAATCATGGTCCCTCTCATGTTGATGATGCGTGGATCAAGCGCAAATATGTCAGTGCTCTCATGCCATTTGAGCCCGCAGATTTGAAGAGTCTTTAAGGAAGTCATAATTACCACCTTATGACATCCAATGAGGTAATGCAAGAAATGGCTGCTTTCAAAGTGGCTGCCAAGAATGTTGAAGATGCTCGTGCATGAGCTATGGGGATGCAAAAGGGGGTCAACATGGCTTTGAAGATAAGTGTGGCTGATCATGATGAAGATGACTTAGAAGGCATGGACTGTCCTGAGGATGTCAAAGGAATTCATGTACAATAAATGGCCTTTTATGCTAGAAACTTTTGGAACGATCCAGCCAAGGCCAAATCTGAACTAGAAGGCAAGAGTGGAACTTATGGATGAAAGGAAAACGGTCCCAAGCTGAGAACTTGTTTCAACAGTGGAGACCGGCTGCACTTTGTAGTTGAGTGTCCATATCAAAGTAGGGATGATAATGGAGGAAGACTCATTCTCAAGTAAAAATCAAAGGCTCCACGCAAGAAATTATTTGTAAAGAAGAATGCTACTTTCAAGAAGCAACCAAATATTGTTCTAGTGGCTCAAGAAGAATATTCTTCGGTAAGTGAAGATGAAGATGAGGACGATGACTCACGAGAGCTGGATGCTATAGCCACCACATCTACACCAACATCTCGCTTCTACTCCCCTAACAAAAACGTCATCAACAAAAATGCTACTTGTCTTATGGCAAGAGGTTCCGAGGTATCAACTTCTAACACTTCGTTTCCTAAAGCTATGATTGACATGGATGATCCTAATAATATTAAGGTTAAGGAAGAAATTATTGCTTTGTACTATTTCTTAACTAACTTGCAAGGTGAGCACAAAATACATTTTGAGGCTCTTATGGACCAGCTGGCCCAAAATGAAGTGCTCCTCGAAGAAAAGGGCATAATTGAAAGGGATGATGCAATGGAAATTGCATCCTTAAAGAATGCTCTAGAGGAGGAAGAAGATGCTCGAACTTCTCTTGAAGAGAGGCTTGAGTCCATTGAAGATTCACATGAAGAAATGGTGGAAAAGCTTGTTAAGGAACATGACAATGCAGTTGCCAAAGCAAAGAAGTTAAAGAAGGAAAAGATCGACTCTGGGGATGATCATGCTAGACTCTCTGAGGAATTGGAGAAACTTGACATCGCTCAAACGGTGTTGAAAAGTGAATTATCCACTCTCAATGAGTCACATGATCTGCTCCAAACTCGATTGAGCAAGTATGATGTTCCTAGCACATCTAAATCAACATATAGTCACAAAGAAAATGCTCGTGTGGAAGAAGGGCTTGTAAATGACACTACTCCCAAAGACAAGGGAGTTCTTGATGAGGTGCTTGGCAAGCAAAGATCAAACCTGGGTAAAGAGGGACTTGGGTATGTCACCAAGTCCAAGAAGAAGAAGACCAAGAATGTTCAATCAAAGACAAGCCCCGCTGAGAAGAATGTCACAAAAGAAAAAACTAACAATATTGGTTTTGAAGGGTCTCACAATCCAAATTATGCACTCTTTTGTGGTTATTATGCCGATGTTTATTCTTATTATGTTTGTCCTTTTGATGAATATGTTGCTTGGTCTATTTGGGTTCCAAAGACCCTTGTTACTAACATGAAAGGACCCATTGAAAAATGGGTACCTAAAACCAAGAAGTAATTCTCTTGCAGGTCTATGGTTCCGGTGGGTCGAAATGGGTGCTGGATAGTGGATGCACTAGTCATATGACCGGAAGCAAGGATATCATCACGGAGTTGCGTCCCAATCATGATAATATTACAGTCTCCTATGGTGATAAGTCTAAATCTCAGGTATTGGGTCTTGGCAAGGTTGTGGTTGCCCATGATATCTCTCTCGTGGACGTCATGCTTGTTGAGACCCTCGGTTACAACCTTCTTTCTGTTCGTGCCCTTGGCAAGATGTGTTTTGCTATTTTCATTGATGATGATTTGGTGGTACTCTTGTGGAGCAAGTCTCTAAAGGTCGCTTTCGTTGGGTACGTCAAAAATGACCTGTATGTGGTGGAATTTTCGGGGAAAACCACTTCGGGTCCGATGTGCCTATTCAGAAAGGCCGACGTGGGTTGGCTATGGTATCGCCGTTTAGCCCATGTCAACATGAGAACTTTGGAAAGTCTCCACAAGGGTGGCCACATCCTTGGACTAAAAGGCAATGTCTCCATTGTCAAAGATCGTGTTTGCAGGGCTTGTGTTGAAGGCAAAATGCATGACTCTCCCCACAAGAGAAATACTATTATGTCTTCAAATAAAATCTTGGAATTACTTCATGTGGAATTATTTGGTCCTCCATCTCATGCCAGTCTCGGTGAGATGAAATATTGCTTGGTCATTATCGATGATTACTCAAGATATACATGGGTCTATTTCTTCAAGCTAAAGAGTGAGACTCAACAAACGGTCATTGACTTTGCCAATGAAGTTTAACGTCAACACAATGTTCCTATCTTGGCAATATGAAGTGATAATGGATCTGAATTCAAGAACTACACCTTGAATGATTTTCTAAGTGAAGAGGGGATAATACATCAATATTCCGCTGCGTACACCCCTCAACAAAATTGTGTAGCCGAGAGGAAGAACCGAACTTTGATGGATATGGCAAGATCAATGTTGGATGAATTCAAGTCTCCTTACAACTTTTGGGCTGAAGCCATATCCACCACTTGTCACTCATCTAACTGGCTCTACCTCCGAAAAATCTTGGACAAGACTCCGTATAAAATACTTACTGGTAACAAGCCCAACATCTCATTCTTCAGGGTTTTCGGTTGTAAGTGTTTCTTTCTTATCAAATGTGTTCGCTTGTATAAATTTGAATACAAGTCTTTAGAAGGTATTTTTGTTGATTACGGTTCCGAATCCCACACTTATATAATCTACAACAAGCTCACCAGGACTGTTGTAGAATCTTGTAGTGTGGAGTTCGATGAAAATGACGGCTCCCATGTGGGGCATGTTGATGTTCGTGATGTAGATGTTGAAATACCCCAAGATGCCATAAGAATAATGGGCATGGGATTTTTCCGCCCCATTGAGGAACCCCTTGTGGCGGATCGGGAAGGACAATGCTCCACTTAAGTGGAGCCCTCATATACACAAAATCAACAAGCCCCTACTACTGGAGAAAACTCTGCACCAACACTGCAACCTGCTAAAGATCATCAATCTTATGGGAAAAATGATAGTACCATGCCGGATTATCCGCCCCCTCCAAGGGGCGGACAATCCGCCCCTGGCACTCCAACACGTTCCAGGGGATCAGAAGGAGAAGAAAATAGCCAAGAAAACTCCCAGCTCTGTCAGGCATTCACAAGAAGTGGAATTTGAAGCCACATCTCCCAGGACAGATAGTCCGACCCCACCAAGGAGCGGATTATCCGGACCTGAAGAACATGTTCAGCAGCAGGCTCATGTTTTCAACTTATATCAAGATCAAGGGCAAGGTAGTGGACAAGAAAAGGATACTAATGCTGAATCAACTCCTTCTAGAAACAATAAGTACATTGATGCTTGTCGGAAGGCTCATGCTGATCGGAACCTTGAGCTAAGGGGTCACACTCTTGACAAGGTTGTCGGTGATCTACGAAGAAGGGTGTCTACTAGAAGAGAACTTGCAAGCTTCTATGATCATCAAGCTCACATTTCTATGGTTGAACCAAATAAGGTCTTTGATGCTCATGAAGATCCCGATTGGGTGGTTGCAATGCATGAGGAATTAAATAACTTCTAGCGCAACAAAGTTTGGAATCTCGTGGAGCAACCCAAAGAATGTCGCGATGTTATCGGTACCAAGTGGATTTTCAAGAACAAACAAGATGAAAATGGCATTATTGTGAGGAATAAAGCAAGACTCGTGGCCCAGGGATTCTCTCAAGTGGAAGGAATTGATATTGGCGAGACTTATACTCCTGTGGGTCGTCTTGAGTCCATCTGTATCCTTCTTGCCTATGTCGCTCATCACAATTTTAAATTACAGCAAATGGATGTTAAGAGTGCGTTTCTTAATGGTCCACTACATGAGTTGGTATACGTCAAGCAACCCCGGGTTTTGAGGATCCCAAATTTCCGAACCATGTCTACAAACTCGATAAGGCGCTCTATGGCCTTAAACAAGCCCCACCTGCGTGGTATGAGGACCTTAAAGAGCTTTTGTTAGACCGTGGATTCGATGTTGGGAAAATCGATCCCACTCTTTTTACTAAGAAGGTTAATGGGGAGCTTTTTTGTATGCCAACTATATGTAGACGACATTATTTTTGGCTCTACTAACCAAGCTTTTAACAATGAATTTTCAAAGCTTATGACTGATAGGTTTGAGATGTCTATGATGGGATAATTGAGGTTCTTTCTTGGTTTCGAGATCAAACAACTTAGAGAGGGAACTTTTATTAATCAAGATAAGTACATCCAAGACATGCTCAAGAGGTTCAAGATGAAGGATCTCAATTGCGTTGCTACTCCAATGCAAACAAAGTGTCATCTTGAGCTTAATCCCAAGGGTAAAGACGTGGACCAAAAGGTATACTGATCCATGATCGGCTCTCTCCTTTACCTTTTTGCATCTAGGCCCGATATCGTGTTAAGTGTAGGAGTGTGTGTAAGGTACCAAACCGCTCCTAAAGAAAGCCGCTTAGTTGCGGTCAAACGAATCTTAAGATATTTGGTTCATTCCCCAAATTTTGGGTTATGGTATCCCAAAGGTTCAAGTTTCTCTCTATGTGGTTACACTGATTTAGATTGGGATGGTGACAAAGATGATCGAAAATAAACTTCTGGTGCATGTCAATTCTTGATCAGGTCTCTAGTGTGTTGGTCTTGAAAGAAACAAAATTGCATATCACTCTCAACCGTCGAAGATGAATATGTTGCTACTGCAAGTGCTTGTACACAATTATTATGGACGAGGCAAACTTTAAAGGAATATGGTGTCAATTGTGACAAAGTGCCTCTTTTATATGACAATGAAAGTGCTATCAAAATTTCTTACAATCCGGTGCAGCATACAAGAACAAAACATATTGATATTCGCAGCCATTTCATTCGGGAAAATGTTGCTCGTGGTGATATTGCACTGTCCTTTGTGAGCACGAAGAACCAACTTGCTGATATCTTCACGAAGCCTCTTGATGAAGCAAGATTTTGTTGTTTGAGGAATGTGCTAAATATCATAGATTCAAGGAGCTTAGCTTGACTACCCTTGCACACTCACTTGCTCTTATTCATGTATTTGGTTTAGATGCGGGCATAGACATAGGGGGAGTGTGGTCCTAATTTATTGGGCTAACCCTCCCCCATAATGCCAAAAGCAAGACAAATCATTTCCCTTAATATCATTTTGTGATATGTGGGTTATTGAGGAGCATTGGTTTTGAACTCAAGATACATCTTCGCGGTGTCATGCCATGCACTCCAACATGGTGGCTTCGTCCACCTCCCTATTCCTTGAGAAGAGTTTGTTTCTAATGGCTCTCTTTGGTTTTTTTTGCATATATTTTGTTCTTATGGAAAACACACCCAACTTTGGCTTTTGTTTGATTTGTTCTTACAACTTTGGGTGTGTAGTACCATCACAGTTTGTTGCTCTAAACCCAAGCCTTTTTCATCGTTGAACCATCTATTCTTGCACACAAGTCCTCTATACACCATCGAGGGGTTTTGCAAGGATGCTCCGGCCAGAATCTGTTCTTTACAGAAAATTCAGAGGTGGGCGGACTATCCGCCCCAAGTTGGGGGTGTATTCTCCACCCCGGGCGATTTTTGCCTCTAAAGGGCTGGGTCGGGTAGGCCAGGCTCAAACAGAGCAGCCAGCCCTCCCCCAACCCTAGATCTGCCCCTAGTCGCCGCCGAAGCATCTGCCCCTCCGCGGAGTTGATTTGACCACCGGATTCTCCAGGACCTCCCCGGATCTTCTTCCCCTCGCCTCCGGAATATCTTCTCCTCCGTGACTTTCCTCTAATGATTGAGGGTAACTCCCTCATCTCTCACCTTTTGTATGGGATTCATTATTTTTGGTGGAAATCTCGTTGTAGAAGATACTATGGGTTTCCCTTGCTTGTTAGAATCAGCAGTATTGCAACCCTAGTGCCCGATCTGTTTTTCCTTGGTAAATATGGGCCATTCCAGAATTTTTCTGCGAGGGGCGGATTATCCCCCCCTGCCATGGCCGGATAATCCGGCCTGGATATTAAAAACTGGTCTGGTTTGGTTCTAATTTCCGCCATGCAAATCCTTGGCTCATGGATTGCCTTTCTACTATTTCTAACATTTCTCCTGGACTTGTGTGTGTGCTTACCACCCTGCTATCCCTCCCATGCTTTTCACAGGTGGTTCCAACGCTACTAAGACCTTCACTCGTCGTCCCCGTGCCCGTTATCTCAGGCCCACTGAAGAAGGGACGTTTATTGATGAAACAGAGGTTCGTAGAGCAGCAAGAGAGGCTGAACGGATGGCAGAGGTAGCAAAGAAAACCAAGAGGGTTTCATCTCACAAGGGCAAGCAGTCTCGGGCCAACTACAATGCTATGGACATCATTCAGTATTCCACCATCTGCCAAACTGATTACTATTAGGAGGCCGACAATGATGATCCTCCAAAGGATTCTATGTTTTGGAATGCACACTTTCGGGCTATTCATGATGATGTGTATGCTACTCTCAAGCTTCAACCCATGCATCCCATCAATATGACTGAGGCCCAATCCAAGGCAAGACTCCGTGAAGCTTTGGACGTGACTAACAAAATGGGGCTTCACCACCTTATGACTCTCTAATGCAACTATGATTCCTCGGTGGTGAGGCAGTTTTTCTCAACACTTGTGATTTGCGGTGATGAGCGCTGCATTATGAAGTGGATAACCGGGACAACAATGATTTTTGGGCAGGTTCTTGGGTATGCTTTCCATGGACATGACACTCCTTCTGGCCACCGCATCATTTCTCCACTCAGCCATCCAAGGACACTGTCCTTGCTCCATGCCTGACATCTGATGGAATTGATGGTACTTTCGCTGGACTCTATCCTTTGTATGCCTCCCTTGTTGGCATATTTAGGTAAAGCATATCTCCTAGTGGGGGCAATAATGACAAGATCTGCAGTCACCTGGTTCCTCTCCTCGCATTTTCTCACGAGTGTGCCACCAATTCTAGTTCAGCTACAGGTTACAAACTGGATGTCATCGACTATATATATCATGAGATGACGGATGCTATGATCAACAGGCTCTCCATCCCATATGCCCCTTTCATTATGATGCTCATCAAGCATATGTTACCCCTTGAGGACTTTGGCACTGATTTGGATGGTGTTCACAAGCCCAAGAAAATCTACATTAGGCTCAGAAGATCAATCACCCTTCCACTGCTCCTGAGTCCTTCATGCGTGATGCAAGGGCTAGTGGTCGTCGTTCCGCGGTGTCTCCTATGGTACGCGAGGTCAAGCAGCTCAATTGGTTACAGCGGAACATCCTTTGCATGGGCATCGATACTCACAAGGGCCAGTATGAGGAATACTGGAGGAGCCATGAGATGGCACACACTCAGCAGCTCATTCTACATCACGTGTCCGGTGCCACTCGCAATCCACCTCCTCCTACTCCTCTGGAATCATATGCTCAGTGGAACACTTCAGGGATAAACTATGGAGAGCTCGAGAGTTGCCTGCTTCCTCCACCTCCAATGGCACCTACTCCTCCAGCTGATGACGATGATGATGAGTATGATGAAGAGGAAGGGGATAGGGATGACTACGACGAGGATGAGGATGCGTGATTTTCTGGGGCGTTAGCATCGCTCTTCTTCCTTTTTGGCGTTTCGATGCTAAAGGGAGATAAGTAGTTCTATTAGGTCTCGCGGATTTGCATGGCTCTTCTTCCAGTCATTTATTTGCTTGATTGTGCCCTTTTAGCGTGAACTTATTTGTTATTTGTTCTTGGTTTGTGTAAGACTCTGTCGTGTGATACTCTGTACGGACCTCTAGAATTCTGTATTTATCATGTGGACCTCCTCATATGGAATTCTGGATTTATCTATGTAGTTTGGTATTCTATTTGATGGCATATGGAATCATGAGCTTATCTGGTGTATGCATCAATATTGTGGGATGTTCTTGGAGCCTGCGAATATAATTATTTACTTTGGTTAGGTTCACATCCCGGTGGTATGACCTTCTTTCCTAACTCACCTTGTTTTAATTGTCTTGCTATGAAAGTTGCGTACTCTCTAGTGTGTGCATTTGTATTCAAATGAAAATTTTTTAAAATGCACACATCTAGGGGGAGCCTCTTTCATTTTTTACTGTGTTGTTTGTAGGTTTTATTGCAAATCCTGGTATTTTCATCTAACAGAAAAAAGGGGGAGATTGAAAGAACATTTCATAATCCCTAGTGTGTTGTGTGTTAGATAAAAATATCAAGGATTATTTAATGTGTGTTGAAGTGTTGCAGATCTTTACATGGAAAAAGGAAAAGGAAAACTGCTTTTGGTGGGCGGATAATCCGCCCCACCCCATAACCAAAATGACGCAACCCCCAGAGAGGGGGGCGGAGAATTGGACGGATTTTCCGGCATGGGCGGATAGTCCGCCCCTGGAGGGGGGCGGATAATCCGCCCCTCGAGTATTTTCACCAATTCTGGACCTGCATCACTCTCTGTATGGGGGGCGGATTTTCCCTCGGACTCTCTGGCTCGGGGGAGGAGTTTCCCCTAGGCCGGATAGTCCTCCCCTAGAGGGGGGCGGATAATCCACCTCTCGAAGATTTTCACCAAGTCTGGACCTGCGTCGCTCTCTATATGGGGGCATATTTTCCCCCGGAGTTTCCATCCTAGGGGCGGAGTTTTTGCCCAGGGCGGAGTTTTTGCCCAGGGCGGATAATTCGTCCCCAAACTTCTTCAACGGCCAGATTTGGGAAGGGGATATTTAAGGCTGCATTCTCCCTCCTGCCAGGTCTTTTGGTTGATTCGAAAAAAATCAATATCTGATCTGCAACCTTCATACAAGAGAGATCCACCTAGATCCACCCAAAGGCGCCGTCCCTTGGGGAATCAAAGGAGGAGGACTCGATCTTCAACAACTGCAATCAAGCGCTTCATCTCCTCTCCATTCATTTGGAGAATCTCCGATCTAGTATTTCTTGCAAATATCTAGATCCTTGCTTTTGATTATATTGATAATCTTTGTTCTTGTGACAGCTTGTTGTCATTATGGGAACCCCCAATTCAGTTGTGGGTGTGTGCCCCGGTAGAGTTGTAAAGGTACCTATTCATGCCTCGAAGGGTACCAATAGTGGAGAAGGTGGATCAGGCCTTTCGTGGAGAGATCCATCGGATAATAGGGTGAGGCCTATTGTGGCGTGGAGGTCTTAGAAACGCCCATCCCTCCAACGCATATGTGCTTCCCTTAACAAGGAAGGAACTGCGGTAAAACAAATCCATGTGTCTCCGCGTGCTCCACTACGGTTTCCTCGCTCCTCTATTTATGTGCTTAGTAGCTAGGGTTGCATATAGGGAAATTCTCATAGTTGCATATCTAGAGAATTTACTTTATGCCAAGACTAAAATTAAAAAAGAACTAAAAATTGAGTGGCACCTATTCAGCCCCCCTCTAGGTGCCCATACGATCCATTTCAGGTGGCAAGTTTGGCTCGGCAATGGTCACCATTGATGACAATGGAAAGCTTATAGTGATCTAGAGCTTGTTAAATGAACTAGATGATCTACTAAGAGTGTGTTGTGAGCTCGAGGGGAGACAAGTTAGGAACAAACACTGCTCACTATAGTGTTTGCTGTTTTGTTTGAATTGTGTTTATAAGGTGTTTGATGAAATGGCCGAAAGATATTTGAATTTGAATTTTTGGATGAAAATTGGTGGGTGTACTAGTCACATAGTAGGTAGTCTCTGGTTTCTTGGAATTGTCAAGGTGCACTGGTTTGGTTGGGTTTTGAGAAATGGTGATCTTCACATATGATATAGATTCAATTTTGAATTGTCATTTGAATCAAGTTGCCAAATGTTTATGTGAGTTTGAAAGGTGGGATTGGGTTTACTTTCACTTGGTCTAGCAAGGGGTGAAAAGAAATAGGATTGTTTCTATTTGAAATCTTGGACTAGAAACACTCAATGTGGCCTAGTGAGCAAGATTGGCAAAAATGACCATTTGCTTGTTTGGTTTGTTTTTTGAATTTCTCTTGATTTGTTTCTTCTTGGAATTGTTTTAGATGATGTTGTTTTCATCTTTAAACCATTACTTTCCATTTACAACAATCACACAAGTCCATTCATATTCATACAATCATCCCATACACACATGCATTCATAATGATTTTAATTAACAAAAGTTTTTGTTAACCCTAATTTTGGTGATTGGAATTTGATAACCTTGATAAATATTTTTGGGATGTGACACCTACAACGGGGGATTACTCACTCATGGATGAGGAAACATGGATGGTTGATGGAGAGGCATTGGTGATGACGATGGAGATGATCCTCTCCAAATTCCCCGTCCCGGCAGGGAGCCAGAACGGAGTTTCTGTTTCCGAATCGCGGTTTCTGGTGGTGGCAGCGCAATGGAACTCTTTCTGGAAAAACATCGAACCCCCCTCGGTTTTTAAGTGAAGACGCATCTTATAGGCGAAGTGGGAGGCCGAGGGGGTGCCTGGGGCAGCCACACCCCCTCCAGCCGCGGCCTGGGCCCACCCGCGCGATAGGGGGTGTGGGCTCCTTAGTCCTCCCCTCTGTCTCGTATTCTAGCTCCGTGAGTCTTCTGGTGAAATAGTATTTTTGGCGTATTTTTCGGAATTTTTCTTGATAGTTGATTTTCTACACAAAAAGTAGAAACCAAGGTCATTCTGCTGAAAACAGCGTCAGTCTGTGTTAGTTGTATCCAAATCACACAAGTTTAGAGGAGAAACAATAGCAAAAGTGTTCGGGAATGTAGATACGTTTTGGACGTATCAACTCCCCCAAGCTTAGCTTATTGCTTGTCCTCAAACAATTCAGTTGAAAACTGAGTACGATAAAAGAACTTTCACGGACACATTTTCTTCATATGATGTATATATTCTCAGCATAGGAGTAGACACTTAGACAATTCATAATAAGGAGTATGCAACTAAGTCTACACAATAGTTAATACAAGCTATGAAGATATTCCAACTCAATAATAATAAGTAGCATGAAACATAAACATAAGAAACATTGCAATGCTCATAAGAAGGTATGATTGAGTGGTATCTCACTTGCGTTTGTTTGTAAATCACAAAATGAGTGCCAAGGCACGTCTGAAGTTCAAGTGAATCCTAGAAGTAAATATATCAGAGATACAAGCATCAAAGTCATGAAATAATTAACCAAGTTTTGAGACAAGCATATTACACTAAGAATGAGAACTATGCTCTCAAGAAGGTGCTCATAGAATAAGTGGTGACACAACAAAGAAGTTAAAAGGTTTTGAAAGGTTTGAAAGGCTTCCAAATGCTAAAAGTATGGTACTCATTAGCTTTGAGCTATTATTTCCCCTATCATAGGCATCTTTAGATGGTTAATGTAAAAGTGAGGTCCGATACGAGTTATATGCTTGAAAGACCATAAACTGGAAATCTCATGTCCCTTGAGTACGAGGGACGCTCCTCATGCTACTCAACTTTAATCACCTGTAAGTTCTTGTCATCGTAAATACATGTGTATCATAGATAACTCCAACGGGGTACCCCTTGCAAATGATACAGGAGCTATCCCATGATCAAAATGACAAGGCAAGCAGACAATGAGCATCTCAGCGATCTTTTTATTTGCTATTTGCATAGGTTTTTATTGAGGATGCTTCATAGATTTCTCATTATGGTTATGCTGCAAGTTTCCACCATGATTAGGCATGACTTAGGATAGTGGCCCAGGCATTTCTCTAACACATATATATAACTCCATGAACTCACAAGCTCCCCTTTTATTTCACACCGACGACATCCGCAAACAAAAGAGCATGATATGAACTGGATATATATCCAGAAGTGTTGAAACCGTTCCCCTTGATAGCACGGTTCTTCTTAGTCCCAGCCTATAATTTGCAAGCATATAACTTTCATGGACAGTCACAATGGTTCAGGTTTATTAAGTGCAAGAAATAAAGTGTGCCATCAAGTTCGTGAGAGCTTTACTAACTAACTTTCTCAAAACAGGCAAACATTTTATTTCGAAGAAAACAAGGCATAACAAATATGCACGGAATTAGCAAATGATGCTAATAGGTAGGTATGGTGGACACTGTTGGCAATATTGGTTTTGGGAAGTTGGATGCACAAGTAGAGCTCATACTCAGTGAAAGTGAAGGCTAGCAATATAGAGGGAGCGACAAACGAGGGAGCAATAACTGTCATAATCATGCTTGCAACAAAACAACACTAATTATGGCATGAAAGTGATACAAGAACTCTGAGGCAAAATAAATCATCGAGCCTTACTGACTATTGTTCGGTCATACGCATGCGTGAGCATGTGCCAAGTCGATTCATATGAAACATTTAGAGGAGGATACCACAATATCATACCAAGTTATGAATAGAACAATGCAAGCAAACATTCATATGACATGCTACAAACTATTAGCAAGATGGAGCTAATCATAAGAGAGCAAGAAATACTAAGCATCCATAAATAACAAACACCTTACATGAACGGACTAAGCATGCTCACCATGATGAGTATATGTACAAAAATGAAAACAAATAGAGGTCGTTACCAGCCTCTTACCACACCTCAAGTTGTCTTAATCTTAATTATTTCCCTTCACTTGTGTGGCTTGAATGATAACATGAAACCAAAATCCACTGAGGACTGCTGAACCCTGCAAAGAACTTCACAAAACCAAAGAAGAACAACACATATTTTTGGTGTTTTCGATTTTTTAGCAAGCACACAAAGCAAAAACAAGCAAAGCAAAATCTTTTTGGATTTTTCTTTAAGGCAAACCAAAGCTAAAAAGCAAAGAAACAAACCAAGAGAAACAACGAAAATATTTTCGGTCTTTTTGTGTTTTGAGATATCAAAAACAAAAACCAAAAAGAAAGCGAAACATGGATATACAAAGAACCGACGAAACATGATATATAAATGAGTGTGATGTCGGCATACCTTCCCCCAAGCTTAGGATTTTGGCCTAAGTGGGGCTCAATAGCGCGGGTAATAACCCCAAGCTGGCGGGTCATCATCATTAGTTATCCCGCGGTAGAGCTCCAACAAATCAGCGGATTGAGCTGGAATCTTCTTCACCGTCCCAGCTGTGCCAATACCCAAGATTTCACAAAATTTCTTCAATGTCATGGAGAAAGGTCTGTTATAGATTATGAAAGACACATCTGGCTTGAAGGGGATGTTAGGAAAAGAGAAACTCTCCACAAAGGTTTTAGTGAGCATAGCATACTGCACACTCTCATCATGTATATAACTCGTTAATCCAACCCTCTGAACCAAGGTTAGGAAATCGTTGAGAATCCTTGCAACCCGCAAAAAGGTAGGACAAGGAAAGGTGGAAGGGTGTGTATCCCCCTCATCTCCCTCGTCGCCAAATCGCGGTGTAATGAGATCCTCTATGAGGGACTAGCTCGAGAGGATGATCTTGAAGGTCTTGTCCTCCTAGGTGCATCACTCTCAAATATTTCACCATAGGTGTGGTTTTCCATGACCCCTTTTTTCTGAAATTTTTAGACAAACATCAAACCAAGTGATTTCTAAGTTGATAAATGATGAGAAACTACTATAGGTACTTGCTAGAGGGATACACATGCATCAAAATGAAATCTCTAAGCATAGAACAAGCATGCAATCTCACACAACCTGACACCTATAGCAGAAAAATACTCAAGATACAATCTACCAATCACAAATTTAATTGGACAAGTGGAGCAGGCACATACCAAGGAGCAATCCCTCCAAAAATCAGCAGCAAAGATGGGTTGAGCAAGGAGATCGAAAATCGGGAGCAAGAACAGCAAGAACTCGATCTTGAGAAATTTTTCCGGTGTTTTTCGAGGGAGAGAAAGAAGTGGCTGGGAGGAGACAACTTGGAGGGCCTCAGGTGGGTCCCACCCATGGCAGGAGCGCCCCTGGGGCTGGCCATGCCACCAGGGGGTGTGCTGGCCTGGGCCCCCCCCTAGGCCACTCCAGGTGTCCCTCTGCCCCTTTTTGAGGGAAAAATTAATCTAAATTTTCTGGAAATTTTCGGTAAACTTTATTTTTGGCCAATTTTTAGGGTATCAAAATTGATTTTCTCGTAGAAAATATAATTTTAGAAGAAGAAAAAGCAAAACAAGAACCAAAACTACAGAAGTTCTAAGACACTCTAGCAAGCAAACAACTAGAAAAACTAAAGCTAACAAGAGAAAGAGCAAAGAGTAGGAAGGAGAAAAGTAAATGTGAGAAGTATAACCACTGTTAAAGCATTGTTTTGTTCATTAAAATATTGTTAACAAGGTTGATCATGTATTGTTAGCAAAACAATCTTATATGAAACAAAACTTTGCATTCCACAAAGTGATTATGTTACCCCAAACTTGATATCAATGGTCCTAATCATAATAATTTCAAAACTTTCTTGTGGAATGGGACAATATATTTCTCCAACTTTGATGCTCTCAATATTTTCAATAGAATTCAGGCAATAGCTCTTATCAATCTTCTTGGGGAAATAGACAGTATGCACTTTTTTATTAATATTAAAAGTTACTTTTCCTTGATTACAATTGATGACAGCACCTGCAGTATTACGAAAAGGTCTCCCAATAATAATAGACATATTATCATCTTCAGGCATTTCAAGCACAACAAAATCAGTTAAAACCATGCAATTATGAGCCACTTGAACATGAACATCCTCACATATACCAACAGGAATAGTAGTAGACTTAGCAGCCATTTGCAAAGATATATCAGTTGGTATCAACTTTTCTAGCTGGAGTCTCTTGTAGAGAGAAAAAGCATAAGACTAACTCTAGCTCCCAAATCACACAAAGAAGTTCTAACATAATTATTATTAATAGAGAAGGGAATAGTTGGTATACCTGGATCACCAAGTTTCTTTGGAACCTTACCATTGAAGGAATAATTAGCAAGCAAAGTAGAAATTTCCTCATTAGGAATCTTCCTTTTATTAGAGACAATATCCTTCATATACTTTTAATAAGGAGGCAACTTAATAGCATGAGTCAAAGGAATTTGCAAAAGTAAAGGTTTCATCCACTCACAAAACTTGTTGTAGTGTTCTTCCTCCTTTGACTTGTGTTTCTTATTTGGAAAAGGCATAGGTTTCTGCACCCAAGGTTCTCTCTCACTACCATGTTTTATAGCAATAAAATCTTCCTTAGTGTACCTAGTATTCTTAGTGTGCTTCTTAGGTTCTTCCTCAACTTCCTCCTTGTCAGGAGCATCATTTTGATCACCACTCTTAGTTTCACCATCAGAGACATATATACTATTAGGATCTACAACAGGTTCAAGTGGTTCCTCTACTATTTTATGTTTATTCTTCTTTCTCTTACGAGGACTACCACTACTTTCACCTTGTTGAGAATCCTGCTCAATTCTTTTAGGGTATCCTTCAGGATATAAAGGGTCTTGAGTGGCTATACCACTCCTAGTTCTAATTTCATAAGCATGTTTATCTCCTGAGGCATTAACTAGCATATCCTTTTGTACCTTAGCAAGTTGATCCATTTGAGTTTGAACCATTTGAAAGTGTTTACAAAGCATTTTAATATCATTAGTGGTTCTTTCCATAATATCTTTCAACTCATTAATAGCTCTAGAGTTTTCCAATAAATGACTCTAAACTTGTTTATTAAAATTACCTTTTTTAACAATAAATGTGTCAAGTTCCTCTAAGCATTGATCAAGAGGCTTACCATAGGGAATATCACCTTCACTAAAGTGGATAGAGTGTACCTCAATAGTGGATGAGTGGGGAATTGGTTTACATAATTCTTCTATAGGAGGTAGATTCTTCACATCTTCAGATCTAATACCTTTCTCCTTTAGACATTTCTTAGCTTCCTGCATCACTTCATCATTTAATGCAATTACTCCCCTCTTATTTGGTGTTGGTGTTGGAACTAGTTCAGGCACACCTGGTTTAGGAATAATAGGCTCAGGTGTATTTAGCTCAGTTGAAGTCCAATCATCATAATTCTTGTTTATTTTAGCCATTAATTCTTCAGCATCTATAGGAGTTCTTTTCCTGAAAACACAATCAGCAAAACTATCTAGGTATGTCCTAAAATCATTAGTTAGTCCATTATAATAAATATCAAGAATCTCATTTTTAGGCAATGGACATCCATGATGTGCATGAATCAAGGCACAGAACCTTGTCCATGACTCAAGTAATTTCTCTTCTTATCCCTGTTTAAAATCAAAAAGTTTCTGCAAAGCATGATGTCTAGCACTGGGTGGAAAATATTTCTAGAAGAAAGAAGCAATCAAGCAATCAGGGCTATCAATGGAACTAGGAGGTAATGTAACACTACGGTTCTGAAAAGACCGTAGCATCTATGTGACATGCCAATCCCTGGATCGGTTCATTGTCCCACAATAGAATAAAGATGAATAACATAGAAAATATCCGTGTATCATAAATAACGAAAGATACAGAGTAACATTATTACAATAAAGGCTTAGCTCTAGACTAGATCAGCTTATTCAAGTAGCAACATAAATAGAATAACTCCTCCATTCTTCAAATTGCCCACAAGTGAACAAGTGCGGAGTGGAGTACCATGGCCTAATCGATCACTCAGAATCTGAATATCCTGCGACATGAAATGTAGCAGCCCCGAAGGGTCAATACATGGAATGTATGGCAAGTAGAGCTATTAAAGGAGACAATAGAACTAGCATCTACATGCATATTTGGAAAGTGGAGCTGTGGCTAGCTTGCATTTGCAAAAACCTTTGTCCTACTTTCATAAACAGTTTTTATTTTCTTTGAAAAGATCCCAATTAAGTTAACCCAACATCATTAAAGCAATTATGAAATTAGAATGAGAGAGAAACATGTCATGAACTCAATATCAAGAAATTCAGATGTCCATAATCGGGGACATGGCTAATTGATTAGTTTATACACCCTGCAAGGGTTAGCACACTTTACCCATGTGACTTGGCCAACCCAGCTCGTACCACCACTCTCATATTGGGTGATGATAGGGAGAAGTCCAAGAAGGGACCGTTCGGGAAGTAGCTCCCCAAACCCGACACGCATCGTACCAGCCTACCAAAATTCTACATGTCTGGCTACGTGGGTTCGAGTTACCACAAGCTACTGAGTCCAACCAACTGTTCATTTCATTATTGGCACATGGTTGTACATGTAAGCTACCAAATAAAGAAGCCAATCATTTTCTCTTGATACCTGGGTGCCTTTCCGCAATGATACCACCAAAAATTATCAATCCCATCACACCCAAGAGATTCATTGATTAAGTTGTTTTTAGTTTTCGCAAACCAACACATTTAGAAACAAGCTTCAGTGATGTAAACAAGCCCTCGTTCAACATAGCATGGCTAAGAACATCTACCAATGGTGGCTCATCTACAGGAAAACCCTACCACATAATAGGACATAGCATAGCGATAGTACTTTCCTACACATGCATCTACAAAATACACGACAATGCATTGAAAATAGTAGGACAATAATCATGATAAATTAGCATCTAATTGCTTTGGTTGTAGCGGTCGAATGAACAATCCTCACACGAGCAAGCGTTGCACTCGTCACAATCTACACGATACAATTGCAATCACATAAACAAACCAAACACAATCATATAAAAACATAACAATGCAAGATGCATGCATGACAAGTTAAACAATGCTACAGTAGCTTTCTATAACCTTACTCAGTATACCTACTGTATGCATGCATGGAAAACATTTTAAAAGTATTGAAAGAAAGGCATGCAATTTTAAATGGCCAAACGATTGAGCTATAACCTAATTATTAAGCCACTGCTATTGAATAGTTTGTAAAATCTTGGAAAAATAGCTACTGTGTAGGAAACCTAAAATAGAAGCAGTACCAACTGGAATCACTCAAAAAGGATTTGTACAACTTTGTGAATAAATAAAATAATCCAAAAAGCCTTTTAATAGAATCTTCAACTTCCAGTACTGTAAGTCTACCTTTTTAATTCACTAACAGATTCTTCTTGTTCTACTGATTCCAGGGACACCTAATTTGCAATTTTTGGAGTTGTAGAAATTTTCCTATGAATTTATTACTCTAAAGACATTAAACTATTTATTTATTTACGGCAAAACCTTGGTGCAAAATCCTGAAACAAATATACAGCAATAATCTACATGGAAAACTGAATCCATCGGTATCTTATTTGCAATTTTTGGCCCAATATATTAATTTCTATTGATTTTACAATTTTTAGCTATTTTCTGCCAAATTTTAACCTATTTAGTTAATTCGAAAAACGGGCTGACCAGTCAAACGCTGAGTCAGCGCTGACGAGGCAATTGACTGGTCTTCAGTCAACAACTGACTAGTCAGTGCCCGATCTGGGCCGTTCATCTGCGATCGAAGGGCAGGGAGTGGGCACGCTCACTAGGGTGGTCAACGACGGCGGCGGCGTTTCGGCGAAGACGGTGGCGGCGTCTCCGGCGAGCTCCGGCGGCAGGGAAGGGCGCGACGGGGTTCGGTAGGGTAAGGCGGACGTGGGGGTTGCTCAGGCTTCTCTTTTTGTTCCCGAAAACGGCGGCAGGAGGCGGCTAGGGCGGCGTCGGCGGGGGTAGCTCTTCGGCGATCTCGGGGAGCTCGTCCAAGGGGTCCTACAACGAATCGAGGAGGTCAGGGCGTCGTTGGCGAGCGAGGGGGAGACCCTAGGGTCATCGGGGAGAGAAGGGGTGGCCGACATAATCCGAATCGGAGCTCACCGATGGCAATGGGGGCGGCGGCGGCGGTGTACTCCGGCGAGCAATTTCGCGTACATGGCGGCGTCTTAGGCGATGGTTTTCGGGGGATTTCGAAGAGGGGGTTCTAGGGATTAAGAGGGGGGCACCAAATACTCGGGGGTCGTTCAGATTGTCGCGAATCCAGCGAGAATCGGCATTGGCAGTCGAGGCTGAGAGGAACACGAGTTGCGGAAGGAGCTGACGGGCGGGGCCCACATGGCAATGACGCTGGGCTAGGTGGGCGGCGCTTAGTGCCTACCGCACGCGCGGTCGCGCGCATCCGCTACCGCTGGTTGTGAGGCTCGCAGGCCCCGGATGGGCCACGGGCTGGCCGGCTCGCTCCTGCGCTGCTTTTTTTTATTTTCCTTTTTTCTTTTTTCCTGGGACAATTCTTATCTTAACTGAAACTGACAGAACTGTGTGAAATTTAACCCAAATTTTAGTCAACCATAACTTTTGAACCGTAGCTCCAAATGAGGCAATTCAAATTGCTACGGGTTCGTGAAGGAACCCTCTACGCATCTTTGCTAACCAAAATACTAAACTCAAGGTTTCTAGCAGGTGCAAGGTAGGAACCGAGCACTCTAGTGTAGGTGACAAAATGCAAATGCAAGTGATGGTTTTTGCCAAAAAAAATTTAAACCAAAATTTTGCAATGATGCTCATGATGCAATGACATGTATGCTATGTAGTACCAAATATAAAATTTGCGATGTGAGAAGACTAACCCCCTTAAGATGAATTTCGTCCCCGAGATTCGGCGTGGCTAGCAAATAGGTGTGGGTGGTCCTCTCGGAGGTCATCCTTACGCTCCCATGTGGCTTCCTCTTCGGTGTGGTGGCTCCATTGCACTTTGCAAAATATTACCGTCTTGCTATGGGTAAACCTCTCCGCTGTCTCCAGTATCTTGACCGGCTTCTCCTCATATTTCAAGTCACTCTCCAGCTGATCCTCCTCCAGTGGCATGGTGTCTCTCAACGGTGTATCCACCATCTTCGGATGGCACTTCTTCCCATATAGCACATCAAACGGCGACGTCTTGTTGCTGGTTTGGTAGCTATTGTCGTAGGAAAACTCGACATACGTCCAAAGCGCAAGCTCTCAACATATCCTCTAAAATCTGATTCACCCTCTTTGTCTGTCCATCTGTCTGAGGATGGAATGTTGTGCTAAACTCCAACCTAGTTCCCAATGACTCGTGCAGCTGGCGCCAAAAGTGTGATGTAAATTGGGTGCCTCTATCCGATACGATGCTCTTGGGAACTCCATGTAGACACACAATCATGTCCATGTAAATCGTGGCGAACCTTGCACTCGTGTAGGTCGTCTTCACCGGTATAAAGTGGCCTACCTTGGTCAAATTGTCGACCATTACCCAAATAGAGTAGTATCCAGACCTGGTCCTGGGCAAGCCTGTGATAAAATCCATTCCCACTCTATCCCACTTCGAATCCGGCACGGGTAATGGCTGTAGTAATCCTGCTGGCTTCTGGTGTTCTGCCTTCACTCGGCTGCATAAATCGCATAAGGCAATATGCTCGGCGATGTCTCCCTTCATGTTGCTCCACCAAAATCTGTCCTTTAGATCCATATACATCTTTGTATTGCCCGGATGTATGGAATATGGCGAGTCATGAGCTTCCTGTAGAATTAGATTCCTTATCTCCGGATCGTTGGGCACGCACAAACGATCTCCATACCACAAGGTTCCTTGCTCATCCTCGCGGAATTCTTTTGCTCGATCCTCCTTCATCTTTTCCTTTATCGCCTCTATCTCCTCGTCTCCTACTTGAGCCTTCCTGATCATGTCCTGTAGCTTTGGTTGGACTTCCATTGCTGCCAAATATCCCTCTGACACTACCTCCAGTCTATGCTCCTTGAATTGGTTACACAAATCCTCGGGCAATTCCCCTACAGTCAATCCATTGGCATAGACCTTCCGGCTTAGAGCATCCTCTACTACATTGGCTTTTCTTGGGTGGTATTGCAGATTCATATCATAATCCTTGATAAGCTCCAACCATCTCCTTTGCTTCATGTTCAGCTCCTTCTGTGTAAATATGTCCTTCAGGATCTTGTGGTCGGTGTACACATTGCAGTGTTTTCCCATCCGGTAGTGCCTCCATACCTTGAGCGCATGTACAACCAATGCTAATTCCAAGTCATGTGTGGGGTAATTCCTCTCATGGTGTTTAAGTTGCCGCGAGGCATATGACACCACTCTCCCATCTTTCCATGTCCCTGTCGAGATGCATCACAGTACACTTGAAAATCCTTCTGAAGATCGGGTAAATACAGAACATGTGCGGTCACTAGGCGGCGCTTCAATTCCTGAAAGCTAGCTTCACACACATTTGTCCACTCACACTTCTTCTCCTTCTTTAGCAGGTACGTCATTGTCTTAGCAATCTTGGAGAAATTCTCTATGAATCTGCTATAGTATCCAACAAGTCCCAAAAAGCTCCACATATCGCTGCGGTGACCCAACATACCACTGCATGATGTAGTACACTATAGTAATTGACATAGCACCAATGAAACACCGTTCACTAGTATTACATCCCTCAGAGTGGTACAACAGAAAAACATCAGGTCCAAGACATGACTATAGGTTACAACTCAACTCTTTACACAAGATCCATAAAACACTCTAGGTTAAAGAGAGAGAAAGAAACTTCTTACAAAGAAGAATCAGAAATAAACAACTCCAAAACTATATTACTATTAAGACTAGTATCTTAACTAATGGTCTGGCATTGCTGCTATTGCAATACACTACAGAAATAGGTTCTATGGCTAGAGATTCTATTCTTATCTAATCAGCAATTTCGTCTTCACTTGAGTTGATGTATATGTTGACTTTCTTAACTTCATTGAAGAGCTTTAGCTTTTGATGATGATTCCTGGAGCATGACTTGATGTAGTCATCGTCTGTACTAGCTTTAGAACCTAGCAAGGGTTAAGAAGATACTTTGAGTACGAGCGTACTCAGCAAGTTCACTATAAAAGGAGTGTTTGATGCACTATATCTATAGCCACAGACCATAGGTCGTAGGCAATGCAGGTTTTCGTAAACATTTCTTCAAAGGTTGCTTTTATTTTGAAAAGCTATGTCCATCAACCTTCATGGGTTTACCAGAAATTTCATGGAGTTCCTTCCCTGCCACGTTCGCAGCTCCTTCCCGAAACAGGGAGAAACAAGTTACAGTTCTTACACCACTACTAGGAAAATTCCTATTTGTGGCACACCTGAAAAGGCCATGCGTGGCGCACTAGCAGTGCGCCACGGGCCTCGCTCTACGGCTATCTGCTAGCCGTGGCGCACTACCTGGTGCGCCACGGTTGTGTCGAGATAGGCGTGGAGCACATGCCAGTGCGCCACGGAAAGTAGTCCAGGTGCGCTACGCATATGAACCGATAACCGTGGCGCACTAGGTGTTGTGCGCCACGGATATAAATTTCAAAATTAAAAAAAAGCAGCATATCTGGATCTCGTCGTCAGTGTCGTCGCGCGTCGGTGCAGGTCGCCGTCGTCGCCTCGTCGTCACCTCGTCGTCGTCGTCGGAACTGCAAGGAGGAGGAGGAGAATAGGGGGAAGAGGAGGAGAAGAAGAGGAGGAGGAGGAGAAGAAGAAGAGGAGGAGAAGAAGAAGATGAGGAAGAGGAGGAAGAGGAGGAGAAGAAGAGGAGGAGGATAAGATGAAGAGGAGGCCTCGTCGTCGTCGTAACTACAAGGAGGAGGAGGAAGAGGAGGAGAAGAAGGAGCCCGCCGTCTCGTTGTCGGAACTGCAAGGAGGAGGACACCGTCAGCATCTTCACTACAAGGAGGAGGAAGAGGAGGAGAAGGAGAAGGAGAAGAGAAAGATAAGGAGAAGGAGGAGAAGAAGAAGGAAATGAGAAGGGAGGAGAAGGGGAGGGAAAAGAAAAGGGGTAGGTGGGCGGGGTGGGGATTCGAAATTTGAATCCTGCCCAAGCTTATCCGTGGTGCACTAGGTGGTGGTGCGCTACGGGTAAGTCGCCCTCAATTTTTTTTTCTGTAGGGAAAACGGTCTTTTGACCGTAACTTTTTACTCTTTTCGAATTTTGAAAATCTAAAAAATATCTAAACGACCAGAGGTCATTGCGAGCGGATGCGAAATCTCGCTCTCGTCATTTTGGTATATTATACGATTTTTTTCGATATCGTATGCAAAAGTTACAGCCTTTTTACCGTGGCATGACTTTTTTTGCAGATAAAGTCGAAACTCATGTTTGTTAATTTTACTAGAAGCTATACTACATTACCTACCTAAATATGAAAGGATTTAATTTTTTGAAGTGTTTATCATTTTCTTTTATTTTTTGCAAACCCTAAAAAGGCGATCCACGGGGGGGGGGGTGTGGAGTTGGTGCAGGATAGTTAGGCATTGGGCACTAGGGAAAGGTGCCCTACTACTAAGTTTATACATCCGTGGCTCACATGCCATAGTGTGCCACGGATGTGTCTGGCCGTTTCACAGCAGAGAGGGGCATGCGCTTAGGCGTAGCGCACCCCCTCCATGTGCGCAACGGTTGACACTAACAACCATAGCGCACCTACCCTATGTGCGCTACGGATGTTGGGCGTGCGGACAACAGGCCCCTGGCCCACACATATCTGTGGCGCACTATGGTCATGTGCGCCACGGTTGTTCTAGTTACTAGTAGGGCACTGACCATAGGTGAGCCACGCCTGTTTTAGCCATGGGGCACTTCAACCATGTGAGCCACGCATGTGCTGATTACCTATAGCCATTTTCCTAGTAGTGCACTCTACAGAGGTGCGTTACTTTACCCATGAGAGATCAAATCCTTGTTGCACAACCGGGTGATCTTTCCTGTCCACACTTCCTATGGTGTGGGGCCCAGTAGATGATCCAAGCCAATCACTTCCCTCTTCGCGAGCTCATATGTCTGCACGATCCTTCGAGGCCGGCTCACCTCCGTTAGGCCCACTTTCGGGAAGGCTAAAACCATGATGAGTTCCCGAAGACTCTATGACCTGGTGTTGCCCTAGAAAGTGCCATATTAAATGGTCCATCCACTAAACACCATCCATAGATAATCTAGACACGAAATGTGTGGGGCGTAAGGGTGCCCACCCGTATGTTCGATCCGCACAAGGAATCACAACGTCATGTTAAGGTTGTCTTGCCTCCATACGAGAGGAAAAGGATACATCTGACTTCTCCGTCCCATTCCAAATCTCATGGTTAACGCATAATATACGGCGCTAGAATCACTGGCGACATTGGTTATTAAGTCCTAAATAATATGTTCCTTTACCACCGGAACTTTCATAGTAGGTTATTACCTCATGGTGAATAGCCTAATATCATATTATTATGAAAATAGTGTTTTCTAACCTTTTTTAAATGCAGGTGATGACAACACTGGATTTTCAAAATACTTTACAAAAAATAATCAAAGGACATGAGCAAGTGTGAACTTGCCTTTTGTGATTGCAAGATTATGCACTCACAGTCTTAGAGACGACATAAGATCCAATATTTGAAATCTGCATCATTGGTCCGGTAAGGACTAATGTTTAAAGAAGAAATATGCTGTTCCGCATAAGTAATGCTATGCATTTTGTAAAATTCCCAAAGTGAATCCTCAATGCTTTGAGTGAAGTGAATTTAGGTGATTCTTTTAAGAGTTAGTTTATCTTCAAATTTAACTTTATAAGTGATGACCTTTATAAGGAACCCAAGGGGTAATTTTGTGACTATTGACAAACATCCTTGGGATTGAGTTGTTAAGAATTGAAGAACTTATTATAAGATTATTGTTTGAAGTGGAAAAAAGAATAACATTTGAAGAAAAAGTTCCCTTTCTAAGGTTTAAACAATCTTTATTGTTGATAGAGCATGATCAATATCTTTTGATGTTGGATTGATTAGTTTGGATTTGATATGCTTTATTTCTTAGGTTAAATAGACCAAAGTTAACTATACAAACATAAGTAGTTATCAGACATGATGTTTATAAACTTTGAGACTAAAGTTAACTTTAAAAGGGTAAGTAAACTTAAGGTGTAATATGTTTTAATTATTCCCAAGTTTTAAATTTATGATAGGTATAACTAAGGTGTGGAATTATTCACTTATATTTAAGTGAATGACTAGATTAACTTTGTTGTGCTATTATAAAGACAATTTACAATTATTAATTGTAAGTGTAATTTTATCATCTTAATAATTTTTTAGAATTTGAGGTTATGTTAAGAATGGTTAAAATATAATGATTATTCACCATATTATATATGAGTGATACACATTGTTTATTTAAGAGATTTCTTAATAAGATTTTAAAGGAATATGTTAGAATTAAAAGTTATACTTATGCTTGATTATGAATTCAAGTTATTAGTTTGGAGTTAGTACTTAGATATTAATGGCTCAAGGTTTTATAAAAATTGTGATTATTTCATACTTAAGAAATGTTTTTAAAGTATTTACAAAATGTTTAATAGATAAGGCTTTATTACTTTAAAATCTTGAAAACCTTTCTAATAATATTTTTAATATTTTTCTAGTATAATATATTTATTCAAGATCTTAAAAATTATTTTTATTTATTTTTAAGTTTTATTTTTATGTTTATAAAAAATCCATAAAGGATTAAATGTATTTAAATATTTACTTCATATTTTATTGATAAAAATTAGGCTAGTATTTTTATAAAATAGTATATTTATTTTTATACACAAAAATGATTTTTATTTCTTTTTAGGATTTTTCCTTATTTTATGAAATTTTAGTTAGGCTTTAGTGATGTTCATGTTTATTTGCATTTTATTTAACTTGAATAAGTAAGATTATATTTTTCTTAGGTACATATTATTTTTGTGAACATTTTTATATATCAAATGTATTTTTTTATATACTTACTAGAGATGAAACAAGTTTAGGGTAAATCATTTATTTACTGTTTTCCCCTTTTTATGTTAAATTTTATTTACTTAATTTTTTTGGGGCTGGGCTAAACCTGGTAGCCAGCCCAGTATAACAGCCGGGTCGGCCCATTTGACATGGGTCAACCCAGACCCAGACGTAACCCTCTCTCTCCCATCTCACGGACTCAACGCTCACCCTATCCCCTCTCATTCCTCTCTGGTGGTCGTCGTCGCCATTCCGGTGACATGGGCGGTTCTGGTTACAGCCATTGGTCGTTGGAGCTCCGCCTCCTCTTAGCCGACCTGGTCCTGTATAGCGATTTGTTTCTCATGCCTTAACCAGCTCGCCCCCTTCCATTTCTTTGGTGCTACGGTTTCTGGCGATGTGCCTCCGCCGCTCACTGGTTCCCGTCGGTGCCTGCTGGTTCGGTGTGGTTGTCGTCCTAGGGCAGGTGCAGGATGTTGTGCCCCTTTTGGGGTGCTCCCTATGCCGCCCGGGTGACGTGACGCGTCCATGAGGAATGTGTGGTTGCAAGTATCGTCGCTGCCACGCCGGCGCCGCCCTTTTGAGGTCACCGTCGACTCCCTCGTACACCTTTCTCTACCTCTCCTCCTTCTCTCTTCTGTAGTGAGGTATGACAATTGCCCCTTTTTGTTTAGGTTCCGATCCATCGAATATACCCCCATTGCTTGATTTAGTTAGTCTTGATGATCCTACAGTTGATTTAGGATTAGCTAACATTGTTCTAGTAGTTCTTTTGATAATGGTTATGTTGAATGATAGTGTCAATTTCTTGTATGGTGGTGTGTTTGGTATCAGTATATATGATGAAAATTTGTGTCCATGTGTACTAGTAGTGAACTCCTAGGTTTGCTTATGACAGTGACTTTCTAGTATAAGATAATGATGATGTTCTTCTTAGCATATACAAGGTGATAAAGACGAGGATAGAACATTGGTCAAATTGGTATTAGTGCTATCTCACAACTAAAGTTACATTGCCTACCCTTGAACAATTATGGACCTTGCTCAAATGATGTCTCAACTATGGTGTGAAGTTTTATTTAGGTGATTTTTATGTTGTTTTGTACCCGGTGTATTCCTAGAACACTAAGAAAGCATGGTCTTGTCCAAGTACATACCCAAGTATGCCTAAAGGAAACTTTTTCTATTCTCAGCACCTTTCTTTGACAATAGAGAATACATTTTGTATTTCTAGACACAAATTTTTTTAATTTTTGGTAACATATACGTGGTTGCTATTTGGTAAAGTAACTTAGGTTATCATGATGTAATATTGTCACTAAATAGTACTGTCCATTTGACAGTTCCTTGATCTTACTGAATGATCTTTAGATTGATGGTTATGCCATATTCCTATATGAGATATAGTTGATGCCCTGAATTTGATTCATTGATGATCTTGGTTTCCCCTTGAATATAGTTGCATCATTTCTTTAAATGATTCCTAACAAAAGATAGCTAGTGAATGATTTAGATTATTGTTTGGGTTGCTTGCAGATGGTTGTGTATGAGTTGGTGTGGATCAGATCATGTATAGGCATGATCTTGGGTTAGACAAGAATTGGAATATGCAGAGTAGATCCTCTTTGGCTACTTAATGACTTGCTAATCTAGACAAATGATTCCTAGAAAGGATACTCTTGGGAAAATGATTTGAAATTATTTGAGGTGCATAGGTGGATCTTATAAAATATAAGGATGTCTGTATCTGATGGTAATTGAGCAATCTAATCTACTGGAGACTTTCTCAGAAATGATTCCTAGCTAGAGTAGCTAGGAAGATGATTTGAGCTTCTTGGTAAAGCTGGCTAGTGTATATAACAGAAGCAATATGCTGCTTAACTTTTGAGTTAACATAAAACTAGGGTGGCTTTAGTTGTTGGAAACCTGCTACTGTGATGCCTCTTTGGAGTGTACACAATAGTAGGTCATAGCAATGGTGATATGCTGTTGGATACACTGTTTTAATGGATCCTATTGCTTTGATTATTTTTGTGGTGCTTCTATACAAGAATGTGCACAATATAATCTCAGATAGGATGATCTGATACTTATATAGCTAAGCAAAATTCTTTTAAACCTGAATGCTTGTGATGCTGGTCTGAAGCATAGGTTAATATAAATGTTTCCCTTCATTCCTTAGCCCTGCCTAGGATGCAAAGGCTGAGGCTTTGATGATGTTTGTATACAACAGTTACTGCTTGCTTTTGAAAACTATCCCATGATGATCTTGTACTCCATTTGAATACAGATCTGAGGATTTAAATTGCCCCATCCATTTTGTAAGATGCAAAAATAAGAACAAATACAAAGGCATGATATTAGATGGATAACCTGATGTTTTGGAGTTATGGTTTCTCTTGTGGTTATTATTGATTCACTGCTGGTGCCAACCCTCTCCTCTTATCTCCCGACTTGATCTATTGAATTTGCTACTGCTTCTTTTCTGGTAAGCCTACTCCTCCTATCTCTTGGCCATCTTGTAGTGCTCCTGGATGGCTTCCCCAAGCAACCAGGGTGCTGGTGGAGGTTTTGGTGTTGAACCATGTACTCTAGAGTTGATGATAAGATGATAAGATGGTAATATAGTAAGATGGGAATGTATTCTGAAGTGTGGAGGTGGAATGGTAGCTGGTTGCTATGGCTATGCACTCTTATCTGATTCCCTTGTTGTTGTGGTGTTGACAATAGACTATGCTGCATGTGTGTGTAAGCAGCTTGTGAGCTGCCTCTGTGCATGTCTCACCCAAATGGATTAGATCAAGTGAAAATGTGATTTTTGTACCTCTTTGCCTCTTACTTGCCATTGGTGAAACTTGCCCCTACATTAGCCTGTGATGCACTAGTCTGAGGCAACATTCCAGAATAAGAATAGATACTACTCTTTGGCCCCTTTTTTAAGAAATACTCAATGATGTGTTCAACAATGCATCATATTGCCAAACTGAGAGTTAAACTAACACTAACCCATTCTTTTATTTGTTTTCTTTTTTATCTCATTATTATGAAGGAACAAAAGTGAACAGGAGGAAAATCTTCAAGAAAAGAAGATATAGTTTTAATTTCCCTTTTTTTCCTTTTACAACTTTATTTGATTCTTAAATATTGTAAATAATAATGTATTCTTTTATTAATGTAATAAAGTTCATTTTTCTTTTTTTTTATTTGAAACTTGTAAGGGTTTGTATCTTATTTAATAAAGTTAGGTTTTCTTTCTTTCTATAATTTCTATTACTCTTGTAATATATCTTATTACTTGAGATTTGTAAAACAATAAGACTTTTTGTTTGCAATAATAATACTTATTATGTTTAATTGTATTCTCTTATTTATTGAATTGTTTGTGATTTGAATTTTCAATTCAAATACTCTTGAATTATATGAATTGTTTACTAAAGTCAATTTTGTTTCCCTCGAATCAATAAAATCAACAAAAGTCATGTCAAAATTCTTCGTACTCACTCTGATGTGTTAAACTAAACCATCAGAACGAGAGGAACTTCGATCCCTTTGTGTTTTATTAGTTTTGCGCGAAAATGCTCCGGATTTTCTTATGCATGAATGCAATGCAGAAACCTGTGTCCTCTATAATTCTAGGTGCTAATCCTGGGATGTTACAGACTCTCCCCCTTAAAATAAACTTGATCCTTGAAGTTTGTAAACTGTCACATTTCGGAGTAAGGAATTTACTTGTATTGTGTACTGCATTTCTCCACTTCATGGTAACCTCAAATGGAAGTAATGGTAGTTTTCCATATCTAGATCTGTTTCTTGAATTCCTACCATACTTGGCAATCTTTAATATTGTGGTCTCCAATACTCCAAAGTTCCTTTTACTTTACTTCCTTAGGGATATGTCCTTGTTATAAACTCCTTTTAATTGGGGTCTCTTATTTAGTCCATTTCCCTGATTCGGTATCCTAACCGACTCCTTTTATTTAATCATCGAACTTTCTTACTATTTTGTGTAAGGTATAACAAGTCTCACTAAATCAAGTTTTAATTTAGTCAATAGCGGAGGCCAAATGACTAACCTTGAACTTATCATTGTATGGTTGTACTGGTAATCCTTCTGAAGATTGGATTTGAACCCATTTAGTCCATACCCATTGTAATTCTTTGTTCATTTATATTTGTCCAATTGGATGTGCTTTGTTCCCTCTTAATGATAGCTTAAGAGTTGTTTCTTTTAGAATAAGTCTGTTAGGACTATTTCATTTTATTATTTCAAGCTTTTACCTTATCAAGATTTAGAAACTCTTTTGTTATATTCTTAAGTACTTCTTCAATTTCCATTTATTAACTATCTAAAGGTCGAAGCACTACTATCCTGAATTTAAGCTTCGGTCTTTTCTCTAGACATACTTCTGAAAGTAATTTTATAATGATGTTTTCTTTTGACCTTATGAAAATAAGGCTTAATGTTGTTATAGGTTAGTACTTCTTCTCCAACCTTTACTTGGAATTCGGATAATAGTACTTTCGTTTACTGTTTACTCTCCCCCTTAGGGTTTACTAATAGTCTCTAAACTGCCAAAATAGTAACCATCGACTTCATAATTAGAATGTTGGTCTCTATTTGTATTATACACTATATAGTTAGGGTCTTATGAAAGATTGTATGGTGTATCCACACAATTGTGGTTCTCCGAAGTAAATCTTTCAGTATTAATTGTCTTACTTACTGTTTGGAAATTTTTGCTTTGATAGATCTGACTTTGCGAAGAGTCTCGAAAGACGGTCACTTTAAATGTTATACTCCTTTAGGTATTACTTAGCTTAGGACAAGTTTTATGCTATTTATGCAACTTTTAAGATGATCGGGTTAACTATGTCAACCAACACCGGCTGCGGACAAGATACCTACTGTGGATCATCCTAGATTGCAGGTATTACTCTACGGATCCCAACATCCTTCATGTAAGTCTTCATCTTGGTTTTTGGAACTCGTCACTCCCTTAAACGAATTCCCATTCCTATCTAGATCTTTAACATCAAGTAATCACTGGATGTTGCAACATGAATTTGCACACCAAGTCAAACTTTATGTACAAATCTAGTCAATCAAGAAAATCCAAGAAAAACAAATGAATCCAAATGTGGCACATATAACACACAATATTCTAAGCCCGGAATATAGTAGTTGAGTATAATATCTCTAGAATTCAGGCTTAGTTGTGTAGTATATGACACCTCCTCGTATAGGTTTACATTGTGATACTTAGCACATAGGGTTAAACTATTCTTTGTCTCAACATTTAACCAAATTTCTCAATTGCAATAGGATAATCTTAAAAAAAGTGGTCTCAATCTGGTTTTGACTAACCTTTTGTCTCACTTTTGAAAGTATTAACTATAACCAACCTTTCTTTATTAGTCACTAACCTCAAATGATCTCTCAAAAGACTAAATTTTTTCTATTGAACACCTAAAACTAGATTTTATCCAGAATTATGACACCTATGACTTCTATCATAGTTCTACCATGCTATTTTCTTACTTCTACCTCAAAATAAATTATTCATTACTTGTCATTTTTACACCTACATCATGATTTCAGAGCTAATCTCACCATGATCTTGTTATGTCTTACTTATACATCATGATTTAAGAGCTAATCTAACCATGATGACTTTGTTTCACATTAATCTATCATTAAATCTAAACATAATTTTACTTTATCACGTAGAATCCTCAAGTAAATCCCAAATGATTACTACTCATTACAGCAACATTTATCCTCATGATATTCATCATATTGTTTTTGGTTATTAACTAACCATAAGATTCCACTGTCTTACATGAATTCTAGGTTTAGGATACACCATTAAGACTACTTCAATTTATGTCTTGCACTTTTCTACAATATCTTTGTGGTTTATGTCTCCCTCGGAGGATACTAAAGAGCACTATACTTGAGAAAAGATAAAATAATTACTCCTAAGAAAGAATGACTTAAGCATCTGACTTAGGTCTGACAAGGTTATCCTCAAGTGGATACTCATCACAAGTCATAAAATATTTGGTTTAGATATTATGGCTCCTATAGTCACTATCCAACCTACAGATCTTCCTAAAAGGGTTTTAATCCTAAGGTCAAAGCATATGCTCTGATACAAACTGCGGTGACCCAGCATACCACTGCATGATGTAGTACACTATAGTCGTTGACATAGCACCAATGAAACACGATTCACTAGTATTACATCCCTCAGAGTGGTACAACAGAAACACAGTAGGTCCAAGACATGACTATAGGTTACAACTCAACTCTTTACACAAGATTCAGAAAACACTCTAGGTTAAAGAGAGAGAAAGAAACTTCTTACAAAGAAGAATCAGAAATAAACAACTCCAAAATTATAATACTATTAAGACTAGTATCTTAACTAATAGTCTGGCATTGCTGCTATTGCAATACACTACATAAATAGGTTCTATGGCTTGAGATTCTATTCTTATCTAATCAGCAACTTCGTCTTCACTTGAGTTGATGTATATGTTGACTTTCTTGACTTCATTGAAGAGCTTTAGCTTTTGATGATGATTCCAGGAGCATGACTTGATGTAGTCATCATCTGTACTGGCTTTAGAACCTAGCAAGGGTTAAGAAGATACTCTGAGTACGAGCATACTCAGCAAGTTCACTAGAAAATGAGTGTTTGATGAACGATATCTATAGCCACAGACCGTAGGTCATAGGCAATGCAGGTTTTCGTAAAAATTTGTTTAAAGGTTGCTTTTATTCTGAAAATCTATGTCCGTCAGCCTTCACGGGTTTATCAGAACTTTCATGGAGTTCCTTTCCCGCTGCGTTCGCAGCTCCTTCCCGGAATAGGGAGTAACAAGTTACAGTTCTTACACTCTGTAGAGGTGCGTTACTTTACCCATGAGGGATCAAATCCTTGTTGCACAATTGGGCGATATTTCCCGTCCACACTTCCTATGGTGTGGGGCCTAGTAGATGATCCAAGTCAATCACTCCCCTCTCCGCGACCTCATATGTCTGCACGATCCTTCGGGACCGGATCACCTCCGTTAGGCCCCCTTTCGGGAAGGCTAAAACCATGATGAGTTCCCAAAGACTCTATGACCTGGTGTGGGGCGTAAGGGTGCCCACCCATATGTTGGATCCACACAAGGAATCACAACGTCATGTTAAGGTCGTCTTGTCTCCATACGAGAGGAAAAGGATACAGTTGACTTCAACGTCCCATTCCAAATCTCATGGTTAACGCGTAATATACTGCGCTAGAATCACTCGCGACATTGGTTATTAAGTCCTAAATAATATGTTCCTTTACCACCGGAACTTTCATATTAGGTTATTACCTCATGGTGAATATCCTAATATCATATTATTATGAAAATAGTGTTTTCTGACCTTTTTTAAATGCAGGTGATGACAACACTGGATTTGCAAAATTCTTTAAAGAAAATAATCAAAGGACATGAGAAAGTGTGAACTTGCCTTTTGTGATTGCAAGATTATGCACTCACGGTCTTCGAGACGACATAAGATCCAATATTTGCATCATTGGTCCGGTAAGGACTAATGTTTAAAGAAGTAATATGATGTTGTGAATAAGTAATGCTATGCATTTTGTAAAACTCCCTAAGTGAATCCTCAATTCTTTGAGTGAAGTGAATTTAGGTGATTCTTTTAAGAGTTAGTTTATCTTTAAATTTTACTCTATACGTGATGACCTTTATAAGGAACCCAAGGGTTAACAATTCAACATAAACAATTAAAGTATAAAATAATGTGATTATGGTTAATGGTTATTTGGTGACTATTGATAAACATCCTTGGGATTGAGTTGTTAAGAATTGAAGAACTTATTATAAGATTATTGTTTGAAGTGGCAAAAATAATAACATTTGAAGAAAAAGTTCCCTTTCTAATGTTTAAACAATCTTTATTGTGTATAGAGCATGATCAATATCTTTTGATGTTGGATTAATTAGTTTGTATTTGATATGCTTTATGTCTTAGGTTAAATAGACCAAAGTTAACTATAAAAACATAAGTAGTTATTAGACATGATGTTTATAAACTTTGAGACTAAAATTAACTTTAAAAGGATAAGTAAACTTAAGGTGTAATATGTTTTAATTATTCCCAAGTTTTAAATTTATGATAGGTATAACTAAGGTGTGGATGACTAGATTAACTTTGTTTTTCTATTATAAATACAATATGAAATTATTCATTGTAAGTGTAATTTGAAGATCTTAATAACTTGTTAGAATTTGAGGTTATGTTAAGAATGGTTAAAATATAATGATTATTCACCATATTATATATGAGTGATACACATTGTTTATTTAAGAGATTTCTTAATAAGATTTTTAAAAGAATATTTTAGAATTAAAAGTTATACTTATGCTTGATTATGAATTCAAGTTATGAGTTTGGAGTTAGTACTTAGATATTAATGGCTCAAGGTTTTATAAAAAATGTGATTATTTCATACTTAAGAAATGTTTTTAAAGTATTTACAAAATGTGTAATAGATTAGGCTTTATTACTTTAAAATATTGAAAACCTTTCTAATAGAATTTTTCTTGTATAATATATTTATTCAAGATCTTAAAAATTATTTTTATTTATTTTTATGTTTATAAAAATTCCATAAAGGATTAAATGTATTTAAATATTTACTTAATATCTTTTTATAAAAAAATAGGCTAATTTTTTTATAAAATAGTATATTTATTTTTATACACAAAAATGATTTTTATTTATTTTTAAGATTTTTCCTTATTTTATGAAATTTCACTTAGGCTTTAGTGATGTTAATGTTTATTTGCATTTTATTTAACTTGAATAAGTAAGATTATATTTTTCTTAGGTACATATTATTTCTGTGAACATTTTTATATATCAAATGTATTTTTTTATATACTTACTAGAGATGAAACAAGTTTAGGATAAATCATTTATTTACTCTTTTCCCTTTTTTATGTTAAATTTTATTTACTTAATTTTTTTGGGGCTGGGCTAAACCTGGTAGCCAGCCCTATATAACAACTGGGTCGGCCCATTTGACATGGGTCAACCCAGACCCAGACGTAACCCTCTCTCTCCCATCTCACGGACTCGACGCTCACACTCTCCCCTCTCATTCCTCTCTGGTGGTCGTCGTCGTCGTCACCCATCGATTTCGGTGACATGGACGGTTCTGGTTACTGCCACTAGTCGTCGGAGCTCCGCCTCTTCTTAGCCGACCTGGTCATGTATAGCGATTTGTTTGTCATGCCTTAACCAGCTCGCCCCCTTCCATTTCTTTGGTGCTACGGTTTCCGGCGATGTGCCTCCTCCGCTCACTGGTTCCCTTCGGTGCCTGCTAGTTCGGTGTGGTTGTCGTCCTAGGGCAGGCGCATGATGTTGTGCCCCTTGTGGGGTGCTCCCTATGCCACCCGGGTGATGTGACGCGTCCATGAGGAATGTGTGGTTGCAAGTATCGCCGCTGCCACGCCGGCGCCGCCATTTTGAGGTCACCGTTGACTCCCTAGTACACCTTTCTCTACATCTCCTCCTTCTCTCTTCTGTAGTGAGGTATGACAATTGACCCTTTTTGTTTAGGTTCCAATCCATGGAATATAATCCCATTGCTTGATTTAGCTAGTATTAATGATCATACAATTGATATAGTATTAGCTAACATTGTTCTAGTAGTTCTTTTGATAATGGTTATGTTGAATGATAGTGTCAATTTCTTGTATGGTCGTGTGTTTGTTATCAGTATATATGATGAAAATATGTGTCCATGTGTACTACTAGTGAACTCCTAGGTTTGCTTATGACAGTGATTTTCTAGTATAAGATAATGATGATGTTCTTCTTAGTATATACAAGTTGACACTACTAGGAAAACGGCTATAGGTAATCCACACTTCTGTGGCGCACTAGCTAGTGGTGCCCCACGGGTAAAATAGGCGTGGCACACTTCCCACAGGTGCCCTACGGATAACTGTCATAAGCGTGGCGCACATGGGGGTGGTGCGCCACGGCTATCTGTGGGTCAGGGCACATGTGGCCACATCACACATACCCGTAGCGCACTAGGTCATGGTGCGCTACGGATGTGTCACTTATCCGTAGAGCACATTGACCTAGTACGCTACGGGCATGTTTGCAGCTGCAGCTGGGTCAACTTAGCCGTATGGCACTTTTCCCTAGTGCCCTACGGCTAAGTGGCATGCACCAACTCCCCCCCCCCCCCCCGTGGATCGCCTTTTTAGGCTTTGCAAAAAATAAAAGAAAATGATAAACACTTTAAAAAATTAAATCCTTTCATATTTAGGTAGGTAATGTGGTATAGCTTCTAGTAAAATTAACAAACATGAGTTTCGACATTATTTGCAAAAAAACTCATGCCACGGTAAAAAGGACGTAACTTTTGCATACGATATCGAAAAAAATCGTATAATATACCAAAATGACTCCGGTCGTTTAGCGATTTTTTAGATTTTCAAAATTCGAAAAGAGTAAAAAGTTACGGTCAAAAGACTGTTTTTTCCTGCAGAAAAAAATAGAGGGCGACTTACCCGTAGCTCACCACCACCTAGTGCGCCACGGATAAGCTTGGGCGGGATTCAAATTTCGAATCCTCACCCCGCCCACCTACCTTTCCCTTCCCCCTTTTCCCTCCCCTTTTACCTCTTCCTTTTCCTTTCCCTTCTCCTTCTTCCTTCTCCCTTCTCCTCTTCCTTCTCCTTCTCCTTCTCCTTCTTCCTTATTCCTTCTCCTCCTTCCCTTTCTCATCTCCTTGCAGTGACGGCGCAACGATGGCCTCCTCCTCTCCTTGCAGTGACGGTGGCGCGGTGGCGGCACAACGGCGGCCTCCTCCTCTCCTTGCAGTGACGGCGGCGTCCGACCTCCCTTCCTCCCTCTATTCCTCCATCTCTTCCTTCCTCCCTCTCTTCCTCCATCTCTTCCTTCATCCATCTCTTCCTCCATCTCTTCCTACCTTCCTTTATCCAACCACACCCTTCCTATGACCTCGACGCCGGCGAGGACAAGAGCGTCCATGACCCCTCCCGCACCTCCCTGCCACGGCCATGCTCCGGCGAGGTGACACGACTGCGGCGACGATGCACGGACACGGACCCGATTGCTTTTGCAATTCAAAACGAGGGTGTTTTTTTTGCATTTTTTTGTTTTTTGAAAAACACATCTGTGGCGCACCCTGTACCCCTACCCGTGGCGCACCTCCACGCCTATCTCGATATAACCGTGGTGCACCATGCATTGCGCCACGGCTACGAGATAGCCGTAGCGTGAGGCCCGTGGCGCACTAGCAGTGCGCCACGGAAGGCCTTTTCAGGTGCGCCACGAATAGGCGTTTTTCTAGTAGTGTGATAAGGACGAGGATAGAACATTGGTCAAATTGGTATTAGTGCTATCTCACAACTAAAGTTACATTGCCTACCCTTGAACAATTATGGACCTTGCTCAAATGATGTCTCAACTATGGTGTGAAGTTTTATTTAGGTGATTTTTATGTTGTTTTGTAGCTGGTGTACTCCTAGAACACTAAGAAAGCATGGTCTTGTCCAAGTACATACCCAAGTATGCCTAAAGGAAACTTTTTCTATTCTCAGCACCTTTCTTTGACAATAGAGAATACATTTTCTATTTCTAGATATGTATTTTTTTAATGTTTGGTAGCATACACATGGTGGCTATTTGGTAAAGTAACTTAGGTTATCATGATGTAATATTGCCACTAAATAGTACTGTCCATTTGACAGTTCCTTGATCTTACTGAATGATCTTTAGATTGATGGTTATGCCATATTCCTATATGAGATATAGTTGATGCCCTGAATTTGATTCATTGATGATCTTGGTTTCCCCTTGAATATAGTTGCATCATTTCTTTAAATGATTCCTAACAAAAGATAGCTAGTGAATGATTTATATTATTGTTTGGGTTGCTTGCAGATGGTTGTGTATGAGTTGGTGTGGATCAGATCATGTATAGGCATGATCTTGGGTCAGACAAGAATTGGAATATGCAAAGTAGATCCTCTTTGGCTACTTAATGTCTTGCTAATCTAGACAAATGATTCCTAGAAAGGATACTCTTGGGAAAATGATTTGAAATTATTTGAGGTGCATAGGTGGGTCTTATAAAATATAAGGATGTCTGTATCTGATGGTAATTGAGCAATCTAATCTACTGGAGACTTGCTCAGAAATGATTCCTAGCTAGAGTAGCTAGGAAGATGATTCGAGCTTCTTGGTAAAGCTGGCTAGTGTATATAACATAAGCAATATGCTGCTTTACTTTTGAGTTAGCATAAAACTAGGGTGGCTTTAGTTGTTGGAAACCTGCTACTGTGATGCCTCTTTGGAGTGTACACAATAGTAGGTCATAGCAATGGTGATATGCTGCTGGATACACTGTTTTAATGGCTCCTATTGCTCTGATTATTTTTGTGGTGCTTCTATACAAGAATGTGCATAATATAATCTCAGATAGGATGATCTGCTACTTATATAGCTGAGCAAAATTCTTTTAAACCTGAATGCTTGTGATGCTGGTCTGAAGCATAGGTTAATATAAATGTTTCCCTTCATTCCTTAGCACTGCCTAGGATGCAAAGGCTGAGGCTTTGGTGATGTTTGTATACAACAGTTACTGCTTGCTTATGAAAACTATCCAATGATGATCTTGTACTCCATTTGAGTACAGATATGAGGATTTTATATTGCCCCATCCATTTTGTAAGATGCAAAAATAAGAACAAATACAAAGGCATGATATTAGATGGATAACCTGTTATTTTGGAGTTATGGTTTCTCTTGTGGTTATTATTGATTCACTGCTGGTGCCAACCCTCTCCTCTTATCTCCTGACTTGATCTATTGAATTTGCTACTGCTACTTTTCTGGTAAGCCTGCTCCTCCTAGCTCTTGGCCATCTTCTAGTGCTCCTGGATGGCTTCCCCAAGCAACTAGGGTGCTGGTGGAGGTTTTGGTGTTGAACCATGTACTCTAGAGTTGATGATAATATGATAAGATGGTAATATAGTAAGATGGGAATGTATTCTGAAGTGTGGAGGTGGAATGGTAGCTGGTTGCTATGGTTGTGCACTCTTATCTGATTCCCTTGTTGGTGTGGTGTTGACAACAGACTATGTTGCATGTGTGTGTAAGCAGCTTGTGAGCTGCCTCTGTGCATGTCTCACCCAAATGGATTAGATGAAGTGAAAATGTGATTTTTTTTACCTCTTTGCCTCTTACTTGCCCTTGGTGAAACTTTCCCCTACATCAGCCTGTGATGCACTAGTTTGAGGCAACATTCCAGAATAAGAATAGATACTACCCTTTGGCTCCTTTTTTAAGAAATACTCAATGATGTGTTCAGCAATGCATCACATTGCCAAACTGAGAGTTCAACTAACACTAACCCATTATTTTATTTGTTTTCTTTTTTATCTAATTATTATGCAGGAAAAAAAGTGAACAGGAGGAAAATCTTCAAGACAAGAAGATATAGTTTCAATTTCCCTTTTTTTTCCTTTTACAACTTTATTTGATTCTTAAATATTGTAAATAATATTGTATTCTTTTATTAATGTAATAAAGTTCATTTTTCTTTTTTTATTTGAAACTTGTAAGGGTTTGTATCTTATTTAATAAAGTTAGGTTTTCTTTCTTTCTATAATTTCTATTACTCTTGTAATATATCTTATTACTTGAGATTTGTAAAACAATAAGACTTTTTGTTTGTAATAATAATACTTATTGTGTTTAATTGTATTCTCTTATTTATTGAATTGTTTTTTATTTGAATTTTCAATTCAAATACTCTTGAATTATATCAATTGTTTACTAAAGTCAATTTTGTTTCCCTCAAGTCAATAAAATCAACAAAAGTCATGTCAAAATTCTTCGTACTCAGTCTGATGTGTTAAACTAACCCATAAGAATGAGAGGAACTTCGATCCCTTTGTGTTTTATTAGTTTTGAGTGAAAATTCTCCGGATTTTCTTATGCATGAATGCAATGCAAAAACCTGTGTCCTCTATAATTCTAGGTGTTAATCCTGGGATGTTACAATCGCCCACATTCTTGGGCGCTTCCCATTCAGTAACTGCCGTCACTTTGCTCGGTTCAACAACAACTCCTTCTCCTGACACCATGTGTCCAAGAAATCCAACAGTGTTAAGCCAAAATTCACACTTGCTGAATTTGGCATACAGCTTATGTTCCCTCAGCTTATCCATAATCAATCGCAAATGTCTCTCATGTTCAGCATCATCCTTGGAATATATCAATATGTCATCGATGAACACAACCACGAACTTGTCCAAATACTCTATAAACACCTTGTTCATCATGATCTTGAAATATGCCGGGGCATTCGTTAGTCCAAAAGACATAAATGTATACTCATATAAACCATACCGAGTGGTAAAAGAAGTCTTGGGAATGTCCTCCTCCCGAATCTTCCATTGGAAAGAACTCAATCTCAGGTCAATTTTGCTAAACACCTTTGCTCCCTCCAGTTGATCAAAAAAATCATTTATATTTGGTAGGGGGTATTTGTTCTTGATGGTCCCTTCGTTTAGCGAGCGATAGTCCACCACTAACCTATTACTACTGTCCTTCTTCTCCACAAACAGAACAGATGCACCCCATGACGACGAACTGGGCTGAATAAATCCCTTGTCCAACTGCTCCCTTAGTAGTTTCTCTAATTCCTTCAGCAAATCCACATCCATATTGTATGGCCTCTTTGCTATAGGTCCTGTTCCCGGCATCAGATCGATGAGAAACTCCACATCCCTGTCAGGTGGCATCCCTGGCAGCTCCTCCAGAAACACGTCGGGGTACTCCTTTATTACAGGCATTGTATCCATGTTAACCCCCTTAAGAGAATTCAGCTTACACCTTCCAGTCGCACCGACGACTTGAACCTAATTCTCTTATCATCCGGGGTCTTGAGCAAAACCGCTCGCTGTGCACAATCTATGTGTCCCTCATGCATAGACATCCAATCCATGCCTATTATTACATCTAAACCTTGCGACTCCAATATCACCAGATGTGCAATAAAATTGTGTGCTCCAATCCTCATAGTTAAGTCGCGGCATCCCGTGCTAGCTATCATTTCCACTCTAGGTGAGCTTACTCTAAAAGACCCTTTTAGAGACTCCATAGGTAGCTTATACTTATCCACAAATGCCCTTGATATGAATCAATGCGATGCACCAGTATCGAAAAGACTAAGTGCAGGGTGAGTGTTGAATGGAAACTTACAACCCACAAGCTTAGGCTCATCTGGGATCTCCTCCACATTAATGTGGTTCACTGTGGCCTTATGATTGTTGCCAGGCTTAAGTCCCTTCTTCTCCGGACAGTTGTCTGCATAATGCCCTTTCTGGTTGCACTTGAAGCATGTCACCTCACTCAGGTCCTTCTTCACAAAGTTGCGATCGCGGTTGCGGTCGTGTCCATTGTGTCCTCAAGAATGGTGAGTGTGTCCTCCCTTGTGGCTGTGGCGGTTGCTCTTGTGGCTCTCATGGTGATGTCCATCGCTTCCATGGCTGTGGAGGTCATGGCTTCCATGGAGCCCATAGTCACTTCTTCCATGCTTGGAGTATCCATCATAAGAAGTGCGAGACTTGTGGTGAGAGCCAGAGTGGTGATTGTTCTTTCTCTTGAGGTTTTCCACCTATTTATGCTTTCCCTCCAAGATTCTAGCCTTGTCCATAATCTCCTGGAAAGTGGGACAATAAACCACTAGCAGCTGTACCGAGAGCTCATCACTGAGGCCATCCAGGAACCTCTCTCTCTCTCCTTTTGGCATTAGTTTCAACATCCTCAGGGGCATCACACGACAGGTTGTTGAACTCCTCTATATATTCAGCCACAGTGCGGTTGGTTTGGCGCAAGTTGCGGAACACCTTCCTCTTCAGGCTCAGAACTCCTGAAGAGACATGGTTGGTCCTGAAACCTTCCTCAAACATGGCCCAGGTCACAGTTTCCAGCGGGTGGGTGATCTGAAAAGTGTCCCACCACGAAGCGGCTGGTCCCTCTAGTAGGTGACCAGCAAACCTCACCTTTTCAGCATCTGTGTATCCAACAGTTACCAGATCCTTACTCACTGAATGCAACCAGTCGAGATCAACCATCGACTCAGTTGCAGTCGAGAACTTCGCTGGCCTTAGCCTCAGGAACCTTGTAAGTGCATCTCCCTGGGGCTGGTTGTTCCCATTGTTGTTGTTATTGTTGTTCTGTGCTGCCATGAAATGGGTCATCACTTGGGCTAGCTGTGCTTGAGATGCCATAAGCTGATCCATCTCAGTAGGTTGAAGGCGAGGGGGCATCTGCGGTTCGACACAGGTAAGCTTAGAAAGAATCATTTATTAAAATAGGATTCTACCCATGCATCATGATCAAACAACAACAAAGCAATCACAGACAATCATGAGAACGCAACACATCAGCAAACAAACGATCCAACAATGTTCCAGGGGTTATCCTAGCAGTATATATCTACTGAAAAAGTTTTACAAGCGTTGGAAACAACTATAAACATAAACAGGCCAACAAAGCAATAAAACAGGAATCTGCCAGAACAGTCCAGAAGTGTTCATGAATTGTTCTACCTGACTTAAGCTCGTCAGTAATTTTTTATGATTTTTTTGCATAGTGTGCAGAGCGTTGCGAACCAGACCCTATTTTTTCTGATTTTTCCCAGTTACCGAAAAAATATGAAATATCATACAGTACAGCAGGGTCAGCAGAAAACTGCGTTAGGAAAAACTCGAATATCAACCAAAACCTTGCCATAACTCATTTATAAAATTCGCACAAATAATCCTGAATCTTTAGATTACACATAGGAGCAACTAAACGCTTTAAACTAATAGAAACTAAGTTTTACATTGATTGGGGCCTTAAACTAACGATATATCCTAACAAAGACTAATTGGTGGCCATCTAACTACTTCATGAGGAGATTGCAGTAGGTCCTTGCGTTCATGCGTTGGAGATTCTGTCCATGGACCATCCATGGCGGTGGTATATACACCTCTCCTGAATCATCACTTGAGAACTCAAATTCCACCTCTTCTTCTTCATCCTCTGCTGTAGAAGCAACAGCTCCATCTCCTCCACCATCGTCGTCTCCATCCTCATCATCATCACATTCGTCCTCATCATCATCACCTTCGTCATCATCATCATCATCATCATCATCATCATCATCATCATCATCATCATCATCGTTCCCTCTGTCATCATCATCGTTGCCATTATCTCCATTGTTGTCATAAGGGGGTGGATTCAACTGTTCTTGGAGAGCGGCAATCTGGGCCGCCATATCAACAATAGTCTGGTCCCTTTCCTGGACGGTCCCTTGCAGCTGCTCTATGGCTTGATTGTTTTCCTGGACGGTCCAATTCAGCTGTTCCATGGCTTGATTATTCTCCTGGATGGTCCCATTCAGCTGTGCTATGGTCGCGTCCCTGCCAATAAGTGCATGGTTCAGAACATCCACAGATCATGTAAAGTATCAATCTCCTGGCCTTGGACCACTAGGTTGTTGCTGACAAAGTCAGCTATCTCCTTTACCATCATCACTTTCTCAGCTAGGACTCCATTCTCCACCTAGATATCCTCTATGTGCCTCCGACTTTAGAAGTCCCAACCTTTAATAAGGTAGAGATCCCTGTGTTTACAATGCTAGTCCCTGGATCAATATCTAGCATCCACAGTTAAGATGTAATATCAAGAAACAAAGGTCATAGTACAACTTTATAACTAGGAATAAAATAGTTCATTACATCTTACATAGCTCATTTGGTTATCTCATTACAATGCAGCAGAAATAACTATATAGCATGGAGTCCTTCATCTTCAAATTGCCACAAGAAATCATGTTGGTTGTAGACTTGTAATCCTAATCAACACACACTTCACTAACATCAAACAAACCTGCAACATAATAAGTTACAACCACATGGGTCAATACATTTGAATTTTATTGGCAATCGATACTATGGTAATATACTGGAGTCTATCATTTATATGCATTTGGCTAAGTGGAGCTTAGACTTGCTTTGCTCAAAATAGTTTTTCCTTATCATTTGAAAACACTAAGCTTTTTCTTGTCAAAATCACCCTAGGCATCTCCCAATAGAAATTGGTGATCCTTCAACCCTTGTTCAACCACAAGTGTTTAACTTAGAAATTGGGATGAGGAGATTCTTGATAGCTTCCATGTCTTGATGCTCAAATTTTCCTTTGCCAGGAACAAGGCTAAGTACTTAGATTTTACACTCTGCAGAGGTGGTTCACTTTCCCCACAAGACTTGGTTTCACCAAGACAAGATCTTTCAGAAGCCTTCCCTTAGACCAGAATGGACGCGCTCCAACCTATCAAACCCCTACGACCAACTGTCCATTTGGATAAGTTATTGCAACCTATATGATCAAGACAGAGCCCATAATGCCAAGTGGCTGCACTTGAAGCTTCTCAACATTTGACATCTCAAATCTCTTTGTTCCTTGGTGGCATTCCACAAGTGAGATACCTAGTTTTCCCCAATATACTAGGCTTGGTGATGCCCAAGTTTCCCCCAGTATATTGTACTTTCTTAACCACTCAACACAAACTTTTCTTTTGATTCCACCTAGGTGATTCATTCACTTAGTTGTTTTATTAAACAAAACACAAGTCCTTGACTTAGAAATATTCCATAGCATGAATATAATCCACCCTTGTTTTCTACTAGCTAGGCTAAGCATGATAGTAGTAGGAACCTTAAATTAGTAAAATTCTACTAAGGTTTCATCTACTAGGATTTCCCATGGCATAGTTTATACTTAGCAAAAATTCCATGCAAGTCCTACTTATAAATATCACTAATGCATAGTGAAAATGATGGGACAGAAGTATGAAGCATCACTTTCCTTTTTGGTAGAGATTATAAGTTCACTCCTTGATCTTTGCAATAGTCACACTCTTCAAATGTCACTAAAATTCAATCAAGCAAGGCACAATTTCAATCTACCATTCAAGAAATCATCACATAAAATAATAAAAACAAAGCAATGCATGCAAACATGTCAAAGATTGTTTTATTTGGAAAAGTTGTTTCTAATAGGTTATAGACATTTGAAAACACCTATTGGTCAATTACAAAAGTGGTAAAACCATTTGATAGTGAAAAATGGCCACTTTAAATCATTTATATTTTGCTAGAAAGGATTTAAATCCAAAGAATATTTCTAGTGTTTACAAAATATATTTTTGACAAAAAATTTAGTGTTTTGTGGTCAAGTGTTTAATATTAAAGTCATTTGCAAAAGGTTTTACCTATAAACCATTTTTATATCAAAACAATATTTTATGTTGTTGGAAATGCCTTTAGCAAAGTAATAATTTTTATAGGGTTCACCAAATATATTTTTAAATCATAAAAATTTGTGTTTTAGGGTCAGGGAGTTTAATTCAAATAATTTCCCAAAGGTTTTCCTCCAAAAAGCATTTTCAACATATAAACAACATTTTTATTTGACTAGAAATGTACCAATTCAAAGATATATTCTTTCACTTCATAAAATATGTTTTTGAATCCACAAGTTGGTTTATATGGTTAGTAGGTTCAAAACAATCCATTTTCCAAAGATTTTACTTTAAAAACATTCCTAGAATAAATTTTATATTCAAATTATGCCTACACAAGTTTGTACAAAAACAACCATTTTACCAGAAGCAATTCATTAAACAAAGTTCATGGTTGGATAGATTTTTTTTGCTGATTCCATTGATATAAAATTTGCAAAATTTGGACATGTGGATCAAAAGTTATGAATTTTACAAAACCAAACAACTAATAGACAAGTTTATGTTTTTAAAACAAATTACAGGCCACGTGTCTTGTTGCAATTGGTCTGTACCGCTTCGTCTGGATCGAGCATCGTGAGCTGTTGGATCTAACTTAAATTGCACAGTGTAGAGGCTAACTTACCCCTTCGTTTATGATTCTATCGTAGCGCTTGGATTCAAATCCTACGGTTTACAACACATTGACCCCAGATGGGCGGCGCTGGGGGCGGTGCGAGGCGGTGGTGCGTCGGGTGGTGGCATTCTGATGAATCCAGGAAGCAAGGAAGGGGAAGGAAGGCGTTACCAGAGTCGCCGTGGCGAGGAGATGCTCAAGGTGGTCTTCATGGGCTAAGGGGTGCACGGGGTTGTCGTCAATCCGTCGCCGGACTTTGCGTCATCGTCGGGTGCGCTCAGATGTCGTTGAAGGTGGAGCTAGAAGATGCGCTAAGACAAGTGGAATGCACTGTTAGGTTCGCAAGAGTGAGGCGAGTATGAGAGTGTCCATGAGGGGGAGAGAGGCGGTCAGGTTTACTAGGGACATGTCGCCGGAGTGGAGGCAGACGGCGGCGGAGTGTTCTCGTTGAGGTTGCCGATGATGCGGAGCACGCGCGGGCAAGCTGGCGCTACAGAGGTGTTCGTCAGGAGATGGGGAACGTCTTCGTGGTGGTAAGGGAGCAAGGGGCGATGGGGAGCGGCCGGAATTGGAGAAAAGCTCCGCCGGTGCAGTGGGGCTCCGAGCAAGAAATCTGCGCAGCCTAGGGGCTCCTGGGATGCGTCGACTGAGGGGAACGAGAGGGAAGAGGGAGGCACTTAAATGTGCGTGGTCATAGGGATAATTAATCGCGGAATCAACGCGTATTAGCGGGGTTTAACCGCGGCTAGAAACGGCAGCGAGGAGAGGGCGTGGTCGTCGCGGGGTTGAAGATGATGGTCTGGCAGGTGGGGCTCAGCGGTCAGCGAGAGAGAGAGGGGGAAGGTGGGGTCCAGTCATCACGGACGGTGCGGGTTCAACTGTTGGTGCGAATTGCTTTTCTGCGGGGAAGAATAAATGGGCCTGCTGGGCTGGACTGGGCTTGCTGGCTGGGCTGGCTTTGCTTCATTTTTTTTATACAGAATCTTTTTCTTTTTCTATTCTTATTTTTATTTAAATAATTCAAACCCTAATTGAATTCAAACTTTTGCCAAACTTTGTGTATATTCTAGTATTGTTTATTAACATATTCTAAAGTCCATTTTAGAACAATATTGTTATTCTTTTAGGGTCTATTAATTACTTAAATATAGTTATTTGTCTTTATTTCAAAATAATATTTAAATAGGTTTTCAAACTCTATTTGAATTCTAAATTTTACCAAACCTTTTGAGTAGGTTTTACTTAGAAATAAATCACTTTGAATTATTATTAAAAATATTTTAATATGTTTTAATGTTCATTTTAAATTGGGAAAATGTCTTTACTTAAATAAAAATTAAAAAATCCTCATGATTTTATTTAAATAATCCTTCACTCTTTTTATTAAACAAAAATATTTTATTTTATTTGCTTGGCCAAGTTTTAATTTGGCTTTTAAATATTTCCTATTAATTATTTCTTTCTTTGTCTTTTAAAATCCATATCTTTTTATTTAAAGACCAAAACTTGGTGATTCCAATTTGTAAAATTTTATTTGATATTTGTTTGTCCTTTTTAAATCTCTTTAGGATTAATTTGATCACAAATTGGTATGGATTTTATATAGGTGCTTTATTATCTTTGGGAATATAATTTCCTTATCTTATTAACTTCATAAGATTTTATCTATGGCTCCAAATGGAATGAAATCAATTTCTATGGTTTCATAATATTTCCATTTTCATTCTTGATCATTTGTAAATGTTTTTTGACAAATTTTATGTGGATCAAAATCCATAGTCTTAGAGATATCTTGGAAATCTCCCATTAGGGTTTTAGGGTTTTGGTTTATTTTCCAAGTGTTTTATTCAAGATGCATTTATGAAGAATGCATTTCACCTGATTTGAATTTACTTGGATTCAAATTTTATTCAAAGTTTGTTCAAGATGGGTTTTTAAGTTTCCATTTAGAAACAAAAGTTTCTTTTCACCCTAAATTTCAACAATTATTTATTTTGTTTGTTTATTTATTTATTTTTCACATTACAAAATTTGGAAAATTTTGGGATGTGACACCGACGGGGCGGCATGTTGTTCATGTTGCCTGGGGTAACCACAACGTTCCCTTTCTCATCGCGCCTTCCGTAGTCACAGTAAGGTGAGTCTTATGGAAGCAGGTGTCGAACAAGATGGCACTGACGTGACAGGGATTCATGCAGGGCCAAGTTTATTCCAAGACCCCAGTTGCAATACGTCTTGGTGTATACCAGATGCACAGGGTTTGGCAAGGCTACATCCCTAAAGATGAAAGTGGTGATCTCCTAGGCGTCCTCGCCATATCCATAGGTGTATAGCCTTCTTCCCTTGAACATAGGCAGTGGCGGTCCCAATGACTGTGAGGGCTGTCCCAACTGTCTTGCAAAGGCCCTTGGTGACTCAATCGTAGCATACTCAGTCCTGACTTCTCCCATCTATCAATTAAAAGAGGAAAGTGTGAGAATAACATATGGTAAAGATTTACGAGAGTGAAAGGTATAAGATGAAAGACATAGTAAATATAAGCTTTAGTAATTCTATGGCTTCCTAATCCAAACCTAGGTCATGATCCTACAGTCGACACACGGGCTCCGATACCATCTTGTAACACTACGGTTATGAAAATACTGTAGCTTCTATGTGACATGCAAATCCCTGGATCGGTTCGTTGGCCCACAATAGAATAAAGATGAATAACATAGAAAATATCTGTGTATCATAAATAACGAAAGATCCAGAGTAACATTATTACAATAAAGGCTTAGCTCTAGGCTAGCTCAGCTTATTCAAGTAGCAACATAAATAAAATAACTCCTCCATTCTTCAAATTGCCCACAAGTGAACAAGTGTCGAGTGGAGTACCGTGGCCTAATCGATCACTGAGAATCTGAATATCCTACAACATGAAACATAGTATCCATGAAGGTCAATACATGGAATGTATGGCAAGTAGAGATATTAAAGGAGACAATAGAACTAGCATCTGCATGCATATTTGGTAAGTGGAGCTGTGGCTAGCTTGCATTTGCAAAAACCTTTGTCCTACTTTCATAAATAGTTTCGATTTTCTTTGAAAAGATCCCAATTAAGTTAACGCAGCATCATTAAAGCAATTATGAAATTAGAATGAGCGAGAAACATGTCATAAACTCAATATCAAGCAACTCAGATGTCCATAACCGGGGACATGGCTAATCGATTAGTTTATACACCCTGCAGGGGTTAGTACACTTTACCCATGTGACTTGGCCAGCCCAACTCGTACCACCACTCTCATATTGGGTGATGATAGGGAGATGTCCAAGAAGGGACCGTTCGGGAAGTAGCTCCCCAAACCCGACACGCACCGTACCAGCCTACCAAAATTCTACATCTCTGACTCCGTGGGTTCGATTTACCACAACCTACTGAATCCAACCAACCTCCCATTTCAATATTGGCACATGGTTGTACACGTAATCTACCAAATAAAGATGCCAATCATTTTCTCTTGATACCTGGGTGCCTTTCCACAATGAAACCAGCAAAAATTATTAATCCCATCACACCCATGAGATTCATTGATTAAGTTGTTTTTAGTTTTCGCAAACCAACACATTTAGAAATAACCTTCAGTGATGTATCCCAACCCTCGTTCAACATAGCATGGCTAAGCACATCTACCAACGGTGGCTCATCTATAGGAAAACCCTACCACATAATAGGACATAGCATAACGATAGTACTTTCCTACACATGCATCTACAAAATACATGACAATGCATTGAAAATAGTAGGACAATAATCATTAACAATTGGCATCTACTTGCCTTGGCTGTAGCGGACGAACGAACAATCCTCACACGAACAAGCGTTGCACTCGTCACAATCTACACGATATAATTGCAATCACATAAACAAGCCAAACACAATCATATACAAACATAACAATGCAAGATGCATGCATGACAAGTTGAACAATGCTACAGTAGCTTTCTATAACCTTACTCAGTATACCTACTGTATGCATGCATGGAAAACATTTTAAAAGTATTGAAAACAAGTCATGCAATTTTAAATGGACAAACGATTGAGCTATAACCCAATTATTAAGCCACTGCTATTGAACAGTATGTAAAATCTTGGAAAATAGATACTGTGTATGCAACCAAAAATAGAACCAGTACAAACAAGAATCGCTCAAAAAGGATTTGTAGAACTTTCTGAATAAATAAAATACTCCATAAATAATTTTAATAAAACCTGCAACTTCTGTAAGTCTACATTTTTAATTCACTAACAGATTCCCCTCGTTCTACTGATTCCAAGGACACCTAATTTGCAATTTTTTGAGTTGTAGAACTTTTCCTATGAATTTATTACTCTAAATAGGAAATTAAACTATTTATTTATTTACGGCAAAAACTTGGTGCAAAAAACTGAAAACAATGTACAGGAATAATCTATATGGAAAACTGAATCCATCGATATCTTATTTGCAATTTTTACCCTATTAGATTAATTTCTATTGATTTTACAAGTTTCAGCTATTTTCGGCCAAATTTTAACCAAATTTTACGGTCTTGGCCGACCAGTCAAATGCTGAATCAGCGCTGACGAGGCAGTTGACTGGTGTTCAATCAACAGCTGACTAGTCAGCGCCCGTTCTACGCCGTTCATATGCGATCGAAGGGCAGGGAGTGGGCGCGCTCACCAGGGTGGTCAACGACGGCGGCAGCGGTTCGGCGATGACGGTGGCGGCGCCTCCGGCGAGCTCCGGCGGCGGGGAAGGGAGCGACGGGGTTCGGTAGGGGAAGGCGGACGCGGGGGTTGCTCGAGCTGATCTTTTCGTTCCCGAAAACGGCGGCAGGAGGCGGCTGGGGCGACGTCGGCGGGGGGCTCTCCGCCGAGCTCTGGAAGCTCGTCCTAGGGGTCCTGCACCGAATCGACGAGGTCAGGGCGTTGTTGGCGAGCGAGGGGGAGACCCTAGGGTCATCGGGGAGAGAAGGGGTGGCCCGCACAGCGTGAATCGGAGCTGACCGATGGCAATAGCGGCGGCGGTGTACTCCGGCGAGCAATTTCGCGTAGATGGCGGTGTCTTAGGCAATGGTTTTCGTGGGATTTCGAAGAGGGGGTTCTAGGGATTAAGAGGGGGGCACCAAATCCTCCGGAGTCGTTCGGATTGTCGCGAATCCTGCGAGAATCGGCATTGGCAGTCGAGTCGGAGCTAGGTAGTGGCGCTGAGCTAGGGATTAAGAGTTGGGGAAGGAGCTGACAGGCGGGGCCCACATGGTAGTGGCGCTGGGCTAGGTGGGCGGCGCTTAGTGCCCACCGCACGCGCGGTCGCGCGCTGCCGCTGGCTGCGAGGTTCGCAGGCCCTGGCTAGGCCGGAGCTGGTCCGCGGGCTGGCCGGCTCGCTGCTACGCTGCTCTTTTTTTTCCTTTTTTCTTTTTACTGGAACAATTCTTATCTCAACTGAAACTGACAGAAGTGTGTGAAATTTAACCCAAATTTCAATCAACCATAACTTTTGAACCGTAGCTCCAAATGAGGTGATTCAAATTTCTACGGGTTCGTGACAGAACCCTCTACGCATTTGTGCTAACCAAAATACTAAACTCAAGGTTTCTAGCAGGTGCAAGGTAGGAACCTAGCACTCTAGTGTAGGTGACAAAATGCAAATGCAAGTGATGGTTTTTGCCAAAACCTTTTTAAACCAAAATTTTCAATGATGCTCTTGATGCAATGACATGTATGCTATGAAGTACCAAATCTAAAATTTGGGATGTGACAAGTAATCTATTAAACCAATATTTAGCTTATCCTTTGAGCGACAAAGGGAAGTTCTTTGTAATAAAGTACTTGCGCATCATAAAATCATCAGAGAATAAGGCACTCATAGTAGAAAGCTCATTCATATGTGCCATAACACACTCACTATCAGTCCCACAAAAAGGTTATTTCTCAACAATGTCTAAATAGGATAAATCAAGAGAGAAATCATAATCTTCATCTTTAATATTTATGGGAGAAGTGGCAAACTTAGGTTGAGAAGACAGTTTAGGAATAATGGTATGTCTCTCAAGGAGACAACTAATAGCACTAGTACCATATGTGTTTTGGTACTCTTCCATAAAATCATCAGTCATTTCAATGTAACCATCACTAATAGCATATCTCTCTCTAGACTCAGGTAAGCTAATAGGTGTAATAGTGTCTTCACTAGGAGTTCCAGTGTTTCCTAGACTAGCCATAGTAGCATCTAGGAGAGGACCTAATGAACCACTCGCATCATGCACAGTAGAAGTAACATCATGAGTATCAGAAGAAGTTTCAGATTCAGCAGTAGTAGCAGTGTGTGTAGCATGTGTATGTGGTGGTGGTGTGACAAGCTTACTTATAACAAAAGGTGAATCAAGAGCTGCAAACGTGTTTAGGACTGTACCTCTTTTTATAGTGGATGGTAAAATAGGAAACTTTCCATCACAAGACTTACCCATGATGAAAGGAGTAGAAGTGATCAATAATAGATCCAAGTGAACTTACAAATAAAGCTACGATCCCCGGCAACGGAGCCAGAATATAGTCTTGATGACCCAAAAGTATAGGGGATCGCAACAATCTTCGAGGGTAGTATATTACCCAATTTATTGATTCAACACAAGGGGAACCAAATGCAAGCCTTAACAACTGAATTGTCAATTCAGCTACACCTAGAAATAGTTCTTGCTCACAGAAGATTATCAGTAGCAACATTTTTGTAGTAGCAATAGCAAAGTAACAACAGCAACGAAACAGGAGCAATAGTAACAGTAGTAGCAAACAGTAGGACATGAGCGCAGTAGGCATAGGGATGGATGGACGGACGTTGCATGGAAGAGTCCAAACATGTAACTTTCAAGATCTAGGACAATTGCAGATAAATAAGAATAAGCATCCAAGTACTAAACAACCATAGGCATGTGCTACATATATAGTCATGCGTCCTCGCAATGAGAACTTGCACAACATCTTTTGTCCTGCCAGCGCGTTGCAGCAGGGCCTCATGGGAACTACTGGCAATTAAGGTGCTCCTTTTAATAGAGCACCGAAGCAAAGCATTAACACTCCATGAACACATGTGATCCTCACTTCATAGCGATCCCCTCAGGTTGTCCCAATTTCTGTCACTTCGGGGCCTTTGGATCCGGACAATAATATGTGTACCCAACTTGCAGATAAGATCACAAACAATACTGTCATAATGATTCAATAATAAGTTTAGATCTGAGATCATGGCACTCAGGCCCTAGTGACAAGCATTAAGCACAAAAAGTTACAAAAAAGTCAAATAGCACTAATAGAGATACTAGGCTCCATGCCCTAACAATCTTATTCAATTACATGAAAGAACTCATCCAATCCCTACCATCACCATAGCCTACAGGGGGGACTACTCACTCATGGATGAGGAAAACATGGATGGTTGATGAAGAGGCGTTGGTGATGACGATGGCGATGATCCTCTCCAAATTCCCCGTACCGACAAGGTGCTCGAAAGGATTTTCTAGTTCCGAATCGCCGTTTATGGTAATGGCGGCACAACGGAACTCTTTCTGGAAAAACGTCGAACCCTCCTCGGTTTTTGAGGTCAAGAGGAATCTTATAGGCGAAGAGGGAGGCCGAGGGGGTGCCTGGGGCAGCCACACCCCTCCAGGCGCGACCTGGGCCCACCCGCGCGGCAAGGTTGTGGGCCCCTTAGGCCTCCCCTCCGTCCCGTATTCTGGCTCCGTGAGTCTTCTGGAGAAATAGGATTTTTGGCATATTTTCCGGGATTTTTCCTGATAGTTGATTTTCTGCACAAAAACTAGACTCTAAGGTAATTTCGCTGAAAACATCATCAGTCCGTGTTAGTTGTATCCAAATCACACAAGTTAAGAGGAGAAACAATAGAAAAAGTGTTCGGGAAAGTAGATACGTGTTGGACGTATCACTTAGCCATACCTTGCATGTTCCACTGGACCCACATAAAATGACTTCCTAGTTTCCCATTAGTAAAAATAACAAAAACAAGGCATTTATGCCTTTATAAATTTCTCTAGGCAAAACCACAAATGGTTTTGACCTAATTCCAACTCTCTGAACATCCACATACCCATACTTATCAAAAACTCAGGAGCCCAAAATTTATTGAGCTATCTTTGAATTTTGGTGAATTAATATTTTCTATGCACGGGTATTCACAAATAAATTCATACCTCTATTTCTATAAATACAAAAAGGGTGATTCGAATTTCTACACAAAGGTATTCAAAGTACCTAACTCGTGTCTTTGGAATCACATCAAAATCCCTTATAAATTTTAACAGGTGAAAAAGAAAAAAAGCATCCAGTACTGCCTTTGGGATTTTCCTGAGGGCATTCTGTTAATTATTTTAGGTTGATTCCAACTCCTATAGAATCAGTCCATCAAATCCTGCCTAATCACCCAAGGAAATAAGTTTTGGAACTCCATAAAAATTCTGGTGAATTATTTCCTAAAACTACAGTTTTATTCACTATAAAATCACTATAAATCAATGGTAATTGATAAATTAGTGAAACCACTTTTGTTGGTTTCATTTTATCAATACTATCTAAACATATCATTTTTATACCATGATATCCTACTAAATTTGTCCTTGGACCAAAACCCCTCTACTATCTAGTTTCTAGACTATAAAACCCATATAGATTTCCTCCAAATGCTCCAAGACACTTTCCAATATTTCTAAATCTATTATTCCAAACCTACTGAATTGTATCTTGTATTACTTTTTTGTTTGCTATATGGTTTGATGCTTGTATGTATTATATTGATGGTGGTGTTGTTCGCTTCCATGTTTGCTCAATAACGGCAATAGTTAAGATTGTGTGACACCGACAAGAAGGAAGCATCAGGTTTTTCTTATTATTATTATGATTATTGGTATTCTAGTATTCTAAATAAGTCACGAGACATCTCGATGGTCATAGTAAATCCACCTTCTTTCTCATAAGCCCTTATCCTACCATTTTACTTATGCATGTTTTATCTACTATTTTTGAAATTACATTGTTTTACTTATGATGAATTTATATATGGTAGTGGCTTGGCTCCTCCAGCTAATTACCCTTTGTACTATTAAGTACAACCCCCTTTGATGACACCTACTTGACCCTAGTATGTTAGATTGTGTATAACACCATGCCCCTTTGGAAACCCCGTTTTAGCGGAAGCAAAAATTATGGGATGGGAAGACCCCGGAAAAATGTTTACAAATTTTTTTCATTTGAAAACCTTGGTGAGGCTTGGCCTACCAAGTGATTTGGAAAATGAGAAAGGTTTTATTTTTTACAAAATGGTTGGACGGATGATGGAGGAATTTTTTTTACGAAAACACGCAAGGTTGTGCAGTTTTCTAGGCCAGAACAATTCACCCGTGCAACCACATTACTCTGGAATGGGATGGGGCTGGAAGTTTGTCTAATCTAGTATATGTGTCTCACATTAATACAGGGGCAAACAATCCCTGGAGGGTGGGCCTTCTCCGGCCAAACGGTCCATCCGTAGCATCGACTGGGAGAAGGAACAAAGTGTCTCTGGGCCTCCCCGCCATACTATGAGCCCCTCATTGAAATCGCACACCCGTCGAGGTGCAAAATGTGCTCCAGTTGGCTGGTAACTATATAGGGCGTCCCGATTTTGAGGGGATTAACCTCATAGGGTAGGCACTTGTATAAGAGAGGGCATCCGGAAGGTCTTGACCGGTTATTCGACCCATGATCGGTGTAGATCAGGGACGGGTAATCGAATGGTGTGAGTATAGTGTAAATCTATTCGAAAAGCCGAGTACTCGGTCATGGATGGTTGTGATGGCAGCTGCCGGCAGGTTATGGTTTTGATTTCAAAAAGGACTTCAGAAAAGCAATGGCATGAAAATTCTTTGACCATAGGATGGTCAGATAAATGGAGGAAGGAGTTTGATCATGGGATGACCAGAAGGAAAAAACAAATGGGTGACCCAATCCTAGTGTTTTCTTAAAACTTTCCAAAAAGGTTTCCAAAATGTTTTACCAAAGTTTGTCAACAAAGATATAGAGACATGCTATATCTACAAGAGAAACTAGTTTAGAAAAGAACCTCTTATGGAGCATGCCTACTACATCCATATTGCATATCAGTTATTATTGTTCTCTTAAGGTGGTTTGTGAGTACATTCAAAGTACTCCCCGCTTTGTCCCTGGCTATTTACTTGGATAGACTTTCAGAAGCAATAGGAGCGATGGAGGTTGCTGATGTCTATGCGAGCTAGGCCGTCTTCCCAGTCAGCTGCCTGTAGGTTAAGGCATGACATGGGCTCTACGCTTGAAGACTTCCGCTATTTGTGTTGTGATCGCCATAATGGCAACTATGTAAGGTTTGTATTTGTAAAGTTTCTGGATGTTGTAATGATACTGGTCGGTTATGCTCACGGCTCACTGATCATGGGAACGTGACTTGTATGCATAACGGGTATTCTCGGACTGTAAATCAGCCGGTGTCGCATAAGTAGTAATGCTAGTTTTAGAAATCATCTATGGATGGGAGTGTTTGAAGAGAATCAATTCAATAAGAAAGCTGATGGAGTTAACTCACTCCTGAATGGATAGAAGAGTTATCTGAAATATAGATATATGTGGTAACAAAGAAGATTATAAGGATGAAATCTGAAGATAATTACCAATGAGTAATTTTATTGGATCAAGTAGGCATAATCAATGAATTATATCTCCTAGTCATATAGAGATACTAAGAAGATAATTAAAATACAATTGTAAGTTGTATTGATAAAAGCCATGATTAGACAACTGGAAACCTAAGCCACAAATGATCAAGGATTATAATGATCATGCTTAAGTCACTAAGAGTGATTGATTTTATGATGCATAAGTGACATTGGTGGATAGAACATGATTAAAATCTAGTACAGATATGTTATCCTAGGTTAGTCATGACAAGTCACATTAATATAGTGTTAAGTTGGAATCTGAGTTAGTGAGGTAACTAAAGATAAGATAGTATGACTAAGCTAATGCTAGAACAACCTTGAGTTATAAAAGTTGTATTATTCGTCTTAAAGAATAGTAAATGATTGAGGATAGTAGGATTTGATATATACATCCATTGGATGAATATTATTGATGGAGGATAAAGGAAGTGTATGAATGGAGTTAAAAGTAACTAATTGTTGGATTGAAGGTTACCATTAGTAGTTTGATATAATCAATTGTAGATATGAGAAGTTTATGAAAGGCTTTAGTGACAAGCTTCTGAGATTTATAAGTGAGATTACAAAGTATTTGTGAAGTAAGAGTGTAAACATTCAAGAGGACTTGGATTCATTAGAAGCATTCTAGAAGTGGGAGATATTCCTATGAGGAAATCATATAGAGCTCTAGTGTCAAGCTCATTGGATTTAGAAGGAGGAAGTATTGATAAGAATATACTTGTGAAGTAAAGATCATCATGTTAATACATGATGATGGATACGAAGAAGTAATATATCTATGAAAGGAATTCCTTACTTAGAAGTCTAGATTTATGAAGTAGGGAGGATAGGAATTCCTGGTAAACATTCCACCTTAAATCTATAACCAAACTTAATATCTGTCTCATATGTTTGATCAATCATCCTATTTCCACAATGTGTTGTAATAATACTTCTCAATAGAAGATCACTTAAGTTATTCTTGCTACAAATCCTTATATGATAAATTCTACCAAGACAATAATCACACTTCAGATGGTGATGAACCATTAGTTAAGAAAATAACTATGCTTCCTTTGAAGGTAAATAGGATAGTTATGAATATAATTTCTGAGGAAGTTGAATAAAGAAAGTTTCAAACTATAAGAAACCTAGACTTTAAAACCACAATATAAAATGGTTAATAAATGGTGCCAAGGATGAATATATTCTATGCATATCATTCACCAACTTAAATTATTATCATTACAATTATCATGGTGAAAATAAAAACATTTGTATAAGACTTTCATATAATAAATGAATTCCTAAAACTCTAATTCCTATTTACTTTATTGAATTAATAATTTCCTATATATTAATGAGTATTGAAATATACCAACATGATTAGGACAACCAACTAGTATAATGGCCTTTGGAATATTTGAAATAATGTATATAAGTTATGGTGTTTTAAACATGTGCAATTTAAAACAAATTACTAAAACAGAAAATACAAAATAAAACAGAAAAAAGACCTAGCTCGAGCCAGTAGGTCGGCCCAGATTTTCTCTTCTCCTATCTACCGCCAGGTGCACCTAGCAGCAACCCATTATCGGCCCAGTGAGGCAGCGAGGCATCTCCCTCTCTCGCTAACTGGTGGGACCAGGGGAGGGACCACGAGTTGAGAGTGTAGATGCGTCGGGGGGTTTTCCGCAAAACGTGTGTCGTCGTCTTCCTCTTGACGTCACTAGCAGCTGCCTGTCTGCATCGCCGCCGTTTGTCGCTGCACCGTGACTTTTGCCTCCATCCATATTCATGCCGACGCTTATCATCTTCAATAAAAACCATAGTGCTGCTGTTAAAGAACCCTAGACCTCAATTCCCCTTCTTCCTCTCGAATTTCCCCTTCTGGCCGAAACCCTAGATCGCCTGAGTTCTAGAGAAATCATCGCTCCCATGCAGCCCTTGCTTATCCAAGACCACTGAGGTGACCCCCATAACCTTATTGTCCGATTTCCCCTTCTCCCGGAAGCTATGGAAGCCCTCGACGCTTGGATTGATACCTCCTGCATGAAGTCCAGCCACCGTCATCCACCTCGATTCAGGCCATGATTTTCTTCACTGAACCTTCCACGAGCGTCCTAGTGAGATGCTGAACACACTAATGTCCTCTGTTGATTCGCTTGCTTCCGGTACAGATCTAGTAACGCATGTCGTCGTGTACCACCGCTAGTCGATGTCGTGCACTACTCTCCGATGAACATTCCCGAGCGACACCACCACTGCTAGGCTCCTCGCGTCGTCCTCTGCTTAACGAGCCTAACCACAGACCCGCGCGCACACCGAATAAACAGATCGATCATCGATCTGTGATGATCATCTTTGGATGAAATTAGCATGATCACCCTAACCCAGTCAGGGGGTTTGACCTGGTCCACTCCCATGTGGCAGACGACATGTCCCTGACCCCACTGGTCATTGACCTAAGGTAGGTCTAATCTCGGTGTAAAAACGTATTTACTTATTTAGAATTTAATTAGAAAATGGATAAGAACTAATAATTTAATATCTTATGTTTTGTAATTTAGAAAAATATGTTTAATATATGAAATTTTTTAGAAAAATAAAATCTACAACTTAAATAATTATTATTTAATAAATAATTTATAAGTAATAAAACTTTGAAAATTCATATTTTAATATTGCATGATGAGAAAAATATAAATAATATACTAAAATTCTTAGAAAAATAAAACTATGATGTAAAACTATAAAAATAAAATATTTAATCACTTAACTAAATATTTATTATTTATTAAGTGTTTATAAGTTAATATCTTATAAAAATCATATTTTCATATTTAAAATTCATAAAAATAATTATAATATACCAAAATGATCACAAAAATAACATCTACATCTTAAAATTATAATATTACACTTTGAGGTTACTAAAAAAATTAATACTCTAAAAACTTGACTTTAAACTTATTTCCTTAATTGAAAATTCATATAAGGATAAATAAAAATTTGCTAATAATTATAAAAAATATACATGTAAGGCCTAATAATAGTATTTATCTTAAATATTGATAGTATGAAATTCATATAATCTAAAACATCTTAATTACAATCTTTGATGAATTATCATCCATCTATAAGAGTAAATTATTTTCTACAAGGATTTTTATGGAATTATAAAATCTTCAAGGATGATAGTTTTAACCAAATAAAACCTTTAACCATTACTTCAACCACAAGTTTATAAATATATTATAAATCCAAAGATAATTCATAAATAGTTAAATAATATTGTTTCTTTGTTTACAAACCATAAAAACTCATTTATAAGGAGATAAATGAATCTATTCACTCATAAAGTTAAGAAACCACTACTCAAATAAAAGTAATACCACTCTTAATTAACCTTATAGAAACATTATGAAGTGAACAAATTATAATACCATATAATAGCATTATTCAAATGAAGTAATTCTTTCTTCCATGAGAATTATAGATAGAAAGAAACCCTAAGACTATTAACTTATAGTTTAAATGCTTTTGTTTAGTTAAGTAAACCTTTGTTCAAATAGTTATTCTTTTAAGATACGTTATAAAGAAATATATAAACATTCCTATGAAAGCTCTAAATGATGAATAGCCTTTATAGACACAGTCTTTAGATACATTCCATACTTAAGTATTCTATTATGGTATGCACTTTATTATACCTACATGTTATTTCACACAGACTCATAAGCCTTAATAATAAGCACAAGTGTGAAACTTATCTAAAAGGACAACCCATTCTAAAGAAACCATTTCCAGTTTACAAACCCTAGATCAACGCTTATTTCGGGGATTCGAGTTTATCAAATTGCATTATATTACTTATGCATAATAACATCTTGTTGCTATCAACATTAGTACTTACCGGACCAATGATGTTGTTTTCAGATATCGGATCTTATATTATCTCGAAGACCGTGAGTGCATAATCTTGCATTCACAAAAGGCAAGTTCACACTTGCTCATGTCCTTTGGTTATTTTCAATCAAATATTTTTAAAATCCAGTGTTGTCATCACCTACATTTCAAAAAGGTCAGAAAACACTATTTTCCTAATAATATGATTATAGCTTATCTACCAAGATCTAATAATATACTATGAATGTTCTGTTGGTAACGGAACATATTAACTAGGACTTAACAACCAATGTCGCCAATGATTCTTGCACCGTATAATATGTGTGAACCCTGAGATTTGGAATGGGACGATGAAGTTAGCTGTAGCTTTTCCCTATCGCATGTAGCCGGATGTGCGGGTCGTGACTGTTATCCTTGTAGCGTACATTAATTGGTAATTCGTAGAGGATATGTATAGAGGTCTCAACCTAATAAGGTAGATTCCTCCTGTGTTTTACAATGCTAGTCCCTGGATCAATAGCTAGCATCCACAGTTAAGATGTAATATCAACAAACAAAGGTCATAACATAACTTTACAACCAGGAATAACATAAGTTTATTACATCAAACATAGCTCATTTGGCTATTACATTACATTGCAGCGGAATAACTATAGTCATGGGGTCCTTCATCTTCAAAGTGCCACAGGCAGATGTTGGTTGTAGATTTTGTAATCCTAATCAAACAATCTTCACTAAAAACAATCAAACCTGCAACATTACAAGTTACAGCCACAAGGGTCAATACATTTGAATTGTATTGGCAAGTTTCACTACTAAGTATAATATAAGTGGATCCTATCATTACATGCAAATTTGGCTAAGTAGAGTTTTAGGCTCATTTGCATAAAGCAATATTTTATCCTATCTTTTCAAAATGGTTTTGGTCCTTTGTCAAATCTCCTTTCAAAAATCTCTTGAACTCCTTGGTAAAAACTCAAGTGTTCAAGTCCTTGTCAAAATCTCTTGAGCACCTTGGTAACCCCAAGTGCATCAAGTTTTATCAAAATCTCTTGAGTTCCTTGGTAACTCCAAGTGCATCAAGTTTTAAAAGTTTTCTTTTAGAAATTAGAGTGTCGAGATCTTCCATAGCTTCAGGACTTAGTTGCTCAGTATTGTCCATAACCGGGGACACGGCTAAGTACTTATATTTTATTATCTTCTGCAGAAGTTGTACACTTTACCCACATGACACAATATCTTCTTGACGGCACCAGTGGCCGCTGGATAAGTACTCACCAAAATGGAGTACCGGCAGATCGAGAATGTGACAAAGTCTTTCCATAGGAGTTCTCCCAATACAAAATTCTAGCTTGTCTACCAGGCACAAATGTAGGGTTGCTCCCTTACACAAATCTAGTTAACCTGAAGATGCCAATGCATGGGACTTCCACTATGTAGTTGACTAAGCTAGAGCCCATTTAGCATGTGGCTGTACACGGAAGCCACTGTACGAGAAACATGTTAAATCTCTAAGTTTCCTGGGTGGTTTTCCTTTGGAGCACAACAAAAAGAGATTGCCATAGCATGGTTCCCTTTTGTTGCCACCTTCTCCAAAACTCAAAGTATCCTTGTCCACCCAGGTGGTTCATTGAGTCCTTGTTTTATTATATAAAACATAAGTCTTTTCTCAATCTCATAAAATCTCAACATGTATCTCCTTCCAAAATATAGCATGGCTAAGCATGTATCAACTACATTGTTTTCACTATGAAATGTATAGGGAATCCTATTAGGATTTAGCATAGCATAAGTATAGAAATTCTTTTCATGCATGTTTTCAAAAATCCACTAAGTATAATGAAAATAGTAGGACTTTAGATGATAGTGTCACTTGCCTTTTTGGAAGGGAATGGTGGTTCACTCCTTGATCTTGCTAGTCTCACACTTTGCTAATTTCACTACAATCAATCAAGCAAACACCAAATCAACTAGCATTCCAAATAATCAAAACAACCTTTCACACACACATAAAACTATGGAATTTTAATCATGCATGCAAGCATGCAAAAGATGTCCTATTTGTAGAGATGGTCTCCACTAGGATTCTAAACTTTGTAAGTTCCAAATTGGTTATTTACCAAAATGGCAAAGTCATTAGTTAGAGGGTTTTGCCCAAAAACTATTTTAAAATCCATTCAACATTTTATGTGGTGGAAAATGGTTTTATCAAAGCAAAACTTTATGTTTTTCACCAAATGAGTTGCTATTGCAAAACTTGGTGTTTTGGGTCAGTAGGTTTGGTCCAAAACATTTTCCCAAAGTTTTCTTTAAAAAAAACATTTCCATAATAAAAATCAATAATTTTATTTGGCTAGAAAATGGCTAAGTCAATTAATCCAACCTAAACTTTACCAAAATCATTTTCAACACCAAGGGTTGGTTTCTAGGGTCAGTATGGTCACAACAAACCATTTTGCAAAAGTCTTAATCCAAAAATCATTTTTAAACAATTTTTCTAATCTAAACAAGCACACAAAAGAATCTGCAAAAACAAGTAAATTAACAGATACTATTTACTAAACCAAGGGCATGGTTGGCTAGGGCTTGTTCCCCTGATTTCATTGATATAAAATTTGTAAAATTTGTACGTGTGGTTTGAAAGTTACAAGGGTTTGAAAATCACTTCCAAATCTGTTTCAAATTTCTATTTTTAAACAAAACTAGCCACGCGGCGCGTTCTGGTTGGACGGTACGGGTTCGGGTGGATCACGCGTTGTAGCCATTGGATCTAATTAGATCGTGCGGTTCTGAGAGCGTACCCCTTCGCGGTTTAAGTGACTCTATCATGCCCGCCCGATCTAGATCGAACGGTTCTCAGTGCCCCGACCATAAGCTGGCGGCGCAATGTCAACGGCGAGCGGCGGACCTGCTAGATGGCGGCGGCGCTGGCGAAGCAGGAAGCAAGGAAGTGTAAGGAGATGCTCACCAGGTTCAGGAGAACACGGCGAAGCTCAAGGTACTCGCGGTTGGTCAAGGGGCGCACTAGGGTTGTAGGAATTCCTCGTCGGAGTTGCGAACTGCGTCAGGTGGTCCTGGTTGTGGTCGGAGGCGACGCTACAGATGACAGGAAGTTAAACAGAGGGCAAGGTTAGCTGCGCAAGATCAGTGCGGGGACGTGTGCGTGAAAGAGAAGAGGAGGGGCGGTCTGGTTTACAGGGGAGTCGTCGTCGGAGAAGAACCAGACGGCGGCGCTGGCTCGAGGAAGATGTTGCCGATGCTCAGGGTCGCGCGTGGTCGAACGAGGGGTACGGATGGATGCGTCAAGAGGTGGAAAATCTACTAGGGTGCTCAGGGCGGCGCGGGGTGAAGAGGCTCGGCCGGATTCCTCACCGGAGTGTCGTCGGACAGAGGCGGTGTTCGAGTAAAATTCGACGGCCTGGGGGCATGCTTGTGGGAGGACAGAGAGGGGAAAGGAGGAGGGAGCGTGGGCGATTAAATGTGTGAGGTTACTGGGAGAATTCATTCAGTCATTTACTCGAATTGATGCGAGAAATTTAGAGGCAGCAACGGCGTCGTGGGGGAAAAGAACAGGTCGTGCGGGTGTGGACGATGAACAGGGGGAGTGGGGTCCGCTGGTCAGTGGGAAAGATATGAGGGGGAGGTCCACTGGTCAGCCTCTCTGCGGGTCAGATACTGAGTGTGAATCGTTTTCTTCGGGAAGGAAAACTGGGCTGGCTTGCTGGGCCTAGTTGGGCTTCTTGGTTGGGTTGAGTCTGGCTTCTATTTTTTTCTTCCTAAACTTTTTCTTTTTCTAATTTCCAAATCTGCTTTGAATTTTCAAACAACCAAACAATGTCCAAATCAAATCAAACAAACATCAGACTTTGCAACATTGGATTTGGTTCTGTTTTGTCACATAACCCAGAATTCCAAACCAAAATAATATTTTTTATTCTTTTTAGGATCCATTCTTTAATTAAATAAAATGGTTCATTAGTTATTTAATAAAATAGGGTTTGATTTAATTAATAGAATCTCCATTTGAATTAAATATTTTCAAAAACAAAATCAGTAGGTTTTATTTGGAAATAAAGAATATTTGGAAAACTTGTTTAAAATAAAATAACATCTTTATTTGTGGTCCATTAATCAATTAAATAAAATGGGCCTTATTCATTTACTTCAAATAAGATTTGTTTTATTAGAATATTTATTTGAAATCCAAAATAAAATCAAAACACTTTTGTAGGTTTTATTTGAGAATATAAAATATCTGGAAAACTTATTTTAAATGATCTAATAAGTTTTTTGATGTTTTAATTAACATGGTAAACTTTTTATTTAAATAAAAATTGGATATTAAATCCTTATTAATTTATTTAAATAAACCTTTGCTATTTTTTATTCAAACCAAAATGTTTTAATTCCAAAGCTTGGCCAAGGTTTTAATTTGGCTTTATAAAATAATCTTTATTTATGAATCCACCTTTTCTTTTGAAAACCAAATCTTTTATTAAAAAGATCCAAAATAGTAATTCCAAAATATTTTAATTTCCTTTATTTAAAATGTTTTATCTTTTTAAATCCCTTTAGGATTTTATTTAATTCAAATGGGTTTGAAGTTCCAATTAAATTGAAAAAGTTTCTTCTGGCCCTGAAAATCAAAAAAAGTTTTATTTTATTCATTTATTTTCACATTACAAGATTTGGAAAATCTTGGGATGTGACAGGCTACCACCCTTAAAATAAATCTCGTCCCGAGATTTGGGAAGGCTGGGGTTACAAGTAGGCTTAAAATAACTAGGGTACTACCACCCTTAAAAATAAAGTCTCATAGGGTTACATTGATGGCTCTCTTGGCTAAAAGTTCAACTCAATAATCAGACAAGGAATCCTTATTTGACTCTTCTCAGTTTTCTAAATCCTGACATCCACTTCTTCTATCTCTTCAAAGTTTCCATTCAGGTCAATGTGGTTCACATGTCCTTTTTGGGTCACATTGGAGTCATTTCCATTGGCTCTTCTGGCATCCTTTTTCTTTTTCTTCTCTGGACAATCTGATGCATAGTGTCCAAGTTCCTTACAATTATAGCATTGCAACTGGCTAATGTCCTTTTTCGTGTATGTGTCATGTTGGTTCTGACCAAGGTCATCTCCATTGTCAGTATCATTTCCATTATTCTCACTTTCATTGTTGTTGTGGTGATACTGATGTGGTTCAGAATCTTCATTGCTCTTTCTGTATGAATGTTTCTTCTTTGATGATCCTGAATAGTTCTTGAGTTTATGTTTCCTCTTTTTGTTCTCAACTTGATTCATCTTGTTTTCCAATATTGTGGCTTTGTCACAGAGTGATTGATAAGTTGGGACTTAGGCAACAGCTAGCTGCAGGTTCAACTCATCATTAAGTCCTTCAAGAAATTTATCCTTTCTCTTAGCATCTGTATCAACTTCATCCGGTGCATAGCGTGCCAGATTGTTGAATTCTTCAATATACTCAGCCACACTGAGGTGACGTTGTTTCAGATTGTGAAACTCCTTTTTCTTCAAGTACATTACTCCAGGTGAGATGTGAGTGGTTCTGAATCCATCTTCAAAAATAGCCCAAGTCACATCTTCAAGGGGAGTGGTGATTTGAAAGTTGTCCCACCATGTTGCTGCTGGTCCTTCAAGCAGAAATGCTGCAAACCTTACTTTTTCTTCATCGGTGCAACCAACAGTCAATAAGTCTTTGTTTACTGAACGTAACCAATCATCAGCTTCCATTGGATCAGTTGTTCCAGAGAACCTTGCAGGCCTAAGTTTCAGAAACTTGGTGAGCATGTCAAGTGCTGGAGGATTATTCTGATTGTTGTTGTTGTTATTCAAATTCTGCATGAATGTGGTCATATGCTGCATCAACTGTGTCTGAGCTGCCATCATCTGTTGGATCTCAGGGGTGAGGTTGTTGTTGTTTTGGTTGGGGTTGGCACGACGGGGAGGCATCTATTGGTTTGATAGTGATAAGTATTCGTGGATAGGTTTTTAAGAAGTCCTAGCACACAACTCAAAACAATCAAGTTCAATCAAACAATCAAACCATCAAACATTCAACAAGCAACCAATCACTTAACAACTTATGGGCTTAACTCATGAGTTGAAGGAAACAACAAGTTTTCTTGAAATAATAATTTAGTATGATCATACCTCATAGGACAATATGATCCATACACTAACTTGATATCAATGTCTTTGGTAGGCAATCTAATGTCTTCTTGGTTTTCACTAGTAGTCCTTAGTGATATCCAAGTTGGAAGTCCTTGGTGAACATGCTGAAGATGTTGAAGTCATTAGAGTTGAAGATGTTGAAGAAGTCCTTTGAACATGGTGTAGTCCTTGGTCATGGGTAGGTTTTTCCATCAAGTTGAAATAGAAGAGAGGTAGAGTTGAAACCAAAATGGTTGAGGAAAGAGTTTACAAGTGTTTTTGTAAATAAGTTTTGGAATAAGAACAACTCCTATTTTTCTAAGGGTTGTTGTCCAATCCTAGGGTTTACAAATCCTACAGGCAACACAATGCTCTGATACCATCTGTAGAGTTCCCAACCTTTAATAAGGTAGAGATCCCTGTGTTTTACAATGCTAGTCCCTGGATCAATAGCTAGCATCCACAGTTAAGATGTAATATCAAGAAACAAAGGTCATAACATAACTTTACAACCAGGAATAACATAAGTTTATTACATCAAACATAGATCATTTGGCTATTACATTACATTGCAGCGGAATAACTATAGTCATGGGGTCCTTCATCTTCAAAGTGCCACAGGCAGATGTTGGTTGTAGATTTTGTAATCCTAATCAAACAATCTTCACTAAAAACAATCAAACCTGCAACATTACAAGTTACAGCCACAAGGGTCAATACATTTGAATTGTATTGGCAAGTTTCACTACTAAGTATAATATAAGTGGATCCTATCATTACAGGCAAATTTGGCTAAGTAGAGTTTTAGGCTCATTTGCATAAAGCAATATTTTATCCTATCTTTTCAAAATGGTTTTGGTCCTTTGTCAAATCTCCTTTCAAAAATCTCTTGAACTCCTTGGTAAAAACTCAAGTGTTCAAGTCCTTGTCAAAATCTCTTGAGCACCTTGGTAACCCCAAGTGCATCAAGTTTTATCAAAATCTCTTGAGTTCCTTGGTAACTCCAAGTGCATCAAGTTTTAAAAGTTTTCTTTTAGAAATTAGAGTGTCGAGATCTTCCATAGCTTCAGGCCTTAGTTGCTCAGTATTGTCCATAACCGGGGACACGGCTAAGTACTTAGATTTTATTATCTTCTTCAGAAGTTGTACACTTTACCCACATGACACAATATCGTCTTGACGGCACTAGTGGCCGCTGGATAAGTACTCACCAAAATGGAGTACCGGCAGATCGAGAATGTGACAAAGTCTTTCCATAGGAGTCCTCCCAATACAAAATGCTAGCTTGTCTACCAGGCACAAATGTAGGGTTGCTCCCTTACACAAATCTAGTTAACCTGAAGATGCCAATGCATGGGACTTCCACTATGTAGTTGACTAAGACAGAGCCCATTTAGCATGTGGTTGTACACGGAAGCCACTGTACGAGAAACATGTTCAATCTCTAAGTTTCCTGGGTGGTTTTCCTTTGGAGCACAACACAAAGAGATAGCCATATCATGGTTCCCTTTTGTTGCCACCTTCTCCAAAACTCAAAGTATCCTTGTCCACCCAGGTGGTTCATTGAGTCCTTGTTTTATTATATAAAACATAAGTCTTTTCTCAATCTCATAAAATCAACATGTATCTCTTTCCAAAATATAGCATGTCTAAGCATGTATCAACTACATTGTTTTCACTATCAAATGTATAGGGAATCCTATTAGGATATAGCATAGCATAAGTATAGAAATTCTTTTCATGCATGTTTTCAAAAATCCACTAAGTATAATGAAAATAGTAGGACTTTAGATGATAGTGTCACTTGCCTTTTTGGAAGGGAATGGTGGTTCACTCCTTGATCTTGCTAGTCTCACACTTTGCTAATTTCACTACAATCAATCAAGCAAACACCAAATCAACTAGCATTCCAAATAATCAAAACAACCTTTCACACACACATAAAACTATGGAATTTTAATCATGCATGCAAGCATGCAAAAGATGTCCTATTTGTAGAGATGGTCTCCACTAGGCTTCTAAACTTTGTAAGTTCCAAATTGGTTATTTACCAAAATGGCAAAGTCATTAGTTAGAGGGTTTTGCCCAAAAACTATTTTAAAATCCATTGAACATTTTATGTGGTGGAAAATGGTTTTATCAAAGCAAAAATTTATGTTTTTCACCAAATGGGTTGCTATTGCAAAACTTGGTGTTTTGGGTCAGTAGGTTTGGTCCAAAACATTTTCCCAAAGTTTTCTTAAAAAAAACATTTCCATAATAAAAATCAATAATTTTATTTGGCTAGAAAATGGCTAAGTCAATTAATCCAACCTAAACTTTACCAAAATCATTTTCAACACCAAGGGTTGGTTTCTAGGGTCAGTATGGTCACAACAAACCATTTTGCAAAAGTTTTAATCCAAAAATCATTTTTAAACAATTTTTCTAATCTAAACAAGCACACAAAAGAATCTTCAAAAACAAGTAAATTAACAGATACTATTTACTAAACCAAGGGCATGGTTGGCTAGGGCTTGTTCCCCTGATTTCATTGATATAAAATTTGTAAAATTTGGACGTGTGGTTTGAAAGTTACAAGGGTTTGAAAATCACTTCCAAATCTGTTTCAAATTTCTGTTTTTAAACAAAACTGGCCACGCAGCGCATTCTGGTTGGACGGTACCGGTTCTGGTGGATCACGCGTTGTAGCCATTGGATCTAATTAGATCGTGCGGTTATGAGAGCGTAACCCTTCGCGGTTTAAGTGACTCTATCGTGCCCGCCCAATCTAGATCGAACGGTTCTCAGTGCCCCGACCATAAGCTGGCGGCGCAATGTCAACGGCGAGCGGCGGAGCGGCCAGATGGCGGCGGCGCTGGCGAAGAAGGAAGCAAGGAAGTGTAAGGAGATGCTCACCAGGTTCAGGAGAACACGACGAAGCTCAAGGTACTCGCGGTTGGTCAAGGGGCGCACTAGGGTTGCAGGAATTCCTCGTCGGAGTTGCGAACTGCGTCAGGTGGTGCTGGTTGTGGTCGGAGGCGACGCTATAGATCACACGAAGTTAAACAGAGGGCAAGGTTAGCTGCGCGAGATCAGTGCGGTGACGCGTGCGTGAAAGAGAAGAGGAGGGGCGGTCTGGTTTACAGGGGAGTCGTCGTCGGAAAAGAACCAGACGGCGGCGCTGGCTCGAGGAAGATGTTGCCGACGCTCAGGGTCGCGCGTGGTCGAACGAGGGGTACGGATGGATGCGTCAAGAGGTGGAAAATCTACTAGGGTGCTCAGGGAGGCGCTGGGTGAAGAGGCTCGGCCGGATTCCTCACCGGAGTGTCGTCGGACAGAGGCGGTGTTCGAGTAAAATTCGACGGCCTCGGGGCGTGCTTGTGGGAGGAGACAGAGGGGAAAGGAGGAGGGAGCGTGGGCGATTAAATGTGTGAGGTTACTGGGAGAATTCATTCAGTCATTTACTCGAATTGATGCGAGAAATTTAGAGGCAGCAACGGCGTCGTGGGGGAAAAGAACAGGTCGTGCGGGTGTGGACGATGAACATGGGGAGTGGGGTTCGCTGGTCAGTGGGAAAAGAAATGAGGGGGAGGTCCACTGGTCAGCCTCTCTGCGGGTCAGATACTGAGTGTGAATCGTTTTCTTCGGGAAGGAAAACTGGGCTGGCTTGCTGGGCCTAGTTGGGCTTCTGGGTTGGGTTGAGTCTGGCTTCTATTTTTTTCTTCCTAATCTTTTTCTTTTTCTAATTTCCAAATCTTCTTTGAATTTTCAAACAACCAAACAATGTCCAAATCAAATCAAACAAACATCAGACTTTGCAACTTTGGATTTGGTTCTGTTTTGTCACATAACCCAGAATTCTAAACCAAAATAATAATTTTTATTCTTTTTAGGATCCATTCTTTAATTAAATAAAATGGTTCATTAGTTATTTAATAAATTAGGGTTTGATTTAATTAATAGAATCTCCATTTGAACTCCAAATATTTTCAAAAACAAAATCAGTAGGTTTTATTTGGAAATAAATAATATTTGGGAAACTTGTTTAAAATAAAATAACATCTTTATTTGTGGTCCATTACTCAATTAAATAAAATGGGCCTTATTCATTTACTTCAAATAAGATTTGTTTTATTAGAATATTTATTTTGAAATCCAAAATAAAATCAAAACACTTTTGTAGGTTTTATTTGAGAATATAAAATATTTGGAAAACTTATTTTAAATGATCTAATAAGTTTTTTGATGTTTTAATTAACATGGTAAACTTTTTATTTAAATAAAAATTGGATATTAAATCCTTATTAATTTATTTATATAAACCTTTGCTATTTTTTATTCAAACCAAAATGTTTTAATTCCAAAGCTTGGCCAAGGTTTTAATTTGGCTTTATAAAATAATCGTTATTTATGAATCCACCTTTTCTTTTGAAAACCAAATCTTTTATTAAAAATATCCAAAATAGTAATTCCAAAATATTTTAATTTCCTTTATTTAAAATATTTTATCTTTTTAAATCCCTTTAGGATTTTATTTAATTCAAATGGGTTTGAAGTTCCAATTAAATTCAAAAAGTTTCTTCTGGCCCTGAAAATCAAACAAAGTTTTATTTTATTCATTTATTTTCACATTACAAGATTTGGAAAATCTTGGGATGTGACAATATGCAACATATGGGTGGGAACCCTCAACATCCCAAGATAGTTCTGGCATTTGAATGGTCTGTACTAACCATTGTTGTAATTTGATACGTGGGCATGTCATACACCAAGGAGACATGTGGGGTCATGGAGAAGGCAGTAATTGGCTTGGATCTTAGGTTGGGCCTCAAACCATGGAAGTTTGAACGGGGACATACTCCCGGCTGTGCAACAAAGCTTAAGATCTCTTATGGGAAAAGTAACGGACCTTTGGAAAGTGTAAGAACTGTAACTTGTTACTGCCTGTTCCGGGAAGGAGCTATGAACGTGGCAGGAAAGGAATTCTAGGAAAGTTTTGGTAAACATGTGAAGGCTGATGAACATAGCTTTTCAAAATAAAAGCAACCTTTGAAAAATGTTTACAAAAACCTGCATTGCCTACGACCTATTTTCTGTGGCTATAGAGAGTGCATCAAACACTCCTTTCTAGTGAACTTGCTGAGTACGCTCGTACTCAACGTATCTTCTTAACCCTTACTAGATTCTGAAGCCAATAGAGATGACGTCTACATCAAATTATGCTCAAGGAAATCATCATCAACAGATCAAGGTCTTCAATAAAGTCAAGGAAGTCAACATATACGTCAACTAAAGTGAAGACGAATTTGCTGATTAGATAGGAATATAATCTCTATCCATAGAACCTATTTCTGTAAAGTATTCAAAACACAGCAATGCCAGTCCAATAGTTTAAATACAAGCCCAAATGTTTCTTTCTCTCTCTTTAACCTAGAGTATTCTTTGGATCTTTTGTAAAGAGTCAAGTTGTAACCTCTAGTCATGTATTGGACCGGATGTGTTTCTGTTGTACCACTCTGAGGGATATAACACTAGTGAATGGTGTTTCATTGGTGTTATGTCAATGACTATAGTATACTACATCATGTAGTGGTATGTTGGGTCACCGCAGATGGTATCAGAACATATGCTTTGACCTTAGGATTAAAACCCTTTGAGGAAGATCTGTAGGTTGGATAGTGACTATAGAAAGTCATCTTATAACTTGTGATGAGTATCCACTTGAGGATAACTTTGTCACTAGATGCAAAAATCATCTTTCTTAGAAGTAGTTATCCATCTTGTCTCGGTATAGTATTAGTTCTAAGAACGTAGAACACCATTGAGACGTCTTAAGTAAGTTAAAAACATCAAAGTAGATTATGACTAAGTTTAGGATGTTGTATTAAGTAGTTTAAATGGTGTAACCTAACTATAGACCTGATGTATGATAGTAAAATCTTATTGATTAATTGATAACCATAGACAACATAATAAAGACCATTAGAGCATGAATAAATGTCGTGGGTAGTAAATCATGTGGATTCAAATGAAAATTATACGTGATGAAGTGGAATTTGGTTGAGAATTAAGAATTCAAGATAGCATAATAAGAAGTAGAGTCATCATGCTGATATTAGCTACGAAACCATGATGCAAGTGTAAGTATGTCAAGTACTTAATAGTTAATCTTAAAATAAAGTAAGAAAAGAACAATGTAGAATCATGATAGAAGTAATAGCTATTAAAAATTGTTCGATAAGCTTTGGTTTCAGGTATTAAATAGATTATTGTTAGCCTTTTCGAGAGATCATGTGAGATTAGTTTATTAAATAATGAAAGGTTGGATATAGATAGACATTCTAAAAGAGAAATAATAAGTTGGTGTAACTATTTAGAGACCACTTTGATTAAAAGTATCCTATTGCAATTAAGCAATTTGGGTAAATATTGAGACAAAGAATAGTTTGACCATTTAAGTGCTAGTATCACGATGTAAACCTATATGAGGGGGTGTCATATACTACACAGCTAAGCCTGAATTCTAGAAATGTTATACTCAACTACTATATTACGGGCTTAGAATATTGTGTGTTATATGTACCACATTTGGATTTATTGTTTTTTCCTGGATCTTATTTATTGACTAGATATGTACATGAAGTTTGACTTGGTGTGCAAATGCATGTTGCACCATCAAGTTATTACTTGATGTTATAGACCTAGATAGAAAAGGGAATTAGTGTATGGAAGCGAAGAGTCCCAAAGACCAAGATGAAGACTTACATAAAGAGTGAAGCAAAGTATAAGGACTATCAACGCAATTTGAAGGATGGATCAAGTTCAGATCATTATTAGTCAGCAATAAGAAGGTAGATTAGTGTAGAAAATGTATGGAGCAACAAGAAGTGATGAACTTAAGTTCACACGAAGTCGGTGATGTTGATAAGGAATTGATGAAGTAGTCATACCAGGTTCATGGAAGTATCCTGAATAGGTGCAAACAAGTAGTTTTGGTATTCAAGCTCTAACAATTCAAAGAGAATCTAGTAGTACGTCGAAAACCCGTAGGGTAATACATACACCCTAGGATGGTCCGCAGCTGATATTTGGTCCGTAGCTGGTATTTGGTTGACTTAGTTAAACAGATCATCTTAGTATATCATAAAGAGCATAAAACTTGGACTAAATTAAGTAAGACATAAAGGAGTATAAAAATTAAAGCGATCGTTTTCCAAGAAGTTTCGTGAGATTAGGCCTACCAAAGAGCGAATGTCCAAACAATAAGTAATACAAATAATCTTGGAAGATCTATTTCGGAGGTCCACAATTGTGTGGGTATACTGTAAGTTATTTTGTGAAACATTAAAGAGGTAGAGTATAAGCTAAACAGACACAAACATCCTAGTTATAGAGCCAATGTTACTATATAGGCAGTGTAAATACCATTAGAAATCCCCAAGGGAGAGAGCAAACAATTAAACGGAAGTATTATTATCTGAATCTCCGAGTAAAGGTTGGATAAGAAGTATTAAACTATTACAACATTAATTCTTATTTTCATAAGGTTAAAAGAAGACATAATTATTGAAGTACCTTCGTAAGTATGTGTGGATGAAAGATCGAAGTATAATTCATGATAGTAGGTCTTAGACCTTAAGATAAGTAATAAATGTAAATTGAAGATTACTTAAGGTAATAAAAAAATATTATCTAAAGCTTGATAAGATAAAAGCCTGAAGGTGATAAAATAGATTAATCCTAATTAATTCGAAAGGAACCAACTCTTAAGTGATCCTTAAGAGGGAATAAAGCACATCCAATTGAACATGTTTAGTGGAACAAGAAATTTCGATGGGTATGGACTAAATGTGTTAAAAACCAATCTTCGGAAGGACTGCCAGTATAAATCATACAAACACAAACCAAATATAGTATTTTGGACACAACTATTGTCCAATAAAATTTTAAACCATGTTTTAGTGAGACTTCCCAATCCTTACATAGTATAGTAAGGAATCTCGATGATCAAGTAAAGTGGTTGGATTAGAATACCTAAACAAGGAAATGAATTAAAGAAGAGACTCCAATTTAAAGATTTTATAATGAGGAAATATCCCTAAGGGACTAACTTTGGGGTATTAGAGACAATAAGTTGGAGATTGCCAAGTATGATGATAATTCAAGGAAAAATATTTAGATATGGGATACTACAATTATTCCCATTTGAGGTTACCATGGAGTTGAGAAATGTCATAACTAATACAAGTCAATTCCTCATTCCGAAACATGAGTGTACAAACTTCGGGGACAAAGTTTATTTTAAGGGGGAGAGACTGTAACATCCTAGCATTAGTGCTTAGAAATAAGATGAACTCAGATGTGTGCATTGCATTCATGCATAGAATATCCAAATAATTTTTGCGCTTTTGAATAAAACTTGTCAAAGTTGTTGAAGCTTCTCTTAACTTGATGGAATTGAAGTACATCATCAAGTTGACTGCTATCAGTTTCAATATGTCCTTTGCTAAAAGCTTATTTTGGGTAAAGATAATTTGATCTAAGGGTAGATCAAATGGAATAAAACTAAAATACCATACATTGCTTAATGATTAATATCTAATCCTTAGGTGATCATATCATAGTATTCATTACAACAACTCATGAATACCAAGTTAAGTATCTAACTCAAGTAACAAGAATATAATAACTAAATATTTACGTTATACATTCCTACCATGAGCATCATGTTAATACTTAACTTTAACTCTTTAGTTGTATTGAGTAGGAAGGAAATCAAGTCAAGACCATTCGCCACATATATTTATTTCCATACTAATCAGTATCATCTCTATTTAACCTCATACTAATATCTATTCATCATCATTATGGAGTGATCACTCCTTGATCTCTCAAT